>CM034082.1:2658616-4024866 GCA_019845555.1 Aristolochia fimbriata
AATAGAAAGAAATCCCTGAACCAGTAGACTGTTACAATAGAAGAGATAAGTTCAATATTACAAAGCAAACATCTGGCCCAAGGATTTTACTGCAATGGGAACCCAAGCCTAAATTGTCCATTTGCGGCAGCCGTTCTGCAACAAAAATAATATGTGAGACTGCCTCACAATTCAACATCTAAGAGCTTTCTAGCTCGGGTCTCGTCAAAATATGATTTTCTCCTTCCTTCCCTGCAAATCTTTACATTGTTAATTCAATCTAATCAGTGGCTTCTCTCATGACCATGCGTATCAACAAGCAAGAGCCTGAATTTGGAAGAGCCTTTGACCTCCATCACAGCATTTCACCAAGAGACCTTGGCTTGGGGTCTTCTATTATAAAAGGATCAATGAAGGCGCTGTTTTAAATGGTTCCCTTTCCTTGCTTGTAACTCGGTGGCTCAAATTCCTCAGCAAAACTTTACTTATATGGGGCAAAAATTATGGAAGAGTTGTGGCCTCCAAACCCAAATGAATTAGATAACGCTACTTTTATGTCCATCTTCTCCTTCCTTGGCCCCACCAGCAACTTGGTGTCCTGAAACCAAATAAGCGTAAGTCAGGTAACCACTATTCATAAACTGCAAACCCAAGCAATCAAGGCCCAGTCAGAAATCAGAGGGTTACTGTAAAGAATATCCAGGAACAACAAAGTGGGAGTTTAATAGACCAAGGGCTCTGGCCATAGCCTGAGCCCACTACAAAATTAAGTAGTCCTAGATTAGCAAAACAATTGGCAACGATCAGAACAGAATTACTTTTACAGCATAAGAGAGAGAAGTGAAAAGCTCACCACGCCATTATCAGGGTTCTCCAGATTGATATTTGGATGTACCCACCCTGTCTGTATAGCCTGCAAGCATTCAGGATTCACAGTTAAAACAACATAGATTGCATACGCAATGTCATAGAAGAAGTTAAAGCTGGAATGCTATGGAATTTGATTTAATGTAAGTTCAAGATTAACAAAGCAAGATGGAGAACCAAAAATTCTGGAGAAGATTTTGACACTGAAAAGTAGAAATCCAATAGGCATTACCACAAATATATAACAGCTTATCAGATCTATTATAAAAATCAGTAAGTGTTGATGGTTCTTTGGTGCAGTTCTGGAAGGATTTATGTTGGGATGTGCCCGCACCAACTCCAGCCTTGCCTCTTTAGTCTGGCCAGGGATACATACTTTGGCCGTGATATCTGACTGAAAGCTCTTTCATAGCAGGTATGGGTGTTCTATATGCATGCCTCTAATGACCAGGAAGCTAGAGAGCTTGTTCATGTTGAGTTACATTCGATGGCTCTGTCAAATCTAGCTGTACACTGATTTGTGGTAAGATGGAATCTTGATATCCACTGGTTTGTGGTAAGATGGAATCTTGCTGTGCCCTGATTAGTGGTAAGATGACAGAGGATCCAGCATTCGTTGTTCTGCTGATACATCTTGGGGCAGTTATTCCAAGTAGCTCATGCTCGTTATGTGGTCAGCTACAGAAGACCCTAGATCACTTTTGATCCTCCACAGAGTTAGTTCTCCACGCTATTTGGTCTGGATTTCTATATCCGTCGCTCTTTTGGATAGCCTGTCGCACACATACTTGATTGAAAAGCCCTTCACGGGAATGATGAAGTGGAAAGCTTGTTTGGCTTTTATCCCTTGGGGTCTCTGTGTGGAGCACAATTAAATGTGCTCTCAGAGTGTGTCATGTCACCAAACAGGGTCTTTCTCCACCATCAGTTCGGGTAATGTCTACACAGTTCCCATTGAAGCAATATAAGGATCTGCAAGGCTCTAATCTTAAGCACCACTGGAACAGAGAGGCTGAAAAGACAAGAGCATAGCTTTGAACAAGTCCCTCAGTCAACAAACTCTATAACAGATACGCTAGCCAAAGCAGGAGTCTCTAGAGACTCTCTCCTTGTGGAGCCTAATCTCTTGTTGTAATAAAACTCTGTTGTACATATGATGAACCATGTTATCTCCCAAGTATAACGAAAGTTCACATAAGTTCAAATAAATATTCAGCTCCACTGCGAGCACGTGGTAGGCCTTGCCAATGGCCAATTGGTGACAATGATGGAGTGAGCACCTACCCTCCAGGGGTGTGATAAAGTTTAAAATAGATGGTTCATCCTGTGGAATCCTGGGGATGGCTGGCTTTGAATGGTGTTTTCCATGACTTTATTGGATAAATCTTATTCTCCTTCAAGCGGCCAGCAGACAACTGATTATTTGAAAGCCTAGTTTTTGACAGTTCTTTACAGTCTTCAATTGGCACAGCTCATATCTTCTATCAGCTCATAGTAAAGGGAGAATGAATGTTATAAGCTGATGTTCTCAACATCTCCTTGGAGATTTGTAAGTCATCGTAATGACATCTTTTTGTTTGCTAGGTCAGGTCTTACTCCCTAGGTTCATGTAAAAAAATTCTTTGGTGAAGGAATGCTTCTCAACGAGTTGGTTGTGCAAGATGCCCCTCCCTGATTTTGCTGTTGCATTGGCTTTGCCTTAACAAAGTGTGCTCTCTCAAAACAATAAAATCATCAAGTGCTAATGCAATATGTTTCCAATCATTGATTGAAACAAGTAATGGGGTATCCAAAAAGTATAGTTTTCTCTAGGTCAAAGCTCTTCAGGTCAACTTCATATAATCTGAAATTATACACAAAAATTTCTGTAATCAATTTTAAGGGGCAATATGGTAAAATCTCTAAAGGATATAAATAGCACAATCATCATTGAAGACTTTTGAACTTGGCAAGGAGGAATTCATATGATCATGCAATGCGTTTCACCCTTTTGTTTTCCTGGATCATCAAACGCATTCGTTTTATGAATCATTAAACCATTCTGTTAGAGATCACCAAACTATGAAAAACCTCAGACTTTCTCACCTGTACAGTTGCAACAGCTTCCACAGCACCTGCAGCTCCTAATAGATGCCCAATCATGGATTTCGTAGAGTTCACTTTAAGCTGCAAATGTTACACAATATAAGAAATAAAAACCACAAATGAGATCAAAATGTTAACCCATCTGTCTACTAATAAACCCATCTTTTTCTTTTAATTTAATACAATAAAAAATGAAATATTTTAAGAGATTAAAAGGGATAACAAGTACAGGGTGAACACTACATAAGCCACACTCTCGGCACAACCCAGGACGAAGACAAAACAAATTCATTTACCAAAGCAAATTATCATTGCACTAGACGAGCTAAGAAAAGCAATATGCCCCACATCCGAGCTCAGTGATGCTTGCAAAGAGCCCACAATATAACTCATAACCAGTCACTTCCCTGAAACTTATTGTGACCAACTCGGCCCACAGGACAATGAATGCCATTAGCAAAATCTGTAGCAATCATGAAAAAGCATCTTTTTGTTTATAAATGGGCTATTACCTAAAACAAACTTATGTGAAAAGCGGTAATTAACAGTACCATTTACATACATGTCAAATTGCATAACAGGTTCTAGTGCTTTTTTTCTCTTTCTTTTGGCAAAAAGTGTGAATTTTATTAAGGCTTGAATAGCCAATTACAGAGATCCCACAAGGGGGGGGGGGGGGGGGGGGAGGGTTCCCAAACAGGAAACAAAATTAAATTTCAAACAGGAATATTCATGGAAATAATTTGGGCCAGCGGCAAATGTTCCTGTCTGGCAAAGTGGTCAGCTAACATTTGCTTCGTCGGGAACATGAAGCCAATTGAGATACAGATTTGTGCTAATATCAGTGATCTCCATAACTCTTGGTTGGACATCCAACTATGCTGACCAGTCACCTTTTACCTGGAGGTAATGTTCTTAAAATCGGCTACAATCACCACAAGGGGAGGAAATTTTAGGTGTAAAATCTTAGGACGTCGAGGAAGGTGCACACCTCAGCCCTGTTGGACTCAATTTTGCCAAGCGGTCATGATCAGAGGAGCCTCATACCACATGCACAGTCCCCCCTCCCCTCTGCAGATCCCACAGGACCTGGATTGAACTGATCTCCACATATTTTGAAGGACATGTGATGGCTTTAAACTATCTTATCCCCATCTGATGGATAGGAGACAATTTCACCCAATGGAAAAAATTATTTTAAAACAGGTAACAATGACCACAGCCCACTTAAATTAGGTGCTCCTAGTCATTAACCTTCCAAATTGAATCCAATGACTTAAAACATAAGGTGTTCTAATATATACTTATCACATGCATCTATGAAAGGTCCAGCACACAAAGAGCGGTAATAAAAAAAATTGTAGTACAAATAATTTGAGTTGTCATTGCCTATCCCAGACAACCTTTAAAAAAAAAACTTATTTTGAAGTTCCGTCAAAAAGAGTTCATACATACCAAGCAGATTAGCACAATGACATTTTAGTGCATTTTTAAATGTATAAGCTAGGAAAAAGAAAAGAAACTGCTCAACTCCCTAGAGCATAAAAAAAAGCCAACATTGCACATCTTCATACCATTTAATCATCTAATCTTGCAAAACTAGCCACAATCAATAACAAAGTAAACTATTTGTAGCAATAATTCCTTCAGGACATTGTTATGTCCCCAGGGGAAAAACTTTCACAGAACAGATTGACATTTTATAAACGTCATCAAAAACTTATCATTTAAAAATGTTCCAAATCAAATTTTCATCATTCAAAAATAAAATATATAAACTTTAGTAGAGAACATTTTCTACAACTAATTTCTTGTGTTTGTGCATACACCGATTTACTTGTTATGTTTACAATCACACATACAAGATCTACATGCAATGCTTTTGTCAAGCTAATAGAAAGACTAGAAGTTGACGTAGAAAAAAATGTGCCCCCGATCACACCTAGATGAGACAAGCATGATGAGTATCTCATTGTCCAACCACTTCGCATTTCAGCACTTGGCCAATAATTTCACGTCTATTATTTTCCTCAGGTAAGCTACTTTCGCAAGGATAAAGGGGGATAAACATGAGCTTATTTTGGTCAAAGGAAAAGTTCCCTGTGAAGTTACTGTCCTGTTCGTTCTTCACAGTCACAACCACTCTCAGGATGAGAAACCTGAAGCCCTTCAGCACCAAATGTAAATCATACTTGATGCTCAACCTAAGAAGTAAACTGGTTACTTTCCTACATACGTACCTCCGGGTTCTGCCCAAAGCAGCGCATCAGGGCTTCGTACTCTTTCAAATCACCAGCTTGTGTTGAAGTAGCATGAGCATTTACATAATTAACATCTTCTTTACACACTCCAGCTTGAGATAGAGCTTTCTCTATGCAGAGAATGACCCCCGTGCCTAAATGAAATCCACTTTCACAATTAACAGTAGCAGAAGCACAGGAAAACTAATAAACTAAACAAGCCAATATTGTTTAGAGAAGGAGTGTAAGGTTTTGACTGCCACTAAAAAGGGATCTGTTTTTGTTAATGGAAATGAAAGCAGAAAGCACTATTCTCAAAAAAAAAAGGGGATCTGTTTGGGGAAAGAGTAGTGCAGGGACCATGATCATGTTAAGTAAACACAGACCCCCCCATCCTCACCCCCTCAATGGCTCTGTGTGCTCAGGAGAGTACGGGTGACAACCATGCAGGTTAAATGGGGAATCCACCGATCAGACCTGTTTGCCATGGGTATGGGCCTCATTACAGGGCAAAGACCAGGTTAGCCCCAAAAGCCTGCCTCACCAGAGGTATAAAGTATATAATCTATTTTAGAGACAATCTTTATCTTACTTTCTGTGACGGCATAAAAGGCAAAAAATCAAATGAAATACTAAACTTTTAGAGACCCGTGTCAATGGCAATGTTGGCAATGTTTGGATGTAGTATGAGGCAAGTAGGGATGGATCAGGGCCCAAGGAAACCCATTGATCACAAAAAACATGATAGGGTTCATAGGAATGGGATACGGACAAGGATGGCCAACAAGTTGGGGGTGACAGGGTTGAGATCCAAATTAGCCGAGAGTTTTTTACAGCCCAGGTCACCGGGCAGGTTTGCAGGGATGTATGGGGTAGTGACTAGATCAAATTTAGAACCCATTTCCATCCCAAGCAGAATAAGGGTGGGTCACAGATCAAGTTTAGAACCCCATGTTGTTCCCATGCTGCTGCCATTCCAGCAAATGACAAATCATTTATGCTTTTATACCTTCTGGATGAGGCTCTGTCATGTGATAAGCATCACATGTGAAGCTTCCTCCAAGAAATTCCGCATAGATAGTTGCACCTCTTCTCTGCATGGCACAACACAATAAGTTTTTGAAATGAGAAGATGCAAAATAAAGCAACAATAATGTCAGTGCATTATGATGGAAAAATATTACAAACTGTTGATGTACCTTGGCATGTTCCAGTTCCTCTAGAAGAAGGACCCCTGCTCCTTCTCCCATAACAAAACCATCACGCTCCTGTCAACCAAGCAAACAGGTCAAAATGAGAACCCAATAATTGAACTTCTGAACTATGTTACTCAATGAATAACTTTAACGATTTGTTTACAATGAATGATCAGTCTCACACTCACAACGCCAGTGAAGATCAGGCATAACATTAGGCTGTTAGTCGGAATTCCTGCCTAATGTTATTACAGCTTTAAAGCAACAAAATATTGATTTTTAACATCAGTAAGTACATACAGTATCCCAGGGCCGAGATGCTTTAGTAGGATTATCATTTCTCTGGGAGAGTGCTCTGCAAGCTATAAAACCACCCAAGCCTGACATATGACCAAATCATCATATCAAGCCAGCTATTCATTGATGTATACTTGTCCACAAATGCATTCGCTAACAATCATTAAAACATCATCAACAATAAAAAGTAAAGTGTGACTACCAATAGGGATGATTGCTGCATCAGAACCACCGCAAAGCATCACATCCTGCAAGTTTATTAAGTCAACAAAGGATTTACAAATAGATAAATTATCTGAACCATTGGAAAAATCACAGGAGCAACTTACTGTTTCACCTCTGATAATATGATTCGCAGCATTCAATATGCAAAAATTGCTTGTGGCACAAGCAGTAGAAATTGAATAGTTAGGCCCCATCCATCCCTGCACTCACATTGTAAGTAAAGAAGGAAAGAAGAAGAAAAAAAAAAGAATAAACAAGAACAAAACAAAGGGAAAAGAAGACTTAGTTCTCAGTTATCTAAAAACGACTTACCAGATCCATAGCTAGCATTGCGGAGCCCATATTAGTGGTGGCAAATGGAACACAAAATGGGTTCATTTTCTTGTAAGAGATTCTTAAAGCTTCTATTGCATCGTTGAAAACCTGCATCAATTTAATATTAACAACCACAAACCACAAGGTATACCACAAGTAATCATTTTGTACAGCAAAGATGTGTGAACATTCTCGGTCTCCAAGCAATAAATAAAATATTAAGAATTAACACCTAAACAGTCAGTTGAATCATAAAACACACGAGTGGTATCACACAGATTATCTGGTGTCATTCAATTTCATATTTCATCATTCTTAATCAGGACGCCAAGTCAAATTAATGAGAAAGCAACAAAAGAGAGAGAGAAGACTTCATTTATTTCTAAAATTTTAACAATAAAATATAGATCCTTGCATGTCCCTAAAACGTTCACAATGTTACACAAACTATTAGAAAGACAAGTGACATAAGCCCTTGCATCAACTAGAAAGTCAGAGTCTACCTTCATTCCACCCATTGCAGATCCAATTAGAACCCCACATTTGGTTTTGTCCAGCTCCATCATAAACTCCTCTGTCATGCCACCATCTGCCAAAGCTTTCTTACCTGCCATTAGCATGTAAAGCATGAACTTGTCCATCCGCTTAGCAAGCTTTGGAGCAACCCATCCATCAGTTGAGAAAGATTTGATTTCTCCTGCAATTCTCTATACCAAACAAATAAGTTTTTGTGATTTAGGAAATAGAGATAATCTGAACTTTAACTATTATAAAATCGCAATAAAACATATCTAATTTAATGCAATACAGCACTGGTGACAAGATGAACATCTAAGATGGGTAAGATTGTACCAACCGTAGGAAAATTGGCACAGTCAAAAGCTTCAATCTCAGTTATGCCACTCAGTCCCTCAAGGAGATTATTGTAGAACACATCTGGCTCATGACCCAGAGGGCTGACAACACCCAACCCAGTCACGACAACCCTCCTTTTCTTGGCAAGACTTCTCTTCTTTGTTGTAACTTCCTTTTTTGCCTCTACTGCCACAGCCATAGCTTTTCCTGTCAAACCAAGAAAGCAAACCATATAAGCTGAAAAAAATAAATAAATAAATAAATAAATAAATCTGAATATCCAATATTAAAACCAATTCTTTGTTTTAGTGAGTACATTGATTACTAATACATCAATATTTACTCCAGAAACGCCAATTACAACCCTCTACTAAAGTAGGATCAGTCAGTAAAAGCTTGCAACCTTTATCTTCCACAAGGCATCCGATAGAATAAATATACATATTTGGACCTAAGAAGATGAAAAGTAAAATATGTAATAGAAATTTATAATTACAAGAACTCATCACACAGAACTGCTCATCGGTGACTACCATGGGCAAACTAGAGTCATGTTTGACGCTTCAGGTTCCCGAGGTAGGAGCACCTTAGCACCACAGTGGTATAAATCTCCCCAATGGTATGGTATAAGTAAATCTTCCGAACGGTATATATTAGCCGGCCGTCAATATTCACATATAAGAATAACTAAATAAACATTTCTAACAATAAATCCGGAATAACTAAATATTATCGCAACAATAAATCCAAATCGTAGCCAAAAACCTTTCACAGAAATATTATCAAGACGGCAGGCACAAAAGAAAAGAAATAAAAAGAGAGCCTAATATCGATAAATCTACCTGTTGCTGCAGCAGGATTAGTCCTCTCTAGCCGTTGTCCGGACCCTATCTTTGATCCAAACAAAGAAAAGCCATTTTCGCCAAATAATACAGAGGATGAGGACCATTTGCTTGGGCTGTAGTAAGCTCCACAAGGCTCGAGCGCGAGGCATGAATTCATAAGTCCCTGGAACTTGGATCCGCAGAATGACGAAATCAAACCGGTACCGAAGCTCTCCCGACCCACCTTGGCCACAAGTCTCCTGCGCCGCGCCCAACTGCTCAACTTCTTCGAAGATGATACCACAGATATTCTCGGAGAAGTCTCTTGCTCACTAGCCACAGACATGCATGCAGCAACGAGCCATGTACAGAGAGGAGAAGCAACTGAAGAGGCCGCCATTGTAGCTGAAAGAAGGTCCGAAAGCCAGAGCCCAAATCGACGCCCAAAGAAGAAGACACGTCGGCGATCAGGACTGAGGAGGCTTCTAGTCCCCGAAATGCGATCTAGCCAGCCAAAAGCAGGCTCTCCACGAGAAAAATGCAACGGATTTTCCTGGGTTTCTCCAGAAAGAAAAGATATTAATCTTCAATCGGAGAAATCCCAGCGAGGAGTAATGATGAATCGTCAACGTCACCGCCAAACAGAGTCATCAATCGCTCCCCCCCCCCTGAGAGAGCGAGCAAGCGTCCTCGAACCTTAGCCCCGCTGTCGAAAGCAGCGAGAGGGACTGCCACAAAATGCAAAATGTTTCTCATACAATAAAACGGACAAACGCACAAGAGGATCTCTGACCAGGATACTCACGAAATTCAGAAAGCAATTTTTTACTCTCTTTTTTTTTTTTTTTTTTTTTTTTTTTTTTTCTCTTCTTCTATGTGGTATGCAGAATGTCAGGTCTCAGCCACTCCGGAACACTGAACTGAACACAGTCCTCGCTTTTTATTGGAGGTCATAAAAATCCTAGTATAAATACAAGCTGAATAATACAGATTTTGTTTTTTCCAATTTAAATATATTATTACGAACTGCAGATAGATAAATAGAAGCAGGTCGCGTGCTGTGAATCACACAATCTTATTAACGCCAAATTAGTCTGCGACGTTTCAGTTATTTTCCTGAAAAATAAAATACCGCGACTTCATACGTTCCTATTATTTTGGTATTTTGGTTTCACAAAGCTTGAAGTATAAAAAGCATTATCAAAAAGGGTTCGCCAATTTTCGTGAAAAGTATGGTTTTAAAAAAGGAGGCTCGCAAGAAATTTCCAAATTATGCCCCGCCACAAGGTCAACCCTTAGTGCATGAATTGCAAGTTGCAACCAAAGCCAGAGTGATGAATTTCTCTAACGTATAAGCAAAATAAATTTATTTGGTAGATAAAAACAATTTTTTTTTTTTTTTGCCAGAATATTTACTATGTCACCAACTAAATTAGTACCTATTTGAGTAAATATGGGCTTATGCAGTACGTTCTGCTGCTGCATTCCCATTTTGGAACTAGAATAACATGAGCTACAATTACTTAAAAGTGCAATTCACTACCAATGTCTAGGCATTTTATAAATAGAAACACCTGAATCTTGATTCGTGGCTTTCATAAACTAAACAATAAATAAAAACATGACTTCTAAATGACCATATTAAATTGTACGTAGGTGAATAGTTTTTGTGACTTGAAAACGATGATGTATAATTAATAGCCTAAAGCACACCACACATCTTACTTACAACTAAAGAAAAATTTTGCAACTTTTTGTATTAGTAGATATCGAATTGCATTGGATGTCATCTATGTAAATTTGATATACCTTTTATTGACATATTATAAATTGTGTCAAATCAAATGTATTGGTTATCTATAGAGTCTATCTTTAATGCACAAGGTTCTTTTAGTTATTTTAGATTAATTATTTTATCTTTCCCTTCAAATTATGCATTTAAACAGAAGGAAACGAGGGAAGCATAACAGCATACACAATACAAATTTATTTGTATGCATGAGAAGAATAAAAAATTTACAGAAATATTAAATTTTCACCCTAAAAGCCTTATAAACAAATAACAGTATCCAGTCAAATCACTATATAAGTAGTCAGTAAGTCCAGATGTGCCTTGTGACTCAGGACCAAGTTGAAAACCTATTCAGTTGATTACAAATTCTGAATTTCAGAGTCAATTAAACTGCAATTAATTTACAGTCGCTAAAATTAGGGGAAGCAGAGGTTAAAGCTCTCATTGAGCCCAATTCAATTGGATTAAAAAAAAAAAAATCTACTATTTTGGGTATTGAGTATTGCCATTGACCACAACCGTGCCAATTAATATGCAACAAACATGCAATTAATCTAAATCTACTGAAATGAGGGGAGCAGGAATTTCAAAACTCTAATTGAGCGCAGACCAACGCCTTCATTTACTTTTAAAATTCCGTGCGTCTTCATTTACTTTTAAAATTCCGTGCGGTTGTTTGATCTGAATCATCGCTCTCCCACTCCCAGCGGCACAAATCATAAATCATTTTCCCTTTTCAGATAAGTAGCAGCATGTGCCACACAGGCTGGGGGCTTCCCCAAGGGCGTCTGTTTTGTTTCTTCTTTCTCTTTCAAGAAGAGGTTGAGAGAAGTCAAGTACCGGTAAACCGAACTTCAACTTCTCAACCAAATGCAGATTGAGAATTTCGTCGAACAAGTTGAGAGCAAGCGAGGGTGGGGGACCAATGCCCGTGGGTCTTTCTCGTCATCGCGCGTAAGCGGCGCAATCGCAAAACACAAGGAAAGAGTGAAAGAAACACGCAACCCCCCATTAAGCTTTCGAATCCAAGACCGGCTTCTATTTCATGGTAGAATCGGATATGCCTCACCAAACTTCTCGCGCATCCATTTAAAAACTCAAGCAAGAACACAGTCGCACGGAAACGCCGATTAGGCTCAATTAAAAATGGGAGCTGGAAGGGGAACCATAGAGAAGGGGAGAATCTAGAGATGCCCTAATACTCTTTAAAATCATCAGCAAACGCTCGCATAAGCGCCTCGGCAGCTGCATACGGCTGGGAACGGAGCACAAATCAACAAATTGTTCCAAGTTCGCTGGAATCTTTTAATTAGGAAATGCGAAAGCGATACAATGGATTTCCGAGCGCGGAAAGGCGAGATCACCATTAAATAGTCGAAAAATCCAGACGATCAAATTTAAGTACTCGGAAGATGATCACCAGACAATCAAAATTAACTAATCAGACAATCACCAGTTCAACAAAAATTAAGTAATCAGAGAAGCGACGAAGAAGGTAGGAAAGGACGGGAGAAAGACAGAGACTCACGTGATGGAGTTAATTCAACGTCGATCCGAGAAGGCAAGGCGGGTGGACCACTAGGGCAGATCGATGCGGGCTCTCGACTACTTCCAGCAGAACCGGTGCTTGCGATTTAAAATTGGGAATCCAGGTCTTTTTCTCTTTTCCGTGCTTTCGTTTTCTCCGTGTTTCAATGCTACGAGTCACTTTAAATGAAGTTTCTTTACGAGTTCCAAGTCTTGAAGACGGTTGTTGCAGGCTGTGCAGACGTGGAGAGAGATCCTCGTACAATTCGCAAACGCAGTAATTGCTATACATGTGTCAAAATATCTGAACCTTCGTTGCTCTGCTCTTTGTGCCTCCCACACGAGTTACTCTCCCCATATTTTTTCAACAATTAATTTTATTTGGATAAAAAAAAAACGTTTTATAATAATAAAATTTAAAAAATAAAATAAAAATAGATCGAAATTAGGGATGGCAACGGGTAAACGGGGACCCGCACCATTCGGGTTTGCATATTTTCCCGCGGGTGGGTTAGGTATTTTGGAGCGAAAACCCAACCTATTTAATATTTATAAAAAAAAATAAAATTAAAAGGTAAATATATAATAATAAAAATATATTAATATATTTTATATTTGATAAAATATTTAAGTTAAATATTTATAGATTTATAGATTTATAATATTTATTTTTATATTTTTTTATATTTTAAATTTTTAATATTAAATATGTCAAAATGGAGCGGGTCAGGGTCGGTACCCCTTGAGGCGGGATGAGTTTACCAAGCAAACTCACAGGGCGGGTTTTCACAGGGACGAGTTTCCCCGGATTTTCACGGGCAGGGATGGGTTTCTAAAAACCCTCTCCGCCGCCGCGCCCCTAATCGAGATCGACCATCAAACCAGCAGAATGCTGGTCACACCCGGTCAAACCGGCTTTAACCAAACTTTTTAAAAAAAAAAAATGGTTAAAGATGTATTTCTTAATATATAAATTTAACATATTTTTTCGGGATTTGTCACAACATAGAGTTGAGAGAATATCCCTGATAAGCTAATAGATCAAAGATCAGCGGATGAATTTGCTGATCTTGGTACATGGTGACAAGTTATATTATACTCTATAATTTATATATATATATATTTAATATTTTTATTATTATTTTAAAAATCGAACAGACTATTAAACGTGGGAATTACTGGGAAAACTGACGTGTAAATGGAAGCCCTATTCTACTCTATTTTTCGCCATTTGAAATTTCAAATTGCTGGCAACCTGTTCTATTTACCGCTACATTTCTTGACCGTTGCCCGGTACCCTGCATTACTGCAGTCCATATGCATATGAGAAGGCGAAGAAGTCCTATTTTTAAGAGTTGAGACAAAAAGGTTAAATAGAAAGAAACTTTGTGAGAAAGCAGCGATGGAAATGAAAGAGGAAGGAGGTCATCTGGAGATGGAAGAGAATGATGTAAATGGGGAGTCGGAAACTGAAGGATACGACTCATATGATTGGGATGATGACTCGACGTATGATGTCCTGGAAGAATCCCGATCAGCTCTTTCACGACTATCGTTGAAGAGGAAATCCACGTCGAGGTAAGGGCTCTGGTTTTTATGTAAGCTTTATTTTCTGAAATTTTTGTATTTAGTTTTGGTGCCTTAATATGGTTAGGATTGCGAAAGAGGCACCGGGGAGCGACGAGGAGCCGGACGAATATGAAGTGAAGATACCAAAACTTGACAAGAAAGAGGAGGCTTGTTTCGAGAAAGTGGAAGAGATTATTGGAGGTTGGTGGGATTCATTATTACGAGTTTTGGAACTTCAGAATTTGTTTTCCAAAGCAGAATCACTAAATGCAGATGGTTGTACTACGGAAGCTGTCATTTTGGAGGGTCCAACCAGTGTTATTGAAAACTGGTGGTTGAGTAAATTCCACTAAAGTTCTCGTAAGTACTAGTTGATTACTGCAAAAATCCTGCTAGCTCTTGTAGGTAGACTTTCCTATCAAGGATTGGTTTGCTAAAAGCTTTCTAAGGGGAAAATGCAATGAGGGGATGACTTTTAGTGATTGTGATCCACTCTTTGGATCGTTTCGTCTTGTCTCTTTACTTGGTCTCCTAACCTTCTAAGAGTCCTTCCACATTTGGACTACATTGAGAACCTAATCTGATCATAAAGAATAGAACTTTGGTATTTGGTCATTCTGAAACATCGGTAGGATAGCAGAATAATATGTTGACAGTTTAGCAATGGAGTTAACTGCTTTATGATGCTTAGATAAGTTGCAAGCTTGTGCCTTAAGGCATTCCTTGCATTTTTTATCTTCTGGTTCTTGAAATGAACTTCTTTTTATCTTGTTTGTTACTTCTCCTTGCAAGCTAGAAGTAAGAGATGTCTCTCAATTTTGACAATGGCAGATGGTCAGTTGGAGAAATTAAAAGTCGACCAATGCAAGCTATATCTTAGGAAATATGGACTGCGATTAACCGGCAAGAAGGAAGTCCTCATTGAGCGCATAAGGGAGCATCTCGGGTTTGTAGTTTCACTTTAACTCTTCTTATAAGTATTGCAACGATTTGAAAGACAAAGTTTCGTGTTGGTTAAGATGAATTTGGCAGAGAAATTCATCGTCAAGACTCTTTTGAGAGAGATGGTTCGTAGATATCAATCAGACTGCCAATTCTGCCCTCCTTACAATTATTCAAACTTTGAGAATTGTTGCTTGCCACCAATAAAAGCAGAAGCCTTTGACTCTGGCTTTATGTTAATATTTTCTTGAGGGTTCTGATCAAAGGTTGTTCTGAGGGGGTTTTCAAAATTTCATAAATTGTTTCATTTCACTATTTCTGATCAACTTGTTAGAAATAATGGTCTTGAAGAGTAATCTTTGAGCATGAATGATTTAATTGGACATTTATTACGGCAACCTAGTGGCTTAGAAATGCTAATAAGGAAACTATTGAGGGTTTATGAGCACTGGTATCTACCTTAGGACAATCTGGCCGGTCTGCTTCCGCTGGTTTTGGATTACAGATTGGGACCCTCAAAAGCAAATTCTGAAACAAGATTTTCTAGTGTTTTCTATAGGGTGGAAATTGCAGCATTCTTCTCCTCTCTTTTTGTAGGCCCTACTTTGTTTTCATTGGTAAAGTCAGGGTCTTTTATGTAGAAAATATTGATTCCATTTTTTTGTTAATTATACTCCTTTTCCTTGTCATATGTTCAGGGTGAAAGATGGTCGGGGAGAGGAGAAGTACCCTGTCGATAGCTTTGTATTGAACTGCAAAGGTACGAATCTTGAAATGCATCTTCTTCCTTACAATCCAGGAATATGAAACTTAATCAAGCATTTACTTCCTCAGTCCATTTACAGTCTGTTGTTGTGAGATCTTATCGCATTGATATGCATTTATTCCACATTTTTCATAATTGTTTGCTGCAGCTTGTAGTTCTCATTTGCCCTCTCTACTAACAAAAGTTGACATGTTTTTTACAGGTGATGCATGTACAGGAGATATTGTGATGTTTGAGCAAAATGTTTATGACATGTAATTTCTTCTGTGCCCATATTTACTAACATACTAAAAAATAGACTTTTTTTTGGGGTGAATGTGAAAAGCACCAATTTTATTTTTCTGAAGTTTTGCAATTTCTACTTCAGGTATAGCATCGTGTCAAGGAGTGCCACAGCTCCTTCCTGTGGTAAAAGGACTGTTGCGGGCCGTATTGTCAAAGAGAGCTACGGTGCTGCCAAGCAGCAACACACATTCACTGTAAGCTCCAGTAATTTGTTCCTTCCCTGGCTTTGAAAAGCTCCAAATGTATAAATGAATTCCTGTATTTTGTCGAATTATGAAAAGTTTGACATTGGCTGATTTTCACCAATTCTTGCCAATGTGATTAGATTGAAGTTTTATGGTGCAAAGGAGAGAAAGCTTTGCCTCCCCTTCATCCTCTTCTCATAAAGGGAAGAAACCTCTACAGGATCAACACTCTGAGGCAGGTGAGTGTGATCAAAACTAACCAGATTGTTTTGTCTTTTTTCTTCCCACCTTGGTTCTCTTATTTCTTCGAACTTACATTTTCGTCTTACGTTTCTTTTCCTTGTCCACTTCAGAGATGGGCTGATGAAGGGGAAAGGAAAAGAGTATTGCTTGAGAAGCACAAGAGGGGCACTCTTGCAAGGTCTAGTAGAGAAATGAGGATTCAAGAGAAGGAACAGAGGAAACAGTATAACATAGAGAAGTAATTCTATCCTCATCTTTCTAACAAATTCATCCCACCTTTTTACTTCGATTTCATTAATATTATTACCAGGTAGTCGGAGTTTGTTTGCTACATGTAGTTGCAATTTTGTTAGTGTTTAACTAGTCAAATTCCATCTTCTTTCAAATTTCAGGGTAAAGAGAACAGAGGGTTGCCTAAAAGAACACTATGTTGCTCCTCCCAGCCCAGTTCGTCCTGTTGAGCTACAAGGGCTCAATCTACAAAACCAACGACTGCATCAAAATGGCACCCAGAGGGGCCAACAAGATGACTATGGTATTCTACCAAAACCAGTTCACCACGTTGAATCACAGCAATCCAATCCTCAATCCAGAAGACTGCACCAAAATATACCTGATGATGGTCCCTTAGTTCACAAGTTCAAATACCTCAATCAGCAACCTCACTTTTCTGGTTCTTTGCATCAACAAAATCATCTGAGTCCCAGGGATTGCCGAAAATCTTTTGGAGTTCATGCTCCCAAAAACAAGGATGAACTACACAGTAATGCACATCAGCATCCCCCCAGAAAACAATCCGAAAATCCACCTGGGCATTACCGGAACTATACCAGGACGTGTCAAGGACCGAGACACCAATATTCTTCTCTTCCTCCTCATCTAACCTTCAGCGGATCCTACCAACGGCGTCCATTGAGAAACTTCAACTATTCACGTCCAAGGAGTCCGCAGAAGAGTTACCCAGTAAAATGCCATTATTATATGCAAGGGCGTTGTCGCAGTGGAGATGCCTGCAAGTGGTTGCATGAATAGAGAAACTTGACATGGTTGGGTACTTTTGAGCTTCACGTCCGGTGTTTATAAGCTTTTTTTGTTTGATATGTGCAGCTTTTTGGCAATTTTGTGAATTCTGAATGTGGAAGGGGATTTTTTTGAGTTCTGATGTTTCCTCTATAGTAAATTAATTTTCTCCTCAACACTAATGCTATTCCTTCGGATTGCACAGAGGAACCTGTGTCTATTTACTTCAATAATATGTGATTGCTATACAAAGGCGATATTTTAAGAAATGTTGAAACCAACAGGCCTACATAATTTAAATACTCAATTACTTTAACGAAAGCTATATATATACTGTTCAAAGGACAACATTTTACTTGTCCATGAAATCTTCAAATACTTGAATTTGGGAAGAAAGAGGCAACAATCGTAATTCGCACCTGAGAATCAGGCGAAGGATGAAGGCCCAAGGATGTGGACGAAGACTTGTTGCAGACTTGAGACGCCGAGCATTATCTTGTTGCAGACTTGAGACGCCGAGCATTATCAAGCCAGATCACATAAGCGTCAGCTATGAGAGAGAAATTAATGCAATCTTTTTACTTTTTTGGGCATGTTACTCGGTACGGAGACCCCAGCAAATTGGGGCTACCACCGAGCTCGCCGACTGTCCAATCAAATTCGAAGTCAATCACTCGACGTATATGTGTTTGACACTTGGAAGTTGAACAAATGCCCCATGTCATTAGTTTCCCTCAAAAGTATTGAAAATCTTCTGCAGAGTATTCTTTGCTCTTTATGGAAATGATCATTTAGTCAGGATTTTGTTATTAGCTGTAGTAATCTTCTTGCGCGACTTCTCCAAATTTCTGGATGTTTGAGCTTAAATACCTAGTTTATTAGGATATATTGCAGCTGCTTGATTATCCTAGCCGGAGAAGAGCACCACTGCTTCTTCTGTGACGATTATCCTGCCGTGTAAGGGAATTGCTTCTGCTATCAATAATTGTGCACCTTCTGGTTCTTGTGTTCTTAGTACTTGAATGCAACTCATCAACCCAGGCTTCTCCAGGAATTATAGAGGCGATTAAAGCGACATACGTTTGTGCTGGTAGTCATGGCGGGCGAGCCAGTCAACGTGAACGAGTTTGAAGAATTGGCTCGGGAAGCTCTTCCGAAGATGAACTACGATTACTTCCGAGGAGGAGCCGAGGATCAACACACCTTGAGGGAAAATGTTGCGGCTTTTCAAAGAATCACGTTAGTACTAGTACTCTTTTTAGATCAATTCAATTACTTCTTTGTGATGAAGTTTATTGCCCAACACCCGCCCTCTTTGACTGTCCTGTTAAATTTCTCTCAGGTTCCGGCCAAGAGTTCTGGTTGATGTTAGCAGCATAGATATGTCAACCTCGATATTGGGTTACAAAATTCCGGCACCGATCGTGATTGCTCCTACTGGAATGCACGAGTTGGCGCATCCACAAGGTCTGTAAATTCGATATCCTTGTAAGTGTGTGAGATTCGTTTGCGATTCGTTTGCGTCCATGGCAGGGGAGGTGGCCACTGCAAGAGCTGCAGCAGCGAGTAACACTATAATGGTATGAAACAGCTCTGTTTTCATCTTTGTTGGTCCGGAAGTGGTCGCATGTTCAGAGCTCTTCCTTTTCCTCTTTGTTGGTCCTTAAGAGGCCGCCTGTTCACAGCTCTTCTTATCGTCCTGATTTCATCATTCTATTGCTAAAACTCTTTTAAAAAATCTGTTTCAGGTCCTATCTTTTTCATCATCCAGGACGATTGAGGAGGTTGCATCCAGCAGTCAGGCTGTTCGATTCTACCAGTTATATGTAAGCCGTGGCCTTGCTTATCTGTCAATTACAAATATCTACAAAACCTCCCACCCTTCTTTCCCCTCGCAGCATCAGTTTGAACACTGTAACTAATATCACACTCTCCTGTCTTTCTTTCACGAGCAGGTGTCCAAGCGAAGAGATATTGCAGCTGCGTTAGTACAGAGAGCTGAGAGAAATGGGTTCAAGGCTATTGTTCTCACAGCCGACACTCAAAGGCTTGGTCGAAGAGAATTAGACATAAAGAACAAGTGAGATTTGGGTCGAAGAGGTTTTGTACTTTGCTGTTCATGTAAGGTCCTTTTAATACTACCTCTTGCTTCTCCCGCAGGATGGCTGTCCCTCCACTAAGGAATCTAGAAGGTCTTATATCTACGGACGTTGATTCAGTGAGTAGATTTGTATCTTCCTTTTTGTCTTCTTAATTTGTCATGTGCTTGTTGCTCTGCTAGCTTTCAGAACTTGCAGTATCTTCCAAATTCTGATTGAGTACAAAATCCCACTAGGATGATCCGGTTAGTTGATATCACTCTTTTGGTCCTCCGGTTAGTGAATATCACTCTTTTGGTCCTCATTCAAAGTTCAGTATATATCAGTAGCTCAGGAAAAAATTAAAAAACAAAAAAGCGTTGGATCAGTGTGTTATCCCTAACTGGAAAAAAAAACATGGGTCAATTACTTTTTGGCTAAATTAGCACCAGAAGAGTTCATCTAAAGGTTGGCATAAGATCAGTGATTTCAAAGGTTGTTACTTGTTCTGCTGTGTTTTAAATTCTGTAGGCAGGTGGCTCTGGCATTGAAGCTTTTGTTGCTCAGTTCAAGGACTCATCTCTGAACTGGAAGGTAGCTAACCTCTCTTGAGTGTTCAAAAGTATAAAACACTCGGCCAATATAACATTTATGCTATTTTATCAGACAGAGAATCACATTAATTACTTGATTAGCAGGTTATCCTCAAGATTTTTATAAGAACTAGCAGAAAACTGGTTGTATAATTTCATTCACCTAGTCACTGTAAGACGTGTTTATTGAAGTCATATGATCATTTGCCAGGACATAGAATGGTTGAGGTCCGTTACAAACTTGCCAATCCTAATCAAGGGTGTGCTCACAGCAGAAGATGGTCAGTTGATGGCCTTCACAAAAGTTCCATATTTTTCATTTCTTGGAGAGAAAAGAGGGCAAATATCTTCTGTAATGTTGTTGGTTATGTCACTGCTAGCCAGGAAAGCTGTAGAAGTGGGCGTTGAGGGTGTCATAGTCTCTAATCATGGAGCTCGTCAGCTTGATTATTCACCTGCAACTATTACTGTTCTGGAAGAGGTACACAATTACTTCCCATAAAAATCTGAAATAGCTTTTAAACAAAGGTATGAAAGCAATTAGATCATCTTTCTATTGTCAAAAGTAAAAACAAAAAACTTTAATTTCCTGGAAATGTAATGATGTAAACTGAACAAGAGATTTTGGTTCAAATTTTTTCCCCTGTTTCTCAGATTACAGTATGTGTCACAGAACACATCCACAGTCAAATGCATGTACAGTTCGATTCTTAGACATCTCAACTATGCAGGTGGTTCAAGCTGTGAAAGGGAAGGTACCCGTTATCTTTGATGGAGGAATCAGGCGCGGGACTGATGTTTTCAAAGCCTTGGCTCTTGGGGCTAAAGCTGTCATGGTAGGCTTTTCTGAAGTTGCAATTAAGTGAAATTGCCATTTAATTTCAGCCTCTGCAACTGGTCTTCATCTTTTACAAAATTACACTCATAGGTTGGGAGGCCTGTCATTTATGGACTGGCGACAAGGGGGGAAGCTGGAGTGGTAAGAGTCATGCAGATGCTGAAAGATGAACTTGAACTAACCATGGCTCTCGCTGGCTGCCCCACTCTCAAAGATATCACCAGGAGACACGTAACGACAGAAAGTGATAGACTAAGATCTTCTCTGTAATAGTAAACTAGGGTTCAAAAACTTGTATTAAATATCCTTTTTATTTTTGTTTTGTTCACTTGAAAAACCGCATTCTTGGCTATATAAAGGGGCCCTCTGAATCACTACTTCCACTACGGTTTGTACCTGGAGCTAGACTAGATAACAAAGCTTTTTGAGGTCCCGTGATCACATATAATAAGTAGTTTGATCAACTTCTTTTAACTTGTTTGATGTTAAGCTGCTATTTTACAAATTTTCATTATTAAGGTCTGAGAGGAGAGACTAACAAAATTCTTATAACTTGACCAACTTTTCTTCCCTTCTACTTATAACCCTGAGTCTTCCATATCTCTCAAACACTGACTTCCTATCTTTCATACTTTTCCTCCATTCAGCTCAAATTACATGAATTACGGAAAGTAATCTTTGCCTTCTATTTGAGTATTAGGAGTCTGGACCTCATTTTCGTATTCATTTTAAGCTCCAAACAATGAGCCACATGACTCATATACCATAAGAAATCTACATTCCATACAGCTAATTCTTTTCTATACCATAAGATGACTGAAGTGCACTACGGACTTAATATTAGTCAGCTGTCCTCTTTCACTTTCAAGGTAGAAAGGAAAAGAGGCATTTCTATTCATTTCTAGTAAACTGTAAACCTTTAACATAGAGAAGCCAGAAGAATCAAGAAGGTACTCCACTGCACTTTCGAGAATCAGTAAAAATGGTAGCTTTCTAAGGGACAAAGTTTGTTTTGACACATTCAAGTCCTTAACAATTGAATGCAGACCTCCCGGTTAAACTTTTTCTTCATCTTTCCATGCTACAGTCGTTTTTTTTTTTCAAGTAAAAAATTGGAGATAATTGAACTATTATGAACAGTTGAAATATGGCATTTAATTGAACTATTATGAACAGTTGAAATATGGCATTCTTCTGCGCAAGCTATTTTTAAATGGAAAAAAAATAATATGGTACTTCAAATAATGACCATAAGCTTAGGTATTCGAACTCTATTACATATTTACAATTTAGAGACTTAGCTATCTCAGTAACGCTAATCCTCCTCCATTTATCTCCAGAATCTGCCATTGTCATGCAACCAGATTGCACTTCTTCAAAGTTTCCCAAAATTTAACCATGCAATCATCACCATGCAATATTGTGAAGTGGCAAAAGGGTAACTCTTATGGTCAGTACCTATAATAATACAAAAATACAGCAGTAGTAGGAAGTAGGAAACACTCACAGATCGCTTGCCATGACATTTTAAAGGGGAGAATGCAGCAGATTCTTGCACATAAGAACTAGCAAACCTTTATCTGACCGGCACACTACTTCAAACTAGAGACTCTGATTCTGAACTTGTTTTTCCGCAATCAGACTCTCAATCCTCTACAACAACCAGTTGAACAAATGAATGTCCATTAATCAATGAATGATGATGAAAAGGAAAAAGAAAGAGTTCCATGACTATTTACCTTTGTGAAACTTCCAACTTCCTCTAGTTTCTGCAATAGTAGCTCTGAAGCATCACCCTTGATATATCTAGATGGAGACAGCTGCATTGAAAAAGTAAAAAATGATTTGAGCTACCAGAAAACAGAGAGACAATCGGTAATGCTGATAACATAAAATAGATTTCACACAATTATTTCTGTTTATGTAATAAGATTATTTGTTGTCACAATATAACCAACCTAAAGTAATGCACAAATGCACCACAAAAATTTGACAATGAACAAAACATCATATTTGTTATGCGAATAGTTACACTCAGACTGAGAAATCCACAGAAAATCACTAAATAAAATTAGAAACAGCAGACTAAAGCCAGGACAAGTCACATACTTGTTGCAACTTTATTGTATACAACATTCTCTTTCCTTCCTCCTGGTACTCTACGAGCATGTGTCAATGGGAATCTTTTTTTTTTGTTTTCTTTCCAAATAGAATAAGTGCCAACTACAGAATTTATCTAAATGGAATATAATTAATTAAATGCCTAAAGAAGCATACCAGCTGGGATGACAAGCTGGCCGCAGTGTTTGGCAAAGCAGCAGGCGAATAATTAACACCAGTCGTAGAAGGCAAATCTTCATTTGGTGAAAATTGTCGATAAAAGCTAGCACTTTTAATATCTGATACTCGTGTTAAAACAGCCTGGCCATAAGATGATCATTTATGATCAAGCATCTGGTTGGAACATCAAATCAAGAAGCAAAAATTTTGCACTTCAGAGTACCTTTCTAAAAGCCCAAGGGTGAGAAATCCCCTGGATTTGGACATCATCACTGGCAGGTCTTCTAACACCTGCATGTTCTATTCTGACAGAGTACATGCCAAAATATGACTGTAGATATCCTATTAAGAACAAGAGGAATGAGGTCAATAAATAGTCAAGGAGGCAGCAAAACCCTTGCCAGATTTACAAGTGGGAGTAACAAGAAAGTAACATTTTTTTTAAGGGAAGTCATGAATTAGTCCAAGTTTATAGAGTACCATTTCACTGTCTAAAGGCATACATAAGAAACCCCAGTTTAAACTTGATAAACTTTAGAAAGTTGAAGTTCCACTTTGTTTATATTTTTAATAGCCATGCACTAGCAACTCTGGCTGATAAGAAATTCGGAGAATGATCAGTCAACCTCTGCCGTGGTATATATCTGCAGCAAAGGCCCCACATTGTGCCCTCAATAAGTGTCAACTAAACTGAGGGTACTCTACACCTCTCTAATAGTATCACACCGAAACAAAAAGCATGTCCACTATACCTATTTTAACTGCTAAAGTGGCTTGCATTGATCTCACATAATGCAAATTGATAAGCACAAGGAAGTCCCATATAAATACCTAATTTCAATTCATTTACATCCCCACTGTTTATATATTCTAGGTAAATATGACGTGATGCTTCAAAATGCATAAGCTGAGGTCAACTTCTTCTTCACCTTGTTCAATTGCAATATCTGACACTGACGCAAGTAGAACATGCTTCTCTTTCTTCAGCATCCCAAACCAAGGGATTGGTAAAGGTCTTGCAACCTGCAGTAGATTAGAATTTGAGCAGCCAAACCCATGTCAATAAATTTCGAAAGCATAGAAGTTGGAAACTTACATCTAGCATGCAGCACATAGGTCGACAACTTCAAATTATTAGGTAACTACTATGTATCAGAACATGAACAACTCCTAGAACAGATAGTATAGAGTTTACCATTAGCCAGAAGAGGTAAATTTTGTTATTAGCTGCTAGCTGCATGAGACAAATTTCTTCACCTTTGATAAGACACAAAGCAAAATGTAAAAATATAGATGGATATATGACGTTGTTTAAGGAGGCTATGGTAGGTCATTTAGGGGCAAATGATGTTCCTTGGACAGGTTAAGATGGATGAATAAGGTTACTTGCCATATGATAAGATTTTGAATCTAATTATGAAGCCAACAATCATGTGCCGCACAAGACGTGTTGTTCTTTATAAGAACGAAAGCGAGCCCAGCTTTCTACACCGTCCCTCTCTGTGCATTTGATAAGAGTCATAAGACCAGCCTTTTGCTTCACTCAGTTCACCATTCACCACTTCTCCAAATGAACCGAATAATTACGACTTGAACCATATATTATGGTATGAGGAAACATATTTTACAAAATGACATCCAATGAATAACCGGCAGCAGAACAGAATGGAGAATTGAACCTTATAGACGATGGCATCAGGTGTGACTTGGAGCTTCCGGGATCTAAAATCTTTCCGCAAAATATGTCTTCGAACTGGAAGATACAGGAACATGATGATCCCAATTCCCCATGCCAAAACCAAAAGTAAAGAATACAGAACCCATCGAGCAGTTTGGTACTTGACATAACTATCTTCCATATCTTGAAAAGATGCTTCATACAGAACGGTCCCGTCTTCAATCTCACAATTGCCGGAGTGCGGATTCTCCGACAAGAGGTGTCTTTCCAAGTAACCAATTTCTACGACTCCGTCATCCGTTCCCATCTGGAGCGCCGACGTCACAGAAAAAGCACCAAATTTCAGTAAAGGTAAAAACTTTCGAACTCCGTAAGAGAGTGACTTTTGGCAAACCTACATTCTGCTCTTATCTACTCGCCGAAGAAACTCTACAAATCGCTGGTTCTGCTGGCAGCCGGAAGAAACAAATGCCTCTAGATATCTTTATATCCCTTCCCACCTGAGTTTCACGATTTTTGAAAGATAAATAAACGATAAAATATCTTCGAAAAGATTGAAAAAAAAAAAAAAAAACAGAAAAAACAGAACAACACCAGTACAAAGCACTCCTCAGTCATTACCAGATACCACTGAGCGCAATCGACGAATTCAGTGTCACAGAAGATATTTCAGAAATTACAAAAGAACGACGAGCCTTGCGCGCGCTTATCCCGTTCTCTGTATATCAAAGCGATGAATTTTCCGGCGGCGGGTGGCGAATTGCAATAGACCCTTCGAGAGCTGAGAGAAGAACCGGTTAGACGTCGGAATCGTTACGTAGACTCGCTTCTGCCACTCAAGAGTTCGACGTAGACTGGTTGTTGTTATTACGTGGCAGATTCAGCGCTCGATGCTACCTACACCTGGACCAACATTATAAAAATAAAAAAATTCCGGTTTGGGTTCCCTTTCTCTCACCCCACGGGAGGACCGGACTGCTTAGAAAAAAATGATTGAATATACTTATATATACATCTGTTTCAGCATGAATTTAGAATGTTGACACTTTCGATGTTTGAAGTGTATTAAAAAAGGAGATGGAAAGACCATGTGAACCGGGTTCAGTTCGACCAACCCAGGTATCGAAACTAAAAGACAAACCGACTGGTCTAAGTCAACTGGTTCAACGTGTCCAATTAAGAAATTGGAAAAATCCAACTTGGACCACTCCGCCGGCCGTAACTGCAAGTCTGCAACTCCGTTTCTTCGTTTGACAAGTAGAGCTCAACTCACTCTTTCACGCGAAGTGACTTTGGTACCCTTGCTGTTTTTCGCTATAAGAAGTGCTCTTCAGTTCCAGCCGGCTACCTCCCGCTTCTCCTATCCTTCTTCCGATCTTGCTTTCTTTGGTAAGGATGCTTTACTCTTTCGTAGACTTATTCTGTGAAGGTTTTGTTGTAGCAATTCCATGGATTTCCATTGCTTTAATGCATGCATGCACTCTTCATCTCTGTTAATTTGAGATTTCAGAAATAATTGCTGTTTGTCCTTGCCTGCAAATTGAAACTCTGCTTCGCAGATTTCTGGTTGTCATTTGCCGTCTGAATTTACTCTTTTTGCTGTTGGGATTTAGTAGTTTCGCTTCTTGTGTTCTCGATTATATATGGACTAATTTGATGTATAAAGCTCTCTCTTTTTTATGGCGTCTTCAAGTTGGCACTGCTAATGAGGTGGCTAAATGTTGTCATTATTCCAAGTAAACAGTAAAAGAAAAATTAGTGAGGGAATAAACTAAATTGGTTGCTTGATGAGCAAGATTAGCCTCGGTTGATTAGAGGAACCAGTTCAACTATTCGACTGATGGCAGACGACTATATGGATTGTCGTCGTAATTGATTATTACTTCTTAGCTCATGTAATTGTAGTAGTAACTCGTCAGTGTAAGGATTCTTCGGAAATTGACAAACGATTGTGCCAGACGTCATGGCGGGTGAACCAGTCAATGTAAACGAGTTTGAAGAATTGGCCCGGGAAGCTCTCCCAAAGATGAACTATGATTACTTCCGTGGAGGAGCCGAGGATCAATACACCTTGAAGGAAAATGTTGCAGCATTTCAAAGAATCCTGTTAGTAAACTTTTCATATCAATTTAGATCTTTTGCTGAATTCCTGAGCCATATACGTCTGAGTTTACTGCGCAGCACCCATCCTCTTTGTCCTATTGAATCTGTTTATCAGGTTTCGGCCTAGGGTTCTGGTTGATGTCAGCAGTATAGATATGTCGACATCGATATTGGGTTACAAACTTTCAGCACCAATCATGATTGCTCCAACTGGAATGCACGAGTTGGCACACCCAGAAGGTTTGCAAGATTAAGAATCAAAGTAATTTAAAGTTCAAGCGTTAACGTGTTTGTAGTTATGTACCAAAAGTTTCTTTTAATGCCAGGGGAGATGGCAACTGCAAGAGCTGCAGCAAGAAGCAACACTATTATGGTACAAAACTTCTTTGTTTTCCTCTTTCCCTGTCAGTGGTTTCACGTTCAAAGTTCTTCATGCTAAAGTACTTCACAAATTTTGATTCAGGTCCTATCTTTTTCATCATCCAAGACGATTGAGGAGGTTGCATCCAGTAGTCAGGCTGTTCGTTTCTACCAATTATATGTAAGAATTAAAACTTTAAAGCTGTGTGACCATGCATTTCATTTTAATGCCACAGAGGCTACATTCTTTTTACTTTTTTCCCTCCTGCCTCTGTTTCAAGACTCTTATCTAAATTTAGTATAACCTTCTCATGTTTTTCTTTTCCTTCATGAGCAGGTTTACAGGCAAAGAGATATTGCAGTTACATTAGTGCAGAGAGCTGAGAGAAATGGGTTCAAGGCTCTTGTTCTCACAGTGGACACAGCTAGGCTTGGTCGAAGGGAATTGGACATAAGGAACAGGTCAAATTTTGATTTTACTTTTGAATGAAAAATGAAGTGTTCATACAAAGTGAACTAATACCTATGCTTTTTGCTCCTTCAGACTGGTGATCCCTTCCATTAGGAATCTTGAAGGTCTTCTATCTGTGGAAATTGATCCTGTGTGTAGATTTGCTCCTTATTTTTTCTCCAAATTATATGATATGCTTCCTGCTCTGTACACATGCAGACTTGTCAGGATCTTTCTATTCCGATTGAGTGGAATTGTGGAAAGTCATACTCCAAGAATTTAAGTCAGTACCTTAAAAAAAAAAATTAATAAAAAAAAATAAAAAAGAAAAACATAGATCTTACTTTTTGCCATATCATTTTCCAAAATAATTAGCAGAAAGGGCAATAAGAAGTTTAGCACGAGCTGCCATATGATTGTAACAGTAGTAGGTGTTTTTTACTTACTCTACTTGTTCTTTTGTATTTTAATATTTGCAGACAGCTGGCTCTGGCCTTGAAGCTTTGGCATCTCAGGTCATGGACACATCTCTGAATTGGAAGGTAGTTTGTCTCTCTTGGGTGCTGAAACTGTATCATACTCGTCCAAGATGGCCCTTGTATAATTTTTCGCACATGCAATCATATTATCTGATGTTGGTTTTCTTCAGAATCATTTAATAGGGAAGAACCTGAATAGAAGTGTTAAACAGTTTCATTCACCTATTCAGTGTAAAATATGTTTTTCTTCATGCTAATTATATGAGTTCTATAATCATTTGCCAGGACATAGAATGGTTGAAGTCCATTACAAGCTTGCCCATACTTATCAAGGGTGTGCTCACCGCTGAAGATGGTTGGTTCATGGCCTTGACATAAATATATTCCATATTTTTCATTTTCTGGTGAGAAATGGATGGCAAAGATCTTAAGAGTTGTTGGTTATGTCATTGATAGCCAGAAAAGCAGTGGAAGTGGGCGTTGCTGGTGTCATAGTTTCTAATCACGGTGCTCGTCAGCTTGATTATTCACCTGCAACTATTAATGTTCTGGAAGAGGTACATATATTGCACACAAAATACCCAATATGAATTAGCTTTTGAATAGAGTGATGGAAGCGATTGATCCATCTTTCTACTACCAAAGATGAAAATTGAAAATTTTTGTGGAGATGTAATTATGCAATTGATCCTGTGGAGATTCTCCTACAGAAGCGAGGTTTTTTCAGTAAAGGTCAGAATGCCTGTGTAGTTTGATTCTTTGACATCTCAACTAAGCAGGTGGTTCAAGCTGTTGAAGGGAAGGTACCCGTCATCTTTGATGGAGGAATCAGGCGAGGGACAGATGTTTTCAAAGCCTTGGCTCTTGGCGCTCAAGCTGTTATGGTAGGTTTCTGAAGTTACAATTAGGCGACATTACCATTTAATTTCAGCCTCTAACTGATCTTTTATCTTTTACAAACCCCACTCATAGGTTGGGAGGCCTGTTGTTTATGGATTAGCTGCAAGGGGAGAAGCAGGAGTGGTGAGGGTTATGCAGATGCTGAAAGATGAACTTGAACTCACGATGGCTCTTAGTGGGTGCCCCACGGTGAAAGATATCACCAGGAGACATGTTTTCACTGAAAGTGACCGACTAAGATCGTCTCTGTAATATTAACTAGTGGTTCTGAAAACTTGTATTAAATATAAAGCCGTATATGCTAGGCTAATGAAGGGGACCTCCAAATCACTCTTCCGCTACAATGCTTGGACCTGATATTCGACTAGGTAAATAAAACTTCGAGGTTCCAGAATTCAGCAGTCTCTCGATGCCATGATAAGAAGAATTCAGATGGGCTTGTAACAGAGTGTGAACTGCGAAGGTATACATGTAAGACAAAATGTAATTGTCAGTGTGTTACTCTGTAATGCTTCCGGGTTAGGGTAAATAAAACTTCGAGGTTCCAGAATTCAGCAGTCTCTCGATGCCATGATAAGAAGAATTCAGATGGGCTTGTAACAGAGTGTGAACTGCGAAGGTATACATGTAAGACAAAATGTAATTGTCAGTGTGTTACTCTGTAATGCTTCCGGGTTAGATAGAGCCCAGATCCACTGGCCAAAATGCAGCGTGGCCAAAGCGAATCACAGGGCGCCACATCACAAAATTACCTGTACGGGGCTGATGTGGTGCCCTGTGATTCGTTTTGGCCATGGTGCATTTTGGCCAGCAGATACGGGCTCGGTTAGATATATATGAAAAATAGATTGGACATTTTACTAGAAGAGGATGCTGAAGGGGAATGGAATACGTATATATGGTATATAGTTAAACCAAATAACCATTATACTATTACATGTATTGTGTATTTATTTCTTTATTGAGTAAGTAATAGACCGAGTAATCGAGTAATTGAAATGATATAATAAATTTATATAAAATTTTAGATAATTACTAAAGTTAAAAAATATAGGGCTATTTTTCAATTTTTAAAATTCAAAAAGAAATTGAACTATATGCTAAAAATATGTATAATAGACTGGAAACTGGATGTCAGTATGTCACCTTTGCCTAAACAATTCCTGGACCACGATTTGCAAGAAAACAGGCCCATAATGCTCTCTGAAATATACTCGAGGCCCATTAAGACTTACACGCAAATCGATGTTTTGGGTGGGGGGTTCTTTGGCGACTGGGAGCGAACGAAGAATAAATAGGAAAAGAGAGGAAGACGAGAAGAGGGACGGACAGCCGAGGGAGACGCAGCTTCAGAGTGTGCACAGAGATGGAGGCGCTTGGTGTCTTAGCTCCCTGTCAAACTGTTAGTAATGATGGGCAACAGGACGAAAATTTATCCATTAGGTTCCAGTACCGCAAACAACAAAAGCAGATGGAGGAGAAGAAAGATGAGAAGAAAGATGAGAAGAAAGATGGGAAGAAAGATGGAATATTTGCTTCGTGCACTTTTGCTGATCTAGGTCTCCAGTCTAACTTGTGCGAGCAGCTCCGAGGTTGACACTCTTTCTGTTCCAATATAGAAGTAGAACTCCAAAGTATCTGGCTTTTCGCTGTTTTCAACGTTACATCACATATAATATCTTAAGTCGAGCTCCTCTTTATGGTAGTTTCGTAGTTTATGTTTTCATTGTAACCGGTTGCGAACCCTGGATTGAAGCTGCCGAGAGTCTTAGGTTCGGCTTTTAAGTACTCCATTTTTTGGTCTTATTTTTTCTACAGAATTCTTTGAACATTCGGTTCCGCAATATAATTATTTCGTATCTAACTATTCCATTTTGAGTTTTAGTCTTACTTCTCTCTGGAGAAGTATGAGACTGAATTCTTTGAACACTCGGTTTCGCAATGGAATTATTTCGTATCTAACTACTTCATTTTGAGTTTTAGTCTTATTTCTCGCTGGAGAAGTATGAGATGGAGTGTAGTACCGTAGTTTTCATAGTACGGGTTAGATGTTTTTCACTCTTCTGGTTAGGTTGCTCTCTTTTATTAACTGTATTTACTTCCTTCTATTGAAATTTGTATTTTTTAATTGTTTTTTTTTTTCTTCCCCATGGAAGACTGATTTTTTTTTTTTTCTTCCTTTACTGTTCCGTTTCATTACGTACCCTGCAATAGTTTTGAGGGGTAACTTGCTCCAAATTTTATGACTTTGTGGTATTGTCGATTACTTTAGATTCAGGGAACTGTTTAGCTTTGCTTGAGGCAATCTGATGAGAAAAGGCTATAAAAAAATGAAACATTTGAAATCTAAGTAGCCATTTCGGTCAGTGTCAATTGCTATAACGACACTTCTGACTCAATATTATTTTTTGTCACTCATTTCTTCTGTCTATTTTTCAGATAGGATGGGGTTCGAAGTTCCTACTCAAGTCCAGGCTCAGTCGATTCCAGCCATTATATCTGGGCGACATGTGTATCCTTTTCTTTTGTATGTGTGTTTGTGTCTGTTTAATTTCTTAAGATTTATATGTAATTTTTCTATGGAAAGTGGGTGGTTAAATGGCTCTATTTATCATGTTCATTCTTCTCTTTTTTTATATTTATCTTGGGGTGGCTGGGTGGGATGCTTGTGCTTTATAGGGGGCTGGAGGTTGTTAGTATTTCAGATTTCTTGACTGAAACTTCATAGACTCATCAATGCACCTACTGGTACTGGCAAGACTGTTGTATATCTTGCTCCAATTATTCATCATTTGCAAGCTTATGTTCCTCGTGTTCAACGGTCAGATGGGACCTTGGGTACTGGCTTCTTTATTCAGCTGACTTGTTTGCCTTCTTTATTCAGTCTCCTTTCTTGGGATATTATCTTGAAGTACTGTCAACTCGATCACAGCGTTGGTGCTTGTACCAACACGTGAGCTATGCTTGCAGGTTTATGAAATTCTGCAGAAATTGTTGCACCGTTTCCATTGGATAGTTCCTGGGTACTTAATGGGAGGTGAAAATAGGTCAAAGGAGAAAGCAAGGCTGCGAAAAGGTGTGGTGTAGTACGTTTCTCTTGAAAAGTATCAAATGGATAATAATCTGTGATGGTGGTCACATAGATTATGATAGTTGAATATTCTCTTGCAATGTCCTCGCTTTGATTTAATTGTTGTGGACTGCTTTTGAATTTCTTTTATTACTTTTATGATTATCATTTTTAATAACTTTCAGGCATATCTATACTTGTTGCTACGCCTGGTCGTCTTTTAGATCACTTAAAGCACACGACATCATTTGTCTATGCAAGACTGCGTTGGGTAGTCTTTGATGAAGCTGATAGGTATGACTAATTGACACTAAATGTTGTACCTAGAACTTGACTTTGGAAATTTATGCTTATGTCATACTATTACTTTCTTTTTGTTCGTTTTATGTTCGAATTGACGGCAATCTCTCCATATCTGCAGGATTCTTGAGCTCGGATTTGGGAAAGAAATTGAAGAGATACTTAAACTTTTGTCTTCAACCGATACTGTGCCTGTAGGCAAGAACAATGCAGAATCAAAAGCTTATGATTTTAAACGGCAGAATTTGCTATTATCTGCAACCTTAAATGACAAAGTGAATCACTTGGCTAAAATTAGTTTGGAGAATCCTGTTATGATTAGTCTAAGTGGGAAAAATAAAATGGGTGAGCAGTCAGTTTCTTGCACTGGCTCAGATTCTCGATGTCAGTCTAAAATGTCCGGAAGCCCGCTAGTTGAAGATTACAACCTTCCGACGCAATTGATTCAGAGATATGTGAAAGGTATTTGCTATATGTTGTATGACATGTTAAAGATGTGTACTTATTAAGGTGTGGCCATTCTGACCCTTAATTATTATTTACAGTGCCTTGTGGTTCACGGTTAGTGGCACTTATTTCAATCCTTAGGACACTTATGGAAAGAGATGTCTCGCAAAAGGTAACTTGAATTTTGTCCTGTCCGGATTTATCGTGGTTTGTCTTGTCATGGCTTCTGTATAAGTTAAACTTGATTTTTGTTAGTCTTGTGGTTTGACATCAAAATGCTCATTTTGATCTTCTAAACTAAGCATACCTCAAGACTCTTTCTTCTCCTCCCCCTCCAAGTAACACAATCTTAAATAGTTTGGTTCTTGTCATCCATCTAGTGGGGAGATGTGCAGTGAGTTCTTTCTTTGTAGCATTTGATGAAGGTTGTCAGTGTGTGTCCCTTGCTCTTGATAGTTCGGCTATCAAGATTGTCAGACTGTTCTAGCATTGATGTGTTGAGAATGGTGGGGTTAAGAAGGAAACAAGCATGCTTGCCCTTTTTGTTCTATTTTTATTTTTATATGTACCCTCTTGTGTGATGTGATAAATATCAGATGACGATAACTCTAGTATAATATCAATTTTCACTATGCTTGAAGACAGGCTGTTTTGCTCTTCTCAATTGCACTTGCTCTTTTTATATTAATTTAAGCACTCAGATTTGCTCACAGGTTCATTCTACAGATTGTTGTTTTCTTCTCAACATGCGTGGCTGTAGATTTCCATTATACACTTTTAAGTGAATTCAGATGGTCGTCAGAATCATCACATGGCAGCCAGGAGCATCCATTTGTCAAATGCACAAGTTTTCGGTTACATGGGAACATGGAGCATGAAGATCGCAGGACAGCCTTTCAGAAATTTAAGAGTGAAAAATCTGCTATTCTTTTATGCACAGATGTTGCAGCAAGAGGCTTGGATTTTCCCAAAGTCAGATATATTATCCAGTATGATTCTCCTGGAGAGGCAACTGAATATGTGCATAGGTTTGTTGAAATTGCCTTAATCTCATGTTAAGGTATCGATGCCTGCATTAGCTATTAATGTTGTTTATTAATTTATTTATTGATTTATTTTGGTAGGGTTGGAAGAACTGCTCGATTGGGTAAAAAAGGAGAGGCATTGCTTTTCCTACAACCTATTGAAACAGATTATTTGCAGGAGTTACGGAACCATGGTGTTGCATTGGAGGAGTTTCCACTTTTGAAAGTCTTAGACAGCTTTCTGCTGCATGTTCAAAAGCATCAGCAAAAGAAACTGCTGTCCTTGGAAATGCATCCTTGGATGTTATCTTTGCAGAAGGCACTTGAATCCTTCGTTTCAGGAGATGTATGGACTTCGCTAGCCCTTGAATTCATTGTTTATTTACTTTGTTGTGGCAGTTTGTTTGCTTTTCAGGCACGTGGCTACTATAATTTCTATACTTCTCCAAAAATATTTTCACATTTGGAAGATGCCCCTTCTGATTCTCTTTTCCCTTCAATTTTCATGGTCCTAGCTTAGTGAAGGATTTGGTGAACTAATGCTGATGTTGGAATTTACTGTTAGTCTTGTGATACATTAATCTACAAGAGTACTTAATTACAGGGCTTGGGAGCATTAGTGCCTGTTTACAGTGATCCAATTGTGGCTTTTACTTTATTCTTCTGACTCGTATGACATTTATTTCTTTTGATTTTTTGGATGGCATATGGCTGTTGAAGATTCTGTGTTATAGATTAAATGTATCAAGATTAATGACATGCCTAATTGTCTTCTTTGTTGCCATTTTTGTGCTGTGAAACACCATTCAGTGTTGACCAAAGGTAACATGGGTTTTTTGTAATATCTATTAGGATATCTTCTTGTGATAAATTAGGTTGAGGGTACTAGATAATAAGGGGCGCATCCTGAGAATTTCAGCTTGTTCTTTGTATTTATCTAGATATTATTCAGTTCAACTCTATAACTCAATCCGTTTGCTGGATCCACGACCATAGTAAAATGACTAGCCAAAGTTAGGAATCAGTCCCCAAGTAATAAGAAAATCTTTTAACTCCTGGATCCATGTGAACTATTCTTAACTCTCCCCTCATGTGGTTCTTTTAATAAGATAGTGAAATTGTGTCTAGATCTTCTGTTATAAGAAAAAAAGAGACTAGATCTATCCTGAAATGGCTTCCTAAAGTTAAAAGATCACTTCTTCATACTGGATTCCAAATCTCATGTTTTCTAAATGAGTTCCAAACCAGGACATAACCTTCTGAAGAGAAGAAACATTATGAGGAGAACAATAGGCAGAAACCATTATCCATTGGTATCTTATATTTTTTACGAATAATCTCCCTTTTTTTTTTTTTTTTCATTCCCACACCTCCATAGTCTTTGTACCTGGAAATCACAATTGAAAGGCCTAAGTTTTACTCCGTATTCGCATGCATTTTGACATACATACTTCATCTAAATTTTGGCCTTTTAACTTCTTATATCACATTCCTCACTGGGTGATAAGTTAGGATTTTTAGATTTCTGAATCATGTCATGACTGCTTGTCACCAAGGAAAAAAATAAAAATCGTTCCCTTAACTATCCATCTGTTTCCTGTTGTGTATATAGATGTTTTATGTTTCTTGTAAATTTGGTCCATAATTTATGGAAAGCGGTGAGCATATTGTAATTCTGTTTTTGGCTGCTTTAGACACAGTTGAAGAATCTAGCGAAGGATGCGTTTTGGTCTTGGGTCTGTGCATACACTGCCCATCGGGGTGAGCTGAAGAGAATCTTTATGGTAAAGAAGCTTCATTTGGGACATGTAGCTAGGAGTTTTGCTTTGAAAGAGCAACCTTCTTCAGTTGGAAGATCGTTCCAAATGCAAGCGAAGAAGAGAAAGAAAGAACAAAAGCAGCTAGGTGTTACAAAAAGGAGACGTTTTTCCAAAAAGAAGTAACCATTCTGACACATGCTTCAGAAATTTTCAACAGGTGCAACACATTATTGTTTTTGGCATTTTTTGTTGCTTTGTTGCTTAATATATGATAAAATGCTCTTTGCTGGGGCTTATTAAAGTCAGATCGGACCAGAAGGTTTAAACTGGTTCAGTCAGGTCGGACCAGAGTTAAAACCTACCTATGAGCAGTGAACTTGCTGCCGCAGCTTGCCAGCTGAGTATCCCTGTGCAATGGAGAACACGGAGGGGCTTGCTCCCTCCTCTCCCATCAGGAATGACAGCAGGGAGGATCATCATGGGATCCTCCCTTGCCTGCATACATATTCCTAATGATGAGCAGGGGTCCTCACAGCCTGGCATTATTCTTAAATTCAATAGGCAGTTAAACTTGATTGTCATTGAAAAAATTCAATAACATGATTTTTTATTTTCGTAGGCTTTGTTTATGAGATGCTATCCTTCTTGCCAAGGGTATTACAGCTTTCAGATGGTGCTGAATGCCAAGCTTGGAGGGCAGGTCCTTGTTCTTTCAAAGTTAATTCATTGATATGTGTATGCACAGCAGCAATGGATAATGGAAACAAGAAGAAAAGTGCGACTGATATTTAAGGGGCGGTTGTAAACTTGTAAACGTTCTATCAAGCGATTTAGCGGCTAAGTTCCATGTAAGGTACCTTATGCATCAGCTAACTCTGCAGTTATCCTGTAGTTTTTTGTTTTCTTTCAATATTTTGATATTCTTTGTTCTTTAGAGCAATTTTGTGGCAGCAAAAGTGAATTTAAGTGAGTTTGTAATTTGTAAGGCCCCTGAGCTTTTGATGTTATTTATAGTGCTTTGAAAAATATATGTAATACTGTAAAAGATTAGGGTGTTGTATGAATTCCCTATCACGTTTATAGCAGCAGGTGATCCGAGGTCTGAGCTCTAAGATATGAAGGCTTACTGGTGGTTGGCTTGGTGTTTTTACTGAAAGCAGGAGACAATGAATCAGTTATCTTAAAATAATGTAATAATAAATAATATTATAAAGAATATTAAATACAAAAAATATTAAATTTTCTTCTCTCGTTGGCGTTTTAAAATTGTTCTCTTTGGTGTAATAAATATAACGAGCATGCAAGATGCATAATATCAGTTACCGTGTAAGCCTAAAATTTCTTTAATTTTACTAACGTTTTGAATTTTATATTTGATCTTTGATTGCAAGAGACACAAGCGTAACGTGGCCTGAATTCTTGAGCAGGTACTGAGATTTTGAAAACCTTTTTATTATTCTTCATGACTATTTTCCTTGATATAATAGACCCTCATTATGGGGGGTCCCATGACGCTTCTTACAGGCTTCTATTCTCTTACTCGTCTCACTGTAGTAATTGTAAACTTTGATTACATTTTTGGCAAGTATTTAGTGCGAAGCCGTACGTAACACAGTACACGGGAAAGGTTCGTTGAGTCCGAAGCCTGGTTTCGGAGCAGAGGCGTGAACCAACTTGTTCGCCGTGTATTATCCAGTTTGGATTCTCGTATGTGCAAATTGCTGACTTTTCTCTTCCGCTCCACTCAACTTTTCGAAATCGCTCCTACAGACCGACCATGGTCGCTCGATGCTTAGATAATTCGTAGGCGTGCGCATTGAAGTTCTCTGGCGTTATGGGTACCTCTATGGAGGTGAGGAAGACTGGAACAAGGTTTTGTCTGTAACTTCCTCTGGTGGCGAGTGTAGGCGATGACGCCGCTGGAAATTCGAATGCGATCAGTGCTAATGAATCTTCCGACATCTAGGAAGAAGCTTGAGGTATTTTTTATTTGCTTTCTTGCTGGTTTCAGTGGAATTTGCTGAATTTGCTAAATTTGGGAATGCTTTATTTTTCCATTTTAGTTCAGTTAGTGTCTCTGCGCGTTTTGTTCTGTGGCGGGGCTTGCGGGAGATGTTAGATATTTGCGTTCCGTGTGGTCAACTGATGCTGTCAAGTGTCAACATTTTTTAAGAGTCTACGTTTTCTTTTCTTGCTTCGTTACCCACCATTGGAGTGTTTATTAGTTGCCTTTTATCTCTTTATCTCCTTGCTGTTCGGCTATTTTTGTGTAGAGTTGTATGCGTTAATCTTAACTTTTGCTTTTCTTCGTTAGTAATCTCTGTTGCCGAAAGTTTCAAAAGGTTCTTCCTTTAAAATTTTTCTGTTGCTCATTTTCACTCTGTTTCGATTTTTGTCTCTCAAAATGTAATTGATTCACTCCCAAACAACCTCTTCCAAGAAAAGAATCTTCTGACCAGTACAATAAACCAACAAAAAGAAATAGCGAGTCTCATTGTGAGCCTCCAACAAATCAACATGGGTTGTTTTGGAATTTATTACGCAAATATCTGAATCAGAAATCTTGTCTTTTATTGGTTTTCTTCCTCAAGAATGACTTTTTTATTTTCTGTCATCTAATATTCTAATTTTTTTTTTGGAGGGGGGGGAGGGGGCGGGATTTTTTTCTAACTGCTGCGTTTATGATCCTTTGAGCTGCTAAATTGAGCATTTTCTTCTTTGCAGTTGTTACTCCTTAAAAAACGTGACCTATGGCATTATTTCCACAATAAACTGTGGTTTTTGCTCTTTTCAGTTTCTTTTCATTTTCTTTTCTCATGTCATGGCCTTTAGGAACTTTGAGATGAATAGAAAAATTCTGGAAACTGAGCCTCAGCTGATACTGCTCTTAAGGCACGAAAAGGGAACGGTGAAATTGTCTAGAGCTGGTACCATTGTGGAATGTGGTATGAACCACAATTCGTAGGAATCTCTTGTTCAATTCCTTGAACTTAATTCTCATTGGTAAGGGAAAAGAACTGCCAAAGAATTCAATATTACTTGAGCTTATAAGTAATGATGATTGAGCAACAAACTTGTGAGATATGTTGAATCGTCAACATCTTCTTTCGGTTCATCTCTCCCTTTTTTTGGCCCTTGGCCTTGTCTTGTTTAATTGCTATTTTTCTTTTTTGTTCGTTTTCCTTCACTCCATGGCCATTGTAAATCAGGGCTTGACCCTTTTTTGTACTGTTTCCTCTTTGTTATCCTTTAAATGGATCTTTATTATTTTCATTCTCAAAAAGATTGAAGATTGGGCCTTCTTCTTTCAAAGATTTTATTTTATTATTTCAAAAAAAAAAAAAAATATTTTTATGAATTTGTTGATAATGATAAGTAAAATCTATTGACATTGATCCTTTTCCTGCTATGTCGATTCAACCATTAGAAATTGAAAACTGATATTTCATCTTACCAAATGAGTCCAGCCGACACCTGGGCCCTCGTTTAGTTTGGAAGATCTACTTGTTACTTGACCTTTTTTTTGCATTAGGCTCATAGTTTAAAGATCTTCAAGGGGTCTTAAGAGTCTTGTCTGGGCTTTCCGTGACTCAGTAGACTTGAATGGTGTAAAAATATTACTCCTCCAAATTGGTGATTCTCATGGTTTATTTACTTAAGCATTTTTTTCTGAGTTCATTTTCTGCACGTATATCTATTTAACTGATGTCTAAATTGTCAAATTGTATAAAAATCATGATTTTGTGCTTTAATATGGTTCAAACATATTTGTTTTACTTGATTTGTCCATATAAACTTCAGTCATCTAACTGATTCCCTTGTTGGATACTCATTTTTCATAATGGGTGCCTTGAAAGAAAATAGAGCTAAATTATTTGCTGTTTTGTCCTAAACCCTGAACCCTAATTTCAAAGCTACTAAAGTTTTTCTTTGAAACTGCTATTCCTGCAGGTTCCAGGAAATGGTGAGGATATTGTAGGTGACATGCCGTAACTGGATGGAGACTCCTTCTGTGAGTTCTTTTCATTTCTATTTGCAGCAACTAGGTCTTCTATCCTTGTCCAGATGGTCCTCCTACTATTGATACTTATTTAGGGTTTAGGGTTTAGTTGTTGGTCAAATCATATATTTGACCTCTGATTTGTGTCAAGTTTACTTTTTTTTGTGCTTCCTTCACAAGGTTTTCAGTTTTTTTTTCTTTTAAAAGATACAAGTTTTGCATTTATCTCATACAGTTTTTGTCTCAGTCTTGTCATGTTTAAAATTTTGCAGAGCAAAGATCTCACAAGACCTCCAAGCCATATAGGGGATCTTTCTACAAGTGATGTGGTTGTCAGGATCCGAACTCCAGACGGAAGAGATGAGCGGTTTTTTTGCCACTCCCACATTCTAAAAAAGAGCACATACTTTGCAGAGCGGCTCTCTGAGAGCTGGCCAACATGCCAAATTTTGGACTCAAGGAACTGTGTTGAGCTCCACTGTGAGGAACCAGATTTTAACCACCACGTTAATGCTTTGTGCCTCCTTTATGTCCCTGAGAACTCATTGCCTGATAACTATTTTGGTGTTAGGAATGCACTTGGGATCCTCCATGCAGCAATTAATCTTGGGTGTCCCCTCATTGTTCAAGCATGTGTAGATTACTTAGAAGCAGTGCCATGGGAGGAAGCTGAGGAAGAAGAGATTTTGAGGATCATTCCTAGCCTTGGGTCACAGGCTGAACGAATCCTTGCGCGCCTTCGTCCTGTAGACCCTGGAGCTGTAGTTCGAATTTTCCTCTCAGCTGTACATTTTGCCACGTCATCGCCACCTCTGTCAATGAATGAGCTGAAGATGTCAGCACAGGAGCAATTAGAGTATATGCTTACTGAAGATGATGATGCGCCCCTACTAGCTTTGGAGGATGGTGTAAAACCTGAAGTTCTGAAATGTGTGATGACTCTCTTGTTACGGTTCTATAGCAAGTTAGAGTTTTACACTGAAGACCTTGAGGAATTTGCCTGCAACTCAGAAGAGCAGCAGTATCTGCTGTGCCTTCTATCAGATCTCGCTTGGGCTTGTCAGATACTGGGCAAATTAGAGATGATGAAGGAATTTGTAGTTAGCTGGGTTGATACATCTTACAAGCTAGTGAACGGTATCGAGAGCGCAAGCTCAGCCTATGAAGAGGACATGCTCGTTTTGAAATTGAAAGTAATTGAGGTTGCGGGAAAAGTCTTGGAGGCTATCGGAGATGGGAATGTCATCCTACCTACGGAGAAGCGGCTTCAAGCTGTTAAATCATGGCTCCCATTTGTAAGGAAAACAAAGCCCCTGTTAGATTCTGCTTGCTCCAAAGATGAGGAGTGCAGTTCAGTCAAGATAGATGCCGAGGTGTGGCAGATTCTTGAGTCATCTTTTGTGTCAATCATGTTGACATTGCCTTCAGGAATCCAAGGGCAGCTCTTGGCCGAGTGGTTAAGTAGTCAGCAAGTTCAGTATCCTGATCTAACCGAAGCATTTGAAGTGTGGTGTTACAGGTCCAAAGTCGCAAAACGTAGAATGTCACGTTTAGATGGTAAGCTGGTATGAGATCTTGATGAGCCTACCACTTGTTTGTGCTCACCATACCAATTTCTGCTGGAAGGTCAAGGTAAACTAACTTATCCAATAGGGTTTTGACAGCAGAAACGTCATAGAGATCCAAGATGAGGTAAAACAATCGAGGATGTGAACTGAGGCAGCCTTCAGTTCTTCTGTTGAAGAATTTTGTGCTGATATGCAGAGTATTTGTCTTACCTTTTCCTTGACATGTTGTAATTGGAAGAACTACTATTCCATATGTTAATATTTATTAGAGGCACGTAAACTTTCTGTTGAGGACTACTTTCTTTAATAACTAATTACAACATATCATTATTTAATTAATACCCAAAAAATAACATAAATAAATGAAGTGATAATAATCATATATATGGGAATATAAAAACTCGCTTTAGAAGTCACTTTAAGAACCAAGTGTGCTTAATGTTTGATTGCTTTTGTTCTTATTTTGATTCTATTTGAATTTTAGGATGACACCAGTGCTTTTAAACCGAACATTCTCTCAAGTCGGAGCTATTTTGATTCTATTTGAATTTAGATGAATTAAGCTAGTATGAGTGATTTTGCTGTCAATTCAGAAACAAATAGAAGGATGTGTTTCTTCTGATTTTCTCTAGGTTGAACTGGTTGGTTTGGTTAGATATTTTGATAATATTGATTAAAACACTTTGAATTACTAAAAGCAGAGTCAATTTTAGTTATCAAGTTAATTAAAAAAATATATATATAAAATTATAAATTGTATGCACTAAAATGCAACGAGCCCAATTTCGACGAGCCCAAACGCCCATCAATGGTCGTGGGTAGGCTCTGCCGATATTCTATGTCCCTCGTCCTAGCCCATTGCCAGGCTTATTCATTCTGTCGCCTCATCGATACAGTCGACGCCCCGGTAATAAGTCGATGCGTTAGCAACAGTCAACAACCAGGTTACAAGTCAGCATCTTCAACGATTAAAAGACCAAACTTCACCAAAGGTGGAAGCCGAGAAAGGCCGTGATCCTCTTTTGAGGGATCCAATAGAGGAACTCCTGGTCCTCCCATCTCAGCAACTACAGAAAAAAGGGGACCGTGATCCCCATTCCAGGGATCGACCCTCAACAACTGCATAGAGTCGGCTACAAATAGCCAGAAAAACTCTGTCACAAGGGTTCAAAAATCCTTCATCAAGAAACTCTTACACGTAGAGACTCTTTCGAGCCGAAGAAGTTCAGTAACTTGCAGTCTGTCGATATTCAACAGTTTGACCGGAGCAGCTCTACACGTTCGTCGACAACGTCAGCAAGTCTATACACGCGAAACACAAATACTTCTGTCCGACCGACCAAAGCCGTCACCGTTCGTACACACTCGTTCCAGAACTCATATTTTGATGTCCTAGCCAGAAGCCGAAACTTCATCAAATTCACACAGAGATCGAATCAGAGGAAGAATAAGAGATTGTATTCACATTTTCCTGACATTCAAACACAAATTGTAACACAAATTTTTTGTTATAAATCGATTTACTCTCTCGGTCGTGCCTCTTTGCGGTCAGGCGGATTTTCGATGAAACATTAAATATAACAAAATATAGTCAATGTTTTAAAACCTGGACCAGCTATCTTGGTAGTATGCCTGTAATTCTGATTCAACTGGGGGTTCGGTTTTTAAAACAGGGATGATGATATCACATAATATTTAATGTACTTGTGTATATTTAGAACAAAAATTAATTATATTATTTTTTTTGTATATTTCTATTTGCTATACGCATTTTTAAAAAATGATTTTCACCAAATTACACCTGGATAACAATTAATGAAATCTGTCGAATTACGGCCGACAGCTCACAGCAGGGTTGGATTCCGGTTTTAGAAGTACCTAGTTAGTGGACTGGATTCGCACGCGGAAGCTCAGGTGAGGCTTCTCACAGGCTTCTAATTTTCTGACGCGTCTCGTTGTAATAATGATTGGAGTTTTGCCACATTTTTGGCAAGTATTTAGCGCAAAGCTGCGCGCGGCAGAAGTTCATTCTGTCCGAAGGGCCTCAGATTCAGAGCAGAGCTTAATCTTAGTCACAGAATCACAGTGATAATTTGAAACTTTCACTTTGTAGTTGCTAGATTTGGAGGCTCCTAAAAGCAAACTGCTACACCTCTCTCTGCCCCTCTCTACTGAATTTATTGAGATCGATCCAGAGGATACGCCATGATTGCCTAACGCAGACAGAGATCGAAGGCATCCGTATTTCAAGTTTTCTGATGAGATGGGGATCTCTTTCAAGGTGGCCAAGACTGGAACAAGGTTTTGTCCTAAGCCTCCTCCGCTGGAGAGTGTAGGTGATGACGCCACTGAAAATTCGAATGTGCTCAGCGGAAATGAATCGTCTTCTACTTCCAAGAGGAAGCATGAGGTACGTTTTTAGTTATTGTACAGTTGGTCCGACCAGGTAATCTGCGGAATTAGTGAATAATTTGTTATGCGTTGTAGTTGAATTGGTGTCTGCGGGTTTCGCTCCGTGGGCGGGACTTGCTGAAGACTTTAGATTTGCGCGTTGTTTGGTTAAACTGAAGAGATGCTTGCCACTTGACAATTTCCTTTGAAAATGTTTACTTTTCTTTTCTTTCTTCTTTTACCCACCCTTGAAGTGTACTCAGTTGCTTGTTTGTTTCATTCGTCGCTATTCTGTGCACGCGCTAGCACTAATTTATGCCTGTACTTCAAATATGATCCCCTGTTGCTGAGAACTTCAAAAGGTGCTTCTTATAAAATTTCTTTCGCTTTAACATGTTTCTGTAACTAAACGTGTTCACCTCCAAAGTATCTTGTCCAAAGAAGGATTCTTCCAAAGAAGGATTCTTCTAAAGATCTAAGTTGACCATCGGAAACAAATACTCTAGTCTTATGGATGGGAAATATTGGCAAATTCAAACAAGTCTTAGAGGAGATTTTTTAGAATTTATCATCAAAATTTAGGGAGATAAATCTTGTCTTTTCTTGTTAATAATTACATCTGCAGTTATTTGTTCCACCAATCGCATAGAGGAGATGGCTGGTACACCAAGAACCAAGACAGCGCATTGTTGTGAACTTAAAGATGAGTTGAAAGCATTATTAAAGCTATCATATATGATCAACACAAGATGCTGTCTTGCATTATTTCTTTAAACACACGCGTGCGTGGGCGTCCTTTTGTCCACCTTGATCTTCCATCAGTGCTGGGTCCCTTGAGCTTATCGCTGGTCCTTGTTACACTATTTTTCCCACATTGAATGCCATGTAATCAGTAGGACCTCTCCCTGGTTAGCAGAATTACTTCATAGTTACAAAAGCAGTGCAATTTAATTCTCAATCTGTTTCAGAGCTATGCAGCAAGTCGAATGGGGGAATTGACCTCAGGAATTGGTTAAAAACCGATTCTTATATATTATCTAGGGATCAGTCTGATGTAGTTTATATGGCGTATTGATCTTGCTCCAATTAAGCTCTTAAATATTTTAAAATATCCTCGCCATTATTTTATTTTAATATATTTTCTTTAGAAAGGTTAAAAGAAAGACATAAAATTGAAGAGATTACCATTTATGTTAAATCGCAAACCTTCCTTTTGCCTCTATCATTTTATAGCATCTTCTACAATCTTTTTTCTTTTTGAATTTCCTCATATTGCTGTCATAAAATCTGGAAAGATTCACACTTAATTAATGTCACCTTTTTTTGTTTTAAATAGTGTGCTTGCTTGAAGGCCCCTGCCCTTTGCCCCTGTCGAAACTTGAACCCAAGACCTCCCAATATGAAACTCCAATGTGACCACTGAGCTAGTGGTCAAGTTCAATTTAATTTATGTTTCCTTGACCAAATATTAAAGTGCATCAAAGGATGTTTATGCAGCTAACCTTCTAATGTAAGACTAGAGTGCGGTCAAATCAGATTAGTGTCCGCGGTACTACATTGTTGTTTTTCTGCATTGAGGGATGATTAACTCTTTTGACTTTTTTTTTCTTGAAAATAGACTCTTTTTACTTCACTTTATATATGACAACCACAAACTTAATTTTATGGCGATCTGATTTATGCCGACTGTTTGAACCATATAGTGATACTTTTGGAGGAAACAAATAAGAAAATAGCAGTTTGCCGCCTTGTCTGTGGCCCATTCTAGGTGCTGGACATCTCTAAGCAAGATTTGGAGTTTCAATGTTTCTTCTCCATTTAATTATATGTTCATCATTTACAAAAAGTCATTTTACAATTACTTTAGCCTGAAGTTAGCAAATTTTGTGAGGCTAACTCATCTTACGAATTTTTTGTATTGCGTAAGGCGCCAGATGCTGGAAATAATGTCATTGGATGTGAGGCCACTCCCGCTTAGTTGTGTTTGAGTGCGTAAATTTTTTTTTCTGATTTTGTATCGTTGACTTTATTAATGCTTCCTCTTGGAATATCATTACACTTGAAGTTACAGATACACATATAGCCGCTTACTGTGGCAAACTTCTAGGCAACAATAATATATGAGGGGATTATGTAGTTCTTCTGCTGATACTATTTAAGTTTCACAATGTTGTTGTATTGGCCCTAGAGGATGCTTAGCTGGATGACTCTGTGGGGGTTAAATTTTTCTTCTTGTATATAATCATCATTGCATATTTACATTAGTTTGAGTAGCATCCTGTATATGCTATTGAGAAATATTTTGGATTTATAAGTTGGGAACAGTCCTCCAAGGTGGTTTGTTATTTGAGGATGTGGGTGGCCAAATATATTACTGTATAAGAGTGAAGACGAAGCATGTCAAATTCTCTTCCTCCTCAAATTGATTAGACACTATTGGAAATCATTCACAAACCCCATATCCCAAGCTATAATCCACGTTGAACTTCACTTCTTAAAATTTCCTGAAAAGAAAGCCTTCACTTCTTGATAAGGAAGTGGCAATTAGTGCCACTTTGTAAATTTAATGTGACTGAAACTTCTTTTGTGGGAGTCCTTCCACTAGTTATTGTGAAAATACTACTGATATCAATTTTTTTCTTTTCTTAAATCCTTCTAGAAAATCCCATATCTGGTCTGTTAGCTGGTGCAGAAGTGCTTTATTGTGGATCACAAATTTTTTGGAGCAGATCCTCTCATAATATTGTAGCCATATCTAGTTGCAAAATGTAGTTGGCTGGGCTTTACATATAGGAAGAGTGGACAAATAATTGAAGTTTTTTTCTCTCAGAGCATTAACATGAGATACTATTAGAATATGCTTTGCCTAACTAGTTACATGGTGAAAATGAGTAAGATACTAAAGAAGGGTAAAGAAAAGATTTGCTACTGTGATGCTGGACCAAAATTTTTTTTTGAGGAATGGTGATTTTATTGATAATCAATATAGGTAAGTACAGATACTGGACCAAAATATCTTATTAGATTAAGTAATTGAAGATATATGATGATGAACTTGAGATGTACTTGTCTGATGATGAACTCGAGATGCACTATATCTCATGATGAACTTGAGATGTGCTTATGTGATGATGGGTGGTTTCACTTCTACTGCAATTTTACTTGATGAATAAAGGACCATTCAACATTTCAATGAAAAATTGTGAAGAGGATTTTAAGTACTAGAAGTTTGTTTTGTTAGGTCATATGTCTTGTACTTTTGTGCTCTTCGCAACTTTTCACATTTCTATCTTTTCTTAGGTTGATGCCGGTGAAATGGATGAAGATGTTAATAACTTCCCTCTCTCTTCCGCATGTGCTGGTGGAAATTTTGTTTCATCTGGTAAGCATGATGGCTAACTTGTGCTTGTTAACCACTAAGCGTGGATTTTCGCTCACCCTAAAAGTTCCTGTTGTTTTCTGTAGATCATGAGGCATCCTTTACATTGAACCTTTTTCCAGATGGCTTCTCTATTGGAAAACCAACTGAGGTTTGCTTATAAAGTATTTCAATTTCCATACTGTTTTGATCTGTGTTGTTGTTTATGACCAAATATTGGGGATATTAATTATTTGGTAACTCAATAAATATCACAAAAAACATGGCCATATGTGAAATGGGTAGAAGTTTGTCATGAATGTACTCAAATATTGTTTGAAAAGTGTAGCATTAGATACACAAGTTAAAAACTCCTTGCCTTAGAATTGCCCCTGGGATCTATGCACAATCCCCTAGTTTTGAAGTTTCATACAAGCTTCTTCTTTTTTGAGTTTCATGCAAGCTCCTGTTTGCCAGCAAACTTGATCAGGTAACTTTCTAGATAACAATGAACAAGGACAAAGTTCCAAATATAAGCCAAGATTTCACTTCTAGTATAAACCTATTAGTTCAGCGGTTCAAAGAGAGAACAAGCTTACATGCAAAATTTCATTAAAATGGAGATATGGGACTTGTTTATGGGGTAGCATGAATCTAACTTTGGGGTATGTTGGTGCTAAGAAAGAGGCTGTTAAATCAAGAATGGTCTACTTGTTCCCCTCCTGTATTTCACAAATGAGCCAAAATTCTCTCTCTTAACTAACCTCTCTTCCTCAGCCTTCTTCAGCTTTTCAGTTTGAGATTCAAGTTGTTATTTCTGTAGTAGTATCACTATCAAAAGCTTCAAAGAATCTTTTTCGATGTTAAGAAAGAGAGGACAAAACCTTACCAGTACTCTTTTTGGATTACAGAATGGGAAGCTTCAGCCTTTGCTTCAGGAAGTTCCAAAGTCTTTGCATCCTTATAATAGGTCATCAGAGACTCTTTTCTCAGTAAGTAAAGGAAATTTTTTCTATGCATAAAAGTATTGGTGCAATAGACTGTTTGCTGTCTTTTACTGCTAAGGTGATCTATTTATTTGTATGTACCAAATAAATACAAATAAATTTCGACTGCCTTACTGATAACTGTTACAAGTATTATGTTGTGTAAAATATGTCATTCTTCTGTTATTTTGTCTTTTTAGTAGCCTCATTTTATTAATTATTCCTGACATATCCTTTCTGCGTGAAGGCTATTGAATCAGGTAGATTGCCTGGAGATATTCTGGATGATATACCTGGCAAGTATTTTAATGGCTCTATTGTGTGTGAGGTGAGTCATGGATTCATTAATGATTTCATTTATGCTCTACAGGTTTCGGTTGTTCTTATAGAGTTGCTTACAGTCATGGTGCTGTACACCTCAATATTCATTACATCTACAGTTTAATCCAAATTTTATCATTAAAATAATTTTCTATGTCACAGTACTATCAAAGTTATTTTGATTTTAATCAAACTCCTAGGAGAAGATGGAGCCGACTATGGAGATTGCTTCAAATCTTCTCAAAAAGATGTCCGCCCAATTTCAATATGACCTAATGGATTTTTCAGGTTATCCAAAATGACCAGTTGACTTGATATCTGAAGCATTCCAGTCAATGCTCTGATAGTGAATACAAAAATTTTACGGGCCATTAAGTTCATGTACTTTTCAATTGGTTTTAGCCGAGAATGTTGCACATTTTTGCAGCTCCTTCGAAGTTGTAAGCAAATTTATCTGTGCCAGTGTCACATACTCTTGGCAGGCTTTCTTTGATGTCAATCACTTCAAATTACTGGTTATCGCTGAGAGTATACAGCTGGATAGAAATTTTTTAAAGTAGCTGATCAATATATCAGCTGCTAGGGTCCTCTTCTATAGTTCATGCAACGTGGGAAATACATGAGAACTGTGACTACTTTTCTGTCGAAAGAAGTCATGCAAACGCTAATGCTAATAATTTATTCGTTTAATTATATATAAGATTATATATTTCTGGTGTTGTAGCTGACACAACTGTGTTGACAATGAAGGTGCGGGACTATAGGAAGTGCATGTTCAGACCAGGGAATAGTGGTTCAATTGTTGATGGATGCCCAGCTGTGAATAAAGTGCATCTTCAAATGTCTCTTGAAAATATTGTTAAAGATATCCCTTCAATCTCAGATGAGTCCTGGTCTTATGGCGACCTGATGGTCAGTTTAGTTAACAAACCATAATAATGCTCTTTGATGTTCTGTAAATGCCAATTTGTCATAAACATGCATCTTTCTGCAGGAAATAGAGTCTCGGATATTGAAAGCTGTGCAGCCACGACTCTGTCTTGATCCAACTCCCATGATAGATAGGTTATGCGCTTCTCCAGTTGCAAAAAAGGTAATTTTTGTCAGATAAGCTATCTTCTGGAAAATATTCCTTGTGACTAATACCTGTTATGTTGTTAACATTTTATGGCAGCTTGATTTGGGTATTTTTGCTACAAGGCAAAAGAGATTGAGACAAATGGCAGAAGTTACAGTTACTTCAAACAAGCAAAGCCATGGAAAAAAGGTTTCTATTGACAGGATTCTTGAGAATTCAAACTGCAGACCAAGCGATCTTAGATCCGTCCCAAGTGATGAAACCATGCAACACATCCGTGAGAGAATGAACATTGATCCAACATTGAGATCTAAAAACTTTGGGCAAGACACTTCTAGGCAATCAATGCCTTTGGTAGGTCATTCTAAATTTCAACCAAGTGTTGGCTATCCTAGAGTCATTCAGGATCGTGGGTCTGGATTACCTTCAAACACATCTGCTAACTTTAGTACTGGTTCAGCAACTGGGCATGAATTAATTAACTCATACAGTGAAAATATGAGTAATGGAGTTTCCATTCAAGGGATGAGGGAGAATCTGGACACACAGATGGGACCTTTATCAGGTATTAAGAGACCAAAGCATATGTCTTCTTCTCTTGATGGCAGCAATCAACTGTTGCAAGTTGGATCAACACTTGATAACCTCCATGGAACTGATACACATTGGAAAAGCCCAATGCTACAGCAGCAAACTGAGGCCAGAGGGATACAGTATCCAAGTTCTGTAGTGCCGAAGTATCCTCAGCAGACAGTGGCTGATAGCCGGCAAACAATTATCGAAGGATCCTCAGGACAGGATGGTGGTCCTCCATTTTACTTAGACCAGCGAGGAATGAGATATGGCATTAAGGAAGATCGAAGCGAACTAGATCCATTAGGAAAACCTGAGATTGATAAGGTTAAAGATGATTCTCACACCTCTACCCCTGAGAATCATCTGAGTCAGCAGCAGAGGCAGTTACACCAGCCTTTTATGAGATCCCATTTTCCTCCTCAGTCACAGTGGCAAAATCTTGGTATACTTGTTGATAAGGATCAAAGGAGAGAAGATTCAATCCAAAAAAGGAAGTCAGTACAAAGCCCCAGAGTCTCAGCTGGAGGTGCTGTAGTTCAATCTCCAGTTTCTTCAAAATCAGGAGAAATATCTAGTGGGTCAATGGGCGCCCAGCTCAGTGGGGTTATCTCACCTGTTGCAACACATGGATCACAGAAAGAGAAAGCAGCGGCAATGTCTGGTGGCATCCCCTCAGTAGCCTCTAGCCCTAGTGATTCCATGCAACGGCAGCCGCAGGCACCAATGCCCGCAAAACGTAAATCTAATTCCCTCTCAAAAACCCCAGCTATTGCTGCAGTTGCATCTCCTGCTAGTGTCAGTAATGTGAATATCCCACTAAATGCAAACAGCCCATCAGTTGGAACACCTCCCATGGCAGATCAAATTCTTCTTGATAGATTTTCAAAGATTGATTCTGTTACCCAGAGGTATGAACCAACTATATCTTGTTTTTAATTTCTGAGAGGTCAGATGATATAACTGTCTGCTTGCGCTTGCTAACTAAATCGACATACTTTTTCGTTTTTGTGTTCAACCAGTAATTGTGCAAATTTCTTGTGTTTTTGTTGTTTGTCTTATGTGTCTTTTATTGTGTTTTCTTGCTCAGATATCAGCTCAGCTCTAAAAAGCACAAAATGGATGAGTATCATGTAATGAAACCTTCAACATATTCCACTCAGCAGCTGTCCTTTTGTCTCTCTAATTTGCCTAACAACGAGGACTTCAAAGAGGCAAACACTTCATATCCAATGTCTAAGTCACTCATAGGCGGGAGCATAAATACCTGTAAAAGCAGAATCATAAACTTCATGCACACGGAGCATATCTACCAAGGTTGTATTGGCTCCCGTTGTCACTAATCCTTTAGCCATTCATATTTTGGATTTAAGGAATAATAGACAAAGAGAGAACCTTTTCCACTCACTGACTTTTTTCTGACACTTCTTTCTTTAGGAAATGGTGTTTCTATAATGGTTCCCAAATCACGGAACAGACTAGTACTGTTGGAGAAGTCCCATGATGGAAGGGTAACAATACAACATGGTGAAGTAGAGGACGTTGATCTTCTACCTTATCTGGATTATCTTCCCTCATTGTGTACTACTGTGAGTTCCTGTTCTTTTTGTTATAATGGATATTGTTCTTGACTCTTTGCAAAATATCCATTAGCATTTTCCTCTTCTTACCTTTAAATATCGCTTTTCAGCACTATGCAGATTTGCTTGCTGCTCAGTTTTGTTCACTGGTAAGCTATCAAGCTGGTTCTCTAGCAATTTGTATTAGTGACCTCTCGTGTGAAAGTTTTGCTGATTCTTTTTTTTTTTTTTTTTTCTTTCTTGTGTGTATACAGATGGTTCGCGATGGGTATCAGGTCATGGATGATCAAGTCCGACCTTTGCCTGCACATGCGGGCACTAGTCCCAGTGGGTTATCTAATGTTCCAGGTGTTTCTGCAGACTCTGCAGCTTCTGAGATGCAATACCCAGAAAACAATCCAGGTCAGGTGCATAACCCTGTGGCTCCTGCAGCTTGTGGGCCACTTCCTACAAATCCAACGCATAGCGTTTTACCCAACCAGCGATTACTACCTCCAGGAAATGCTTCCTCTGCACAGATGTCCCAAGGATATCTGTCCGGTGGGCCCATGCCTGCAAGGATACCACAGCAGTTAGACCCATCATCACCTCAAAATCAACACTCCCAGATTCAGCAACTCCAACAGTCTCAAATGCAAAGATCTTCTCTACTATCAACAAATCCATTGTCTCACCTTAGTGGCATTGGACAGAGCATAAACCTCGGTATGGGTAATGCAATGGTCAATAAGCCTTCGCATTTACAGCTTCAGTTAATGCAACAGCAGCAACAACAGCAACAACAACAACAGCAGCAGCAGCAGCAGCAACAACAACAACAGCAGCAACAACAACAACAACAGCAACAACAGCAACAGCAACAGCAACAGCAACAGCAACAACAGCAGCAGCAACAACCACCATCATCACAAATGCAGAGAAAAATGATGATGGGACTGGGGGCAGCCATGAGCATGGGAAATAACATGGTTGGACTTGGGAGTCTCAGCAATGTTGTAGGCATTGGAGGTGTGCGAGCAGTGGGCCCTGGAGTTGGAGTGGCATCTGGCATGTCAGCACCCATGGGAGTCGGATCTGGCATCTCAGCACCCATGGGGATGGGGCCGGGCATTTCAGCACCTATGGGAATTGGATCTGGCATTTCGACACCTATGGGAGTGGGATCTGGCATCTCGGCACCCATGGGAGTGGGAACCAGCATTTCTTCACCCATGGCAATTGGTTCTGGAATCTCAGCACCCATGGGAGTTGGCCATACATCAGGACTGAGCAATAATCAGATGAACTTGAGTCAGGTGCCTAACATCACTAACGTTTTAAACCAGCAGATGCGCTCAGGGGCCATATCCCCTGCACAAGTAGTTGCAATGGCATCAAAACTCAGGATGGTGCACAGTAGAGGAAGCATGCTGGGCCACCAGGGTGGGATTGTTGGCATGTCTGGAGGCGGCCAGATGCATGGTGCATCACCTGGACTGTCTATGCTGGGTCAGGCTCTAAATAGGAGCAACATCAGCCCATTGCAGCGTGCATCCATGGCAGCCATGGGGCCTCCGAGAACCAATTTTTATATGAATCAACAGCAGCAGATGCACTTGCAACAACAACAATTACAACAGCAGCAACAGTTACAACAACAACAGTTACAGCAGCAGCAACAGCAACAACAGCAGCAGCAGCAGCAGCAGCAGCAGCAGCAGCAACAACAACAACAACAACAACAACAACAACAGCAACAAATAAGCTCTCCACTACAGAACCCTCAGACCATACTTTCACAGCCACAGGTGGGTTCTCCTGCTATGACAATTCAGCAGCAGATTGGTTCACCTCAAATTAGCCAACAAAATCCTATGAGCCCACAGCTGAGCAGTGGAGGCCTGCATCAGATTAATAATGTCAATAATGCAGCTGCAGGTCCTGCAAGCCCTCAGTTAAGTTCGCAGACACTGGGGTCTGTGGGTAGTATCTCAAGTTCACCAATGGAGTTGCAAGGAGTAAATAAAGGGGGTTCACTTAATAATATATGACGCGCATCTTCAATAATAGAGGCTGCAGGTATTTACAGGAATAAAAGTTATCTCGAACAAGGTCATTGCTCACAGTCAGCCAGATATGTATTCCTGGAATGTTTCGTTATACCAAAAGAAATCTGTTATTGTTTTATTGGAATTAGCCATAGCTGTATCATCTTTGCTTTCACTTCATTACTAAAGGTCTCATCCCTGAAACGAAAGTTTACACCAGGAGTAGAATGTAAATTGTTTAATTTATTGAGTGCACATAAATGTACGTACTTTTCCTATTGCATGGTTGAATGTGATTCTTTCTTCCCCTACTTTCTGTATCATAGATTGAAGCGTCCCGTGACAAGGGCGCCCTTTTGTTAGACGGTAATAGATAGATTGGCCCTCTTTACATCGCAGACGGCGGTTTGTAAGCTTGTATCCAAGCTAGCCAGGAGGCCAAGAGGATTTCAGGTGCAGCCTTGACAAAGTATCACTCTAGATGCTCCACTTCAGTTTCAGTAAACGTTGATGAAGAATTGCATACCCAGAGGGTTCCTCCTTCCTAGTTTCCCTTCCCGTTCAACCAAATTCAGGGAAAAGTTCAAAAAAAAAAAATTCTTATCTTCTTTTAAAAAGAATCAACGATAAAGAAGAAATATAAATGTGTTACTTTTGTAAACCTCTGAATTGAACCTGAAATGAGATTCGAGGGGCGTCCCAACAGCGGGCATAGTATCCGAATTAATAAAAGAATTAAGTCTCCTTTATTTGTGGCATAAAAAATCCACTTGCGGTTGAAGAGATTATGTTTTAGTGTTGTGTAAGAAACTGTAAACGAAGATAACCCTGAGAATTAGACGAGTATTTTGATTTCAAAATCGAGAATATGATAATTGTGTCATCGACTTGTCAATAAATGGTAATTAGCTTACATAAGCAACAGTTTCACTACACTTGAATTTCCAAGAAAAAAACCGGGCAATTTTGTAAATATAAAATAAAGAGAGGATAAAGAATGAAAATAGTCTAACTAATTCTTCTTTAAATTTTAAGTGTAGATCCACACATAAGCAAATATCATACAATAAGACAATATTTGCTTAGAATGAGTGTAGATTGAACCTCACTTTTAACATAGAATAAGAGTACGACATTCGCTTTCTTGTAGAAAACCTGCTGGTTAGTATTAACAAAAAACTTCTTCATTTTGGGTTATACTTTAAAAGAAACAAAGAGAGAGGAAAAATGGATAGCAATTTCAGACGCTTTTGGATAGTCATCCTTATAGCACAATGCTGTACATCATCGGAGATTGAAATACAAGGAAGATATTCTGCAGGCACCTCCATGTTCCTCACTCAGTTGTCATGGAACAACGCTTTTAACGTCCCATGTCTAAAAGATTGCCGACCCTCTTTGGACAGGTCGAACTCTCATTACGCAGTTTTCTTTCCACCTCGATCGGAAACCATTTGAGAGCTGGAAACTGTATTGAAGTTCAACGGACTTGTTGCAGCAATTCCACTAGGCAGAACTTTTGAACAATGGGCAGAAAAATTACTATAGAATCCAAAAACCAGAAAATCTCTCATTGCGTGCATGACTAAGAATCGTCCACAGGGAGTTGTTCCTCTTGAAACTCCATACTGCATATGGAGTATTCCCTTTCAAACAACAAAAACTCCTGACAGAAAAAGTTTTTGGTTAGTAAAGGAATGCTACCAAATACAAGAACAGCATCTTAGTAAACTATCAGAAGAGATTAACCTATGATATTTAAGGCCTTGGATTTCATCCTCCCCATCCCAACATAAAATGAAATCAGTGCGATCTCAGCTGAAGAATCTTAGGTCAATATTGAAGGGAATGCAACCCACAATATGACATGGCATCTGTCATACTTTTTCTCACATACTAATCAATTCATAAATCTTGGTGATATGTACCACTCTAAAGCAAATAGGCACCCATCTCTCAGTGAAACAAAGGCAAGCAAGCTGATGAAAAAGGGAATTAGTGGAAAAGTTAATTGATCTGCTCACCTGCAGCTGATGCCGACTAAACAAAGCAATCAAACCAGAGTCTGGTGAAGCCACCAACTCGATCAATTTGTCATGGCCTTCCAAAGGTTCACCGGATTCAGCAAGTGAAGCAGAAACCTGCACTCATAGTTACCAGTTCCTCTCATGAGATTCTGAAGTAGCGCAATTGCCAAATTGAAGCAAGTCAACGTAATAAATTAACAGAAGCAAACGTGATCCAGCTAAGGAAACATGGAGCAAATGTGCATGGTGTTGTATGTTATTTTCTTATCAACAAAAATTATAAATAGAAAAAACATTTCTTCATATTCTTTTGGAACCATTGCCATATGCATCTTTAAGCTCGCACTCCAGTCTTTTCTAAGGTGCAGTGTTTAAGTTTTTCTACTAGTACACGAATTTAAGAATCCTTGAGAGTTCAAACTAGGAGAACTCCTACCTGCATGCATCGGAGAATAAGCTCCGGTAGGCAGCACCTACGACAAAGGCCATGCAAAATAAATATTGCAGGTCCTCTCAGAGACCCATCATCCTCTGAATACCATGCATCAAGTCGAGAGATCTCCAGAGTAATTCCAGCTTGAAATCGGCCCAACTCGCCTGACCCAAAGTTCAACAAACAGATTCAAAATGAAAAGACAATTGGGCAAATCTTTTATCCACATCATGTTTCCATACCTTTGAAGCCAGCTGCAATGACACTAGCAAGCAATCCACCATCATTCATTTCATGCTGTCCCAACCCATCACCTTCCACTGCTAAGCAACGGAGTACAATTTCAACACAGTGGCTGTCGGTTGCAGAAATAACTACATTGACCTGTCCATGGATGAATCAAAATCAGCCAGAACGCAACATGAACCCGCTTTTCAACAAATAATACTCTCATGCACATTTATGTCTACTTAGACAAATAATAGAAAGGACTTTTCTTCAAGCCAGGACCCTCAGCAGGTACAAAGATACTGACAAATGAGAAGGTGGCGTAGTGCAAAAGCTCAAGACTGTACCATCAATCTTCGGTTTACCAAAACTTCTTCGCTGACTGAAGAGTATAGAGCAGTTGTCAATGCAGTGCAAGAAGTACCATCCAGACTCATGCACTCGCCTGAAGGAAGACATAGCATTGCAGTAGCATGAAGCTCAAGATATAAAGGGTCACTTGATTCGTTGAAGTTACTTAGAGTAGCACTCAGCCAGGGAGTTTCTTTTCCTACGAAATAAACAATAAAGATACTCTGTTAAACTACGTGAAAATTGCTTCGATGATAGATTTGTTAACAGTAGAAAAAGAAGTTCATAAAGAGCTCAAACTGTAATGAGAAGAAAACACAGAGAAGAAAAGTGAGAAAACTACACTGCATGACCAAAAGAGTAACTATTCCAAGTCAAAATTGCCCCCTTTAACCACTAGTTCTTCTGTATCTGTAGCCCAATTATAAGAGTCATGATCCTTCCTAATAAAACCCTGATATATGATACCTGCAGTGTACAATGCATGCACACCATCATACAGTAACAATTATAGAAGACTAGAAAAGCTGTCATGATGACCTTGACTACAATGCCCCCATGAGGTATCTACCTAGGAAGTGCCCAGACGACATAAACTCAATGGTAGGCAGACTTCATTCTCAATGGCAATAATAGATGCATATCTTAGCCAATAGATTTTCGTGGATACAATTTCCATCCTCTCAAATAGTATTGAATGCAGAAGTCACCCAAATGGATATTAACTTCAGAACATATTTGTAGTTTTCCTTGACAAAAAACTCCATATTCTACAATCAATGTTTAGCAAAGACATTCTTTTGACCAAATTATGACAAAGGCAGAACACAAATCGTATGCTGATAACTGCCCATCAAATATTTTCTTTCCTTTTTTTTTGAGAGAGGAAATTGCTTTCTTTCCTTTTTCTTCTTGGTTGAGTAACGATTGTCTAAAATCTATCAATAATTCACTATTAGTACTATTGATTTTTTTCCAGGTTGATTGTTAAATTCATAATTATTAAATACAACTCTTGTCTGACACAATAAAGCACTTTGGAGCAGTGACATGGACATGAATTTTATCGAACATAAAAAATTCCTATAGGTATACAGATCAATATCTGTAAATGAATATACAATGATAATCATGAAATTATAATGAATAAAATTAATAGCCATATTAAATTCATAGCAACCAAGTACTGTTTGTAAGAAGCATCTGCTATCATAACTCACTTAATAGTAGAATCAATGATGAGTTTACTGTTTCCGTAGCTGCCACAATAGCATTTTCTTTTTCTTCCTTAGAAAGCTCACTGGGCGGGATTTCTCCATTTGACAACTCAATTTGGAGCCATTTCCGGTACATCGCATCACAGGAATAATACTCACGCTGTCATTAAGAAATAAATAAGTTTCAAATGAATGGAAAAATGAAAATTAAAGAAAAATAAAGAAATTAATCTCATAGGACACAGTAACAAAGCTCTCAGAGATTAATTTAGATGACTTAAAGATACCCAGTCTTCGAATTCACGCAAGTCCTCTGAAATATCATCCTCTTCAAGAGATAGAAACACATCTGCAGGTTGTTTCAGGGGCTCAGCAAGAAAGGCAAGTAGTTGATGTGCTCCCTCGGGCATTTTGGGGACTCTCCACATTGACATCAAGGCAAACTCTCTCAGAAGCACATTGCTACAAGACAGGTGAATTAGAACCTCATGGTATAGAAAAAGAAATTATTGACATACCCTAGAAGAATGTACCTATAAACCCTACTCTATCTCAACTTGGTCAATCAATGGACATACTTTCCGCTCTTCTCTCTGCCTTTTTTTCCTTTCTATCTTTATAAGCTTACCTCATTCTTGTTCCCTTTTATCTTTCAAAAACCCACTCAAACCTAGAAATGAACAGCTGCTTTAACATAAGTACAGTTTGCATCACTAAATCTGCTGTATGGCCAACATACAATAGGCTTACATGTTGAGCTGTGAACGCTTAGGAACTCATAGGAAGTCTACAGTATAAGGTATGTTGCTGTTGGCCCATTGATTTTGGTGATTACAAAAACTCTGTCCTGGTCATTTCTTTTATAATCTTTTAGATGCTGTGAATTTTTTAATGACTGATAAAGAGGACGCTGAAATTAACATATCAGCAAAGCTCAGGTCAAGATTACAAGTCAACAAGTTGAGCTTGAAACTTCAATTTCAAGAGTTTACTTTCTGGTGAGCTGAACAAAGCACCGAATTCTAACATACTTTTATAACAAACTTTTCAAAAGCGTCAACTATGAGTACCAATCAACCTCCATAAAGGTATAAGCTGACTACCAACTGTTCAGAACCTGGTTTGAAGCAACAAGTTACAGAAGTCAACCATCAGAAAGCTAACAGACAATTACCAACAACAGTTAGACTTTATGAGGAATTTTTAATTTGAATAGTGGATAGCTAACAGTCACAAGAAAGAACCCAGAAACTGCTCAAATGATCTAGTGTACCAACAGTGATCAAGTTGAATTCAACTCAATCACTGGTTTAAAGAGGCACCTACCAGCCTGTAGATTTCCTTCCAAGAGTTCTAAAGAGCACCACCTTCCACCTCAATCATCCAGAATTTTTAGCCAAAAAATTTTGTGACCAAGTGCCAAACTGGTGACATCCCCCCGACAGTCTAAATGCGAAAGAGAACCCTCTGACTTTTTCCATCCAAATAATCCTCAGAATGCAGGCCCAACAACTCATCAAAGATTTCCTTCAAGGGGAAGGTCTCAGATGGAATGAGTGAGATCCATTAAGGAGACTTAAGTACATAATGGTATATCAAATAGCAAGAAGGTTACTCAAATAAAATGGAGGCTTAGAGTCTGAGCTGGACCTCAGGGTTGTATGAAACTCATATGTATTGCACTGCTTCCTGAGTCCAACTCACATGGTACCAAAGCAAACATCAAATAATCCAGGAAACTCCTTATGCCAACTTTCTTAATTTCCTTCTTCTCTCTCTGTTCTGAGTTCCAGCAGGAAGCTCTTACTTCTATTTTTTCTTCTATGTCAAGTTTAAACCACCCTCAACTTTCTTTCCTCTACCACTACCAATTCATAAATGGTCCTTGGGCTCCAAACCCTTCTCTTTGAAGTACATTGGTTATCTAATACCTACCACGTGACTTTCCCTTTTTAATATCTCACAAGTAAGGATGAAGGGCGTGCTTTGTGAGGGCTACTTTACATTCAAGAAATTGCCTCAGTCTGAAATATTTTATATAAGTGGGGAGTTGTTGTGCTGGAAAAGCAAGTTATATAGGTTAGTGGTGATGCCTGTACTGTTATTTAGTTAAATATAAACTGTTGCTTATTCTTGTGGTTGTATTGCTGAGAGTTTCAGAGTTACTGCTGCAATCACTAGTAAAGGCAGGAGTAGTTAGGAAACGTGTTTCCCCTTTCTCTGCAATTGAGAATGAGCACATATGTAGAATTCAAATGACATCTGACAAAAGAATGGTAAGAACTTTGGCAGTTCTGTTTATCATCCCTTCTTATAAAATAAAAATGATGACTGTCACATCAAGGCATACATAATAGCCACACCACTCTTTTTTAAGAAAAAAAAAAATTGTAGGTTTCTTAATATGGTGAAGAGAAAACTTTAAGCAAGAGAAGAAAAGTACCATTTAAACAATCAATTGCAATTGTGAGGATGTAAAAAATATTTCTTTTTCTAATACCATATTGATGATATTTTTTGCAGAATAGAGCAAAAAAAATTACCTATGCATCAATGCTCTCATTACGAGTCTGGCATTGATAACTTTTGAATCATCAACTGTAGTGGGTGGTGTAAAGCAAAGCCACTGTATAACCATGGCCTTCTTAATGCTCTGTAAACGATGTTGCTCTGCAATTGACTTCTCTTCGTATTTACCAAGTTTGACAAATCTGGACCTTGAAAGAACCCTGTTGAACAATACGTAAGACAGTTCTGTCCAATACATTTAATAAGACAGTAAAAGTGTATGTTCTGTGACATATACAAACCGTTCGATGATATCTTCAAAACAGGCTTTTGAATCATCCACCTGTGAGAAAGGAAGATGCTCTAGAGCAGTGCGGAAGAGTTTGTATTTAACATATGTGCTGCCAAAAAGTAAAAATGCAACATTAAAAACTCTCCATCGCCAGAGAATGAGAGAGTGACAGAGAGAAAAGACAGTGAAGACCACATCATGGAAGATAAATAAGATCAGAAAAAACACAAACCCAGGATCTCACGGAAATAGTAGTCCAGATCTCTCAAATACAAATTGAAACACAAACTTCTAAGTTAAAGAGCAGAACAAAACAGAACAGCAGTCTCTGGAAAAGAAGACTTTAGTTAGCTAGGAATAAACTAGCCTCCAACAACCAAGAACAAGTGGGCAGCAAGAAATTTGTCGAGCAAGTTATGTTAAGATATTCCAACAGTTTCTTTCGATAAAGTTTTATTCAAATGCTACCATGTTTGTTTACCATCACGGGTCTTTAATTTTGTCACAATAATTCTCTCAAAAGAAAATTGCTACAGTCAAAAACTCTTACTAGCAAAACATAGAAAAAGGGGACTTTCAAAAAGGTGGTTGGTTGAAGAACCTCACTGTGTACAAGAAACCTGGACAGTAAGGTTCTCGCCTTCCTTGGCAGGAAGAAAAGTTCAACAGCAAGTTGTCAGCAAGCAGGTGGCCCTCCCCCTCCCTCTGTCCTAGTGGCAAACAGAGGAGGAACACCTCACTTTCTCCATGAGCAAGGTAGTGGGGAACTTTAAATTCCTGTATGCTGCACGACAGCAGCAGAAGGGGGAGGGCATCCCTCCACTTCACTTCGTCAGGAAAAGAGGAAGGTTCTGCGGCTTTTACAATGAAATGCGGGTATCATTTATCCTAGCCCATTAGTTTTGGTAAGTCCGACTTATGGGACCCCTCTTTAATTGAACATGGCGACATGTTCACACTTATGCGGCAGGCTCACAATGCCCTAGGTCACAGTTTGACTATTAACCTGGTTGAATAGGATATCTTGACAAATAAATCTCTTTTTTTAGTGTTAAGCAACAAAATAGTTTAACTGTGCAGAAAGACTAATTTCCATTTTATACATTGTTGAAATACTAGAAAAGGGTTTCTTGGCGATTTATTGTTACTCCTGTCATTCCAGTCAGGTAGCAGCAAGTTGGTCTACTTGCACTCCTGTGGTTTAAGTTGCATGTAGTTGGTAGTATTGAGTACGTTCCGAGGTGAAAGTAACAGCAGCATGTAACTTGAAAAATTTTCACTCGAGTTATTAAAGAAGAGGTATTCACAGTGCCGTAATTAGAGTAAACTGCCACTCTTCTTTAATGTTTCCTTAAAAAACTCCTAAGAAGAGAAACCATTAGACTATTTCAGAATTACCAAAATTATCATCATTTTGTAATGAGAGGTTCATATCATTGCACTGAAACTAGGCGCTCAGAAACAGGTAAGAAATCCTTTTGTTTTTTTCTTAGGCAAGATTAGAGAGATACTAAAAAAACGAGTTAATACAAGAACTCCCAAAGGTGAAACACGTACAAAAAAAAAAAAAAAAAAGAAAGGGACTTGGGCATTAGCTCAGTGGTACCATGGGAGTTATTGCTGCGGGAGGTCTTGGGTTCTGGTCTCCACAGCAACATTGGGAGTAAAACTTGTAATTGGGAGTAAAAAAATGTATTCACCTTCTATTTAAAAAAAAAAAAAAAAAAAAAAAAAAAACTCAAGCATTCTGAAATAAAAAAGCCGAAGCTTGAATTATCAATTAACATAGGAACACCATATAGTAACTGACCTGCTATCCAGCTTTAGTTCCATCATCTGAACAAATAAATCGATACAAAGATGACGTGAGAGTCGAGAGGCATATATACCAACCAACTCCTCATGCTGCTGTGAGAATAGAAACATGGCGTACCTGCAATTTGAATTTACATAGAAAAATATTTAAATATAATAAAATAATAAGAAATAGTATCAATTAATAAAAGAGAAAAAGGATATGTAAAACGAAATAAATAAGCAGGAAAACTTAATTTGTGGAAAATTTAATGAAACATTATGGAAAAGAATAAGAAAAGCATTTTAAATTTATTAAAAAAAAAAAAGGATAAAAATAAACATTAGATTTAACCGACAGTTGTGTTAATTATTTTTTAAGAACGATGAGAGATTTTTTTTAGTAAAGCACTTTTTGTTTTATTTCATTGAAATGAAATGAGGCAATGAGTAATGTTACATAAAGGGGGGGAAGGGGTGACCCTCATGAGTAATGAACAAAGGGCCACCCATTTCTGTGCAACGGTATCCACAAAGTAGTTTGTGGTCCTTGGAAAACAAATCCAATCATCCACTACATTTTCTGCTATGTCTAAGATCTCCCGTAAAAGAAACGGAGACGCCATGGCCAGACGGCCCCTCTTGCACCTACCAGTGACATTGCTAGAATCTCACTCAACTATCAACCTGCCCTGGAGACGGTCTTTGAATGTCCAAAAGCCATGTCAAAGCCCGAGAGTCTCAGCTAAAGTTGTTTCCTCCTGCCCCAGCAGTCTTGAGAAGGAAAGACATTTTTACCTTTCTTCTTCCCTTTACTCCTAGTTTTTTTTCTTGAGTTGTTACAAAGATGTTGCACGACATCATGCATCTCCTTTTGTCTCCTCGTCATACTTGCCTTTCTCTACTTTCAGCACATGCTCCATGGTTTTCACCGAACTACACTTCCTCTTCATGTGGGCATAGAAAGTAGCATTATTGTGCATCTATGATTAAGGAGGCTCTTCCTTGGGCCTTTTTCTCTTCGTAGTTTTCTTTTGATCATAATAAAATTCTTATAATTCTCAAAAGAGAAAAGAAAAGAATCGGTGTAAGATAAAGCAACATCATTCTTACATGAAAGCTTTTATCAGTGTAAACAAATGCAATCCAAGAAAAAAACACAAAAAAGTTAACCAGTGTAACTCTTGATGTTTGACCCAAAAACTGTGATATAAACAAAAATAATAGAGGAAGCAACACAATAATAAGTACATATATGATCAACTTACATGTTTAGAATTCGATCACCAACCTTCATGAGCTTTTCTTTAAAATTGTCCTTAACTTCATCAGCCATTAAATATCTAAGAACAAGCACTAAATGTGCAGCAAACCGGATCATCTGAGCATCACCGTGGGGCCTGAACAAAATTGGCAAAGCGTAGCTCTGGGATGAAGACTCCCTCAAATAGAACCAATTTAAGGAATAAATTTGCAAAAGTTTGTTTAAAAGTAGATGGGCTCAATTACTTTAAGACATTTTGATCTTCAGATGGAGATATCCATGACCAGAGGAGGTCAAGTAGAAGAGCTATATCTCCCAGCATTAGGTTCATCTGTCCAGCATTGGTTTTACGAAGGAAATAAAATAAGATAAACAAACAAAAAAAAAAGTAACGAATAAATCAAGTAAATATAAACGAGTAAAATACTTTGCGAAATGTGATATGTTAACAGATAATAACACCAGTGCAATACAATGTATTTGCCAGCTGAGATAACTATTAGTATCTAAAATAGTAAGATGAACTTCCTTGATATCAGAGATTTGGAACTCTCACCTCAATTTGTCGATGTTTCTCTTTGCAAGCCCGAGAAACGACTTCTTGTACCATATCACTGCACTAAAAAGACACACGGTCCAGAGAGAGAGAGAGAGAGAGAGAGAGAGAGAGAGAGCAACATTATGAAAAGAGAAAGCTATAGAAGCATGTGAGACAAACAGAACTCGTACCCTGAGTGAAGTTTCTGAAGAAGCGCATGTATGTCTTGAGGTTGTTGGTCAAGGACATGATATGGCCAATTTTCTGGACCTAAAGAAGAATTCATAACCTTCTCCTTTTGCCCAGAACTATCCATGGCATCTGTATAATGTTTCAACTGTTCCAGTTTGGTTTCTTCTAAGTTGGCTAATTGTAAGTCTACTTTGAAATCTAGCCATGATTTAGCCATTGCCCAGCAAGCAGACTGAGGACAGAGAAAGAAATAATGACAATAGATACCAATGGCAGTCTAAAATAAATAGCTTGATACTCCAACATAGAACAGAATCAAATGCAGATCAACAAGCATGTCAAGCGCTTAAGAGCATCATACTCGTTAATTTACCAGCAAAAGATGGATTTTATCCAGAATACGAGAAAGAAGACTGATTTATACTTTTTTTCCAGAAAACTGGATGGAACTTAACTAGCCTTCAAAAGAATTGCAAACCAAGCTTTTTTTTTTTTTTAAATGACGAATACAACTCCCAAATGCAAACCCCCCAATACAAACTCCCTAATACAAACTCCCAAATACAAACTCCAATAAGCTCCTACTGTTGTCTTCCGAACCCAAGACCTCCCACAGCAATAACTCTCATGGAACCACTGAGCTACTTCCCAAGTTCCCATTGCAAACCAAGTTATTGAAGCATTAAATATGTTGACACGCTGGAGAAACCACTAAGGCTGGAAAATTCTTGCATGTTGGAATCCAAACACCAACAATCATGAGCTTCTCCTTTTCCTTTTCCAAAAAGTGAAAATTTTTAAAAGGAAGGAAGGTCACGAGCTACTAAAGATGTTTTTTCCATCCAAGATTGAGTTCAGTTCCACTCCAAAATGACAATCCACTTAAGAGGCCTATTATTCAATCTCATAACCTATTAACTTATTTTTAAAATGAGATTATTTAGAGACGGTCTTCATAAATCAACAGAGAAGAAAGCCTTTGTCCCTACAGTTATGTTTTATGTTTACAAGCATGAGAAGAGTCAAAACTCCATAAGGTCAACTCAGAGAATGAACAAGTCTTAAAAGACAATATAGACCACAAGAAGGAAGTTGGATCCTTCTAACAACATTTTCATTGGTCTAATAGTCGATTACAGCCACTATGCAAGTACAACTTCTTCAGCAGTTTTTCCATTCCGTGAATAGGAAAATTGAGCTCCTTTGGATGCCACAAGCAGAAGGAATTTTCAAACATAAGTCCTGCTACAAGACATTGACAAACTTTCATCAATCACATCAAGCATCTTTGAGCTAGAAGTTTCCGGGTATTCACAAGCTAAATTTTTTGCATGGTCTTTTCAATAGTGTATCTTAACAACTTCGCCAAAAATAGTAGTGTATCTTAACAACGAAGGAGTTACAGCATAGAGGAGCCTCATTGCCCAGTCTATCTTGTGCGCTTGGTGGAGATCACAATGAAGATATTGATAGTGACTTGGTCTCACTTGTTTATTCCTTGCACTTTTGAGGTCATGATTGATTCTTTGACAGGGTTAGTTATCCCTTCTTTTGGTTGACTCATGGTTAAAGCTTGCTAGCTTTCATTCAGTGGGGCTTATGGAAAGTGTAAAATGAGATGTTTTGAAGGGCAAGCCTCAATTCAACATGCGCTAGTTTTTCATATTCAGAATGGTGTCGTTAGTTGGCTTCAATCCTTGAAGCAATGTCAGTTGGCTAAGGATCTTCAATTCATTCCTTGTGGCGAGAAGTGGCTGCTCTCCATATCAGATGTTGGGTTGATACAACTCACCAGCTGCCACCTTATTCATGAGTCAAATCCAAAATGGATGAGTCATCCAAAAGGTAATCCAAGTTTTTCAGGCTTTCGAGGTGTTCTCAGTAATTCAAGAACAATCAGTCTCCACACTTTTCAAGACCAGGTGTTGTTGATCCCTCAAAAACAGAAACGTCGGTTGTGTTCACAGGTGTATGTCTTTGTAGAGATAGGAGGCTTTCAGGGTCATGTTTAAGGAGAATCTTCAAATGTCATTGCCTTGTGTTCGGGTAGTCAAGCCCTTCCATGGAGGTTGGCTAATTATTGCAATGAAGATGGTCTGAAAAGTTCTGTAATCTTCTGGAGTCATGTAAAGAAAACAGTTGTCTTGCTGATTAATAAGCAAAAGCAGATGTCCCTCTTCAACGGCTTGTTGTAAAAGAGCATTCTGTATGATTCTTGTATTCTCTTGGTCTATTGGCCTTTATTATTGCATTCTTACTTTACAAAAAAGCACAAAACAAAATAATAATTTCAGCTAAACAACAGCATCTGAAAGGATGAGATGAGAATTCAGAAGATTAAAAAAAGGAATCAGTACCTCCCAGTCCCTACAAATGGGCAAAATACGGTTCAAGTTACTAGACTGAGCCGCATAAATGGCACTTTCGTATTTTTCACCATCTCTTTCTACAATTTTCTAGCATAAAAAAAGAAACAGAACAAAAAAATTGTTAGTATTCTTGTATTGTAAAAGAGCAGAAGAATTGACAAAAGAAGAAAGAGGAATTGCAATCTGATATCAGCTAATTCTTTGACTGACTCAATGGCTAAGGAGGGAGTTGCCCTCTAATCCTTTGTTGTAAGGGACAATCATCCTCTTGTAAGCTGATGTAGTAATCATCCTCTTGTAAGCTGATGTAATCAGTTTTCATAAAAAATAAAAATGTGCTTTCCTCAAACGAAAAGAACAGAGAAGAGTTGAGGGGAGAACAAAGGTTGTTGCAGTGTGGGAACCTATCTGTCTGGTCAGCGACTCTAAAAAGACTTCTAACCTTATTTTATTAACAACTCGAATGAAAATAGTAGAATGATAAAGTTGGCCCTGTACACAAGTAAGCCCACTGAACCCTAAAACAGCAATGAAAAATCATATAATACATCTTAAGACTCACAAAAAGAGCTCAATAATATCAGCACAATTTTTTTTTTTTTTTAGGAAAATGTTGTGTATGATATCAGCACAATTAGATCATTCCAGCAACCGGTATAAAAGAAAACTTACAAAAAAATCATGTTCTTATGCACATGTGATACGAGGGGGTTGGACGCAATTCCGAAGGGGAGCTCGGACACTTACACGCTAGACCTGCTCGGCACATGCAAAGGTGAAAACTTGCAGCCAGCTCATGAGCATGGAAAGGCGCGCGCGGCACTTGGGGGTCGCGGATGCGCATGCGCGAAACTGGCAGCATGGGCACGCACGCAAGGGTGATCCGGACCCAACTTGGGGTTGCATTCGGCTAACCCCAACTTACAGCCAAAGGGGCTCAAACACTACACACATGGATGCACTTTGGTGCGAGCCAGGCCATGCACGGCTTACTTAAGGCAACTCCAGCGATGATAAAGCAAGCGATGCGGCACGCGACATCGCAACTCTCGCAAGGTGGCACACACATGGCGCTTACATGGAGTGTATTATGTGGCAGTTTGACTTGACTTGGTTGGTTGTTCTTTAAATTCAAATAATGGTCATTCAAAGAGTTTGAATTGGCCATGCATGAGAGTAAGGGGCAGTGGACTGTTCCCCACCACATGTAAAGCTAGAGAGGAGGAAGGCCTATCTACATAGCTTGTTAACACTTCACCTTGTTCACACTTCACCTTTCACAAAGCAATGTAGTGGTTTCCTCCTCAAACTCGTAAGCCATCTTTCCCTTAGCTTTTCAAAGCACTTAACCTTTCTAAACAAAGCTCTCTTGAGCTTAAAACACATCGGGAAGGTTTACTAGCAACCAAGCAGAGTTGGGAGTTAGGCCGCGTGTCTTTAGGACTTGCTTTCGTGCTTTCGATCTCGCGGCGTGACAACATGATTAAAATTAATGACAGTTCTTTTTATTCATAAACATTAATAGAATATGAAAGTTTCCAAAAACAAAATAGAGTAACTAAACTATTAAAGCTAAGGCAGAGTTTCTACCTCTGAAGCACAAAAGGATGCCCACCGAAAGAGACGCCATTGGTGTGCAATTCCACTTTGCAGTTCAATTGCCTGCAGCATTCTATTCACTCCATTTTTTTTAAGAGCTTCAATTGAAGGAAACTGATCCAACCCACCAAATGGACATAAAGTTGCAGCTCTCCAAGGCTTCCACAAGCATAATGCAACAAAGATTACAATTTTATTATTATTGTAATAAAGCATTAGGCCACAAAGTCCACAAAGTCCCAGAGCTAGTAGCATTAAAATTACCTGCCCAGCAGATCGGCAAAGTTCACAAGCCTCTTCCAGTCTGCCTGCTTTTAATAGAAGCCAAATATCTTCTAGAAGAGAAGCATCTTGTTTCTGTGCACATTGAACCAAAATCAATTTCATCAAGTTGAAATTGATATCGTCAGATTGAGCCCAATTTCATCCAGAAATTAATAGCCACTTCAGAAGCTCATCACTTAACTTATTAAATAATAATACTTCTTAACATATTCAATTTGGGGAGTTTTTTGCAATAAACATAAATTAGAAAGCATTTTTTTAATGAGAATCTCAAGCTTTGGTCTCTTGAAAATTTTGAAAAAGTGAATATTAACAATGCCCATTTCTGGGGTCTTGGCCAGTGCTCAATGGTTCCATGGGAATTATTCCTGCGGGAGGTCTTGGGTTCGGGTCTCCAGAGTAGCATTGGAAGTCAAATGTATTCGCCTTCCTAAAAAAAACAATGCCCATTTCCGAAGCTCACAAAATTTCAATTTTCTTAGTTGAATAAAGACTCGCTTCTGAAACTTAACATAGAGAAAGCAGAACGGATTATAACGGGCAAAATTAGAAGAGAAAACCGGAGATACCATGTCATCAGGTAGTTTTTGAGCAACTTCTCTTGTCGGGGCATCAAAATCCAAGTGTGAAACAATTGAGGCATCCGGTTTTCCTTTCTTCAGAAACCTTTGTGTATGATGCCAAATACCAGAGCTAGGCAGGTATGAACCAACATGGAATTCTCTCAGCTGTAAAAAATATAGGGGGCATCAAGAAGATGCACTAATGGAATAAGTATAACTAATTCAAAGTTTTAAGAAACAACAATATCAAAAATATATAGATAGAAACAGGCATCCAAAAACAAGGACTACCCACATATACATGTAAAACACCTAGGAGACTTTTAAATAGAAAATATATTGAGATATCATAATCTATCAATTATGGTAGCAGCATGAGCTGCTTTGATTTCATGAATAAATTCAAAGAATTATAAAGGATGAGAGAAAAAAAGGCTGGACAAAGGTTATCAAAAAATGTTAAAATGCATGTTCTCATCCAAGAGAGATTAACTACTTGTTGGCTTTCCACAAAGCTTAGCATTTCATGCAAGTGATTGGACAGTGAGGAAATAGAATAGCAATGTACAACACAAGGAATCTTAGACAAATCATGAACCAAGTCCTGTAGCATGAGAGCCACCAACTTCATTCTTGCAGCCATGCAGATAGCCAAGTTGCCAACAAACCAGGTTCTAAAGTAGGCTAAGTTCTTCCTCAAAATAAAGTAGGCTAAGTTCTCTGACCTGCTTTCCGGTGCCATTTTCTTATTGTCATATGGGGGTCAATCAAACATTTGTGATACATGTATTCCTTTCATTAGAACCTGTCAACTGTTATTTGGATAGATACACAGCCAATTGCAATTTTTGCTGCCAATGCACCATGGGACAAAATAATGGAAAAGACATATGAGATTGAAAAAATAACCAAATGGAACGAGAGCCAACCTTTTTCTCCATATCAAGGGATTTTGAAGCTAGTCCTTCTAGCCATTGCACAATTCTAAGACATAACTGAGCTGTATGGTCTGTTGCTACAAACTGGCAAGCCTCTAAATGTGAAGTTGGTGGTGACTGACAAAAGCAACAGATGCCGTCAGCACATTTTGTGATTAGAATGGATGAAGTTATAGGACTAGAAAAGATAAACACATTATGTTTACATACCAATATTAGGTTTTCTGGCAGTTCTTCAGTCCCTGAGGAGAAAACGACAAACAGCTTCAGGTAAGCCCAGAAAAACACCCAAATCTACCTGTTCAGTCAAAAAGCAAATCTTTCTATTTTTAAATAAGGGCACTTCTCACAATTTCCTCAAAAAAAAAAAAAAAAAAAAAAAAAAAAGGCACTTCTCTTTAAACAAGCCAAAAAGGTTCCGAGTACATTAAGGAGGTGGGTTCCTTATGATAAGAGATAAGAGGAAGACCCTCTCTTTGGCAATAACAACTAGCCTAACCATTCCAGGATCAACTATAAAATATTTGACCAAATGCAATAATTATTCCAAGTAACAGCATCTTTGTTTACATAATTTATCACCTTTCCCAAATAGATACCAAAGAAGCGACCAGGACGCTGCCTCATCACACAACAGCTGAGCCCTTTGCCTCATTAACTTATCTTCTACAAAACGGTGTCTCCCAGCAGCCCCATCCCTTCAGGTAAGTCAAGAGAAATATCATTATCTACTAATCATTAGAACCACGGTGAGACCTACTTTTAGTATGATCATTGCAGTAAAAAATGTTACCTGAGGGATTCAGACACATTTCGACAAGTGTTCTCAAACTGAAGAATCAGATCGGGGAAGGACATCAATCCTGAAAACATACACTTTGGATAGAATGAGCACTTGAAGGTGGATAACATTATCAAGTCACGTAATATAAGATACTATAAGGATTAACCAAGAATTAAGTTCATAAAACATGGTCCCCAAGGAATTAAGTGTTGTGGAAATAATTAAGGCTCGCAGAAGTGTAAATCCTAAGTATGTGCTTGGACATTTATAATGCAAAGTAAGTAAAAGTAAAATGAAAGCTCCAGTACCTTGAAGTGCACTGTCGAGTAGAGATGAAAACAAGGCAAATATTGTATCTCCAGGGTCAGACAAAACCTCATCCTCCTGCTTGCAGGATAATAGTGAAGGACTCCCCATTTGACTATCTAAAGATGGCCTTCTTTTAACCGAAGAGGCTAACTTAGGCAGGATTCCTTCAAAGCCATCAACTTCAACATTTTCAGCTTCTTGTTTAATTTCTTCAAGGAGAAGTGCAGCATTAGGCCGACTTGGACCATTAATGCCATCAGAGGGTAGATGAGAAGTTTCTTGAAAAAGCAAAGAACTTGGAGAATGCCTTGTCCTGTTCATGTAATATGGTTTCAGTAGCATTATACACAAAATTAGAAAGCTAGATGATTCTGAAAGCGCCAATTAGAGGAATTTGAAGCCTGAACATTGTCACAGGCATCAGCGAAGTGACCAGTAACGCCACAATCAAGCTCACAAAAACTGTACAAAAGACGGCCCCACCAACCCGGTTCTCCCAACCATCGAAGTCCTATTAATAGTCGGACACCAGCATAAATCAATAGTCAAAGATATCTAGATGCAGGGCCCCTCGAGAAGGTGAAACAAGTGGAATGCAAGAAGGAAGTGAAGAGAAGCGTTCAAGTTGTATTATGGACGTTACATTGTAAGTCCGGCTCCAGGACTGAAGCAATATTCTGTGGGCAGAAAAATTCCGTGCGATATATGTTCAGGCGTCAATTTCCACTCTGCGCATCTTGGGTGCACGAAGTACTTTCTCGAGCATATTTTATACTTCTCGTTCAAGAATATAAGTGAAAATTTTAAAACGTTCTGTCCCACTTCATCAAAGTTTTAGAAATTGATGGCAGTGCCCAAGAAGTTCCATTCTTCGGACTACTTTTGGATCAAATTCCAAACAAAAATAAAAAATAAATAAATATGGGTGATACAGCGTACCCGTAACGACGATATTTCTCCCTGCTGCTGAGATTTTCTGGGTTGAAATAGCTAGGAGAAGCAACCATGTCAGTATCCATTCCTAAAAGAAATGACGCCCCAAGCAAAATTACGGCTTAGAAGATCGAACGACTTCGCAGCTTCTTTCTGCAGCAAGTTCGAGTCCCTCCAACCTACCACGGGCCACTGACCTCGGCAGAGACACTTCAGCTCTTCGCGCCAGGAAGCGAATGATTTCTAGCGCGGGAATGATGTGTTAAACCCTAAACCCGAGTTCGAAGTTCGAAGTTCAAACTAGTGCGACCTTAGTCAATGGACTCTATACTTGTCCAGAGTCTGAACTCTTGAATCGGGGAACCGGAACGAATCACTGAACCATAACCCTGTGGGTCGGGACTCGGGAAACGAAGGCAGGAGGTAGATTGGATGTAATCTATTTTAATTAAGAAAAAAACGTTTACGTTATAAGTGATAAACTTAAAGACCTTTCCTTCAATTTACATAATATGAATTATTTACCACAATGAACTGAATAAATCACCTATAAGCTGCCTATAATAAAAAGAAAAAAATGTGCTTATTCGACCATCATGAACAGTGTTTTAAAAATAGAACTGAACCGGCGGATACAGCTCAATTAAACTAGAATTTGAGACCAGTCCGTTTCTTATTGACTCAACCTGGTTCACTATAATCAGCATTATGCTTGTCTTTTTTCTTAAAAAAATATTAAGAAAATATAAAGTATATGGTATAATATTTAATGGTCCAACCAGGTTTGACCAACATCGAACTTATTTGCCAGTTTGATGGCCGGTTTGGTTTTCAAAACGCTGGTCATGACACAATAGAAACCTCAAAAATAAATTGTTTAAGACAGAAGTTTACATACCCTTAACTTTAAAAACAAATGGTAATCTATTATTAAAGTTCCTTTAATTTAAAGAATGAGCCATGATTTATCACTTATCAAACCCTAACAGGAGGCTTGTGTTGGATTAATTTTACTCTTCACAAAGTCATCACACATCACACACAAACAACTTTCTTTTAAAATTACTGACTTAAGCTAATAATTTTAATTAACCATAGGAATTCTGCTAGCCCGCTTTGGCGGTACTTGATCCACAGCTAATAGGAGCATGCCTGCACACGAGGCAAGAGTGTGATAGCTTGAAAAAGGGTTGGGATTTGCTCCAAACAAGGGTTGTGCGCACAGAAAAAAAAAAAAAAAAAAAAAGCATCGCTTTTAAACGAATAACTTTTTTTAAAAATATGATCGCATGTGATTCTATTGATTGTGTACCCATACGCAAAGCTTTGTTCGCAGTGTATCCCAAGCCCTTGAAAAACAGAAACCCACCAAAATTTGGTTAGTGAGCCATGCTGCCTAATCTACTGCGAATGAAGGTTGTGCATATGGGTAAGTTATGGTGTTTAGTGTTTTTTACGGCTTAGTTCCAATTAGTTGCTATACTTAAAAAATGAGACATTTTTTTTAGAGCTAGGCCTCATGTTCAGGTGATGCCCTATTGGTTGTGTGTACCCATTGTTAGCATTTTATATGTGGTTTTGCTCATAACTATTTTCTATGTTTAATTTTACATGATTAATAAATTTTATTTGTTGCATGCATTAATTTATTATCCATGTATTTCATACTTTTGGCATTGGATCACTAAGAGGTGGGTGTATTCATGACACTATGTCCTAGAGCCTTGTGTTCATAATATGTTCAGGTCATTGAGGTGAGAATTGAGACAGCTCACTTAAACAACCTACGTAGGAGCATACACTGACCTGGATGTCCCATCGCCAATATTTTTTTATGCATCAAACCACTCTGGAAAATTAGTATTTTTAACATTGTCGGGAGGTTATTATTCCAAGAGAATCTCAAACAGGGGCAAAATCGATTCTATTTTATTGGACTTGGGCTTTTGGGACGCCTCAATTGACCTAAGTATGAGGTTGAGTAAAAAGCAATGATGGAGTTTTGGTGGACCAACCCTATGCATAACTTTGTGCCGTTGTGATTGGCAGTGGATACATGTTATTATTGGCCCAGTTCCGGCGAGCTCATCATTTTTAGTCCCGAGACAAAGATTAAAAATAAAAATAAAAATAAATAAATCTCTGATTGATCTTATGCGTCGAAGTAGAAATTGCACTACATGTCAACCCTGAGTCAAATTAAGTACAAGAAGTTAGGTTTATCGAAGTGCAGCCACCTACACACCCAACTCTGAGTGTGAATACAAGGTGGAGCAGAAGCAGTTCATCGGGGAACGATAATTTACCAGCAAATTCCATTACTGGGCTGCACAGAAGCATCTTCCTGCTTCCATGATGAAAGCAATTATCGCCACCGGAACTTAATGGACCCAATCCACGTGTGTTCCTCCCATTTTTAATGCGCAGGCAGGAGCTCTGCATATCGAAACAGGGAAAAGATAAAAACTCTCGCCGACTATCCCCTATATTTTTGGGCCTTGTCCCTGTGTAGCGATGCAGAAATGTGTAGGGGACAAGCAAGTGAGCAATCATCCCCACGACTTCCTTAAACTCGGCACAGGCCCGGTTCCCCAAAGTGCTCCTTCTCCTCCGTGGCTCCCGGGCACTGTCTTCGTTTTCCGTAACTCTCATTCGCTGGAATATTAATTATTTAACAGTATAGTATCAGGGATATATTATGGGTTCTGGACATGGAAACGCCACGGTAGATTCAAGAGCCTCGTATTTATATTTTCGGGGAATCCCCAGTTGGGTTTTCTCTCCGATTGAGGTATATGAACGATTGGTTACGCAGGCAAGATTGAAGGTTTAACCGGTTACGGTGAGGAGCAATATTTAATAACCCGTTATGGATGGATCGCCAGGCGGATCGAGCTCATCATCTTTCGATAATGGCGACATTCGCTGGGTACGCGCTGTTGCACTGTCCAGGGCGACAGGACCCACCCCACACAGCGTGCTGTCGACAGCGGATCGACTTCATTCAACTCACCCACAATAATTTATACATGTTTTGATTCGCCATGACGGAGATTTCCATCTCATATATAACAGGCGAGTTTATACGATGAACGACTGCTTTTATTTAATTTCGATCGTCCCTGACACGAGAATCTCAGTTCGCCGTGGCTTTCGGGTTTCTGGATTCGTCTACTCTGGTTCAAGGAATGTGCGCGGTTTCAGCCGACGAAGATCGAACTTAAACCCGAATTAACAAACTCTGACAAATCCCTCGTTAATTTATGACTATCGAGCTTCAAATGATCTGTTCTCCTGTCTGCAGTTTTTCCTCAGTCAGCATCAAATGTGAAAGGTAAGGGGAAAGGTTGAAGAAGAGTAGCAAGCCCCCACAAAGACAGTAGCAACGAGGAAGGACCCTTTTCCATTGCGATGATGATACACATGGCCTCTCGTGTCCCCTCTACGGGTGGATTCTCAAAACTTTACGATCACGAGCATCCCGATCTGAATTCGGATTACTCATGACGTTTGAGCGAGCTCCGCTCCTGGCAATCACTCCTCCTGCTGCTCTTCAGTCTTCAGGACCTTTTACGAAAAGGAAAGTGGCAGTATTCAACATTTTCATCTGGCTAGGGACCCTTGCAATGCTGCCTCTTTCAGCTTTAGATAAGGACTAAAAGACCAAGGAGCGTTGCTTTTCGTTTTCTTTTGACAATTTAACGTTAAAAAAAAAGCGGTGGGGATGATCAGAGTCTCAATTCTCAAATTCTCCCCTCGGTGGGATTTGTGGATTTGGTTTTCACCACCCTGGATAAGGACGTCCAGGGATGGATGTGCTCAGTGGTGTCACATCCCTGTCTCAATGCACACGGAGCTGTCGCTACACGCTAGGTGACACCGTCTCCTTCCCTGGCCCCGTCAAAACTGTTCGTTCATGCACCCTTCGTGTCACCGCCACTAGCTAGCGCCATCCCTGGCCCCTGTGCGAACGAACCAGTGAAGTGGTGTCATGTCCAGGACTCGAGGTCTGGATGAGAATCGGACCAGGGTGCGACCAGTGATCGTATGGGAGGCTCGGCCGGTGGGGATGAGGCGAAGGGCATCTTGACTCGGACGAATATAAAACAATTGTTCTGCTCTGCTGGTTCAGATTTCAGAAAGCAGAATGGTGCAGCTTTTCCGGTCCGAAGTGGCCCGCCCCTATATATGACTCATTGGTGTAGTAGGGTTGGACTAGCTGTAATAACCTGTGCCGCTCAGACACGTCCCGAAGAGGAGTGTGCAGAACGGTGTGAATCTTTGGAATTTATGCCGACACATTCTCCAAATTCTCATGGAGCCCCTATATAGTATATACTGGTCTAGCAAGGTACGTATAGGCACGGCAGGCTCTGGTCCCTCTATTCCTTTGAAAATAACAACATTCTTATACATAATATCATTAAGTAAAATTACACTTATTAATGTTATTAAAGATGATATTGAACACCGCGACCGAAATTGGAAGCCTCGATCTGGCTCCCAATCGATCGGCTTTAATTTCCTTCCAAAGATGATATCGGACGGGTCCACAATAGTAGAACAAGGTCACGATTGGCTGTGCGTTTTTCAGGGGGAAGTTACAAACGAAATGTTGGAGAATATCCCAATAAATAACCCAACGGGTCCCAGTTCCCCTAACTTTAAATCATGCCTCTTATATATATATGGATTCAAACGTCAGGCAATTCATTACAGAAAAACGCATGGCAAAAGTTAAAGCCACAGTCATCATCGTCCCACACCCATGGCCTCTCCTTTGTGCAGGCTTAATTAATAAACCATATAATATCTGATTATATATAGTATATACTAGCATACTTTATTTTTATTTATTTTTACGAATTAATGGAAGTATTTATGAAACTAGTCTAATAATATAAAATTTTAAAGACCATATAATAATCAGTACACAAAAGGCTACGAGGTGAATTTCTTTTTTGTTCGACGAAGGCAGCTTTAGCCTTTTAGGCTTTACAGCCAGGGTAACACAAAACGGTGCGCCCCCGCCTCCGCCTGCCTGCCGCCGGCCAGCCGGCGTGTACAACATCCATCAACTATGTATGATGGTGGGTCATGATGATTACATCATGGTGGGCTACACCGTGAAGGCATGAATGGTGGTATATGCATGGCATAGCAATGATTCTGACCCCGATTTCGTCATTTCCAATCTCTGGGATTTTGGAGTTTGGACTTTGGATAAGCGAAGGCCAAGTCAACCAAGGGTTTTACTTTTACTGGCTACGACCTTAGCTCACCCGAAACCATGATTTTGTTCGTTAATTGTTTCGTTAAGGTTCATTAAACGCGTGTAAAACATCAAGGTGGGGATAAGGGAGTAAAAACTTTAGAAAAACGTCAATAGTTAGTCTTGAGTCCAACTCCAAAGTTCTTTGAAAGTTACAAACTTTTATAAAGGCTGTGAAATCTTTTGAAAAAAAAGAAAAAAGATAAGCTCCACTCGCGGGTGGGACCGGAATATGGTACTTTCTCGTTCACACGCCGAGGCCGAAACGCCGAAACGCCCGGCACGGCGCGAAAAGAGAAATATCAAATATCAAATATATAACCCTCGTTAGACTTAAATCCCAGATAATTAGATCGATTAAGATTCCTCTAATCCTCCCCCGCTTTGTTCCTTCCCTAAAGTCCAGAGTCCACGTTTCGGGACAATAAGAATCCTTTCAATCAATCTTCTGTTTTTCTCGATCTCGCCCGGTCGACCGGGGGTGGGGCAGGCCGGGCCCACGCTTCCACGTGATCGTTTATCGATCTGTTCCCCCGAAACGTAAAATCTGGGCCGTCGGATGGCACCGTCGCGTCAAAGATTGCAGACAGCGCCCCGGCTTCGAGCTCCTTCCCGGGGCGATCGGAGGGGAAGCATAAGGACGACGATTAAAGAGCTTTAATCACGAGCAGAGCCGTACACGGAGCGCCGCCAACACTCGAGTGGCTCCTTTTCTTTTATTTTTTCTGTGTACGAAAAGGTCCTCGCAGTCGATGCGTAATTACCGATGCGTCCTCTTCTTCGTCAAATCACTGTAAAAGGTCAGGATCGTCAGGATGCATTTAATTCCTCCGCTTGGTGGACGGTCGTTGCCCCGACAAAAGCTGCCGGTTCCACATGGGTTGTATAGGAACCCGCCTGACCGCGATAAATTCCCTTATTTCTCCCTGGACGAGACGTCTGAGAGGCCGAGCGCACGGGTGGTATGTTCGTTTTTTGTGCCCGGGACCGAGGGCATTGCGGTGATTTAACCTGAAGAAAAAGAAACTCGCATCGCATGTGAGAGTTCCCGGTTTTTACGGCAGAATAATTGCGAGCCTCGCGTGTTGTTTAATGGAAACCAAGGATTAAACTAATGGCGGGGAGATGTGAATTTGCGAGAAATTTGAGAAGAATTTGTGGAGAATTTGAGAGATGGTTTGTCTGAGAAGGGAGGGGCAGCCTTTCCTTTTTTAACCTGGTTGCGTCCTTTTCATGTCGGCTAGGGACACCCCGCGCGAGCTTATTCTGAACGCCTCGTTTCCCGCCGGGAACCTCCCCTGCCTCCGGCGACTCTAATCCGTCAGGCTTTTCCTCTCTCGCCGTCTCACTTCCACTGCCCGAGCTACCTGCCTGCTCCCAGGATTTTTTTCGGTCTCTTTGGAGCTCGTGTATGGAACTTGCCCGTAGAAGCTACTGCAATAGATGAAAGTCCAGTAAGTGCTCTCTGGAATTTGTTGGACTTTCTACCATTCCGGCGGAAGGCACTCCGCGCTTGAGAGTTAAGCTTGGCTAACTTTCTCGAAGGGGCTTCACTGAAATTGAGACTAGTGTTCGCCCTTCAAGGCAGCCATATATTGTGCGCCGTTGTTCGACCCACGAAGAGCTACAATTTAATCTCAGGAGGATTGCTTCGATGAGCTGCGGCGGTTCTCCGATGATTGTACAGCTATTCGAAAGTAGAACTTGGACAATGTAGTCATGAAGTAGAGTCGCGTTCTCCCTTCGTTCTCAAATATCAAGTAAACCTCAATCCAAATACTCTCTCTTTCCCCTGAAGTACTCTTATTCTCTGTCTCTCACCACCTTGGTTCCTGAAACGCTGGTCTAATTCGACCAAATTTGCATTGAACCCATTTTGGTCGTTGTTACGTGGTTCCTTCTCGAGTCCTCAGCTTCCGAAAGCCTTGCTCCAAATTCTGGTGCATGATCAGCTGAATTTGCGGTAAATTTACGGATTCCTGTATTCGTCGTGGAAGAGCAGTTTTCATTGAGGAAAGCGACTGGGTTCTTTCTGGACTGTTGTCTCAACAAAGAAATTGAGGAAGTAGGAGTTTCAGCATAGAAATATGCAACTAAAGCATTTCTGAGCAAGGAAGCGCCAGAGAGGTTCGGTATAGAAAAATTTCACTGTTTTAGCGACAGCCTTTCTGCGGGATGTTCCAAAAATTGCAGGTCGTGAAGGATATGGTGTAGGTTTTTGTCGTAATTACGAGTCGCACGTGGGTCATTTACAGAAGGGAGCAAATTCTGAACAGGTAAAAAGTTGGAGCCCTTTCGTGCTCGCGAATTTGTATACCGAAAACCTGCTTCTTTGACATAAAGAAGGAAACTAGTTGCAGTAGAAGTAAAAAATATAGTAATGGAATTCGTCCACTCCATTAATGGAAGAAGTTGTTGCTGACACGGAACCGAAGTTTTCCAAGAATTCTCACGCCCGAAAGCATCGGAAGAGCTTCGGTCTTTAGTATATTTTCAGAAGCATTTTTAGAGCTTATCCTGCGGCGTCGGCCAACATGAAGGCACCATCAAATGGATTTTCGGCAAATTCAGATGGTATAGCTCTGGAACTTCTCAACTTTAGTGTTTAGGATTAGCTTACTAAATTTGCCAGCTAAATGTGGACTGTTCTGCTGTTTAATTTTATCACGGGTTTGCTTGTTTCTTTAAGTTTGAATATTTTTTCTACGAGCCAAAAAAGGATGAACTGTTTTCTTGTGCACCATTCCTTTTTTTTTTTTTTTTTTTTTTTTCATTCTTTTTCCCTTTTTTCTAAAACTATGGCAAGACACGAGTTTCTGTGATTTCTACCTCTCCTCTGGCAACTTCGGATCTATTCATCCCTTCAAAATACATAAGCCACCTAAAATCCTCCGGAGAATTATTAAGAAAATGCGACTTCGGGCATTACTTCAGTTGCTTTCCGAATCCTAGGTTGGTACTAAGGCTCAGCTCAGTGTACATTACAGAATAGGATATATACATCTTAGCTCTGAAGTGTGTAGTCAAAATTCGTTCCTTGTTAGATTTTAATTTATCTAATATATGCAATAACAATCCTATATTTTCTCTAAGATCAATGTTGACACTGTCTCTCTAGTTGATATCATAACAAGTTGAATAAAAAAAGAGTTTTTGACCCCCGTCCTGGAAGATTTGATGACTGTTATGTTGTCTTGGTGTGATCAGCGGAGAAAAGGAGCATCAATTCAGAACTATGGCATGCATGTGCAGGCCCACTCGTGTCACTTCCTCCAGTGGGGAGTCTAGTTGTCTACTTCCCGCAAGGCCATAGTGAACAGGTAGAGTTCTTTTCTGATTGTGAAGCACTAATATATCTACTAATTCTTAAGACATAAACAAACATTTATGTAAGTTGTTAATTGGAGAAAAATATATAATTGAAATGCTTACAATGTATTTGCTATTTGTATCTGTACCAGGTTGCTGCTTCAATGCAAAAGGAGACAGATGGTATCCCAAACTATCCATCACTTCCTTCTAAGTTGATCTGTGTACTCCATAATGTCACTCTGCATGTAAGTCTTCATGTCACTTTATTTCTTGAAATACAGTTTTTTTATGGGTTACTTAATTCCTATACTTTCTATCAGGCTGATGCTGAAACAGATGAGGTTTATGCACAGATGACTCTTCAACCTGTGAATAAAGTAGGTCAAAATACCTCTTTTTTCCTGTACTCCTTAGGTTCTGATGATTGCTTGCTGTTTCTGGAGTGATGCTAGATGATATAGGATGAATGATTTTCCTCTGTCTTTGAATATATTAGTGGGCCTTTGATCTATTTGTTCTACACTCAGAAGAGGTCACCTACTGAAGCATTTTGTTGCTTTATGACAGGAGTTTCATCATGTTATTGTTGGATTCTGGATATTTTCCCTTGCTAATATTTGCCCTTATTTTCCTGATGCACTTCTTCTCTATTGATTTCTGCTAGTATGATAAAGAAGCATTACTGGCGTCTGACATGGGCCTTAAGCAATGCAAACAACCTACTGAATTCTTCTGTAAGACACTCACGGCCAGTGATACAAGCACACATGGTGGATTTTCTGTTCCACGTCGTGCTGCTGAAAAGATCTTCCCTCCTCTTGTATGTGTGATACCTTCTGATTTTAGATGTACGTAAAGAAGTTTTGTCTACTATTTTTCTAGTACTGAAGTAGAAACATGTTGCTAGGATTATTCAATGCAACCACCAGCGCAAGAGCTAATGGCCAGGGATTTGCATGATGTTGCTTGGACATTTCGACATATCTATCGCGGTATTTTCTTATTCTGGCCCTTGTTGTTGACCATCATCTTTTACTCGTAATTTGCTTATCTCTGTCTTTGGTAAATATCCTATTCTCACGAATCATTCGCTCCTTCATGACAAGTATACGATCGGATCTTTCACTGTCTCAAAATGCTCCTTTATTCTTATGTCAGATAAATATCTTTATGAGGGTCTGCTTTGGTAACTTCATATTAGTTTTTCCTTAGTAAAGGATTGACTTTTATGTGAAATTCTTGAATTTATCAACAATATGTCATTTTATTTTAGGTTTCTAATTTTTCAGAGTTGTAGGCTCATATTTAGCTTTCTTTTCTTCTCTTTCTATGTTCATTATTCTTGTATGTTTATGATCGGAAAATTTTCAGGTCAACCAAAGAGGCATCTTCTGACTACAGGTTGGAGTGTCTTTGTTAGTACAAAAAGACTCTGTGCTGGTGACTCAGTCCTGTTTATAAGGTAATCCATGAAAGTGTTGCTGTGAGGAACAGTGAATGTCTCTTTTATGGTTCAACACTGAATTATCTAGACATCTGCTTATGTAGGGATGAGAAATCACAGCTCTTATTGGGTATAAGGCGTGCTAACCGACAGCAACCAACTCTCTCATCATCGGTCTTATCCAGTGACAGTATGCACATTGGAATTCTCGCTGCCGCAGCTCATGCAGCAGCAAATAATAGTCCCTTCACTGTATTTTACAATCCAAGGTATTGTCTTGTGCTATGTCAACAAGAGTGCTGGTTAAGTTCTTTAAGGTCTAATAGATTATGCATGTGATGTGAAGACGAAGTAGGTATCAATGGCTAGAAAATAATCTATTTAGGTTCCCATTATTGTGATTATGAAGAGATGACTTTTTTGTGCTTTTCCTTCTCAAATCACATGACTTGTTTTTTTTTTTTTTTTTTTTTTCTCCCCTGTTGACAGAGCAAGCCCTTCAGAATTTGTCATTTCCTTAGCAAAATATCAGAAAGCACTATACACCCAAGTTTCGCTTGGCATGCGGTTCAGGATGATGTTTGAGACTGAAGAATCAGGAGTAAGAAGATATATGGGGACAATTACTGGCATCAGTGATCTGGATCCGACACGATGGAAAGGTTCACAGTGGCGCAATCTTCAGGTTATTGTTAAATCCCAGTTAGAACACTATGCTGTAACTCATATAACTTATTTAAAGGTATGAATGTTATGCATGCAGAGTTACCTTCAGTTGCAGTAGACCATTGATTCGGAATTAAATAAACATCTGAAAAATCTTGTTGTTTTCAGGGCTTATCTTTATTTTAATTTCCCGCTGTGTCACTGATTATTTTCATGTATGACAGGTTAACTGGGATGAGTCAACTGCTGGTGAAAGACGGAACCGGGTTTCAGTTTGGGAGATTGAGCCTGTTGCCACACCTTTCTATATTTGTCCTCCTCCTTTTTTCCGGCCCAAGTTCCCTAGACAACCAGGGATGCCTGGTAAGCTACTATAATACTATAAAAAACTATTGTTAAAGTTAATTTGGTATTCTGTAGTAGCTTCATGTAAGTGTTGGGAATTAGCCCATTGGAAATTAGAGTTTCTTATCAAAGGTTGATAGGAGTCACTTGCAGATGATGAGGCCGAGATAGAGAATGCTTTTAAAAGGGCTATGCCATGGTTGGCAGACGATATGGGCATGAAGGATGCTCAAAATTCTATATTTCCTGGCTTGAGTCTGGTCCAGTGGATGAGCATGCAGCAGCAGCAGAACCCTCAGCTAATGAGCCATGCAATTCAGTCTGGATACTTCCCATCCATGCTTTCAACTGGTTTGTCCAACAATTCAAATGCAGAAGACCCATCAAAGATTCTGAATTTTCAGTCCCAATCATCCTTGCACTTATCCAATTCATTCAATATTCCAAAACCAAATCAACCTGTCACTCAACCAGAACAACTTTCACAGCCGTCCATGACATGGCCTCACCAGCTTCAACAACCACAACAACGGCCAACTATTATTAATCCACCTACACCAACACCTCTGCAACAACACCAGCTGCCGCCGCCGCAGCAGCAGCCGCAGCAACAACCACAGCAACTACAACAGCCACATCAACAACCCCAAAGATCCCACCTTATTAGTCCTAGTGTTGTTGAACAGTCACAGAGAAAACAACAACTGTCTTTCATTGGCCAAACACCTCCACAGACTCAGATTCAGAACCAAGTTTCACAGCAAACTCTACAACACTCTCAACTCCAACAGCAGAAGTTTGTCGGATCAAATTCTCAATCTCAACAAAGCTCTCATATACCCAGTGAACCTTCAGTCCAGACACATAGTTTTCAATTTCAGTCTCAAGTTGACCAACAACAACAGAATCTTATACAGAGGCAACAGCAGCAACAATTGCCACAGCTGCCATTATCACAGCATCAACTTCAGCTGCAGTTACTACAGAAATTACAGCAGCAGCAGCAGCAGCAGTTGCTTTCCCAGATAAGCCCTCAGTTTCCAACTCCTGTAGCTCAACAGCAGCATCAAACTCCTCAAATTCAACAAAATCAGCATCCACAACAGCAGCATCTCAGTGGAACTCAGTTTTCTTCCCCTCAACTGAGCCAATCACTGCAAATATCCTCAGCTCACCAAACACAGCAAACATCCTCCAATCATCAGACACAGCAAATCTCATCCCATCAGCAGTCACAGCAGATTTCGTCCCATCACCAATCACAACAGATTTCATCCCATCAACAATCAGAGCAGATTTCATCCCAGCAGCAATCACAGCAGATTTCATCCCATCAACAATCACAGCAGATTTCATCCCATCAACAATCACAGCAGATTTCATCCCTTCAACAATCACAGCAGATTTCATCCCATCAACAATCACTACAGATTTCATCTAATCACATTCTGAGCCAAGTCAAGTCTCCCTTGCTTGGTAGAGCACATTCCACTCTTACAGATGCAGATGCTCCCTCGTGTTCAACCTCGCCTTCGACAAACAACTGTCATGTGTCCTCAACAAGTATGTCAAACAGGACTCAGCAAGGGCCACCATTTTTGGAGGATATGGTGATTCGACATGGACCTACCAATAATTTGGTACAAGACATGCAAATTAAGTCTGACATTCGGGTAAAAAATGAGATACCCACCTCAAAGGAAACAGATCAATTAGCATGCCGTGGTAGTGCTGTAACTGACCATTTGGAAGCTTCTTCATCAGCAACCTCTTTTGGTATGGATGGAAGCATGCAGCAAAATTTTAACCTGCCTTCATTTGGTTTGGATGGAGAAGTTCAAGTAGACCCTCGGAATAACCTTCTTTTTGGAGTTAATATCGATGGTTTTACCCCCGATACAATTTTGTCTAGAGGATTTGGTTCAGGGAAGGATCTTCAGAATTTACTTGCCAGTTACAACAATCAGAAAGACATAGAGACAGAATTATCTACTGCAGGAATCAGTTCTCAGTCGTTTGGGGTGCCAGACATGTCATTTAAACCTAGCTGTTCAAGTGACCCTGTAGTCAATGAAAATGGGGTCCTTAACAGAGGAGCATGGACCAGTCAACAGCCTCAGAGGATGCGGACGTTTACTAAGGTGTGCTTCTGCTTCCTTTGTTTCAATATGATAGGGTGAAAAGTTCCCCTCGGACAGGGTTGGGCAAACCTTACTGATTTTTACAACTGAAAACCATGTTTCATCGACAACCAGAAAACCAGCCATCTGAACTAGTTTAACCAGCAAAGGAGACCAGGCTAATTTAAGTGTCTTGGTTCACTTTTAAGTACGATACGTACGAAATTCTTACACAGTTTAAGTGGAAGCTTATTTAAAGGTTCCAATAAAAGCATACATATACAATTCTTCTAAAATAGAAAAGCTGGTGATGCCCATGAATTTGTTTATTTAATCTTTTCCGGTTCATAAAATGTGATTTCCGACAGTATTTAAGGCACCGCAAAATCTGTTCAAATGAATGCTCCAGTTCACTGAATGCTTTCTTTTGGAGATTAAATGTTTCTTTTAATAATTTGTTCCTTTTGTGTTGATTCTAATTTTTCCTCTGGTGTACTGAGCAATTTTGTGGATACTGAAGGTTCACAAGCGTGGTTCAGTTGGAAGATCCATTGATGTTACTCGGTACAGGGGTTACGATGACCTTAGACATGATCTTGCATGCATGTTCGGGATCGAGGGTCAACTGGATGATCCGCACAGAACTGACTGGAAGTTGGTGTACGTGGATCACGAGAACGATATCTTACTTGTGGGAGATGATCCATGGGAGTAAGTGGAGCTCACTTCCAGGCGCCAGCTATAAGATTTGGATTCCTTTAGCGTATATAATGATCTAGTACCCATTTCCTTTCTTTTGGTCCCAACTGCAGGGAATTTGTCAGCTGTGTTCAGAGCATCAAGATATTGTCATCCGCAGAAGTTCAGCAGATGAGCTTAGACGGGGATTTGGTTAATATGGGCGGGCAGAATCAAGCATGCAGCGGATCTGACAGTGGAAATGCATGGAGGGGCCATTACGACGATAATTCCGCTGCTTCATTTGATCGGTGAGGAAGCAGAAAAGGGCGGAGTCGGGTTGATTATTATATACGATGGCAGTTCGATTAATTTCTCGATCGTATCAGTCTAGGAAGTATCGATACACGGTTGATAGGGGCACATTCATGTGCAAAATCTCCAATTCGTCTTCCGAGCTTCTTCTGGTGCTTTCTAGGTAGAGAGCACCCTCACATATGGAGAAATGAAGCGCATGTAGGCAATCGATCTCGGCCTCGCCGTGGCGTCAACCAGCTAGAGGAAACAGGCCCCGTAAATAAATATATATGGGTTCGGAAGGATGAATGAAGACCCTCTTGAGCACAAGCATTAGCTGCAATGTTGAATGAGCGAAGGGTCAAAGGTTTGCTTGTAACGTATAAAAGTAGCGCCATTGCCCGTGTGAATACGAGAGCGCCATTCTTCTGCTGTTGTGTATTTTCCGTTTGTTGATTGAAGGCGAAGCAAAGAATAGGAAAAATGCTTCCCGACGAAATCGAGGACGGGCGTCATCAGTTACAAACTTGCAATTCGTCGTGCTGCTTCTGTTTTAATGTTTGCGTCGAATTCTTGTTAGGAGGGAGGGGGTATAGTATTTTGACCTAAAACTCTCAAAAAAATCAAAATATTACAGTTCGAATACTACAATTCGGGTATATTAAAGTTTTGGTGGTCACTCCGCTGTTCTCAGGTGGTCACTCGACTCACTCCACACTGTTCTCAGGAGGTCACTCCACTGTTAAAAAGTAAGTTTTTCATCATAACCATTTACTTTATAACCTAGAGCTGATTTTTAGAGCCTAAAATTAGCCTAAGTTTTTATTTTAGTATTATTATATTTTTTAATTCTTCATGAAATTCTCCAACCAAAATTATAATTTAAAACTCTCTGTTTACGCCAATTGAAATCATTAATCATCCAACCACCAACAAATTAGACCCTCGTCCAATCAATCTCCTGAGATTTGGCTTTTGGAACGCCGGTTGTTACAAAAAAGAAGAGCCAGGTAACAATTAATATATAATACAGTAAGAAAAATGAAAAACATACATGAAAAGCGCAATCTTTGTTATTCTTAAACAGAGGAGGGTAAGGTGTTGGGAAATGGCAAAGCAGCAGATGCCGTTTCATGCTCAATATAAAATAGAAAAAAGAAAAAAAAAATAAAAAAAAATTCCACAGTAATGTCGTCACTACCTTTTTAGAATATCGTGGAATTTGTGGGATTTTTAAAGAGTAGTGCAATTTGATCAACAGTGTTGAGACTTGTGACTCGAACACTAATAATACGGCGGGAACATGATTCATTCGTTCTCCAAATTTTCCCGCGTAAAAATGGCGGTGGGCCCTAGGGAGTGACGGGGTAGCGTTCGAGGCAATGGAGCCACGGGTTCCTGGTGGGCCTCTTGACCCGGCCCATGGACCGCCAGACGGCGCTGTTACACTTGAACCCGGACCCGAACGCGATCTGCCAGATCCGGTCGCCGCGTCGGACCTTCTCCTTGGCCTCCAGGTACGCGAGCTGGTACCAGATGCTGCTGCTGGAGGTGTTCCCGAACCGGTGCAGCGCCATCCTCGACGCCTCCATGTTCGCGTCGCTCAGCTCCAGGTTCTTCTGCAGCTCGTCCAGGACGTTCTTGCTCGCAGCGTGCACGCAGAAATGCTCGAACGCGAGCTTGTAGTCCGGTATGTAGGGCTTCGCCCCTTCCTTACCCCCGAAGAGGTGGCGCCCGATAAGGGTCGCGAAGAAGATGAGCTGCTCCGAGAAGGGGAGCACCAGTGGCCCCAGCGTCGTAATGTTCGCCTTCAGCGCGTGGCCCCCTACTTCCATCAGGTCCCTGCTTATCGCCAAACCCTTGATCCTCTGCTCGTCTTCCTCCTGATACACCGCCCTATATATTTTCGTCGAAACAGAGAGTATTTATTTTTAATGGGTTTTTACTTACAAAAAAGAGAAAGGATTTTTATTTGCAATTAGTGGGGATAGTAGTAGCCATACCTGAAGCTGCGGGTGTCGGAGCCCTTGTGGGTGCGAACGATGTGCTCGAGCCTGTACTTGGCGCGGTGGAAGTCGCGCCTGCGATTGGAGAGGAGGACGGCGGAGCAGCCCATGCGGAAGAAGCAATTGGGGATGAGCATGGAGCGGTTCCGGCCGGGGTACCAGCTGAAGGTCACCATCTCGGTGCTGACCACGACCGCGTAGTTGTTGGGGTTGGCCTGGAGCATGTCCTGGGCCAGATCAAGGGCGATGACGCCGGCGCTGCAGCCCATCCCGCCCAGGTTGAAGCTCAGGATGTTGCCCCTCATCTTGTAGTGGTTGATGACCATGGCGGAGAGGGACGGGGTGGGGTTGAAGAGGCTGCAGTTCACCACCAGGATCCCCACGTCTTTGGGCCGGATCCCTGTTTTTTCGAAGAGCTCGTCCAGTGCGCCGAAGATCACCATCGCCGCCTCCGCCCGACCTTCCTTCATCGTCGCGCAGTTCTCCGTCGACATCACCGCCTTCGGGATGTACGTCTCGTCCCCCACCCCGGAGGATTTCAGGATCCGGCTCTGGAAATCCAGGCTGGCTTCGTCGAATTTCCCCGATTTCCGCGCTTGCTCGATGAATTCCGCATTGGACACCTGCAAAAACCACAAGAAAATCAAAACTGGGTATCGCATGTTACTCAAATATCTTCTTTTCTCTTCTCCTGAACGAAACTCTTTAATAATTAATCACTTTTTCAGAAGATTATAATTATCAGAGTGACATTAATTTCAGAGACGAAAATGAAACCAAGCATTAACTAAGTACTGGTCCTACTTTAATAGAAATACATATATATATATATATATATATATATATGTATATATGTATAAATGTCTTGATTCCCATATCGGATATGATATTGAAAGCCGAAACAAATTCGCGCAGCCAACTGCCAACTCTGACGCCCATCAAAAGCCCCATTAATGGCAGAGACCGCGACTTTCCCCTCTGCTACTCCTCGTAATATTCATTACATCTCATTAAACTCTCTCAAGGACCAGACGTAGGAGAGAGGGAGAGAGAGAGACAGAAAGAGATAGATTAGTGGAGCCTACCGCCCACGAAGTGAAGTGAGAGCTACGTTATGCGTACCTTGAGTTCGTCGGGGGGACGATAGCAGGCGAAGTCGAGGAGGTAAACGGGACGAGGACGGGAGACGAAGTAGACGCAGGCGGTGAAGACGAGGACGCCGAAGGCGGCGACCACCGTGGCGAGGTCGTAGCTCGTCTCGTCCCAGAGCTTACTCCACAGCTCCTCCCTGCTGAGGCTACCCACCTCGGCGCTGAACACCACCAGCAAGAGCGGCACCGTGGCCAAGTAAACCCCGTGGTTGATGAGGTAGTGGTAACCCAATTTGACGTACTTGAGGTTCACCGACTGGAGAAAGTCCGGGAGTCGCCGCCGGACCCGGACGGAGAAGGTAGGGGACCCCGCGTCCGGACCGGTGGCCTCGATCCCCCGGTTCACGATCTCCGTCGACAGGAGTGGGTGTTCGCCGGCCATGATCGGAATTAAGAGTAGTAGTACGTAGTAGCTAGTGAGATCTTTGTTGTGAGGAGGAAGGACATGGGTGGAGCGAGGCGGAGAAGGGAGTTATAAGAAGGGTGGGTGGAGGGGAGGAGTTATTGTGCTTACCCAACCGAGGGGTGTAGTTGGAACCGCCATGAATGAGGTTATTAATGAAACGCTGCGAAGTCAGACGACGCTGGGTGAAGGATCGCCTTGAAGCTCCGTTGATTCAATTCCTTTCGTCTTCGTACTCCTTTTTTAAGTCAGACCTTTTTGCCCTTCTATATATATATATATATATTTTATTTTTATTTTTTATTTTTTTTTTTAAAAAATAAAAAAATTAAAACTTCAATAAACTCAATGCTGTGGAGACCCCCTGAACCAAAAAGACCTCCTAATACAGCAATAACTCCTATATATATATGGACCACTGAACTATTGTCAAGTTCCCCTAATGCATGTATCTTGATTATGAAGTTTGATGATTCTGCTATATATATTAAGTTCGAAAAAACAAAAATAATATTGGTGGGGGGCAGGGGGATGGAGACCGGAGAAGTGGAGATGGTCCTAATTAATATAGAAATGATATATCTACATGTTTATAATCAAAATTCATTTTGACCATGCATGCACCTTCTCTTTACATAATATACAAAAAGGGAGATCATGCATGTATATATTTGTTTTGTTTTTGGTTGTGGATACTATATAATTAAGTTGGTTTCGTAGTTTATTTATATTATATATATTAATGACTAGCTAATTTTAAAATCTATTCTTTCAACTAATGATCAAATCGACATCTTAGTACTAATTATTAAGTTTCCAATGTTATCATTTATTGTTTTCGATCGTGTGATTAGTTAGGAGGATAGTCATTAAAGAGATGGGACCGTGAATTAATATCCGTTCAAGTACATAATCAAAATGCATAAGAGTAGAAATAAATAATATTTGTAGGCATATATAAGACTATTATTTTTATCTTACTTAACATTGGTCTAATAGAAATTAACTCGATCGTATCCAATAAGCTAGCATTCAATGCCCAGTTACCAACAACTTCTTTGGTTTCATTGTCATCCAGTATATAGTTACATATATATTCAATGATCATTTACATAGTTTACTTAAATTTTTTTTTTTTACTTGTTTATGACAGATAAAAGGTGTATTAAAACAGCAAGTATACGTAAGCATAGTTTGTATATATGTTAATCCAAATGAAGCAATTAAATTATAGAGTATTAATTAAGAAGGAGATTTAAGAGTACTTTGATGCATGATCAGATTTGACTAATTAAGAGGAACACCAGTTAATTAAAAAGCAAATATTGGCGACTGTGCTCTATTTGTTGCTAATACATACATATATATGGCCACTTTTACAGTGCAACTATTGCTAACACTTGCATTTGACAATGGTTTTCAAATTTTAAAAACCTAAGGAAAGATAAACCTACCCCTCCAAATTGTGGCAAGAGGACTGAAACTGACAGGACATATACATATATTGTAACTTGTACATTAATTAATGGGACTATCCATAATGACCCACGTAGCCTATTGTTTGGAATAATATTTACATGTACATATATATATATATATATATAGGGAAAATTTCTCTACAAGTAAGTTTCAAAAAGAAAGTCCCGATATTTTTATAAATATGAACGAAAATGAGTGGTAAAAAATAAGTTATGCAACTAATTAATTATCTTTTCAACTCTCTCTCTCTCTCTCTCTCTCTCTCTCTCTCTATATATATATATATATATATATATATATATATATATATATAGAGAGAGAGAGAGAGAGAGAGAGAGAGAGAGAGAAAAAAAATCTTCTACATATATAAGAGTAGACTAGCTTTATTACTCTGAAAAATGGTCACAGTACTGGATCAGTGTGGGGCATATCTCAAAGTTAATTCCTCCGTAGAACAGCTAAGAATGCGTGGAGTTGCACTCATATTCATAAAGAGTCTATATGTAGTTGTCTGAACCAGTCTCTTTCCACTTGAAGGACGTAATATTGTAAAAAATTTTACCCTGTTTGACTTCTTCTGTTACCTATTAGTCCCTAATTAAACATATTTATCTTCTGGGTAGCTAATGAAATTTCATACCTTATGACGTTTATATATACTTGCAGATACAGGTGATAAAATACCAGTTCTCAGACATGCATGTGTGTCTCTGTTCCTTCTCCAGTTCTGACAGAAGTAGAAGTGCATATATTAGTGGAATTAAGCCTATAGAGTCTGCATATATTGTAGACATGAAGCAAGAGTTGGAAAAAAAAAAAAAAAAAAGACTTGTAGCTTGAGCCAGTTGTTGAAGTATTGAATTTAGAGACAGCTGCTTCACTTCAACTTGTCACCAAATGTGTAAGCTAGTGCGGAAGTGACTTATATATAGTACTACCAAATGAAATGAAAAAAAAATAAAAAATCTTCTTTTGAATGAGTCGTGCAAGTTTACACTTCTTTCAATTTTATTTTCCTGGAACTAATTAATTATTGACTGTTAATTAAGTACGTAGTTCAAAAGCATCACATATATGGACAAACTTTCTTGTATATATTTAATTAGTCTACATTAAATTTCAACAAATCAATCTTTATCTAGAATTAATGCATTTAGAAAATTCAAAACACTTCATGAATATTGGGTCCAAATGTTAGAGTTTTAGAGAAAGAGAAAGAGAGTGAGAGTGAGAGTGAGGAGAAAGAGATCAAGAATGTATAAATTAAGGAGGCGTTGGCAGTTGAAGGGTATGAGTTGAACACCCGTGTCCTGTAGCTCAACTGCAGATATATATTATACTGCAGAGACGTCTTTGAATGACCAATCTATCTAACACCCGCGCGCGCCGCCCCTCATTCAATGTCTTCTCTTTCTTCTCTTCTTCCTTTTATGCTAGCTATACGCCAATTCACCTGCAGCAATTTTAACCTTGCATTCGCTTATTTGTGACTCTGTCATGTGACTCGTTAGAGAACTTGCATGCATGTCATGCAGAAGTGTAGACACCAATATATATGTATATATATAACAATATTATACTGTATAGTTTTGTTGCTGGTCTTGTGGGCGCGCATATTAATATTTGTGGGGCTTTCTCTCAGAAGCAGATCGAGGAAAAGAGTTGGTAGAGGTTTCAGGAGGTCGAACAAGTCATCGACTGAATTGGGTTTGTTTTAATTCGTTTAGGAAAGAGACTTAGGAGCTAGGGAGGAAAAGTCAATTAATATAATATGGATAAGTAGTACGTGTGGTAGTGGGTCTATATAATAGGAGTAGTTTTCTTGATTTAATTAGGATTAGTCAAAGGCCTCGTATTTATTTATATATAGGTGAGGGAAAGCTATCATAAATACAACATTAATTGGGTCAGCAGCATGAGTTCAAGCTTTAAAGCCCACTGAAATGACAAAAAAAAAAAAAAAAAAAAAAAAAAAAAAACTAAAGGCTGAGTGCAGATATGGTATTACTGCAGTCATGAGCAGATAGATAGATATGCTTTCAACTGCACATGGTGTTGTTCTCACTCACTCACACACACACACACACACACACACACCCTTTTTTTTTTTTTTTTTTTTCTTTCCTTCTCTCCTGTTCTTTCTGTGGCTTGAAAATGAGCTGCTGCAATATGATATATATAATGAGGTTCTTGACTCTTCGAGTTACAGTTGTCGAGCCATCTGTCTTCTTTCTCAAAAAACCTACAAGGAAGAGAAATCATAATAAAGAACTTTTGACGACCAGTTCCTTATTATGGGTTTTTGTATTCTGATATATATTGTAAGCAACTCTTAAGTGGTTTAATTAATTTGCTAACTAACTAATATGGATCGATGTTAATTTATTCATTTGCATGCATTAGAATTCTCTATAACTTTGATCACATCTAGCTAGCTCCTTACTTGGTTTAATTAATCTGCTGAGCGGATTCACGAAGGGTTCGAATGAAGAAATTCCCACATGGGTCGTGGTGGTGGTCGTCGATCGGTCCCAGTTAAATCACCATCAAGATGTTTCAACCTTACTCATTCTCAAAAACCGTTGCGGACGATCAGTACGTACGATCTGATCTTCGAATTATATCAAACAGCTTGCATGCCCTGATCTGCAGCCCTTCCGATTGGCCATGTAACAATATCTACTTTAACTTGTCGGCGAAAGTTGGCAAGAAGGAGCAGAAGGAAGTTATTATTATGAAAATGAACGCGCCCCCCACAGAGAATTCATTCAGATCACCGAAGAGAAGTTATAACTCTCTCTCGTAGAGAGTTGGTCGGAGATATTTAATGGCGAGCAGGAGACACGCAGAAGTAGTATTACTTACAGATCGAAGGGGAGAGAGATATATATCTATATATGTGATCAGGTCTCCTCAGCACATGCAGTAGATCTTTTCAAATCGCTTTCGCCTCACCAAAAATATCTTCGTTTCAGTCGGTCGATCACTAAAGTTGGAGTACTCTTCGGAGTTGGTTGAGATAAATTCGTGCATGCATGGTTGCATCTTCCAATTAATTGCTACTCTTCTATATGTAATTTTTCGTGTAAATAAGATAAAATAACAGTAATTAAAATTTTAAAATGATCGTTAATGAAAGAGCTAGGGTACGTACGTTTTTTTGTTATTTTACATTATAAATTTATAAGTGACTATATATTGAGGATGGAGATGAATATTTTATCATGTAACTAAAAATGGATTAATTAATTAATCAAACCTACTGTTGCAATGGCATTCTAAATCTTTTGAATGGTGCATGGTTCTGAAATTGGCCCAAACTTGAAGAAATTATAAAGAAAAGTAGGATCCAGTAGATGGAGAAGGAGCCCATGCATAATTGATATAATTAATTTGGACCAGAAGCTGAATTCACCTCCTTTAATCTAATTAATCTCTCCATGCGTGCATGACACAAGATGATGATTATAATAGAGTAACTTATAAAAGACATGAGCCATGGCAGTTTGAATTTGTAGGGAGTTAATTAAGCAAAGAAAATTTTAATTAGAAGGAAACTAATTAAAGCCATGTTTCCACTGGAAGTCAATCATGCATAGAAGTCTCTATGATCTGCTAATTAAGCTCTTTGATTAATTCCCCAAGAAAAAACTAACTAATAAAATATTAATAAAAATAAAAACCTTCACTCTTCTTGCTTCCAATAGTTCACTATATCAAATTTGTTTAGTTCATTTGACTAAACATTTGACTTTGACCTTCTATCGGTCATGGTCACCATTGTTTAGTTCATTGGCAACTTTTGCTCTAGTAGTGCAGACAAATTTGAGACTTAAACATGCATGCGTGCGTTTATCACAACTAATTAAACTTCAAATATTTAAGGAACCCATGTGTTTATATATATATATATATATATATATATATATATATATATATCATTTGAACCAGAATGAATCAGATGCTACTATACATAGACAAAGTAGCTAGTGCAATAGTGCTGCTGACTTCCGTGCATGAACAAGGATGGTACTTAATTTTAGTGGAATTTAATTATTTTGTACTGAATCGTACAGAATTAAGAATATATATATATGGAGCTAGCTGTCGCCCGGGTAAATTAAGGAGAGGAGAAAGAGGAAGACCGCGCGAGCATGAAATTAATTTAAAGAGGCGAAAAGTCTTAGTGGGTGTTCAGAGTTCAGACTCTTGTCTTAATTAAGAGTGTTAATTAAGTTGATTTCATCATATAATTTGCTGTAAACGCGTGACAGGCAGAAATTAAATCCCATTTGACTTTGACTTTTCCTAATTACTCTGCTGTAGTGAGGCCCTCATGGGACGTCGTCGTTGAAACTTAGAGCTAGCAGACTAAAATGACTTTTTTAGAGTAATGATCGTGGGGTCTTATAAGTTATAATTAGTGAGGAAATCCGAATGCGAGTGGCCGGGGAAGACTGATGATCAGCATCAGCAGCAGCAGCAGCAGCAGCAGACACGGCAAAAAGAATTTGACTTGTACGAGGCCCTGCAGCGAATTGAACGTACGCCATGGGAGAAAAAAAGAAACGAAAAGCGAAATCTCTCTCTCTCTCTCTCTCTTTCTCTCTCTCCCTTTTTCATGGATAAATCTCTCAACTGGGGCCTGGTAGGCTTGCTTCAAGGGTGTTTCATTTGAAACAGACGATGTACGCGAGTGTTGTTTGACTGAATTGGGAAATCTGACCCACCTCACCTGGACACAGAGATCTAGAGAGAGAGATTGAGAATTAGGATGGTCAAGGAAGTTTAGTTTGGTCATCGCCAGTCTTCTTCTTAATTACCACGTACGCGCAATCCAGTAAGGGAGTGGCTTTCGCGGCCAGATCACGTCACGGATGTTGAGAAGAGTTATGTCAACTGTTCTTCTCTTTTTGGATGATCGCTAGTACTTTCGATTGCATTCCGTGGAGACAGAGTTTCAATATATGGATATATATATATTCTCGTGGAAGACAAAGGGGTAACGGGACCATGCATGCATATATAGTCTTCTTAGGCAATTTTCTTTTCTTTTTTTTTTTTCCCCTCGTGTGAGCCTCTCTTTCTTTAATTAAAAAATTAAGGAGATTTTAATTACCAAAAAGTTAATATATAGTAATTTGCCCTTAAATGCCTCTAATCGGATGTTTTAAAAACAGAACTGGCCATCATCAAACTGGCAATGTATCAATGGTTTAACGTACCATTGAATATTATACTCTATATTTTGTATATATTTAAAAATTTTATAGAAATAAAAAATAAAAAAATAACGTTGATTATAGTGAATCATTAATTCGATTCAATAAGAACCGGACTGGTCTCTAATTCTAGTTCAATTCAATTGGGTCAATTTTTAAAACCCTGATGCTATCAAATATTAATACCACTTAAAGATATACTTTGAAGCCACTTGTTGATTTGGATTTTTCTTAAAAATGAATAAAATGTATAATTAATAAATATAATATGATAAAATATTTTCCCTAAAGATTTATTATTCTATTTCTAACTGCCCATTAGCATATAAAATAGTTTTTTTGGTTATTAATTAAAATAATATAGTTCCAAATTCCAATATATATATATATATATATATATATATCTTAATGGTATAATATAGATAATAGTTTAATCTACTCCTATACCTCACTCGATGTGGGAAGGATAATGGAATGGGATAGGATGATGGACCACGGGGCGAGGCAGGATCTCGGGACGAAACTTCATCTAAACGTCTCTAGCTAGGGGGAACTGGGAAGTCGAAAAGGAGGCATGACAACAACGTGCGGCAATTGCAAATGTGAACCCTTCTGAAGGGCGGGGGAGTGGGGCACGTGAACGAATTCGACATCCGCGTAGGCCACATCAGCCTCAACCGCGATACGACACGTGTTACCCGTAAGCGCTTTTAGCTCTGACTGAGAATCAACACGCCTCGCCCCTGCCCCCGGTCCAAACGCCACGGCCTGCATAAAACCCCGAACCAGAGCCGCCATATCCAAGCAGCAGCAGCAGCACAGCAAACCAACATAAGCAATCCCCAATTCTCGCTCTTCACTGAACTCCCACTACACTACTAAGTGTGCGACGAAGCAGAGAAAAAAAGGGTTTAGAATTTAGATCATCATCAGAATGAAGCCTGCCGTGGAGAAGCAACCGGGGAAGAGCGACCTGCGCTTCAAGGGGGTGAGGAAGAGGAAATGGGGGAAATACGTGTCGGAGATACGGTTACCCAACAGCCGGGAGCGTATATGGCTGGGTTCCTACGACACTGCCGAGAAGGCCGCCCGCGCCTTCGACGCCGCCATGTTCTGCCTCCGCGGCAAAAACGCCGACTTCAACTTTCCGGACAATCCGCCGGAGATCGCCGGCGGACAGGCCCTCACCCCCCCGGAGATCCAGGCCGTCGCCGCCAGGTTCGCCAACGAGGCCCCTCCCGCCGCCGCCGCCGAGAAGGACGCCTCCAGCACCCTCGACAACTACTACTCCATGTCGCCGTCGTCCGGGTCGGAGGCCGGGTTCCAGGCCGACAGCGAACCCACCGTCGACTGGTCCTCCTTCTTGGACTCCTTGGCCCCGCTCGATATTACCGAGACCGGCACCAGCGGAGGTTCCGAATTTGGGGCTTTTCCGGGGGAATTGGATTACATGCCCGCCGGAGACCTCTTCTTACCGGCGCCGGCGAACGAAGTGGATTTTGGGGCCGATCACGGCAGCAGCAGCAGCTACTCTCAGCAATCTTTTCTCTGGAATTTTTAATCGGGTCCGATTCCAGACGAGGAATCGGTACACCGGCGAGTTTTAGTAGTCGGAGTAGCTGCCGATTCCCCGGAGAAAAGAACGGAGATGGGAGCTCGGTCGGATGTTCCTGCAGCGGTTCCTTCATGGGATTTTTCCCCTTTTAGTACATTCGATCCATTTTTTTCTGCGAATCGCTAAAAGGGCCCCTTTGTAACTTATTCCTGTCCTCGATTTCTATATCAGCTGATAATTAAGATACATGTCTCTGGTAATCTAGTGACTCTACCGCCGTGGTCTATCTACCTCAAATATCTTGTTTTTTTTGCTGGAGCATAGGATAATCCCTCTCTCTGGTTATACTTAATAATAAAACTTCAGAATATATAGTGCTATTAATATATGTTTCTGTTTGTCTTTTACTGATTTTTCCTCTCCTACTAATTTTTTGTTCGTGCCAATAAACAAATATTTATAAGATAAACAAGTGGAATTAAATTAATTTAGTAAGATAATTAATTAAGCAATTGTAATGTACGACATTCATTTTGTATTGAGACCATCTCTTGATCATTAGCCTAATATTTCCCTAGTTAATTCGATGATGACCAACTTTAATTAGCTGGTTATTCAGTTTAAATTAATGTTTTAAAAACAGAATCGGCCATCAAACCCCCAATATGTTTGGTTTTGGTAGAACCTGGTTTGACCGGGTTGGACCAATGGTTCAACCATTGAATATTATCCTCTATACTTTATAAATATGTTATATTTCTATTGGTAAAAAGACAAAATTAATGTTGATTACAGAGAACCGGGCTGAGTCAATAAGAACCGGATTGGCCTCCGATTCTGGTTCAATCGAGTTGGACGGGGCAGTCCCGTTCGATTTTTAAAACACTGTTTTAAATAATTATGATATGGTTTTTCTCTGACTTGGTCATATGTTTACCTATTGAATTAATCTTATTGTTAAGAAAGATACCCAAGATTCATTAAAAAAATAGAGGTCATGAATGAATATATATATATATATATATATATATATTCCTCCTCCTAAGTCCTACCCCACCCTGGTTGACCATAAAAAAAAAAAAAAAAAAAAAAAAATAAAGTGGAGAAGGCTCTAAGCTTGCAGAAAGGACTTTATATATATATATATATATATTCAAAACCCGGTTCAAACTAGTAATCTCAATGGTTAACTACTCTTTGCAGCGTGGAATCCGCGGGTAAAACAGTTGGGCCCGTCTCCTTGGACACCCGGCGGCGACCAGGTAAGACTCGGAGAGACCGAAATCGGGACGAGTCTCACCGAATCCGTGTGGCGACAGCAGGAGACGAGAAAGCGACGGGAGAGTCGCTTCTAGACTTGATGAGAAGAAAATGCGTGGAAGCATCTGAACACCGGCAGCCGCTGCTCCGCCGCTCCGCTCCGGGCGCCGGCTCCAGATTGGATAAGGTGCTGCCACGTCCCACACCTGAGACGGTGAGAGTCGTGAGACACCCTCATGTAACAACCCGCGACACGGCCCACGCAGTCCCACTTGTCAAAATGTCACTCCAGCTTCACCTCAAACTTTCAGATATTTTACCACGTTGTCTCGCTACGCTTGAGACGCGTAGGTCCCTGTTCATTTTGACTCTTTTGATTATGTGGCATCCGCGTGTCATTGACCTCGTTCCCCGAACAGGTGTCCAACCTCGCTTCGTCTCTCCTCTCCATCTCCCTCCTGCTCCCGCGCTTCGCTATAAATAACTCTCGTTTCCGCGAGAATCAGTCATCTCTCGACACACACTCCCTCCCCGATTCCCGCCACTCCAGCTCACATGCACCTGCACTCGTCAGAGTCGAGCGCAGTTCAGAGGGACTAATCCGGATATAAAAGGTAGCTGATCGGATAGATCGCGATAACCAAATTATGAGGCCGTCGTCGGAGAAGCGGCCGGGAGCGGCGGAAGGTACTTCGGGCGGCGCCGCTTCTCCCGGTAATTACGTCGCGGGGGGTAAATTCAAGGGCGTTAGGATGCGGAAATGGGGGAAATGGGTGGCGGAGGTGCGTCTCCCCAACAGCCGCGAGCGCATCTGGCTGGGGTCCTACGACACCCCCGAGAAGGCGGCGCGGGCCTACGACGCCGCCGTGTACTGCCTCCGCGGCCCCGGAGCGGCGTTCAACTTCCCCGACGACCCGCCTCACATCCCGGACACGGAGAACCTCACTCCGCCGCAGATTCAGGCCGCGGCTGCGAGGTTCGCTCACGCGGTTCCGACGGCGGCGGGCGAAGCGGTGTGTCAGGGCGGGGAGCCGCCGACGTCCCAGAACATTACGGAAGAGACGGCGCGGTGGCCGGGGGATATTTCCGGCAGGGGGGCTTCGGAGATGGAGTTTCTCGTGCCGGAGTGCGGCGCGTCCCCCCTGGGGTGCTATTTCACAGGAACGGAGGAGGAAGAAGAAGAGTACTCCAGCGACGGAGGCGCCTTGTATCAGCAATCAGGACTCTGGAGTTTTTGAACATCGGCACGCCACGTGTCTCGTTTTGTCACACTGTCGTGGGTCCCACTCAGCCTCAACCGCATTAGCCCATAAAAGTAAAGTAAAGTACATAATAATAGACTAGTCAAAAAAGGACTTGTACTTTTAGTTTTAGGAATCTGAGAACCAGCCGCAGCCGCAGCCGCGCTTTCTTTCCTCTTAGATTCCCTTCTCTATAATCTCAGTAGCCCGCCCACGGCACGCGTCTCGGATTTTTATCGATTTTGTTTTAAATATTATAAGCCAGTCTGCTTATAATTCAGGAAGCTCGTCGATCGTCCATCTCGTCGTCTTCATTATTTATGCCTCGCCTTCGCCTTGGGTTCCGCCTGTGATCGCCAATCATGAATCGCCATCTCGATCAGTTCTTAAACGGGATCTCAAATCTCAATTCTCACTCAATTAGCTCGTGGGGATATTAGACATATCTAAAAGGAAGGGACAAGCTAGACGAGAGGAATCGTAAGTTATCAAAATCATTTGGCGAGTAATTTAATTTCACGTGTTTAATGCCCGGCGGAATAGAATCCATATAAATAATATCGGATGATTGGGATTTATATATATATATGGCTGCTGCGGCGCCCTCGTGGGAAGGATCGAGGAACAACCGAGACAGGAAAGAAGATACGCGAGCGCGTCATCGGCAGTTGCGACTTGCGACCAACTGACCAAGGGACGACATTGGGAGCGCACCCTCTAACACTATACTGGGGCCCAGCTAAGGGGTGGTACGTGTCACTCTCAAGTCTCATCTCTTATCAATATCTTTTATCTTATAATTCCCACTTTGTGATATTGCAACGTGTTTATCGTGATTCTGCAGGTGTGTAACTCTCTAGTGACGCGACGAGTGTAGATCAAATTTAGAATCTTTGCTTTTTGCCTTTTTGTTTGGAAGGATAACAGTAAACTGTTTCCTGGCTGGCCTCTCTGAGTTATTTAATTAGCTCTGACTCGGTAGCCCACTCAGTACTACTACTACTACTACCTGAAAATCACAATCAGGATGGTCAAATCACATGTATAATATGCATCTAATAGGCACATTAAAATAGCTAGTAATGCTCTGTCCCAAAAATTTGGAAGGCGTGCTTATAAACCCTATAATATTCTATAATATTTCTTAATATATATTGATTGTATATATGCATCCCCATGTTAAACAGTAATCTTTTATATATATATATATATATTTATTTATTTTTATTTATTTTGGTTTTTTTCTTCTTCTATTCCTTGGGATCAATCAAGTACCCAACTTTGGGGCCGGAGAACTCTTTTGATAAATCTACAGTTGATTTTTGGACGGGTCCCAGCGCCTTGTTTGTAGAAAAATTGAAGGACAAGAAATATTTAAGCTGTTCGATCGGTTTTTGCTGTTCCGGGCAATGAAATATGTCCCGGTAGAAATGGATATGTAGTTAGCAGATATATATATATATATATATATCCCTTTGACGTCAGTAGAAATGGATATATATTTTTGGCTGCTCTAGGATCGAGGGTCGATCGTCCCATGCATGGACTAACAATTAATGGAGGGGATCTTTCTGATTCATGGAGTCCTACGTAGTCCAGAAGACGCGTGCCGTTGTGAGCTCCTAAAACACGAGAGAGAGAGAGAAAGAGAGAGAGAGAGAGAGAGAGAGAGAGAGAGATGTTGTTGGTACGTTGTTCTGTTTCCTGCAATTTTTAGACTCTTTTCAGCTACCTTCCCTCCTATTTTGGAATTCGGCCACAGGCCTAGAACAGAACATTCGTGGCTAGCTAATTTGAGCAAACCGCTGAGCTCGACAAAAAGGCTGTACTTGGCTGGCCTTTCCCTGTTCTTCCCACCCTCGGCGTAGAGGACTCCTCTGTAAAATTCCTATTCACAACTCTTCGAAACTTTTTCTCTCGTCCGCCCTCTGCGCGCGTGGCACTGTGACGACGTTGGAGATTCAAGTACCAAAAAAGCTGAAGCAATTCTAGGAGAGAGTAATATATCAACGAGTCAACGAGGTCGGCGGGTCTGAAGTATACCTACCTATAATGTGGAGAGGTGGTACGTCCCGTTCTTCGCAGCTGAAGAAGGACGCCGGAGGCCTTATTGTCGTTGCAGTGGATTCCGATAAAAACAGTCAACACGCTCTCAAATGGGCCGCCGATCATCTCATCGCCAAAGGCCAGACTTTCCATATCCTTCACGTTCGGAAGAAGGTCACCACCGTCGCCACCCCAAGTGAGTTGAAACCCGGTTTTCCTTTCGATTCCTCTTGGATTTTTGGTCCATCTGAGTGAGCATCGAATTAATCCAATTTTCGTGTATGTATATGCAGCCGGTCAGCAGCTACCGATAGAGAATGTGCGTGATGAAGATGCAGCTGCTTACTTGACTCAGCAAGACATACAGACGAAGGAACTACTTCTTCCATTCCAATGTTTCTGTAGCAGGCGTGGGGTACGCTACGTACCTTCTTCTTCTTCTTCAAACATTTCAATCCTCTTTCTCGATAATTAATTAATACTTAGTTGATGAGTCTGTCTTTACATTGATGAAGTTACCGTGGAAGGAGGTAGTTTTGGAGGATTCAGACGTACCGAAGGCGATAATTGATTACCTGGTGCATCAATCTGTTGACAAGCTTGTCCTTGGAGCATCAAATAGAAATGCATTTACGAGGTTTACATCTTCATTTCTTTTTTCTTCTCCTTCAGTACTTTACGGATTTGTAATTGTAACGTATAATATTTGTTTGTAAGACTAGTCCACTTTAATTTGATCATATATATATATATATACATGTCGTTGTTTCTGCTAAGACTTTGAATTTTTTTGAACAGGACTTTTAAACAGGCGGATGTACCCACATCTGTTTCGAAGCTTGCACCAGATTTCTGCTCCATTTATGTTATATCCAAGGGAAAAATATCATCGATTCGGCCAGCCCCAAGCCCCAACAAGCGTCCTTCCACCAACCAAACAAATCAAAAATATGAAAACTCTGGAAATCAATATCAATCTGCTAAAAGTTGGTGATCCTTCCTTACCCAGCTTCTTGCTTATCAATTATCATGAACACATGCACTAATTAGTTGAGTTCATTAATCATAGGGGATCCTAATTAATTAATTAACCTTAATTGCATCTCTAATTCACAGGTGAACCAACAGCACGACTGTCACCGCCAGACGACATGACCAAGTAAGCTTCGTATATATATGCTATATTAATGTACAATACATTCTTTCTGCATTAGTTAATATTACATAATTAAGCATGTGCCCATGCATGATAGGCTTTTTTTTTTTTCTTTTTTTGTACATCATTAGGGAGCCATGGCTTAGGGGTCCGCGTAGGGGATCGGGTGCAGTTCCCAAGGTATATAATGGAATGGTAGAGGAACGAGTGAACGCGAGAATGGGCGAGGAGGGTCAAGCTGCTGGGTACAATCCCAATCTGATACACCAGAGCAGCGTGAGTTCTTGTCCGAGTCCAACAACTCGGAGCGGCTTTGATCAGCCTTTCAATAGTATTGCGAAACTGGCTCAACGAGGCGGGGACGGCGGGGGCCCACGGATGGTGGCGCCGTTAATGATTGGGAGGGAAGAGCAGAGGTACGACGACGACGACCGGAGAAGCTTCGAGTCCAACAAGTCTGGTTCAAACGCTTATGAATCGTCCTATGCTCGTTGCACACCTCCCCTGCCCCAGAGCACTTATGGGAAAGGTTACTCGCCGCCAGTTTCACAGGAGTTCGCTTATGGGAATGCTTATTCTTCTCCAGTTTCACAGGAGTTCCCCAATTATGGGAATGGGTATTCGCCGCCGGTCTCGCGGGAATTCCCTTATGGGAATGGGTATTCATCACCTCCAGTTTCGCAGGAATTCCCTTATGGGAATGGCTATTCGCCTCCAGTTTCGCAGGAATTTCCTTATGGGAGTGGCTATTCACCTCCCGTTTCGCAGGAATTTCCTTATGGAACTGGCTATCCACCTCAGCATAATTCTCAGGAATCTTATAGGAATGGCTCTTCAAGACGCTTAAACGCTCTGGTCTCTCTTCTCTCTCATTTACTCTCTCTCTCTCTCTCTCTCTCTCTCTCTCTCTCTCTCTCTCTCTCTCTTGCTCTCTCCCTTCTTAATTGATATGTTTCCCTTCCACCAGTACCCCTCCGAGTTTCCTCCGCAGGAGGCCGAGAGAGAACGGAGATTTTCTCGAGTATCAAACGAACAATTACTCGGCGGAAACAGGGACGCGGTGCAAGCAACAACAGAGAGCATGCAGAAGCTGGACATGACAACCAGGACCGGCAGAGGAAACAATCCCATGGCACGCGGGAACCCGACTACCATCCATGACGGTATCACCGCCGGCGTGAGATACAGGAGATACTCCGTCGAAGAGATCCAGATGGCAACGAATAACTTCTCCGAGAGCCTCAAAATTGGGGAAGGCGGTTACGGTCCCGTTTTCAAATCCACACTCGATCACACCCTCGTCGCAATCAAGATCCTCCACTCCGATGTAACTCAAGGAATGAGACAGTTCCAACAAGAGGTAACTCTCTTTATCGATCTTTTGAAATATCGGGGGTTGGATGTGTAACATTAAAAGTACCAAATAATGACTAACATATTTGTCTGATTTAGGTGGAAGTGTTGAGCTCTATTCGTCACCCAAATATGGTGCTGTTAATGGGTGCTTGCCCGGATAATGGAGCCCTGGTGTACGAGTTCATGTCGAACGGAAGTCTGGAGGACCGTCTGTTCCGCCGGGACAACACCCCGCCCCTGTCATGGAGGCACCGTTTCAGGATCGCGGCGGAGATAGCGACGGGGCTCCTCTTCCTCCACCAGAACAAGCCTGAGCCGCTGGTGCACCGCGACCTGAAACCGGGGAACATCCTCCTGGACCACAACCTGGTGAGCAAGATCGCGGACGTGGGACTCGCCCGGCTCATCCCCCCCTCGGTGGCCGACTGCGTGACTCAGTACCGGATGACGGCGGCGGCTGGGACGTTCTGCTACATCGACCCGGAGTACCAGATGACGGGGATGCTGGGGATCAAGTCGGATGTCTACGCGCTCGGGATCATACTCCTGCAGCTCGTCTCCGGGAAGCCGCCGATGGGGCTGGCGAAGAACATGGAGGACGCGATCGAGATGGACAGGTTCGAGGCCATGTTGGACCCCTCGGTCCCGGACTGGCCCGTCCAGGAGGCGCTTCTGTTCGCCAAGCTCTCCTTGCAGTGCGCCGAGCTGAGGAGGAAGGATCGTCCCGATTTGGGGACCGTGGTGCTGCCCGAACTCAACCGTCTCAAGGCACTTGCCGCGGAGCCGAGTGCGAGGACGAACCAGCTGCAACATGCAAATACATGGCACCGTCAGGTTCGGAATCGAGTTACCCCTTTTAAAACGGAAATCCGTTTTAGTAATTTTATTTTTATTTTTTATTTTTGTAATTAAATGTTTTTGCATGGATGGGATTTGTTGTTGCAGGATGCTCCCGGCGGCCATTTTGGTGGAAATTCATTTGCGAGCAACGGCGGGGATCCGGGGAGAGTGTTTTCGACGCCGGTAATCAGCGGGCCCATGCGTGGGTCCCCTTGCTAGATGGAGAGAGAGAGAGAGAGATATATGTACCGCGAGAAGGGGGATTAATTGAGGGGAAAGCCACCAATTTTTTTTTTTTTTTTTTTTTTTTTTTTTTTTTTTTTTTAAAACATTATATGTTGATCTCAAAATTAACCAGCATTTTGACCTCTTGTTTTGAAGTATTCTTTTTATTATTAATTCACAAAAATGTGACAATGGGTAGGCGAAGAATGCTGTAATTAATGCATGAGATAAGCTTAATTGGTTTCTGATCAGTTCTCGTCTAAATTGCAAAAAAAGGGTTTTGTTATGGATTGGAGCTGTTTGGAACCTTTTACTACCTCATTTATTAATCTCCCTCTATCTCCCAATCAAAGTTAAATTTTTCTGAGGAAAGGGTCCTGCCCTCAGCGCTGTTTTCCCCCTAAAATGCATGGGAGAAAACTAATTTGACCTTTGATTGTAGTACTTACGCACCTTAATTAATTGATCCCAGAGAGAGAGAGAGAGAGTCACAGAGAGAGTGATCAGAGAGAGAGAGAGAGAGAAAGGAGGCCAAGTAATTGACCAAAGATAATATAACTCATGCATGCAATTAATTTAGCAAAAAATCCGTTTCCATTCATTAAACCAGTATTAATTAGCACCGGCAACCTGCGGGAAGGCTCTTTAATTAATTACAGACTCAATTAGCTACCACCTTCCATCTGATCCTCATCAAAAATGAAATCTCGACATTTTATAATTAATGTCGGTTTTCGATCACAGAGAAAATTAAAATTCTAACAAAATTAATGGCGGAAAATGGGCTACTCAGTTGCAGGTAGCCTTCACCACCAGCCTCTTGGAGATCCCTTCCCCGCAGCTGCTCTCTCCCAGAACACTCGCGCTCGCGTCGACGGAACAGCTCCTTTTCCCCACACACACTCCCGCCACCTTATCCCGAACTTCCGCGCCGCAGCTCCCCATACTGTACTCGGGACACGTCCCCTTTGCCCCATCTCCGAAGCTCGCGAACTCGACGCCCGTAATAGTTTGAGATCCCCCGCACTCGAGCTCCAACTTCCCGCCTTCCGGCACCGACCCGCACACCGTTCCGATCACCACCTTCATGAAGCTCACGGTCACGGGACTACCTCCCATTTCCTCGAACAACACCAACGCGTTCTTTCCGGACGACTTCAGGAACGACCTCGGCACGTGATACCTGCAGTAACAACGTACATTAATTAGAGCCTGGATCCGCTGGCCATATTGTAGGTAGCCACAACGAATCACGGGTACCTACAGGTGCTGTGTGGGGACTCCACATAGGGTTCGGCATCTCTCTGGTTTGTACTCTCCCCGATAATCGCAGTCGCCGCAGTCGGTTTTCGCGGTGAAGTTGGCCCAGTAGCGGCCGATGCTCTGCCCGTTGACCCAGGCTTGACCCTTGCTCAGCCCTTGCAAGTCCACCACCAGGGGCTCGTCGCCGGCGGGACCGTCGAACGTGGCCCTGTACCAGGTGAACATCTTGTTGACGCGGATGTCGTCGGAGCGCCACTTGGAAGCCAGGGGCGAGTCGTCCGAGTACATCTTCTTCTCCTCCCCGGTCAGCCCCGTGGTGTAGGACCAGACGTTGGACGACATGTCGTAGCTCACGTTCCGGCTCGCGTCCGCGGTGTCGATCAGCTGGACCGGCCCGCCGACGATTCCGGTCGGGGACAGGTCGAAGTAGGCGCCGTAGTTGGCGAGCCCCACGGTGGCGCTGAGGAGCGCCACCACGTTCTCCTTCCTGGGCCGGACGGGCGCCTCGAACACGAACCGGTACTTCCCGTCCACCCCGTACTGGGTTCCCACCAACTTCTTGTTGAAGAAGGCGTGGAGGAGGTGGCCGGTGGTGTTGACGCTCAGGAGGAAGCTGTTCTTGTGCTTCAGATCCGCCTTCCCGAACTTGATCGTGGACATGTACCACAGGTAGTCGCTTGCGTCACCCGACGTCATCAGCTGCTCCGCCAGGCCCTTCCTGCTGAACGTCCCCTTCCCGCGGAGCATGTCCCTCGTCCGCTCGCTCCACCACTCCCAAGTCAATTTGCTGGAGTCGACGACCGTGGTCGGGACCATGATCGACGTCTGGGTGTAGACCTTGGCGGTGTTGTAGGCCTCGTTCTTGCAGTCCGGGAGGAGGCTGACGGACCACCCGGGCACGTAATACGTGTTCCCCTCGTATTCCACCTTGGCGTCGTCGTTGTTTTTGTTGACGATGAAGCAGCCGGAGTCGCCGTTGGACGTGAACTTGTTGACCCAGACCCCGTCTTGGAAGTTCGTCGTGGCGTTGTCGCCGTTGACGAGGACCTTCTCCATGGATTTCAGGGCGGAGTGGAGGCGCTTCAGGTGTCCCCACTTGGGTTGTCTGAGGTTTCCGTACTCGTCCAGCGGCGCGTCGTAGTCGTAGGAGGTGGTGATGTAAGGGCCGCCGGAGGTGCGGCCGAAGTTTGTGCCGCCGTGGTACATGTAGTAGTTCTGGAAGGTGCCGCCGGTCTCGAAGAAGCGGGCGACGGCGTAGGCGACGTCTTCGGCGGGTCGGGTGGGGTTGCTGCCGCCCCAGGCCTTGAACCAACCGGTCCAGTTCTCCGTCCACATCTTGGGGGTGTTGGGGTTGGTCGGGGTGAAGCGGTGGCAGTAGAAGCCGTTGCAGGTGTTGATCATCGGCGGCGGCGCGTCCGATTGCTGGCACATGATCCACGGCACTTTCACGTCCTGGGATTCCGCCATTTTCGCGCACCATTTTATGTACTCTTTTCCTTTCTCTCCGTAGGGTCCTTGCACGTTACCGTACTCGTTCTCGATCTGATCCATCATCATATTACCAATTAAGAAGCTCAATTAGCTTTATATAGTTTCATCCTCACGAATCATCGATGATCATATATATACCTGAGTGATGATGATGGGGCCGCCTTGTGGTGCCAAGAGGTTTTCCTTCTTCACCATGTCGATGATCAATTTGGTGAAAGTTTCCATCTCTTTCTGGGAAGAATTTTCAAAGGTGTTTCAGGTACGGTTTCCGATTTGAATTGAAGCGGAACAAAAAAAAAACCCAAATCTGGAAGAGGAACTGAATTAAAAAGTTGGAAAAAAACCTTGTAAATGTCATTGTCGGTTCTGAGCTCAATCCCTTTCATCTGATGCAACCAACGAGGAAATCCTCCGTAGCTCCATTCCGCACAGACGTAAGGACCAATTCGGAGTACCCCATATAATCCGGCTTCTTGGACGTTCTTGAAGAATCGGATGAAGTCCAGATTGCCTTCGAAATTGTACTGAAATCGGAGAGGAGATATCAGAACTTTAAAACAGGCTACTCTCTCTGTTCATCACCAAAAAAACAACAACAAAAAAAAAAAAAAAAAAAAAATCAACGTGCCTCGCGATAGCGCGGTTCGTGAACGTCCCAGAAGATGTAAGTCTCTATTGCATCGAGACCTCCCTGTTTTGCCTTTTGGATGAGATCAGGCCACATCTGAAGAGAGAAAACCGATATTGATCATGAGTATGGTTACAATTTCGATTCGAATAGCAGGCAGAAAGATATTTACCTCGGCAGTGCTTCTTGGATAATGAATGGAACCGGAGATGAGAAGCTTTCTTTCTCCATTTATTAGGATAGCTCGCCCGTCGGAGGAAACTTCCGTCGCCAAAGACGGCGAGGAGAGATAAGAACATACGAGTAGTAAGAGAAGGAGATGGTAAGTAGGAGTTTGGTTTCCCATTTTTCTTTCACGCACGCTTCTCCACCTTATTCACAAAACGAACGAGGAATGAGAGAAGCTTCAGTGCAGAGGAGTGTACTTATAATCGAACAATTAGCTTGGGAGCCGGAGAAATCTTAGCGTCCGTTCGCAAATTTAGCTTCTTCTGGTTGCTGAAGAGTAGGTCGCTCCTCCATTTTCTTTTGATGGGTCTTGACCTGCAACTTGGAAATTTTCTTTGCGTGAGAATATATTACCAAATAGATCAGCTGATATCAAGGAGAATTTCTGAAATTAACGATTTCATCTTTCATCAACCAAAACAATTGATCGGATTTTATCTATGTATTTATTACTTAAATCTAAATTAGGTAGCTGAGAGAAGGAAATAGTAATAAGATTTCTATTAATTGTGCAAATCAGATAAGACCTTCTCTCTATATATTTATAACAATATTCTTATCGTTTCTTCTTATGGTATCAAAATTAGCAGGTTTCACAATCAGACAAGACCTTCTACGAGTGGCAGCTTCTTAATTCCTTGACACTCCCTCGTGGCCTGCACCTATCCCATCCCTCTTGCCTTATAAACTCGCACTGAAACTTCACGTCTTATTCCCATGAAATCAATTAAGATTCTAAGAGCTTCATACATCGGACTGCCCCCTCATTCACATAACAAAGCAAATTCCAACAACTCAAAACGGACAATTCTCATTCTTCATCAGCCGGTCAAGTACAAAACATTTCTAGCCCAACTCTTCTCGACCCATCAAACTCCTCAAGGAAAGATACAAGATGCCTTAACTAAAATAAAGCTTGGAAAGCAGGGGACTGGAATCAGTCTGTTTCTAATCTAGAAATGTACTTGTCATAGAATTTTCCAGCCTGTTCAAGATCTCCTAGTTCGGTATAACAGTCGGCTATGGCTCCATAAGCTTCTGTGTTGCCTGAATCTTCCCCTGCTCGTTCTGATATCTTCAACACCATGGAGTGGTATTTAATTGCTTCCCGGTATTTTCCCTGCCTCTGCAGAGAAGCCCCTGGAGGTGGCCAAGTTGAAGTCAGCGGAGGACAATTGAAAACTACATACAGATCTTATAATATCAAATCTTGAATTATGAGGAATGAACTAAGAAATGCTTATTTTGTCCAAGTATACGAAGAAAGCAAACCTAAGCCACGAGCAGCCTTCTTCTCCTCAATTGGATCACCAAGGCTTTGGGCAAGCTCAAGAGCTGTCTTGAACTCCGTAAATGCTTCATCGTGTTCTTGATTCCTAAGGAAGTTTTTCCCACTCCTCAAGTTTGCAATCAGTTGCTCCTTCTTTGGGTCGACTATTACTTCTTTTTCTGATATTCTACCCACAGGTGCATAGCTCAAGTTTGGGGCATATGACTCTATTTTTGCTTGCCTTCTTAATGCAGCATTTATTTGCCGGAGCTGATCATTCAAACGCTTCAGTTCACCTCTTCTTTGTCTTGCAAGTAATCCTACAATGAAGTTTCAGATTTATTTCTTTTCACTTCACCCCATTATAACACCAATTGAAATGTGTGGACAATGTTAACTTAATTATTGTTAACCCAAATATTAAGGAAATGCATGCAATCGTCATAATTACAAAGAAAACATCCCCAAAACAATGTAGTAAAGTAATTACAAGAATTACAACTAAAGAACCAATAGTCAGATATAAATAGTGATGCTGGTAAGAAGCGATTGAGAATATTTATAAATGTTATAAAGGCAATAACACAAATCACTTCTGTAAAGCCCCGGTGATACAAGAATATAATATGAAGAAATGGAACTCCTGACAACAACACGAAGAAATATATCCACTTGCTCCTGATCATGTGAAGAAATGGAATTGTTTCTGGTAACATGAAGAAATAGAATTGCTTCTGATAACATGAATAAATAGAATTGTTGGCAAAACCATCAATAGTATCTCTGTGGAGTCAGTTTGCAAGTATGTGCTACATCTGGCAAATCACTCGGTGGTGCTACTACATGAATTTCAGGCACAAGTAACAAGTAGTTATGTCCAACGTAATGAAAAGTAGGAATATGAAAACAACAACTGTTTTGAACACGAGTATTGACGACAAAGAAACAGGTTTAAAGGGTTAGCACTGTTTACCACACTCCCAAAAGAGAAGTGCATAAAATCGATTTATGTAACACTGGTGTTACAGTTAAGTACCTCCAACAGTAGCACCAATCATAGCTATCGCAAAGAGCAAAGGCATGTTGAATACAGAAAAACTGTCTGCCTCACATGTTTCTGCCAAAGCTTCAAAAGGCAACCCAATAATTAATCCGGCAGTAAAGCTGAACAAGAACACCTTCTGCAGCATCAATAAATTAAGTCAAATAGGAACCACTTATCCAATAAAATTATAGAGAACAGCGACACTAAGCTTTGGTGAGCTGCAAAATTTGATTGCACGTAGCATTTTATTTGTCCTGAATTGGTAAGATTAACAGTGAAAGAGATGTTAAATTCAACATCTGGCTACATGATTGAGCATTTCCTATGTTGTCACATGGAAGGGTTCAAGTCTAATTGGTGCAGCCAGCATGTGTAATCAGCGCTCATAAAAAAAAAAAAAGTAAACAAATAAATAATAAAAAATAAAAATCACATCTGGCTTTTACATATGATGATCAAATTTAAGCAAATTACTATGTACGATACTTTGACGGAATTTGAGTTTCGGATAATGAACGGTCTACTCCAAAATAAAAATGTCCAAGTCATCTGTCAACTATGTAGATAACAGATATATCAATAAAAGGATACAAGAAAACATTAGTTTGCATCATACCATTTTGTAGTTTAAATTACACAACTGTGGAACTTTCAAAATGAAAATGCCACTCCAAAGTTCATTTTAGCAGCTTTGCATGAGCATTTACTATTTTAATCTTATATATTCTGACCTAAGGCAGTGTCAGTGTTTTGAAAAACAAGACACTGACCAGAAAATGACCAACCAAAGAATCTGTTCAAAACCAAAAATTAAATAAGAGGAGACTCACCATCGTACCTCATGAGCAAAAAAGTTGTCCGCTTTGTTACATGTATTACAGCTCAGCTTTATCTCAGAACCTTCCCCAAAGAAGCTTTTTCTTTGCAATGATTTAGCCAGAGGCCCCAAAGAGAAGTTTCGTAAGGTCGGCAAGAGATCCCTTCTTTTATGTAGAAAGGGTGACAAATTTTCTGGCTTGAGTAAATGAATTCGCCCATATGCATTATTAAGACACTGGGAGTGTTTCAGGTTCTGCCCTGGAAGATGAGAATCAAGAAAAAGATGAAGTGGAGTTTTCTAGCGTTAGATGATAATCCAAATTGCAAAACAGCACGATCCATTACAGGAAGAGGAAGAACATAGTTATTTGTGTAAACAATTTGAAGTGATGAAGTCAAGAAAGATGGGATGGAGAGAAAGGAAATGAGAGCAAGTGGATATAGAATGGGAGAAAAATTTGCATGCACAGAAAACAATCTCTTTGGCTTTAAAATTTTCTGTTGTCTAGCCCTTCAGGAGTCTTTTATCTATGTTCTATATGAGAGAAAGTTGGAGAGCAAAGAGTTCCACTCCGCTACAAGGTAGAATTGAAGTTGTCATTTCCCCATTTTACAGGGGCCCAACTTCCTTTCTCTTAGGAACCAAGGCACCTAATTAAATCAGTATCCCACAACCTCTCATACTCTAATAGTAAGAGAAGAAAAAACACTAAGAAAAATTTATACGATGAGAAAAAATAAATACAAAGAAGGACAAAAAACATAGCCCTCCAACAACAAGAGTCATTCCCTAGCAAAAAAATAAAATAAAATAATTAACTTCATATTGAGTAGTGAAGAACCAATAGGAAGAGCAGCAAAGCTATGTAATCCTCAGAGTTACCTGATTTAGTCTGTCAGAATTTTTGGAAGAACAATTTTCAGAAAGTTGTCTTCTGTTATTTTCTTGAGAACAGTTTGCCTTATGTTATAATAAGTATTTTTAAAAAAGAATCACCTTTAGACTAAAATTAGACAAGGAAAGTTTATAAGTATGTAAAAGTATCAAACTTGAGTTCTTCCAAAAAAAGATAACAAACTCGAGGAAGAGTTATTCTCTCCCAGGAGTGGCTGATGCAACTATAAGAGTAAAAAGTCTCCTAATGGTCTCTTCTTACACTTGGTTACCTCAAACTTAGTCTTTTAATATTTCTTTTGTTGAAATGAAGCTACTTCTGATGTATGTTTTTGTTGGAACTCTTTTCTTAAACGGAGGCTTTCTAGCTCAGGAAGTTCTTATTTCACAATAGTTTATAGTTGTTCTCACAAATCCCCAATTTCAGATTTAGCAGCTCCTACTTGGAATTTGGAATACACACTGAAACTAAATTTTGTAATTTTATAGACTGAGATCCTTACTGAATTAAGAGTCCTAGCATCTAGAAAATTTCTAATGAAGCAAAAAAAAAGTTGTGGATCTGCAAGCAAAATCATAATTTGTTCTCAATGGTCCTCTTGCAAACTTAGCTGTGCTTCTTGTTTTATCTCTCTACTATTCTTACATGTACACAGATTGCCTTGGACAGTGGTTGACGTCTGATTCTGTTCTACTATTTGGCTTCCATGTCCTGCCAAGCATTTGGTTTTATTTTTTTAAGATACTTACTTAGCTGTAGCTCACATTGCTGGTTGCATGAGGCCATGGTGTGGTCAGACCAAATATCAAGAAATATCTTATACCCACGTCCATCACAAGTTAGTGTTTATTTCACCTTTTCAGTTCTTGGGAAATTAGAGAGTTGCTCATAGCTGTAAACATTGAGGTTGAGCATGTCGCAGCTGTTTAAAGGATATCAAGATTTAAACTCATGCAAAGAAATCAAAGATTCCAGAGCTTTGTCATTCGAGGCTCCCACAGCTCTTCAGTGAGGCTCTGGTTTCAATAGCTACCTGGAGTTGCAATCTATGTAATCATGTTCAGGAGCTTGACCATTACAGCATTCACTCCAATAGTTATCTGGAGTTGCAGTATTGTCTATGTGATCATATGGACCGAATGCACAAGCTTCAAAAGTTACTGCATCTCGCAACAATTAACTTTCTTCAAGAAAAGCACAGCAAGTATGCAACAACAAGACCTGCCAAGTTCATCGGAAACAGGCAAACTAGCTGCGGAGGCTCTACTACAACTGGGAACCTTCTTCGCGTTACTCAGAAGAAGCAGTTCCAGAAAGATCACACTAACTGGTCCAACAGAGAGAGCGAAAAAAAATGAATGTAGACAAAACTACCGAAAGCCAAAAAAGAATGACACGCTGCACGGAGACAATGCCCACTTCATCAGGATTTCGAGTCAATGTAAATCAAGACAACAACATTTCTGGTTAAACAGGACTAGACCCAGCAAGATAACAACTCAAACAGCCTCCAAGATAAAAAATTGAGCGAGTCCTGACCAAAGAAAAATATCTACACCAACTGAGTCCACGCATTTGTAAGCAGGTCGAAAACGAAACGTTATAAAGAGAAGAGATTCTTACCGAAATCGTAACATTCTTGAGAAAATTTAGCCGGAGTAGACAGATATTTCCGAGAAACGTCGCCAATTTTCGGGTGCGATGTCAGGCACGAGCAACGGACAATGACCGCCATTGCTGTGGATAAGAGACCGCGATTCTTATCATATATACGAAACAGGACGCTGGATCAAATGCTCTTCCACTACTTCACTTTGATTCTGGAGTCTCCACTCTAGTCCAGGTCCAGTTGTGCCTTCTTCGTGGCCCAGCCCTTAAAATTTTGGTTACCGTAAGGTTTATTTTCCTCCGAGTTCTATGGTCTCACCCTTAATCCTTGTAATTAAGCACTTGTTTCTTTCCAAAGACTTGTATGCTCATAAGTAAGCACATTATTCATTAGGACAAAAAATTAATACATTTTATAAATTTCCATTCGTAATTAATCTCTTTACTAATGCATTAATTTGGATCTTATAATGCTAACTGGAGTGAAGCTCTTAAGAGAGCATGTAACAGAGCCGGTGTATGTAGAAGGAGACTCCAAATTGGTAATCAGATGGGCAAAAGCAGGAAAGCCACCTTGGAAACTAAAACCTATTTTTGATGAGCTTAAACTGGTCACGGCAGAATGGAATATTATTTGGAACAATATCCCTAGATCAGGAAACTCTCTGGCTGATTCCCTTGCAAAAGAAGGTGTCCATAGGAATATGCTCCAAACAGGGCCTCAGTGGCCTTTGTAATCTATGTATCTCATTGTAAACTATTTATTTTTTAAAGAAATAAAATCGCTATTTGTCAAAAAAAAATTGGATCTTATAATTAATGGATCTTACATGTGTATAGACATCAAAGTGTATGTGTTATTGTGCCAACTCAAGTAGTAGTTAGGTTAAATTAAGATATTATAATTTGTTTACTCTAGTTTGGGTTAGTTTTGGGTCAACTTAATTATAACTTTACAATGGATAAGAACTACAAAGGTGAAAAGGAACCAGGTTTGGTGTTCTATGAGCCGGATAAAAGAAACACTATATGTGGCATTTAATTAACTTACTTGGATCAGAAAAGAAACTTTCAACCTCCAACTACAACAACTAACAAAGACCTAAATTGAGTATAGTTGATGAGAATTGTCCGGACGTGGGTGTATATATATGTGGCTATAAATACAGTCCTTCAACAATGGAGTTTCTCCACCCTCTCTAATTCCCCACCCGGCCCCCACTATCTCTTTCTCTCTTTCTTTGTCTATCCCCCGTTGAATAGGATCGTAGTAGTTAGTGGAAGAAAATGAGAACAAAATATCGATATGATCTCGTTTTCATATTACTTGTAGGTTTTTATTTATCCTGTGTGTCGTTGGCAACAGAAGTTTCCTTTGACGGTAGAGCTATCATAATAAATGGAGAACGACGTGTTCTTATCTCCGGTTCCATTCATTATCCACGAAGTACCCCAGAGGTGAATATCTTTCTTACTTCTGTATATACATTAATTGAATATTAACCTTGTAATTAATAGAAGTCGTTACATACTAAATTGTTTCTTAATGCGCATCAGATGTGGCCTGATCTCATCCAAAAGGCAAAGGAGGGAGGTCTGGATACAATAGAAACCTATATTTTCTGGGATGTACACGAGCCACGTTATCGGGAGGTACCTATGCTATTACTAGCTAGCTCATTAGTTTTACATGCATATTGTTGTTTTTAATTTTAGTAAACTAGTCTAAGATATGTTCTAATTTTATGTTTTTTTTTTTGTGTTCTTTGACAGTATAATTTTGAAGGAAATTTGGATTTTATCCGATTTCTGAAGAATATCCAAGAAGCTGGATTATATGCTGTGTTGCGAATTGGTCCTTACGTGTGTGCAGAGTGGAGTTATGGAGGATTTCCTCGGTGGCTCCATCAGATGAAAGGAATTGAACTGAGGACAGACAATGAAATTTATAAGGTACTAGTTTAATTAAACAACGAGTTGGATTTCATCTTCTTCTAGCTTGAAGATTAAATAACTTGTCGGTTTTTCCAAAAAGAAAATCAACCGTTAATTAAATTCTTTACAGAATGAGATGCAAAACTTCACGACATTGATTGTGGATATGGTGAAGAAGGAAAACCTTTTGGCACCACAAGGAGGGCCTATAATAATCACTCAGGTGATGGATTATCCTGATGGAATATTTTTAATTATCGATATATACTTATGTACGTACCCTTTGATCTATCAAGAGAAGATGAAGATGATAATAATGAAACTATTTAATTTGTTTGGCAGATTGAGAATGAGTATGGAAATATCGCCGATAAATATGGAAATAGAGGAAAAGAGTACATCAAATGGTGTGCAAAAATGGCAGAATCGCTTGATGTTAAGGTTCCGTGGATTATGTGCCAGCAGTCAGACGCTCCCCCACCCATGATCAATACTTGCAATGGTTTCTATTGTCACAGGTTCACCCCCACCAACCCTAACACTCCCAAGATGTGGACGGAGAACTGGACGGGATGGTTCAAAGCCTGGGGATTAAGCAACCCCACCCGACCAGCAGAAGACGTAGCCTATGCTGTTGCGCGCTTCTTTGAGACTGGTGGCACCTTCCAAAACTACTATATGTATCATGGCGGGACCAACTTCGACCGCACCTCTGGAGGTCCATACATCACTACCTCCTATGATTATGATGCTCCTCTGGATGAATACGGGAACTTGAGGCAGCCCAAATGGGGGCATCTCAAGCAACTCCATTCTGCCATCAAAGCAATGGAAAAGGTTCTCACTTATGGTGAAAATTCAACCACTTACTTCCAAGAAGGAGCTTCAGCGACAAAATACACCAACAATGGAACTTCTGGTTGCTTTTTTGTGAATAAGAACAATGATGATCTAGAAGTCATGTTCGATGGGAACAAGTACTATTTGCCTGGCTGGTCAGTGAGTGTCCTTCCAGACTGCAAAAATGAAGTGTACAACACAGCAAAGGTTACAACACAAACTTCCTTAATGGCGAAGAAGCCAATCGCAGGGTCATCGCAATTGACATGGCAATGGTGGGGTGAGAGAACCAAGGATGTCCTCCGAGGAAAAGGTACATTTACGACGAAGAGTTTGAATGAACAATTGATGACGACCGGGGATTCAACTGATTACTTATGGTACATGGCAAGAATTCCGTTCAGTAAGTCGAGCATCAAGCACAACAGGGAATTCACCTTGAGGGTGAACACCACTGGCCATGTTCTCCATGCTTTCTTCAACAAACAATATGTTGGAAACCGGTACGGGAAAGACGGTAGCTACAAATTTGTATTTGAGGCACCGGTTACGCTCAAACCAAAAGCAAATACGATCGCGCTGCTCAGTGCAACTGTTGGCCTCGCCAACTACGGTGCCTTCTTCGACTTGTCTCCCACCGGGATCATTGGAGGCCCGGTTCAGTTGATAGGAGATGGGAACGGACAAGGGAACATTACCTATGACTTGTCATCTTACATGTGGTCATACAGGATTGGTATGCATGGGGATAATAAAAAGATTTACTCCAGTGATTCTCCATTAGCCTCTAGTTGGCGCTCAGATAACTTCCGCATCAACAAGCCCCTGGTATGGTACAAGACTACTTTCAGTCTTCCCCAAGGAAATGAAGCCGTGGTTGTGGACTTGCAAGGTATGGGCAAGGGACAAGCATGGGTCAATGGACAAAGCATTGGCCGATACTGGACCTCCTTCATATCTAAATCAGATTGCAGTGCGTGTGATTACAAAGGAGAATATAAACCAGAAAAATGTAGAACCGATTGCGGAGTCCCAACACAAAGATGGTAATTAAGTTTACTTTTTTTTTTTCTTTTTTTTTTTTTTTTTTTTTTTTTCATCTAGGCAAACCACCTCTTGATATACATTAATTTGATTCAACAAATTATGTACTTTAATGTCTCCAAATTTTATAGGTATCACATACCAAAATCATTCTTAAAGTCAGACACCAATACCTTGGTCTTGTTTGAGGAAATGGGAGGCAATCCTTCAGCTATCAACTTCCAAACTGTGGCAGTAGGAACTGCATGCGCTTCCATGCCTCAAGGCGGCAAATTGGAGCTCTCATGCCAAGGCTCTAGAACTATCTCTGACATCGAATTCGCGAGCTACGGAGATGCAAAAGGGTCGTGTGGTTCCTTCCAAAAGGGGACTTGTGACACAAATACCGCGTTGGGTGCAGTGAAAGAAGCTTGTGTGGGGAAATCCATTTGCTCTATTGACGTGAATGACAATGTGTTGGGAGCTAACAATTGCGCCTCTGTAGTCTCTAAGAGACTTGTTGTTCAAGCCATATGCTAGCTACCCGGTCCTGCCAATATTAATTCGCCAGATACACACACAGACATGTACATTATCCCAAGTTCTATATATGTACTTGAGCGCCTCACATACACATCTAAGAAGATGTGATGGCATATTATAGTTTGTGGTGTTATTGATTCATTAAAGCATGCATGTATGGAAACATACTAACCCTTTCTCCATCTCTCGTTGCAAAATTCCCAGCATGACATTCTTCTAATATAAAATTAATAAAATAATTTAAATTGTTACAAAAATTACTTAAATATCTAGTTTATGTGATTTTTTTATTATTTTATTCTCTTTAATAAGTAATTGAAACACTAGATAAATATAAATTGTTCGAAAGTTGTTCTATACAAACGAAGTTAGCAAGAGGTAGGAAATGCCGGTGAGGCGATGAAGGAGGGGCCGGTTGTCCTCTATGTTGATTCATTTTTTGAATCTCCAAGAGATAAAGACAAAATCTACACTATATACTTATACTATTGAGAGCAACAAATTAAGGTTGGTACCTTACTAAAAACACAATTTTCACATTCACATGCAATTTTTTGTGTAGCATGCAGAATACATAACACATAGGTTGGTACCCTTACTATAAAAAAGGAAGGAGGTTGTTCTCCTTTCTACATTTAAGAGCAAAGAAAACAAAGAAAAATGTACTAAGATTAGGGCTACCACAATTTATCATAATGTACTAAGATTAGTGTATATTAATAAATATTAAGATTTTTAATAATATCATAATGTACCGAGACTAGGTGTTGATTATTTGAATAGTTATAAGTTGTTATTTTTTCAAATATTTGAGTTAGTAAGAACAATATGTTTTTATATTTATAATATTAATAAATATTATAAATGTAACAAAGAATGGAATTATATGCAAATCGTGCATACTTCAACATAGAGCTAATTTAACTATTGGAAGAATAAAATTACCATCACAATGAGAAAGAATAGTTAATTGCTCAAGATTTTAGAACTATATATATATACAGAAAACATTAAAATTTCCTTGAATCAACCTCTCTTCTCTAATCTTTCTTATCTTCACTTTCTTCTATATATACTTCCTCCTCTACCTTGTTCATGTTATCAACCTCTCACTCTGATATTATAAATCCATATACATGATATTGTAATGGCATGAGTAGCTAGATTGAGCAAACGACACTGTAAGAAATTACTAATGGAGGAAATTAATATGAAGCCGTAGACGAAACATGCATGCATGGACACACTCCTTTCTGTGGTCTTCCATTTTTCCCACTTCTCATCACTTTCTTTGATGTGTTTGTAGATGACTAGGATTTGTTACAAGTACTAACGAAAAAGGTCTAATGGTAAGGACAAGATGTAATGTAACCTTTAATTACATAAAAAAAAGATATGATAAAAACAACTAAAGTGTTAATATATACAGTGATGATACTAAACAAGGAAAAGAGCAATTAATGGAGAAGGTTATTTTTCTCTGACCGAGTAAATTTTGTTGAAAGAAGTTATGAATTTCTGAACCTGAAAGTTTTGTTGGAATGGGATAGGATATTGGGCAGTTATATATCCTCCATGGGATAAAATTAAGATACACTATTTATAGCTAGCCCCTAATTTTTAGGAGTACAGAATGTGTCATAAAAATTTGCTTGGTCCTAGCAAACCCAACGAAAAATAGTGCAACTAAAATTTCTAATTAATCTTAAATAACAACAACTAACAGAGACTAAAATTGGCGATGGTTGATGTGGTTTATCCTGACGAGGAGTAAAGATGTGGCTATAAATACTTTCTTCGACAAGGGAATTTCTCGTCCCATTTTCCCTCTGATCACTTTCTCTTTCTTTTTTTTTTTTTTTTTTTTTTTTTTTTTTTTTTCTATTTGCCATTAGGAATATATCGAAGAAGTGGTAAGCGATAGAAAATGGGAACAAAATATAGATATGATCTCCTTCTCTTACTACTACTAGGTTCATATTTATCCTCGCTGTCGTTGGCAACAGATCAAGTTTCCTTTGACGGTAGAGCTATCATAATAAATGGAGAAAGACGTGTTCTTCTCTCTGGTTCCATTCATTATCCACGAAGCACTCCCGAGGTGAAAGCCTTTCTGCTCTTCACCCACTAAAGATTAACCTTGTGTTTACTCTTAAGCTAATATACTAAATTGTATTTATATATACACGCGTCAGATGTGGCCTGATCTCATCCAAAAGGCGAAGGAGGGAGGTCTGGATGCAATAGAGACCTATGTCTTCTGGGACGTACATGAACCACGCTATCGTGAGGTATACATATATATATGCTAGAACTATTTGATTTGTGATTTTATCTTTCGTTTTTTTCGTTTTAGGAAAATTGTCCGATATACGTACTAGTTAATTCTTTTCCCATATATGTTCTTTGACAGTATAATTTCGAAGGAAATTTGGATATTATCCGATTTCTAAAAAGTATTCAGGAAGCTGGATTATATGCTGTGTTGCGAATTGGTCCTTATGTATGCGCCGAATGGAGCTACGGAGGATTCCCTCGCTGGCTCCATCAGATGAAAGGAATTGAGCTGAGGACTGACAATGAAATTTATAAGGTGTTATTTTTATTTGTGGTTGTTGAGTTCTTCTTTTTCGTTCAAAGGTCTGAATGTTATTTAATTCGGTTCCTTTTTTAAATTAAATTGTTATTTTTTTTATTTTTTTTATTTTTTTTTCAGAATGAGATGCAAAACTTCACGACATTGATTGTGGACATGGTCAAGAAGGAAAACCTTTTGGCACCACAAGGAGGCCCTATAATCCTTACTCAGGTGATATATATATATATATATATCGATCCTTTGGCTTTCATTGTTTCTATGATCTCTTGTGACTACTTATCAATACTTATGTATGTACCCTTTTGATCGATCAAGAGAAAAAGACGAAGACGATAATAATGATACTAGCTATTTTGTTTGACAGATTGAGAATGAGTATGGAAATATCGCTGACAAATACGGCGCAAGAGGAAAAGAGTATATCAAATGGTGTGCAAAAATGGCGGAATCGCTTGATGTTAAGGTTCCCTGGATCATGTGCCAGCAATCAGACGCTCCCCCACCCATGATCAACACTTGCAATGGCTTCTACTGCCATAATTTCAAACCCACTAACCCTAACACTCCCAAGATGTGGACTGAGAATTGGACCGGATGGTTCAAAGCTTGGGGATTAAGCAACCCCACCCGACCGGCAGAGGACGTCGCCTACGCCGTTGCCCGCTTCTTCGAGACCGGTGGCACATTCCAGAACTACTACATGTACCACGGAGGGACCAACTTCGGCCGCACCTCCGGAGGTCCATACATCACTACCTCCTATGACTACGATGCTCCTCTCGACGAATACGGGAACTTGAGGCAGCCCAAATGGGGGCATCTCAAGCAGCTCCATTCCGCAATCAAAGCGATGGAGAAGGTTCTCGCCTACGGCCAAAGTTCGCAAACAAACTTTAAAGACGGAGCTTGGGCAACAAAGTTCACCAACAACGGAACTTCTGGTTGCTTCATGGTGAATAGGAACAACGACGATCTCGAAGTCGCATTCGAAGGGAACAACTACTCTCTTCCTGGATGGTCGGTGAGCGTCCTTCCCGACTGCAAAAATGAAGTATACAACACGGCAAAGGTCACGACACAAACCTCCTTAATGGCGAAGAAGCCAATCTCAGGGTCACCGCAATTGACATGGCAATGGTGGGGCGAGAGAACCAAGGATGTCCTCCAAGGAAAAGGCACGTTCAGTACTAAGAATTTGAATGAACAATTGATGACAACCGGGGATTCAAGCGACTACCTATGGTACATGGCAAGGATTCCTTTCAGTAAGTCGAGCATCGAGCACAACAGGGAATTCACCTTGAGGGTGAACACCACTGGACATGTGCTCCATGCTTTCTTCAACAAACAATATGTTGGAAACCGGTACGGGAAAGACGGTAACTACAAGTTCGTATTCGAGGCACCGGTTACGCTCAAACCAAAAGCAAATACGATCGCGCTGCTCAGTGCAACTGTTGGCCTCGCCAACTACGGTGCCTTCTTCGACTTGTCTCCCACCGGGATCATTGGAGGCCCGGTTCAGTTGATCGGAGATGGGAACGGACAAGGGAACCTTACCTATGACTTGTCGTCGTACATCTGGTCGTACAAGATCGGCGTGCACGGAGAGAACAAGAAGATTTACTCTGACGAGTCTCGACTGGCCTCCAGTTGGCGCTCCAACAACCTTCGCATCAACAAGCCTCTCATCTGGTACAAGACTACTTTCAGCCTTCCCAACGGAGATGAACCTGTGGTTGTGGACTTGCAAGGTATGGGAAAGGGACAAGCGTGGGTCAACGGACAAAGCATTGGCCGATACTGGACCTCCTTCACATCTAAATCGGACTGCAGTGCATGTGATTACAGAGGAGAATATAAACCAGAAAGATGTAGAACCGAATGTGGAGTCCCAACACAAAGATGGTAAGTTAACTCTTTTTTTTTTTTTCTTCTCGGCCAACTTCTTGATACATTACTCAGATTCAACAACTTATGTAATGTCTACAACTTTTAATAGGTATCACATACCAAGATCCTTCCTCAACTCGGGAACCAACACCTTGGTCTTGTTTGAGGAAATGGGAGGCAATCCTTCGGCTATCAACTTCCAAACTGTTGCAGTAGGAACTGCCTGCACTTCCGTGCCTCAAGGCGGCAAATTGGAACTCTCATGCCAGGGTTCTCGAACTATTTCTAACATCGAATTCGCGAGCTACGGAGATGCAAAAGGGTCGTGCGGTTCCTTCCAAAAGGGGACTTGTGACACAGACACCGCACTAGATGCAGTGAAGGAAGCTTGTGTCGGGAAATCCACCTGCTCCATCGACGTGAATGACAGTGTGTTGGGAACCAGCAGTTGCACCTCCGTGGTCCATAAGAGACTCATTGTTCAGGCCACATGCTAGCCACATCCTGCCAATAATTGTCTCATGCATGTTCAATGTAATAATTAAGCTGATGTGATGGCGCATCATAGTTTGTGGTGTTATTGATTTATTGCATGAATGGAAACATATTCACCTTTTCTGACATTCCTCTAATGTAACCCTACAACTTATTTAATTTATGCTGATTGTGTTGCCCACTGTGTTGATGACGCGATGACGCGGCTAGATCCCACGATGGGCTAACTTCGAAAATTGACAGAGCCTGCCCATGATCTTTGTTTGATGGATCGATGGGTCACTAAACTCGTCGAAATTAGGCTATGCACATTTTGGTGCATACAATATTAAAATTAAAAACATGCGGGTCGGGTTCAGGTAAACCCGAACCCGACTTGACCCAACATCAGGTTTAGATTTCCAAATCCGAACCCAACCCACGGGTTGCATTTGGGAATCGGGTTTTTTGAGTCGGGTCGGTCTGGTTACCCGGAAAACCCAACCCGATGCCCACCCCTACCCGGAATCGCTTTTTTTAATCTCGTACTGACTGCATCACTGTTCCAACTGAGTGGGAAGATTTAGATGAGCTGCTTTTGGTGTGTAGGCTTACGGGGCCGTCACAGAAGAGGGCTCTATCTCTATGGGGCGACGTAATTTGATGGCGGGGCCCGACCGTGCGGCTGTGAATCAACTATACCGCAAGTTGCCAATTATTTTCACGGTGAAGCCAACAATGATGCGTACTGTCCCCAGTCGCTAACACAGGATGTCAATCATTTCTGAGCGCCGACTCTGCTGAAAATAAATCCAACATCAGCTTCTTTTGCTTTTCTGTCTGCGACTTTCATGGATGGGTTTTTTGTGTTCTTTGCGGTAAGCAAATCGTCTCCCACTTCGACTTCTCTGACCCTTCGATTCTATTGAAGTTTGAAAGCTCTCAAATGAATCCATTCTAGGTGGATTTCATTATATTTTTTTTATATGGATTCTCTTTAATTGTTTTATTTGATTGCTAATGGGTATCTGAATGCGGCTACCATTTACTTCCGTGTTTGATCCGGTTTCTTTTGAACTTCCCGTTTCATGCGAAATTTTAGGGCTTCTAATTCGAATTTGTCCGGTTTTTATCCCGATCAGCAACATCTCAGCTTGGTACCAGTTTTATATCTATTTCATACTGTTTCAGCTACTGGCCGCTCATTCTCTCCAATTTCTTCTCTGTTCACCTTTTCTAATTTATCCTGTTCGGCTCACCTTCTTTTATTGCTTAGTTATTTCCGGATTTATTTTGCTTCTGGGAATTAGACGTGCCTGCTAAATAATCATCTTATCTATCACGACTTTGTGTAGAGCAATTCACTGATTGTTATACTTCTTGGTCGTCTGATCCGTTTGATTTTCAGCACTAAGGTTTGACGATGGCATTGCCGTGGAGCTTTGCTTTCTACATCGTGAAAGTGGTCTGGATGGTCATGAATGGCTGGGTGTCTTCATGCTTAATAGTTGCTGATGAAATTGCTCGCTCCATACGGACCGGTGAAATTGGTCCATTCCACTTAGGCTGATCGGTTTGTTGGGTCAGGAGGTTTCTTTCTCGGTTCCATTTTCCTCTTTAATAATTCCACTGTGTTTTTCGTTTTAGTTTTCTTCTTTGTAGCCCTTGGAAATTTTGTGGTCTTTCCTTGATGATGAGGATAGCAGTCTCTTAAATTATGTTCAGTTGATGTATGAGAAATATCCATGCTTTTCTTTTGGTTGTTGAGTTCTTTTTTATGTTTGATCGAACTGTTTCATTGAACCTCATATGATCAAAGAAATTAATAACATAAAAGAAAAATGTTATCTACACCTTACAACTATTTGTTGTTTGAGCTGTTTGTGTGTTTTTATTAGCTTTCATGCTAATAATCAAGACATTCTCGAGCAAATATTAATTGTTCTGTTAGTTTAGTTACTTTCCCTGGTGCATTTCTTAAGATTATTGGGTACTTATCTGAAGTCTTGTATTTTTCATCTACGTTTTTATTCTAAATCAACCATGGCAACGTATTTAAATTGATAGGGAAAGAAATACATCTCCAACTTTGTAATTTCTTTTAATGGTGTCAACACCTCATTAGCCCTTAACCTGCTTAAGGCTATTGATTGGATCATTTTCAGAGTTTGTTGAAAATTGATGATAAAATGAAAAGAAAAAGGGAAGAAATGCATTATGATGGGGAAAAAAGAAAATCTTGCCACCAATAGCACCTTTTTTTTTTTTTTTTTTTTTTTTTGAAATTCGAGATCTTAGATCCATGTGTGTTGTAGCTGGTTTTAGTTCTTAGAGGAAAACAGTCATGCTTATGTTATGTTTTAGCTAAAGAGGGTTAAAGCTGATTTTAGTTCTTAGAGGCAAATAGTCATGCTGATGTTTTAGCTAAAGAGGGGTTAACCTCTCATTGTTTACCTCCTTGGTTTTGTCCATTGTGCCTTTAGGCTTTTTACTGAAATCACACATCTTCAAAGAAATGGCGAGTTCTTCAGGACAACCTGTTTTTCTGATGAGAAGCGACCTTTTGCTATTTTTTGTCTTCCCATCTTAATACTGTTAGCTTTTATCTGGCAGACTACTTACCATCCACTTCACTTGATGAGCAATTTCACTGAAATGATTCTATTTATTGATTCAATTTCTAATGTCAAGGGCTTTCTCAAATGCTGCCGTTTGCAAATGACTCTTTTTTGTTGCATGAAAAGATTGAAGTCAGTGATCCTGGTGTGAGGACATCCGTCCTCGTTTTTAGTATATATATTATTCAAAACTGTGTGTGTAGTTAATGACTTTCATTTTAGCTTCTCAATTGACTCTCTTTCAAGTAAATTGAGGGGTTGCCTCAAGACTTAGTGTTGTCTTCTGTCCTGTTGATTCTGAGTTTCAATGTTCATCTTTGCAGCGTTACGAACTGCTTCATGCATTGGAGGAAATTAATTGACCTACAGCTACGACCCAGGTGCCCTTGCTGCACACTAATGGTTTTGATAGCATGTCCAATATCCTTGCGGTTTATCACAAAAGCTGTTGTTGGCCATCCTAATTTTATCTCATAAGTTGATTGAAGGATATTTTAACATATTCAGATGCACATCAGTTCTTGGCATTTTATTGATCAAAATTGTCAGAAAGATCTGCGTTGTTGCTTTATTAGAATTTAAAGTTTTGAGAGTACTGTTCACACATGGCATTAATGTCCATATGATACACCTTCATATGGTTACGGATCGACGTACAATTAGCCCTTTGCTGTGAGCGAGACACATTGATCATGTTCGGTCCAATGGTCAGGTTAAAATTCTTGGGACAAGATTTGTACAGAGTTAAAGAGTTGAATCCTCAATCCTTCATTACGAGTCATGTTGCTATCCTTGGGGCAAATAGCGTCTTTCAAAACAAACCAACCTGCATAAAAGCCAATAAAAACAGTAGAATACACTTGATGATAGAAGATAAATATTAACCAGACACCGCACAAGCAACGTCAAATTCTCATTTTAAGCATCAGATGGTTTTCAAGTATACAAATAAGTTTTGACCCTCCACAAAAGCATCCCGAGTAACTATTCATAACCGTGCTTCCAATTCCAACAAAAAAAATAAAGAACAAATTCCCCCTAGAAATCCATCCCCTAAGCAGATTTGACCCCCGTAGGTGTATCGCTTTGCTGGAACAAGGGAGTACAAAATCTAGTTTCCCTCAGAATATTTAGTCCCGTCGTGATAGTAGAAACCAATCCCTTCTCTCACATTATCATGTAAGACAAGCCAATCTGCATCTAAATTGCCCGAGAAAAATTGGTATTGGTAGACCCCTGACTTCACTGCCACCACAAAACAGAAGAAATGTAGTATCCCAAAGGTGGTGTACATACCTGAAGCACCGGTCTCTATTGTGGCGTGGAGCCATGAGGGGGAGGAGGTGGTGGTGGAAGCCCCATATTAGCTCCCATTCCTATCGCAGACTGCATGACCACAAGATGTTATATCAGAAATAGAAAAGTTTACATAATTAAAAATAACACAAAAAGAAAATCCGAAAGATCTTAAACAAGTCAAATCAAGCAAAGTTTTCAGCTTTCAAAAGCCTATTATCATGTTTAAATAAGTGTTAAGGAATGGGGAGCTAATGGCAATAAGTGCAGCAAAGAGCATACTTTTACTCAAACAACTAGGTGCTGATGAACCACTTGAAACTATCAGGAGTTCCGTCCAGGAACAGGACAGTACATTTCTAGAAGACTAGCTTAACTTTAAGAGAATGGAATAACCATATTAAAAATAACTAAAGTAATTGAACAAGATTTGTTGTCTAATGGTGTATTCAGGGAATGAACGTCTTTATCCAATTATTAGCATTCAATGACATATGCCCAGTCTGCAGCCACTCCCAATGTTAATACAGGAAAAGAAGCACTACTTCAACAAAAATAATCAAGGTTTACTTAAACATGTTTTAGAACAGGCAAGTACTTAAACATTTTCAACAAAAAGCAAGATATCATCCATCCCTGTGTTAAGATGTGAACAATGGCATTACTGCAACAACATGAACCAAGAAATACTTTAAAATGTTTAACAAAAGGCCCGATGATCTTCCAATACCTGATAAGCATTTAGCCCCGGAGGACCCCGTTGTCCGGTCTGCATTTGGTTGAACACTCCACCTGCTGGGAATGTTTGTCCCCCACTTCCACTTGCTGGAACCTGCATGTTAGCAATGCCATTTGTGTAGCTACCCATATTAGGTGGAATCATGCTACCAGGCACGGGACCTTGTGGCATAGAAGGATTCATATTAATCATGTGCCCTTGAGGCATCGAAGGGAAATTCTGACTTCCAGAACCTTGCATTCCCTAAAGCATACATTCAGATATATCAGAAGTCGATCCCCTTTATTTCTTGAAAAACTTCAGACGTCCAAAAATGAATGACTAAATAGTGAACAATACCATCTGACCAGCCACTGTCCCCGACGTTGATGAAGGGTTAGGCAGGGAAGACTGGATAGGAGTATGCATCCCATGGGTAGGTGGAGGTGGGCGAGGTAAATGAGGATGAGAAGGCCGTGTTAGATGTAAAGGAGGTTGCAACTGCTGCAGGTTACTTGGTGGAGGCATTGGTAAGGAGACCATTTGCTGTGCAACTAACTGTTGCTGCTGTGGTGGACCTTGCTGAGTAATTTGCTGATAGGCTTGCTGCTGAGCAGCCGGAGGTAGACCAGGAGGAAGAGGTGGAGCTCCCAGAAGAGGTTGCCTTTGTTCCCCCACTTGATCAGGGGTATCAAGAGACAAAGGCATTGCCACACCAATACCAGGTATTGTTCCTTCATTTCGAGTCAGACCAGGAACAAAGGGTCCAGGGGTAGGTGGGTTTTCGGGTAAAGGGAAGCCACCTGCCGTACGGGCACCAAAAGGAGCATTTTGGTCGCCATAACCTGTAAATATCAAATCTCAGATGTGACAAGGGGAAGGGGAGACAGAGGGGGAGACAGAGAGGGAGACAGAGAGAGAGAAAGAGAGAGAGGGAGAATAAGAGAGAATAAGAGGGAGAATAAGAGAGAGAGAGAGAGAAAGAGAGGGAGAATAAGAGAGAAAAAGAGAGGGAGAATAAGAGAGAGAGAGAATAAGAGAGAGAGAGAGAGAGAGAATAAGAGAGAATAAGAGAGAATAAGAGAGAGAATAAGAGAGAAGAATAAGAGAGAATAAGAGAGAGAGAGAGAGAGAGAGAGAGAGAGAGAGAGAGCAAGAGAGAGAGAGAGAATAAGAGAGAGAGAGAGAGAGCAAGAGTGAGAGAGAGAGAATAAGAGAGAGAGAGAGAGAGAGAGCAAGAGTGAGAGAGAATAAGAGAGAAAGAGAGAGAATAAGAGAGAGAGAATAAGAGAAAGAGAGAGAATAAGAGAGAGAATAAGAGAGAATAAGAGAGAAAGAGAGAGAATAAGAGAGAGAGAGAGATAACCTTGATTGTAACCCATGTTATATTTATCACGGCAAGGGTCCCCAGGTCTGTTTCTACACCAAAACTTTGTTGTATGATCATTGCTTCCACTGCAGAAGAGAAGCAGAAACTTCACTCTTCTTTAGGAACTGATCTTCACTTTTAAAGCTAGAATATCTCTCTGAAACACCACAATTGCTTGTGATGTCACTCGAAAATCAAATGGAATGAACTAATTTACCTGCAAAGGATATAACCAATGGGGTGCCACGCAAGATCCCAGACACTGTTGTCATGAGCACCAACAGTTTCAATCTGAGGGGTTTCATGTCTGTAAATTACCCATGCAAGTATCGGTAAGAAAACAAGTTCAAACATAAAAAAAAGATATCTGGTTCTACAAATAAGGTCAAGATTGCAATTTACCCCACAAGCCAATGAAAGATGGATCCATCAAAACTCCCACTCACAAAGTATTCCTCATGGAATGGATGCCAGGCCAAAGCTGGTCATGCAAAATTACAACATAAAACAGAGTCAAGTGTCAATACCCGCATCTTTTGTTATTCCAACAACATTGCCAAAAACCACAGGAAACTCCAATCTCAGATACATATGCCATGTACATCCCTTCAAATACTCATATGATGAAACACAAATAACCAGACCCTTAGTTTCAAAAGGCTCAGGTAGAGGTAAACCATTTCCATGACTCAAGAAGACAGCTCCTCAAATAACTCACAAAAACCAATGAAAGCTAACATTTTATCCCAATTGTAGATATTATGGAACCTAAAATGCAATGCTTTCAGATAACCTACATCAAGAATCTATATGACAGAATTGTGGCACCAAATGGTGAGGTCACTAACCAGTCACATCTTTGCGATGTCCACGGAATGACTCAAGCTCTTTCATGGCTCTTATATCATACAGCTGAAATGGAGTAAAAAAATAATCAACACGGACATTGAATTCGTTAAGAGGTTTTATAGTAATTGATGGACATGTTAAAGGGTCATTAATGATTTTTTAGTTGAATGTTGAATCCTGTTACCCTGGTGAGACTTCAACTCAAAGCTCACGCCTGAAATCCACCAAGGTTAGCCATTGAACCATCAACTAGAGTAACCAAACCACTGGTCACCAATGGCTGGTGACAGAAACCTTCAACATCCAACTCTGCATCGATATTATCTTTCCCAGATATAACGTAAACAAGATTAGCAACTAGGAACCTTGATTATCTGATCCTTCGAGGCAGTCAGTACCCAGTTCCCATTCTGGTTCCACTTGACACAGAGGACAGTGTTTTTGTGACCATGACTGCAAAAATACATAAATAAAAATTTCATGCCACTGCATTTAAGAAGCCAAGCCTACATTAATTTTTAATAAATGTTATTTTCTTACAATGAACACAATTCTCTTCCAGTTTTTGCATCCCATAGTTTGACAAGATTGTCTTTGCCACCTGTCACCAGAATGCATGAGATAATGCAGATTGACATCAAATTGTACATTTACTGAAATCAATTTACATACAGAAAATAGTCTAAGAAAATTGTATACCTGACACTAGTAAAGACTTTGATGGGTGCCAGTCAACACTCTTGACATCCCAACCATGGCCTGTCTGAGTTCAAAGCACAACAAAGACACCTAGGTTACTCCAAGAATGCCCTTGCCGCAACATTTAGAATAACTTACGCATCATGAACAAATCCAAAGCAACCCTCGAGCTCATTATACATTCAATCCAACAACTCCCACATGATGTCTAAGCAGAATAGCTAGTAGAATAGGAAATTTTGAAAACCAACTCAGGACTTAACCTCTAGGCATTTCTCAACTTTGTGATGAAAGTAACAGTAATGTTTCAAAATTATGGTACTTTGATCAAGGTGGTAAAGGAAATGAAAAGACTCCCTACCAGAAAGTGGAGAAACGTAAAGAAGTAAAGATCAGAAAACCACATTAGATACTAAACAAACAAATAAAGAAGAAAAGACTATTCCAAGTAGGACCTACTTTGAAGTAATTGACCATATGAGACAAAAATCAGGGAAATCAGAACATAACAAAAATTATAGACTAAGTTCAGAGTAACCAATCGATCATCAGATGGACAGAAGACAATCATGATTCAGTGATTTCTGTGAAGTGAAACAGAAGAAAGAAAAGCCCTCCAACTTGAGGACAATTAAGGTGTCTAATAAAAGCAAATTTGTAGGAAAGTGGAATTTTGCTCATGAAATCAGTTGGGTAAATACCTAATGAAATTTCTCTGATAAAAAGAAAAAAAGTTAGAAATGATTAAAACAAGTCAATCTTATTTGGATGAGTTTATGACTTCCCTGAAGACTAAACAATAAGAAAATATATGCTTTCGTCAAATAAAAATCACTCTATGGCAAAATAAATGCGCACATAAAGAACATGTTGAATGAAGGACATCAAGAGGCCTACATCCTACTTTGCCCAACCACCTAGAGCAATGTGTAAAATTGATTTTTGGAAGAGAGTAAATCTTAACCATGGCAAATTTGAAATGAAAAAAACTGGCTCAACTCAAAATGTACATAAATTAAACAACTAAGAAATCTTATAAGCCATCCAATATAAAATAAACAACTACTACATCTTATAAACCATCCAATAAGTACAAGGTATGATTACCAGAGAGTGAACGCTCTTCCTGACACCGTGCAAAGTCCCAAACTTTCACTGTAGTGTCATCAGAGCATGAGCAGAACTTCAAATCAGTCCTCGAGAAACTGCATTAAACAACTTGTTAGGCAAAGTATAGAAGACTATATACTTATTACAACAAAAGGAAGTACAGTGTACCTCAAGTCACGAACAGACTCTTTATGAGCAGATTTGTTTGCCTTCACATTATTCATGTTATTCTGCCAGTACCTTGGAAGCAGTCACAAATCAAATAAATTGTCCACCGAAAGAAAAGTACATAAAATTAGATTCAACAAGAGAATAATAAGTGTTGTACTTTATGGCACCACCATCATCACCAGTAACCATCCAATTCTCATTGTGACTCCAGACCATGGACCTAATTGCTTGATCATGAGCCTGAAAAGAGAAGGATGAAAACAAGAAGTCAAGGAAGACATCCATTTCACCGAAGTTTTTTCAAAGGTCAGATGGAAAGCGCACATCAATTACCTGAAGAATCATCTCAAAGTTAAAAGATTGTCCATTCCACAGCGTAAACTCACCACTCTGTGAGCCTGTGATAAGTCGCCGGCCTGTAGGTGTCCACTTCAACAAAGATATGGGTTAACCAAAGATTCACTCCAAAAATAGCCAAAATTAAGAGTCTTTTTTAAAACCAAAAAATAAAAATAAAAAATGTTGAAGATATGAAAATTAGTTGATCATTGATGCTAGTATGGGTATTATCGATGGTATCGAGAGCTGAAATTGTGCCATCAATAGTCATCATGGATGGTAGAGATACCTGAACGTACCATCAATGGTAAAGAAAGTTATATCAGCCTTAACAACATACAATTAATGGTATCATTCGTAACATCAATGTATATGGAGTATGGGCTTATTTTAAAAGTTGAAAATTTATATGTTAATGCCTCCTTTTAAAGGGTACTTATGTAATTTCTGCTAAAATGTCTTAAATTAATGAAAGAGCTGTTATGGAGTGGCTCAAACCCTAGTAAGCTCAGGTTCTCCTCTCTTCTTCTTCTTTTCTGAAATGGCGAATAGGACCTGTGAGGATCCGAACCCAAGACCTCCCACAGTATAACTCCCTAAACTCTCTTCTTCGTAATTATTCTTAAACGGTAATTCTTCATGTAAGTACTTGCAAGAACTAGTATGAAACGATTCTCCTAGTGGCAATAAGTCTCACTCACAGACGACTGTCTCACTCACGAACGACTAGCCCGAGATGTGAAGCACAAGCTGACAACAAGCTTATGAAATAGTGACATATATGAGATCAAAGTTAAAGAACAAACACAGAGGCTACAAAAAGCACAAGCACAAGCTTAGTCTGCTCTGACCTAATAAAGATGGATATTCCTCCCAAAATGTCTAGCTAAAGTTGGACACTAATAAGTATAGGTTGGGTTCCAGGGAGATTGTCAGCACAGAAAATTGAGAATTAAAGTAACAAATTAAAAAACCTATTAACTGATTGCTATGAAACTTATGAATCCACAATAGTGCCTTCCAAAGCACAGAATGCATGGGCTGTTATGTCTCCAGTATCATTGAAGCTGATGAATTGGAAATAGATGGAATCAGAGAGGCAGTTAGGATGGATAATGAACCCGCAACATTTTCATAGAAACTATAAATAATTGTATCCTATTGCATAACTAGTCGTGGATAACATGTACAAAAAAGGGGGATCACTATGCTACTGTTGCAGGCACTTAGAAGGTACGAGCTGTCGTGTACAATGCTTTGGCCCATAAGGGGCTTAAAAAATCTGGACTGCAACCCGGAAAGATACAGCATGTTACCTTCAAGAGCAACTAAAGAAGTCTCCAACATCAAAAAGTTTTTCAAACACTTGATTAGATAAATTTCTATGTACATAAACACAAAATGTGCAACTTACCAAGACCCTGTTGATGGAACAGCGGTTTTTGTTCATGGACGTGTGAACATATTTTGCCGCAAAGCTTGTTGCTGGATTATCTGCATATGCGACTGTCGGTAACATCTGCACACATAATCAGTCCAATACTTTATCAAAATTACACATAAAATGATCTCTTTCATGCATATTCCCACTATACCTGAAAGAAACATAAGTATAAGAAAGGAAGAAAGAGAAAGACAAAACAGATAAACAGTCCAGAATTTGTTTAAGAAAGCTTTAAAAGAGTAAAATTTTATAAAACTCACTGCCAAACAGCATTGAATCAACTTTGGAGGGGAGGAGAGAGAGAGAGAGAGAGAGAGAGAGAGAAAGAAACTAACATCTATGGCTGCAGCTGGGGTAGGTTGCAGCACAGTTCTGTCCCTTGCATCCCGCTGCCACATGCGGATCTGCAAAATTTAAAAGAAAAAAATAATGATTGAGATTAAAAGAGAACGCCAATGAGGGACAATACATGCAAGGGGAACATAATCAAGATTGATGACTTGTTTTCTAGGTTAATTACCTACACCCACTTTAAGAATTGCAGACATTTACAAACCAACATTTTAAGAGTATGGCTACAAAAAAGAAAATTTATTTGGGAATTTTGCATTGCCCGTTGAACTTAACTGTTAAAAACCAAATTCTAACTAAATTTCCTATAGTAAAAAGGTGTTTCAGATTAAACATTTATTTTCATATAAATTAAGTTCCCTAGAGCAGTTTGTTCAAGCAGTTATAAACAGATGCCAAAAAGATAGAATAAGTGAACTCCTTTCAATAATGGAGATCCTTACAAAATGGATGACATAATACAGTCATCACAAGCCAGAAGACAGTTGCAGACACACGCGCACAAACAATATGAAGACGGAAAGAATTTGACACCCAGAAAGTGTTTTGGAATAGAGCTTCTTAATCTGCCTTTTTTCTAGGTTACCTTCTAACAATTGGCTGACCCAGAACCCCATTAAATTTGAAGGGCACAAACTAGTTTCAAATTTCAAACAAAGGTCATAATCTCCATAGAGGTCCATGCCCCTAACCAGCAGCAACTACAGAGTCACCTTACACTGCAAAGGGGGGCTTCAAGCATTTCCATGGAAAACCAAGAGTCGTGAACAAAAATTGTAATGCTATCTGTGGTATCAGCAACTCCGATGATCCTAGTGGAGTCCTTTTTCCAGTCAAAATTTCAATATTTTAATACCTAAAACAACCAAAGCATTGCAATTTTTATAGAAAATCATATTCAAGAAGAAAAAATTCCTTTCATTCTCAGAAAGTCATTGAATGCCCATAACCCAAAAAAATAAAAAATAAAATAAAATATTAAAAATTAAGTATTATTTAATATATCATAGAGAAATGCATGATGCAGGTCAAACTTGTGGATCAGATGCAGTTTCAATGCAGAAGCAGTAAGAAGGTACCCAAAGGTAACCAATTGGACAACTACTGAACGTGCTAATCTCAAGAAACAAAAAAAGCCTTTGGCTGGAAATATTCTCCAGCCCAAAAAACCATTGCATTGTCATCAGGTTCACATACTAAGTTTAGGACCCACTTATGGCCAACCTAATTGTTATGTTTTCTAGTATTAATCTATGATGCAGAGCAGAAGATCCACATCTAGTAGCCACGCATCAAACAGGCATGCGGTCTTCAGTATGGTGCAATGTATACAAATCAACAGGATGCATTACAAATAGAAATAATTTTACCTGCATGTATCTAACAACCGTGCTGGTGTAGTCCACAGCTCTTCGATGCACAAGTTTTCTAACTCTTTTGGCAGCAAAACCATCTCCATGGGCTGCAATACACACGAGTATAACGGGGATTCATCAAAAACTTTTACTAAGACCAGATATACCAACCTATGGAGATATAGACCACATGGAATAATTGACTCTAAAACGGAAGAGAGAGTGTAAAGCTATTTAAAAATAACAGAATTAAACGACTTACTTTTAGTCTGTGGCTCTGAGCGACATGCAAACAATTCAAGGATTTAAAAAAAAAAAATATACGGAGTATCATTTACTGGGATAGAAAGTAAAACAAAACCATATCCAAATAAGGGCATCCTCCATCATGCCGATACATTGGATTTCATCTTATTCAAAAGCAAGCGAGGGGAAAGTTGCACAGCACTTATGCTCCAGTGTAAGGAAAAGTTCGAAATTGACCATTTTCGGTAAGGAAAGGACAAAAGCATGTATCTTGTTTCTCAAACTAAGTTTGAAATAGCGCCAGCTAGGAGGTAATAAGAATAAGATTTGCATTCTGCGGTTCTATAACATTACCGTCGTAGGGAGCAGTGCTGGAATGAAAATCAGACTGTATATTGGTCGAGGAGGCTGAGGGTTGTCGCATCGGCAGAGGAGGAGGGGGTGCAGCCCTGTGAAAATCTCCGGCCTGATGCGGCGGTGGCTGGTCTCCGCCGTACATCATGGTTTCCCCAAAACCCTAAAATTCCAGCAGAGCCACCGCCCTAGAACTCCATGACATTGAGGAGCAAAAAACTCCAAAATCAATATGAAGTAGAAGAGGGCAACAGCGGGAGGAAATAGGAAGAGCGGCAAGAAGTAGAAAGAAATCAGCTAGTGCGAGTGCCGCGAAGGCAGTCTGCAAGTGAGAGCTACTGAAATTTTTAAAAAGCTCAGGGACAAAACCGAGGGCGCGGCACTACGAAAATGACGAGGCCGTATCGAAAATCCGATACGTAACGGACCTCACGAGTCGCATTATGTACATGAAATCCCGAGTTTCGGATAATTTGCTCATATCTATACAAAAAAGTTTGTGAAAATATTTAAGAACGGATCATGAATTCACAATTCAAGTAATTGGGTCAACGAAATATTTTTATTTTGTTGAATGAATATATATATATATATATCAAAGTTAATAATTGTTTCACCGAAAATCCGCCGGTCCGCAAGGGGCGCGATGTAGAGAGTAATTCGATTATATCATAATATTTTGTGTTATTTGAGAGTCGGGAAAATGTGAGTACAATCTCTTAGGCTTCCTCTAATTCGATCTCCGTGTGAATTTGGTGAAGTTGAAGCTTTTGGCGAGGACGTCGAAGTTTGAGTTCTGGAACGAGTGTGCACGAATCGGTGATGGCTTTGGTCGGTCGGGCGAAAATATTTGTATTCCGCGTGTATCAACTTGTGACGTTGTTGGCGAACGTGTAGAGCTGCTCTGGTCGAATTGTAGAGCGACGACGGATTGTAACATGCTGAACTTCTCTGGCTCGAAATAATCTCTGTGCGCGAGAGTGTTGCTCGACACAAGATTTCTCTTCACGAAGGATTTTTTATCTTTAATTTCCGAATCCCTACAACAAAGACTTTCTGACTATTTATAGCCTGTTTTGTGCAGTTGTTGGGGATCGATCCTTGAAATGGGGATCACGATCCCCTTTTGGCTGCCTCTTTTGAGAGAGGAGGAAGACCGGGAGCTCTCTCGGTTAACGATTGGTCGTTTAACTGTTGAGGAGGCTGACTTGTGACTTGGCTTGATGACTGGCGCTGATGCAGCGACTTCTTGCTGACTAGGGCGTTGACTGTGTTGATGAGGCAGCATGAGTGGATTCGATAATGGGCTACGACGAATTACTTTAAGAATCGACATAGCCTACCCACGACAATCGATCACTGGGTCGGCGGATTTCTGGGCTCGATGAATTTGGGCCGTTCACATTTTGGTGCGTACAATAATATATATAATATTGTACTAATTTTAAATTGAGAATAAATATATTAAAAAATATATTCATACAAATAATGCTTAATTATTCAGATCAATAATGTAGATCAATAATGTGCAATAATATACCAACCACCTTAGGACGTTTAGCATGAGATTCATAGCTATTAAATACTATATATTACTCTGATTTATTTTTGAAACGCTATATATTACTCTTATAATATTATATATTATCATTTTTAATTACTACAATAATAGAGTCTGAAAACTAATCAGCAAAAACAATTCAAAGTTCATACTACATATTCACGACGACACTGGCACTACTATTAGATCACTTTGTACCAATAGTCCTAATTCCAAGAGTCTTACGTGGATCTACCTTCCTTCAAGAAGCAAGCACGTATGACAGAAACATCATTCGAGCCCGTAATCCATTTCTGGCAAACTCGTAGATAACCCACCTTGTCTGAAAAGGATAAGCCCATTCTCTGAACTCGGGGTTCCCAACTCAAAAGCATGGTCTATAGACCGATCCACGGGTGAGTCATAACACGGTTGTGAGACGAGACGTCGAGGAGGGGACCAGCGGTAATGCAGCACATCACGTGGGTTTTTTGCAGTGTCGGGCCACCGAGATGCCGATATGCATCAGAGCCTGCACGACCGCTTTTCAGCCTTTCCAGAGACTACTCGTATTGCCGAGCCCTGAAAGCGGACCCATAGTGGGTTTACGGAAAGGCCAAGGCCAGTGGGAGACAACAAAGGGAGATTGACATGGGTGGTGGTCCTCCGACGCCTCCTCCGTCCTCGTCTGGTAAGGCAGCCTTTTCCTTTACTAAATTGATAGGGTTGTTGTTGGGTCTCCTCCGCCTTGAATTGCTTGATTTTGACAAACCTCAAAAGCAGCAAAGGGTTAAGTACCGAGTACCACATCTTGATTTTGCTCCATTCAGGACTTGTTAAGACTTTTATTAACCTGGTTTGGTCGATACTGGATAGAGGATAGCTTGATACCAGAGACAGAAGATATGTTGATTCTTTATCTGGAAGCCTCTTCGTCATGAATGAAAGCCAACTGTTGAACCATAAACAATAGACATACTCTCACCTGAAAATCAAATTGGGTTCCTTATTCCTGTTATCTGATTTCGCACGGAAAGGGAGAAAAACAGGGGGTTTCACTGTTTCAGGATTCGGAGGACGGTAGCTGATAGTAGAAAAGGTATAATTGTTTTGGCATGCCTTCTTTTAAAAAGGAGGCTCAGTTATTAGACTAACTGAAAGCAGTTCTGTTGTTTCCTCGGTGAAAGTGTGGGTATTAACTATGGCAGTTGACTGAATGAAAATAAAAAAGAAGGGGCTGGAGAATTTTCTGGGTTTCTTCCTTGCTGGCGTTATAAGTGATGCACGCGCTACCGTGAGAGAGACGAAGCAGAGAGGGAGAGAGAGATTCGTAAAGGCGGGTAGACGGAGAGTGTGTTGAAAAGAAGAACCTGGAGAGAGGAAAAGAACCGCGTCTCTCTTTGATTTTATGGTCGGCATTGTTGATCAAAGAAAATCTTCATCCCTTACGCGGTCATTTTCGTCGTCTTCTTCACCCTTCCCACCGTCTCTCTCCCTTCCTTCATAGACAGACAAACCGGCATTGCTTCACGTCTACGCCTTCCATCCGCCTCCTGCCAAACGCCATTTCGCATTCCCTCCAATCAAAAAGGGGGTTTGAAAGCTCTTAGTTTATCGAGGGGAAAAGGGACGATCGAGCCGATTGTCGATCGTCCGATACCCGAAAGTGTCTTTCGATTCCCCCGTCAAATCCTGATGGGCTGCACCGCATCGCGCGATTACTCAATCCAATCGACGGCGTCTGCTGGAATCATTCCTCGAGCGCTTTCTCTTCCCACGCCTCTCGTACATCATCTTCCGCTTCGGAGGGGCGACTCCCACCATCTCGTTTCCCTCACCTCATCCACCTACGGCTCGCTTGACATAGAACCCGTCCCCGACGACTCGCCTGCTGTCCCCGCAAAGGCTCTCGATCGCATCGAAGCTACCTCTGCCGCGGAGCCGCACGTAATCGACGCCTGGGAGCTCATGGCCGACCTGGACGACTCGTCCCCCAAAAAACAGGTACAAACCGTGCAGAGATCCTACACCTTCCAACCTCGGAGAGATTTCCAGAACGCCGACAGCTCTGTTGAGGAATTCGGCAAGAAAGGTAATGGTCGATTCGGTTGTTCGGAGCGGTTGAGAGGATTCAAGAGAATGTGTGATTCCGAAACCCAGCTGCCCAATTACTCCATGCCCCTGTGGAAGCATTTGACGGAGGAAAAGCTGCTTGCCGACTTGGACCCCTCGGTCGCGTCGACTTTGCGGCGAACGGTTTCGTCCAGGCAGTGTAACAACTATTCATTTCAAAGTAAGCCGATAAGTACGTGTTCGCCTCCGCCCAATCCATCGAAGACGAACGCCGCACCAACCACGGTGAAAGTTTCCCCTTTCGAAAGCAAAGCCGAACTGCCAGGTACGGAGAACAGGATCGTGCTGTATTTCACCTCGTTGCGCGGAATCCGGAGAACCTACGAGGACTGCTGCGCCGTCAGGACGATTTTCGCCGGCTTCCGTGTGCCCGTCGACGAGCGTGACATTTCAATGGACTCGACTTACAGAAAGGAATTGCAGAGCGTCCTCGGGCAAAAAACCGTGTCCTTGCCACAAGTGTTTATCCGGGGAAAACACATTGGAGGGGCGGAGGAGATGAAGCAACTCCACGAGACGGGGGAGCTGGCGAAGCTTTTACAAGGGTTTCCGGTGCGACGGCCTGGGTTTGCCTGTGAGAGCTGCGCAGACGTGAGGTTTGTACCTTGCCCTAATTGCAACGGAAGTCGAAAAATTTTCATCGAGGAAGAAGGGCAGTTGCGGAGATGTCCGGAATGCAACGAGAATGGGTTAGTGAGGTGCCCCTATTGTTGCTGTTGATTACCGATATTGTTATTCGTCTCTGTTGGATGTGTCTATATTATGGGTTGTCTTATGGGCGTGTTTATAAATGGGGTCATATATGCACATTTTGTAATGAATTCTCTATCCCATGTAAATTCTCTGCTGCAAGGGCAATTGTAATTCATCAACTCATTGCTATATAAGAGAAATAAATTGTCTAATTTCATTTGGAGCCCATTCTACATTTTGGACTAATAACAGAACAATATTGTAGTTTTAGCATTCCTAGCAACTTATCCAACAGGAGCAGACTCGCCACGAGCCTTTTCCCTTAAAGTGGAAACGAGGATTAGTTCTCAGGGCAGTGTTCGTTTGTTCTGAAAGTGGTCCAACACGAGGATGGTACCCATTCATCTTAGTGACTACAACTATCATCTATCATTTCCGTTTTAGCAGCCTGAAAAGCAAATACAGAAGTATATGGAATTTGGGCGTAGCTGTTATATACATTGCCTTCAAATTTTTGTAGTGGAGGAGGGCATCGAGAGCAGAAGAAGACGAAGATGGTGTGCCTGTAGTATAAGGTCTCCTTTCTTGCTTGGATCTGCTGCAGCTTGGAATAAAAAAGTAACATTTCTTCCAATGTTGTCTTAATTGTTGCTATTGAATAAGAGGAACACATTCCAGTTCAATCTCCAGCTCTCCTCGTTCCACATTTTGCAGTCTCAGAGTAATCTCTTGCCTGACCTTGCCTTCCACAACAGATATTTGACTATCTTTAATTAGGGTATTATCTTCATTTGCCAACCATTTTCCAAGATGCATAGGCTCAGAGATGGTAGAATTTTCGTAAGCTTTTGCAGCAGAAACAAGGGGTTGGATATCTATTTCAGCTTCCCCCATTCGATCATCTGTGGAGAATGTGTCTTTGTCATAAACTTGCTGCAAACAAAAAAATGTATCTTTATCATAAACTAGCCGCAAACAAGACAATGGAGAAAGGAACTTTATCATAAACTGTTGCAAACAAGACAATGGAGAACACGTGTTTATCATAGACATGATGCAAACAAGACACTGGAACATATATCTTTATGATACACTTAAATAAGAAGACCAATGATGGGTGCATCTTTAGCATTAACTAGCTGCAAAAAGACAATGAGAGAATGCATAATAAACCTGCTGCAAACAACACAGCTAAACGGAGAAAAGCTTTGAAGCAGACTCTGCAGAGGTAACATATGGTTAACATTTAAAAGAAGTAAAATTGTTTTTTCATTCTGAGCAACACAACTGAGAAGAATTAGCACTTGTTTCTTCTAACATCTGTTTATTAAACTCAAGCAAAAATACAAGAGCTAATCCGTTTTCAAAAAGAAAAATTACAAGAACTAGTTCCAGAATAACTGGAAACTCTTTGCACTAGGAGTATCAGATAGCATCCACATGACAGCTGCGCCATCTCAGACTCTTAGATGTTGGTTCCTCTTTATCCAATATTCCTTTCACTCGTTTTGTCACTGTACCATGACTTAGTAAACTATTAAATGAGTCTTAGGGAAGTGCAAAACTATGAAAGGTGCCTGCAGCATTGGAATTTCAGTCTACCAGTTCATTATAAAGAGTAAAAAGAGCCACTGATAGCGGAATGATCCAGAAAAAAGTGAACTAGTAGTTGGTTCTTTTTCATGTTTCATGCTTGTACTAAGTAAATTTGCAGCACGATCCAGCTGCGGTGCTAATAATGTTGAACTATGAAACTGTCAGATTTACATCCACTTACCAACTTGAGAGGTGGGACTGGATCAGGAATGGAGAGCATTATCCTTTCATTCCACACTGGGTTTAAATTGTTTTTAATAACACGCGTTTTCATAGACTGCAAAAGTTTGTCAACAACAACTAGTCATCAAATACTCATAGTAATGGAAAGGAAAACTCTTGATTATGGAAATGGGTGCTTACTTGATGACCCAGTGTGAGGATGACATAGGGATCACTTGTCACGACGTCTCGAACTGCTAGATTAGTCCCTCTTACAACATTTACCTTTATCAGTCCCACAAATTCTACCATTCCAATCTGCATATAGTCAGGTTAACTCTATATTATTAGAAAAGAATAGAAGCTGAATTTATCGTTACATGTGGTAATTAAAGAAATGAAAGTAGCTCCTAGACTGTCCATGCATACCGTACTACCCTTTTTCGAAGTTGATTTTTGCTCATCCTTTCTTCTCCAGCTATTCCTGAAAGCATGACCAAGAACTTGGAGGCGATTACTTGTATGCTGTTTCTCATAACTCTTCTTTTCAGAACCACTGGATGAAGCAGCTGAGCTCAGACAGGTATTTAGAGAAGAAGCATTTCGTTCAATACAGTGTGAAAACTGTAGCAGCTCATATTTTCGCCTGATCATGCAAGAAATGGAGCTTCATTCATTGCAAAGTTTCTCACATTTCCAACATTTAAGCATATATAGATTGATTAAATTGAGTACCTGATAAAATCAGATCGCTCTTCGAAAGGGGAATCGGGCCTTGGCTTGCTGCATCCAGACAGAAAAGCTTCATATTTTGCATTAAGTATGGTATTTCCTCCCATTTCTCCCAAAGCCTCAACCTGCTCAGCTGTCCATTCATCAAGCTTCACTGACAAAACCTAAAGATGTTTGCATCAAATTAGTAAATATGTTAGCTTTACACATTCAACAAATATCTATGGATGCATGACGTTTATTCCTCTATCATTCATTAATCACTTCACCAAAATCAGAAGATAGATCAGATTGTTTACAGGAGATCAAAGATGTAGATTAACATTCAACCGTTGGTAAAGCTCAGACACAGAGTATAGCACCAGGTAGGTTCATAATGGGGTAAAAGCATTAATCCCTTGAGAATAAAAAATTTACACCAAAAGCCTACCAAAAAAAAAAAGCCATTTGAATCCTGAAAAACATAGATTAAGAGCAGAAAGGCAGCAGAAATTTTTAAAAAGCCACCATGTTTGACCACTAGTAAAGGCATCTTTAAATGTTGTGAACAATTAAAAGAAGTAGCATTTACATGAGAAGATTATTTCATAAGTTCCCGTTCGAAAGATTGACTTACAGGGAGATTATTGTTGATTTTGGTTAATAGACGGGCAAGAAATAGAGGCAAGGGTGAAAGCATATCAACAGAAATTTGAGATGAAATATTAGGAGAGTGACCAAGTAATAGAGTTAACAAGCAGTTTAGCATGACAGAGATCCTGTACATCAACCCAATGAAGATAACAAGCAGTTGACCAGGAAAGAGAGAGATCATGCACATCAAGCCCCAATATCTTAACAAGCAGTTTAGCGTGACAGACATCCTGTACATCAACCCCAATGAAGATAACTAGCGGACCCAATACCTTCGATATATGCACTCCAAGGCTTCTATGCACACCAGAGCACTTGATGCAGATAAAAACACCAACATTTAATGACCTGCACCAACACAAAAAATATGATTGGTTCATTTTCATGCTGAGCCGGGGGGGGGGGGGGAGGAGGGAAGGAGAGAGAGAGACGAGAGACAGTAAGAACAATATAGGTTTCCATGCCCAAAAACTTCCATGTCAGCTATAAACGTGGGAGCTACCTGGTTACAATTGGACCTAGTCACTTCTAAGACACAATCCTAGCTTTAAAATACAAATGGTTCTTGTACTATGTGTTTTAATCTGGTATGCAATAGACTAGTAACATGAGCAGTGTATTGTGCTCCACATCACAAGATATGTAGTGGAGTTGAAATTCGCATGTGAGATAATCAAGTAATGTGAGAAACTGAGGTGTATTGTGCTCCACATCACAAGATATGTAGTGGAGTTGAAATTCTTTGTGCGAGATAATCAAGTCATGTGAGAAACTGAGGTAGCAGTATAAAGTATCTGACTCAAGACCTATTAAAAACACAATTTATGATAATATTGCAAAGAAAAATCCCAAAAACAGAATGAGCTTTTGTCATAACGTATACAAATATACAAAAGTGTGTAAAGATGTTAAAACATACACCCATTTTGGATCTGGAGAACCACAATCTGCACAAAGTTCATTGCCTGGATGACATAACAACTCCTCTAGCCTTCTTACTAGATCTGTGTAACACATGATACCAGTTAGAGCTGACATGGCACATAACAAATTACAAGCAGACATTGCATCAATTGATGGCTCGCAGCAAAATGATAGAAAACCACTTAAAAATTGTACATGATAGAAAGTGAAGTTAAGGTTTCTGTTTAAGCATATGTAATAAGGGACAAGAAATGAAAAAAAAAAAAGAACAAGTTTGTTATAATCCTAGGTGGCAAGCTTATTACTGATCCTATGATCCTAAATACAAGTGTTGATGGTATCATACAAACAAAAATGCAGATATAGTAGACTAGCATAGTTATAAATCCGGTTTCAATTGAAGCATTTAATGTCAACAAACTACTTAATATAGTTATTTTAATGGTACGTAATGAGTGGATTGTGAGAAAATAAATAAATAAATAAAATAATGCGCGATAGACAAGAGACAGAGATATTAAATGACCTGGACAATGAATAGGATTGGCTCTTTCCTGACGAATGCTCATTGACTGTCTGATAGGATTGGCTTTTTCCTGACGAGAGCTCATTGACGGTCCCCAATCCAGAACCAGCAAAAGAAAAATTTGATGAAAATAGTTAAAGAGAAATAATAAGCATCGATCCTGCTTCAATCGCGCATGATCAGCAGCATCGCTCATCAAACCGTCGTCTTTATTTGTGTAAAAGAGATACGCGAGAAATGCATTACGACGAAGTACGGTGTCTCCCGTGCACAAATCGCCGTCTTCAACTCTGTAAAAGAAAATACACGAGAAATGCATTAAGACGAGGAAAAAAATTCTCTCACGGCACGCGAGAAAGGCACGAATTACGCTTAAATCCTCTCAAGCATCACAACTCGAAAACTCTGGGCCGACATCAAATCCATTTGAGGAGAATGTGACAGACTGGTTACCGCGCTGAAGCGTTCGACAAGGAGGAAATGAATCGCCTTTGTTGGAAGCGCGCGGAAGAGACACCGATCATGCGAAAATGCGAACACGTCCGAAATCCGTCTTCCTCCTCTTGTTTCGTTATCTTCTTCCTCTAAGAGAATTTTGTGTTTCTTGTCCTGGAGGTTGCAATTTTGCAGAGAGAAAGGGAGAAATGGATGCCGACAGGGAGCGACGGGCAACGGCGAGGTCAAGCAGGAGACTCGGAACCAACTTGGCCACGGCTCCACGGTTACAAATGCACACCGAACTCAACCTCCTCCTTCGTAATTCATAAATGATATAATAAAACCCATACCATATGTTGAGTGTGGGCCCACTCTTGCCTCCTTGGATAAGACAGTCTACGGATTTCCTTGACAAGTGGCCTTTTCCGTACGTCCACGTCACGTCAGTAGTGCGAGACACGTCGAGCTCCCAATCAGAACGTGGGAAATGGAAATTTGGGAATCTCCGAGACCCGACCGACACTTATTAATTGTAATGGTTCGTGTTTATGACTTCATCATCATGCTTTTAATGCCACTTTCTAAAATTTTTATGATCCTGAGATATGATTGCAAGTGATAATGAAGAATATTTGCGTGGAATCGTAGATAATGACTCGGGGGTCTGTGACTCGAGTCCTAAAATCCGGGTCGGATCGGTCGAGTTGGATGGACTCTGCCTTTCTAGATGCGCTGTGCTGAATTCAGCAATATGATAGGGCTCCAAAACTTCTGAGAATCAGAGACCGGTCTTCTCACTAGAGCGTGAGCACTCGGCAGGAAGTCAGAGACTGCGGCTCCGGAGCTTCTGAAGACTGTGACGAACAGGGGCTATTTCCCGAAGAGACGATCACTATCGGCATTTTTTCGTCTACCGTGAGTACTTCCTTTTCCTTTGTTATCCTATCGCAGGCGGAATGGGAACCTTTCGTCAAAGTTAGGAAATTTATCTTCCTAGTTTAGGCTTTTGTTTTGCCACACTGAAACTAGGGAGGTTTCTTCCGTTCGATTATTTCCGGAATCCAACGGATAGTAATATGCTGCAAAGCAACATAACAATCTTGGACTCTCTCATTTTTATTCCTGTTTTCTGTCGGTGCTTGACGGAAGCCTACCTCAAGCATTGGAGTCATAGTTCATGGTGAATTCGATGTTCGAAATGCAAGCGTTTTGTCAAGGTAGAAACAAGATCGAGCCGAGCTAAAATTAGGCCAACTTCAGCAAGAAATGCTTTGACTCAAAGAAAAGAATAAAAGATTCCACAAATATATCTTTTTTTACAAAAAAAAAAAAATAAAGTTGTGAATGATCAAGAACATCTGAGTTAATCTAATTATTAATTTTCAAAAAAATAAGGGAATATCTAACTAAAATCGACAGAACAGTCCAATTTCACAAAAGTTGCCTTGGATTAATAAAACCTGCTTGTTCTCTAACAAATGATAAATAGCCATTGTAAAATTCCTTTAATAAAAGTTCATTAACTTTCGGTCAAATTTAAGTTCCTATTTCCTTCGTTTTATGTAGAACTACTCTAGTTTTGTACATAATTCATCAAACTGTTAAGAATTCTTTGCAATATTATCATTTTATGACATTCTGTAGATCAGTAGATGGATCAAGAGGAAGAGCCACAAGTAGAAAGCAAGTACGCTGCTGATATTTCATCCATAACGGAAGCACATACACGTATCAAGCCACACATTCATAAAACTCCAATTCTATCGTCAGAAACTATAAATTCATTTGTTGGGAGGAGCCTATTCTTTAAGTGTGAATGCTTCCAGAAGGGGTGAGAAGTTTAGTAATCTCAATGTGTAGTCTATTTGATAGTTACCACACACATCAACAGATTCTACTTATTATACGTTTCTTGTATGACACTCTTTTCTTCGTGGCTTCTCAGTGGGGCTTTTAAGTTCAGAGGTGCTTGCAATGCAATTTTATCTCTTCCTGAGGATCAGGCTTCTAGAGGGGTGGTGACTCACAGCAGGTTTGTTCGTGAACATCTAAAACTAGTGTTCTAGATGATGTAACGCTGTACAAATGGATGAAAAAGCTGAAAGGTCCAGTGTTTAGTGGTAACCATGCTGCAGCAGTGTCTTTGGCAGCAAAGCTGCGTGGAGTCCCGACCTATATAATTATTCCTAAAACTGCTCCAAAATGTAAAGTGGGAAATGTAATACGCTATGGAGGACAAGTTATTTGGAGTGAACCATCAATGCAGTCTAGAGAAGGAATTGCCAACAAGGTGCAGCAAGAGACTGGTGCTGTTCTGATTCACCCATATAATGATGGACGCATTATTAGGTATGTTTTGTTTATTTTCCTTGGTGTTCTGACTGGCAGATAAGGAAACCACACAAAATGAATGAAATCGTGAGAAAAAAAAAAGAAAGAATGTTGATTAAAGTATACGAAGTGACAATAATCATGAAAGAAACTTGAAATTTATGGTTGGGTATGAAGCCATCAGATTTTTCATAAAAGTCTCCCATAGAAGCTAAATCAGATCACCTGTGTTGTATCCGTACCATGTAGGCATGCTTCAATTCACACTGAACTTTTGCATTAGCTTTGTTATTTTGAATCCTGAACATGTCAGTCTTGTGAAGTTGTTTTACAGTTAACCTTGTTTGTGTCCTTTTTTTTTCTTGGGTCCACTAACCAATATGTGGAGGAGTTTTGTTGGTTAGGCTTTGATTTCTGGTGCTATGCTTGTCAGCCATGCGAGTTGTAAAGTGTTATGTACATGTTACATTTAGATACCTTGTGCACTTGTCAGTGTCAATTGATTGTGCTATCGACCAAGTAATGTTCTTGTCTTCTTCTTGTCTTTTTGTAATTCTCACTTGTTGATGTCATCTGGCCAGATCTATCACATGACTTGGATTTGGTTACAGACCTTTTTTACAGCATCTTGTTGTTAGGAATTTGCATTCAGAGTGTTGACTTTTCATTAAAGAAACACATCCTCAAAAGTTGTTGAACAACTTTGCTTCTGAGCTTATTATTGCTCATTTTACTTCACATTGGCGACGTTATTTTGTTGACTTGTTCTTGGTGAATGTCATCTGTAACCTTCTTGAGTTTTTCCTGTTTTCTCAGCTGGTTATGTTGTCTGGACCGTTTGCGTTATTTGAGTTTGGCGGCTGCTTTATAATTCTCTCGAGCTCTGTTACTTCATATCTGGTTTTATGTCTTGGAAACTGGGAACTATCTTGGGGTTTTCCGATTTAGATTGGACAATTCAGTGAGACTTTACATTGGTGGTCAGATTCCACTTGAAGTGGGAGAACTAGCCTGTTATAGAAAGGTTGAGTCTGATCCCCTGAGTTGATCCCCTTTTTTTTAATCCAGGTAGGCCTGGCTGAGTCGTGCCTATTCTAGGAAAACTATTTTATATTTCTAATGGTGATCTCTGGCATTTCCATCAATGATTTATTTCTTTGCTTTTGCAGTGGGCAAGGGACCATATCTCTTGAGCTTCTTGATCAAGTACCTCAACTTGACACCATAGTTGTCCCAATTAGTGGTTTGTTGCCTATTAACGTATTATAGGTTCTACCAAGTAATTTGAGTATGTAGGTGAGTTTATTAACAATAGTGCAGGTGGTGGTTTGATCTCTGGAGTGGCTTTGGCTGCAAAGGCCATCAATCCGAATATTCGAGTTTTGGCTGCTGAACCATGTGGGGCTGATGATGCTGCACGGTCCAAGGCTGCTGGAACCATTGTCACACTTCCTGAAACAAACACTCTTGCTGATGGTCTTCGAGCTCATCTTGGAAGTTTGACATGGTATATCAAAATACATTTTTCTTTCTTATTTTGACATAATAATCTGAAGACGTACAACACTTTTCACTCAATTGTGAAAATTATAATGCTGGAATGTAGGCATGCTGGCATGTATGCATACTGCCTGTATTGTTACTAAAACAACTTATGAAGCGGATCCATGATAGCCATTGGCAAATTCTGCACAATTTTAAGGATCATAATGACTGTTGAACATTTACCTTACAAATGGACCTTCAACAATTCTATTTTCACTATTGTACTGGTACTGAGCTTTATTGTGTCGCACAACCATTTTCTTTTCCACTGGATACCGCAGTTCTTCCCAGACTGAAATGAGTTAATGAGTTTCTACATTAATGCAGGCCTGTTGTGAGAGATTTGGTTGAGGACATTATCACTGTGGATGATAAGGAGATTGTAGATGCCATGAAATTATTTTATGAGATTTTGAAAGTGGCTGTCGAACCTAGTGGGGCCATTGGCCTTGCTGCTGTTCTGTCCGACAAATTTCAACAGAATCCCGCATGGAAGAATTGCAACAACATTGGCATCATTGTTTCTGGAGGCAATGTTGATCTTGGTGTGCTTTGGGAATTTTTCAGTAAATGATGAAGGAATTTTCCCATTTGTATCTGGGGATGTTCTTTGATTTCTCATGCCGGTACAATATATGGAAAGCAAATCGTTCCTTGAGATACCTGTTACAATTCAATGCTGACTACTTACAAAAGATTGTTTGTGTTTGAACTGTTTACAAAAGATTGTCTTCATGTTTGAACTGTGCTTTGTGACTCTTTTTGTCTTTGCCAATGTTTTAACCCGACCCGAACACTTTTCCAGGTCATCAGGACAGGTTAACAACATTAACGAGAATTGTATTTAGAAATAAATTTATATCTTAAAATTACCCTGGTATAGATATGAACCAGTCTGATGGAAAGTAACCACTTTTCAATGCCGAACAAAAGACAGCAAACGATGCACATGCGTACAACTTAATCGCAACTCTAACCGGAATAACTTGTCGGCATTCAAATGTATGCGAAGGAATACTTGGGAAGAAAAGAGGAAAAGTAAAAACAGCAATTTTCACCAGCAATGTTCGCGTACTCATCTCATCTAAAGGAACGCAAAGAGTAATTGACATGGGGTCCTGTATTAACAAGACACGGTCTTCCCAGTCCCGTATTAATTCCTATCAAGCAAAGAGAGATTGCTTTCCAGTATTCCTTGATCACCAGATCTGAAAGGACCCATTTATCTAAGATGCCTACATACCTGTGCACGAGAAAAAGGAGCGAACTGCAATGTCAAAAATCATTCCCCGAGTCACTGTTCCTTCCAAATCCTCCCAGTTACCCTCAGTTTCAATTCCTTTCTATCACCACCGGAGAAGAAAAGGGCCATGTTCCGCTGGATCACAAGCCCATCATAGCTGTCACGAACCTTCCTATGACTATCTCTGATGCTTCGAGGGACTCCTTGCCAAATCAACTTCCGCCCACTGCCCCCTACCTCAAGACTGTAACTATAGTTCTTGGCGTCGTTGTCATCTCCCATAAACCGCAGGAATGCTATATACACTGGGGCCATCCCAAGCTGAAATGCTTCGAAATGCAGACAGAAATACTGCCCAAAGCAACTGAAAACCTAGAGACAGCACAAGGATTCTTACAATCTGTTACATAACCCAAAAAACAATAAGACCGAAAAGAACAAGAGCACAACAAGTGATCATTAATCAACATTCGAATCTTAGAAGACTCTGGCAGAGGAATAAAACTCCACACATAATCAAAGAATAAAATGTTTAATGAATCATTAGTAACAAAACCAACAGGCAGGATTCCAAGTATTATGATCAAATACCAGGACATACATCAAAGGTCATGCAACTCCTGAACAAGCAATCACGGCATTATAACAGGTTCAGTGCATCAGAGCCTCAAACTGGATCATTCGAGGTCTTTCTCTTTCAGTAACTCAGAAAACAATCATATCATACTGCTCCCATAACTATCAAATGGATACTAATGAAAGCAAAATTTCTGGATTAACCACATCTAATATCTGTTTGCTTCATTCCTTCTATTCAAGCCTTCAGTTACATTAGCCAATGCAGTGGCAAAAGAAGCTTCCCGGAGCTTCCCACATCTCCTATTCTGGGAGATTTTTTTAAATTGTAGGCTAATTTGGCTTTGTATCTTTTGATTGATTAGTAAAAAGTAAAAACCTTCACTATTTAAAACCCAGAAAAAAAAAGAGGGGGCACAGGAAGTGGTTACTTTGAAAAAATCCAAGTTATCCATAAGTTAACAAAAATGCAGTAATGACAAGATATGTGCAATGTAAAGTTCGGTGAAGCCCACTATTGTTAGCAATAACTTAAAATAGAAAAATATAAAACCCAATTATAAATGAATTGACGCACTACTATGTGAAAAAACACAGAAAAATGACAGAGTAAATAGCAGACTTACTGTCAACATCCACGTTGCATTTTCTACTTCATGTGGGTTAGCCTTGACATAACGATGGTTGAAGGTGCTACCATTGTGCATATCAACTTTGTGGTCATCCTTTAAATGGGCCACCAGCTGTGGAATATCCCCAACAACAGTGCACTCAGAACCAGCATAGGGGCAGTTGTATGGTCTGAAGCTGCATTGTGCTTCATGCTTCAGCTTGCTGTAATAAGGATAAATGCCAATGCACCCAAAGCTCTGATATTTGCATGGCAGGGTCAGAGAAGCTGCAACCTTTTCCAGGGCCAGGCATCTTATATTGCCAAGTTCATTTCTGCAGGTAGGGCAGCGATTCTGCACCCTTGGCTTACACAAAGAACATAATGTATGGCCATTCGAACACTGTACGTACAATTGAAAGCAGAAAACATGATCAGCTGCAGGAACACTAAGAACCCAAATCAATAGGAATTCTCTCTTTATAACTCTTAAAGATTCACAATATCCTCGTGGCAAAGGCTAATAAGCAATACCAAAGTTCGCAATACTTGTGCTGGAAACCTGAATCAATATGTATTGGCTAATATATACCATAATGGCTTTCAAACATTCCACAAAATATGATACATAACTGCATCGTAGAAGACCTTGAGAACTAATATCATCAATCCAACTAAAAGACAACAAGAGTAATTAAGCTAGTTATCAGTACACCAACAAAGACTAAGCTATCTAGGAACATCACAAAAGCACGCATCTCCAAAAAATAACAACTTTAAAGTTTGTGACATCTGCAAACAATGAGAAATCATACATAAATTCATTACTATTACGCCTGAAAAAATAATTTTGAAACTTTTGTTTGATGTAAAAATTGAGGAGATGATCGCATTCGCCAGTGGGCATTAAATGTGCTTCAGTTTATACTCTTGTTTACTAGAAGGGGTTAAAACTGTTTATCTATGTCATCTTCAAAAATTATGCAAAGTAAGAACAAATAAGTACAAAGGTTTGGTGTAACGAACCAGTTTTAAACTGAAAATTTAATAAGCATTGCAAGACTGCGCACAACTGACCATAACTTGGAATTTGTGGCTGTTTGTACAAGAATATTGTTCGACATAATCACTTGGAAAGTATTGCTGATTGTAAAAGAAAATAATCTGACAAATTAGCTGTTAAAGACTAGTTGTTTGTACAAGAAAATTATTTGATATTTTTTGTTATTTTAGCTGTTAAAGAGTGGTTGTTTGTACACGCAAATTGTTTGATTCAGTAGCCATTAAAGAAGGCAGGATATTTGCTGCTTTGAGCCTTCACTTAAGCTTCAGGCCAGTCTGTATTGTGAACTCACTAAACTTAAGTCCTGCTTGGAGGTTAACAGATGAGGTATTACTGTCATTCCTTCTACAACGTAATGAAATGTAACTGTTCCAAAGACTGACCGTCTAGCTGTGGAAAGTCATATTCAAGGTTAACGAATGTCATTTTAAAAATTGCAAAAATATTGCACTCTCAGAAATCCATTCTTTCTACTTCCTGAATGGTGTGTGATTCAGAACAAGCTGCAGCCCCGTCACACGGCCTATAACTCTGTGTCCTACTACGTGTCTAAGTAAACAGCACCTCTCACCGTCATCCAGAAGTCCATTTCTCACGAATGAGACTGAGCTTTCACAAGACTCAGAACTTCATCAGCAAACCACCTAATACGTCAAGAAACTAGGGTGTCAAATAGGTGGGACCCCGAGAACCTCAGAAACTATTTTCCATTATCTACAATCACATCGCCGAGAGATGGAATGCACTGACACCAAATCATCAGAGAATTGCCACAGGAAAGTGAAAGAATCAACACTTTAACTCTCGACCTTTTTCACGGTGGTGACAATCTAACTTAAAAAATAATAATAAAAGTTAAAAATTAAGCCTATCATTCCAAGAAAAAAATAACACAAAAAAGCTTTTGAAAACTGTGAATTCTAGAACCGCCGGCCCTAAAAACCCTCATTACTATGGAGAATTTCGAAAAAGAAAAGAAGACATGGAAACGATCGAACCTGGTGTATGGGAGGGTACATGGCATTCAAGCAAACCGGACACTCCAAAAGCTCCCGGACATTGTCGATGACGGACGGACTAATTTTACTGGCCAACGGCGACGACTCCTTCACATGTTCCGCTCCTTCCAAAGTTTTATCTTTGGGCGGAGGATCTATAACCTCAGAGCAGCCACATCCATCATCCATATCAGTCTCCATGTTCTAAAGCCTGCGACAGTAGTTCACCAAATATCAGTTTTTAAACCGACTGTCTCCGATACAAAACCCGTCACCGTTTTCCTAATTATCAGGAACGCACTTCGATCTCAGACTCAAACGCCAGTTACGCCACCGCAAGTTCATCCCCCGTCGAAAACCTTAACAACAAAGAGACTGATCCGAATTCTCCAACCACAAGGAGAGCCGGCAGTGAGGGAAAGGGAGTGACGGCGTGACGGGACACGAATGCGAGTCGAATGAAAGACAAAAGGAATCGGCCCAAACTTACCTCGACGCGTCGGAGGGAGGGACCGGAGAGACGTAAAACCCTAGCGAAGGACAGTCCGACTCCGGCCGCGTGCCGCGCGGGGGTTATAAATAGTAGTAATGATGCGAGGGGGGGGGGAGGCGGAGGAGTGAAATGAAACTCTGCGCGGAGCAGCAGAAGAAACGAGAGACGCGAGAGAGAGAGAGAATTCGAATTAAAGACGTTTGGGAGGGAGGAAAAAGACAGTGCGCGGATCGCCACCGGGCCTCTCCCCTCGGGCACTGTTTTCGCCTTTTCGCGAGTCGTGCGAGTCCGACGACCCTGAAACCGGAAAAGCGCCTCTCGGGCCTGGGGGGGTAAACCCGGGCCCACCACCCCTTATACTGTGGGGCCTCCTCCCGCGTCCCGCGCTGGACAGCGACGGTTCGTGGTTGGTTGGGAACGTTTGAATTTGAAGTGAGCGGAGGAGGAAGTTACGAAATTGGAAATTTCGAAGCGCGAGGACGAGGGCGGCCGGAGCGAGCCAGGAGCCTCGCAGTGAGATCTTGTCAGCTGTCAGTGACGAGTGACCATCGAGAGATCCAGATTAATCGGTAATGACGCCCTGTGACTAATCCCCAATTAATTCATCTAATGACGCCTCCGAGTTGTTAGTGGATAATTAAGGAGAAATCAGTTAAGCCGTGAAGCAAGCAACCTGTTCTACGAGTACTAGTTGTGGGTGAAGGTGGTTACAAAACCCTCGCCCATAATTGTCTCACCACCCACGTTACTACTTACAAACCTCCCAGTAATTTTTTCCTTTTTAAAAAAAATTAATTTAGAGTTTTTAAATATATTTATGTACTTTTTTTTTTTTTCCTATAATGTAGTAATTTTATAGATATTGTACTAATATTCCAAAATAAAACCTTTTAAATTTTTTTAAAAAAGGAGACATATTGGTGTTAAGAAAAAACATTTTTTGTGCAAAAAAATAATTTTAAATGTGTGCCAAAAAAGGGAAAAAAAAAAAAAAAAAAAAAAAAAAAACTGGTTTTCAACGCTAATCAAGCTAGTATGTGAACTAGGGCAACATGTTAACTGGGTGCTCATAACATATTTTTTCATTAAAGAGTAATATGTTATTTTGTAACTTATAACAGGGTCAGGAACTTTGAGTAGGATAAACACATTCTTAATTAAAATGTTGTTATTTTGGTGCAATTGATCTACAATCACCAAATTGAGAAATGTCAAATTTAAAATTTTATTTTAGTTTTGTTTTATTATAAGAAATATTTTTTACTATGCTTGTTGTATTCTATCCTTTATATTTGTATATGTTGATTTGTTTAAACTCTAGAGTCTATTTCATGCAGACGTTTTATTTTTACTGTTTATTTATTTATTTAAACCAATGTTTTAAAAATCGAACCGGCCATCCAACCGGCTTTATGTCTAGTTTTGGTTAAACCCGGTTAGACCGGGTTGAATATTATACAATATATTTTACATATATTTAATATTTTCATAAGAAAAAAGGGAAAAAATAATACTGATTACAGTGAACCGGGCCAAGTCAATAAGAACCGCACTGGCCTCTAATTCTGGTTCAACCAGGTCGGACCCGCCGGTTCGATTTGGTTTTTTAAACACTAGTTTAAACTCTAGAGTTTTTAAAAGTATATTCAAATTATTTCAATATTTAAGTATTATTTGTAAGCTCCTGGTTTTTAGCGTATTTGGTGTTTTTAATAAGTAATTGTCTGAGGGAGATAGGTATTACCGATAAGACCAGTTAAATAAACCCGGGCACTTTGGTCTTTGTTGAGTGTATGTACGAAGAGAAGAGAGTTACGGACCCCGTTCAATCTCCGTTTCCCCGTTTTCAGTTCTTCTCCCACGCCCCCTTCACTCTCTCTCTCTCTCTCTCTCTCTCATTTTCTCATGGTCTCATCTCGCCACTGAAGGAAAATAAAGAAAGTTCACGATGAGATTAAAATAACGGGACTGCCTGGCTTCTTCTCCTCTCTGGCGCCTCACCCTCTTTAATCTGCGCGGGTGCGTAGGATTGTAGGATCGGCCGATGTTCGGCAACTCCGGGAAACTTGGGAGGGGAGGCGGCGGCCGAGGCGCCAAGCGCCTCATGCCTCCGCCGCCTGCCCACCGCCCCGCGGGCGGAGCTTCTCGCCTTTCCATTGGCGCTGCTCCCGCGTCTCGCAACCGCAACGCCGGACAACCCCCCGCTGCCGCGCTGCCAGTGCCCGAGGAGAGCTTTAGCCTCGTTTCGGCGGATGCTCTCGCCTTTGGATTGATCATCCGCCTCGCTCCGGACCTCGTTGAAGAAATCAAGCGCGTCGAGGCGCAGGGCGGGGTTCCGAGGATCAAATTTGCGGCGAACCCTAACAACTCTGCGGGAAACGTAAGCACTTTTGTCCTGCGTCTGACTAGATTTTATGAACTGTATTGCTTTTATATCCGATTTAATTCGTATCGTTCGTGAGCGGTCTGGCAATTCTTTTCGGGAGTTGTTCTAATTTTTATTTTATTTTTTGTATGTTTAGCCTCAGCATATATTATGCGTTCATGCCTACTTAATTAATTTATTTTTCCATTTATTCTGGTTCATGAGGGGGCATATTGATCGGTGGATATTTTGTTTTATGACATCCTGTTCGTTGCTTGAGCAATTTCCTCAGGCTGTCCGCTGTCTTCGGTTATTGCTATTAGGAAATCTTGGTTCATCGGGAAAGAATTGATCACACATTAGAACTTAGGCAGCCGAAACACTCGGAGTGTAGCAGGGTGGCTTATTAATTGGTGAAGAATCTGTTGTAGGTCTTCTCAGTGTCTAAAATTTTATATATCTATCTTTTTTCTTATCAATACATGGATCAAAAAGTCAAAACCTCGTCCTCAGATGATAAACTCCTTTACCAGCGTTATCGGGGTCGGGGTTCCGATACTTATACTCTCTGCCGAGAAGAGAGTTACACGGTCCATAAAGAAAGAGGTGTTGCTGTCAGCTTGGGTTTTGAACTTAATGGTATCTGACAATGTACTCGGTCCTTTGCATTAATAGGTTATTGATGTTGGTGGCAAAGACTTCAGATTTACATGGTCTCGTGAACTTGGTGACTGTGACATTTATGAAGAACGTCAAAGTGGAGAAGATGGAAATGGTTTGCTTATTGAATCTGGTTCTGTGTGGCGCAAGCTAAATGTACAGCGTGTTTTGGACGAATCTACTAAGAACCATGTGAAGAAAAGGTCAGAGGAGGCGGAGCGGCAACTTAAATCTAGGAAGTATGTGTAGTTTCTTTTTCCCAAATAATCATTATACTTATCGTTTGAGAACATGATTGTTGATATTTTCATGGAGAATGTGGTCTGCCTTTGGCGTAAATCCTGGCTTGCTACTTTAGTTGTTCGCTTCATTTTGGTTAATCTGGAACTATTGGGTACTTGAGCTCCATTTCTCCACTTTTCTCTAATTCATTTAATCTTTTCTTATGACAGTATAATTATAAATTAACTTTTGTTTTGTTCCCAACAAAAAAATTTCCTTTTATTCTCATGTAAGTTTTTATGATGATAAAAAAAGGAAGACTATGCTTTTCATTACCTATAATCTGGCAAAGGATCATATTTAAATATTTAGCCACATTGATTGTGGCATGGTGTTTTCTATCTTCCAAAATTTCAAATTTGTTTGTTTCAAAAGATTCTATTTGTTCGAGCCTCTCTCTTCCATTAATGGATTTTCTTTTTCTTTTAATTTTCTATGGATCAATTACTCGAGGTTTATGCTTGGTTATGTTTGTGAAGATTTGACCTATGGAGGTTCCCTGTTTGTTACCGACTGACTCTGTTTTGGCTTTTGTAGAGCCATTGTGTTGGATCCTGCAAACCCGTCTGTGAAGAATCAAGTCAAGACATTGGCAGCTGCTGCTGTTGATAGTGAGTTATTTCTGAGTTCCTAGAAAAAGCTCTTATTCAGTTTGTTCAACTTACCTTATTTTTAAGTGAGTAACTTCTTGCTTAAGAGTTGGAGATAAACTTCTTTTTCCAACTTATTAGAGCTTGATCTTATTGGCAGTGAATGCAAGGAGGACGCCCTACAAGAAAACGAAAGATCCTCCATTTAAGAGGCGGAAAGTTGAGCCAAATCAAGGTGATGATGCACCTTTAATAATTAAATGGATTGTAAACCTTTCAAGATCTAGAAGGCAATGGGACTTTTTTGTATTGATTTTTGCTTACCTTCTCTGCTTCAGTTTCAATTTCAGGGCCACCAAAATCTCTCCTGAAACCAGGTGCCTCTTCATCGACTGTAAAGAACCAACCTTCAATATCTCCACAACCGTCGCCACCTGCACAATGTACTTCTTCAGTGTCTCCTTTTAGAAGGGGAAATTCTTCAAGAGGCCAGACAAACATTGATGAAATTATTGCTACCCCCCAGCCCACTACTAAAGAAGAACCCAACAGCATTGAAAAAGATCCTAGTAAGAGCATTGGTACAGCAGGAAGGGAATTATATGGACTTAAAGGCAGAGTGGGAGCCACACCAATGGACTTGCAGGGTACTTTGATTAACTTGCTACTGGAAAACCCAAAGGGAATGAACCTAAAGGTTTGTGCGTCACCTATTAGTTTTTATTCGCTGTAGTATCCATTATTCTTTCATCGTTTCATGACAGAAGTAGGAATCATGGAGTCTTAGTGGGGTTACCTCGTCTAAGATATTATGCAAAATATATCTTACACAATCTAGGATATTTGAAAAACCTACAATATGCAGTTCAAGTGGGGCTCAAGTCAAACCAAAATGACTATACAATTTCAAGAGTTCATTTTCCTATTTCTATTATCTCCGTGCTTCATATCCAGGCTTACACGAACAGATTTGAAACCTGAGATGCAGAGAAAACAGACGAAACAGATCCTGTGTGAACTAAATGGGGCACAAACCGAGCTCAATAAGATCTGTACCAAAAATCATTGGCTGATGTTAGGTCTTTTCCCAACTAATGACCTCAGTGTTTTTCCTGATGTTAACCAATATGGAACTATAATGGGATCATGTCTCCTGAAAGGGCAACATGTTTACTTGAGCGAACAATGTGCTTTTTTAAATGACAACATGCTTTCGTAAATGGATAAGTGGTGTTCTTAATGCACAACATACTTCGTAAACTGATAACATGCTTTCATAAACTCACCATTAAAAAAAAAAATGCTTTCATAAATGGACAATGACAGATGAAAGTGCTATATTTTGTATATTATCTCAATTAACATCACATTTTGGTGGGTAGCATCATCCTTGGCTGGTGGAATGTGGTCCATTCCAGTTGAAAATTGCCTCTTCCATATCAAGAATTAATATTATGCCTGCATTTTTTTTATTAGACATGGTGACCCTTTATCCCTGGTGAACTGGAAGCTAAAGCCCTGACTAGAAACCACATCATGTGACAATTGAGCCAACGACCAAGTCACTCAATTACAGATTTAATTGTTGACCAGTCAAATAACACAAAAAGCGACTTGCTGATTGCTAGAAGCAGTATATGTTGGTTTTATTTTCTATTATTGACTTCTTTATGCATAGTTGTGCTTTTCTAGGCATTGGAGAAAGCGGTTAGTGACACGTATCCTAACTCTGGGAGAAAGATTGAGGCTATTATAAAAAAAGTGAGTTGTGTTATTACATGGAATTGGTTGACATGGATACAATACAATGAGCTTATGTTATCAGCATCTTCTTCTTCTTCTTCAACAGATTGCAACTTATCAAGCCCCAGGGAGATATATCCTGAAACCTGGTGTTGAAATGGAAAGCGTCAGGAAACCTTCATCTGAAAGTGGGAGGTATTCATCAATCTTTCTTTTTTGCTAGTATCCTTTTCTGAAGTGCGTGGTGATCTTTATGGTCCTGTTTCATTAACTCTTTAGCATAGTACTGGGATGTCTAGTATGGATAGTTTTCTTCCCTTTTGTTAATTTTTCAATTTGTATTTGTTTTTGCTAGTTCTCCAGAGTCTATCCAACATCAAATCCCAGGTGCTGAATCAACCTTTCCGGAGAAAGGGATAACAGAAGAATTTGAGCCAAAAACTGACTTGAGTTCAAGTTTACAAGCTGAAGCAAATTATAATGCAGAAAAGCTTGATATCGGACCTAATTCTTCTGACACTAGTGATAGAAAAGTTGGAGATAATAGTGAAGAGAAGGCAGGAAGTTCTAGTGAAAGTGGAAGTGATAGTGAAAGTGACAGTGACAGTAGTGATAGTGGGAGTGCTAGTGGAAGTCAAAGCAGAAGTAGAAGCAAAAGCAGAAGTCCTGCAGGAAGTGAAAGTGGGAGCAGTAGTGATAGTGAGAGTGATGGCTCCTCTAGTAGCAAAGAGGGATCCGATGTGGAGGTAGATATTTTATCAAGTGAGGATAAAAAGGGGGAGCATGTTTCTGAACCAAGGGTAGACTCTGGAACATCTGATGATGGACACGAACGGGTTGGGGTAGAAGAAAGTAAAGAAGACAGTCTAGTTTCCCCATTGATTGGTTCAATGGACTTAAAAAAAAGTGAACATATGGATGATGCTGATGATATTGACCTTGATATTGATGTCACTGGGGATTCTCCAATTGCTGTTACTGAGCATAAGCATCAAGAAAATGATATTGGTGAGAGTACAGGGTTGGTCCCTCAGGGTTCAAAGATTGGATCTTTGGAAGATGAAGTGCAATATGGCTCTGAATTTTATAAGCGTTCAGGGAAAAAGAAAGGAGCTTATGTTGGAGGTTCTGGCATTGACAAGGGTGATATGACTAGTAAGAGGGAAGTGGCAAAGGCGGCTTCTGCTCATCAGCTGGCTGAAAGAACAGATAGAGTATCCAAACCCAAATCTAAGAGGGTTTCTGATCGGTCACACATTCAGGAGCATGCAGAAGATGTTAAAAGATTAAGAGTTGGAAGCTTGGGGTCAGAGCTGTCAAAGGAGGAGGCATTTGATAATGCATTTGATTCGCAAAGAGGTCATGGTCAAGCATTTCCTCACAAATCCATGTCTAACGAAAATATAAACAAGGGCCAACTGGGCTCCAGCATTCATAATTTATCAGTTCCAGATTTACATCAGTCCAGTCAGAGAGTGGGTGAGGTTAGCTTGCGTGGGAAGGCCAGTGATGTGGTAGAAAGACCTGGGAAATATGCTGAAACCGTGGGACGAGGTGGTAAAAATTTTGAATCTGCATCTTCTTTCCATGATGAGTTGGATGTTCCTGCAATGAAAAGCACAACCTTCTCAGATAAGCTTCCGATGGCCAAGGAAAAATTGTATAAAGAAGCCCGCATTGAAGATAGTGATGAGTGGGCAAAGTCTTTTACAAAAAACATCAAAGGAAGTGCAATTGGAGAAAAACAATCCGATTCAAGTTACAGGAAAACTAGTGAAGTAAATGCCAAGCTAAAAGATGGTGGGCAGGTGGAAAAAAGCAGCATGCTGAGAAGAGAGCTTTCCGACTTAGAATTAGGTGAATTTCGTGAGCCTGTGCCTAGTGATGAAGTCCAAGTATCTAAGAAGAAATTTGAGAGAAAAAGTTCATTCAGATCATTTGAGAATGAATTCCGTGAATCTGCACCTGTGGAGGATGTGCAAACAACAAAGAGTTTTCTGGTTGAGAAAAAGAACTCTTTTAGGACACCAGAGAATAGATCCAGTGGATCAGATAACCTGAGTTCAGATTTTGGTAAAGGAAGGTCGGTGGCAAAAACTGTTCAAGAATTGAAAAGGTCGTCGTCTCCTTATCATAGAGTTGGTGTCAACCAAGAAGATATTTCTAAGAAGAGGTCTTCCGAAGATGATTTTGATGATTCAATGGGGCACCAAGCCATGGATCTTGTGGATTCTGATGGTGGATCCCATAAGGATAGGACAACAAAGATTACCCATAAAGCAAGAAAGAGTGAGGCACGAGCTAGTAAATTGTCTAATTTGGAAGGCCATGGTGCTCGTAGTAAGAAGACACTAGGAAATACACCTAACTATGGGGGCCCCGCAATGGGTGGTAGCACTTCCCAGGAAGCTAAATTGCACAAAGTAAAAGCTGTTACAGAATTGTCTGATAAACGAAGGGATAAAATTTCGCTTGAGAGTTATAGTAATGGTGATAAAAAGAGGGACTTGTCCTCAGATGATGAAACTTCTCTGTACTCCCAGTATGACAAAAATGAGCCGGAATTCAAGGGTCCAATTAAGGATTACCAAGAGTAAGCTATTTTTACTTCTAATTTTAAAACTGAAATTGTTCATAGAAGTAGGCAACATGGGTTGAGGTTGGCAGTTGCACTCGTGGCAGTCCTGAGCTGCAGCGGCCAATCATGGGGTGCCCAGTCACACGCTTCCTGTGTAAGTTTTTCCCTCATACAAAACATGTGGGGAGGCATGTGGCCGGACGACCCACGATAGGCAGCCGCAGCCAACCTCAATCGATGGCATATGGTCCCGTACTTTAGTGATTCAGGGCTGTAATTTTGGTACACATTCAGATTATGTGAAACTATGGGCTTTCTGTTTGAGTGGGTAACCTTAGGTTTTCATTCTAATTTAAACTGCCAAGGCCATGTTCTTTCTGAGAGCTAGGACCATCCCTTCAATTGTGATGTGAAGGCTTTTTGTTTCTGGATTTGCTAGAATTGATCTATTCATATTATCACATATCTGGAAAAAAGTAAATAAAAGCAGTACCCCACATTTGTGCTAGGAATTTTGGTCTTATGAGTTATAACATTGTATCTTTTATATTATACAGATACAAGGAGTATGTACAAGAATATCGTGAAAAGTTTACCCTTTACCGCTCATTGGGGCAGAGCATGGAGAAGTACAGGTAGTTTCTTATTTACAAGTTTGGCTTCATTATTTGTGTATTAAACACTTGAATGTTGAACCTGGGATTTGGATCCAAAATCTCATCCTACAAACCCCCATGTGCCCAAAGGTCCAGTTCACTTGCACATGTTGTTCTTATTTCTTTTTCAGGTTAAATTTGGTCAGTATTCACTTTTTTAATGTGTCTCTTTATCTATACCATACAAAAGAAGAAGTTTAAACAAACTGAAAATGCAAGGAAAAGAAAAGTTTATCTTTCAATTTGATGTTTTACTTATGAGAGCCTTTAAATCTTTCATACACTGGTTTAACAGTTTTATTGCCCCCTACATTCTTTGCATATTGTTTGCAGTCATGAATTTAACAAATTTGGCCAAGATCTTGAACACGCAAGAGGCCGTGATGTCGAAAGGTATTTTAGAATCTTAGAGCAGATGAAGGAATCATATCGCCGTGATGGAAAGGTAAATAAATTGTTCTTCTGTTTTTTCTTATTACAAGCAAGCTCTGCTGCTACAGAAGGCACCATGATATCCACTTGAGGGATCAGTGACAATTTGTTACCTTTGAAAAGTTTTGTGAAATTATCTATTACCGGCACAAACTGGCTTACATACTTTAGTTCGCCGAATACACTTTTGTTCCTCTGCATGTTTATATTTATAGTTTTGTATTACTCGTTGATTTTTTCTTTAGATTTATGCTTCTCCTAATCCACTGCAGAGACACCAGAAGTTGAAGAAGATATTTATTGTTATTCATGATGAATTGAAAGTAAGCACTCTTTTTTGTCATTATGATGGTTGCATCGATTTCATATTAGTTTGAGCTTCATTTACCTGCCATTTTATGGCCGATGTTGTTCTTGCAGGACATCAAGCAGAGAATAGTGGATTATGCAGAAGCACGTTCTAGAGACTAGAAAAATTCTTTACTGATATGTGATATGCTGGCCTCTTCCGAGTCTAAACTTATACCTTGCAAAATGCATGTGGAGTCACAAGTTACCTTTGGACATAAGTTGTATTTGTAGGATGCTGAAAGACTGCTCTGCCTCTCAGCACTGACATGCTGAAGATAAATCGAGACTCTTCTGCTGTTGGGTGGAGTTCAATCGTGAGTGGCACATTCTCAAGAAACCATTCTTGCGGTGGACTGAAGAATTGTTGTGGTGGATGTGGGAACTCTGTTGATGATATGTAATCAGGGGGAAACTCCGTTATTGTTTGCTGCAGTTTTGTGGTTCCAGGCAGCTCGTGATATCATCACCTCTCATTTTTTTTTTCTCAAGAGTTCAGGAGAGCATTTTATTTATGGCACTAAGAAATTCAGGGAAGAGTTGCAAAAATTGGACGTATATCGTGTAAATACTGTTACCAGTGAGAGCAAGTAATCCAAGTGTACAGCTTTTCAAGAAATTGTTATTTATGAATACTGAATGCAAACCAACGAAGAGCACGGCCATTTGTATTATGTACATGTCAATTATGTATTATTTGAGTTACGAATTGAGGCTTCTGAGCATGGACCAGGCCAAGTCGAATTCTTGGATTCGGTTTGGAGGTGGTGTTACACCATTCCATTTGCTCTTCATATCAAAGCGTGATTTCGAACCTTGCCTGTGCCAATGACACTATAATTATGTTGTCTGCCTGTCTTATCTTCTTTATTGCTTTGGTATGCAATTTCACTTCACCTATTCCTCAAATTTGGAAGGAAAAGTTACGTCGTTACATGAATATACTATGCGAATGAAATAACAACAATTTTGAAAATAAACTTTTTAAGATAAAAATGGGGTAGGTTGACAGTTTTTTTTTTTTTGTTTCATTTTATTGGATGCCTGGACTTTTAGTCCAACCCTTTCTCTCTCACAAGTATACTTTTTGAGTTCTAGCTGAATCGCTTTGGAAGAACGTTACCCGATCGCCTCATCGGACAAGATTTTACAACGTAACCTCATGTACTCTGATGAACTTACGATTTTGTGCTGCGACATATGATGAATGATGAAACCAATTGCGGGCAGTTGCATACTCTGTAGACTGTACACTCAACCGCAACCAGAATTAGAGACCCCTTCAGGCTGAAACTTACCCTTTACTCGCTGGGGCAGATACGCACACATGGTCCGCAGTCACATGGTCCGCAGTCACATACGATTGAGCACATAAAACTCATCAGCATTAACAAACAACACATTTGATCAATAAAATTAACATTATGTGACAAAGTCCTTCTACACAGAGCTACCAGATGTTTTTCTGCTTTTCTGGTGAGGCTATCACATACATGCTGAAGCAACAGTCACACTTCAACAACAAAGTCATAAATTATTATATAATGTACATGAATACATGTTCAGGAAGCCACCTGCGTTGTTTCCAGATGTTCCACATCAAACCAAAACAAAAGAGCAGTCCGAGAACAGATTACTCTAACCCGCTGCAAGACAAGGGCTCCAATGGTGGAAACAGCCCTAGCACCTCCTTCAATCCGAGTGCTTAACACATTCACACTATCCTTACGGCCCTTTGCTGCAAGGGGCTCATTAGCTGTGCTGATGATAGGGTACGAGAGATGATCCAATGGGTTTTCCTCGCATTGAAGAATACAACCTTCAATAGTGAGTCTTCCACTCCTATGAAGCAAGCAGCATCCCAGCTCTGCCCTCACAGTCAAGTTTGCAATCTTGCAAGTGGCTAGAAACTCTAATGCACTACAGGTTAAAGTATTTTTTGAGAGTAATCAGAAAAAAAATAAAAAAAATGAGTACCTCATTCGACGAAAAAGGAGAAATGGACAAAGAATCTGAACAAAAACAAACCTTTCTGAGCCTTGTAAACAGATCAATAGAGTATCATCAGGAAGAGCACCTCCACCGATCTGAACAAACAATAATTTTCATCAAAATGGATTTTTTAAACACTTCCGAATAACATGGGATTAACGTACAGGGTTCAAGCTCGAGCTAGATGCATCAAATTAAAATTATCTATTAGGGCCATCTCTGGGGAACAATACCATTCGTAAACATTGAAAACTAATGAGAACTACGGACCCAGAAGTGAAGGCAAATCAACATTTTAAAAACAAACGTTGACTCCTTCATTGGGTCTGCAAATGCAAGTATAAAATATGAGAAATATTAGTCAATGAAAAACCAGCTACAAAAGTATACACTACAGCAGTTAAGAACTTAAGCTATCACATTGATCTTTTTGAAATGCAATTGTTTACTCCATAATTTGGGTAATTATCCCTCAGTCCCCAAAATGTGTATGTTTGAAGATATATTATCAGCTTTGACATTCGACATTTGCATTTTCAAGAAAGTGAAGTTTGACAGTAACAAACAGAAAGGATGGCCAGAAAGGTTTGTTACTTCAAACTGTATATATGCGAACTTGGAATAGGGTCCGGCACTCTGCACAATCAGGTACAACTAGCAGGCGTTCCCTAATTTCTGTAATTGGATTTGACTACTACTTGTTTAAGACCTGTATCTCAGTCAACTATTTGTAAATTGTTAAACTATTTCTTTCAATATACCTTGTAAAAGTCAACAGAATAACTTGTACTAAATATAAGGCAGATAAATAAGGGAAGTCATAAAAATATATACCAGGCAAAGTGGTTTGTTTATCTGAACATTATGTGCAACATGACTCCCTCCAGCAGCAATAAGAATGGTATCGCCAGGCCTTACCAAAACAACAAAAGACTTGCTCGATTGAGAGAATCCTAAATTTCTTTCTCCTGATCTATATCAATAAAAACATATCACTAACCTGGCAGCAGATATTGCATTTTCAAGGTTAGGGAAAACTCCTGGCTGAGATGAGTCTTTGATGGACCGATCTACTCGTAGCCAGTGGTGAGGATGGCATGCCAAGAATCGCCATCTGTGGCAAACCAGTGCTGTGTTATACCGATCTGCAACCCAGGAACCAATAGGAAAAATGCTAAACGGCATCTCATAAAGCAAAGAAAATATTGGATAGATATCTAAAAGAGGACAATTAATTATCACTAAATAAGAATTGACAATACAACATATACACATTTGTACGCTTCAGTGAGTAATATGGCCACTACATACAGCAAAATGATCATGTAGTAAGTATTCACTGTGATCCCTCTTGCTTCTACACTCGAGGCTCAACAACCAGTATTATTCCTAAGTGTCTAAGACCACGTTGAGGGAAAGCCACACATTTAATCTGGCTTCCTATTTGTCAGCACGGAAACCTCAAAGTCAACAACTTCAGCTAGCTTTCTTCAAGTTATTCAGCTCGATAATGTGTCGATGCAGATTAGAAGTACCGACTAGCTTTGACTTTTATAAGCATAATAGGATTCAAGTACATACTTTGTCACAAACACCATGCAATTAAAAGACGAAATCCCAAATACACGCTTCTAAGCTGTAGTACGTCGAAAGGATAAAATGGAGCCCAGCTACCAAAATTTACATAAGAATCGATGAAACCAGCAATCGCACATTACAAATGACGACACGGGTGACGGGTACAACATTCCAAATACCCATCTTCTTTTATAAAGAAAGTGATCGAAAGAATTAAACTTTAGGAGAGAACAAGGAAGTTACATAGTCTCATTCGAGAAAAAAACGAAGTTAGGTCTTCCAACAAAGAGAGGGAGTGAAACCTGGAATTGGGGTCAGAAAACTGAAAATATGCATAAGACACCCATCATCGAGATCGTTAATATTCATCCTAGAGGACGACTTCAGCCTTTTCTTCTCCATAGGAACGAATCCAGACGCCGCCGCCGCCGCCCCAAGCTCCGGCACGGACTCGGCCATAATAGAACTCAGAATCACCTGAACTTCATCGGCTGCAAAGCAGGAACCGACTAGGACAACATTCCTACTCATCATATCCCCGCGCTCTCGCGTTTTCTAAATAGTCTACTTCCACGTGTACGAAAGATCCTAATTCCTAATGCTCGTGTGAGCACTATGGTGGTGAAATTTATAGTGGATCATGATTAACCTGGCCCATTGAGGCCTACCATCGCTAATGAATAATGGATCTGGTGCGACCCGGCCCATTGAGGCCCAATTCTGTCTATATATTACTCGGGGGTATTCGGTGGTTGAACGAGGGGTGAGAGCAGCGGGAAAGAAGCGGGAAATGGACACAGGAAGTTGCCTCACCAACTTTGTCGACGATGGTAGTGTTGAGAGCCATCGATACTACTTAGCTCGCCGGACTTTGATGGAGATGTTGAGGGACAGAGGGTATGGCATCGATGCCTCCGAAATCGACCTGACGTTACCCCAGTTTCGAGCTCGGTATGGTCAAGTGATCGACCCTAAAGATCTGAAGATTTCTACTTCACTAGTTTCTGACCCGTCCAAGAAGGTTAGTTACTTGTTTCATGTAATAGCTAGTTTTCTGTATTCTTGACTCCCTTGGAGCAGCATGCCCCTGTTGTTGCTTCTTTTAACCTTCTTGAACCATATCAACATAAAAGAAGACATTTTTAACGTCATGTTGGACAAGGGGGAGTGACGATTGAAGTTATTTTTAAAATGTCTACACCTTTTGTCTATGTCTACCAAATATGTCGAGCTTTTTACTTTTGCTTTGAAGCATTGCTCTTGTATTTTACAATGTGCACTATTATCCCAAAATTGTGGCTCCAAAAGGAGGAATTCGGAGCATCATCTATTTTATCATCTATTGCTGGCTTGTACTTGGTGCAAAGGAATAGAAATTGAAGATAATATAAATATTCTCTATTCCTTGAAGTTTACTGATCAGGCCCATGAATTAATTAAGGTTCTTTACTCCTTGCAGATTTTGGCATTCTTCTTCAACACAGATGTTGTCAAATTACCAGCCATACGTGCCATTTTGGCGGACAAGCAAAACCATGTTCCTATGATTTTTGTTCTCCAAAATAAATTAACACCACAAGCCAAGCAGGCCACGGTAGAGTTCAAATTTAATATTGAACTCTTTCAAGTAAGTTTCACGTTTTAAGTTTATTATTTTAAAAGTCTTTCTGTGTGTTTTTTTCCATTGACATGGAGTTAAAGATTGGGTTTAATAGTTGGGGTTTTCTAATGTACGGTCAACTTTGTTTTCTTAATTGCATCTGACTATTACATCCTGGATTCTGTATTCAACTTCTTTGACTCCTGTTCTACTGTGGTCTCCTTCAGATTACTGACTTGTTGATAAATATCACAAAGCACGTCTTAAAGCCACGGCATGAGATTCTCTGCCCTGAGGACAAGCAGAAGCTTTTAGCTGAGTACAGTTTGGAAGACAAGCAGGTCACTTATATATATATATATATATATATATATATATATATATATATATCCACACATTATAATTATATATACATATATATAATAGATATATACATTTTGGATGGAGTGAACTGGTACATATTGCTTAACAAATATGAGGTTTACTGGTTTTTTTTTTGGGAAAAACTTAGGAGTACGGCTTTTGGGATGAGTTTTTCAAAGCACTCAATGCAAACAGATATCTAGTATCCTTTCCCAAATCGGCACTTTGGTCTACCTATCTTTTTAAAATTATCAGGTGGTCTATTAGTTGCCAAATTTCGGTACTTTGCAGTTTTCCTGTACAAAATGATGGGGCATAGTATCAATTTAACTCAATGAGTTCCCTTCCATTTAAAATCCTGAATCATTGTTAGCATACAATGGCTGGACCTAGTTGAACTGAAACTGAGGATTCCTTTTTTTCCAAAAAGTGAAATTCTCAATTTGCCAAAGTGTGTGCGACCTCTCTGCTGGCTGGCCTGACCTAGTGAATGTAGTAGTTCATAATGTAGAAAATATAGCAGAGGACTGTTCAAGGACAGAATATATTCCTCAAAGTCAATTCTGTTTATGAAAAAAGAAGAGAAAAGAAGAAAACAGGATTCATTTACTGGGTTCGAACTTTCCTATGCAAGGACAGGTTCCAACATCGGCAATGTTAATTGGAAAGTTTCTTTGAGTTGCAATTTCTTATCTAAAACATGCTGAACTTTTATCGATATGAGTGACTGTTTTTAGTAACCGCTCTTGTGGTTATAGTATAATATCTTCTTTAAAGTAGTGATTCCTTTTTTAGTTTGGGACTTGCTTTGGTATGGGGGTATGGAGGAACAGAAAGGTCAAATACTATTTTCCCTGGGGTTTTCAGACTGTACAACTGGTGAAATTCAGGCTATAGGGCAAAGTTTGACGATTTTCCATAAACTTTCATAGTAACCTCCATGTTGAAGGCGATACCAGAAATGTTATTTGTTGGTGTTGAAGAAAGGATCCTCCTTGGCTTCAATTGAGAATGTTTTCATGAAATGCAGGATCTAGCTAAAGATTTGATGCGTTAATGGTCTCATGTTCCAAGAAAGGAATGTTGTTAAGCTTATCCACTAGCAAAGAAAGGGTGACCCTCATTGCAATCCTCCCACACTGATTGTATCTTCCTTTGCCTTAGGGCTTAAAGAAAAGTGCCTTTTCTACAAAAAAGTAGGTTAGCAATTCTCTGAGTGACAAGTGTTTTCTATGTTATTTGGTTTTGTATGCTACAGATTGTATAGTAATTCCATAGAGCTTTAAAATTCTGCGAACGATATTGAGTTGTGCATTGTGATTGTGATATCCATACTTCTAGGTTCTGATATGGTGGTAGCAATCTGGTGGTTAGACCATCCTGCATCTCAGGCTATATATGTGGAAGCACAGTATCAGGGTCCACATATCTTGATTCTTACTCGTTGCACTTGTTAGTCTATCTGTCTGCTTCTTTTGAACTCTTTTTATGATTAATTTGGATGATTTAACCAATGATCTAGATCATATATTTTTACGGGAAGAAACATATTTTTCCAAATGCTAACACATTCTTGGTTTTTTACAGCTCCCATGCATGTTACAACGTGACGCAATTGCAAGATATTATGGGCTGCAGAAGGGACAAGTGGTGAAAATCACGTACGAAGGTGACATTACTGGATTACATGTTACGTATCGTTGTGTTGTGTAATGGTTACGAGATGCATGCCCAAGTGGAGAACTTTTTTCGAAAAAGTTCATTTGTTTGGTAGTTTCTTACTTGGAAACACGAAAAACTTGCATGCCTGTAACATTGCTATCGCAGTGTATAACCAAATATTTTGTGTAGATGCCTGTGTAAAATATAAGCTTGTCCCTAGGCTGAAATCAAGATCAAAGTTCATGTAACGAGTGTGTAAAGCGCTCCACATTAATACTACAAAACCGAACCAGGTCACTTGAATGCTGCATATTCCAATGTCTTGAAGCTGTTGTTAATTTTTTAAAAAGAAGGAGAAGGAGAAACACCCCCTGCGAAGATTTTTGCAAAATTATAAAGGGGAGATGGAATTTAGGTAAACGACTCACGTACCTTAAAATCCAACATGGCTTAGTCGGTCCAGGTTGAACCGGTGGTTTTGATTTTTATTGATTAAGCATATGCAATTACATGGATCTTCGAGAAAATAAGATTCCGGAAGACTTTATTTAACCATACTGGCCATTGTCGATGCCCTGATCTCATTTACACGAAGAACAAGAAAACCCCTTTGACTAACAATTAAATAAACCAATAAACAACGAAAACACTTGAAACCTTATTTTAAAAACACGCACAGGACCATACTTGTTTTGAACTGCTCAGTCCACCTGAGTTCAGCGGGCAATACAAATCTTACAGCACCGTTCTGTACTCTTAAGACACTATATCCGGGTATATTGTAACAAATATACCCGGAATATTATGACTAAGGATAGTTTCTTCGGGACCATGACCTGCTTCTAATAACTTGGAAATACTGGAACAAACTACAACGACACAGCAGCTCAGCGTTAAAAGATCACAAAGATGCTGGACCACCCAGAGATGGAGCAAAATCCAATCTGCTGACAGGTAAGAATCAGAAGCATCTCAATGATAGCAACCTGCGATGCCACCAGCAAAACACCATTAATATAAAATTCAAACAAAAACACGCACATGTACGGTAGGGTTTGGGGATTGATACCTGGGGGATTTCATGGACTTGCTCTGCAGTTATTCCTCTATTGAAGGTCTGTTGGTGGAGGGATTTCGGTTTCAGAAGCTTCAAGGACCTGTTTGCCTGTCGTACCGTCAGATATGCACTCTGTTCCTGGATCCACACCTTCCAACTTGGGTTTCAGAGGAAGCTTCTCAGGATTTGTAGATACTGGTGATCCAGGAATTCCTTCCTTAATGGATGGCCCAACAGATGGCTCCGCTGGCCTATGAAACAGCAGATGTGCCACGGTACGATCAATTGGATTTGTATCAGTTTCTGCATCTGGCACTCTGGTAGACCTGCAAAAGAAGGATATGAGAAAATGAATAAAGAGTTCTTCCTAATGATAATGCACTTTGATAAGCTAATAAAACACCAAATGACCAGATAATTAAAGAAAAAGTGCCCATGGAAGGACAACTACCCCCAAATACGAAATCAACAGATCAGAGTAAATAAAGAAAAGTGCTGGGTGCATTGAGGAGACGTCTCAAGTTAGGCATATGCATGGGGAGAATGTCCCATGTTTCAAAATCAAGTCTTGTTATTTACCAAACGAAGACAATGTTAGTTCTTTGGGAAGAGGAGATGGAGTTGAGACTTAGACATAGGCTTCAACCTCATCTTTAGGCTTGACCATGATTCAATAAGCTTGTACTCAGCACAAGGCGATTTAAATTTAGAAAATAACACAATTTCAGCCATCTAGCGAGACATCAGGCTGAGCACTGGCTCAGCTAGACCGAGCTATCTATGGATCAATTGTTCAACAAGGACCTTAGCTGGTTTTAAGAAGGCAATGGTGCCTTGTTACAGCAGAACACATTTGAACACAGCTGCACTCATGCAAGCCATGATTCAGCTGAGCAAATTCAATAAAACTTAGAAAATGTGAAGTCACAGGAGCTAATAATAAAAAATCTAATTTATGACATAATTGTATTCTTTTGCAATCTGAAGTCAAGGCAACAACACTTCCACCCACTTGCTAATCAAATAACGGAACTCTTTCAATTTTTAATCAGCACGATACGACGCTCTCATCAGAGTCTCCAAGAGCTTTGGTACATACCAAGGTGCCTTGAAAAGATGAATCCATTGCATGTCCGTAGCATGCACCTTAGATGTGGAGCATAGTACTCAAGAAAGAGATGGGAATGAGAAATATAATATTGAAGGAAAATTCAACAGAAAGAGTAGTGGCCACTGAATCGAAGCCTTGATCCACAGGTAACATCTGAACTATTTAATCAAATAATGTGCAGTTTTTTAAGTTATAAAACTGTATTAAAGTTTTAATAATTGGTTTATTAGAAAGCAACAAATTAAATGAGCTTGACGATGTTCCTTTTATGCATGCCTTTTTAACAACATATAAGAGCATCGTTATTTTACAAACCTGCCATGATTATCTGACTCATTTGATGTCACATCCCTTTTATCTACGCTGGTTTTGTTTGAACTGCTTGTATCACTAACGCTATGCCTTAGCATTGCACTTCTGGCCAAGCGGAACAAACTATCTCGAATACAAAGCCTGGTTCTTTTGTCCAACTGCAGCATTAGAAGCTGCATTTATCAGAATCCTATCTCACACCATGTCAAATGGTTGCAGCCTAGTTGGATTAATTATAAAAAAAAATGGTTGCAGCCAAATATAAAGACAAAATCATAAAGTACAAAAAGAAAAATTACCTTTCCAATTGCATCTTGAAGCTGGTCAAATATTGATTCAGCGAGAGAAAATACATCAATAGACATAGAGGTTTTACTGGACTCATCTTGTTCTAATGACAAGTTCATTTCCAACGGTGACTGAATGCTGATTGCATTCTCATCCACTTCAACACTATTAGATACTAAATCTTGGCCTTGAGATTCATTCAGGTTTTTATGCTCTGCACCACTGATCTGATTACCAAGCTTCTGTTGCTGACGTTGAATGGCAAGCATAGCTTGCATTTGTTGGCGCCGCCTTAATTTTTCTATCTTCTCCTGAGGGGTCATAACAGAAGGTCTTGTATGAACATCAGCTAACTTCTTTTGCAAGCATCCATGCTTCCTAGAATCTGGAGAGATTTTGCTGTAAGTCTCGAGAACCATTTGATGCTGATCCCTATCAGAATGCATATTTGGTAATGGTGGCATTACAGGAAACTGATGTACCGGGTATCCATGTCCAGTGTGCATATAAGGATTGGTTCCTTGCAAATATCTCATAGATTCAGAGCCTCCAATGACTGAAGTTGGAAAAGACTGAAGGGCAGAGACAGGCACTCTAGCATTAGCATATTGTTGAAATTGGTTCACAGATGGGGACCATGCTCCAGTGACATTCTGAGTGAACTTCGGTTCATTCACTTCTTCTGGCTTTTTTCGAGTCTTCACAAACTTTCTTTGCCTGTTTACCTGAAAATAGTTAATATGAATGAACAAGAACTGATGACAGTGAAATTTCCACAACATAGGATTTGAATAAGTATCTTACAGACAAAACAAAGATACCACCCAGGGTTTGTACCTTGTCAGAAATGTGATTCTGAGCCCCCCTGTTTTCATTACTTTCCTGAGGTAGAGATGCTGATGTCTCTGCTGTTGTCTCAGTGCTATCTTCTGTCTGCCAAAAAAAAGAAAAGAAAAAAGCACAATTTACACAAAATTATCTTGAAAGAAGAAGTATCCAAGCACACATGATCGTGTAGTGGCCTGATGCAAATGGTTGATATATTACAATGAACATTTATAGCCAGACCTAAAAATTGGTGGGGCCAGCTTTATTACTTACACTTGCTCATAATAAGAAAAAAGATCCTAAGCTGAGCATGTGATTGAGCAGGCTGCACAATTTGCTTATACTACATAAATGAATAAGAAGGTGACAAGTATGACTGATTTTCATAGATTATCTTGTGACCTGATGAAAAGTCAATATAACCAATTAAGCCAAACTTTCACCAGTCTTGTTTCATTGTATTTGCATCAGTTCACCTTAGACGGAACCCAAATACCCAAGAAATTAACAATAAATGTTCCATACCTTTTCCTTCAGTGAGGATTGTCCTCCAGTTACCTGGTTAAGAAACTCAGTGCCTTCAACCTTATTTGGTGGCACATTTTGTGGACCAACAGAGTTGAGATGGTTTCTCTTTGCCATGTCAGAGCTAGGAGACTGGTTTTTATATGGAACGGACTCCATTTTTCCCTTATAATGCTCTGTGGTGTTCCTGATAGCTTGGAATTCTGAACTTGGAGAGCTTGCAGCAATGGACAAAGACTGTGCAGGGCTATTATCAATCATGTCTGCAGCAGCGGAAGATGACCATAGCTCATCTGCACTTACAATCATTTCACGTCCAAGTACAGAGTCATCATTTCTGCAAAATCATCACTTGTGAGGATAGCATGTCAGAAACTCACAAACGTGAATTACACAAGTACATAAGGGAAAAGTAATAACCTACTAGTTAATTAAGTCTACTAAGTTGATTTTTTAGTAGTTCGGGTAAAGTTTCAACCATGACCTGATTTGGACAAAAACAAAAAAGCTACTACCTAAAAATCCGATCAAGGTCATCAAAGTTGCCAATATTAGCCCAACTGTAGTCAAGGAAGCCATCACTCTCTTTGTCATCGTGTTCATTTCCAAACAATTCAGGTTCACCTGCACCAGAGTTTGAGAACGATCAATATTTTATAGATTTCATAATCCATTCAGAAAAATTAAAACGGAGAAAAATTGGAAAAGGGATAATTCCCAAAGACACTTCAGGGAAGGTCTCAATCCTGAAATGAACCTGGATATGGTTCTGATCACAGAACCAAGATTCTACAGACATGGAAAGAAGGCATTGGAGAAAAATGGAGATGGATTGGTAAGTGGAACATAGTCTGGGACTTACGAATAAATACTCTTTTTCAGAATAAGAGTGTCCAAAGTTCAAAATAGCATAGGCATTCTAAAGTTAACCACACACACACACACACACACACAGAGGTTAGATTGGTTAGTTGATTCTAAGAGAAGACCAGATCACCAAGGTACGCCACTTAGCAGAAGACAGTTTCAAAAATAAAGTTTACCTTCATTTTAAGAAATAAAGGGAGCACGCAATTCAGCTGACATTGTATGTAGTATGTTGATGTTATTTATGATGTCATACAAGTTACAATAGTTTGACCTGCCAGGATAGCAGGTTAGGGAGAATTGAATCAGCCACTAAGTCTGCTCTCGGCACATTTCACCAAAACATAAAAAGTATTTTCCAATCACACTACCTTTCACCAAGTTGAAGTTGGCCATATCAGTGAAATTAGACAATTCAGTTCCAATAGAGCCTCCATTGTTGTCCACAGTGGATGCAGGCAAATCTGTCCACGAATCCAACCCCAGTCCAGAAGTTGAAAGTTCTTCATTTGTCTTGACAGGGGAGGCTTCAACCTTAGTATCAGGTAAGTCATTTTTTACTCCCAATGTCTTCTCCTCGCCAGATTTACTTATGACACTGATGTCTTGAATGCATTGCTCCTTCCCAATATCCCCAAATGAAAAAGATGTGTTCTCATTGTGGTCCTTGGGATATGGAACAATATGATCATCACTCTCACCAGGTTCACCCCATATTATGTCTGCAATCTGGAAAGTTAAGAAAAAGAAACAAGATAAGATACATTTGAAAACAAGGGAAGCCAGTTTACATTTATATTCTGAGCTTCATGGAAATCATTAAACTTATCACCCTCAACCTCTTAAAGGAGTAAGACCAAAGGTCCTTCATCAGTCAATGACCTTTATAGTCCAAAACCGCAGACACTAGAGCATCACATTAGACTATTGCAAAAGAACATCAAGAGAAGTACCACCAGAAGTAAAGTTATTGGCTCTGTATGTTATGAAGGAAGGAGAGCGAGAGAGGGAGCAAGGGAAAAACAATTGCCTTTCACAAAATCAAGGATACCAGTATGACCCTTTAGAGGCCTCAGCAAAACTGCAGTAAAAATAGTGTCACCCTTCACATATAACTTCATTCATAAATGCATACTACAGATCACGACCCTATCTTCAACCTCAATGCCAACTGCACACAAGCTAGAAACCTTCTCAACAAAGAACAATTTCACTCTTTTCATGAACTCCCTTCCCTATTTTCACCAAACCTTTCTTTCGTCACTTAGAGCCTCATTTGGCCTCCTTTCTTTAACTTTAGTGAACATAGGGTACACTTGTATTTGTAAGTATGCTTCAGCTAAACCCTCCACATTAGATGCACTACACCAAGCAGGTAGACTAATCTAAAGCACTTTCCCAAAGGAATAAAACATTTCTGCAATTAGGGAATAAGTTAGGTGGTAGTACCACTCAGAATCAAGAACTAAGTAACTTGTGAGATTCTGAAGACATTTATTCCACTAAGAATTCCAGAAATTTCTGTGCACATTCTTTCCAACCTCAATCTGCCACATATTAAGAAAACATAAACTATAAATGTAGTCTTGGTTTTCTTCATAAAGATTTACTGCACAGAGATAACTCAATTGCAACGGAGACTGAACAATCATAAAAAGCAAAATATGTGACTAAGACTATTTACCTGGTAGGCAGACTGAAAAATCATAGACCTATCAATACCAAACCTAGATGGTCACAAGGAAATATTACTGATATGAAATGCTTTTGCTTATTAATCTCTTGATATTTAAAGGCCTTCAGTGCATCATCATAAGAAGATCAAGGGGCACAACCAATAAATGATTCAGAAAACCATGATGAGGGTTTATGATGTGGAGAAAAAAAAAGGAAAAGAATTTTTTTTAAATATCCCCTTCATGGTGATAACTTCATACTTGTCTCTGGAGACAGACACATTTTACCAATATTCATTGTGCTAAATTTTGATATGCAAAAAAAGAGGTATAGAAGATAGACCAATACAAGATAAATTCTACACGTTTGATGTATGTTTAGATTCCTCTTTTTCTTCCACGAAGATATGCTTATGAAAGTTTCCAGTTTGTGAACTTGAGCAACAGAATAAACACTGTAGTTCAAGCCTTTTCTTTTGTCAACAGAACATAAAAAGTGTAGTAATAAACCACGGTTAAAAATTTCTTCTAGTTCTCACATTTCTGTTCATGTGTGTTCGCTAAGATAACACCTTCCACTTAAAATAACTTGACTAATGGTTCCCGTAGCCATGAAAAATCAGTACGAATTTAAATTAGCTTCCAATCACATCGAAAAGCTAAAAACCATCAAATAGTCTTCTATGCATAAAAAATTCCGTGCGGTAAATAGGTAGACCGAATAAACTATACTACAGACAGCACGACAGTTTTCTTTGAAGGAAATAACTATGTTCCATCTCATGAACTACACAGTGCATCTTCTCTCCGCTAATTGTTCATTCCGTGCGAGGAACAGGATGTCCGCTACCTTCTCATCACTGTAAAAGAAAAAGATTTGGAACTACGTGCTATAGTTCAAAAGTTTCCCTTAGTTACACTTAATCCGTCAGAAACTCACAATTGTCTGATTCTTCCTATTCATTGTACACGTGCACCTCTAAGAAAGCCTTTTCCTCGCCGAAAAAATGAGCTATTCTGTTGAACTAAGTGATAAATACTTCAAGACACAGAGGAAGCTCCTTGAAAAGCAATCGTAACAGTTCATCGTGTAGGACTTGAGTAAAACGGCACCGGAAAAAGGCAAAAAACATTTTTTTTCTAAAAAAAATGAACGAAGAACACATCCAAATAAATTTCCGAATATTGTATTTTCGATATGGTTTAAAAAATCAACAATAAGACAAAGAAAATAATCCACCTCTTCGTCGTTCCAATCAAACATCTCTAACGACCTCCACGCTGAATCCCACTTCCCGAAACCACTCGTAATTCAACTGAATCATCGCCGGATTCAAAGAGCTCGGAAACACCTCAGGTCTTCAACCAAAATCGAGATACATGGGCGCGCCAACAATCAAATTGAAGCGGCTTCAGTCCTCTCAGAGCAAAGCACCACCACGAGGTCCAAGGAAGCGAAAAACCGTAGTAGTTGCAGCTGTAAAGAGTTTATGGAGCGATGGATGGACGGAGAGAGAGAGAGAGAGAGAGAGAGAGAGAGAGAGAGAGAGAGAGAGAGAGAGAGAGAGAGAGAGAGAGAGAGAGAGAGAGAGAGAGAGAGAGAGTATGTGTGAGACAGAGAGACGGAGACGGATATGTGCGTGGGAAGCAGAGAGAAGTAGAAGCCAGAGAGACAAAACGGGACCCACACGTACACGTGGAAGGCAGAGATTTACCCTGCCAGCCACCGGGTCCACGTGGGCGATACGTATCATAATTCGTGGCTCCAAATGAGCGATCTAATGCTGCAACCCCATTGGCCGGGAACGAATTTAAGGTTGATTTGAGTTTCATCTGGGCAGCATTTCGGGTCAATTTCGTCAGATTTGGCGAAAAGTTCGGTTCGTGGCGGGAGTGATCCCAAGAGTCGCTTTCGAGTCGCGGGAGGGAGGCGGAGGATGGCCAGCGGTGGGTGGATAACCGGGTTCCGTTCTCACGGACCCTCCAAAGGTCGGTCACTAAACTAATAAATTAACCCCTTAATCACCCCACTCATCCGCCTTAACTACTATCTTAAACACATTCGCGATAGCATTAAAGATTTCGCCCAATGAGCCCCGTTTAATTAATTTTCTAATCCTTTGATTAAGGTACCAAAAGTCAACCATGTTTGTGCGGCGCGGCTGAATTGAACGGTGAATTTTTCCCGTAATTTGAATAATATATTTAGTGGCCTGTGAATTTTTGTCACATTGACGGGAACGTCAGGAGCGTAAATAATTTAATAAAAATAAAATTTTGGGCCTCCGGTTTAGGATTTGGTGAGTTGGGTTTATGGCTCATTTAAGTCCACCCACATTTACAGAAAAAATGTGGTGGGCGATGAAGTACCCACCTGTAACTGTTTCACTTGTCCTTTCTTCGACTCGTCCGAGTCTAATTTTCTCAGAGAAAAAAAAAAAAGGGGTGGATACCATTTATTTGTGTACACCAATATTTAAAAAACCGGACCGGCCATCAAATCCGTTGTATATTTGGTTTGGTCGACCCGGTTAGACCATTGGTTCAACCAATAAATATATATATTTCCATCAGTGTTTTCGAACCAAACCACTCCGGTTCTTATTGACTCGGCCCGGTTCATTATAATCAGGACTATTTTGTCTTTTTTTTTTTATAAAAATATTAAACAAATATAAAGTATAGAGTATAATATTCAATGTCCGGTCCAATCAGGTTTGGTTTTTAAAACACTAATTTCTATAGGTAATTAGACAAAAAAAAGGTGATTTAATTGTGACTATTAGGGTGAAGTGGACCTAGTTAATAAGAACCAACTCACTTGCGAGGACTAAAACCCGAGACTTTCCACTTACGTGGTCGAATTGCTAGTTAGGTCAGGCATGGGCGTGTCGGTGTGAAACAATTAGAGTAGATTGGAGGAGAGACAGAAGCAGCCTCGAAATTACGCAAGAACTAGTTCAATTGCCCACTTTTGGACGTGTTTGGCCACGATGCTGAGGTATCACGGACTTGTGGATCTCCAGCGTAACACATCAAATACGTACATGAATTCCAAGCTGATCTTAGACTAAAAAAGGCCAAATACACATAAAAGGAAGTACAAAGGGTTTAGTAATGCGATAAAATGTTTTGTTATTATTTTATTATAAAGTATCATAATTCATAAGACTTTATAGTACTACAAATAACTCTAAGATACCAACCACTATGCATTATAAAATGTTACGACACATATGAGAAATAAAAACTCAGGACTGCTCGTTGGTCTTAGTGAGAGAGATCAATTACAAAAATACAACCGCATGTTTTGGATAGAGAAGGCTGCTCAGAAACGCATTTCCCTGGACTATCAGAGAAATAAAAACTCGAGACTCTTGAATTCTGATGAGTAGAGCAGCGGCCATGGAAGCAAGTGACGTGATTCTCGTTCTCACCTCAATCGCGATCGTCTTCGTCCTCTCCTCACTCCTCGACCAACGTCGTCGTCGCAGGACTAGGCTCATGCCCTACACTTATCCGGTGATCGGCCACCTCGTATCTCTGCTCCGCAACCGCCATCGATTCTACGACTGGGTCACGGACGTGCTATCGGAGACTACACTACCGTCGAAGACGATCGAGGTACGGCCTCCGTTCTTCGGCACCCCCGGCGTGTGCACGGCCGAACCCACCAACGTCGAGCACATTCTCCGGGACAATTTCCCCAACTACGTCAAGGGGCCCCGCTTCAACGCCGTCCTCGCGGACTTCCTCGGCGACGGGATCTTCAACGCCGACGGCGAACTCTGGGCCCACCAGCGCAAGACCGCCGGCCACGAGTTCAGCACCCGCTCCCTCAAGTCCTTCATCGCGGACATCGTCGAAGCAGAGATCGCCGGCCGCCTCATCCCCACCCTGCTTTCCGCGGCGGAGGCCGGGAACGTCGTCGACCTCGACGACGTGTTCCGGCGCTTTACGCTGGATAACATCTGTGACCTCGCGTTTGGGGACGACCCGGCTTGCCTGGGTCCCGGCCGCGAATTTCCCCCTTTCGCCCTGGCCATGGACGAGGCGACCGAGATCTGCTTCCACAGATTCTTATCGCCCCTGCCTTGGATCTGGAAGGCGAAGAGGGTTCTAAATGTCGGCTCCGAGAGACGCCTCCGTCGCGCGGTGAAGACAATCGATGACTATTTGACGAGGATCGTAGCTTCGAGAGAGGAAGAAGAACTGATTCGCACCGGTAATCCGCCTAAGCAAGATCTGTTATCAAGGTTCATCGAAGCGTCGCGGAAAGAAAACCCAAATCCGGGCTCATCCAACCAAAAGCGAAGAAAATTCTTGCGAGACATCATCCTCAGCTTCGTATTCGCCGGCAAAGACACCACATCGACGGCGCTGTCGTGGTTCTTCTGGCTCCTCTGCGAAAACCCCAGATGCGAGAAGCGAATACTCGACGAAATACGAGAAGTAGTACTCGTGTCGGACGCCGATAAAATCGTACCGGGGTACGAAGAAATGAAACGGATGAACTACTTGCAGGGGATGATATCGGAGTCCCTCCGGCTGTACTCGCCGGTCCCCCACAACTCGCGGCAGTCGGCGACGGACGACGTGCTGCCGGACGGGAGCCGGGTCGGGAAAGGGTGGTTCGCGGACTACTCGGCGTACGCCATGGGAAGGATGGAGAATCTGTGGGGTCCCGATTGCCGGGAGTTCAAGCCGGAGCGGTGGCTGAAGAAGGACGGGTCTTTCGTGGCGGCGGATCAGTTCCGGTTCCCGGTGTTCCACGGCGGGCCACGGTCGTGTCTGGGGAAGGACATGGCGTACTTGCAGATGAAAGCGGTGGCGGCGGCGGTCGTCACTTTCTTCCACGTGGTGAAGGTGGGGGAAGAGCCGCCTGGTTACACTGTCTCGCTTACACCCAAAATGAAAGGTGGCCTCCATGTCCGCCTCATCAAAAGAAATCAATCTTCGTAACAGTTGCTAGACATTAATTCATTGTACAGAAGAAGAAATATACAAGTAAATTGGTTTTTTTTATTTTTTTTTGTATCTTGGCTAGTTTTCCTAATCTAAAGAAAGTAACAATATGGGACGTGATATTTGAAGAGAAACTTTAGGTTATATGCATTCTTTTCCCAAGTATGTATCCAAGACCCCCTTGTTCTTGCTTTCCACTTTCCAGCCTTTGGTTCTCTTTCCAGTAGGTCTCTCCACTGCAGCTTTTTCTCCAAATGCAAAAGGATTTCAAATAGTGAGTCAGCCCCACAAGGGGGTGGGGCCCGTTAACGGCCGGAAAGAAGAGAAGGTATTATAAAGCTGCAGTATAACAAAGGACACATAACAAGCCTCCGTTACACAAGAGAAACGCGCCTGTTAACTACTACTTACCTTCTTCTCTCTTCCTCTCCACTCTCCACGCGTTACGCTTCTGCGTCCGCCATTGAAATTCTTCACCAAACGAGGTGCCTAATTCCCAAAAGCCGCATCGCTTTGTCATCTTTGGAGTTCACAGTCACGGGTTTGTCCGGACTCTGTAATAATCTGACACTACCGAGTAGCAACAGTTTCATGATCATGGCTTCAGACTTCAGTACCCGTTTTCCGTAAAACTGTTCAGTGGCGTGGAGATTCTCGTTTTCTCCATGGACGAACGTCGGGAGGTTAAAGGGATAAAGGGTTTCTCTCAGAAACTTTAAAAACCTTTTAAATCTCCTTTAATGGAGACGTTTACAGTCTACTGGACGGATTTGCGTAACTCGCTTGACCAAAGGAACATGAAACGTCAGATGCTTTTTTTTGTCCTAGGCGTTACTTTCGAAGACGAAGTTGGTGGGAATCTGACGATTGAGATCATCAATTTAAATTAATCACCGAAGATCGTCTGCCAAGTCGTCTCTTTGCCTTCTTTAAATAGAGTCGAAGCGCTCTCGTCTCTGCATCACACCCGAGTTTACCAGAAAGATAAAGAGTTGAAGCAGAGAATGGCTACCCTCGTTGTTGCCGATCCTCTTCCTTCTCCCGTCGATGATGCTCAGGATATCAGGAAGGCCGTTGAAGGTCCATTTTTCCTCACTATTGTAGATTGCCCTTTTCGGTTTCTCCCGCTTCTCTTTTATGCCTCTGCTACTCTGTTCTTGTGTTTTTGCTTCGTCTTCATTTGAAATTGATCGGACACATTAGACTGCTGGCTCTGGAGGCCTGCTAGATTACTCGACGAGGAACTCTGTCTCAGACCAAAATAATCTTCGGAGAATCCGAGGATGACCTATACGAAATAAATGATTGGGGATTGATTGATGCTGCATTTTGTATTTTTATCTCAATCCTTTTCGCTGTAACAGTTTCATTTGTTTGCTTGGTGCGACAGGGTGGGGGACGGACGAGAAGGGAGTCATCTCGATTATTGGGCACAGAGATGCAGTTCAGAGGAAGCTGATAAGACTAGCCTACGAAGAGCTTTTCCACGAAGACCTCATCAAACGCCTCGAATCCGAACTCTCCGGTGATTTTGAGGTACTGTACTGTCATCTTCTTCCATTCCATCAACGATCATCGGAATTCGACGATCGAAGATATCTTAATCAGAGCAATTTTTTGGGATCAAAGATGACATTTTTTCACCTCAGAAAGCCGTGTACCGATGGATCTTCGATCCGGCGGAACGAGATGCGATCTTGGCTCACGACGCTATCAAGAAGCTCGTTCCCGATTGTCGGGTGATCGTGGAGATCGCCTGCACCAGGTCCCCCGCCGAGCTATTTGCCGCTCGTCAGGCCTACCAGCACCGTTACAAGCATTCTCTGGAGGAAGACGTCTCTGCTTACTCCTCGGGAGACATTCGCAAGGCGAGAACTTCTCTCAAGAACCCAAAAAAACCCCACTTCGCAGAGATGCAAATTTCGATTTTGACGGTATCTACTCTTCTTCCTGCACAGCTTCTGGTTTCTCTGGTGACCACTTATAGATACGACGGAGACGACGTAAACGCGCGCTTAGCTCACAACGAAGCCAGCATCCTCCGTCAAGCTATCGAACAGAAGGCCTACGCCCACGAAGAAATTATCAGGATACTGAGCACGAGGAGCACGGCGCAGCTCACTGCAACCCTGAATCGCTACAAAGACGATCATGGTTCATCAATCTCCAAGGTATCGAAGAGATGAGAAATCAAATACACTTATTTCTTGCTCCTCTGTTCCCATTCCAACCCCGTCGAACCCCATTTTTGCGACTGATCCAACTCGGTGTTCCGGTTTCTGAAGGAATTAATGGGCGAACCGAACGAGGAATTCTTGCCTCTTCTCCGAGCCGCCATCCGTTGCTTTTCGTCCCCTTACAAGTATTTCGAGAAGGTACGTTAGAATTTCGCACCAGAGTTCGAAAATTTTGTTCCTGCCTGATCTGCCATTCTTGTTTTCGTGAATCGAATCAAGGTGGTGCGCAAGTCAATCAAGGATTTGGGAACGGACGAAGGGGCGTTGACGCGGGTCATAGTGACGAGGGCTGAGAAGGATTTGAAGCATATCAAAGAAGAGTACTATAAAAGAAACAGCGTTACTCTGAAAGATGCAGTGGCCAGAGACACTTCCGGGGATTACAAGAACTTCCTCCTCACTCTGCTTGGGGAAGCTTAATAATAGTTAATACTCTCCCGTCCAGTCTCTTCTTCACCGCGAATCCTTTCTCCACTTCATTTAGGAATAATTCTATGTTAGTTTCCTCGTTTTTGTGTTCTCTGGAAGATCATCACATTGTCTGCCATGGAGGCTCTGAGGCTTTTGTTGTTGTTGAATTTGCATGAATATCGGTTTTTGCTGATTGAAGTTGAAAGTTGAAACTCTGTTTTCTTTCTTGTGTTCTTGCTCTGCTTGTGTGAATTGAGTAGTGATCTTGGGGTAGGTATTGCTACAAACATCTCAAGCAATCAATGTCACCAACCACTTAAAGTACAAAGAATACCCAACTTTTTTTTTTTTTTTTTTTTTCCTTTTCCTTTTCCTTTCCATCTTTTTTTTTTGACAAATAGCGATTTTATTTCTTTAAAAAACAAATAGTTTACAATGAGATACATAGATTACAAAGGCCACTGAGGCCCTGTTTGGAGCATATTCCTATGGACACCTTCTTTTGCAAGGGAATCAGCCAGAGAGTTTCCTGATCTAGGGATATTGTTCCAAATAATATTCCATTCTGCCGTGACCAGTTTAAGCTCATCAAAAATAGGCTTTAGTTTCCAAGGTGGCTTTCCTGCTTTTGCCCATCTGATTACCAATTTGGAGTCTCCTTCTACATACACCGGCTCTGTTACATGCTCTCTTAAGAGCTTCACTCCAGTTAGCATAGCTTGGGCCTCCGCTTCATTAGAGGAGCAGCAACCAGCTGGTCCTGAGTATACAAAGATACAATGTCCCCCACTATCTCTAACAACACCTCCTATGCCTGCTTGCCCTGGATTCCCAAATGAAGAACCATCAAAATTTAATTTTACATGTCCTGCTGGGGGAGGTTTCCATTCTTCTAGTTGAGGTTTCTTGTGAGTGCTGAAGTATATAATCTTTTTCCAATGCTTACGGATCACTCCATCTTTGGAGATTGAGAGATGCTAAAGGTGTCTTGAAAATTCATTGAAAAGAAGAAATAGAAAATTTTAAAGCCAGATGAGCAAACCTTCCTCCCCATTTCAGGGACAAAGGAGAAAGGGAGAGGGCTATATAATGGATTCCTTTTAATCTGGCCCTTGAACTAAGGCCATGGTCACGTAGAAGGTTGTGTTAAATACTTTGCCATATATTAGAGAAGGGTTCTGTTTTCAATGGAAGGAATTAATGTAGTATGACAAAAGATAAGTAAGCAAATATGAAAGCCATATTAGAGATCTGAATGGGTATATAGAATTGTAGTATTATATTCTTCGGTACTGGAACCAATTAACCCTCATCTTACATGTTCTTAATTTCTTAGTCAACGCTAATAGAATAGGAGTTTGTATTAGGTCATTGAGTTTTATTATATTTAGAGAGATGTATTAATTTAATTTCCAATTTTATTATTGTAGTCTCTTTCTGCACAAGTTCCTTCAAACACCTGAGATTTTCTTTCCTTTGTTTGTACCTGAGAAAAAACACCCTCTTTCTCAAATCTCAAAACACCCATTTTTTTCCAACCAAACCAGAAATGCAAAAGCTTTTGATTTTTATTCTGTGGTAAACGACATGTCTTTTCTTCTTTCTTCTTCCTCAGGCGTCTCTGGCGATCAATGCAAGCAAGAAATCCTTGTAGTTGCCACTCGTCACTTGTGCAACCTTGGCCTCGAGCGAAATCCCATATAATTTACCGAACTCTTCCTTGATCTCCTTCATGTCCACATCTGCCCGGGTCACAACCACTCGACTCAGAGCTTTCTTCGCCGTCTCATCTGCCTCTTTCGAGAGGGCCTTGAACAGTACCTGAAACCAAAAAAGACCATTCAACGGAGCAGAAGTCGAGAACTGATCAAGAGAAAGTCTGGTTTTCGTTTCGTTCTTTAATCACCTTGCTGTAATAAGTAGCTGGAGAGGCCAGGCATTCGACTGTTGCTTGCAGGACCAAATCGCCCTCCAAATCCTTACAAGCCCCAGTTTTTAGAATCATGTTAATGATCAGGAGAAACAGAGTTTAGAAAAAAAAAAAAAAAAAAAAAAAAAAAAAAAAAAAGTACTCTGTTTTATCAAGTAGCATACTTTCTCAATTGCGGTGCCGAAGATTTCATTGTATTGATCGAAGGTGAGTTTGAGCTGCTTCTTGCTCCTGGTGCTCAGGATTCTGACCACTTCTTCGTTTAGTATGGCGCCGGGTTCTTTAATGGCCTTACCGAGTGTCTTAGCTTCCGAAATCGCGAGCTCTGGGTTCACCCACGGTCCTTCGTACCTGTAAGAACTCACCAGTGCCACGAACAACTTCGAACAGAGAAAAAACGGAGAAAAGCAAGTGAGCCCCCCTGATCGAAGCCGAAGCAAATCGAGGAGAAAGGATCCAAGTTCTTGGGAAAATCGAAAAGATGCTTACTTTGCGGCTGGTTCCGTGGAGGTGAGAGGCGACGTCTTCCTCGAGAGAGCGGTGGAAGAGGGAATGGTAGGCCTTTCTGGCTCCGAGAAGCTCTTCGGAGGAGCGAGTAGAGGCGACCTCGACGAGGACGTCGAGAGAGGGACCCTTGTGTACGACTTCGTTGGCGAATCGGGCGTCTCTCTCCCATGGATGCATCGCCCATTGCACCACAGCTTTCTGTACATCTCTCAAATCAAACGCGAGGAAGATAAAAAAAAAGTCAACATCTTCAGACATGAGAACAGAGCTGTATCGTACCTTAAAACGGGAGAACTCCGTCTTCAATTTGGCGATATGGGCAACATCCCATTTCTCGAAGGAACGCTCGTCGTCCCTGAAGAAATCTGTACCGACTTTCCTGTAACCCGTCAGGTGCTCCGGCTGCCATTTCCCGGAGACGGCGACAATAAACGATTCATCCACCCCAAATCCTAAAACAACAAAAAAAAAAAAAAAAAAAAAAAAAAGATCAGCATGCACAATCAAACAAGTAACCAAACAAAATGAAGAAACCCAACACGAAGAACTGAGAAGACGAATGAAACCCGAGAATGCCTTCGTCAGGGCTTCCAAATCCTGAGCACTCGCCATTGCTTCTTCTCAAATTCTGGAGGCAGTGACTGATGATATCGATGTCTTTCTTCGGCTTAACTTATATACAGAGTCTTCGAGTCCTTCCCTGCAGTAGTACTGTTTGTTGTTAGTAATGTCAATGGAGGAGTTTCATAAGATTTATTGCAGTATGTTTAGTAACTTAGTATAATTAATGACGGTTATGAGGCATGAGGATTGAAGTAAACCACTTTTTCATTAGATTTACCAGAGCGTTTGAAGTTTCAAGTTTGTTGAAGAGTATTAATTAAGTTCCAAGAGTTATAAGCTCCCAACCACATCAAAGAGAGATAACGGAAACAAATTAATAAACACGATGTGAACCAATACCAAATACAGATGACCAGAAGAAGATAAGTTTGTGGTTTCAGATGCACTGAAATCTGTTTCATTTCAGTACTCTCACAAGTCACAACCACAAAAGTCGCGGCCACGAAAGCGAGGAGGCAGCTACCGCAGCAAAAGATAACGTTGGTCCCTTCTCGATTTTATATATAATCACATGTGATTCACATTAGCCGTACTCTAATACTCTTGTCACATCACACGTGATTCACCCGAACTAAGGAGTTATTTAGAGTGGAGGGAATAAGATTGTTAATGCAAATCTGTGACGGTTTAATTTATAATGACGTTATTTTGGTTATGTTAAAATGACTGATGAAAACAGGGGCCATAACTCGAGATATAATAAAACACTGCTTGTTTTTTTTGGTTCTGGTAACGCACTCGCTCCGTTGAATTGGATTCTCACTTGTTTATTTTCCTCTCTCGTATTTGGTCGTGCCTCAGTGTTCGATTAGGAGAAGAAGAGAGGGAGAGAGAGAGAAAGAGAGAGAGAGGAAGAAGACTTAGAAGAGCAGGGGAGATGGCGACGATTACGATCCCGGAGCCTCTTCCGTCTCCGGTGGAGGATAGCGAGGCGCTCAGGAAAGCCGTTCAAGGTACCGAACCGCATTTTCCTTTCTGTTTGTTGTTTTCTACGTCTCTGTTTCAGAATAACAAGGAGAAGGATTCGGGGGCATTTGATTTTTTCTCTGGGAAGGATGGGGAACGGACGAGAAGGCGATAATTAGGATCCTGGGACGCCGAAATGCGACTCAGCGATCGAAAATCTGCGAAGCTTACCAGCAGCTCTACCAAGAGAGTCTCCTCGATAGGCTCGATTCTGAACTTTCCGGCGATTTCAGGGTACTCTTTCTTTCTCCTCTGTCTCTCTTCAATTTCCTTCTCTTCAAGGTTCGGATTCAGTTGGGCGTTCGTCTTAACTGAAAATGCTTGGTTCTGTAAGAAGAAGCATTTTTCAAAATCCGAACCTTTGTCTTCGCCTGAAATAGTAGCTCCTTCGTTAAATGTTTGATTTTTCTCTGGGGAAACGAACCGAAACCAGAACGCGGTGATCCAATGGACGCTGGATCCTGTTCAAAGGGACGCGAAGATGGCGAAGGAGGCTCTGAAATCCAAGGACCCCAAACGTCTGCTCGTCCTCGTCGAGATAGCCTGCGCTTCCACCCCCGACCATCTCATCGCGGTCAGACGGGCCTACTGCTCCCTCTTCAAATGCTCCCTGGAAGAAGACATAATCCTCCACGCCGAGCCTCCTTTCAGAAAGGTAATCGGCCACTACCTACTACCTGCGCGCATCTTCGATTTGAAAAAAGTTCTGACCTTTTCCCTGTGTTTCATTTCAATTCGCAGCTTCTCGTGAGCCTAGTGAGCGCTTTCAGATTCGACGAAGCGGAGGTGGACGAGGCGGTGGCTCAAAAGGAGGCCACCGCGCTGCAAGAGGCCATCAAGAGGAACGCCACGGATGAGGATCATGTCGTGTGGATTTTGAGCACAAGGAACAAGTTTCAGCTCAGAACTGCTTTCGAATGTTACAGCAAGATTTATGAGATTTCCATCGATGAGGTATAAAATATTAGAAGAGAGAGACAAGAACCCAGAACTACGCGCGTGAATTTCAGCTTACCCAATTAACTGAATTTCTGATGCAGGACGTAAAAAACTCCATATCCGGCGACCTTGAGTCTCTTCTGGCGACTGCAATCCGGTGCATTCATTCCCCTGAAAAACACTTCGCACAGGTAACAAACCGCACACGCTGCAGTACTGTTCCTGCTCTCCGATCCAGAGAGACCCTTTTGCGTGTTCGTTCGTTAAAAGGACAAAATTTTCCTTGTTTGATGCCGTAAAACTAGGTTATACGAAAATCGATTGAGGGTTTAGGGACGGATGAAGATTCACTGACCAGAGCGATAGTAATGCGAGCAGAAGTGGACATGCAGAGGATTAAAGAGGAATACCAGGAAGCGTACAAAGTAAAGCTTGCGGACGATGTTATTGGAGATACCTCTGGAGATTACAAGGACATATTGCTCGCCTTAATCGGTGAGGACAACCTGTGAATTCCTGCAACTTCAAGCCAAAGACTAGACTGCGCCTCCCTCCCCCAACCCCCTCAATGAAATAATACTTTTGATTCTTGTGGTATCATGCATGCATGCTTAAAGTTTGACAAATGTAAGTTATCTCTATGACAATTGATCACGAAAGTGGATCCCATTTCACACTATTTTTCCTTAAATCTTATGGACCGGGCTACCGTGCGGCCGCGTTCGCACATTTTTTAACGGTGCGAACGCGGATAACAAACGTCGGTTTGAAATATTATGTTTGGGTGGCACATTGAACAAGTGGCTGAAGGCTTTATCCATCTTTGGCAGCCCATGAAATGATCGAAGAAGTTGGGTCCAAAGTCTATCCCAAAATGACTAGTTGATTTTTTTTTTTTTACTTATTAGTCAAGATTACTTTTTTGAAGTTAACTAACTAATAAGTCAAGATTATTTTAAATTATTATCTTTCAATTGTGTTTTTTTTCAAATTTTTTACTATTGCCTTCAACAAATAATTTTCATCAAATTTCTTGCTCTCAGTTATAACCTTTATGAATAAACTTTTTAAAAATTCCCTCACTATAACCTTTATTTATAATTTTTTTTTTAAATTCTCTTACTATGACCTTCAGTCATAATTTTTCTTCAAATTCTTTTATTATAGCTTTCAGCCATAGTTTTTCGTCTTCATAAAAAGAATTATCTTAAAATTCACTTTGAATAGCCATAGGTAATGATTTTTCTTCAAATTCCCTTACCATAGCCTTTAGTCATAATGAATTCTCAAAAGATTTATTTACTGTAGACTTTAAACATGATTTTTCTTCAAATTCTATTATTATGACCATCAATCTCTCAAATTCACTCACTATAGCTTTCAACATGAATTTTCTTCTAATTCCCTTACAATAGCATTTAGTCATAATTGTTCTTAAAAATTCATTACTATAAACTTTATGAATGAATTTTTTTAAAATTCTTAAAATTCCTTTACTATAGCCTTCAGTCTTAATTTTTTTTCAAATTCCTTAACAATAGTCTTTAGCAGTGATGATGTTTCTTATAATTCCCTTATTATGACCTTCAACCATTATTTTTCTTCAAAATCACTTACTATCCTTCATAAATAAATTTTCATAAAATTCCTAAATTTTAGTTTTCTATAATAATTTTTTCTCTAAACTCCCTTACTATAGCCCTTAGTCATAATTTTTTTTTCAAAATCCCATACTATAATCTTCATTAATGAATTTTCTTAAAATTTCCTTACAATAGCATTATAACATGATTTTTTTTCAAATATTCTTAGTATAGCCTTCAATCATAATTTGTCTTCAAATTTAATGAATTTTTGTCAAATTCCCTTACTATAACCTTTTGTCATAATTTTTATTAAAAAATCTTTACTATTACCTTTATTAACGAATTTTTCTTCAAATTCCCATACGATACCTTTTAGCCATGATTTTTATACAAATTTCTTTATTATAGCCTTTAACCATAATTTTTCTTCTAAATCCCTTATAATAACATTCAGAAATGATTTTTCTTAAAATTTTCTTAGTATAGCCTTAGGTAATGCATTTTCTTTAAATTTGTAAATTTTAGTTTTTTATAATAATTTTTCTCCAAATTCCATTAATATAGCATCCAGTCATAATTTTTCTTCAAAATCCCGTATAACACGAACCTTGACGAATGAATTTTATTGAAATTCCCTTACTATGACTACATTATTTTCCTTCAATTTATCTTACTATACTTTCAATCATTGTTTTTTAAAAAAATTCCTTAATATAAAGTACAACAATAAATTTTCTTCAAATTTCCTCACTATAACCTCTAAAAGATGGTTAAGCAAATAAAAATGAAACTATTGAATTTAAAAAGTAGAAGATAAGAAACTGATTTTATTAAATGAACAAACTATTTCTGCATTCAGGTCGAAAATGTATTACAAGATATTTTAGATCACTAAAACACAATGCATATCCAAGGTTTTAAAACAGAGCAGAAAAAGATTGGAGAAGTCGCTTACAACTCATACAATGGAGAATCCAATCGAGGCGTGAGAGTGATTCTAAGTGGGTACTTTCGGTTTGCAGTGATTCCAACGTTCTCTGTCATGTCAACGCGATCAGAGTCCGGAGGTAGATCCCACTGAAAAGCCTGAACCAGTCGAGCTAAAGTGAGCTCCATGATTCTCATCGCCAGATTCGCAGCGGGACAAGCTCGCCTGCCGGAGCCGAACGGGAGCAGACCGTAATGCTGCCCCAGTGGGTCTATGTCTCTGTTCTCGTTCAGAAATCTCTCGGGTCGAAACTCGAGCGGTTCTTCTCTGTACACGCCCGGATCCCTCTGTATCTTCCTGACGTTGACGAGGACGGTCGTTCCCGCCGGAACGTGGTAGCTCCCCACCTTGCAGTCTTCGATGGCTTCGTGAGGTGCGAGTAGGGGTCCCGGCGGATAGAGGCGGAGAGACTCTCTGATAATGGCGCCCAGGAAAGTTAATTTGACCGTATCCGAAGCGGTTACCACTCTGTTTCTGACCCAGAGAGGCTCGAGGGATTGGAGGGCGGAAGCAGAGAAGAACTTATTGACCATGATTCTGCGGGTGTCTCTCCAGTAGGGGCCGTAAGTTGCGAAGGGGAGGAAGGCGGAGTCCATGCCCAGGTGTTTACTCATCAACAGCTGAGGTCGACCCGCCATGGCGAGATCGTTGAGGGTGTAACACTCCTTGGCCAATTCCCGGCTGCTTATCACCAGGACGCGCCGGAATCCGACACGGAGACTGATTGTCGGTCCGTATCGGTCGGCCAGTCCGGCCAGGTACCTGTGGATGAGGGAGGCCTTGGAGTAACAGGAGGATGTGGCCAAGCAGAGGCAAACGCATTCCTGGCTCGGGGGCTTCTTCCTTGCTCTTCTTTCTGTGGTCGCGAAGGTGAATGTAGAAAAGGAGGACGACGAAGAGAAGCGTCGAAGCACCAATACTAATTAGCAGGGCCATTGGTCCTTTCTTCTATGTTTCTTCTCTGTTTCTTCTTTTTTTTCTTCTCTGTTCTTTTTCTTCTCTGTTCTTTCTCTCTTCTCTGTTTTTCTTCTTCTTCTCTGATTGTCTCTTAACTTCCACGTGGAAGGTCTTTAGTGGTAGGAGGGGGGCTCTCCCGTGATGTCCATAAGATGCAAACACGATGGGCCGACCATTAATGCTGAGTTTATTCTTCTTGATTGTGTTTATTAAACTTAATCAAAAGTTCTTAAAGCATTCCAATTAAATATTATATGTTACATGTGGTGTATCATTACCTTTAATATTACTTATAATTAAATTTTGCTGAATCTGTGTCTAATTGTCAGTCTTGACCAGCTCTAATATATTTGCAAATATTTCCAAAAGTGATCAACCCCGCATATATACCAGTTAATATTACTTATCTTTTTTTAAAAATAATAAATTAATTCACTTAAAATTCAACATTAGAATTTAAATCCGCCAGCTATTGGTGAAGCTAATTAATTAAGTTGTCGAACTTCACGATAATATTTTTATCATTTAGGGTGAACTTATATATTAATATGTACGATGACTTTAAATTGTCATATAATACATCTTTAAAAGGGGAGAATTATTATTTTTTATTATTATGTTATATTTAACTTGCTATCCAGTTTTGAATAACATATAATTATTTTTTATTTTGTACCTATTTTTTAGAATAACATATTATCTAATTAGTTTATAACATATTATTATATTATATTTAACCTGTTATTTAGTTCTAAATAATATATTATTATTTTTTATTTTGTATAGTAGTTCAGATAGCCGTTTTCGCGAAAATCCTCTGGTTGGCAAAACGGCCCGATCAATTGATTAAATCGATGGAATTACAAAGTGATTGTTACAATTTTACGAACTAAGAAATTTTGCGGGTGCTTTCTCCTAGTATTCCTCCTATTCGATCTTCGTGTGCGAATGAAGTTACAGCTTTCGGGTGTTTCAACGGTGAGTCACGAACTCCGAGATAGTGTACACGAACCAGCGACAAATCTAGTTGGTTGGATGGAAGTTTTGGTGATCAGCTTGTTGACGTTTCCGTGGTTGTGCAAAGCTTTCTTGACAAATTGGACGAACTCCGAAGATGGCCTAAGTGAATTGCTGGATCAAGAAAAATCTATTGGCGTGAAAAGTTTTTGAACTTCTAGGCGTTTACCTTCTGGCTATTTGTGGCCAGGGGTTGTGGCGGAACGAAGACTTAGTAATTTTCCTCCATCGATCCTCAGAAAGGGGAAAGGTCGGCGAAAGACTTGCTATTTTTATCGGTCCTTTGTTTAGGGACTACCAGGATTTATCGATCCTGGTAGCTTGAGGTGGTGCTGACGTGGCGTTGATGATGACAAATGGTGATGACGACGACAAATGGTGATGAGGATAATAATGTGACAAAGCAATGGAGCCGGTGATGGGCTAACGGATAGTGACTTGGTGAAATAATGGATAGGCCAATGACGAGCCTATAGACGAATGATAGACTGATGGACGGGTGGGTTTGCCGTAGATGGGCCATTCAGATTTTGACTTCTACAATAGTATAATATACAAGGTCATTATTCTATTGTCTATAATATACAAATTTTCTGAAATAACATATTATCTAATGGTCTATAATATATTATTATATTATATTTAACTTATTATCCAATTCTGAATAATATATATTTTTTTTATTTTATTTTACATACTTAGTCTACATAGCATAAATCGATTCAGTGTGGAGGATTGATGGGTTGGTTTTGATTGGATTTAAAAACTCTGTAAACTAGTTCAATAGTTATAGGGTACTTTGGTACTCTAATCCATAATTCGATATTTTCTAATTAGATATTCATAATTCGATATTTAAAAATTATTGGAGCCATAAGTCATAATTCTCCCTTAAAATGAAGCACTTCGTCGTTGTACTCCAATACATTTTACAGTACATTTTACAGATTACAAACTTCCAAGTCATAAACGCTTGAGGGACGTCTCACACGAGCCCCCTTTTCATGAGATTGATTATATGCAATCTCATTTACTTCCAATGTATAAATGGCGCCTTACTATAGGCCCTGCTACGTCAGGGCATGCATGCTCCTTATAAATCCGCATGTTCTCCCAATTACGTACCTCCATCTGTCGCCACCTTCATTTGCAATTTTGCATGCAGAAGAAAAAAACAGGAGGCCAACGTTAGTGAATATTGTATATATATATATATATATATATATATATACACGCTGCAGGCCTCACACTACCCTCCAGCTCCACCTCTCTCATTTCTTCCTTCTCTCTCTCGTGCATTAATATTATTAAACGAAACATGAACGGAAACACCAAAACTTACGCTCATATCAACACGGACGGACTCCTTCTTCCCTGCAGTTGCTGTTGCAGAAATGGCAGTCGTCGCAACCCAGATGGGGGGCTCAGGCGCCTCAGACCATGATCCATCAGACTACACAGTCCTTATAATATTTAAAAGATATCGCTCCAGCTCCCTTCTCCGATTGGCTGCAACTTGATTCTCAACGCGCCCGCCCCACCAAAGTTAAGACTACTACATGCACGAACAGTACTACTTCCTTTTCAGAAAACTCGCCATCCCCAAAAAGTCACTTAATTAGTAAAACCTGCATTTTTCCAAATCTTTGGTAAGACCGACCTCTGTCCTCACTCGGTCACTCCTCACTCCTCACTCCTCACTCCTCACTCCTCGGTCCTCCTCCCCTTAACATGGAGATGCATGCATGCGATCTTTTACAGAATATGAATCAAACGAGAGGAGCAGATCTAGAAGTAGTACTACTGTTTCTGCTGCATGCATGCGTGCCCTTCTCTCTCTCAAGGCAAGGCAGGCGATTCTGATTGTGAAGGTCATTACCCAGAATATATTTTAAGGCCTTTGATTCGTGCGTCTGATCGTGGAGGGAGAAACCCTGTAAAGAATTCTAGATCTTCATGGTCCACGCTAGCCGCAGCACCGACCTAGCTCTGATAGATAGATATATACACGAAAGAGACCACACGCTCACTTGCTCCATCGAGCGGGGTCTCAAGAGAGAGCAAAAGAGGCTGGCCTGCACGTCGTCTCTGAATTCTGAGAGCGGAAATCATCAAAACCCTACCCGGTCGGTTCCAATAAATGAGAAATTATTTATTTATTTATTTATTTATTTATTTATTTATTTATTTATTTATTTATTTATTTATTTATTTATTTATTTATTTATTTATTTATTTATGGCGAAACGAAAGAAAGAAGAAAAAAAAAAAAAAAAAGTCCTGCATTTTCTTGGAATTATTTATAACCCATTAATTTTCTCTTAATGGAGCCTCTGCAGGAGCAGGCTTTTACGGTGGACCCCACTACGAGAGCCTGCGAGCAGCGCCTCCTCCTTGTCCCTTTCACTGGCTCCCACGTGGCAGGTGCATTTTGATTGGTGGCCGCGCTTTCCGTCCACGTGGCGTCCAGCTGTCAGTGACCACACGGCATCAAATGGCCGTTCATTGCGACGCGTCACATCAACCTCGTCGGTGTCACCAACACCGCAGATTCCAGATGGTCCCACGCACCCAAAAACCCCACCTTTTTTTTTTTTTTTTTTTCTTTTTTTCCGCACAGAAAAGTGACAAAAATGCTAACTGTTGAAGGGGGGCTTTTTAGGTAATTGAACGCCTGGAATATTTGTATTTGTACTGTACTGTATATGTGTACATCCCTATTGTGGAAGAGGAAGACGAAGGTTGAAGAAGACGGCATAAATGGATGAAAGGGAAGTTTAACTATTCCTGTCCGATTCATGACGCCTCCACTGACATACCCAAAAATGGCATTTAACCGCCATTAGAACGCGGAAACGTATAAACAAATGGAGCGAAGAAATAAAGGGAATGAAGTTGCAGAGGGGAGAGAGAGAGGAAGAGAAGAAAGCAAGTAGTAGAGGAGCAGAGGCAACAGACGGGCGCAACAGGCCTGCATGCATGCTCAGCCACCACTGATTCAAAACCTGTCGAATCCATGTTCACCCCTTTTTCTATTGCTGCTTTTTCCTGCGTTTTTAAGTAACTCCGCCCCCACATTCTTAAAAGATAGACTCCTTAACTACTGCGTATGGACTATGGATTATGGAATCCAAAGAGAAGAGAGAGAGAGAGAGAGAGAGAGAGAGAGAGAGAGAGAGAGAGAGAGAGAGAGAGAGAGAGAGGACTGGTTATCCCGTGGGCGAACCTCATTCGTCTACACCACCCTTTTTTTTCTTTGCAGGCGTCTCTGTTGAGCAATTGGCGGAAGCAGGACTTTTCAGAGGGGAGACCCCAAAGCATCCACCACCTTCTCTTTGGTATTATCCACTACTCCTCTTAACTTCTGCATCGTTTTATCTTATCCGATCCTCTTACTCGCTTTCATGGAAATTTCTGAAATTACCTCCCCCTTTGCATCATTATTTTATTTCTTTTACAACAGAGGATGATGATGATGATGTAACAGGGTTCTCATGGATGGACGGATGCATTCTCTTGTTTGTTTATTGTTGCTGGTGATGTCAATCGGATAAAATGCATTGCATTTTTTGTTCAAGATACTTGTTTGATTGTATGTGAGAAAAAAAAAAAAAAAGGAAGCTTTCCGTAACTGTAAGTGCATCTTTCTCTTCTCATTCGCCAATCTCAACCAGTTTTCTCCAATATTTTTTGCCTGCCTGCTTACTGAAACCGGTGGTTATGGGATTTTGTCCAAGTTATGAGGAGAAAACTGCTCTGCCCTGCCTCTGCCTCTGCCTATAATCCGCTCGCTCCATGACGTCTTAGAGTGATCAAAGCGTGCATATTATTTATTTGCACGACAGTTGCTTGAAGTTGATCCTCACTGCCTGCAGCCTGTTAGTCCAGCTTAAAATATCAAGCACTGCACTTTCGTATTATTTATTAACATGATTGAACTGAAGAAAGCAACCTTGCTGCCTTCACACTTTCTTTTCTTGGTTCTGAAGATTATCTGCATTCCCAGTTACTTCCATGAACTTAGAGATGAACTGATCATTTTTTTTTTTGTAAGAAAAAATAAAAGAAGGGTTTGGGTTCTTGCTTTGTTACCCTTCTTCTGCTCGCCAAGCCAATGCCCAGTAGAAATTACTGGTGTTTGATCTACAACAGAGCAGGGCATGATGAGTACTTAACCCTCTATTTCTAAATTAATCAGGGCCAAAGCATGATGCAGTTGCTTTATTTCTTCAGACAGTCATCAGATTGGAGGCCATTAATGCTGGCCTCAGATGAATTTGCAAATTGTAATGAAATGCATCTCACGGTATCCCTGTGGAGCTGATTAGTAATTTTCTTCTGCCAGCCCGTTGCTCAGGGCATGCACACAGTTACTGTATGAATCAGTAAATAAGACGAAAGGAGGAAGATTCATGGTTTACCCTTTACAGAGCGTGCTTCTTATGAGATAATTAAAGAAGTAATAGATGCCTGTCTTCATCTTTATCGACGGAGGGGGCACAGGGTATTTAAGAATGAAGACTATCTGAGGTGAAAAACAAGTCACCTTTCTGAATAAACTAATGGGTGTTTTGAAGTGTTTTCTGCAATCTGTTATCATCTGTTGTTACTATGCCTGTGTTTGGATGATGTGGTGCACTTGCTCCCCGTCTTCGCTACATCTAGCTCAATGCATGTTCGGGACAGTACCAGAGTCAGATGGCATCTGTGGGGCGAGAAAAAAAATTTAATGGGGTCATTTATATATCTTTCAAATTTCTGAAACTTGTTAGACAGAGGAAAGGGAAGAGTAACAGAAGTCTACAATTACGGCAGGAGTAACTTCCCCTTCTCTAGGCTTTATTTCCACTGTTTTTGCCGCCTGAAAACCCTGTCAAAAACCCGGAAGAGGCATGCCTCTGCCATTTGCGATCAGAGTGAAAAGGTCAAGGAGGGTAAAAGCGAGCACGGGTGGAGGTGAGACTGGGAGAGGCCAAGGTATGGAGCATTTCTGTCTTTAAACAAGTTGTGGAAGGCCTTTACAAAAGGTCCAAGTTCTCTGTTTTTGGAGGGTCAGACGCAAATCATGTTAACAATATTAAAAGGCGGTATCTGATGAGAAGAAAGAGAAAAACAAAGGGTTGTAAAGCGAGGAAAAAGAAGGGATTCAGAGAAAGTAAAAAAAGAAAAAAAGAAAGACAAGGGGGTCACTACTCAGAACAGTAATGGAGATTCTTCTGTCAGACCAGAGCCTCTGCTGACGTTTTTTGGGGAGTCTGGTCCCTAGTACAACCTTGCAGGACAGGAAAACGGCACTGCTCCGGCCTCTCCGTAACTTCCTGCTTCATCTTCTTCCCTGAACAGTGAACACCTCCTTCACCATTCACAGTTTTTTTTACTGGTTCCAAGTCTTTGTTACAGGCACCTCCACCGTTGGGGACCATAAATTGATCAACGGCGAGAAACCCATTAATGGGATGGAAATTTCAGGGAACTCAAGCTGAACAAAATGCCCAGTACTGATAAAAAATCTCAAAGATAAAATGGCCAGTTCTGTTTGTCAATGGTGATCAGAAGTAGAGAATTTTGATTTGTCAAAGCTTTAAGGATCTCCAGGTCTTTTGAAGCTTTGGGCATGCTGTAAATAATTCTGCAAGGGTCAATGCCTGTCTTTCCAACCACCACAGTAATTCAGGAATTAATTAAAACCATAACATCCTTATCTTTGCCAAAAGGGGGGAGAGTAAAAGAGCAAGGGGAAAAATATTAAAAATATAGAATGTCTTGAGCTATTTATAACAACCATGAGAGGTCCCTCGAGCAGCCCTGCCATGGTTTGTACTTGCATCCTGAAAAAGGAAACCATGATTCTCCCTTCCTTATTCCTCCCCATTGCCTTCTGAGTCCCAGAAAAACACCCACCAAAAGCGCCAGAAAAGGGCCGGGGAGTAGTACTACCGAAGGAGGATGAGGGGCAGGTCCTCCAAACAGAGCAAGGAAGCAGAGAAGCCCAGAAACAGAGAAGAACCCCATATCTCTGGTGCTTACATCCGTAGCCTCGTCAAGCAGCTCACCTCTTCCAAAACGAAAGATCCCATGAACCCCAAGGCCGCCTCTGAAACCGCCGGAGATCATGGAGCTGAAGCTCCAAATCTTTCTGCGGTTAGTGTCTCCGGCCAGAAACAAACCCAACAATCACCGTCTCCCCAGCCCAAAAAACAGGTGAGGAGGAGGCTCCACACAAGCCGACCTTACCAGGAGAGACTACTGAACATGGCTGAAGCCAGGAGGGAGATTGTCACTGCTCTCAAGTTTCATAGGGCTGCTATGAAACAAGCCAGCGAACAACAACAACAATCATCCCAACAACAACCTCAGGCTCCGCCATGTCATTTAGAGCCAGTCCTGGAGAAGATGAAAACCGGGAAAAACAGTACTCCTAGAATTTTTCCCTCCAATGACACCACTACTTTCTCTAATTACCTGAATAACTACTCTTACCCTGCTTTCTCAAGTACTACTACTCCTATCTCCTGGTCTTCTCCAACCATGCCCCCCCTGTGCATCAATGACAGCTTCAATCTCACCCTCCCAAACCAGCCCCTGGGCCTCAACCTCAACTTCCACGATTTTAACAACATGGACGCGTCCTTCTATAACAATAACAACAACCCTTCAATCTTTTTGCAATCCACGACCCACTCCTCCTCCTCCTCCCTCTCGTCCCCGTCTCCGTCGCTATCCCCGCCGATGTGCGTCGAGGCTCCGTCGATCCCGAACGCGCCGACGTCGCCGCCGGGCACCCACTTGCATCACGCGATGGACGACGAGGAAATGGCGGAGATCCGACTGATCGGGGAGCAGCACGAGATGGAGTGGAACGACCGGGTGAATTTGGTCACTTCTGCATGGTGGTTCAAGTTCCTCAAGACGATGGAGATGAGCCCCGGGGGAAGTGCCCAGGAAGAGATGATCAGGGGAGACGAAGATGGGTTTCATTTCCTCGATGAAATGATGGACATCCCGGCTTGGTTGAATGATGGACCTGCCGGAAATGCACCGGAGAGCTGCTTCCTGCAACAGCACTGGGATGATTTGCCTTGGTAAGCAGAAATTTGTCCCCTGTTTCATGAATTCTGCACAAACCCAGTTTAATTTTAATCCATGATTAGTAATCTAACTGGGATGATTTGCCTTGGTAAGCAGAAATTCTCCTCTGTTTCATGAATTCTGCACAAACCCAGTTTAGTTTAATCTATGATTAGTAATCTAACTGGGATGATTTGCTTTGGTAAGCAGAATTTCTCCCCTGTTTAACGAATTCTGCACAACCAGTTTAGTTTAATCTATGGTTAGTAATCTATGTAGGAGACAAAGCTAGGATTCTGGGAGGATCTTCTGATCTTCTCTTTTCCGATACTCCAAGTCGGTAGCCCATCTCTGTTAGGACCCACTCCATGGATGGTCAGTTTTCAAACCACGTAGCAGAGGGTGGAAGAAGAAGAGCCTTCACCTTCGCACCACCTGGCGTCTCTGCTCTTCAACGGCCCCTGTTTTCCGCCATTAAAAATGAAACCAGATTCTCTGATTCGAACTATATTATTAAAACTGTATTTATCTGCAACAAATCTGAACTTTGTTTTCTTTAGCTGCAGACCCTCGGTATTAGTTATATTCACAAGCTTAAATCGTTTTGTTCGTCTTAATTGCAGCTTGGATATCGGGGAAATCGAGGCCATGGACGGGGACTGGTTAGCCTAGTGCGACATGCCCAATTTTGTATTCTGTTTTTTTTTTCCGATCTTTCTTCTTCATTCTGGTAATAATAAACTTGCGGCGAGATTGAACGGCGCCGCAAGTACGAGAAAAGGAATAACTGTGTATGAGGGGAAGATTTTTGAATCTCCCTTTTGGAACTCGAAAATGGATGGGATTCCGAAACTCAAAATGTCTCCATCTCTTTTTTAAGTTTCCACTACCCAATTCCAAACGCATCATTCAACCACTAACAAGGGCTCTGATTAAATTAAAAGGAAGACCTGTAGGACTTGAATCTTATTGAATCTTACGACTCCAAAGGTAGCAGACGCTCTGCGTTTCCGATTTTATGTTTGCAGATTCAGTGGCTCCAAAGTCATAATACATACATAGATGATAACGGACACTGCAAGAAGGAACTGTTGAAAAACTCTGGCCTGTCCAGAAATCCGACTTCTTTAGAAAGCGCAAGCATCAGAGATGACGAATTTCGATTGCAACTAAGCACGTAAGTCCAACACGAACGACTGTCGATATTCTTTCTAGTAGCTCCAATGTTTTTTCTTTTTTTTCCGCCATGCACGAACGGCTTCCTGCGTCGGCCTTACGTGATGCTGCCGGCCTTAAAACAGAATTCGGTTGGGGTATCGAGAGAGAGAGAGAGAGAGGAACATCCCATTGTCGGCATAATTATCCGAAATCTTACACTACTATGATACTTAATGCCTTTTGTTTACTTACAAAATGCGGAGAATGCATATGAGATTCAGTCTGATGAATCAAATCTCACAGAGAAGTCAATCTGGAAGACAGAATTGTGGAGAACAGAGAGGAAGGAAGGAGACGATTAGAGGCTCTGCAGTAGCTTCAAGGTCTCGTCTATATGCTTCTCCGGTTGGAACTGATTGTTGTAGATGAGCTGAACCACGCCCTTCTTGTCAAGAACATAAGTTTGTCTCCCGGGAAGGGTTCCAAACAGATCAGAAGGGACTCCCCAGTCTTTCCTCACTTTGTTTCCTTCATCACTCAATAACGTGAAAGGTAGCCTGTACTTCTTAACAAATGCCTGCAATGGGTACATTCAAGCATTAGTCACTTAATCTCCTTTGGTTTTTGTTGATCCTTGATACCCACTTTTTTTTTTTTTTTTTTTTTTTTTTTTTTTTTTTCTTCAATAGTCAGGCCAATTGAGTAGAACCACGGTAAGATTTGAGGAAGAATACAAGAGTTGAGGATAATGAAGACAAGTTATGTACCTTGTGAGATGCTGTATCGTCGCCGCTGATTCCAATCACTTCAGCTCCTGCCTTCTTAAATTTCTCATATGAATCCCTGAAAGCACAGGCCTGCAAAAAGTAATCCAATTAAGGAAATCAAGCCCCTGACACGATCAAAACGTCAGAGAGTCAGATAAACTTGTTCTGTTCTACTCTGAACTCGCTGACAATATGAAGTTGAAAGCTTTCTCCAAATTCCCAACATTAGGATAAAATTCAGCCTTCAAAGATGCAATTTACTAGGATTGTTTTTTTTTACAAACATAGACCTAGTGTCAACGAGATGAATCAACAATGTCCAAGGTGTATCCCAAAATAACTAGCTAAATTAGAAAACCTATTACCAATTGATAAGCCAGGATTCTCTCGCATATCTATGCGAAACTGATTTCTGGCCATGAAGATTCCAGGGTTTGAATACTTGGGTGTAGAGCTTTCTGTTAGTAATTGCAAAGGAGAAGAAACTAATTTCTTTCCCAATTGTCTCTACTGTGAATGCTGTACATCAGTTTCATCCAAATTGAGCTATAAAAGGCTAATGCACTTTATTAAAGAGTGTTAAAGGAATTAGCCACCACAAGCAATTTAAATACATGAAATGTAATGTCATATCAGCCAACATTGAACCTCTTCAGAAAAAAAAAATCAACGAGCCAGCAGGGTAAACAAATTACCTGTTTGGTGCATCCGGGAGTTTCATCAGCAGGGTAGAAATAAACGACGACAGGCTTGCCCTTAAATTTGGAGAGGCTCACAGACTTCCCATCTTGATCTTTCAGCGTAAACGAAGGGGGAGAACTGCCTTTCGACACCTACAAGAAAATCAGGAAGCATTCCCCTGTTTTTAGCATCATCCCACATTCCTCAAAATATTTGCCCGGAGATAATGTACCTTGGCTACAATAAGGCCCCTCCGAGCAATGTGGGGGCAAGAAGAAGGCGCAGTAGAAAATGCTGCTGTAGTGGAGAGCTTGATGCCGTAAAACTGGGATTCCGACGATTTTGATGAAATGGGGAGGGCGTATGGAGATGGGTTCCTGTGATTTTGTGTGGGAAGAGAGGTGATTGGGGGTTTGGGCAGAGAAATGCAAGCCATGGCAGCGAGCAGAGAGAAAGATAGCGCGAAAAATAGTTGGTGAAGATGGGTAGAGACCGTTTTTGAGAGGGGAAAAGAGAGTGAGGCAGCGAGGAAGATGGGAAATGTAGATAGATAGGCCCTTTAGCGTGTCCAAATGGTGGCCTCAACCTCACTCACACTTTTTGTACAAAATATGTTGGTTTTTGGTTTTCATGGTTCTTTTATTTATTAATGATTATTTATTAATGATTAATGATTATTTATTAATGATTAATGATTATTTATTAATGATTAATGATTATTTATTAATGATTAATGATTATTTATTAATGATTAATGATTATTTATTAATGATTAATGATTATTTATTAATGATTAATGATTATTTATTAATGATTAATGATTATTTATTAATGATTAATGATTATTTATTAATGATTAATGATTATTTATTATTTATTATTTATTATTTATTATTTATTATTTATTAATGATTAATGATTAATGATTAATGATTATTTATTATTTATTATTTATTATTTATTATTTATTATTTATTATTTATTATTTATTATTTATTATTTATAGAACCGGTTTAACCAATCGAGCTGGGCCAGGTTACGTCTCATAACACAGAATGAATCGCATTTGGCACCCAAGAACCTCAAGATGATGGATCATGAGGAAAAAGCTCATTGAGGCAAGGGTAGGTGTTATCGGCCCACGGACATTTGGGTTAGGGAGAGGGACCCGGATCCGCTGGCCACAGCCATTTGTGGCCAGCGTACGCAAGCAAACCAATGGCGGAGCGCCCACGCCGCGGGATGCCCGTGCGGCGCTCCACCAAGCGCGCAAGATCCGGTCTCAACCGGTCGCTCAACAACAAAAAAAAAAAAAAATTTAAACAGGCGAAAATCCGGTTCAGCAAGATGTGCGGGTTAAGAACATTTTCATCTTCCGCCCATCCCTCTTCTTCTCTCATCTTCTCTCATCTCCATTTAATGTAATGGTATATAGTTGTACGAATGATGGTAAAGAGTTGTAACTAAAATTAGTACATAGTGGTCAAAGAACCAAAAAAATAATTGATAAACATTTGGTAAATAATTGTCCAAAGGATGGTACAGACTTGAAACTATAACGTAGTATTGTGTTAGTATATAGTTGTTACCAAAAAGTAGTATATAGTTGTTAGACAAAAAAAAAAAAAAAAAACTCTAATGGTAAATAGTTGTCCACAGTCTGGTACGAGTTGGTACCAAAAAGTAGTATATAGTTATTAGACAATAAAAAAAAAAAAATACTCTAAAGGTATATAGTTGTCCAAAGGTCGGTACAGAGTTGGTACCAAAAGTAGTAGATAGTTGTTAGACAAAAAAAAAAAAATACTCTAATGGTATATAGTTGTCCAAAGGATGGTACGAGTTGGTACCAAAGCGTAGTATATAGTTGTTAGACCACAAAAAATAAAGCTCTAATGGTATAGATTTGTGCAAAGGATGGTACGAGTTGGAACTATACATAGTAAAGGGTTAGAGGATGATAAGAGTCGAGGAAAGATGGAGGCGACAGCGCCCCGATGGCACTACAGCCAAAGGATGGCACTACCTTAGGGCGATGCATCCCCCATGGCGTTGCCTTAGAATGGTATATAGTTATACGAATGTTAGTATAGAGAGAGTTGTGTACCAACGTGGTATGTAGTTGTCCAAAAAAAGGCTGGTATAGAGTTGGTCCTAAACATAGTATATAGTTGGTAGACCACAAAAAAAAAAATGCTCCTATGGTATAGAGTTGTGCAAAGGATGGTACAAAGTTGTAACTATCGTAGTATATAGTTGTTAGACCACAAAAAAAATTAGACAAAAAAAAAAAAATATTGTAATGGTATATAGTTGTCCAAAGGTCGGTACGAGTTGTTACTAAATATAGTATATAGTTGTTAAACCAAATGCTCCAATGGTATAGAGTTGTGCAAAGGATGGTACAGAGTTGTAACTATACATAGTATATAGTTGTTAGACCACGAAAAAATTAGACAAAAAAAAAAAAATACTGTTCTTAACCCGGACGTGCGCCGAACCAAATTTACGGCCGGTTTAAAATTTTTTTTTTTTGCTCGATGAAACGACCGGTTGAGACCCGGATCGCGCATGGTGGAGCGCCGCACGGGCATCCCGTGCGTGGGCGCTCCGCCATTGGCCGTGCGTACGCTGGCCACAAATGGCTGTGGCCAGCGGATCCAGGTCCTAGGGAGAGAAGCCGGGGCCAATGTTGGGGGGGGGGGGCATTTGTCCCAAAGTACAATAATCAAACTACTACATCCCTTGAGGGATCTAGGTCGACATTATGATCCTAGATGGGGAAGGCAGCCTGCAGCCTCCAAAGGAGGGGTTGACACGCCACCCCCCTCCCTAGTTAGGGTATCAGCATTAGATTTGGAATTTGGCACTCTCCCAAAGATATGGTGCCAATGGATCAAATTCATGCTAGTCATGTTCATGACCTCATAAAGGAACTCTACTGTCTAAGTGAGGCTTTGAGTCCCCCTTGGCAACTTGATCAGGTGCAATCAATCTACATAGAGTTTAGGGTTTAGGATTTAAAGTAAACGAGTATTGCCCCTAATATGATCACACCTCTTTTGACATAGACTCGAGAATTGATCAAATACTTTGAAAAAATGAGTTGGGTTGTCGCATCATATAATCTGACCGGCTGCACCAGATGATAAAAGCTATGGAGCGGGCACCAAGTGATCCAAACCCAAAATCCTCTGATTCATAAAGAATATATCTACTATCTAATAAGAATTAAGTTAATGTTAACTTGTGCAATGAGGAATTAAGTTGCCCCCGATTAAGATGAATGCTTTAGATTCATTTCTAGAATATTTGAGACGAAAGAAGTGGATGAAAAAGACAGTGGGAGACCCAACACTTAATTAAGTGCCATTACATATCATTTTTCTACTTCGTCACAACCGTTAAGGACCTCAAACCTACCCATAATCTCTCCGCTAAACAGCTGTTTTACCTTAAATAGTAAGCCATGCATGAAAGATCTCTTTCTCTGCATCAATATATCGTCACTGTTCTTGAGTAAACGCTCTCAAATATGGAACTCTCATGTGAATCGTGATGTTGGGATGGTACAGAATCTACAGAGCCATGGTTGGTGGGTGGTCTGCCATATACTGAGAAGACGGAACCGGCCCCTACACAAGGAAGGGGGGGAGGGTAGGTGTCTGGTAGACAAACCTTGGTCTCCCTTTGAAGTGCAAGCAATTGTGTCTTTTATCAACCTCTTTTCTGGCAGCCAAACTTTAACGATCTCATTGGTCTCGCCCAGAACCCAAAAACCCTCTCAATTTTTAAATCCCACAAAAACAATCCTCGTGCTTTTCAGGATCCAGCAACCGGAGTTATTTTAGCCATTTTGGTTTCGTAGATAGGTATACATGCTCATATATATATATATATATATATATATATATATATATATATATATATATAGAATTTCATATCCAAGTATCCAAGTATCATCCCTCCGCTTGTTCAGCTGGCTACCTGCTGGAACCGAGGAAGAAGAAGATATTCAGGGTGAGCTTGCCGCGATGGAGAAGCAGGGCACGTGCATGCTCCATCTCCCTGTTAATAGAAGGAGAAGCTCGCGCGTGCACTGCCTCTCCACCATGGAAACTCACCCAAACAAACGCCCAAGTACATTGCAGTATTACTTCGTCCCTGGTAAGACTTTCTAGTGATTCGGTTCTTTCATTTAAAACGATGAAGTGATCAATTCAGAGTACTATAGTTAGAAATTCTGGGTTTTGCTTTGATGCATTATACAAGTCGTCGTCTTGGGCTGTTGTGATTTGTGAAGTCTAATTAAGCAGCTAAACCACGATTTATTAACAACAATTGGACCCATAATTCCGAACCATTCTCAATCAACCGCGTTCCGATCTGTTCTCGAGAGCTAATGCGGCCGAATCGACATGGCCGAGCAGATTATTGTATATCTTCTGCTTCAAATCATCGATCGTTCCGAGCAGGTTAAAATCGTCCGGCCCTGTTTCGTTTCTCAACCGATCCAACCAGTCGCTGGCCTGCTTCAATTGCGACAGCGTCACCGCGATGTTCTCGTCGGAATCTACGGCTCGCCGCCCTGAGCCGCCGCCGCCGCCGTCCTTCCCCTTCCGAACGACGTTGGTTGTTGCCGGAGGCGGCCGGAACCCGGTATCGAGGGCGCCGTCCAGGAACTTAAGGAACCAGGACTGGGATTCCTTGAGCAAGAGTCTTCTCAGTTCTTGTATCTCCCTTGCGCCCTCGCCTTTCGCCCATTCCAGTCTTTCGTTTCCTTGGGGTTCTGGGGATTCTAAGACGTTCTTGTTGTTGAGCAGAGAAGTGTTCCTGTTCGTTAGCTTCGACTTTTGATCGTGAGAGGCCGAAGCAGAGGAGCTGTCCTTCCTCGTGGAGACCGTCGGGTGATCGATGAGCCGGTGAAGCGCGAAGAAATTCGTCAGAGATCGGTGGGGATTCTCGACGGTGGCCGACCCACGTAGATCCGCGAACATGCTGGAAAAAATTAGCCCAAATGAGAAGATCAGCATCCAGAACTAGTAGTACTTAGTTAAAGCAGGATCACGAGAATTAGGATCATTTATGAAATTATGTGATGCAATTACTCGGTTGTTGACCTTCAATTTTGTCTGAACTCGAAAAAGAATTCCATTCATGCAGTATATGTTCTGAAAGTCCACAAAAGAGTTTGGCTGAAAAGCAGAGGTGGGTCTCTTTGATAGTTTTGAACTTTTTACAGGGAAAATGCAAGTTCTAAAGAAATGGGTTTAATTACCTAACAGCCTTCAGAAGAGCAGAAGCCGCAGCTGCTTCCCTGTGTGCTTCAGCGGCCACGGCCAAAGCCACGTTCCTCCTCCTTACCATCCCCTTCAGGTAAAAACGAGGTTTGGATAATCAGTACATTGATATAAAATCCGCAGGTTTTTAATTAATGTCCGACGGCGAATGTGGGAAAGAATATCTGACGTACCTTGCTGAGTTTGGTAATGTTGGGTGGGAGAGGATCCAACGAGAAGGCAGCTTCGGTGGTCCAGTTCTTCTCTGGACCAACCGAAGAGCTCTGCGAAGCGGAGGAGTTTTGTTTCTTCTTGACTTTTCTTGCTCTTCGGTAAGTGACATTATCTTTGTTCGTGGCTCCACCAACGTCAGGCCTTGCATTAATGGAGGATGAGTTTTCGGACTGACCTCCGATGCAGGGTGTTCCAGGTCTCACCTGTGAGAACATACACATCATTTTGTATCATCGTGGTTTGAAGCTTAGAAACTAAAACAAGTCTTGATCATTAAAAGAAAGCAGACTCTCCTCCACTTGAGCTAGTGATCATCATCCTTTTGCTGCTTAATACTAAAGCAATATCACATGGCTTTGTCTCCAAAATGATGTAGGTATATATGCCCTTAATTTATTTACCCACTTTTGATTAAAGCAAGATGGACTCAAAGTGCCATTTTCTACTGATTAATTAAACTAAGACCGACCCAACAGATGCTCGACGAAATGTCGTTTAGATCAGCTGGGTTATGGACCTATGGTCGAACCTGCAGTAATATGAATGTCTCAGTGTCGCACCTGACCTTTGTGATCCTGCTTGCCATGTACATTAGACCCTGCACCCTTTCTAACGACTCCACCCTTCTCGTGTCCGTTCGTTCTACTGCCACCGCCGGTGCGGGCGCCGTCGGCGTTCCCTTTCGAACTCGAACCCAGAACACCCTGCATGTACCTGGAGGCCACCACAACTTTCTCTTCCTTGATCACTATCCTCTGCCTCGGGCTCTCCTCTTTAACAATATCCGAAGAGTCTCTGGACCCATTAACAGCTTCGTGGTCATTCACCTTGGGGCCTTCCGAAGGAACCAACATGTGCATCAAGTCCTTTGGGTTCCCCATAAAGGGGTTCCTCCCCGGCACCGGCCTCACCCCGACCAGGACCGGCACCGGGGTCCCTGACTCCACTCTGTCCACATAAATGAACTGACCCAGTTGTAATTTGTTTGCCAAGATGAGCTCGTTGTCTTCCTTGGACAGGGCGACGTAGGTGGAGTGAGAGGAGTCAGAGACCTTGATGAAGAAACCGTGGTTTGGCCACAGCTCGGACCCTGTCAGGGCGGGGACGATGCTGATCACCTGTAACAGGACGGAGCGGTGCTCTCCGCATACTTTCACGTCCGAGTTTATGTTCTGGAGGAGTTTCAGGAGCACTCCTGGAGTGAGTGACGCCATGTTCTGTGCAGGTACTGCCTGATCAGATGGAGAAACTATCTACCATGTATTAAGATTGTAAAACCACAACTGATTTTCACTAAGAACAATCTTTAATTAGTTTCAGCCCACATTGAAGTCTTGGGAATAAAATATAATGTCTGCGGAAGTGCTACATCTAAAGAAGTGTTAAGCTATATATAGAATCCTTACAAGATCCCGGCCTTGATTCTCTTATCTCATCATAAACATTCTGTATGAGTTGATTGAGGGGATATATTAATTGTGGAGATTGATCGCTACAGAACACACACACACACACAAAAAAAAAAAATAGCTCCCTTTATTTCTAGATGCAAGCCCTAAATTAAACTCCACCAGCAGTAATATTCGAAGGGAAAGGACCAATTAAATGAATCCTCATGCAGCATTGAACATAAGAACCAGCAGGAACCACACTCAGGGGATGACGAATATATTGAAGATAACAGCGACAAGCCAGTACGTTTAATTCCCTACTACAATACACAACATCTAAAACCCGCACTCAACTCGATTGCAGGGAAGAAGAATTAATTTCCTATTTTTCAACCGCACTTACTCGCGACAAAACACACGAGACAGTTTAAAAATACCTGTAAAAAACGGTGCCCCAGAAACCTGGAAGATCATCTAACGCGCAGAAGGTACAGGCCGGAGACAGACAGAGGAAGCCCTACATTGCGTGCCGTTCATGTAAAAGAACATCACAGTAATGCGGATCGTCGACAATTCGTCCGTAACAACAATCCCTCACGTCAACTACATTAATCTTCATTCGAATGCAACGAAAAAAAAAAAAAAAACGAATTAATTAAAAAGAAGAAGAACGGAGATATAAAGAAATGTATATTAATTAGGGATACCTGGAGAACCGAAATGAGATATAGAGGAAGGAACAGGAACTCCAAATGTAATGGAGTCGGGTTGAGGCCCGAGGGAGAGAGAAAGAGAGAGAGAGGAAGCACTCAACATCGTCTTCCTGGGTGGGGGCTGCCAATTAGCTAGACTCCGTTAGCTTTGCTCGGGAGGCACGTAACCACCGCGTTCCCTTGCGTTGTAAGCGAAGCAGAGATTACAACTTTTTGGACTAATTCCAGCGTGCCCCCACAGCTAGCTAGGGTGCGATAATCCAGCCGACAATCCGAATGATGAACAAACATATATGGCCTCCTCCTAATTAAAGTAAAGATGAGCAGTCAAGAGATTGAGATGATGAAAGGCGAGCTGTCATGAATTTTTGGAGATCTTCTTCATGCACATCTATGGTGGCACACCACTACATAACGAGATCTTCCGTCCCTCTCCACCTCCAAATAAGACTTTGTTCTAGTAGTGACAATATGGCGTGGCACTGCCACACCACGAGATTGAAAAGAGTTAGGTGACATTACATGGCGGTAGAGTTCGGATCAGAATTCAAAACTGTTACGAAAAGCTATTTACGTGGTTCGGCCAATGTAGCCTACATATGGTTCATACCTCATATAATAAACAATTAATAACAAATTAAATAAAATAGACTATTTAATTAGCGAAGAAGGCCTGTGATTAATTATTGGCGGGAAAGACCTCCCTAAGAGAAGGCATTGGCTTCCATTTCGCTGCGAACTAGTTGTGCATAGAGGCCGTTAAGATGAGAAGCCATTAGACTCTCATGGCTTCCCAGCTCCGCGACCTTCCCGTCTCGAACCACCGCGATGCAGTCAGCCTCTCTAATGGTGGAGAGGCGGTGCGCGACGACGATGGTCGTGGCCCGTTTCGATATCTTCTTCAGGGCCGCCTGGACGTGCTTCTCCGACTCCAAGTCCAAAGCGCTGCTCGCCTCGTCCAATAACACAACTCTGGATTTCTTCAGAATCGCTCGGGCTATGGCTATCCTCTGCTTTTGCCCCCCCGAGAGTTGCACCCCACTCTCACCCACCTGCACCGCAATACCTTTCTGGGTTCAATTTCATCACATATAATGGAAGAACATTAGAACAGATAGAAAGTGTGCGTGTACCGTTATTTATATATATACCTGGGTCTCGTACCCTTGAGGAAGACTGCTGACGAATTTGTGAATGTAAGCTTCGCTGGCTGATTCTTCAATCTCACTCCATGAGGCTCTGGGATTTCCAAAACCAATATTCTCTCTGATGCTCCCTGCAAACAGAACAGGCTCTTGACTGACCAGGGCACACTGTTTTCTCAACCATTTCACATCGACCTCCCTCAAATCCACCCCACCCAGCGAAACCCTGCCTCCTATGGGATCGTAAAACCTCTGCAAGAGCCAAATCACGGTGGATTTCCCACACCCACTTCCCCCTACCAAGGCCACTCTGCTTCGGCTTCTCACCTTCAATGAGAAATCTTTCAAAACTATCACATCCGGCCTCGATGGGTACGCGAACGTGACCGATTTAAACTCCACGTCCAGAGGCTTCCAACCCTCCACCTTCTTCCTCTTCCCAACATTAATGTCTCGGCCGATTAATGGTTTCCGGTTTATTATATCCAGAACGGCCGGAATCGCCGCCGGTGCGTTCGAAGTGTCCGGTGCTAGTCCGGCGAGTTGACCCACCGAGAACGAACTCAGGACGAGTATGAGGAAGATCTTGTAAACCTCCCCGAAAGAGGCGTGGCCCCCTTTTATCAGAACGGCGCCGTACCAGAGGGTGAGGGTGTAAGCGCCGTACATGGCTCCTTGGGAGAGACCAAGAGCAAGTCCCAGAATTTGGGATTGTTTCGCGGATTTCTTTCTGGGTTCAGATAACGCTCGGTCGAACGAGGCAACGATCTGTTCTTGGGCTGAGAAAGTGGTCACCGTTCTGATGTTTGAGACGGCCCCGGATGCGAGGTTGCTGGCTCTGGCGTACGCGCCGTTGTCGAGCTTGGGTCCGATGTTGATGATCAGGCTGAAGTAGCTGGCGCCGAGCGTTAATGGAGTCACGGCGGTGGCCACCACCGTGAGCCTCCAGCTCAGGAGGAAACACACGATCAACCCAACTGCGGCGGAGCTCACACCCATCAACAGAACAGAGATTCGATCCCCGAATACGGACCTGAAGCTGAGGCAATCTGTGGAGAGCCTCGAAACGAGCACGCCTTTGGAGTTCTGTTCGAAGTCGAACCACCCGGGCTCTTGTTTAAGGATGGAGTCGAAGAGCAGAGAGCGGACTCGTTTGGTGAGCTTCGTCCCTGCCCAGCCGCAGAAGCCCTGTTGCCCTGTCATAGAGATTACACAACCGAGACCCAGTCCGAATAAGGCCAGACAGAGATACCCAATTTGCCGTTTCATCTTCTTCGGATCATCGTCATCGTCGAAGTAGATTTGGAGCGCCTCGCCTAAAATGAAAGGGAAGACAGAGAGAATCGCGCCTGCGAGAAGCCCTAAAGGGAACCCAATACAGAGCATCAAGAACTCGGGTCTCTGCAGCTTCCAAATCTCCGAAAGACTATAATCTCTCTGTTTTGTCCCCTGCTCTGTCTGTTCTTCCTTGAACCCGCCCTCCTCTGTTCCCACCCGGATCGACCTCGGATACAGAGATTGCTCTAATGGAACGGATTTCTCGTATGTGGAATACTGCATATTGTTGATCTTCTGGTTGGGCTCGGAAGAAGTAACACTTTCGGAAGCCAATTTGATTAGATCGGCGTAATGCCCCCTCTGTTTGACGAGAAGGTCGTGGTCTCCGGATTCGACGACGGCGCCGCGGTCGAGGACGGCGATGGTGTGTGCGTTTCTGACGGTCGCTATGCGGTGGGCGATGACTATGGTGGTCCGACCGGCGGAGATTTGCTCGATGGCGCGCTGGACCTTGGACTCTGATTCGGGATCGAGGGCGCTGGTGGGCTCGTCTAGGAGGAGGATTTGGGGGTTCTTGATTATGGCTCTGGCGAGCGCAATTCGTTGCTTCTGACCGCCGGAGAGCTGCACTCCTCTGTCTCCGACCTGGGTGTCGTACCCGTGAGGGAGGCCGGAGATGAAGTTATGGGCGTTTGCGGCGGCGCAGGCTGCGAGGGCTTCTTTCTTGGTTGCGTTCTCTTTCCCCATCATCACGTTCTCGAGTATGGAGGTGGCGAATAACGCCGGCTCTTGCCCGACCATACCTATCTGACTTCTCAGCCATTTTACTTGCAGAGTCTTCAGGTCGTAGCCGTCCAAGGTAATCGTCCCTGTTGAATCGAAATTCAGGTACCGTTCTAGTTAATCAATCGAACAGAGCGCGGGGGGATGACGATTTACCTCTGGTCGGATCGTAAAACCTTTCGATAAGAGCGAAAATAGTGGATTTTCCTCCGCCGCTTGCTCCGACCAAGGCGAGCGTCCTCGACGGGGGCACGGAGAGGTGAAGGGAACGAAGAATTTGAGCTTCGGGACGAGATGGGTACGCGAAGCTGACCGCTTTAAACTCGATCCTTCCTCGCAACGAAGAAGGCGCTCTTCCTGCCCTGTCGTAAGGATCAATGTCGGGAACCCTGTCGATTATCTCGAACACCCTGTACGCAGCCACTGTTCCTTGGCCGAATTGCGCGAAGTATGAAAGCGAAAGCGCCAGTCCCCTGATTATTATACCCCAGAACTTTAATTAATCCGCCATTACAGAGAGTTCAATCAGGGACGAAGCTGATTAATCAAGAATGTACCCTGTACTCACTCACCTTCCTCCGACATTGACTCCGAAGAAACAAGCAATGGCTTCCCCCCCCGTGATCTCCCCCTTTGCGACTAGAAGAGACCCGTACCAGAAAGCCAAAGCCCAGGTGGAGTAGGTCACCAAGAAGATCACTCCCATGCCCGCCCCCTTCGCAAACCCCATCTTCGCCCCAAAAGGAAGAGACCTCTCCAGAATCCCCACATATTTGTCCACCATAAGATCCTCTGCGACGAAGGAGAACACAGTCCTCACCGCGCTGATCGCCTGCTCTGCTACGTTACCCGCTTTCCGATATGAAACCTAATTTTCCGGCCGGCGAAACGAACGATACATAAGCATCGTACTGAAATTATAGAATCGATCGACATGGTAGAGTAATGGATAATTTAATTTGTTCTCACACCTCCTCCTTTGCGGTGAGGCCAACGTAGACGGCTTTGTAGGCGATGCCACAGAACATCATTAAAGGGGTCACCGAGAGAACAACCAGAGCTATCTTCCATGACTTGAGGAACCCCACGGTGTAGCCACAGATGAAGGTGAATATGTGATGAATGAAATGAGCCATCTGTAAATTAATTGTAATTAAAATTTTTCTTGATTAATATTGCTACTGTTATCTATAAAATTCATGAATCTCTCTCTCTCTCTCTCTCTCTCTCTCTCTCTCTCTATATATATATATATATATATATATATATACTTCTCGCCCATTACTTCCTGTATCTGTGCGACGTCGCTGGAAATCCCGTGCATGATGTCGCCGGTGCTAACCTCTGTATCGAAAAACCCAATATCTTGCCGGAGAACAGCACTCAGATACTTGGTTCGGATCCTCTGAGCTGATCTCTCACCCACCATTCTCCAGCACGTAATTTCTGTAAATACAGAGTACTGATCAAATCGAATCTACAATCTGATAATTAGTAAAATACGAAAGTTTTTTTTATCTAAAATCTACTACTTTTTTTTTTTTTCCCTCTATTTCTTTCTTACCCATGTATGCTCCGACCACTACAACGGTGGCCAATCCGGCCATCAAGACACATATCCTTTCGACGTCTTCGAGCATTTTGGTCTTGTCGTCTCTGGATTCCTCGGCGATCTTGTTAACGAAGTCGCCGAAAAGATAAGAGTACCAAGGGAGAGATCCACCGTTGATAAGAGCTCCGATACAGCCCAATAGGACGAGAACCATGTCGAATTTGTTGGAATACCGAAACAAATAGAGTAACCCAACTGATCTGGCCCGCCCCATCTCGTCCTCTTCATCGTCGTCGTCGTCGTCGTCGTCGTCGTCGTCGTCGTCGGGGTACAGGGGCTCATCGTACCCTCCTCGGTGGTCGTTTGTATGATGACTACCCCGGCTAAGCCCATGATCATGATGCCCATGAGCTTCGTGCCCCGTGACGTTAATACGGGCTTCATGGTTCGCCATGGGCTTCACGTGATGTCCGTCGCCGGCGACGATAGCGAGAGGCGTGCTCGGGTGACGCTGGTACTGATGGTGATGATGATGAAGGTCTTGATGGGAGCCGTTGTCGTCCTCCTCTTGGGGATCGTGTGAGGACAGAGTACTCAAAATCCTGCGATGATGCTCCATGTTCGTGGGAGGTGGAGCTCGAGAGTGGTGTCCGTATTCCGTGAAGCTCAGGTCGTCGTCTTCGGTATCTAAAGGAAACGAGGACCCGCCATGACCACCACGACCGTTAAAGCCAGAAAACGGACGGGACCCACTGTGGTCGTGTGAAGCGACGCTAACATGGCTGTGAAGTTCGAGCCTGGACGCCCCACCCGCCGAGGACGCCGTGTGGGAATGTTCGTAGTAGGGATTGGTGAAGAAACTCCGGTACCCGGAATGGGTCTGGGAGAGGTAGTAGTCGCTGGCCGAACGGAAGCCGCGGCGGCCGGCGGCGGAGGCGGAGGCGGGCCAGGGACTGAGAGCGGCGGCGAAGCCGCTGCTCTCGCGGTACCCGGCGGAGGGCTGGAACTGCCACGAGATCTCGGATTGCCACGACAAATCATCGTCGGCCTTGTAGAAGGGTGAAATCGGGGTGGTGGGGTGTCGGAAACCGCCGGAGGCGCTCGAGATAAAGGATCGGGATTGGGGCGAAGGGTTTCGCCGGCGCCGGCGGCGCCGGCTGTGGCGGCGGTACCCGGTGCTAGATCGATCGATTTCGAAGGAAGAGTCCGCCATGGATGAACCACCGAAAGGGGACTTCGGTTCCCCTTACTACCGCATTCCAGGAGGGTTTGATTTATCAGTTTCTCTTCAATAACGCAAAGGTCAGTTCGTCAATTACGGATTTGGCAGCCACTGATATATCCAGCTCAACTCGGGCTTGGTTTCATCGGCCTGCAATTTAATCGTATCGAAGTTAACAGAAATGACTCTCTGATCTCTACGCGTTAGATACAACTTGAACTATTATCCCTTTTATAAACCGAAATGTAAACCCAATTGAAGCTGCTCTTAACGTAAAAGAAAATCTTAAACTTCTCTCAAAAAGATTTACAATTTCTGACGGAAAAAGCAGAGATTCTAATCCCAGTCAGCTGATATTCAGCGGTCATTCATAGTAAGGTTCACCACCCAAGAATGTAAACAAATCATTTGCAGGAAGTTTGAGAGACAAACAGGCAAATTACTACGTTGCCGGAAGATGATTTGTCGTCTGCGAGATGTTTTATTGCCTGGCTTTTCTCTGTGTCGGGATGCTTGTCTGCGTTCTATTTTATTGTTGTATTCGAGTCAAATTCCTCTTTGGCTAACGTATATAAAACCTTGGTTTGAGTAGAGCGCTACACATGTAAGGAGGACAGCATTCGGCCTTGTATTGAACTATATATAATAGTTTTTTGGTCAAAGAGTATGGAGACTTGATCTATCTCTGATTTACCAAAAAAATAAAGTGTATACATGACTAATCAAGTGGATATATTTTACGGCACCTCATATACATATGTATAGTATATTTAAGGTTATGCCTAAGCTAGCTTAAGTCAGATATTACTTTTTCTTCTTTGGGCAACTTTCCCTTATTAGTTTATCAGCAAGTATATAATCCAGCCGTATGTTTCTACGTAGTTCAATTCTAGTTGAACTGTAAACCTGGTTAGGCTCATAATTAGTATATTTTGGAAAAGAGATACAAGTAAATGTTCTGCTTTTGTGACTCTGTCCCTCCAATAAACCAAGTAACATTTTTCGTTGCTACATCTCTTAAATTAACATATATCAGCGGGTATATCAGCGGTTGGTGAAATCATTCATGTTGTTTCATATTGGATTATTTGACCAAGCATCAATATACGGTTATCATTGGTATTTGCATTCACTGAAGAGAGATTTGTTATGTTCAATGTTCCGTAAACTTCTTGATGGCTTCGAACAATATAAGCATGCTGGCATATATTTTATAATTTTTTAGAAAGCTCATATTATTAAACAAAGAGTTACTATTTTTTGGCTACTTGAACTTCCTCGACTTCCCAGAAATAGCTTGATAGAAGCATATGCGCGTTTATCCTTCTCCTAGCAATTATCACCCCGCGCAGATCCTGCTATGAGACGGTTCAAACATGATATATGCCTAGCGCGTACGCTGTAAGCACCACCAAGATCTCTAAATGTATACCTCGAATGTGCGATTGGTTTGCGTACATTTCAAGAAAATAATGCCAAAATTCCAATATATAAACAGATGAGTCATCGAAGAAGAATAGGGGGGAGGGGGGGCAAAGATAAAGAAAGAATGCCGGACTCAAAACTTCACACTAATTTTGCGCCAATTGGCGACCCCTGTATAGTATATTCTACAGACTGCAAACACTAGAGAAGGCACTAATGAACCACAAAGAAGAAAGACGACTAATACAACAAATAATGACACTTCACAAGAGGAAGAATAGATATAACACAAACCTTTTCGGAGCTTGGACGTATTGCATCTCCATTTCTAGCAAAAACCACTGCAGCTATATATTACGTTACTGGAATGTATATCCTCTAGAGGAGCAAATGAGTGGGGGCTTCCGGAGGTTCTTCTCTAGGTCACCTTGCCTTCGACTCACTGCCCTTGCTTCGAAATGATGAAAGCGAGAAGAATGAACGTGGTGCTGAAATTTCCAATGAATGAAAAAGTTATTTCAGATATTAGACCGAGAAGATCAAAGAACATTTATAATGCTGGTCGAGTCTAACATATGCATCACACAGACCCATTGTCCATGAAATCCTAGTTATATTTGTATCAACTAGTCCATTTTCACGGAAACCCTGTTAACTGTGTAACCTACAATTGTAATAAAAGTGTATAAATTTAGTAAAGCGAAGCTATGGCAGAAGAACAACCATTATTTCATTGGATGTCAAGGAAAATTTGTAGAATGTGACAAAACCTCCAAACATATACATAAATGACAGTGCCCGTAGAGATACTCTCATATGTGCTGAACATTTCAATAAACATGTAACCTCATAGGCACTGAACATTTCGAAGAACATGTAACCTCATATGTGCTGAACATTTCAATAAACACATTCACCTTAATATTGATCAAACGGTAATTCAGGAACATGACTGCAACAAGAAATATAGATACCTTTCAAAGAGCTGCCTGAAAGAGGGTCGTCCCTCAGTTTGAAATTTGCAGGAGGCGCAGGAATCGAGCTCTGCAACCCTTGAACTGCAAAATGCAACCATGAACCTTCTGATATGATAAAGGATAAACATAAAACTTCTTACCAGGTAAAAATTTCAGCTAAGCAGAATAAAGTTGAATACAGATATGAACTCGCTCAGACAACTTGGTTGTTATGTATAAGGTTTCAATGTTAATGACCAAACAAACCAGCAAACACTTGCCTTGTTCATTGAAGATCTCCCCCTCGTTGTAGCCATCATATGAAGGTCCCGGAGTGAATCCCATTCTAGTTTTTCTCAGATCTTCTGATGATCGATTTGCAGGATCCCGGCCATCTTCTGTGTCGTCATCACCTTCAGATGCTGTTGAAGCAGACACCCAGTCATTAATCAGGCTCTCTGCCCCTCTGCTTTTTCTCCCAAACTTTAACAACCTCTTGAATCCTCTTGTGACATCCTTCCGAGACTGGTGGGAAGAAGAATTTGCCACAAGGATTGGTTTCTGTGCACTTCCCCATTTTTTCCGCATCCGTGCAGCATCAGACTCCATAATCTGAGTCAGGGAATGCGAGTTCCATGAAGCAGGACTGCCTATGGGTGAATCCATGGAGACATCAATATCTGATGTTTCATTTCCATATGAAAAGGAATGGTGCATCCAAGAAGCTGGACTTTCACCAGGAGAGTCCTGTACAGATCCCACAGGCATATTGAACTTCGATGACACTGCTAAGGCCGCAGCAGAAGACTCATCATCCACTTGAGAAAGAGATCTTGAGACCTCACAATTTTCTGACTCAAGATCACCAGATTTTTCAGACTCATGGCTCAGTTGTTTTTCATTTACATAGCTATCGCTTTTGGAGGCTTCATTCATTACTTCTTCAAATTCTTCTCCGGCATCTTCTTCATCCACTTTAACATAGTCTGCAGATTCTTCCAGTTGTTCGCTTTGATCTTCAAACTCTTCTTCATTATTAGTGATTTCAGGTGACATAGAAGCTTTCTGTTTACCTGTACCAAAGCCAGATCCAAGAACAACTCCATTGCCTCTTCTGGGAAATGACTTTGGATCTCCATTTTTAAGGTTTTTATTATAAAGACTCTGATCATTTTGCTCCTTAGAAAATCTTAATTGAGTAAGAACAGCATTCTCTGAACTAAGAGGCAATGCATCATTCAACTCAATGGCACCTGAAGAATTTTTCCTCATGGATTGGGACCTCCTAGGCTTCTCTTCCTTGACATGAACTATGTCCTCACTACTACTCCTGCTACGAGCATAGTTTCTCTGCTGAGAGCGAGCGCTTGGCTTGCTCACACCACCTGAGGGCTTTGTATTCTCCTTTCTTAAGTCAGAGAAGTTGGGAACAGACTGAGCAAGAGGGCTTTCTGCCTGTGCCCGGCGTCTCCCAAAACTGGAGCTGACAGGTTTCACAGATGACCTCGGGAGAGGGGATGCAAAGGTCCGAGGGGTGGATGATGAAAGGCTTCTCTTATGTGAAATCCTCTTAGGATTGGTAGTTTTTGATGAACCATCAGCTGACGGAGTCTGCTCACAAGAACTAGGTTGCTCTTCCTCTTCTTCACTCAGAAAGCTATCTTCTGCCAGCTGTCAAAACAGAAAAACATTAACAAGTGATTGGTGGACTGTAACACCATTTTACTCTGTAGACCACCAAACACCAATCCTCTAGATTCCAGGAATCAATCATTAGTAATAATAACAATGACCCAATCCTCGGTATTTCATCTTGGCAATAATGCTGTAACATGTTTCTGAATACTATGTAAAAAAATTGCATGTTTTTGAATATCTATGTATCCTGAAGTCCTTCAACTTGTCATGGTTTTTCATTTCTTGAAATCTTGAGAACTTACAGTAAAAAGACAAATAACTTTCTGGACAATTCTTTATGTAATAACAGACTAAGGAGATATTAATAGTTATACCTGTTCTTTGCTCTTCATTGCTGCACGGAAATTGAAAGACCTAAGCTTCTCAACACGACGACGAGCGCGCTGTGTTGAATCATTTGCAGATGCATCAAATTTGGCTTTCAACTCAGCTCTACTTCTTTCAAGACTATCCTGCATGGCCTTCATCTTTGCTTCCTTTTGTCCTCTTTTCAAAACCCACTCCTCCTTGAGCTTAGCCTCTCGTTTTTGCATATATCTGTCATAGAAAATACCTCTGGAATCCTCCAAGGAGCCTAAATCAGAGAACTTCTGGACTTGGTCACAATACTCCTGATTATCAACCATTTTCATCAGCAAATTCATATCAATTTCTGCTGTGTGGCTTGTACTGACCACTGATTCCTGAGTAACTTTATTTTCGGATAATTGTGAAGCTGAGGAAGCCCCAGACTTCTTGTCTATAACACCAGATTCCTGCTCTGACTGCATACCAGTCATCTTTCCTCTTCGAGATGAAGTTGCTTGATCTCCAGGAACCCTGAGTTTGTGTGCAGCAAAAAGTTTTTCCAATTCATTTGCCTTCAACTGAAGTTCTTCATTCAGTTCTTGATTCCCCTTAGAAGGTCTTGCCTTCTGGACTTCTTGAGAACTCACTGCCATCGAGTCAAACACTTCACGGCTTTCATTGACCTTTTTGGCAGAGATGTTGGAACCACCATTTGCATAAACAAATACATCTTCACTACTCCTGCCACGCAATTTCTTACTATGCTCAGGAAAAGAGGTCTGTGGATGCAGCTTAATACCTTCGCGAACTGACTCCTCCACAGCAGCAGAAAAAGATCCTCCAAGTTGAGGATGAGAGGTAGTCAAGCCTTTCTTCCCATTTCCATCCCTTTTACCTGAATAATTTTTCCAATGGGACTGTGAACTGACCAAATCAGTCTTTGCTGCTCCTTCAGGTTCCACAGCAATTTCACCATGTTGACCCTGTGAAAAGGAGTCATTTCTTCCAAAACCCTCCCTCTTGCCAGCAGCAGGTTTAAGTTGAACCTGAAATGGAGATGGATCTTTCATCTTTGATCCAACTTCCTCAGCTTTACTATTAACAGAAGCATTGGAAGCAGGCTGTTCCTTCAAATTCGAATCCCCAAATTTGTTCACGAAAGATCTTATGGATTTTTTAGAGGAAAGCTCGGTACCATTTGCTGCACCATCCTCCACTCGTCCTTGACAATATTTTGGCAATGACTGCTGAGAAGCTAGAGTGTTCTTTGACTCTGGATCCTCTGCCCCACTCTGAAGTTCTTTCATCTCAGGCGCTGCAGCAGAATGATCTTTCAACTTGACCTGCTCATGTCCACCAGGAATGTCTCTAAGTCGAATAGAGGAAGCAGCTTGATCTTTTGTCAAACTAGCTTGATCTCGTAATTTAACCTGCTCCAGTGCACTAGAAGTTGCCCTAAATTGGGTCGAGGAAGCCACTTGATCTTTTGACCGGATATCACCATCCCCACCTGGGACAGTTCTTGACTGTATATGAGAAGCATTTTGACCTTGGTCCTTTAACAATGCTTTGAACTTGTCATGCGGACCAGCAAGATTGCTTGAAGCAATGGGAGGGGTAACTTGAGAATTAACAACTTCTTTTAATCTACTATCTTCATTCTTTATAAGATTGGAATTACAGGATACAGGCGTCTGAGCACCAGAGGAAGTAGAGGGGGTCCCACAATCAGACTGCTCATTCTCCTTCTTGTCATTACTCAACTCTATGCTCATGTCACTGGCCCCACTCCACCTTCTCAAAACAGCCTTCTCAGTAGCACCTCCTGAAGACCCTAAATCTGATGACAGCCTGCGGAGTTCTGCAGGCTTCCCCACAACAACTTTACCCCCACTCCCTTTTTGTTCTTTTTGCTTGTTTTCAAACATATTAATTCTGTCCTGCACACTCAACCGCCTTGCCGGCTGTTGCTGACTTATGGGGGGTGGTGGCTCAACAATATTTTCAGCTTCCTTTTCAACATTATCCTCATTTTCCCTTGACTGATTTCTGTCACAGCTTGCAAGGCTTGCGGAACGGCGCAAAACAAAACCAACTGATGGAGCAGGGACTTGTTGACATGTGCTCTTTGAGGGAGGGCTTGAGGGAGTGCTATCTTGTAGATGCTCGTGACAGTGCCTACCTATTTCATGCTCAGAGGCAATTGATTTGGAGACCCTGGTGTTATTATTCTCAACAGGGTCATCATCAAGAGACATGTCTGAGCCAGACGATGATCGCACATTTCGGTCATCAATGCCATTCCATGATGGATTTATCAGCTGTGGCCGCCGCTGGCAGAGAGAAATAAATTTACTGCAAGCTTCACTGTTTTCCAAAAAAGGGAAAAAAAAAACATTAAATATTTTTATCCACTATTTACAAAATTTAACATAGTCAAATGTAAATCTTCTCCAACCATTTAGGAAGTAGTCAGTGATCTAATCTTTGGGAATGTTCAATTCAGTCATCTCAAAAGACAGGATGAGTAATTGAACCAGTACATCTCAACGTTAAAATCACATAAACCAACCCAAATCATTGGTCATTTTGTTCCACTATCACTCAAAATAAACAGATGGAGATTTAGAGTCAAACAAGCCCATACTGATAGAACATACAAACAAATCTGCCTGCCTCTATCCAGAGCCATGAAGGTCAATAACCCCACTTACAAGCCCTATGATCAAGTTGTTTACAAGCCAATATAAAACACATGTCATAACAGATGTGGGAATTGCACCCAAAAAACAGCCACTCACATTGGCCCCCACTGAACAAAAGAGCCTGAAACACAACATGGACCATAGGTAGAGAGCTGGCTCTTACGCATAATAATTTGGTCTGATTTGACCACTAAGTGAAAAACCAGTTTATGAGGCCTACAACACAACTATACACCCAAAACCGATCCAAAACCAAACATTAGATTTGGAAACTTTTACTGATGAGAATGCTTCATTGACTACGTTATAATTGATTTCTGAACAGTGCTCTTTCAAATAATACTTCAATGTTTCATCATATTTGCTTGCTGAACAATGATTTTTCCAACAATACTTACTTCAATCGATGAGCTCCAAAACAATCAGCAAAAAGCAGGAGTTCCGAAACATTGTCAAGAGTAAAACCAGCAGATGATGCACGGGCACAAGCTGTGGTTAGGTCCTGTTTGACTGCCATGAGCCGCACATCTATCGCCCTCAACAGCTCTTTCCTGAATAAAAAAGAATAACCATAAAATAGAACTTAATTATAATTGAACTACAAACAATATGCAAATAAGCTATTTCCAAGAAAAACAATATGCAAATAAGTAACCAATTTCAAGCTTCCTAGGTGATGCTAGATTGTGGAGGAAAATATTTTTTTAAAGGATTATCCTTTGAGATTTGAAGAAGGATCTACTCAATTTCCTCAACTAAAAAAAAAAAGGAAGGATCTACTCAAAGCACAAGCGTTGAGCGGCTAGGCCCAAGTTTAACAGTAGTTTGAGGATCCATTCACAATAAAAGAAAATGCTCCAGCTCGTCCCTCACATAAAGGCTGTCACTGTGACTCCCACCACATTGTCAATTTGGATGGAAGCCACAAACTGAATGAGCTCAATGGTCCTGCTCCCATGAAAACAAATACTATGATGTCAAAAGTCAGCTTAAGATTGGGAACTGTGGATCACTTTTTCTTTTTAAACAGAGTCGCCTTATAGGCATTTTTATTATATGAGACACATGGTACATCATGTTACATATAGTTTACAGCACAGGTTACATGGCTTTCCATAAGTGCTTGTGGATCACTTGACTACTAGTATGAGATCTTTTCCTGAAAATGCAAACCCAAGGGAAATCCATTGATTTCAAACGTGGATCAAGCAGCATGGTTTCCTCATTTTCTTTATGAAACTAATCATGGCTTTCTCATTGTCAACACAAGCCTCATAGTCAAGTGAATTCATGGCAAGGCAATTTCAGCCAACTGACTATGCTTTTCTCATTGTTGCCACAAGACTCATAGTCAAGAAATTCATGAGAGGGCTATCTCAGCCATTCAAGCACTACATGAATGGGATAAAAGTACTTCCAAATTTGTTGTATCTAGATGTCTAATACAGGTTGTGCCAGAGCACACTAATTCTTGTACCAGTCGTAGTAAACGAATGGTGTTGAACTAAATTATCTTGTATCCGATCCATATCCAAAATACAAAATTTTAAACCAGATCCAGAACCGGAATCGCAGGATCTGAAGGGTTCCACATCCATTTACACCCAAGTAGAAAGTGCCTCACTTAAGGCAATTCCATGTAGGTTACAAAAGAAAAACTTTCACAAGAATGTCATTTCATTCTCCTTGAAACTTTACTTGAAGGAAAACTTTTCCATGCAAACACTTATCAATCAGCCTACCGCAATATATAGGGGACTTATCCTATGGGTACGCCACACGTAAATTACCTGTAACCTGTAGGTGGTTTCAAAGAGGAGAAGTAGTTAATATTTAACATTTTTCTAAAATTTTTATTACACTATTTTCCATAGTAAGGACCTTGAGAACTGAATCCAACAGTTTAAAGGGCCTTACTGATAGGGGATATCTACTAATTGAAATATAGACCAAATTAAGTCTTCCCTTCTTGCCAGATAATTATCTTCAAGGTCCTTCAAACTCAATGTCATTGAATACTAGTACAATTTTTTTTTTTAAATGGTGCTAATACTTGTACAAATTTGAATTGAATAACATTTTAGAGTATTAAGATTTTTCCTATTTTGATCATCATTTTCATCACAATTAAGTATCCTTAATAGCAGAACCAAGGGGTAATCAAGAAAAAGCTTACTTGGTTGAATCTGCTGCTTCTTCCGCAACTACATTATCTGTTGAATCTAATTACAGGTAAAACATAGCTTAGTTGGCATGTGACAAATAAAAAATAAAAAATAAAAAGAGATGTAATTACAGCAAGAAACTAACAATTAGAGTCCACCGAAAAATAAGATAAAAAAGGCAACAACATTGACATAAGCAGCTTAAAAGTGATCAAGAATTCCTTTCAGTTTTTCATTACATTTGCTAACAAAAAGAATTCAGTTTAGTTGCAGTGTGACTGCATTTTGAAAAAGTCACTCAAGTGCCTAGTATAATCAATCTGCCTCTTTAAACTCAGCAATGATTTAAAAGAAACCAATAAACAAAAGCAGGAAACCAAGATTTCATTTTAACAGCAAATCTCGCACATTTACACCACCCCTCATTTGACATCTATTCTACAGATCAGAAATCCGTGAAATTGCATATGACAAGCAGATGAATCCATTAGAAAAATTCTAGAGGAAGTGTGATAGAAAGAATTAGAATAAGTAAAGAAGATCCAATAGTGTAATGAAGATAAATATTTGAAATAGTTCAAAACGGATGGTGAGTTATGCTTATTTAAGCTCTCAACTTAAGAATTAAGATCTAAATGAAGCACACCAAAAAAACAATATCCATGGGGATGACATAAAAATGGATGGTAAGTAAAAACGGAAATTACATTATGCTTGTCCTCCATGTCACCGCATTCAAATCTCCATCAAAACTCTTAGCTTATCTCATTATGATCTAAAGGAGGAACACCAACAACATTTAATATCCATGGATATGACACAAAAACAAAACGTACAACCATAAAACAGGAAAATGACCATCCTCCCTCTGTTTTTAAAAAAAAATGCAAATCCGATCTAAGACTTCATTTTTTCCACTTCCCAAAGTATCACAAAACAGCCGTGGGAGAAAGAAAAGTCTCATGCAATTTTTACTTCACAAAAAGGCTTGTTTGCACTTCTAGAAAATCAAAATTCACCATACAAGAAATAATAAGATCACCGCACATTGCAGCATAAACGTCACCATAAACAACAAGATCCCAGAGCCTTAGTAATCAGTTACTGACCATACTAATTCTTTTTTTTAAAAATCGGATTGCTAATTGGCTTTTATTACTGAAAAAAAATCTAAAGAACAACAGGTAGAGTACAAGTACATAGCTACAAGAAGGAAAAAACGGAAGCATCATAGGAGGCAGCATAGGAGGATATACTCAGCGATGGAGGCATCTCTTCGAAGGTGCAAGACAATAGGAGGATATTATGAATGACCTTCTCTATAATCCAACCAAGGTACAAGTTTTGTTGTTGAAGGTTCTATCGTTCCGTTCACACCAAAAATGCCATGGGATTACTGCTAAACAATGTGTTCTCCTAAATGCATCTCTATATATTTTATTTGTGTATGTGTGTAAGTCAGGAGGGAAGGGGAGGTTTCTGTTTCAGATCTCCAACTAGAAGCAAATAATGCCTCCTACTAGTAATCAACAAAATTAGAGTGTATTTATAAAAAAAAAAAAAAAATCCTTTGTCACATCCAAATCAGTGCTCTCAAAGCAAGACCGGACTGGCTGACTGAATCAGGTTGATCAGGTCCTGACTAATCCATCTAGCTTGAACCAGTCTCAGTCCTTGCAAGGGGCTGCAACAAATGTGGTAATACCTGGAAGAACGGGCTGAGTTGACCATTCAACCACTAACCTCACCTGGCCCTACCAACTAAGAGAATTTTCCCAGCGACACAGAGAAACACTGCTTCCCATTCCTCAGCCTTTTCACTGCAACAAAAGGTGAGTGATCAACACGTCTACAGCACAACTGCAGGCAGAGGGTCCCCACCCTCTCCCTTTGGTCATTCTGCCAGAGGAGCAAGACTACATTCCACTGCCTGGTGGGAAAATGGTGAGAACAGAGAATGGGGCTTTCACCCTTTGCTCATGAAATTAAGGAACATGCCTCTCCAATAATCTGCCTTATAAGATTTTACAGAAACAACTAATGATGTTGGATAATATCATTATAAATACCCATTCAGCATATCAGATCAGCAACAAAACCAGGTTTAATAACATCATTCCAAACTATATACAAGCTAATTGGTGTATTAGTATCCTTTTTCTAGAAATCTGCCATTAACTCAAAGAAACTTCACAAATGTTTGTTGTTTTGGCACTCCCAGCTTAAAGATCTGAAATCTAAATACAACACGCACCTCTAGGCACAAACCCTAAGGCAACAAAGGGGGTAAGAGGCCCAACAGTCCAACAAAAATAAGAAGACAAAAATTTGGAGGCACAATTCCTAAAACAAGATGTGGATGTTCATGCTCCTTAGAAAGAGTATCTGCAATAGAAGTAGCATTCATAAGACTAAGGCTTAACCACATTGAACATCTGTATAACCCAAGGCTTCATCGAGGAGTTAACCGAACCTCCAAGGGGACTTCCTCCACCCAATTAGAACCTATGAGCTCACCTTCCAAAATCAGCAGATTGTGGAAATAATCCTTGTGCAGCCTCAAACCTAGAATAAATCTATCACTTCAGCCTTCAAAATCCTCAAATCCAATAGAAACCTGAATAGGACAGAGGAAGGCACTACTGGTATTATCGTTACAAGGAATTTTTCCCTAAAACTGGTCAGCACTCTATTATAACAGTAAACTTCATGCATTTTTATTTTGAGGATTAGCAACCTTTTTTTTTTTTTGGAGAGAGAGAGAGAGAGAGAGAGAGAGAGAGAGAGAGAATATGTATTCATAAAAGGTTAAGGGCTTAGCAACCATAACTATTGGCCAAAAAATATAAATCCAACAACCTTTACTTTTAAAGCATCAAAGTCAGTAAAGCTACACGGCAAAGTGACACTTCCCATAAAAAAAAGTAATTAACTTGTGAATAAAAGGAGCTATAAAGGTGATCCAACATACCTAATGAACCTGATATATGATCTCTTGCCCCCTGGGTTTTAAAAAGATTCCACCAATGTCAGAGAAGTCTAGGTGATGTTGACAAAAGATTTTTTTATAATTCAGCAACTGAAGATATAGAGACTACCTGTGAATAGATTCTACGGGCTGACTCCAACTGGGACAATTCCACATCAAATGTGTTGACCAGTTCCAACACCTCCGGAGTGCTAACAAATCGTACAAACCTGGAGAAAATAAGAATCACATCAGGTGAAACATCAATTGCACACAACCTCCAAAGCAAAGAAACGTAACCATAAAAGACACTTAAGACCTTCCAAGTTCACAGGAATGTTCTTGTCAAGAATAGCAGAAAAGACAGTGTCAGCAGCTCTGCCACATTATACTGCAGTAGTAATTTATCGACTCACCTCTCAACTGTGCCTTTGGTAAACCATGTGCCAACATTTTTTCGTCTCTCAACTTCAAGTTTAATGGATGGAACTGCCTGAGCAACTTGTTCTTCTGCAACTGTCAAATGAGTTATAAAAGGCTTCACCAGCCCTGAGGCAAGTTTCTCAGTCTTCCCTTCACCCGATACAAATAATTCACAGCTGCAATTGATGCAAAATTTTAGAAAAAGACCAATCAAAAGAAAAAGAAGGCACAAATTTCCTATAGCATTAGATAGCCATCTCACCGTGTGCGTTTGGGAGACAACTGGAATACGGCATAATCGAGAGGAGTATCAGATCTCATTTTCAAATAAGAAAAGTTCTATGAACTCCTTCAGTTTTCATCAACAAACAGAAGAATCTTGTTAAATGTTTATCAGCAAGTCAACATCAAAATCTGCAGGAACGAACAAGAGTTTGAACAGAATTTTGCTGGGTCAGAGGAGGTAGTCGAATATGAAAAGCTTGATCCAGAAAAAGAAAAAGAAAAAGCGGAAAATGCAGACTTTATAGAGGATCAAATCTATAACCATCAGGTAAGAACCGGAAACTCACAAAAGAAAAAATGAAAGGTTTAGCATTACGCCGGAGAATTAAAATCGCGTTCCTTTGCCCTGCATAAATAAAATAAAGCTGAAACAAACTATTCTGCGAGTAACTGTTCTTCAGCGCAAAACATCGCACAAACCCTCGGCGCGATTATATAATTCATTTTTCTTTGACAGGAATTGCAGGAAAAATGCAAACTGAGCACCAATTGATACCCCTCAGGCTGCTAGGAATGTGGAAATTAATGACGAATCGCCTCTCAGCTACTAGTTTCCGGAAAACTATCTCAAAATGAAATGGAAAGCCTAGGAGAACATTTACAGACGCCGAACATTTCCTTCCCGAAACAGAGACGATTTACGAAAATGACGGGAGCTCAAAATCATTCTTCCACATGTACAGAGCGTCAAACTCTTCCACACATCCTCCACCTAGACACGCCGCAGCAAATCACAAGAGAAACACGGAAAATCAAGTTCCCAGTTTATTTACCGCGACGATCAGCGCCAAGTTTCAACGAAAGCTCTTCGTGTTGCACATTCTCTACGTGGATTCCGTGAAATAGCAGCAGAATTCAACAAAATGGCAAAATCCGCTATCTGCGGCACAATGCAGCAAATCCCCGAGCATTGCACCGGGCGTGCCACTCAAAAATTCAGAAGAAATTCAAATTCCAAGACGGAAGCGAAGGGATCGATCGCCATTTTACACGCACCTGTTGATACCGAGAGCGGATCTTCAACCTCCGTTTGCTTGTGGACAAACATTTGAAAAAAAAAAAAAAATCTTCTTCGTATCGGACTTGGCTTTACTGTTTTGTTGTTGCTTTCCAATGTCTTTGTTACTTTTTTGTTTTTCTTTTTCTCCTCGTTTGCCAAAACCCTACCAGAGACGAAACGAGTCGTATCTGGTCGGTGTTTTTAGCTTTACTCTCTCCCCCACCTCTCCCTCTTTCTCTCTCTCTCTTCCGACCTTTTATCCCTCCATCCCTCTGAAATTGCAGTGGAGAGAAGGTCTAGAGCCGCTAGTGCTCCTTCAGACAATTTTATAACATGTTTTAACGGAATGACGTCAATAATCCTCCCCCTCTTCAGAATTACGAAAACCACCCCGAGTACCGAGAGTGCCCTTACAGACTTTCCATCCTTTCCATTTATCAGAAATAGATAAAAAAAAATTTAAACTATTTTCGAGAGGAAAAAAATATCCATTTACCGAAAATTATGCATGCAAAGTGCAAATGCAATGCATCAAACTCGGACAATGATAATTATAGAAAAAATTAGATAAAACAAGTTGAAAATAATAACCATATCCCATATGGATTACTTAGGCAGCACTAAGCACCTATCCAGCTAATTCCCATTTTGATATACCATAATTATTTCCATACTTTAATCCCATAAAAGTGTTTTAAAAAACCGAACTGAACCGGCCGGTCCGACCCAGTTGAACCAGAATCGATTCTTATTGACTCGACCCGGTTCACTAATATCAGGATTATTTTTGTTATTTTTTCTATAGAATTATTAAGAAAGTATAAAGTATAGAGTATAATATTTAATGGTTGAACCATTGGTCCAACCAGGTTCAACTAAAACTAGACATACTGCCGGTTTGATGGCCCATTTTTGTCAATTAATGATTCAAATACTATGTAAACCAATGTTTGGATTGAAGCTTTTTATCGACTCTGTTCGGTTCGGTTCAGTACAAATCAGGACAATTAAAAGCACTTCTTTTATATTATTACCGATATAAATATTAAATATAAACAAATTATAAGGTGTGATATTCAATGGTTGAACCATTGGTACAACAATGTCTAACCCAGTTCGACCAAAATCGGGCATACTACCGGGTCGGGTCCGATTCTTAAACCTTTGAAGTAAACTATATATTTCGTATTTTTTTTAGTATTATAATAATTCTCTTCCCTACAAGGCGCATGGAATTCAACGTAAGTACAAGGATACAATAAGCAAATAATGGTAGTCTATAATTTAAGATTAGTATCTAGTGCTTATAATTTAGTGGGCAATTAGCATTAATTGGTAGCTCTATTAAAATGGGTAAACCCATTTTATTAACTAATAACACTAAAAACATAACAAAAAGGGCAGCAACCGACAAGTTCAACAGAAGAAGATTAGGATTAGGACAGTTTAGACTTTAGAGTGATGGGTGTTATTTTGGCATTTTTGTTGGATAGTGAATACAATTATAATTCGGTCTCTTGGTCATATATATATATATATATATATATATATATATATAGATCACGTACAACAAACAAAAAAAACTCCTCTCCGTCTCCTTGCTTAAAAGTCACCCTTCTTCTCCTCGGCCCCACGCACCAAAGGTGGGACCCATAGGCGGTGCGGTCAACTGACTCAACTCGGGCACCGCAGGGGCAATGACGGTAGTTTGCGCGAATAAAACGGGCGGAAATTCGAATAAGCCGCTTATGTGACGCATAATAAATGACGATGGAAGATTTTCAGAGACGGGACGATCTCCGATTATTCCTTTGATGTACTCTCCCTTGTTTTAAATTACCGAACGTGTGCCGGTACCTACCGACGCGGGTTGGCTGCAGGAGCTCCGTGGCTTATCGCAAGTCAGAGTTCGTGGCGAAATGCTCTCGCCGTTTCTGGGTCGGCGTTGAAGTAAATGGGGGGAAGATACTAAGATAGAGAGGGAAAGATTTAGACCCCCATCTTGAAAGGGAAATAAAAGACCACCCCCTGCGGACTAATTCAGGATCAACCGCCCACGGACGTGGTCCGGTCTTTGGAGCATTGAGAATATAGTAAGTGTAGTCCGTAGGTAAAATGTTACGGAATATAGTTCGTGGGTAAATGCTTTTATTTGAGTTAGTAGCCTAGTAGGTGGTGATCTTTTCCTCCCTTTTAAAAACTCGTTTTCTCTTTCTACGAAAATCACCCATCTAAGTATGAAAATGTAACGGAAGGGTCTTCTCTCTCTCTTCTCTTTCATGGAAAGAAGGATATCATTGTGATTGTGGTCCACTATCTAATAAAGTAAAGTGTGTATGTGTGTTGAGGAAGTGAAACCGAGGGTTGGGTCAAAGGGTCAATTCCACCTCTCCCCTACATGAAATAGTAAAACACTTTTATACAAAAATTAGGTGGACCGACACTAAGAACTGAGTTTTAAGTAGTAAAATAAAACTATTTTGTTAATAATGTATTGCTTCTGTTATGTTATGTGCAACGCTGACTCTCGACCTTGGTTCTTATAGCTGAGCCTGGATCCGCTGAGCCATATTATAGGTAGCCACAGCGAATCACGGGGCGCCAATTGAGCGCTGCACAGGGGTCCCATGTGTTTGGCGCCCCGCTGTGGCTACCTACAATATGGCCAGCAGTCCAGGCTCCTTATCGCTGACTCTCGACCTTGGCAGTGTCTAATATTGCTAGACTTATTCTTCTTCTAATCCAATGTTTTTTATTAGATTTTTTTATAAAATTAAACACTTCAAATTTCTTCTCTATTTTCACTTGTGACGGTTTATAAACATGTTCATAAACTAAATAAAATATTTGTTGAAAAAATTACTAATAATGGGAATTCTTGCCTAGTACAAGCAACAGAATACCCTAATTTTTGTTCTGCATTTACACCTTTATAATAACATTCTTGAACTAAAAGACGTTCACTAAATTCATAAAAAGAGCGCCAATGTGTTTGCATCTGCTTTTTGAATTTTGTGACTGCTGAATTCGCGAAGCCCTGTGTGAATCTGTGATTCAAGAGAGAAGAAGGAGAAGAAGAAAAGGCCAAATCAGAATTTTGTCCGATCATGTGACGAAGCCGGTGACAGTGCGGGGAAAAATGCGGACAGTGTCGCTAGTCGCTACACTCTGCCACAAATTTCGCCACCAGTGAGCGGTCTAGTCTGTTCGAAGTCCTCGGATGCCGACACAGAAGCTCACGTTCCTCTCTCCGCTCTCCAACACCTGCAGCGATCGATCGGGGAGACGGCAGCGAGGGGCGAGAATGACGAATCCAGAGACCGACCTCGTCCCTTCCCCAATAATCGACATTTTAAAGAAAATCAAAAGCTCGGGAGAAGGACGGATTAGTATCCACATTTGTCATTTCCGTTGCTGTCACTTGTGTCTCTGCCAGTCCCTACTTTACGCGTCGGATTTGGATCAGTGCTCGTCGCGATAAAGCGAAATTGGCGTTATGAGTGGTGTGGAATGATTACCCTGGATTTGCTTTCGGTTCGGTACCATGAATGGGGAAATATTGCCATTACTCTGTTCATCGTTCCGCGATCTCGTTATTTCGTTCTCGATTGCTTCCCTTCTGCGTCTCCCAGAGATGATTGGGTTTGGACTTTGGAGTTTGGAGACGTGGGAGGTCGCGGCTGGAATCGCCAATCTCCGTCGTCGCTTCTTTCCATTTAAAAAAATCCAATCGAGATGCCTTCGGAGTTCGGGGATGTTCTTAGTTCATTGCAGAGGATAAGATTAGGTGCAGTTTCATGATACCTAGTTCTTAGCCCTATTCTTTTCGTCATCCATTGGAATGAGCAGATTCGTGAATTTTTATAGCTTGCACTCGATTACTCCAAAATGTTTTCGGTAGGAAACAATGATACATGGATGGATTGTTAGTGTTACTACTAACTATTGTTGCGTATGTGTTCCTTCACGATTGTACCTTTTTAAGTGCGACTTCCACCATGGACCATGGACTTGAATCCTTGTATTGTCAATAGCAGGCAGGTTATATACATGAACCTCCAGATGAGCCCACGAGGGAGAGAGTTGGGCGATCACGGATTCGGACCACAGTCAGAGAGAAGCACTTGACTTGAAGATGTTACAGCCCTTTGCTTTGAGGAGGACAGGAACGAGATTATACGGGGTAACACCCAAGGTTTTATAATTGATTGATACATGTGTGGACGAGATTCTTTATGGTAGAAAAATTTATAATATATACTCGCAAACAAATTAATGTTCAGCAGAAAATTTTCGGTTGTTCGAGTCGGACCGGACATGGGCCGGTTCGACAATTCCATTGGCCGGGCACGGCCCGGTTGATTTTCCTTCTGCGAATTTTATTTATTCATTTAATAATCTTCACCCTTTCTCCCTTTCTGTCTGTTTCTCTCTGGCCTCTTTCAACCCAAACCGGACCGCAAGGTTCATCATTGTCCGGGAGGTACTAGCCCGGGGGTACCATCCGTGATCGTCTTTCAATCTTAACAATTGCCTACCAGTCCGATTGTGCAAAATCGAAGGATTTGCAGCTTTGGACAAATATAGCGAAAGAGGTTTGATTTCGATGCGTTGATTTTATGCTTTTTATGCGCAATTCAACACAGTTATAAACGTATATTGATTTTATGTTCTTTGTACGATTTAATACAGATACCCTTTCTTACGTTTTTCGTGCCCTTTTGAGATCTCCGCGTGGGGAGTTATCGAACCCTTTAAGGGAATGGTCGTTCGATCTTCTCCTAAAATTTCAAGGATTCTTTGCTGAATTTCGAGATTGAGGTTTTTGAGTTATTACGTCTGCCCTCTGCAACTTCCCCTCCACTTTTGATAGGCAGTGACCGAGTGTTTCTAATCATGACTACATTAGTTTTTTTTTTTTATTGTTTGTTCGTATCTTGATACTTCTGTACTTCTGAGAGTTGTTTGAATTGACATATTCTAGGATTCTCCTCTCTGTTTCAACCCTAGATACTTTGTTCTTTCGATTTATTGAATGAGATTTCAATTGGTCCTTTGCAAAAAAACTTTGTTGCTTGCAGACTCTTTTATCCATAAAATTTGTTGCTTCTAAGAACACATGCTCTTGGATTTTTAGTTCTTCATTTCTCAATTTCAGCACTGACAAATAAATATTACAATTATTTTTTGCTTTATACCTTATACCACATAGTTTTGATCACTGATTTTCAATTTCCATAAAATACATGCAAGCTCATGTTAGAAAAAAAATTGCTGTATGTTCTTGTATTAAGGAACGAACGTTGAGCAACTGAGGTTAAAAGATACTGTCTAGTCCTTGCATTGACCTTGTGCCTAATTGTGTTGTCTCTGTCTCCGGATGTGGAGGGAAGTGTTAATCAATCGTCTTTGAGTCTTTTCCTGTCTCAATCACTGATTTTACCTCACCTGAACTATGAATGAATCAGATTTTATGAAGTCACTTTGTTAATTGCTGGTTAAACTTTAAACACTTTTGAGGAGTCTTCCGCATCTAATATTTATCTCTTGTTTCTTTAATAGAGATGGGCTCAGCTTCGGATTCATGGCTGAGAGAATTCAGTGAAGCTTCTAAACTTGCCGATGACATAACTGCTAGAATTTCTGAGAGGAGCTCACTCCCTGCATCAGGGCCTGATACACAGAGGCATTTATCCGCAATAAGGAGGAAGATAACCATTCTTGGTACCAGACTTGATAGCTTAGAGGCCCTTCTGTCGAAGCTTCCTGGCAAGCAGCCAATGTATGATCATAGCTTCAAATTTTCTCCTTGTTTGTGGGATGAAAAATATAAACAATTAATTACATCCTTGATATTGATCTTTTCATAAAGTGGGCAGTTATTTCTAAATTCTATGTCTTGTCAGCATATCTTACAGAGTCCTACACTTCTTAATTTGCCAAAAATATTACTTCTAAGGTGTGCAATGATTTCATTGACATAAAAAGCTCATTCCTACAACCCATTTTGTTGTTTGTCAGCTTCATTGTTGGTGTAAAGTTGTGACATCTCCTTGCAGTAAAGTTTGCCAAAATTATTTTAAAAAACTATGCCTTAATATGAAGTTTGACTTGTCATTGAATTCCTTTCAGTCATGATCTAAATTGGATTATACAAGGTACTTGGAATGATTCTCTTCAGCTATCGATGAGCTTGATTACTTTAAGATTCTGCATGTTGACTGTTCTTGTATGATACTAAGAAATCTGTCTTTTGCATCAAAGTGTTATGTGGATAATGGTGTTGGTGCTCTTGTATGATACTAAGAAATCTTTCTTGTGCATCTAAGTATTATGTGGCTAATGGTGTTGGTGTTGCCAGTACAGTTTTGTGGGCAGTTTAGCTTGCTAGCATTTCCCTACACACGAAATAGTAGTCTATATCTCAAGCAAAAGATCAGCCACGATGACAGTAACCTGACATTTTTGTTATGTTTTATACAGAACAGAGAAGGAGCTGAATAAGCGTAAAGATATGCTTGTTAACTTAAGATCCAAAGCTAACCAGATGGCTTCTGCTTTAAGCATGTCAAATGTGGCTAACAGGTGAAACCCTTTGGCATCAGTCTATTTTTTTGGTCTCATGTGTAAGAGCATTAAGCGGCTGCATGACATGTTTGTTCACTTTAGCGGCATCCTTTTACTGCTCTTCCTGGGTTTTATGATGGAAGGTTCAACATAAGAGTGATAAATCGTGCTTATTGTTACTATTCTGACCAGGGAAGATTTACTAGGAAAGGGTAAAAAGTCAGCTGATGACATGAACAGAACAGTAGGGTTGGACAACCACGGGCTCGTTGGCCTACAAAGACAAGTTATGAGAGGCAAGTTATGAAAACTCTTTTACCTCTTCTGAGTGACCATTACATCTATTTCACTTTCATATTTTCTTGTCTATTCCAGAGCAAGATGAAGGTCTTGAAAAGCTGGAAGACACTGTAATCAGCACGAAGCACATAGCATTGGCTGTTAATGAGGAACTGGACCTGCACACAAGGCTTATTGTACGTTTTCATCTTATTTTTCTTCCTTGAACTTGTGCATTTCTGATATATCTGTGCTATGTTCCTCTGTCTTACGTCTCGATTTGTTGTTTTGGCAGGACAACCTGGACCAGCATGTTGATTCAACCGACTCTCGTTTACAGGTTTCATTCATTGTTCTATCAACAGTAGCTGGTTTACTAACTACTTGAAAAGCTTAAAAAGTTTCCAGTTGTTTCCTTTTCTTTTAACATCATTCTTTGATGCGATCTGTTAATTGTCCCAATATTTTAAAAATGCAGAGGGTGCAGAAGAAACTGGCGGTCCTCAATAAGCGTACAAAGGGCGGGTGCTCTTGCATGTGTTTGCTGCTGGCAGTGGTTGGCGTTGTGATTCTGATAGTTGTAATATGGGCTCTGATCAAGTACTTGTGAGATTTGCGATTCATGGAAAGTAAAAACCGCCTTGTTTCGTTCGTGGGGTGCATCTTTGAAGTTTGTTTGTGTGGTACTATTTTTCATTTATGTGTTTTTGAGCTCTGTTGCAATAAAAATTATAGTTCTTCTGGTATTTCACTGCCCTTAAATGGATGAAGATCATCTGCCAATGTAAAGCTTTCTCACATGCTGTCGGACACTGCTTCCGCCCATCCTCGTGTAGTATTTCTTCTCAGAGAGGCTTATCTGTGTTTTTAAGCTTGTGTACTTTCTGATGCTATAAACATATTCTGTTCCTTTTGGAGGTTCACAGATCGATCGAAAGGGGCGATTCGTCTCCTCTGTAAAACCTTGATAGCTCCCACTGTCATTTTCGTTATACTAATGAATATATATTTCGGAATATGAAATAATTCCGTAAGGAATAACTCGCTATTTTATGCTATAATAATAAAAATAAATCTTGAAATGCTTTTTCAAAAACTTTTTTAATTTACTTATACATCTTGAGATATTGTAAAAATACCTTTTTTATGTTTAAAAATAAGATATTTTAAAATTTGTATATATTACCTTTTTTATGTTTTGAATTCCTTTTTAATAAACCCGCAACTAAAATATTATTTTATTTTTAAAATTATAAAAAATATATAAAAAAACTTATATAATTTTTGAATGATTAAAAGAATATAAAAAAGACGTAGATCCTTTTTTTAGGACCTAATTTTTCTATTACCATTTATAAATATAAAATATTTAAAATAATAAAATGTGATTCTAATAAACTTAATTTAAATTTGTATTTAAATATGCTTATGATTTTTCATAAATTATAAAATTTAACTTATTTTTTTTTTAAGGGATATTTTTGCCTTAAAATTTTTTATAATTTTTTTTTTTAATATTTTATTTTATTTTAATTAAAATGATATATACTAAATTATACCGTTCAAATGAAAAAAAAAAAACTACATGTTATTTATATAAAGAAAAGATAAATTCTTTTTGTTTATATTAAAATTAGTGGTTTTTTAATTTTCATCTCTCAAGGACATTTCAACAATAATTTCTAACTCATTGACTATTATTATGAGAAATAAAATTATTATTATTAATAAGTGAAATTTAGTAATTACTTAATATTCTCTATAAATATTGAAGTCTCTGTGCACTAAACCCCCGTAGCTTCAAGCTTCAAAGTTCAAACCCTAAACGTACTCCGCTGCCGCTTTGACTGAGCCTGACTACTTCTCGTTGTTCAGACCAGTTGAAGAATCTAGGCTTTGTGCCATCTCGAATTCTTCTCTTTGCTTCTGCTTCAGCCTCCTTGAGGGGTTCTGGTTTACACATGGAGGATGTCTCGCAAGGTCTCCGTTCAGTGGCGCAACAGGAAAGCCTTCGTACCGATTACATGGGAGGGCCTAGCGCTTCTGCTGGAAAGACTCACGTTGTATTACGAACATCTCCCGGGTAATTATACATTTTCTATCTTGTCGTTTTACCTGTCTCTTACTCTTCATCGTCTAGTGGGCCTCGTCCTCGTAGGATTTCGCTTACGTTCTCTGTTTGTTGGTACTTTTACCTAAATCAAAGGTACGCTGACTTTGTTCATTTGAGCGCAACGGAGGATTGATATAGTGAGCTTCTTTCTTATGGAAAAACAAAGATATCATGTGTTCTTTACGTACGTCTTCTCTGTGTGTCTCTCATAGAAATTCTTTTGTTTCTTAAAAACAAGAAAGGAGTAATCGTATACTTTGTTGCTCCAGATTGACTAGCTATAGACTGTTCGTTAGCAGCTGTGACAAAATAAAATTTTGTGGGAGGTGTTAGTGTGTTAATGATTGTGATCAGAGTGGCGAAGATGCAACTTTCAGCTTTTTTGTAGGCTTACAAAGACTATGCTAATGATACTTTATTGCTCTTAAAAGTGTACCCACCTGACCTGAGATGTGCTCGGCTAAAAAATTTTAAAACAAAAAACACCAGGTGGGGCTGGGTTTCCCGCCACTACTTGCTTTCTTGCTGTTAGAAAGAGGACAGCAGGGTGGTATGTTTCCTTTCCGTTCTGCCATCATGAATCCTTCCCTGCAGATAGGTTGAGAGTTCCCTCTAAGAAGAGGAGGAAAGGTAGCTGGATCAGAGTTCCGAGTCCCGTGGCTGAACTGTAAGAACCAGCTAGGTTGACCAGTTTCCCCTCCTCTCTTCAGTCCTTACAGTTTAGTCCAGACTGATGGCCAGAGTTGGGTCAATGTAATTAATGTGGTCGGTCAACTCTCTGCTTCATTTCATTGCTTTTCGGTTTCTAATCAGCTTCTTCTTGCTTCTCTAGTTTTGATTTCCATTCCCTGGTTGGGATAATGTTGCCTTGTCGAAATATCATTGTCCTTCATTAATTTGTTTAACAACACTGCATTTGTCAATGAATACTGGTTAACCAATGAAGAAAAGGAAGAACTTCATTCTGTTGTTGTTGGGCTTAAAGAGTATTGAAAACATATGGTTTGATGTTTGAGGATGTAGGTATCATATGTATTTTTTCTAATGTTTCAAAGAGCTTCTAAATCATTGATAACCTGATTGTTTGATCTAATACATGCTCGAGCATTTTTTAAGATGCATTGAAGTTAGGAAAAGAGCTCCAGTACATTATTATATCCTGGATGTCTCTTTATAATGCACAACTTTTTCTTGCACATGAAATGAATTAGGTGCTAATTTAGTGTGGTTCAAAGAGGATTGGGCAGTAAAATCATGGAAACTATAGCCAAAGCAGGAGTCTCCACCAATGGCCCCAAACATTAGCTGCTCCATAGAGCAGCTTCTACAAAGTGACTAAGAGGGCACTGCCTACTGTACTACTACTGTTGTACTTTAATTCACTGTACTAGTATTTGTACTATTTTTGCAGATCAATAAGAGCTTCAACATTCTCAAAAAAGATATCATGGAAACTATTGATAGTGCTCATGGCAATTGAGGAGAACCGATAATTGTCATTGGTTGGAACAAGGAAAGTGGCATTGGCTGGCCCTCTGGCTTTCGTTAATCTTGTTTCAGATCACTATATTTTCTTGTATATTTTCTTGTATATTTTCTTTCTGTAAAGTGGTTACCTTGGACCTTTGTTGTTAGGGTTCCCATTTATTAGCGGTACAACTTGAATCAGGACCAAACTCTTGAAGTTTGGAGTCTGCCTACAACTCTGGTAGAAGGCTCTCTGTCAGGTTGGGTTGGGCCATTGCATATCATACCCCTGACCCAGCCCACCCCGGTCTGACCCAGTCATATCACCATACATCATCCAGTGTCTCAAAAGTTTGATTTTTAGCCAAGGTCTTAATTTACAATGAGAAGTGTTGATGCACAATTGAGTTTGGGATGGCATTGGGTGGAAGCTATGGATCAATGAATATAAATTCAAGAAAGAAAGAATATTACTATAATATAATATGGCACTGGAAAGATGTTATAATTCATGATTTTTTCAATTTTTTCATAATAAGTATCGTGAGTTGTCATTACATTGTGATTGCTGTTGACATGTATTCGGCTTCTTTTGGGCTGCCGTTCACATGATTTTAAAAGGTTGGCCTTTGTTAATTACACATTTCATTTAAAAAATTTCCAACAATAAGCAACTTAGTTTGAGTACCATTACCTGTACTGTTTAGAAAAAATGAAATACTCACTGGATGCGATTATTTACATTAGTTTATCACACTGTAATTTTTGTCATTACCAGCACATTCAATTGTCTTTTTTTTTTGTGCGTCCTTTTACTGGTCTAAGAGTTGATATCTGTTGGTTGGCTGTAAATTCAACAGGTCTGCTGTAACTATGGTTAAATGTGCAAAGGCATGTGCAATCAGCTTTTCTATTGGTGTTGTTGTTGGCTTCATGCTGAGAAAAAGATTTAGGCGATGGATTGCCAAAAAGCTGAAGAGATTGAAGGATGACTAACAAGACCTTATCTTCTGGTGTGCCGTAATTGTCTGTGGCAAGTTTTTCTAACTTAGATGTGATGTGGTATTTCTTTTGTATGTAACTCTCATCACTTTGGTAAAACTTCCTCATGGCCTTCTATGTTTGGTAAGCAATCCTCATGTCATCTTTGAAAATGTGGATGTCTGGAAATGTAGATCATCTTCTTAATGTTTTTGCTCTTTAAGTTGAGGCTAATATATATACTCATCTGTAGAGAAGTTTTTTTGTTTTCACTTAGAAATTTTCTTCTATTAAGAATACCATTTTGACTGAGTCTTTGTCTTTTTTTTGTTGTTGTTGTTGGTTGCAGACTTCCAGTAGCACTCGCTTTCTGGTTTCGATACATTCATCTAGTGGGATGATAGTAAACATTGATATCACAACTCTGTCAGTTGCATTCTGGCTGTCTCTGTTGTTCGGATTTGGATCTTGCAAGGTTTGCAGCATTGCTGATAAAGGTAGACTGACGTATGGCTGGTGTGCGTTGGAAGTCAGAATATAAATAGCAGTAGGCATGGGAGACTAGGATTGGTCTTAATTCTTAAGAATGAATGTAGAATGTTTTATAAAGTCAACAAGATCCCTTTACTAATACAAAATACAATTTGAACTTTGATCGTTAAAATAACATGTCAACCGGTTAATGTAAGCAGTGCAGGTCTTCCTCAAGGCTAACTTGCTCTGGAGATTCCAATTTCTTTTGGGAGGTGGGCATCTTCCCAACATAACCAAACCCCATTATTTGATTGGAATAAATTGAACTACTTGAACCAGGGGGAGTCCATTGCTTTGAGAGAGAATGGTTCTTCCTGGAGGCAAATGTCGGATATCATAATATTCTTCTAGAGGTCAGCTTCTTCCTACTAAATTACTCCATTATTTGGGGGAGGGGTTGGTTGGTGGACAGATTTTAGGGAGGATAGAGCTATCGCTCTCAGCACGAATACAATATTCTATGGCTGTTAACATATTCACTGTCCCCAAAAAGAACCAGAGGAGGAAGCATGTCTGGGCCCTCAAATTCGATTTCACATTTTTGACAGGGGTTATCCTTTTTCCAGGGACAAATAAAATATTCTTTTGCATTGCCGTGATAGAGATGAGATCGTAGACTTTTGTTTCATGATTAGACCCGATGAGATTTCCAGGGGTTGGTGGGGGGGGTTTCTTGGGAACTCGGCGACCCCTATGGAGTCCTCGAGTTCGTGGAGCAACTCAAGGCTAAAGGTCTTTACGACCGCTATTAAAGACACCTTGAATAGAAGACTCTTGGTCATCAGTGCCACTGGATTCCCCTCCCGTCGGTTGAGTGGTCTCAGTTGCTGTCGTAATTCATAAGATGTCCCTGAATTGTCTCTCCTTAAGGTCAACAACGTATTTGGTTATTTGTCCATGTAAGGAGGTGGGATTTGGTAGGAAGTGCTTGTTTGTGTGCTTTGAATTGGCAATTTTCTGTGGATACGAAGAGCTCAGATTGATTGAATGCGCGTAGCTTTAGATGTCTTTGAGCAGTATTATATTATAGCTGCATTACCCACCATCTGCTCCGGAGTCATCAAATGCATAGGTTTGCATGTGCAACTAAAACTCGAGTAAATCCACAAAGCTGAAATAAATTTCGTATTTCCTTTCCTCTTAAATATAATTTCTTATATGTTATTTACATTTAACAGATGAAAATGATTTCTATTATAGTTACAAAAAAGAAGAGAAATATCGCAGGCCTTAGAGCTCCCTTTCCTTCCCTTTTCTTCCTCGAGGATCAAAAATACTCTTTGTGGAACTCGAAGCGCGTTGAGGTCCGCTGACCCATCTCTTGCGATAATCTCTTTAATTCTTTCGCCAGTCCCGGGTATCCGCAATAAAACACTCCTGTTTGGTTGCAATTACCAGCCATTATCAGGAACTTTCCTTCCGATTTTTTATCAAGTAGCATAAAATGGATTGTTCAACAACTTACCAACAGTCGAATACGGATGTTTGGTTGCTATATTTGAGAACACCTCTTTCCAATTCGGTCTTGCAAAGTGAGTCCTAACCTGTAATTAACAAAAGCAAGATCGTTCAACTATTAATGCTTGGTCGTATTTACCAAACTATTCTACATAACAGGTAGGTTGTCTGCATCATGGCCTGTTGAATTTCTCTATCTTATTTTCTAATCTCACAGTTTTCCTTAGCTACTCTGCTACAGTTCTGTTTCTTAATCTTTATGTTTTTCCAGGCATGTGACTTCTTACCCGCGTGCCAGAGACGATGTCCACACCATGTTTTGCATGGTTGAGAGCTTGTACCATAGTGAGGAGGGTAGACCTGGCGTCACCTTCTTCATAGACACTAGTGAGATAGTTGTGCATCTCGATGATGCCCTGTTTCAACAGAAACATCAACTTCCAACGGTAAGTTCACCCTCCCTGGAGTAATGTTAGATTAAGAAGAAATAAAGGGCACGAGGATTGAAGAAAGAAGTGTTCACCTTCTGATCCATTTCTGCTACTTCATTCATAACACCTTTGAACCACTCAAATGATCCGGGCTCCCTTGTCACCCAGTAGAAATGTGCGTGTGTTGTTCTCTGAGACTTTTTCTTGCCGTTTGATGATGTTGCTGTCGATCCGAAGCTATTAAGACTGTCATCAGATCGGCTGGTATCGGTGTTTGAATCCTGATCATATCAGCTATATTTATCAATGGGTAGCTAAACATTTGAAGATAATTAGAGCTAATTATAATCATTATTTTTACTATTATTTGTTTTTTTTTTGGGGGGGGGGGGGGGGTTGATGTCGAAGATAGATCATAATCAACTAAAAAGATGCACATCTTACAGTTTGGTCTTCGGCGAGCCTTATGCTACTCAAGAGGTCCTTGAGGATACTGATAAAAGGTGTTGCTCCAATACCGAGACCCACCAGAAGCAAGACATCATAATTTGCGTAGTCCTGTGCAGGTGCACCGTAAGGCCCATCGACAAGCAATCTCGGCAAACTGCGCAAATTAGTTCTCAGTACCGAGAACAGTTTGGACTTGGATTGAAACAGGCGTTTAATTAGTATTCACTTACCCTTTCTGCTCTATTCTGCCCCTGGCACCGAACTTTGCTCTCCCGATCACGGTTGGAGCGTTGCCCGTTTCAGTAAAGACCCTCTTTAGTTCCTGAGTCCAGTCTCCATTGGTTCTGATGTGGACGCTGAGGTGATCTTCTCCCGGAGCAGAAGTGATGGAGAAAGGATGCCTGATACATATATTCATGTTTCATTGTTTAGATGAATTTAGTTTGAAAAACGGACGTAATTGCAAGATATATATATATATATATATATATATATATATATAACTGAAATAGGAAATGAGGGTCGTCTTCTTCACCATTCAAATGGGGAGATTTTGGGGCACTGCAGAAAGATATATTGTCCACTTTTATAACGGAAGCCGTGGGGCTTGGACATTATCAAGCTCAAGACGTTCCCTGGCAGAACAGCAACCTATAAATAAACCACACACGATAAAACATTTGTTATAACCATCCATGGAGTAGTCCTTCAGCTAGCCATGCTAGATGAAGAAAAGTCCAACTGAAAGAATTACTACAGAACTGCACGTATTCTTTATAATTAATGACCCAAAATCCTCCATCTTATCCTGGTGTTGTTTGAAGTTCCAGTCAGGGGACTCTCCCAAATACTAAAAAGAGAAAACAGATGGTGGCACTTTAATGTACTCCATTAGGTGGGTGGAATACTATAATTCGGATGGACTGGGTTCCCATAACTTGCATTTTGCAGGCACACAGGCTTCAATTTAAAGTCAGAACCGTCAAGGTCATTTCATTTCTTGAGCTGTCTAAACTTTCTTCTTATTGAAGGGACCTGAAGTACATAACCTGAGAAGCATCTGGGCATGACAATCAGAGCCAATCTTTCGTCCATATTAATCTCATTCCTAATTACGTATACCTTTCAAACAAAGAAATCTCAAAAGACTTCCTGAAAGATCATGAAATGCTTTTTAAAGCTATTTTTCTCAATCCTTCCCCATTGGCCAACCGAGCAGATCCCAAATGTTTTAAAATGGCCAATGATTAAGACCCATTAATCAAATAACACCGAAGTTGAAACCCAAAAATTATTCACATTTCCAAGCTAAGCACTACCTGTTTTCTTGACCCTGGGCAACCATTTCTTGTTCTCTTCAACTACCATATTCGTTTGTTAATATAATTAAATAAAACCCATAATACTTCATGACTTCGAAGACAATTTAATTATAACAAAATAGTTCATCTCAAACCCTCAGACTTTCACATGCTTCTGGAATCCCAAGTTCCTAACCACACATTGATTATATATGCCCACAACACGACTAATTAACACGCTAACAAACCCAGAAGACGATCACAAATTAGGAAACAGAAATGAATACCTTTATTATCTTAACCGAGTAATACCCTGATCGGAACGCCCGCAGCGTCCGCTCTCCCAAATAGAGTAACAACGGAGCCGAGATATACATCCACGTCTGTTCCAATCAATAACACAAGGCGATCATGATCATCAGTATAAATTAATGACCCTTAATTAAACAGTCGCCATTAGAACTGCCATGCCTAAACAGCTAATTTAATTAATCCCTTCTTAATCCACGTCAATTTCTAGTTCCTTACTTCCTAGCTACTACCACGTCCAAGTCCAATTTCCTGTAGCGACATCGGTTTCAATCTGAGCTGTGCCTCTAACAAAAATGGTGGTGACATGTGCGAGACCGGATTACAAAAACATGCAAAGGGCACGTATACCCACCGTTCGTTGACACGTTTCATCAATCAATCCCGTCTCCCTCCATTACACAAAAAAAAAAAAAAAAACCAGAACAACAACAACATCGGATTCGGGAGGGGCTTACCGTTTTGAGGTACCATTTGTGGACGAGGAAGAGGCAGTAGCCGTGGACGATGAGGAGGACGTAGACGAGGGCGAAGAGGTGATGGGAGTACCAGAAGGCGTTGAAGCCGGTCAGCCGGTTCAACGGCGGGGGCAGCTTCACCCCGTTTTTCCTGAACCGGCGGGTCGCGAGGGTGAACGCTACCCCCATCAGAACCACCATGGCCACCCCCGTCAGCCCCTCCACGCCCGTCAACAGCCCCGCGTAGGAGGGCTTCTCCTCGCCGAAGTCGGAGGAGACGAACCGGTACGCGGTCGGCGACGAGCTGATGAGGCGCGGGAAATCGCACGCTATGTGGTTTCCCGCGTGTAAGACGATCCCGATCAGGATCCCGAAGGCGATCATCTGCAATTATTACATCAAAACCAAAAGTATTATTATTTTAAAGAAAACCAGTAATTAAAAAAAAAAAAAAAATATTTATATATATATATATCTCCATTATTATTATTATTATTATTATTATTTTTTTTTTGGGCTGCGCCCGTTCGTTAGAGAATGAGAATAATGTTTTCCCGAAAACGATGCGAAAACAGTTTTAATTAATAATTTAAAAGGAGTCACGCGGGAAGTACCCACAGAGAGAGAGATTGGGGAAGGAGGAAGAAACTGGAATTCTCACCTTGTGGAAGTTGATGTTGTCGTCGAAGGGAACAAGGAGGCGGGCCCGGGTGGAGCGGAGCCACGTCAGAGTGTTCCGGCAGACGGGGAGGAGGACGAGGGCCATGTTGAGCTTCAGCGTCTCCGCGGCCCCCTTCGCCGTCGTGACGCAGTAGCCCATCACGTGGAAGACGGCGCGCCGCCGGTACTGGACGAACTTCCAGGCGAACAGCGCCACCATGAGGAGGCACCAGAGGAGGACGATCCACGCCCGCTGCCAGTTCTCCTGGATCCGCCACCGCACCGTCGAGCTTATCCTGCGCACCACGCTGTGAGGCTTCAGCGACACCGTCTGACTCCGCGCCGCGCTCGTCGTGCTCAGCGGCCGGCTGTAGTTCATGTAGTTGTCGCGTTGCAGGAGCAGCGCCTCCAGCTGCCACAACTGCGAAAAAACGAAACCAAAACGAAAAAAAAAAAAAAAAGCGGATTCGATTCATTTCATCATTCACAATCTTCTTCAGATCTGCAAACTTCTTACTTACTTTAATTTGTCTGATATTAATGCGAAAAATATTAATCCTAACTCACTTCGATGTAACCGAAATTCTCCGGATCGAGTTCTTCCATTATAAGCGCCGCGTACTCTTCCGCTTGCTCTTTCAGCTTCGAGAGATTGTTCGCAGATGCGCTCAGCGTTATCAGCTGCAGTCCAAAGCCCTGTATTGTTAGTCAGGAATGGAAGAAGGAAGAGGGGAGAGGAAGCGGGAACGACGGAACTGACTAACATGCGCCGTCGCGCGCAGGATAACGTCACCTCTTGCACTTCTTCTCTCGTGATCTTCCCGTCCACGTTGCTGTCGACCCTGCGACAGAGAAAGAGGGAAAGAGTAGTGAGCATGTGTGGGGAAGGGAAACGGCGGGCGCCGGAAAAAAACAAACATTTTTGGTAGAGAAATTAAAGCTCTCGGGACTGGGGAGAGGATTTCGGGAACGGTAGTACTACGCACATGTCGAAGAAAATTTGGAGGCGCGCATCGAAGCTCTGGTCGGACATTTGGAGCCAGAAATCGTAGAATTCTTCTTTCGTGATCCTCTCTATCTTTTGATGCTTTCTTCTCGCCAGGGCGTCGAAGATTCCCACGGCGAACTCCTTCGAATCCACCATTCCTTGATGAACGAATCCCAAGGCAGAATTTTCAGAAAGGGAGAAGAAGAAGAAGACGAGGATAGTTTGATATTAATTACTTGTATATATGTGTATATATATATATATATTACCAATGCATTCCGCGAAGTCGTCTCTGGAGAGTAAACCGTCGGTAGCGAGGGAGTCGAAACGCGACTCGACGGTCTTCCAGAGCTCGTTAGCGTCGCCGGCGGCGTCGGTCCTCCGGCTTATGAACCTGAGTCCCCGTAGCGCGCGCTGGGCGCTGGAGCGCGTCCTATCAAGCCTCGCCTGCATTTTCCGTGCGTCGCGGGCGGAGATCGTGGGCTCCTCCGCCGCCGCCGCCGCCGCCGCCGTCGACGACCCCATCGATCGCGAGGAGGAGGACCTCAGCCACGGGAACTTGCGCCGTATCCTCGACGTCACGGACGAGCTCCGGCTGAAGAATCCGTTTCCGGCGTTGCTCCCCCGCGGCGGCTGCTCCTCCGACGAGGGCGCGACGCCGCAGACGACGATGGCGTCGTCGTCGATCTCCAGCGTCACCTCCACAAAATCCCTGCGGAGGTCGTTGAGGAAGAAGGGCAGCATTGGGCCCCCGAGACCGTACTCCCCCGAATCCAGATCCGCGCTGTCGAAATTCTCGCTGCCCCGGTGGTAGCTCGACCGCTGCGAGCTGCTCCCGGCGGACGACGTCCGCATTTTCTTATGATCCCTCCGCCACCGCCGACCGAACGGGTGCTTCCTTCACACGCTTCCAATGCCGATTAAAAACACAAAACCCAGTCGCACCCTCTTCCCTCCGAGTTGTTGAGATTTGTTGAAGAACTCCAGAAACAAAAACTATATACTACAACAACAACAACAACAACAACAACAATGGTGAAAATGAAATTCTTCATAAAAGAAAAAAAAAAAAAAAAAAAAAATCATTGATTCTCTTCTATTCAAACTCTCTCCTTGTTCATTTATATTAGTTTGGTTTACTTTTAACTACCCAGTTACTTACTTGAATCCGAAATGCGACGGCGGCCTCAGATTAGTATTTAATGGAAGCTTGATGGGGGCGCTTCCTTCTCTCCGTCCCTTTACCTCTTTTATAGAGAAGAGAATCAGAGATAAAAAGAAATTACGAAAGACGCGTAGCATTTGGAGACGACGACGTTGTTTTCAAATGGTTAGTTGGGAGAGAACTTAGTGAAAGTTCAAAAAGGCGGGGAAAGGGCACTAACGGCTCTTCCTCCTCCCCTTTCTCCTCCCCAAGTCAAACCGGCGGTTGGCGGCCGGTAAGACCCCCGACGTCCGACGTCCGACGTCGACACCCCCGGTTCGTACTTCAGTACGACCCAGTACGTCTCGTACTCGAACCCGAACCCGAACCCGAACCCGGTTCCTGCTTCCGGTCCGGTTCGTTTGGTATATATACGGAAGGCGCGTAAATTGTGACTCACCAACGAACCGCACACCGCTTCATTGCTTAACACTAATTTATCATTAATAATATATAATAACGTTTACTATATTATTATTTATTTATCACCAATAAATTTGGATTTTTTATTTTATTTATTTAAAAAAAAACGTTAATATATGCGGGCGGGCGGGCGGGCGTATATAATAAGAAACCGAATTGCTTGAAGAAGCAAAATATATCATATCATAAGAGATTAATTAGGTCTGGATTAATGATGCACTTCGTTCCAACGCATCGGACGGCAGCGGAGGATCGGATTTTTTCGTATATATTAACATTAATTAGTGGCGTTTTAGTTATCATCGAAAAGAAATTTTCTTAGATTATATGGGGAGGATTAATGTACAAGAAGAGATCATGGGGGACATCATCTTGATTATATTATATATATGTTCGTTATTTATTTATTTTTTCTTTTTTATATATATATATATATATATATATCAAGAAACAAGAAATAATAAAGAAAGAGGCCAAATTAAGAGTGGTGAACATGTTCTCTCTCATTAATTTGATGATTTCTGATCATATCGTCTAATTATTAGAGTCTAATTATGTTATTATTTAGGTTAATTAATTCTCGATGAGAAATATGAAATGTAGAAATAGAATGGAAGCAAAGTGTTGTGGGTAAGAAAAAATGGGAATTTATATGTAGGGTGGAGGAGGGAAAGGTGTACCAGACGGGTTTCTAGAAGGCTATCAGCAATCAATCGCCATCCACGTTGGGTTCGCCCTCTACCTGCTTTCACCGGACCTTTCCCCCAGCTCGATCCCTTCTCATCATCTCCTTCCTTCTTTCTTTCTTTCATTCAATGCCTAATTTTCTATGTTTATTAATATTTTAATTAAGATTTTATTTTTAATTTACAAAAAAAAATCAGTAAAAAAAATTGTACGACTGATTATGTCTTATATAAACTAGAGAAACTTCTAGATCCATCCGGTCGGAAGAAAAAAGAAGAGATACCCACGGTCGGCCCGAAACCGACCCGAACCGACCCAACCCAACTCGTCTAATGGTGTTTAATTAAGACGGTTTCCAAGTCTGAGAAAAAAACCCAAGAGTATGAATCTATGATCAGTTGCTAGACTCTCCTTAGAGTTTGGAACTAGTACTTTTCATCCAAAAGTGAGTGGTGTAATATTTAATTTATTAGTAGCAAAATAGTCACCCTCTCCTTTTTGCAAGAAATAGGAATTAATTAAGCAACCTCATTCGTGAACCTGGTCATGAAGTATTGTAGAGGGTTACTACGTACATGTATGTATGGTGATAGTACTACTTCAACATCCTAAACCATCAAAATTCATGTACTAGCGGATAGGACCAATAGAGTTACTGCCTAAGTTTCCACATATATTATTACAATAGTTATTGTTTATTTTGTTAATCTATATCATATATATATATATATATAAGTAAGTCCTTAATTATCAATCTCGGAACGAGGCTCTACGAAAAAAAACATATTCCCAGTTTAGTGATTGAAACTAAACATACGATCGGGTTAATTACTACCAAATACGAATGTACTTTCTCGAACTAGAGAGGGACTCATGCATATATATAACAATCCTTTACCAGACGTCCAACTCTACTGGTTCTAGACATGTCTATTTTTCAAGTTGCAATTAATTATAAGCACTCTCATTTAATTATTTCCAGCACTTTAATTCTATACCTTCCAATTTCAATTGAAGGAGTGACACATCTCTTTCCTTCTTCATGAATATCTAACTTAAAACATAGATAATTACCTCCTTAATCAATTAAACAGATAATCATCTTAATTTCAGCACCCCAAGTTAGACCGCTCATATAGAAATGGATGCATGCATTAATTAATTATAGCACATGTTGGTTTTACTTGCATAATTTTTGTTGGTTTGATTAATTGCCACAGTGATTAGATTAACAAATACATATTAATTTACCCACTTGATTGCAAAGGGAACCAGATAATATCTGAACCTGGATAATCTGTCCACTAACTACAAGCCAAATGAATGTTCTAAATCGAGTAATAAGGCAATTATTAACGTCAATTAATTATTAAGAAATCAATTCATTAGAACGTACCACCTTTTAATTAAGTTCCAGCAGATTTAGAGATATGACATGCACACCTGCTAATTAGAAGCAAAAGAATATTGTTGAGCTTTAATTAGGTATAGGACCCATTGCATGCATGGTTTTTTTTCCCAATGAATTGAATGATACCCCTACTTGCATCCATGTTCCATCAAGTCTCAATTAAGTTTCACCCTTATAGAAATATCCCTAGCTAATTATTAGTGAAAATAAGTATTTTAGGTCATCCCGGTCATCATCATCATCATCGGTGTGGGAGGTCTCAGATTCTAGTCTCCATAGCAGCCATAGAAATCACACGACCCACTCTAAGTGAGAGGAAATTAAGATTCACTATCTTTAAAAGAAAAAAAAAAAAAAAAAAAAAAAAAATCCTTAATCCTCTTTGCTCTCCACTTAAATCGTGGTTAGAAAATATATAAGTCAAATGCACATGAAATTCAAGGTACATGTACACAATTTCTAAACCCAACTAATTAACATGATATCAGAATGAGCCGAATGAAATCGATCTTTATAATTTACCCATATTCTGTATTCAAACTCCAAACGAGACTGCAGCCAAGTAATGACAGAACCAGCTTTAAAACGATATTAATTATGATCAGCAAGGAAGTCAAGAGTAGTAATTAGTAAAGCTCACAATTAAGCTATATAATTAAGTGAATATATAATTAATCAACAATCCCTTTCTAGCTAGGTTTAGTTGGTGGAAAGATATTTATCCTCCAATGAGGTTGATTGATCTTGCAATCTTTTCCATGCTATATATTTATCATCAGATTCAGGCGTCCAGTCCGAGACTTCAATGCCGCCGGAAAGCGACCGGCGACGAGTTCTTGTCCATTTCCGGTGGAAAAAGTCACCCCCACCGTGAAAAATACCGATGACGAAATCCACCAACCCCTCCTTTGACGTACAAGCCCTTTTTTTTTTTTTTTTTTTCTTTTAAGGATTTAGCGAAGAACGTGTACTCCAGGTCCAGGACTCCATTAATTAATCACAATGTCCTGCTTAATTATAAAGGATACGGTTACCCAGTTAAGATATGATATAATACCAATCTTAAGTCTTAACATATAATAAAAAATTTCTTTTATATCTGTTAATTGGGTCTTGTCAACGTGACCCCTACCCACCCCTTTAAACCCTGAATCCTCAATCGCAGCCATGAACGGGTACGTGCACCTCTCTCTCTCCCTCTCTGTAAGTTTAATATCAAAAGCTGCATGTTGCACGCGTATATATCTATGTTTCTAATTCTTTCTGAGATTTTAAGCAATAATCAAACCTTGAAGCAGCTAAATATACATCATTTGGACGATATATACTTAAAACTGATTGCTTCTTCCTCCAGAATTCCGTTAACCGGCCCTTTTAAGTACTGATTCAAACCGAAGGTTGGTGGGAGGAAGACATCCAGGCAGAGATGTTAACTGTTAAGTATACGTCTCAAAGTTTTTTTATTTTTATTATTATTATTATTATTGTAAATGTTGAAAATGATTTAAATGATCAACGAAAGTCTAGAAGGTCTGCATGGATGGTAGCTAGATATATATTCTTGAGGGTGAAGTAATCTCCAAAAAGTCATTATGATCAATATGGATTGAAAGGGCTGACAAGTACCCAAACCAAACCTGCAGTATGGAATTCTATAGGGAGAGAGGGGATAGAAAGAAGAAGAAGATTACAGTACTTTAATTACTTTACTATCATTCGCTGAAGATTAATTAATTAAAAAGAGATTAAAGGAAACCATCTTTAACCATCTTTGGTGGTCATGGAATGATAAACAGGGAACGAGCTTGTTAATTAGTTTGTACTGAGTTTATTTTAATGTCAGGGGAATCTTAGTTGTTGAGGAGGGGCTGTCTGTCTAAATTAAATGTCAAGAATGGTGACTTATTTTTTATGATTTTACCAATATGAGTAACATTTAATTAAATAAGGCCTCTCTTTATATATATATATATATATATATATATATATATATATATATATATATTCATCTATTTCCTTCTTACTATTTACAGATTATGTAACAAATCAATCTCTTTAGCTAATTAGTTAGGCATCTCAGATATCTATATGTATGTCTGATGCGCGAAAATGCGACTTATACGCAAGTGCACGTGTCGCTTCCTAGTAATATAGTGGACTGTGAAGTCCGGGTTGTCGAACCACAGGGAACAACGGAAATACAAGCTACATCTAACCTAACTAATGTAATTAGTCTAATATAAAAACTTTGATTGAAAACCCAACGAAATTGTAAAATTGTTAAGTTAACACTAAACTACAGCCAGGATATGAAATTCACTCAAGAGGAATTATGGGGGTGTACTTAAGAGGTTATTTACGCTGATTTTAATATCATGACTATGTGTATTTTACTTGCTCAACGGCGTGTGGACTGGAAAATTTGTATACACGGGTCTCTTCCGAGATCACCGCACTTGGGTTCACCCAATTAACTCGTCATTCTTTCGATTAGAACTAATGGGGTGAACCCACTACACGTTGCCCAATGGTCGCGTGTGGCCATGCGTTATTCCTAACCACACCCACGAATCCCCCAATTAAACCTCTAATCGGGTGGAACACATGTTGTACAATGAAGAGTCTATTCAAAACTACCCTCCCGGGATCATAACGAATGCCTAATTTACAACCAAATGTTGGTCGGGCATTTAGTCGAATACGTAGAGTACATCATATACATACACATACATAACTAAATCACACACACATCATGACATTGAAAATCAACTAAGTACCCCAAAGTACACCCCCTAAGGGGTTCTAGCCTACTAAATACATTAATCTACACATATCTCTACGAAATGAAAACAAGAAATACATCAAGATATTCACAAAGTAAAGATAATTTGAAGAAAAATTAAAAGAAAACACAAAGAGCTAAGCAAACTCAAGTGAAATGGCAGCTTCTAGGTGTGATTCCTCCTCCCGGGGATTGATTCCGTGTAGCACGGCTCCAAAAATCCCCAAATTTGCTCAACTTCCAGCTCTGTCACGACTCCCTACGGCTCCCAACACACGTTACACGAAATGTCCCCTTCTCCATTTATAGGCTCAAGGCCGAAGTCTTATTTTTTTGTCTTTTAAGTGACTGGGCTTCATATGGCATGCACCAGGGGAAGCGCCGAAGTGCCCGGTCACTTAAAGGTTAAAAACAAAGCTTCGACGTCCCGTGCTATATAGTGTCAGGAAAATCCTAAGGCGCCCGAGCTTTTACACACATTGAGCGCTGTTGGGCTCAGATCCAGTGCAGGGGCACTGGATATTGCACTTTTTCACCACGGCGCTGAACCTTGTACCGTTGTTGCATCGCGATTCAGCGCAGGGGAGCTGATTCTCGGCGTTTTGTGCCGTGAAACTCGCCATGGCGCTGCGTTTCACTGGCAGGCACTCCTCTTGTGGTGCCCAGTCCTGCTTCTCCACTCAAAATGGGGTTAGATCGCTCGTTTCTCATCCAATCAGTCTGGTGTTTCTTCCTATGTGCTCCTTTCTCAATTCTATATCTTTTCCTTGCAGAATTACAGCAAGATTTAGTTAAATTTAAGTATGTATATACATATATATATATATATATATATATATATGGTGCAAAACACCCAATCAATGTCCTTAGAAATCCCTTATATTTCATATTTCCAAATGAAATGCTTAATTTCAAAAAGTGTTTTAGGGAGCAGGTAAGCTACTTATTCTTTTGTTGACAAGTGAGGCAGTTTTGAGAAACCAACAGTTATTTTTACATGCATGAAATGATTGATATGACAGTTTAGTATGTTTCATCATTTTAGAGGTTGCAAGCAGTCCCATATGGAAAATTCAGGGGAGCTGAATATAGAGGACGTACTGCCTGGTGCATGCATGAGCAGTACTTAAATGGGGATGGAGTATAAATTATTCCTTATAGATAGCTAGATACAATTGTGATCATCAATACTACTTCTTATAACACATTTCATCCGGATCAGTTAAGTTTTTAATCTATTTTTTATTACTTTATCTATTTCGTAATTTCTATAATATTTTTATATCTGCTCAATATAATTAATATTAATGCAACATATTAATTTTAATAGTTTAACAGGTGGTTTATGGCCCTCATTTTTTAACGGTACCCTGCTCATGACCAACCTTGATCTTGATCAGATATTGGTTTAGTTAGTCTTTTAAGTGCTTAATTTCACATTAATTTTATTTAGAGGAGATAATTGGATTTTCGTTGCTTCATTAGTTTGCTGTTACTCGTGTATGATCAGGAACTAAGCAATCCATTTTCAGGTTCTCATGTTGTCTAGCTATATATATATGCATTTCTATAATTAATTAAGCGTACACTCTAGTAATTACTTAATTATGTTTATGAAAACACTGAAAAAATTAATCCATTTTCAGTCAAATTCTCTTGTAATCGACAACAAAAAATCAATTTTTTTAGGTTAGTAAATTAAGTTTTACTATGCGACACTTGATGATCAGTGTACATATATATATATATATATATATATATATATATATATCCCCATGATCTCGAAACCTTAGAGTAGTTAATTATTGAACTCGTTTGATCTTTTCATGAACTAAGTTTCCTAATTAATTAAGCCTTGTTTCACCATTTTGAAACTTAGAAATCTATAAATATATTTAATGTAAAAACCAAGGGATTCATTTGCTTTGTAGAAGCATTAACACGTACGTACGTAGCTCTTCCAAAAACAAAAAATATCATCTTACAAAAATATCATCTTGTTTCACCATTAACACTTACCTTACCACTAGTCCAAATTATCATTAATTTGAATGAACATATATATATATGTTAATTTCGAAGACCAAATTAAGAGAATGGTAGTTTCACTCCATTCCGCTCGCAGTCGAAGCAGAAGGGGACATGCATGATGGAGCATTGTGTAATCCACCCGATTTCTACGAATTCAACAATGTACCACAGCTTGGGGATTATCGCCAGGTTCGTTGAATGCCAAAATATGTGAAAATCCTGTACTAGTATAAATTAAAACCCGTGTACTCGGTTCAGTTGCATTACTGATCAACAAACCTCACGGCTTCAATCCTTGTGGCGATACTGATCATCTCGGGCCTGCAGCTGATATATATCTTTTGAATTTCACATACGCGCGAGTAACAATTAATTATGGCGTCTCTCCTGATCTCTACGTCTCCTTCGCCTGTGGCTTCTGATCTCACCTTACGTCTCAAGGCTACTGGACGACAACCCACATGCTCGGTGACCATTAATGTAAGTCGTGTGGAGAAAATTTTGAAATCTATATATACGTACCATCTGATTGATCAGGTGAAAGTACGTATATTTCTCCACCATCTGATGGAGGCAGGCAGGGCAGATATATCAAATTCTAACGTCGTATTTGTTGTGTTTTTTGTGATGATCAGAGAGTGCCGTTAATGGGGGGACGACTAAGGCTTGTTCACAAGGTTCGACTCCGCAAGGCAACGAGGGGGTCTTCTTCGCCATTGTTGAATCGCTTCAATACCACAATATCATGTTCCATAGTAAGAAGTCCTTCCTTCACGTACTTGTGATCTGGTGTATATATGTATAACTAGGCAAAGAGCTAGTACACCTAATTAATTCGAAGCGTGTATATTAATCTAAATTTATAAAAATATTGCAGGCACCGCCGGAGACCCTGCAAGCGGTCCAGAGCACGATCGCGAAGCAGCTCTCGATCGACGAGTGCACCGTGACACCGCAGACCAAGTTCGCCGATCTGGGTGCCGACTCACTCGACACGGTATATATATATATATATATATAGATCATGCATGCATGCATGCATGCGTATATAGATGTAGTTCTGATTTTCTGCTAATTAATTAAGTTGAGGATAATATTAATGTTCTCAGGTGGAGATCATGATGGCTCTGGAGGAGAAGTTCGGAGTGTCGATCGGCGACGGAGGAGCCGAAAACGTCGCCACCGTTCAGGACGCCGCCGATCTCATCGAGAAAGTTAAGTCCCAATCTGCCGCATCGTGAAGATTTCTCCTTCCACGTACTGAGCGATCGACAATTTTTGTTTGGATTTCGATAATATATATTGTTATTTCTATCTTGAGAATAGATGGAACGTTCTTCAGAATTTCAGAAAACTCGGATTTCCATGTAAAATCAATCTACCGTATTCACTCGCTTAATATTTATCCTCTTAGAAATCAAGCAAAACAGGAAAACATTGTATTTTTAAAAAAACAACAACAATATAAAAAAAAAACTATTTTTTTCGGTTAAATTAAAAGCTATTTGTAAGAAAAAAAAACTGAGAGGAGCCTCCTTACAAGAGTTTTTTATATTTTCCCAGTTGGTCGGAAGATGGCCGCGATGATTCGGATGAGACGACTTACTTTATGTGGCATTTACTTATTCTTATCCGTGACGTGTAAATACTTAATCACAGACAAATGTGGGCCCCGCCCCAACTTCGCATCTCATTTCGTGTCGCCGACAACGCTCCTAATTTTCATCCCCCGGCCCCGATAACGATAACGGCGACATCTTCAACCCCTGACTGGCTCCGCTTAGCCGCTTAGCCGCTTAGCCGCCGTTCCCAAGCTAATCGAACCTCATGAAATTAAGAAGATAATTCTCTCACTAATCATTTTCCACCCTGGTTGGCCGCCACGTGCCCATTTTCGATGGATAAGGAGACTATACTTACTGAAATCATTCGTTCAAAAATTAAACTGATTATGTGTATTATAAATTAATTTTAAAAAATCAAATTGGACGTCAAACCGGTAGTATGTTTGGTTTTTATTGAAGGTGGTTGGATGAATATTTCAACTTTAAAAACCGGACATCAAACCGGCAGTACGTGCGCAGTTTTGGTCGAACCTGGTTGAACCGGGGTTGGACAAAAAAAAGATAAAAATTAATATTGATTATAATTTACTGGGTCGAGTCAATAAGAACCAGATTGGCCTCAGATTCTAGTCCAATCGGGTCAGACTAACCAGTGCGGTTTGCTTTTTAAAACACTAGTTTCAACCAATAAATATTATATCCTATAATTTGTATATATTTAATGTTTCACTGAAAATTCGCCGGTCCAACGAAGAGGTGCGATTGAGATAATATTTTAATTAATTCAGAATAATTTGTGTTACAGGGTGTGTTCTGTATCAAAAAAATGCGAGTACAATCTCCTATGCTTCCTCTAATTTGATCTAATTGTTGAAGTTTCGGCTTTTGGCGAGTCGTCGTCGAGTCTCGAGTTGCAGGAACGAGTGTGTCGACTTGTGACGTTGCCCGCGAACGTGTAGAGTTGCTCCTGGTTGAATTGTTGAACGACGAATGACGGGTGGCTTGACTTCTCTGATTAGAAAGTTTATGAGAGTGGAGTTTCTTCTCTGTGAAGGGATTTTCAGACTTTCATTTTTTAGAGAGAGCTTTTGATGGTTCTTTTCGATGAAGGATTTTTCAGACCTTCGTCTCGAGAGAGAGCTTCTGGGCGTGAATGAGTACTTCGACTTCTGTTTTTCGAACCTGATTTCTCCAACCCCTAAGACAGGGAACTCTCTGGCTTTTTGTCGCCGGTCCTCTGCAGTGGTTGAGCAATTTTTGGCCTGGAAAAGGGGATCACGATCCCCTTTCTGCTAAGGGAGTTGATAGAGGAGGGAGACCATAATCATGGTCCCTCCTTTTCCTCCTTCGGTTAACTGGTCATTTGACAGTTGAGGGGGCTGATGTGTGACAGGGCATGCTGATTGGTGATGACACGATAACTTTCCGTTTACAGGGACACCGACTGTACCGGTGACACGACGGCATGAATGGACTGCGTTGAGAGGCTTTTGAAAATTGACAGAGCCTACCCATGACGATCGTTTAGTGGACCGATGGGCATTTGGGCTTGTCGAATTTGGGCTAGCCACATTTTGGTGCATATATTTAATTATGTGATTTAGTTGTGATCTAGTAAATAAGAATTAGACTCGATCAGGGTCCGGTTTTTAAAACACTGTTATCAACCAATATAAAATATGTATACTTTAGAACCGACTAATTATAATTTTAGTGGACTAATATTTTAAAAGTACAATAAATATTTGAAGTTATTTCTTATTACTCAGGTTCAACATTATTTAAAATCAACACTTCTTCAAATTGTTCAATTTTTTTTTTAAAAAATATATCTATATTTTTTTTCTGAGATAACTTATTTTTAGGTTCCACATTTAAGTATGGTAAATTCGTAAAAGAATGGCTCGGCTTGAATGAAGCCACGAGAAGCGAGCTTATCCTGTGAAAAATGGGCTCGGGTGTTAGAAATCTTATCCACTTTAATCAATAGAGGATTTAATTCCGGAAAACCCCTCGTCCAAAATCTATAAAGCCCCGGCGAGTCCCCATCGCTCACCGGGAAATATCTCTGCCCCTCTTCACAGCGCGTACCCCCCGCACTGCCCCCCCCCCCCAACCCTTCCCGGTCCCTTCTCCCAGATCTCGTTCCTTCTGAGATTCGATCCTCGTTTCGTCTTCCTCCTCGTAGGCTTCGATTCATTCTACGATCGAAATGGGTCTTCTCGACAAGCTATGGGACGACACCCTCGCCGGACCCCGGCCGGAGAAGGGATTGAGCAGGCTCCGCAAGTACGTGCCCTCTTCGCCTTCCGCCGTCGACGGCGTTCCCATCACCCGGAGTATCACCATCGTCAAGACGGCCACTTTCCGAAACGCATTGGCGGATTCGGGTTCCCTTCCTTCTTCTCCCGCCAGTTCCATTGGCTGCGATTCTCCGATGACGCGTGAGTTCATTCTTCTCTTCACGAAATGCCGTGGATGCCTTTTGTATCTTCTAGGGTTTTGTAGATTTTGACTGTTTGTATCGGCTTGCAGCTATGACCCCAATCGGAGAACAGAGCCAAATCAGGAGGAAAACATTGTCGGGGGCGTCTGAAAGAGCGGAGCCCAGAACTCCCACCGTATTCGACTGGTGTGTTTTTCTTTTCTTTTTTCCGCTTTGCTTCATCAAGGTGTTCTTTTTCTGCTATTAATGCAATTCAGTATCTTTAAATTTCCGCAACTACTTACTACTCCTGCGATTATTTTTTTGGGGTTGATAACTTGATATTTTGTACTGGGTTGTCGCTTGGAAATGTGAAATCTTTCCCTTAAACGAGATCATGAAATTGTGAGCAAAATTTTCTCTTCGTTCATGAAACTATAAACCGAGTGATTTTAGTTCTTCTAATTTGATGCAGGTACCCGTAACCAGTCTGGACCCTTATGGGTATCTTCCCCTTTCTGGACTCTGATATTTCTCTTCGTCTTACAGGATTGTGATCAGTGCTCTGGATCGGTAGGAGAGATAGAATGATAGAAACACAGAGAGAGAGCCGTGACTTTTGTGAATAAGGCAGCAGCTGGATGCTTTTGTACAGAGTGAGCCGCTAATGTCATCTGCTCTCTTTCTCTGAATACATCTATCAAACTATCTGGACATGTCTATCCGATATACTTTCAATAAGCGACTTGGAAATGATCAGAGTAGGTAAACATTAGACCTTGAGGTGGGACTTTCTTTTGTCTGGTGTAAATAAGAAGAAAGATAAAGAGTCGCCGAACCTCGGGTTGTGTTGATTGAACAGGGAGGGTTCTTCAATCAAAGCTTCATCTTATGTGAAATTTTTTCTCTTGTGTTTGTTTGTTCTTTTTTTTCTTTTTGTCATTCGGGGGGGTTTCATGTGTCTATTCTGTTGATGGGTAGAGAGTGTTTTAGGTCCCGAGTCGGTGATGTATCTATCAATTGTACGTATTTCCTGACTTTGGAATGTGAATATTTCTTACTCTTTCACTCTTTCTTACTTCTCAGCTTCCATTTTAGCTTCTCTCTTTCTCTCTGTCCTTCTCGTTCATGGTATTAAAATTGGATGCATATTTGTTAAATCTGGGAAACTTATGAAATTAAAGGTTATAGACAGTGTCGAAGATTTAAGCCAGAGAGAGAGAGAGAGAGAGAGAGAGAGAGAGAGAGCTTCACAACTTTCTTTAATGCAGATGACAATGTGGATGGGTAAGCGTTGAGTATATCGACATTGGACAGGAGTAGAGATAAATGAGGGGGATGGATCCCACACTTGACGATGCTCTCAACGTACCTTTCAATCTCTACTGTCTCTACTACACACTCTACCACTCTCTCGACCTTTCTCTCTTTCTTTATTTTTTCTTCAACGTTTTAAATAACCAAAAGTTTAAGAATAAGAAAGAAAAGCTGGCTCCTGCTTTGGCTCCTGGAATGAATGAACGAGGCTGCAGTTGTATTTTTTTGGACTGAGACGGAGACGTAGAATTAGAAAGAATGAGTCGCCTTGTGCAGTTCTGCTGCCACCATTCAATTTCGCGGTGGACTTTTATTCTTCTTCTTGTCCGGTCGGGAAGTGGGGAAGAAACCCCTCGTGCCTTGCTACTTCCTAAACCCAACGGAAGCCCCTCGAAGCAAAAAGCTCCCCCATCAATGCAACTTGCCTGTCCACTTTTTCATTTCGCTTTCCCTTTCTCACATTTTTTTTTTTTTTTAAAGTCCCTACCCTATTTCAAGTGCCTGAAAATTTACAGATAAATCAGGTGGTACCTGAAGTCTTTCAACCCAAAGCTATACAATATATGAGCTAAGTAAGATTTACTATATGAATCATAAATGGGTACAAATATGCGGACCGCAAAATGTGCTTATAAACTGTATACAAAATTAAAAAATTTGATAATTTTACTGATGTGTGGGTGCGACTTCTATAACTACTTTTATTTAATCTCCCAATAGACACTAAATGGTCGAAATACATCTTTTTCACGAACGAATAGAACGAATTTGAATTTTGCGACGAAAAATTTGATATTCCAATTAGTTTTAGACAATTAATAGCAAAATAACGGCAAAAATGCTTATTACAATTTAGAATTTCTGGAGTTTCTAACATATACTTAGGCTTGAATATGCAACTGCCTTGGATCGAGACAAGATGATTAAAATTAATCCACGTGAGATCTATGTGAACTGATTATCTGGCTTTAATTATCTGACTTGTCACCACTGTAGATTATTGATGGGGCAATTTTAATCTCGGCTGGCCTTGCGGAGCAGATTTGGACCATAATTTTCGGTCCTTGCAAAATTTATTTGCACGGTTAAAACCCATTTGATCGTAACCCCATTTGATCCAACCTAAGACGACACTAAACAGAATACAAATTATTTCTTATTTTATATCAAAGTAATGCATGATCTAACTTGGTCTATTAAGCACCAGGGCACTTGCGGCTCCTAACGGCTTATTAGTTATTATTATTATTCTGGTATCCATGAGGCGGAATTGCTCAAAGCGGGGGAAGATATTTTTGGGCGCAATGCATGAGGAAAGGAGGCAACGGGGGCTGATGTGCGTTCCGAGGCAAATATCATCCCACGTGATTAAAAAGAAAGAAGAAGACGCAAATATCATATCATTTGGTAATTAGAGAGTTTCTGATTAATACATTACTCGATTGAGAATATAAAAATCGCGAACCTCGTTGCTGCCCACGTGACGTGATTATAATCTCTAATAAAATCACATTTTTTTAAACCAAAAATTAATGCCCCCCAATCAAGCCTCCTTTACAACATCTAATCCCCTCTCATTAATAATAATTAATTAATTAATTAATAATGCCCCCACCACCGGATCCCAATTTCATCAAAACAGAATCTGGACGGATCCCAATTTTTCTTAATAACTAGAGAAGAAAAAAGCAAGCACTGCTTTTGGGATCCCATTTTGAGATCTCTCTGCAATCAAAACCGCTTTTGAACCGCCACCAGAAATCCACAGTCGATCCTACAAAAGACGACAACGACGACGGGGGCACTCTCCCGTCACGCCGACACCCCGGCGTCTCGTGACGACACCTCCTGTCTCGACGACGACGAAGACGACGAAGACGAAGACGACGATACCTTCTGTTTTCTTCCGCTCCTCCTCTTCCCTCCAGACCCCCGCCTCCCCTCCGACCCCGATTCTTCCTGGTTCTTCGCCTGCACGTGCACAAATAACGAAACACCTCAACAACCCCCCCCCTTTCCTCAGTTGGCCTAAAAATTGGATTCTTCCTCGAAAAAGAAAGAGACTCTTTACTTTAATTTTATATATACGAGTTTTTCTTACGTTACGTACCCCGAGAGAGAAGCTCCGGTTGGCTTCCATGGCTGAAAACCCCGAGAAGCAGCTATTCACCTTGTCCCTGCCGCCACCTCCCGCGGCGGAAGACATCTCCGAACAATCCCTTTTGTTACCGCCACCGCTGGTGTACGAGCACGACGTCCACGAACTGGAAGCCTTCCAAGTACACCCGCTACTGTCACCGTACCCGTCCCGTTGAAACATTTCCTCGAACAGCTCCTGCAGCTCCTCGAAACTACCGTCCCCGCCCTCCTGCAACATCCACAGTCACCAAACGCAAAAAGAAAGCACGGATTAGCTTCCATTGCAACAGAGTAAAGAAAGAACTCGGAGGTTCTGGTCTACTCCCGGAGTGGTCCCCCCGGGGGAGACCCGCCGGGAAAGGGAAAGAAAACCAAATTTCACAATCCCCAGAACTCGGACACGCTCCTGAACCTTCCCGAGGATGTATGATACTATAATTGCACCCAGAATTCCAGATTCCGGAGTGCCCAAGTTCCCAAGCTTAACGACGGTCGACGGTCGACGGCCACGTTCGGCCTCATCAAAGCAGGGGTCCGGTATTCCTGTCTTCCTATCCGAAGCGCACGATACCGTTCGTTGCGCACGCCAAAAAAAAAAATGCGCACTCAACGCGCAAGGTAGGGACCGACGGACTCGTGACGCTTTAACTAGTATCGATCGATTAAAAAAAAAAAAAATGGCGGAAAGGTCCACAACAAACGAAGGCGTCGTAGACTCGTAGTAGTTCTATAGGAATCTCCAAACTTCGGAAACCCAGAAAAGAGAACGCGCGTAAAGCGTAAGTTAGTCGAGGAGGCGGAGGAAGAGAGGAAGAACTTACGCTTGCTTTCGTTTGACTCATCATCGCGGCCATCTCTCCAATGAAGTCGCCCATCCCCTGTTCAATCGAAAAATATTTTTCCAGAGTATTACAAAAACAACAAATTCCCCCCAAAAAAAAAAAAAAAGTAAATCCGCTGCAGAAGCAGATCAATTTCTCGAACTTACATTTTCGTCATCATCGTTATCGTAGACTCCTACATCGTACATGAATCTCTTGTTCGCGTCCGATAACACTGCAAAACCGGAAAAATCCCCAATCAGCGGGTACTGATTAGAAGTATCGCATGAGGAAAGAAGAGAATGATGCCCCAAAGTGGGTACCGGAATACGCTTCCTGAATCGCCTGAAACTTCTTCTTCGATTCTTCGACGAATTTCGTGTTTCCGGACGCAGAGCATCGATCTGGGTGCCATCGCTGTGGAAGAAAACAGTTTCATTCAAGTTACTTCAAATAGGTCCCGGCAGACTAATTAAGAGTTCAACAAGTGCCTGCCCAGGAAATCTTCTCAACCTGTTCAATCGTGTCAGGTTATCCATGGGAGCGGTAAATTCCGTTTAATAGTCCATGGGGGTACGCAAAACTTTTCGCAGTACCGAAAGAGAAGAAATTTTTTTGTTTTTTCAAACAATTGGAGACTTCGTCTGAAATGTTTTCAAAACAGAGGGAGGGAGAGATTCAAGGGGAACGAGGAAAATTCACGGACGTTGACCGCGTCGTTAACAAAGGGCGGCATACCCTCCAAGACGGGAGGAAAAACAGAGGAAGACCAGGACGGAGGGAGGAAAAGTTCCTCGATTCAAAGAGATAACTAGGAGAGGCTGATTGAACGAGTAATGGAACGTTTACTGGGAAAATCTTTAAACTAAAGAAGATTTTGGAATAAAAGTTAAGAAAATTAAAATAAGCTTGCGAGGATCCTTCAAAAGAAGAACAGAGGAGCGAGTAAGAGGAGGGCGAGGCAAACATCCGATCCCAGACAAAGTAGAGGGCACGCACCCAGAAACAAAACAACAACAAAATAGGTTTTTATTCGAACCAGGGCCAGCTTCTTATAAGCATTCCTCAGCTCCGCTTCCGAGCACTCCTTCTTCAGCCCCAAAACCGCATAAAAATCCCCGTTCTTGTCCTCCCCTCCGGCAGCCATTAGACGTTACAAAAACGGTATGCAAATGAACCCAGAAGAAGCAGATAATGTCGTCGAATTCCCAGCCGAACGGATCCCTATACGCGCCCGCCGAAGCAGAAGAACAATCTGAAAAACTCAGCAAACAAAAATCATTGAACCTACATCTTGGTAGCAGTTTCGAACACGAAAGTTTATCGCTTTCGTGCCGAGTAGGACGCGAGAGAGAGAAAGAGAGAGAGAGAGAGAGGGGCCGCGAAGCAAAGGTGCCCCCGCCAAACGCTAAGCTTCGGAATCCTCCAGAAGCGCTTTCTTATACAGACTAGCCAAGGACCCATCTGAACCGTACGATGGCGATAAATGCACGGACTGGATGGTCCTCACGTTCAGATTTTTTTTATTTTTTTTCTTCCTCTTTGGAGTCTCCAGAACCTTCCCCCCTCCCCCTCCCCCCTGCTCATGTTCGACGCCATTTTTCAAACTTTATACATCCCGAGCGAGGCGCGGTGGGTCCCGCATGAAGTTAATAACTGAAAAAAGGCGCCGTAGACTCGTCTGAACACTCTCTCACCAGTCTGAACCGCTCCTTGTCCCCTTCCACCCCCATTCGGCAGACCGCAAACGTGCCACTCGTGCCGAGACTCCACAGAGAAAAAGTCCGTGAGGGGCACTATAGTAGTACATAGTAAGTAAGTTAGTGACAATACCCAATCATGTTATTGGCCACTTTCCCTTGGTTGTTATACCTTGTAATCGGTGGTATCACCCCCAATCATATATGAGATCTTTAATCTTTCTAAATGTAGCTTTAAAATTGCTTATGTTTCATAACTCATATGCTTATGTCATCAAGTCAATACACAAATCTTCCAATGCAAACGTTATTTTCTTAAACAAGTTATCAAAATTTGGTGTACTAGGTTGAATATTGATCGACCGACATAAACGCGCATACATAGAGACTCGAACTCAAGACCTCCCACAACTAAATCTCTCGTATATTGCTCAAATTCTTCGCTTTACTATTCCTTATAATCAAGATTCCTTCTTCTGCATCCCCCTAGCAAGCAATTGGGATAATTATGTTATTTTTAATTGGCTACATGTGACATATTCCTAAGGTCCTATTTGCAAAGAAGATAATTTAATTAAAGCAAGTCAGGTGGCGAGGGTGTTGAACTTGTACCTTGTTTGGCGAATAATGTGGGAGACACGGCGACCGGACACGGACTCGGTTTCATCAAACACAAAAAGAGAAAAAGCGGGGGCCAGTTGGGGGTAATCGCATCGGTGGTCGTCTCGTCGTCGTTGCAAGCTGCAAGCCTGCAACATGCCGTCTCCGGGGTGGTGGTGGTGGTGGGGATGGTTGGTCTCCGACCCTGACCGTCGGTCCCACCAGCTTTGTCCCACTCGAAAAGCCGAGAACAGTGTAGTAAAGTCGCTACAACTTGTGTCTTTTTTTAAAAAATCTCTTTCTTCTTCTTGATAATTGATTGATATATTGTAAAGGGGGGTTTTGAACTTTTTGGGTCTAATCGGCCGGTCCCTCTCCCTCCTCGTCCAATCGGACCGCCGATTCAAGTCCTGTCCCAAATAATTCGGTTCATCCGGACTAGCCCGGGATAATATTAAAAGATTAAATAGTCAAGTCCCAAACAATTTAGCCGAGACTTAATATTTAATATTAATAGTAAGATAATGAGAGGAGTTTTACGGTGGCGCGACGGCAGTTCGTCAAGCGAACTGGAACTGGATATCAGTGACTGTCAGCTGGACTCGAAAAGACCGACGGATGTCGCACTTGGCTCCGCCTTCACAGATCGCGACGGGGGCGGGCCCCGACTAATTGAAATTGAAACGACGCGAGCCCGAACCCGACCGGGTCGATCACGTGGCCCGCCGGAATCCCACGTGGACAGCCGACGACCGCGTGGCGTGGGGCCGGCCGGATTACTCCGGAATGCAGAGAGGGAGAAGTCCGGTCGTACGGGCACGGCTGGCCGCCTCTTTATTAACCACTTGAATCGAACCCCAGGCTGGACCTGGAGCCCATGTCAAGCGTCACAGACATGTACAGGAAGTGAAGAGAGAGTACGTACATGGAACATCGGAACTCATGAGATCACGGTTGCAACTTGAACGCATGGTGACGAGACGCGAGAGGCTCATCACCTTTTTGTTGGGGTTTTGAATGAATAATGGTGTGGCACTGTGGCATACTTGATATTTCATAACAAGATATGAGATATCTGCTGCACCTTTTTTTTCTTTTTTTTCTCCGGACCTCGGCTTCTTTTCTGCCGAGAGGGAGGGAATCTCAAGTGGCAATTTCTTTACGTCTCCATCACGTGCCACTGGCCTCTCTCTTCCGTATCGAAAGATTTTGCTTGCTTTACACATTAAAAACCCCCCTTTCCATTTCTTTTCTTTTTTAATCATTTGTGGCTGAAATAATTTTAAAGAGTATTTTATCGTGCCACTTGTTATCGCTGCTTTCTAGTTTCGGTTTTAACCTACTCGAACCGCTTTTATTATAACATATGCCCTTGTGGCCTTATCCTAAGTTTTTGTAGCATATTTTAGACAATATTTTAAATTCGGTTTGGCCAGGTTGGACCGCTTGGACGATGAGTGTGGTTTCATTAGGCGACTTAATTACCTAATTACATGTAATATTAGTGAAGAGAAACAACATTATAGTCCTCTTAACATCTTATGAGGAAAATTAGGAGCCCCTTAGTCCATTCAACTTATTTATCAGGGGCTGGTACTTAGAGCCCACAAAAATGGGTTTGTGCCAGGTTAATCTTGGATTTCTTTTAAAACATAGAAGGAAACAGATTCGTCCTTAAAAATATAATAAGTTTTGACCCAGATTAACGCATTAGAAACTTTTCTCGTATCAAATCAAGGTTTCGATCCTAGTACCTGAACCCACCAAGCATCCGCTGCACCACTTTTAACTTTTGTTGTTGTTGTTAAAATGGAACAAAATTTTAATTACCTTAAATATTTGTCTTTATTTCCTAAAAAATATAAAAACTAATCGAAAGCTTTTCTCTTATCAGAGCCAGGTTTCGATCCTGGGACCTGTGGGTTATGGGCCCACCACGCTTCCGCTGCGCCACTCTGATTTTTGTTGTTGTTAAGATGGCACAAAATTTTAATTACCTTAAAAATTTGTCTTTATTTCCTAAAAAATATATGCGAAAGCTTTTCTTTTATCAGAGCCAGGTTTCGATCCTGGGACCTGTGGGTTATGGGCCCACCACGCTTCCGCTGCGCCACTCTGATTTTTGGTATTGTTAAAGATGACAAAGAAATTTAAAGTATCTTACATATTTGTCTTCGTTTCCTACAAATTTAAAAAATAATCAAAAATTTTTCTCTTATCAAAGCCAGGTTTCGATCCTGGGACCTGTGGGTTATGGGCCCACCACGCTTCCGCTGCGCCACTTTGATTGTTATTTTTTATGTTGCTTAAAAGTAATAATAATCCTGTTCCTTCTCCAAACTGATTCATCAAGAAATATTAATAATTTATTATTCTGCATCTTGCGCGGGACTGTGGCTTACATGGCAGCAGGGACTCGGACTGGCAACGAATATCACGGCCACGTGTCCTATTTGACTGAGCCACACCAATTGTCAAATCCCTTCTCAGCTTTGCTTTATTATTATTCGTGGGAAGAACTAGTGGCCGGCCTTGAGATTTCCTTCCTTATACTCTTAATTAATCTTTTCTTAATCTAATAAGTATATATTAATTAATGGTCTCGAACGCCAGGCAAATCTCTCGTCCCCGCAACCGACGCCGCTGTCCGAGAGGGAAGTCGAGGAGTATAAATGCGGCATCGACGGACGAGGAGAAAAGAGAGATCGTAGCTTATCACATCTCCGTGGATTTCTTGACTCTCTCCCCTCTACCACGCCTCCCGAGCTGTAATGGCAGCTTCTCCTTCTGCTACCTCTTTCTGATGACGGATTTTTCCTTCCTCCAAGACAGGTACGCAACAGAGCTTCGCGACACGAATTGATCCGATTTTGTTTTTGTCTTCTTTTAGATTTTGTTTACGCGTTACGACCTTTTATACACATTTAATAGTTTCTGATGTCGTCGATGTTGATTGAGCAAGAGATCTGGATATATACTTTCTGATTTTTGGTTTTGTAACGATGCTGTTGTCGCTGAAGGAAATGTGAAGGCCGTCGATCTTGCGGTTTCGCGATAGACGTCTTGATCTGATCGTCTGGAAGAACAAATCTGTGTTTTAATCTGATCGTTTCATTTGTCTCGTTCCGAATGCCGAGAGTTTTTTCATCCGATTGTAATTTTCCTTTGTTTCTTTTGGAATTTTGCGAGTTTTAATCTGATCGTTTCTTTTATTTCTTTCGGAATGTCGCGAGTTTCAATCTGATCGTTTACTTTTCTTTCTTTCGGATTTTTTTTTTTTTTTTTCCTCTTTTCATCGTTTGATTGACCTATCGAAGATATAGAATGTGATACAATTGAATGGAAATTTAAAAAAGAAGAATTTCCATTAGCTTGTATCTTAGCATTGAACGTAAAAATTTTCAAGACAATTTCAACATTTGTTTACGCACAATTAGGTCTGAGTGTTTCGGTCTAATTAAAATGCGCAGTTTCTTTTTATTCAAAACTGATACTATACGTCTCTACGATTTTCTCATGTTCCTGATGCTGTTGAACAAAAACAGAATTAGAGGTACAATGCGCATGATCATTGTATCTTCCTAGCATTTTAGCTTTCTTTGATGATATCATGCGATCTCTCCACCTTTTTGTGGCTGTTATTAGAAAAGATGGTTGCGTGGAGTCATGTGCTTACTATCCACCACGACATCGTGGCCTGGGAGATCTTGTACCGGGAAGCACAGTCAATTTTTTTCTGAAAATGCCGTCGGCAAAATGATCTGAAAGTGTTTAATTAGATGAATACTACAAAAAGGAAGGCAACATGAAATTTGACCATTCTTTAGAGTTTTCGTTCTTATCTTTCTAACTCAGATATATATTAAGTGTGTGTGTGTACTCAAGTACTAATCTACTTTGTGAATTTTTTGCATGGGTGCGCATGTGGACATTTGATCTTTTTGTGATTAAATAAACGTGCGAGCTAGTATAGGTGTTGGGCGCTTTGATGCCACACAGATCTGTCACCCACGACACGCACTCGACCGTCCCATTATAACTTCATCCTGCCCCCGTCGTTACTCATAGGCCTCTTAGCCATGAACAACGACGGAGGAGGCACCAAGGTGAGCGGAATCCGGCAGATAGTTCGGTTCAAAGAACTGATACAGAAATGGCACAACATAGCCCTTAACCAGAAAGGGGAGTCTTCCACGAAGCCCTCCGGCATCCCCCCGGCCATCAACAAACGGCTGAGGGATTCCTACGTCATCAGCGAATCCGACGAAGAAAACAGTTGCCAGAGCCCGGAGCACCTGCCAGACATCCCCAAGGGGTATCTTGCAGTTTATGTAGGACCCGAGCTGCGGAGATTTATCATCCCCACCAGCTACCTGAGCCTTCCAGTTTTCAAGGCGTTGCTGGAGAAGGCCGAGGAGGAGTTTGGGTTCGACCCCAATGGCGCCCTCACCCTCCCCTGCGAGATCGAGACCTTCAAGTACATTCTCCAGTCCGTTGGCCACAACCACAAGTACTCCCCAGAAGGCGAGGGTACGTCTTAAATGAATAATAGTCATCTTTTTTGCACAACCCTTTAATTCCCTGATCGATCAGGAATTATTTACACGTACGTTTCTAGTGTTTTGATATGTTTTGATATTTAAATATTGCAACTCTCTCGTCTAGCTAAAATATTGGCAGGGTATTTTAAGAGTTAATTACAAACTGTTTCTGATCTCACTCTATATATTGCAGAAGAGAACGACAGGTCCAATGCTTGAAGGGCGCGCGCATGGATTTGTATAGAGTCGAAGAGGGATGTCACGTACGTTACCATCCTGGGGTTGTATAGTGACTTCTGTACTGTAGGGAGCTTTAGATAAAGTCGTTCGATTGTGTTTGGCCGGAAATCTGGCCTCTGCTTTTTGCCAATCTTGACGACGAAAGTTGAGTGATTGAGATGAGCAGTAGAGACATTCATTTTTGGGGTTTCCCCGGTGGAATTATATCGACGGGTTGTGTCCGACATTTTCATGTCAGGGGATCTTTTCCCACTCCCATTATCTGAAGTACTTGAGCGACTGTGAGATGTAAATCAGATGAGTTTTTGCTACAATATTCCGTTAACATGTGCTGGCGGTGATATAAAAGCGTTGTAATCTCCTCTCTGTCGGTCGGCCATTATGCTAATCAGTCTGTACGCATATGCTCTCTTTTATATCTTCAGTGGTTTCTAAAGAGTTCATATCATATAATTAATTTGGTACCGATATATCCTTTCGTTTAATAGAATAATTGTATATTCTCCATGAAACGTGGATCTACTCACGTATATATGTCTAACTACGTTGGATGGTCTTAGTAGTACTGGTCCCCTTAATTTGGTCAAATAATTACCTTGCGTGGATCTACCAACTACAATAATAATTGCAGCTTCTCCATTAATAAAATATGGATTCTATTTGATGAGCAAATTTATGCCCTCAAAACCACGAGTAAACTAAATAGACAATATTCCCAAATAGATTATAAGTAGATTTCTATCTTTAGAAGGCCAGGTACATATATATAATGGCCTCAAAAGAAGATTTTAATGTATATACTTTAAAATAATATCGGGAGAAGATCGATCGGCTTTAATTTTTAGGGGTCCAAGTAGAAGTACATGGCCTCGTTCTTATCTCCGGCAGCATGCCTGCTAAAGCTTTGGCGGAGGGAGAAGCCAAGTGTCAGCACTGATAAAGCTCATACTTATGAAGGGCTCTACTTGTTCACCCGTCAGCTCCAGTCCATAATTGACCCGGGAAGCGGCATTCCAACCCGGTCCAGAACTTTTGTACTCTGCATAGAACACACTCCTACGGAAACAAATAACAACAAATGCTTTTTCGTCAATCCTTTCAATCATGCACGGGAATTAATTATTCGTAAATCTGACAATTAAACTCATATGTATGCTTACTAATATTGTACGTCTAATTAAGCTGCTGGAGAATCGAAGAATGAGTATATATACGTACTTCTCACGTTCTTTGACACCATCGGAATCCCATCCTTTAGGGTCCACCACCTGGTCCATGTACGTGTAAGCAAACACCACTCTGGAGCTCGGCTTCCAAGCCCGACCCAGGTACGCCTTTCCCGTCCCAGTTACTCTACAGTGCACGAAAACGAAGCCACTCTGTTCTGCAGCACTTTCTCTGGCCTGTGCTGTGATTGCTGTTTCACCCGAAGCAACCGAATGTAACTCGCAGTCCTGTAAACCACACAACACGTACGAAGTGTACCACTAACCATGTCAATGCATGCAGGACGATCCAGGGGGAGAAGGACGTGAAATTAAGGAAGAGATGCATATATATATATATATATATATATATATATATATATGTATATGGGATTTAATTAATTAGAGTTTAGCTTTATATACCTCATAGTGGGACCTGCCATTACCAAAGATGAAATCGACTAGGCCTCGGATGTAGCAGTTCTTGAAGTAATGCTTTCCCCTGTCGTCCAAAAGGGTGTCTTGATAACCATAAAACCTGCAGTTGTAGAAGGCAGCCTTATTGCCCGAAATTCGCATGGCCACTGCCTGAGCACCTTCTGCTCCTTGGGTAGGCATTGGGGCTGTATTCTACAATATTATTGGCAGAAAAAGACTTGAAAGTTTTAAAACCCTAACGTTAGGAGATATAATTATGTACACCAGCATATGCATGAGATTTCATGAAGAAAGAAATCATGATTTCATGAAGAGTCGGTCAAACCAAAGTCAAATAGATTGAATATCTTATGCTTAATTAGCTTCTCTGGAGTCATATATATATATGAGCAGTACTGGGCTTCCTTGGAGGAACTTTTTTTTTTTTTTTTAGATATGTTATATATATTATATACCTGTTCATGATGGATAAATTGAGTTATTTGAGTTCGAAATAGGAAAGAAAAGGGGTCGAATATAACTGTCATTTAATTATGATAATAATATTTATAATATGTTAAGTAAATCCAAATTTCCCAATGCAAAAAGCAAGGCTTCGAATGATCCTATCTTCGCGGAATTAAACTAACGAAGGGAACTTTCCATTTTCTAAGGAAACTAGTCCTATATATATGCGTACCCTGAGTGAATATTAATTAGCACATGAATGAAGAATATATAGCATCCAAATCAATTAAGCAGCAAATTCTGTGGAATATTCAAAGGAATCTGAGAAAATTAAGCATGAATATTGTCATCTTTCGTTACGTCCTTTGAAGAACGAGTACCCTTTAATTACCATGTAAAGCAAATTACCGCGTTCTAAACGTAGCATTTCCTGTTATTACTCCAACTACGTACCGACATAACAGTACCCCATCTACAGAAGAAAAGAAAGGCTCAAATGTAGATGTTTACAAGGTAAATTACTACAATTTTGCCTGGTTCTGCCAAATATAACATCACTTTTAAATGGGTACGTAAGAGAGATTTTTAATGGGTATATATATATATATATATATATATGATGGAATTGAAGGACAAGCAGAGATGGCAGAACTTTTTCTTAAAATATAAAACCGTTGCACCTTACCATGCCGGATTGCTAACTCCGAAGAAAGAAAATGCTTCATCGTCTCCATTGTCCACACTCGGACATCCTAAATTATTGCTCGTCACCTTCCTTGAGCTTTAGTCAATATTAGTAGTTACACTTACGTAAACCGGGAAAGCCACCCTTGCATGGTAGGTGCTTAACTAGGAAACTATACAGTCACCTCCCTTGACTTTCGTTCTACCTTACCAACCTAGCTTCACTCGTAATACATCACTAATTAATTAACCTGATTAAAATGAAATCTCCCTAATCACGTCACGTATGGATATATATAGATACGCACAACCAATAGGAGCACGCCTGCACATGTGGCATGCATGCGATGATTTTTTTTTTTTTTAAAAAAAAAAAAGTCACAAACCCAGTTGGTAGGCGACGTTTTTTAGCAACGCTGTTAAATTTAGCGACACTTATTAGCATTGCTATTGGGTGTGCGCACTGTTATTCTACTCTTTTTTTTTTTTTTTTTTTTTTTAATTTTATCTACAACTTAATTCTCAAGATTGACACAATATTTGAGAAACATTTTGATACTAATTAAGGAAGATTGAATTACAAAATGAGAACTATAGTGGAGGAGGAAGATCTACGTAAAGACACTACTCACACTACGTACTGACAAAAATTAATTCAGAGTTTCATCAATTTAAGAGACTAGATTTATGATAATTAAGATGATATATATATATATATATATATATAGAGAGAGAGAGAGAGAGAGAGAGAGATGCGAGAGCAGAAAAGTATAGGGATATATTACGAACCTCGAAAATGATGTTCACGGCCATGAAATAATGGGAGTTCACTCCGACGGTGGCACTGTTCCACGTCCCATACTGGGCCGCTCTCCCGTCGAAACTGACGGTGGGCATCGCGTCCGGCTCCCCGTAGAACGTCACGAACGGCTTCGTGACGTCCACCGTGATCTTCTCCCTGTAAACTCCCCTCCCGATCTTTATAACGGTTCTTCTCGAATTCCCATGCGGGATGCTGTTAACGGCGTCCGTTATCGTCCCGAAGTCCCCCGTTCCGTCTTTGCTCACCGTTATCACGATGCGATGAGTCTCCGCGATTCGGAGTTTTGGGTCGAGTGACTCGAGACCGTTATCATCATCCACGCGCTTCTGATCGAAGCTTCGGTGTCGCGACGCCGTGGTGCAGTCGGAGAAGATGCAATCTCGCGTTGAGGAAGAGAGACCCAGCGAAGAGGATAGTATCACGAGGGCCGTCATGGAGAGAAAGGACGAGGTCCTAGTGATCGGAGCCATATGTGTATGCTCTGGAGGGGAGGCGAAGTAATTTATTAGTTCCTCATGCTCTCTCTCTCTCTGAACTCTGAAGGGGAGTTCGATCTTGCAAGGATTTGAAACAGTAGTACTAGTTTTGAGCTTTTATTAAGCGGAAAGACGAGGGGCCGAGCTGTGATCAATATTTGCGTTATTTTCGTTTCTCATGTATTAATAAGGCCTTGACTTCTGCCTATCCCACTAATCCCTCCAGTAACTAATGTTAATTAGTTAGTAGTAATTAGTACTTAATTAATTCATTTATATTGAATATTTGATTGTTAATTAATTGTTAATTAGTTTAGGTTAAAATGGTTGAATTATATAACCATGTAGAAATTTGAGAGTTTGGCCAAAATCGATCAGTGAACGTATTTTTCCCGATATATTTGATAGGTCTAAGTATATATATATATGAACTTGCAAAATTATATGGAATTATATATTTACGTGAGAAAGATCATCAAAATATACGACACGGGAGCTAAAAATGGATTTACTGACTTACATGCACTGAAATATTGGTCAAAATGTTAAAATATGATCAAATGCTTTACCTATATATGGTTATATAATATTGGTCAAATTGTTAAAATATGATTAAGTAGTTCATGAATTAGGTTTAAACTTGCACCTATCTATCATACTGATTTGGCTGAAGTAGGTCTAATTTCGTACGTGAAAGGATGAAATGGGGACGGAACGTTTACTTTAAAATGGGAATAGGGTGAAGATCAACTGGTCGTTTACTTCTGCTGCATGCTTCGATCAAGCTTCACCACCCACTTCAATATATATATATATATATGTATATTGTGGCTTCTGCAAGAGTATGAAAACAAAAAAGGCAACCTAGCTAATCAGTGGAGTGCTTTAACATGCAAATTATTATTTCTTCACTTAATTAATTGCTATTTAGTTTAAGGATGATGTGCATCAAGCTAGTATCAACAGTGGTGACCTCTGCAGGAGATCGATGTGTAAATGCAAAAACTCTTTGGCTCATGCATGTACAATGTTCCTCTTCATATTAATGGTGAAAATATTCCTTATTGTTTTTATGGGGATATATATATATATATATATAGGCTCACACAACGTTAATATTATCTTTTGGGTACCCTAAAAAATCATTTAGAGTCATGTATATTTGTTGCCAAAAACAGGCCAAACCACAAAATTCACAGGTTTGTGTGACACAATATATCGATCCATCATAAATATAACAAAAATAACACCCTATTCTTACACCTAGCTAACCGGCAACAAGAAAAGGCAACCCAGAAAGAAGTTCAATCCTTCATCCGAAAGAAGTGCAATTAATTCGGGTACTGCAGTAAGTACTAATTATGCTACTGAATCCATCTATATACATGTTTCCTGCCTGTCTTGCTGCAAAACCCAATCGGGACAATTCTGTTGCAGAGATATACGGGTGAGACAGAAACAAACACTCTCCCTCTCTCACTCTCTCTCTCTCCTCCCTGTTTAGAAAACAAGGAGGGGTTGAGCTTGATATATATATTTATATACATATCGTGACCGGCCGGGCCGCCCTCGTTTCTTGTTCCTGCTGGATGGATCATGGACGACGACGAGTCGACGACCCATGTTATTTCTCATTTCTTAATCAATCACCCTTTTGGAAAAACGGAAGGCGAGTTTTCAGAACTGACAAAAAGCTACATCTAGCTCTCTGCCTCATCCATCACTCAGTCTCTCTGCTTAACGTGACAGACACAGAAGCAGCAGCTGCAGAGACTGAGTCTGAGAGAACAGAGAGATCACCCCTCTTGCGTCGGAAATTGGGTCCTAATTTGCCGCTCTTATCGAGAAGATTAATATATATTCTGTTCATTCAAACTAATGAAACTATTTCTTCAGGAAGCTCGTTTATGTACTCTTGAGTCTTGTCTGTCCATATTACAGATACCAATTCACATGGGGCCTTTCCCCATTTCTTAATTCTTATAAAAGTGCCGTTGCGATTTATCATTTATGAGTGTCAATCTTGCGCATGAAAAGACGATTATTATTACGCACCTGATTCATCCACTGTCGGGAACTCAGCAAGTAATAACGCTCGACTCAAGACAGCTGACTACATGGGGTGGGTGGCTACTGGCGAGTGGCGAGTGGGTTAACTTTCTGTGACAGATATCTTTCTCGTTTTCCACTGAAAAGCGACTCGTCCCGGGGCGCCGGCGACTTTCTGACGTTGACGGCGACGCTTGCTTTTCCGGATACCGCCACCTGAAACGCCGGGAAGTAAAACGACGAGTGACCGGACTTTCACGACGACTCGTGAGTCAGATATTTTCATGCAAAAGCAAACAAAAACCCGACCCGACGCCGAGAGAGCTGACGGAGGACCCCATCGGAAAAAGTCCTCTTTTCTTCTGCCACCCCCATAATTGTTACCTTTTTTTCCTGGACGTCGGACATGGTCCCACCCCTGTCCCACCCACGTAAATATGAATCCCGAATTCCGTAGCAAGGGACATTAATGCATCTGCTCACTGCCTCACTCTGCCTGCTCCGACTCTGCAACCACTACGCCTCTCTACACTCTTCCCCAATCCAGCTCTTCCGAGTCCTATCCTCTTCTGAACGTGAGAATACAAGGGAGAAGCAGGGTTTTCGTTTGTTGGTATCTTGACGTCGTTGTTTGGTAGGTATCGGGGCAGCTCCCTCTCTTGCTTTCTCGTTTGGTGACTGACTCGGTTTAGCTGGTTTTTGTCTGTGCTCTCTGTTGACGGCCCCCTGTTTGTTTGTTAGATTTCCGCGGTGCTTACTAGGGTTTCTGCGCAAATGCGGCTGCTTGCTCTTGTGTGAAGGTGGGTTTTTGCTGCGGAAGGCCGGGTTCTGGTGAAGATGTTTGGGTTTTCGCGGCGGCGGATGAAGATTGGGAGGTGATGGGTCTCTATCCTTTCGCCTTCGTTTTAATGTATCTGGGGGCATCCTTTTTTGGATTTCCTTTTCCCATCTTGGAGTGTCATTTGGGTGTCTCAAGTTTAGGCGTTTTGGGTGGAAAAGGAAAGCTGGAGGAGGTGTGTCTATACTTGAAACCTCTTCTGAAGTGAAGTGACTTTAGAGGTGCCCAACCTGCTGCTCTTTCTGCTGAAAACTTGATACTTTGCTAAGTTAAAGTAAGAATGAAGCTCAAGAACCGCCCGGGTTACCTTCCGGCGGGAGAGTGCTGCGTTCCCCGTAGATAAATAGTGTGTGGCCACAATTTTTGGTCTACCACTCGGTCTCAGCTGCCCATCATATACTCTACCATATCCTACATAGAATGAAAAACTTCTGAAAAATACACAATTATGAGTTTGGTGAATCTATACCATTTTTGGTTCTTGTTTTTGGTGCTAAATTAACCAACTAGCTAACACTCGAGAAAATAAGATACGGGCATCATGTGCTGTGGTAAAAATGATAGTTATTCGTCGATCACCTCTATGTTTATCATCAACTTATGAAACTCATTTTTCTGTGGAGATCTATACATACTTTTAGGATTGCCTCATTGTATTTCAGAGAAACACGAGAGTAACAGAATTTGGTAAAGAAATCCATTATGCAGTAGAATGGAATGATGTGTATAACTATTCAGAAATTTTCAAACACATTCAAATGTATAATAATGCAATTTGCATATCACTTGATAAGTCCTCTGTTAACCCCTCTTAGATTTATAAGCTACTGATCATCTTCTTTACTTTTAGGTAATATAACTCTGTTCTGTTAACCTTTTGCTCTCTTGGGGATCTGACAGTGGATTATACTTGGTCCTTTCAGCTCTAGCGTGTCTTATGATGAAATGAAATGAAATGAATCCCAGTTTTCCTTGTGATCAATATGAATGAACAGATATTCTGGGTAAAAATTCTAGGAAAATGGTCTATAGTATAACAATCAATCTCGCATTGACAGGGACAGAAATCTCTTAACTGGACAATTTATTAACTGACCAATAAAGGAGTATTTAAATTGCAGTTGCTTAAACTTATTACCTGCTTCAGAATCATTGTCCTTCTGCTCTCTCTCTCTCTCTCTCTCATACATACGCTTGTTAATTTTGTCTTTCAGGCTAAAAGTTCAACTTGCAGATTCTACGCAGGGAACAAAAAGCCCCATCAGACATCCCAAACGGCTAAGCCAGTCCACTGTAAAATCCTTCTTCTAATATGTCCTTCGTACTGTATGGTGTTAGACATCCATGTATACGACTAAGCCAATCCACTCTAAAACCTTGGGACTAATAATGTTTTTTATACTTTTATGATGCTACGCATCCGTGTAAATGACTATTACATTCCACTGTAAAACTTTTAAGCGGATATTGATATTGTACTTGTATGATATCTGTTTAATCTCCTGAATATTTGCAGGGAGAAAATGTGGTATCAGCAAATAGCCCTTTGGATGATGTTAACTGCCAATGCCTGTCATCTGAGCTTGATGCAAGTCACTGCACATCTGGAAATTCAGAGAATTGGATGGTTTTGTCAACTCTGGGTGAAAAGCCTTCACCTCGCTTCAATGTAATCAATCTTGTTGGATTAGTAACATATTCCCATTTTTACCTAATCTTCTTTATGTTTTTTTTTTTAAATACATTCTCAAAAAACATATGTTTGAGATATTCTGAGGTGTTATTCAACCCCTAGTTGTGTGCAAAACTAGGCGTGGCTTAAACTTTTTTTGCTTTAGAATTGCATTGCTGAGGACAAGAATCATTGTCGAGGTCACATTATCTGCCTCAGGAACAGTAAACTGCATAGTCCATGCATAACTGAGTCAAGTTAACTCGGCTGTTATATGTTGTTGCGCTCCAACAAAGAACTGAACCAGTTTATTTAATAGCATGCAGCAGCTGTGGTTGGAAGCAAGATGGTTGTTGTCGGTGGTGAATCTGGTCACGGACTGTTGGAGGATGTTCAGGTCTTAACCATAAGTCCCTTTCTTTTTCACATTGAAAAAATCTTCTTGTTATTCTTCTGACAAAATATTTTCTTTTTAGGTCCTCAACTTTGATAAGCTTACCTGGACTACTGCTTCTCCCAAGTTTTACCTTTCACCTTCTAGTCTTCCCCTGAAAATTCCTGGATGTAAAGGTCATTGCCTGGTATAAATCTGTGCATATCTAAATTTATCATTCCTGGCTCTTTGTAGCTTATAGTGTTTATCTTTATATGACATGGGAAATCTTGCTGTAGAGAAGAAAAAGGAAATTTTACAGTCATGAACTGTTTATCATAAAAGTTGCTTTTGCAATAAGCCAATGTCTCAAGAATTGACACTTGGACCAGTGTAAGAGAATGATCCTAAGATTAGTCAAAGATAAATTGCCAGAGCTTCTGGACCGGCCATCTGATCTACAGTGCAGCTGCTGAATGTTTTACCTATTTCTTAAAAAAAAAAAAATATTTTTTTTTTGCCTATTATGTACTTTGTTAGCCTCTGAATTGGCGATGTCCATAACTTTTTCCTGCCTTTTTCAATTTCAGCATCTTTGAAACATTTTTATTTTTGCTTTTAGTACAATGAGAACAGGAATACATCGCTAGAACTGTTGCCAAATTCTTCTGCTAATAACCTCAGCTCTAGCATGCCACTTGTTTGTTACTGTTGTATCTCGTCAGAGCTTACAATGTAAACTAGCTTCTCTACAGACCTCTATTAGCACTACTCAAGGGTCTAAATCTTGTTTTGTTATTGCCTTAGTAGGTATCTTGGGGTAAGAAGGTACTCATGATTGGAGGGAAAACTGACCCTTCAAGTGAGAAGATTACAGGTTCGTCACTTATAGGGTCAATTACTATCATTGCTTTCCTTCTTCTTGAGTCGACTCTAAAGTCTGGTTTTATTCTTTCCTTATTTTCAGTGTGGGCATTTGACACAGAGAATGAGTGCTGGTCACATGTTGAAGCAAAAGGAGATATTCCGGTAGAATTTTACTTCAACATTGAATAATGACGTTAATGAGTGGAAAATGTATACTCTAGCAATTTTTTTCCATCATGAAATGGTTATGAATTGGTTTATTGTTCCTCAACTAAGGGATGATTCAACTAGTTCAGAGCTATAAATTCTTACCATTTTCATCTCACCTCAACTGTACTTTCTGTTAAATTTAAACTAAATTGTATTTCAGGTTGCCAGAAGTTTTCATACTGTAGTAAGAGCAGGTTCTATGCTGATTCTCTTCGGGGGTGAAGACTCAAAAGGGCGGAAGCTGAATGATCTGCATATGTTTGATCTCAAGTCTTTTATGTGGCTTCCTCTGCATTGCACGTGAGTAATTCTTTGCCTGATGATGATTTTTTTTTGCTGTTTCTCATTTTACATTTTGTCAGCATTCTTGAACCGCTTCATTTATTTATCTTCTCTTTAAACTATTGTGCAGAGGAACTGGCCCATCTCCAAGATCCAACCACATTGCTGCTCTTTATGAAGATAAAGTTCTCCTCATCTTTGGAGGAGCGTCAAAGTCTAGGATCACTAATGACTTGTATTCACTTGACTTTGAAACAGTATGACATTTATAGGCTGACCTTCTTGACCATTATCAGTTTATTTCCTTTGCCATTGTCTCTTGTAAATTTCTTTTACCGATCTGATATATGTCTGTCTCTTATCAGATGGTGTGGTCTAGAATTAAGACCAAGGGTTTTCATCCAACACCAAGAGCTGGTTGTCGTGGAGTTTTATTTGGTTCGAAATGGTACATTGCTGGGGGTGGAAGCAGGAAAAAAAGTGAGTCTCTATTCTTGCAATGAACAAGTGCACCCACAATACTGACTTTTATGCCTAAATCAAAGCTCGAAAAATTGTGACATACCCAGAACTCTTCTGTAGATTATTGAAGGTTGTTTGGTGTTATAGGAGAATGAGAAATATATGAATTGTTAATTATCTTCCCCTGATTCAATTCTTTGAATATTGATCTATTTCATTGCATCCATTTTTAGTTTCATCTTTAGAAGTTTTACTAGGCAGCAATGGCTATGATCATTGGATTACTAGGCTACAATGGCTATGATTAATGCTGCTCCTCGCAAGACTATCTCTTTAGGCATACTTGGCTACAATGGTCATGATCAATGCAGCTACTGCACAGGAATATTTATTTAGTCATACTAGGCTACAATTGCCATGATCAATGCTGCTCCTGTGCAGGAATATTTATTTAGGGTTTATGTCATATGACTTCATCTGAATTTTTCTTTTATTTGTTGGTTAATGCTGTCAAAAGAAAATGCATCTCTTGTTCTGCAGCAGCCAACTGAGATGGTTTAGCTGCTATACCTTCAATCGTGGCATCTGCCAAAGCTACTGGCATAATTTCTCATGTGTGTACATTATCCCTTTCTATTACAGGGCATTCAGAAACCTTGGTCTATGATGTTTTAAAGGTTGAGTGGAGTACTGCAGTTACATCATCTCCCTCATCAGTTACCACCAATAAAGTAAGAAATGTTACAAAATCCCAACGTTGTCCTAAATGCTTCTGCTTTCTTTCTTATATACACGTGAAGAAATTCACTTCTGTACTTTTGCGGTCCTTTTTTAGAATTAAGTCACTAAAAGAAGCAAATCCGATGCATGCAGGGATTTAGCCTTGTGCTAATCCAACATAAAGATAGAGCCTTTCTTGTTGCATTCGGTGGGAATAAGGAGATGTCAAACCAGGTACTATTATATATTATATTGGTTATACACACATTCAAGGCACTCCACCTGTGAGATTCAAATCTGGTAACTCACATGAGAAAGCCAACTTATAAGTCAATTGAACCAAAAGTTCAATCACGTGTTGCTCTTACTGTTGTTTTCGGAAGCCATTTCTGTTAGTGAGTGGACTATCCATGCACAGAAAAATTGCAGCATCAACTCCCTCAAGATATGGATATATATTAAGAAAGATGGATTTCTTCCAGGTTGAAGTATTGGCCATGCTAAAGAATGAGCAATCTGTACGTCCACAATCCATATCTGATAAAGCCCAATCATTTTTCACCAAGTGCTCAGCAACATCCCGTGACTTTTCTTCTCATCTTGATAATGGTGTCTCCGGGAGTCCCATTGATTCTGCTGCTAGAAACAATCTAACGACTGGTGCAGAACACCATGGTTCAGGTCGAAAATCTCTTTCAGAATTTTCGACAAACACAAATTCTAATGTTTCACTTCACAAGCAGTTTCAGCATGAGGAAGAGTACAATTCAAATCTCAAAATGCAGAAGATTCTGGAGGATGATAAATATAAGGAAGCTGATGATGTCTCGATCCCAAACATTGCATCCTCACAGGTAACTGTTGCATTTTGTGCTGAATCATTTTTCTTTTACTAATTTTTTTTTGAAAATAATTTCTCAGCTATCAATTATTTGATATCCAATACATTCTGTCTTTTGTATTCAATTAGTCTTCCACTCTTCGCACAACAAATCCAGTATGTTATTGTGAGTTTTCAATTTAAATCTCAGGTATCAGATCCTAGAGGCAAACCACAAGAGGTAGGGGTTCAGACCGAACATATTGCAACTTTGGCAGAGCAGATATCATTTGCATTAGAACCAGAGAACTTGAGAACATATACGAAGCAAGTGAATGAAAACCTTCCTTCAGATGATGACGTGATACCTGTTGATGCTGATGGTAGTAAAGCGTCCAGCCTAGTGGTACCTGCAAATATTTACCGGTTATACGAGACCAAGATGGCAGCTTTGCTACGAAGGAACAGCCTTCTAGAAGGACAATTGAATACTGCCTTGGCTAATCGTGAAACTGCAGAAAAGAATCTATCTTCTGCTATTAAGAGTAGGTTAGAAACAGAGAGAAGGCTTGGTGATGTTTTGAAAGAAATGGAGCTACTCAAAGAGAAGCTTGCAGCTGTGGAAGTTGCACAAGAAGAGGCAAACAGCTTGTCCAATATTGTCCATTCTGATAATGTGCGACTTGAGCATGATGTGGCATTCCTGAAAGCAGTTTTAGATGATACTCAGAAGGTACATGAGATTGTTTGCTATGGTAAAATGATTCGGAAAATTATTGTGGGAGTGAAAGTGGTAGAGATGAGCATCTCTCTGGCCACTGATTAATCAATTCATCTGCCTGCTAAATGATGAAAGCAATGGTGCTTTCATCTTGCAGATGATTTGATCTTCGTTAGAATGGTATTCTCTTCGTGTGGATTAACAGTTGATATCTGTAGAGTATATTGATTTGAAATTGTTGTGTAAACAAGGACATATTGTTTATTTATGTTTTTTATTATATTGCCCACTTTTTCCTTGCCTGTATTAAACAGTTCTATTCAACTTGCATGTAGGAATTACATTCAACCCGAGGAGTACTTGCTGGAGAAAGAGCACGAGCCTTCCAGCTTCAGGTACAATGAATCAAGAGCCTAACCTTCGTAATCATGTTTTGCTTATGTGGTTAGAACAAGACAAAAAACTCAATTGCCATTGTATTCTTTCTCATGCATGAGAATAGCTATGAGAGAAGTGTCTCAATGAGGGTTTAAACCGACTCATCATCCTCCTCAAAAGTCAGATTTATTGAAATTTATCATGATGCAGTTGGACTCTGAATTGCAGGTGGAGGTATTTCATCTCAAACAAAGATTGCAATCTCTTGAGAACAGAGCACCTACACCACGGAAACCGTTTCATGTATAGTTGCTGTACTTCCACAGGGACTGATTTTCTGTTGGCATTCATCGACATGCAAAATTAAGGCTATTGACACAGCAGGACACCAATTTCAGTTATTTGTTCATGACTATCTTGTATATAAGTTAGTGCCTTTGTGCATGTGTTGATGTAATTTTGTCCTTGTAATATAAATTCGAGTGTATATTTTTACAACCATCTTATTGCTTGACTTTCTGTAGAACTCATTCGCTCAGTCCCATTTCATTAGCCTGCTCCATATCTTGATGAAGCCCGCTTTTACATGTCGCGATTTGAGAGGGAATGGCGTAGGTTGAGTGAAGGAGGTGAGGGATCTCTTCCCTCCGGGGTAAAGAAAAAGGGAAGGCCCTTCACTCCCCCCTCACGGTGACTGTCAAATGTGAGTTCTCTAACATAACAAAGACATTTTATGTCAGGTTCTTGGTATAATAAATGATTTATCCCTTTTTAACTATATTAGAATACTTCTGAATGTCTAATGTTCTTTCCATAGCTTATTGTGCCCCAAGTTCATAGCATAATGCCTCATGGACCTGATCCTAAATCATAATCACATGGTTTTATTTGAATGAGAAAATCTGGGGATCAAATCTTTATGGACTTGTGATGTCATGTTTCTCAAATATTTCAGATGCATGAAATCAAAGTAAGAGAAGTTACCATTCTTCACGCAAACTTCCTATTCTGGAAAATCTACTTAGCTTCGAAGCATCTATAAGTTTTCATCAGAAACAGCCAAATGCTGATGCAATGCTTTCCGACCAATTCGCACTGTCCACTGTGGACTGTTATCCTCACAATAAACAATGCCCTGTTACTAGATTTGCCAATAAAGTTACACGGCGAATGACAACATCACAGTCCTTCCCATTCTCATGCATTTCACAGAGATCTGTCTACAGCTTTACATCTTAACGTGACAGGAAAACATAAAAGAACAGATGACTCTTTTGGTCGCGAGTGATTTCCTGCCAGTCAGTCGATGGTTACAGTCACGAGTCAGTGTGTGGACCACTCTGAGATGCATCCGGTTTTTTCACCAGGAATACAAGCCGCCAACAAGATCGGTGGCCCATTGTCCTGTTTACCCTGAAGCAACCGCTATCAGCCAGTCAATTTTTCAAGAGACTGTCAGTCCAATTTGCTCAATGATGAAGAAGTTCAGCCTCTTCCACATCTCCTTCAGCATCCTCTACCTCATTATCTTCATCTTCTTCCGGTGCATCTGGGTCCATTCCCTGCGGAAACCTTCAGTGAGTAAATTATACGTGCAAATGCCAAGATTCTATTTGCTCTAATTACAATCAAGCTTGCGTAAGTAAAGCAACAAAACCTTCATCTGTTTCTCGAGGCGTGCTAACCCTTTTTTTGCAGCCTCACTTTGTGGATTTATTCTGAAATAGAACAAAATTCATCAGGTTAAATAACTCTAAAGAAAACTAGTATTGCACTTGCCTCTGTAATTTCCAAATGTCATTTCTGATGTCCCAAGACACCACAAAAAAGTAACATGAAGGTAATCAAGAAGTAGCACATAATAACACGAAGGCAAACAACAAAGTACCAAATATGACTTTTGAGAAACAATTGAAAATCATTGATATAGCTAAAAAATGCTTCTTTGACAAGTTAGCACCACAATTACCAGATAGAAAAGAGAAACTAAAGGAAACATAAATTTGGTCAACAACTGAGAGACTAAAAGAAGCAAAACACTAAAAGGGTTCTCTTACATTGAACAGACACCCCTACAAAATGGTTGTAAGAGATGACCATAAATAATATTAAAAGAATTACAGGACTTGCTAAAGTTAAAAGGCTCACTCGTTAACCTCTTATTTAGAAGAAACAAGTCTATGATTTTTATAATGTTTTAAACAAATTTCCAATTCCAATAAATTTTAGCACAGGTTTCCTAGAAATTTCAAAAATATTTCTCATTAAATTTAGGAAAGGCTTTATTTTAATTACCAGAATAAGATTCTAACACTCATAAAGCTTTTGCAGTAACCATGATTACAGTAGTCATCCTAAACATCCCAGTTGAACATTAAAAAGTTATGCAATGCATATTTTTTTCTTTATTCATTCCTTCATTGATACAACATGTACAACCCCCATGTCAAGATTCAAACAAAAGGTCAATACGTCAATGATCTGACTTTTAAGAATATTATAAAATTGTAAATCTGGTTGAAAGTCAGTAACATCAGCAATCTACCAGCATTCTTTGGTGTGTTTCGTTACTAGATGGTAAAAAAGTATAAAATAGACAGCAAATTCCTTTGAGATATATACCATAAAGCTGCCTGATTAAGTGACAAACTAGATGGTAAAATAGTATAATATCAAAACAGTAAATTTCTTTCAGAAATATGCCACAGAACTGCCTCATGAAGTGACAAACTAGATGGCAAAATAGTATATGGAAACAGCAAATTCCTTTAAGAGTTATACCTTAGAGCTGCCTGATAATGTGATAGGGATTCTGAAAGCATATTAGTCGCAGAATATACTTGAGCCAACTTGATATGTAAAGAATCATCTGACCAGTCCTTGAGATATTTCTCAAGAAGTGAGACAGCATCTCCATTTCGCCCTTCCACAACATGAAGTTCAGCCAAGGCTAAAGCAGCTCCAAGGTACCCCGGTTCCAACCTCAGTGCAGATTCATAGAACTTCCTTGCCTAAACACAAAACCAAGGCACGAAAAAGAAAGTCATGCCACTGCAGGGAGGGAGAGAGGAGGGAGGTAAGGAGGGAGAAGAAGAGTCAATCAAAAGTTATGAATTGATCACGGGAGGACTACCTTGTCTCTATGAAGAGAACTACTTGCATGCACATCACCAACTAGTTTAAGAGCTTTTGCTGACTGAGGCATAGCTCTTATAGCCGCTCGAGCAACAAATAGAGCCTCCTTAGTTTTAGAGAGTCCCAAACAGGAACGGACAAGGCCTACAATCATCAAAGTAACTAGATATATATGGAAAATAAAATGTAATGCAAATTTTGTGCTTGATGAGATAATCTATTACCATGCAGTATCATAAAATCCGACACAGTGGGCCAACCAGGTCCAGTCAGATCCAAGTAAAGCAGTTTTGGTATCAGGAGGAACTGGAGACATTGACTTCTCATGGGATAGCCGCATAAGTTCCAGTTAAAAAATTCAGAATAAAAATAAAAATAACTCTAATTAGGAGGAGAGCCATCTCCCCTAACCTGCACGAAAAGAACAACGGAGACCCTCCCCTTACCCACTAATTTTATATGACCTCCCAACCATTGCACAACAATGACAAGCATGGAAATCCTCCAATGTTATTGCAGTAAAAAGGGTAGATAGTCCACCACCCCTCTTCCCCTTGCCTTCTCTGCCATTGCACTGCAATGCGAAGCATGCAAATCCTCCAAAGTCTACAAAAGGATGAGGGCAAGAGGGGTCTCCATGCTCTGATGCCCTTTTCTGGTATTGGAGCTGCCCTCACCATTGCCACTATTGACAACAGCGAAGATGAGGCTTCCTCCTATTCCTCTTGAATTAACCGATGGTGCCAGGTAAGGCAAATTTTGATCCATTTTCTGGTCTTGCAATATGTTTTCAGGTCTAATTGAACCCAGTATAACTAGCTAATCAGGTTAGGTTTGACAACACTTCCTAGTGAGATAATATTAAAATTGCTTGTTGATATAACAAATGTCCATGCATATAGTTAACAATCTCAAAAAACAATTCAATTTTCATCCTTTCAATCTTTGGGGGCTTAGCTTTATGAGGAATGTAATATATGTAGAGTGAAATGCAGTTTGAGAATATTAGGGACCCTACCTTGGTATGAACGAATATCAGACCTTAATTCTTGAGCGCTTTTAAAGGCCAACAAAGCTGCATCAGGTCGGTTCAGTAACAAGAACAGGTTACCCTGAAGATATCAAGATAAAGTGAAAAATATCAATCATATGCTTGGAAAAAGAATAACATGAACTGAAGTAGTACAGAACGAATTCTGAGCAATTGATATGGACGCATGGATTGAGTCGACTACCTTTATTATATGACCAGAGATGTGTCTCTCATCAATTCGGATACTCTGGATTAAATGACGTTAGTTAGTGAAATCAAATTAATCCTTTTTTATGGCAATAAGAAACGGAATCTGGGAAGACAACATTATTATTTGCTCTGTTTTACATCAAACTTATCATGTTTAAAACAAAATCAAGGTTATCCTTCAAGAACCTTGTCAGCATAAACAAGAGCTCGCCTCTCGTCTTTCCTTTCCCACAATACAGCTAAGGCTACGAAGACTTCAGGCCTAGTGGGATCAATATCCAACAAATCACCCACTAATCTGTTTAGCTTGGGAAGATCAGATTTTGACATTAGAAGCATAGCATACTCATCCATGTATGTAACAACAAATGGATCAACAAAGCGTGCCTGCAGCATGTTTGAAAGCATCATATGCAGGAAAAGAACACATAAGGATAGAAAACACATTATTAAAAAAGAAAAAAAAAAGTGAAACACTATAAGTATCCATGATAGCACGTATACCTTCTCAAAATGGAGAATTGCTTCATCAGTTTTTCCAATAATGGCCTCAACCTTCAAAGACAATGTCCAGATCAGATACATTAGTGTGACAGTAACACCCATTGACCTTTAGGTCGAGATGCTGACCTTTGCTATTTCAAGCAATAGGTGAATATTATTTGGGAAACGCTGCAAAAGTTCAAAAAACACGTCCAGGCCACCTATTCAAGATGCAGCAAAAAGTTTCAAAAAGCAATCCATCTTGGAAAATGAAATCACTAATAGTTGGAAGTCGCAATCAAACAGAGGATACTTGTGGAAATACCACAACTCAAATGTATGAAAATGTACTAGGATAAAAATAATAAGAAACTTCATTTCTTATGAAATTTTACTGGTGCTATGTTTCCAACTTTAATACAGAGAATGATCAAGTTGCATAATTAATGTATGTGTCAACAAATATACATCCACATAAACCATATGATAGGTCCCCTCAAAAGTCAACCAAAATAGAAAAACACCAGCATCCAGGAAAATGGGTTTTTCAGGTCAACATATCAGAGAAAAATAAGTACATTAGAAAGAAATACAGAGAAAAGATTAAGCCCTCTTATTTTTTCAAGAAAAAGATAAATACTTTTACAAACAAAATACCATAACTGACCCACCATACAGCATTCAGATAGAAGATAATCTATTAAACAAAATAGGAACAAATGAACCAAATGAAACAAAGGTAACTGCTTTACATTGATGGAATGTGTCCTTCTTACCTTTGTAGTCATTTGAAGCAATACAACATTGGGCCTCAACATATCGCTGCAGACAGAAGAATACTTGTCAATCTCAATGAGATCCATGCAAATAAAAGATCACTGTAAATTTTCAGTTTCTATACCTGAAGCCAGCGACCTGTGTCAAAGTGATCAGATGGAGGTCTACCTCCTCTTGTTGGAGTCTGAAATTAGTAATAAAAATGAAGCAGTGATAGAACTACTGAGTGAGTTGCCAAAAAATGTTAGATGAAAGAACAAAGTCTAGGAAGATATCTCAGTGAACAGATTACAGAACCAAGAAAATAACATGTACAAGTGTCTTTTTTCATATTTCAGTAAGCATACACAATGAACAGTTTGCAGATTACAGCTACCGTACTAGTTTTGAAAGGAAATCAAAAATTTTCAAGATGTTGCAACTTTATCCTGTAAATATTAGTGTGAAACTTAATTTCCAAGTCAAGAACAAACTATTTCAGATGGCACTGTCCTCGTGAGTAAATTTCTATGAAGGAGAAACTTTGAGAAATTCTAAATGTTGCAAAACACCTAATTAATGATACATCTGAAGCACTCGAGGAATTTACAATGACTAAGCTGATAATGTTACAGTATCAAAAAGCCACAAACCTGGGGAAACAATGAAATTATATCCTTGGAAGAGACACCTAAATCAGCCAATGCTGTAATGGCTTCCAGGGCATATGGGCAATGCCTAAAACGAAAACTTCCAAGAATGAAAATGGATTATGGTAAAGCAAACCGATACATGAAAATACATCACTTGCTTACCTTTTCTCTTGGTCATGGCAATGTCCATACTTAGGTATGGACAAAATACCAGGAATAAAGAAACTTACTATAAAAAAAAAGCACATTGATAGACCATCAAATACATATACAAATATTTGTAGCACAACAGACCTCAAACACTCCTTATAACAAGTAATGGCACCACGGTTATGTTTGGAAATTCGATAAAGCTTCGCCATGGTCAAGCTCATTTTTAGAGTTCTTGCTTTGCTAGGTATACCTTCCACCTGTAAAGCATGACAAAATACACAATGTCTAATTTGCTTCACAAGTATTAGCAATCATCAAATTTCAAAGATAAACAAATGTAAGTCCAGACTTGTTTACACAAGGGTTTAGGCATCAGGCTCAACAGCCACGGGAAATGTTTTTACCTTGAGGTCTTGGGCTTAGGTCTCACCGGAAAATAAAGGGAGTTTGTGCATGTATATTCAACATTTATTCGGTCTAAGAGATGGCAACATGGAATCTAGTTAATCACAAAATTTGTAAAGAGAAAACAAAGACAACCTCAGCAAGGGCATTCTTGTAGTCATTCAGAGCATAATGGCAAAGACTTATTTTAAATTTGACCTGTCAACAAGAGCACCAAATATCAGAAGTGCATGTTCCATTCCCACAATCAGAATGTATTTGCAGAATACCAAGTACCAAGTTAGTCATTGAACAAATAATCCATGCAGAGATGTGACGAAATACCTCATTTTCATTAACAGCTGAAATGTTCAAAGAGCTAGGAGAAGATGAGCGGTTTGATGTCGACAGTGAACTTCTAGAATTTGCAGTATTCTGTTTGGGGATAATCTTACAATGCTGCAAAGCTTGCTTGTACATGTTCTGTCAATCAATATAGGACACTGTAAGTATTTAGCTCAGTAAGTGAAAAGTACAGTTACCTTAAGCAAATAGAGTTTGTTGGAAAGAATAATGAATTCATCACAATGACACTACCTCCTTTGCTACAAGGCTAGTTGGAGAACAAAAGATAAAGTGGTAAAATTAAGAAAAGAATAGACAAAAGAAGTGCACTTAAAGGGACCTTAAGTTCAGACAGAAGAAGAGAGAAAAGTAGAATGAAGGAAATTATGAACCTGCAAGTGTATTTCCAAACAGTATGTGCCACAACAATTTTGGTCAAAGAGTATAGACTTTTATTTATATTTTAGGGACTTTAATGCAAATAAATTTCAGATCAGTGTCACTCGAAGGACTTCAATAAAATATCATATGTTTATCTGATATAAAGTATAGACGTGTCTGAGAAAATGTTTTTTTTTTAAATGGTGAAAGTTTTATTGCTGTATATAATCTTAATACAAGCAGTGATGCATCAGTATTTACATATGCTAAGTCTAGTAAAGTTGTCTACTGTACTTTGGGGTATACAGGTATACGTGTCTAAGAAAATGTGATTACATATTAGTAATAAAGACAGAGACAATGAGCTGCATATACGTAAGTTCATAATTACTTCAAAGAGGAAGCACTGCTTGTCACTTTACTTTCTGTTACTTCCCCAACAACACACTCGATCTAGTTTGATATCATTTTCCATTAGTACACTTTTCTAAGAAAGGGTGCATATCACTCAAAAACAGCCAGCAAAGCTACAAACAAAAGGGGGGGCCTCTATTACAATAACAGATGATTATCTTGCATGTGGGCCTTTTCCTCAAGTGTCAAATGCAAAATTTTGCTAGAGGATCATCTTTACTTTGACTAGATGGTAATGTGGCTGAGAGATCAGCCAACCAATACCAAACTTCTTCCATATACCATTGCTCCATTTTTCCATTATTTCTTCCCTTTCGTTGATGAATCAAATGAGCTTAAAAATTGATGTTTGAAATGGTCATGGCACACTCCCCAAAATGGATGGCTCTAACACCAAATCATTATATGTCTAGTTTAAAGAAAAAAACACGCAAAGGCTCAAGAAAAAGGGAGAAATTATACAGGAGGAGATAACATGGAACTCGTTAGGAGTCTGTCTCAGAGAAAAAAAGAGAAGAAGAAGAGTGGAAGATAGATGATCATTATTCAGGCTCTCTCGACAGGCTTGTTTGCAGCAAACAATCAAAAACTCATGACACCTTTGTTTTCTATTTAAAACCACTTAAAGCTAGGAAATCTTTGAGCAATCTATCCTTGGACCACAACTAAACAGCTTATGGTTCTCAAGGCTAATGAGGTCTGGAATTCTTCACTATAAAAACACAAACATCTGCAGTTTTTAAAAAGTTCACAAATATGCCCACAAAATTTTTAAACGGGTGGCTTAGATAATTGGATCTCGTCAAGTGAAGTAATGGACACAGTCCAACTTTAGTATGTTATTGGAGACAAGTAAACAATTGAAATTATTAACGCTTCTACAACCTTAATCACAGAAGAAGCTACATTACATACCAATGCTCTCTTGAACTCCTTCTCACCAAAAAATGCATCACCAAGCAGTACCTGCAGGAACGTCAAACAACAAAAATCTCCTAGTAAAAAAACAAATGCTGAGACCCAACAAGCTCGAAGAATTTTGAGTGGATTGCCTGATAATTCGAAGCCTACCATATTTTCTGCCTTGACATACAGATTAGTTTCAACATTTGAGACAGCTGAGGAGACTAAAAAACAGCCCTGCAGCAGAAATGTCATTTGTCGTCAAAGTGTTAAATTTAGTAGAAGTCGACAGCGCTTTTTCACAGAATTACATCGAAGAAAGGAAGTTTTAGACATAAATCATAGTTAACCAACAAGGGAAAACGGATATTAAGCCGCTGTTCAAGACGACAACTTCCGAAATCAAGTGCAAAATCGAGAACAACGCTCATGAAATGAACCTATTTACGCCTCCAACACCGAACTATACAGATTAGAGATTACACTAATGAAGTTGCTATCACTTATCCATGAAAGTGCTTTCAGTAAAGAGTTCGGCATCTCCTCATTTCAAATGGGAATTCTTACGAGCATCTGAGCCGAATCGTAGAGGCCACAATCGAGAAGCGTAGCGATCTGATCCTTCGGGACGTCCATCCTTCAAAAAAAAATTCTCGAGTTTCTATCTTTTGGCGGTAGAATGACAGAGCTGTTGAGCTGATTCAAAATAGAGCATGCGCTCATTCCCAAGTAGACTCAAGGTCACTCTGTGAAGCCTCTGATTCTTTTGGGCGGAATACAGTGACCCGCTCTCTCCCTTCTGTCTTTTGGAACCAAGACAAGGAACTTGACACGCGCGAAACGTGTGAATATTATGAGCCTGAGGTGGGTCCCACACGCCGTGTCTGACGGACAGCCGCCGGACCGCCGGCAATCCGTACAGGCATGTAGTTCGGCGAACAGAGTCGGTTCGACGCGACTTACATAAAACGAAATTTAGGGTGGTGTCTGGAGTTCTCCTCCTCTCTCCCCTTCGTCTTCATCTATGTCAGGAGGTTCCTCCTCCCGGTTGTTTACAAAGATTGCTCGTGCAGTCAGGCATAGGACTTGCCCGATTTGCCTGGGGCAGATTGAATGCCGGAGAGCGGCTGTCCTGTCGACATGTATGCACGCTTATTGCCTCGGTTGCGTTCGGAAATGGAGTTATTTGAGGAGGAATTGTCCTCTCTGTAAAGCAGAGTTTGATCGCTGGTTCTGTCAGATCAAGATATCGACTGGAGAGTTTGAGGAGGAGCATTTAGATGTACTAAAGGTTGAGAATGTGTTGAAGCTAGAAGCTGAAACTGGGTACCAAGGGGCTCCAGGAGATTATCGGAGGTAGCAAACTTCTTTTTAAAAAAAAATAAAAAAAATTTCATTACTATCTAGGTTTACTGGAGAACAAATTCTTTAGCTTTACATGCAATAATATGATTTTTTTCCCCGGATGGCAGAAAAACTGAGATTTGATAACTGATGAAGCTATACTTCCACGTTCTGATTGCCAACTGCTGTACTTCCACGTTTGTTCATCAGTAGTTGGCTTCCCGAACTACAGGAAAATCTGGAGGGGCTCTCATCCAGCCATCATTGACCGTACCCTCTTTTGGTACTGACTTAGAAAAGTTGATAATAGCGCGTCCATCCGCGACCCAACATGCTCGATAATATAACATCCATTGTCGTGTCCTTCTTGTTTAACCAGTTCGAGTTACTTTGGAAACTGCCATTTTCTGAGGAACTTCGAAGAAACCTTCCTTTTACTAGTTAAGTTACAACATGTGCTCAAAAGCTAAGCGTATATAGTAGCATCTGCTTAATGCTACTGTCAAAGTTTTTGTAGATAATTAAAGAGATGTTGGGACTTAAATATGAATGAAAGCCAATTGCACAAGGTTGGTAGATGGGATTTGCTTAAATCTTTTAAATATTCCATTTTCAATTTATTGCCACTTCGATTGTTTTTTTTTCGATTGTTGTATGATCCTTCTCTTTTTTTAATTACTGGTTTTCTCTGTTCAATTTCTTTAAAGAAAAATGTCACTTTTTTATTTAGATACGAAAGTATCTAGTCTAGAACCATGTTTTCCTTCATGTTATCTTTCGGTGAATGAGGTATTAGTTTTGTATGAGGAAGGGTATTGAAATGTCAGCTTTGAAGTAACTATCATTCTAATACTTAACTCTTTGGTCGTAAAAAGTACTATTTAAGCCTCATTTAGCTTTGATACTCCATGGATCCATTCCTTGGATTTCCTTCTATTATATGCTACTTGAGAAAGGGTTTGAATTTGTTGTGTGATTTGACAAGGATTACTCCTTTTCAAGCCGATAGTTACCAGTGGAGTTTTACTTCTTTTCCATTCCAGTTTCAGAACTACCATCCATTTCTCTTCGGAATCATACAAGAATTTCGGTGCTTTTGACCAAAATGATTTAAAAAAATTACAAACATGTGAAGCAGATAAACAGCAAGTCTATTATTTGTAGAGGAAGGGAACAGCTTAATCTGTTAATTACAGCAGCTGGGCATTGCTCAATACAACTGATGTCTGGTATAACTTTATTTTATTCAAATCACAGCAGATGACATCAAGCAAGTTGTCTACTAGTGTCAAAACTGTCCTACTCAAATTCCTCTTTCCATCTGCAATCATTGATTTTTTAATTTTATATTATTTTTATTTTTTTTGTAAAGGACAATCAACTTCCTACTTGTACAAGATAAAGTTTAATAATTGCAGTAATGTGGTTTTTATCTGACACAGTTTGGTTCTTGCATTTGGACAAGGTTCTTAAGCAGATCAAGGGCTGAACTCTGTAGAGTTATACGACACTCCAGGTCATTGCCACGGCGCCGCTCATTTGGGCGGTCAAGAATTGTACCACAACCTTCTGGATCTAGAGATCGAGATGAACTTATTGCAGAAAGAATTCTTCAATGGAGAGTGAGGTACTGTCCATAAAAATGTGGTTACTTTTTTCCATTACACTTGGTGGGTGAAGTATGTGAAGATATTATCTTAACGGAATGATGTCTTTCTAAAGATTATAGCTGACCAATACAAGGCTGAGTTATAGTCTCAAGTGGTAAACTATTACATGGATGAAGGATCACATGTTCTCAGAAAAATTATCAAATGCATAAAACAGTAGGACTTTCAGAAGTAGCTTAATATCTGCTGAACACGTTTGTGCACTTACACTGACTTTGGTTTTGCAGTAGATATAAGCGAGCTATGTACGCCGTGCCACTTCATCTTCCCTCAAGGGTTCATGGACAGAAGGTACGCCATTTTTCAGTATCATTATCGACCTTTCCTTTTTCTTGCTTATAGTTTAAGTTCCAGATTGTTTGCTTGTCATTATGTATGGGTAGTCCTCCCAGAAATGCTAAATTATCACTTCAGTTGGCCTGCATAGAATAGTTTGCCTTGCATGCATAAATTTCTTTGAAGTGACTAATGACACTTGTGGTTGCTGGATGTATGGTAGTCTCAATTGCCTGACTAGCATGGCTGCCCTTTCTAGTATTTTCTGGTGAATTTGTGCAGCTAATATATGATTGATTAAAATCATATAATGTTGGCTGTGTTTCTCATTGTTTTTGAGATTTCTTGTTTATTTTCAGAATATTAGAGATAATAATGTGAAAAGTGAAGTACAACAGCGAATAGAACCATGGATTCAGAGGGAGCTACAAGCCATCCTTGATGACTCGGAACCTTCCCTTGTTGTACAACTTGCTTCATCTCTGTGGATATTAAGTCTTGAAGACAGGCACAAGCCTCAATCAGATAATGCTTTAGGGGTGGATAAAATTTTTCAACAGCTGAGACCTTTCCTTTATGATAGGACAGATCAGTTTTGGCATGAGCTAAGGTACTTCTGGTTTTGTTTATTCAATGGGGATGTATCAGTGATTACTGCTTATGGGATATTTGTGCAAAATACTCTGCATATGGGGTGCTTTTCTTTATTTTTCGTGCTGTAACGGTTCTGTTCAGCTCATATTCTTTCCAAAGTTCTTTCAGTAGCTTATCATGTGAAGTATGGAAGCCATGGGTTTATAATTAGATCTCTGTGGCCCTCATGTTTTCTTTCCATATCAAACAAAATGCTTTTCATAACCTGTTACTAAGAAAAAATCAACATTTTCAGGTGTTTTGCTGAGAGCTCATTGACCATTGAAGCATATGATTCTGTGGTTGAATACAAGCATCATGGTTAAATAGGTATTAGAGGTTCCAAAGATTCTTATCTTTGCTCAAGCTCAGAGAGCATCATGTGCAAAGTTTTCTGATTCAAGATCTAACTAAAGGCATATGGATGAGATTCTTATCTCTGCCAAATCTCTTGTCACTCTTCATTGTAAGTATCACAAGCTTAAAGAGCATCATGTGCAACGGTTAATGTTTGTTTTCTGATTCAAGATCTGAGTAAAGGCAGTTGAGTGCTGGAAGGCTACATGGACGAAGGTCTCACCTCACTGTTTGTCTTGTACTTATTTTTACAAACGTAAATATGTTTTCTTCTCATGACAAAGAGAGTAAGGATTCCTTTAAGGGAGTGAAGGGTAAAACTATAGGGCAAACAAAAGAAAACAGAATATAAAACTAAAGCAGCAATCTAAGGAAAAAAAATTACCTGATCACATTTTGATACAAGCTTCATAAAATAATAATATAAACTTATCATGTAATTATTTAGCTACAATGTTCATTCCATTTGCTTTCTAAAGTATATAAATTACAAAGGAAAAGTAAAACCCAAAGAAACCTCCTACTAAAACCCGCCATATTATGGTTCGGCTGAATCAATTTGGATTATGGGATTTCCGGATCAGATTAAACGTGGGATTCATTTCTTAATGAGTCTTCTTTAACTGAAACTAAGTCTGGACGACTGAAGTATCCCGAGTCCGATTTAGGGTCCTGAATAACAAGAACCTGAGAGCCAGAAGGACAAGAGACAGCTCCCAGGTTTGGGTACACCTTGAAATGATAGTATGCGCAAATTTTCTATATCAAAGCTCAATCAGTTGATAAACTCTCACAAGTCAGCTGCAAACGACAGGTTTGGGAGGTGTAATATAAGAAGCGGTTGCTGTAGGGCCTTGCTGGACCAAAACACGTAACATATTGGAAAAATAATTTCGTAATTCACGACTAAAGTTACAATATACATTGTTAGCTAGATTACATACATCCGCCAGTAGCAAGTCACTCCTCTTCTGGTTCTTCTTCTTCCTGCAGTAGATTTTCTCTGTTGTCATGGGCCCAAAAACCTCGAACATCGATAAGCATGCTGGCCACAGTTCCACCTTGTTTGCAGGTGAGGAGATCGGAAAGTGTTATTCTCAGAGGATCAGCAGGTTTTACCATATCCCAGATTTCATCCCTCACATCTTCAATACACAGCTCATAATTACCACCCTCAATCCATTTCTGGTGCACATCCCTGTAATCAGAGTTTTTGTAAGAACACTAGTTCAGAAAACAGGAGCTGCTAATGGTGAAAGTAAGAGTATATAAATTACCAACACGATTGAACAAACACGAAGGGAACAATAGAAATTGACCTAAGATATCTTTAATCAAACCAAAAACATGAAAAATCTTATTAGAAAATCAGGACCACCAACAAAGCTCCACCATGACTAACTCAGGTGCAACTACCAAACAAGATAGGGGCAGAGAAACTAAAGACAAGAAATATGTATATCAGCAACTATAATTCAAGTAAAACTGTCTCAACCACATCTCACTATAGATGCTTGCCGGTGTCAAACGCATACCATTTATACACTAAGTCTATAATGATCCTCCAATGTGCTGCACTAATGAGACTCGTAGAACTTGCTCACAGTACTACAAGCAGGATAATACAGTATTGATGTAGGAAGATTGTATCGGGTAAACATCAAAACTTCTGTATGTCACCCTTCTTTTCTTCCATGTTTTTATTGGACTGCAATTAAGCAAAAATTAAGTTTGATTTTGGACATGGATTTATTAAGAAAATCTTATTGGGGTACACACCCATTTAGCAAAAACTCCTCTCGGCATCTTACATAAATCTATAGCAAACAAACAATGCACAAATAAACAACATATTGACCTGAAAAGTGTATGAATATCAGCTGTTGTAAGATAACCCCTTCCCTGAAGATCTAGGCACCGAAACAAGTAGGTCAGTCCTTCCGGCATGTCTTTGTTTTCCAATGCCAAGACAAAATCAAGGAAGCTCTCAAAATCCATTTCACGGGCATTACCCCCTCCACTTTTGCCACGTCGAACATGTTCATCAAATGCTGAAAATAAGACATGATGTATAACACAATTAAATCATCCATAGAAGAAGAGAAACGATATTCCACCACATCAGAGGATCAGAGGAGCACACTGCAGATTCAGTCATACTGGGGTTATAGCAAAGTACAATTTACAGAAGCACTCAAGATGGCCTTTTTAGGTAAAAAAGGGAACAATGCCATGATAACACAACAGAGTAATGAAAATAATAAAAGAGCCACTATATGATGGTAATACTAACTTCATCTCCTATAAGAAGCAAATGCTCATCCAGAGTACAAAAACTAAAAAATGTCTAGGAACCAAATCTTTTTGGAAAACCATGGTAGAAAAAGAAAATGGGAACAGTGACAAATAAAAATACACCAACAGGTACCAGTACATATGGACCACAAGTCAAAACACAGGAGTTGATGCGCTCACAAAAATTATGCCTGCAGTACATTTTTTCTGTACATACATACTGTAATTCACACTCAACAACAACAGTAGAGCACAAAATATTCATTAAGAAAATAAGAATTAAATAAACTCATGCAATATAGGTGGAAGGTTAACATCAATGAACTAGATAAAGAAGATGGGGACATTTCCTTACCCCTCTCAATGAAAATCTCCGTCAGAGTGGCATCTGCATATTCGCGAAGCTCTTGCTTGCTCAGCGTGCCATTCATATCTTTATCGAGAGCAAGAAACATATCTGCCACAATGATGGGCAATAAAATTGAGAAAACTTAGAAAGGAGGAAATTGATTTTTACGAAAGATGTGTGGGTGAGTGTAAAGATTTACAAGCATATAATAAGAGACTATCCTCACACGATGAGTTTTGCAAGCTACGTTACAGAAATTCCATGACATCTCTGCCCGCAACGAGTTTGAAGGATGTCCCCTGACCATCCCCATTGAAACTTACTATCCCACCCAAAAAACAGAAATTTTCTTTCATTAACACCATTAATATCTTCTTCTACCCTCATAAGCTTGTGGACTTCCTTGGACTAGACATTAGTATTAGGAAAATTTGCAACATGATTCACTTTTTAATATCTAAATTACAAGCACCCTATAGTGATGCCAGTAAAAGTAGCAAATTGCGGAACAACCAGCAAATTTTCAAAGAATGGGAAAGATCCAGAAACAAGCAACCTTGATCAATGTCCTTTTTCCATGCACAAGAAGCTTAAAAACTTACCACATATCCTTTGTGCAGAAGCCAACGAAAACCAGTTTTCAGCTTGCTCAGTATCATTAGCCTCTTCTTCACTTTCCTTATACACAGAAAGAAAGATATAAACTCCAGGTCAAAAGGCTACTCAATCATAGATCCTATATCCTAGAATTAAATATTTAGTCAGTCACATGTTAACATCATTAAGCACCTAAATGCAGGTTGTGCATAATTCATCCATAAATACCCCACTTCAAATGGAGTGATGGAATCTTCTTCCACTGCCAGATTTTCCTTATGAATTAGGTGCTTCTCTTCTGAAACCTTGTGGAAAACCCTAAACGCATAAGTCCTCTTTATATTACAACTGTTTCATGGAGAGGTTGCCTTATGCCCTATTCAGAGTACACACTTCAAAAAAGCTATTAAAATGCCTCTTTCCTCTGAAACAAAACGACCCTTATCAATATGCACAATTAATAGCTCTTTAAGAGAAACAGACTTCCCTTCTTTTTGGAGCTTGACCTTGGAAAAGGAGAGAAGACAGAACCTTTATTTTATTGGAAAACCTCCATGGAGTGGAGTCCAGCGTCAGCAAAGATAAACCACGAATGATACATAAAAATAGAAACACAACAGCAATTTAAAACTACCTGATGCAGTTCCATGAGTTCCTGGAGACAGTTACTAAGTAAGATCTTCTTTATGCAAGCTTTTCCTGTCAGTAATCATAGATTTTCTGTTTCAGTTAAAGTTGAAAACATTAAGGAACAAGAGAAAAAGTTAAGAGTTGAGATAATAAAGATGAAACATGAATCTCACGGAAATCATGGAACGTCTAGATCTCTCAATCACAGATCCCTACTTCATGGAGGTTCAAAGTTTTTCTAAATGGTGAGAAATTCATTAAACAGGGAAACAGGAAAAAAAAAAGTCAAACCCCAAGACAAAAAAGTCCTCAATTACATGAAAATATGTATGAACACCAGCCTTGGTCAAATCAGCATCGTGATTTTAAATCCTCAAACAACCATGAAGATTTCATCAACAAAATAGTCAAGAGAAAGAAGAGCCAAAGCATCAAGAGATGACTGTCAAAGAACCCTTCAAGAGGAGGATGAGTGCTTAACTTATACGCAAATTTCTTCAAGCGAGAAATCACATGATTTACAGAATGTCTCATTCTTCACAATTTTTCAGTATTAACTTCAACTTATTTAATCATACTTAACATCATCATCGTTAAATTCAAAAAAGGATTTCTCATCCCTTTTTTGAACCATTTCAGCAGTGTGATTCAATGCCTGTGCCCTAGCTGTGATTAGGGCTCACAGATCAAGACAAGATATTCAGGGTCTTAAAGGTCAACATTTTCTCTGTGTTTCTAGGCATTGTTAGATTGCTTATGTTTGTGAGTGTCTCTGTAAGATTTTGGAGAACCAGTTCCTCCTCCTAAGGTCTTGAACAAGTCCAAGTACAAGGATTTCTTGTTCAACACAATTTATATCTGTTAAAATGAATTGACTGTACCATTTAAACTGGTCTTGATCTGTCTGTAGATTCTTTAAGGAAAATTAAAAGTCCAAGTAACTTCAAAATGACCCACTTCCTCCCATGACAGATGATCGGGAGGTAGAAGATTTGCCTAGTTTAGAAGAATCTCTAGTTTCATTGTAACTGAATTGCATTGGTAATTCATACGAAGTTAGATGTTGAGTGGGATTACTATAGTGAAGGGCATTAATTGTCATTTTCAATGAGACCATCTTTAAGACAGTTCTTTTTTTTCTTCTCTTCTTTTATTCTCTTCTTCCTTCCTTTAATCTCTCACACACTCAAATCTAAAAAAACTCCAATTTGCTAATATATTTCAGACGGATAAGAAAAAAAAATCAAAAGCCAACTTTAAGAAGCCAGAGTTAACTTGCTAGCAACAGAAGATTAGCAAAATATTGAAAGAAGAATAGCAAACCTCGCCTATGAGGATCACAGAAGAAAAAGAATTTGTGTGCAGCTATCCTACAGTACATCTGAACAAAGGCAGCAGGCATGTCCCGAAGTTGTGCTAGATTAGGAATAAGACCTCTTATGTAAGCTTCCATTTCCTGTATATGTATGACCAGGCAAAACTTTTAATGCTAAAAGATATCACAGAAAAACACAAGATAACAAAAGAGTATCAAAATAGTCTAACAGATAGTGCACACATCAAAAGAAGTAATACATGAGGTTGGAGGAAACCATCAGAATCTTCATCAAGCTCGCTCATGTCAATTCTGGCTTGTGTTAGGGATACCTGAGGAAATGCTAGCAAACAACAAGTTAGGGTGGTGTGACACTCAATAAAACAATTTTTTTCCAAATTTGTTGGTGCACAGTTCACTTAAACCCTCCAGCAGGCTCCACAACCCAAAAATAAATTGACTTTTCCCAATGAAAGATACATAAGTGGGTAAGAACTTGAGCAACAGAGAAAGCTATGAGCACGAGAAACTAATGAAAAACACACAACCAAAGGCATCAGAAGCAAGTAATTAGTCAGATAGTACGTCTTTAAAAAAAAAAATTGTTTTAAAAAAAATACGTCAGATTGTAAACATATTTTGAGTTGGCCTGAAACCCAGCTTGCAAAAGAACACTCAAAATGCCACGAAAGAGCTTACAGATTTTATTTGGCTAAGAATGACATTGCCTAATGTGATTGCAGAAGTATATATATTAAAAGAAAAACACAGACAACAAGAAGTATTATTTTTTCTTTTAATAATAACAGCAGCGAGTATTCTGAATCGACAACAATCACAAATTGATACTTGTCTTCACTGCCATTAACATTTTTATTTGCACAAATGTGTTTTCGTATAAACACAGGGATAAGGCACATCTAGATAATAAGAAACTCACCGTTCGCATCACATAAAGATAGAAAGGCAGGATAGCAATCCTTCCAGATTCATCCTTCTCAAACTTCATAAAGTTTGAAGGGCTGAAAAAACGCCGACACTTTGGACCAATTTGTTCTGTACATACAGATGATATGTGACAGAAATCTTCATAGTTCATCTGAAATGGAATGTTCCAATAATAGTAAGCAGAATGAGGACTCAAACTTTTAGAGTTGATATGAACTGCCATTTCAATAATTAGTGTCAAAGAAGAATTTTAAGTCACAACAGCAGAAGCTACGTGACAAAGAAATCCACTATGTTTTTTTTTTTTTTTAAATGAGAAATCCAGTATGTGATCTAACTAAAATGTCATTGGCCTCTTAAGCAAATATCAAAAGTCTCCTTGTGCACTGTTGAAAAGATCTGCCAAACCCAACAAAGCACTGAACAAGGCTAATGATGATTATGGTGACAATTGACATAATTAATAAATCAGCCAACTTTGGTATATGAGGATCCATGAATGGCCTACAGACCTTTTCAGCACCTGTAGAATCATCAATTACACAATTTTCTCTCAGACAAACCCACATAGCGTCCAAATCATCGGCATTCAGCAAAAGATCTGATTGCTTCTGCATCAATGAAACATGGACCTCGACTTAAACATTGAGGCAGAAAAATCTAATGAAAACAAGTAAAAAAAGTAACAAGATTGGAAAAGAAGATTAAATTGTGTCTCCCATATAAATGTAATTCGGCAGAATCAGGATTATATGAATTCAAACAACGTCACAGACAAGATAAAGAACTTAAAATCTCCAGCCTTGGGCACTATTTCATTTGTGACTTCTCTGTGAAAACATTCATAGTCCTGGAGGAAAGCTACCTTCAGAAAACGGAACTTTGCTAATCTCTGAACTCGGTGACTGATGGACCCTTCTTCAGGTTTCTGTTACAGGGACAATGGACAAAGTAGTAAAAGCAAGCACATAAACGATTATCAGTCGCTAGTAACTTCTGATAATAAGATAATATAAGTAGTGGTAACTTTGCCTGTCGTTCAACAAAAGTTCTCAAGCATACCTTCTTGTAAAAGCTTGGGATACTGCCAGCTTCTGAGTTCTTTTGCTGCCGTTCCTTAAAAATATCTAATAAAATTCTCTTTGTTTCAAGCTCTGCAAGAAAAAAATGAGCCCATTAGCTACGCTTCTGATTAAAACATAAAAGGTCCTTTATACCAGCAGATAAATTGGAATTTATAAAAGTATCAACGATCATTCATTTTACTCTCCCTTGCAGAAGATCCAGAAGCCAACGTTAAAAATCAGCAAACTGCTCAAATTTCTCGATTATGACTTAAACTTCAATTTCAATAGTTGTACCAATTATTGAAACTCTAGCAATTACAAACCCGACCGCATTCAGCATAAAACATGACCTTTAGCTGTCACATTTCACTGACATTGCAAAAAGAACGAAGAATAATGAAGTAAACAAGCGTGAAAGACTCACCCATAAGAGCTTCCGATCCAAGGCCCGTCCCGGATCCGATGAAACGCCGCAGGTTCCGTACCCACAGCATCGAAGAGGCCGCAGGGATCTTCTTCGACATAGATTCGTGGCTTTCCCCATCGCTTGAACCGCTGTACATAATTCGTGCAAGCTATTCCGGAACTATTAAGCGATTCAGGGGTTGAAACTTGAAAATGAGGTTACTGAACGATGGGAATCAGTGCTAATTAGTAAAGGGTACAGAGAAATAAATCACTAGAAAATTAGGGGAATCAGTGCTAATTAGTAAAGGGTACAGAGAAATAAATCACCAGGAATTTAAGAGAAAATGAGATGCAACTGGACAGAGCAGCCGGCAACACTGAAGGAAGCAGCTTGCAGTGATGGAGAGACGTTCGACGGTATCGCTTCACTGCTCGCGGGGGCGAATGTTTGAAACCACGGACTGAAATGAAAGCTCGATCGGTTATCTAAGAAATAAAAATAACGAAAGAAAAAGTAACGCCAAGAGAACGAATATGAATAAGTCTTAACTCGATTTTCTTCGCTATGATCTTAATACCTTCGAGACAAAAAATAAAACATTCTGACTTTCATAAGTAATGACGACATGGTACATAATTACCTATCCACATTTATTTTTATAGTACGAGTATTAATAAGGCAGACTCAATTTTCTTCTATGTGCATTAATTAAACTATTTAGATGACATTACTTTGGTAGATCTAAGTGTATGCTGATTCAAGACCTTTGAAGGGTTAATTTGACAAAAATTGTTCTTCGTTATTAATTAATTAATTAAAATAATTATTCAAATAAAATATAACATGACCAAAGTTTTACAATTTTATCATTAATTCTTCGATTTCCAATTTAGATTTTTAACTTATCCAACGAGACAAATTAGTGGAGGTGGGCAAATAATAGTGATTACATCATTGTGCAAAATAACTAATGGTATGTAAAGCATAATATGATAACTAGTAAAATCCAATTTAGGCATATAATATATGTGACGAAATTTGAACATATCATCGAATAAGTAAGATTTAAGAAGTGGGGTTTGGAGCCTAACTAGACCGGGTTCGATTAATGGTTGTACCCAGTGTTTTAAAAATTGAACCGACCATCAAACCGCCAGTATGTCCGGTTTTGGTTGAACCTGGTTAGATATTTTCTTAATATTTATATAAAAAAAGACAAATAATCTTAATTATAATGAACCGGGGTAAGTCAATAAAAACCAAATTGGCCTCCAATTCTGGTTCAACCGGGTCCAATCGGTCAGTTCGGTTCAGTTTTTAAAACAGCGGTTGTACCACAATTATATTAGATTATCAATGGAGTCGTGTAATGAGATCAACGAATCATGCTGCCGCCGACTCACTGACTAAAGAGGGAGTGACACTAACATCTTTGTTGGTGAAACTCTCTATCTAAACTAATAAGCATGAAGTTATGTAATATAAAATATTAAAGTGAAATAAAACTTCATATTTTAAAAAAAAAAAACTTAGAAGTTGGCAAGTTTATTTTATATCTTGTCATTTTTATCTTTGTACCAGTGTTTTAAAAACCGAACCGAACAGGCCGGTCCAACCCGGTTGAACTAGAATCGAAGGCCAATCCGGTTCTTATTGACTCAGCCCGGTTCACTATAATCAGGATTATTTTTATCTTTTTTTCTATAGAAATATTAAGAAAATATGAAGTATAGAGCATAATATTCAATGGTTGAACCATTATTTCAACCCGGTCCAAACAGGTTCGACCAAAACCGGACGCCGGTTTGATGGCCGGTTCGGTTTTTAAAACACTGCTTTGTAATTTTATTTCTGTTAATTGAATTCGTTCAGCCTCCAGTGTCAAACTGTCACGTGTCTCCAAGCCGTGCCCTGAAGAATAGGGGACTTAGTCGGTAATAAAAATAATAAGTCGTTGTGGAACCGCCAAAAAATGGCGGTAGTTAATAAGAAGACGGCCTACGCGACTCGAGGAGGGGACTCTTTTAAGAAGGCGGGAAGCGGGAGTAGCTTCAGAGATACGCAACATTTTCCGTTGTCCGAAGTCCGAACTGAAAGTTTCTCCTCACCCAGCTCGACATCTCCGGTTCATGCCGACCAAATTGCGGCGCCAATGTCATCACAAAACGATGGGAACGTCTTTTCCATGCGAATCGTCTCCATTGATTACTATATGGCTCCTCCCATACCGAGCATAGATATCTGCTATAGCAGTTTTCATGGTAGAGTTTGGGAGAGACTGTTATTTTTTTGTTCTTGTAATGGTTTCTGATAATGGAACTTTAATACCTATCCTGTTCCTTTTGGTCTGGCATTGAAGGTCAAAACGTCGAGGAGGTTCCTGTTATAAGGATTTACGGCTCGACTTTGGCTGGGCAGAAAACTTGCCTTCATGTTCACCGGGTGAATTTCTTTTTCAATTTTAAGATACTGGCTTTTCTCTCCTACAGTAAAACCATGTTGCTAAAACACGCAAGCCTAGCACCTAGAGAGTATGCGAGCTATCGTTTACTGTATCACTTAGAATATACGAGCTATCGTTTACTGTATCACTTAGAATATACGAGCTATCGTTTACTGTATCTTATAATTCAGTTGTTCTTTGTTCTATAATCTATTTTCTGAAGTAGCACTTGCGTCGTAATTTTATGCTACTAATTAGCATGCTTGTCACTGATTTTGTAGGCTTTGCCTTATTTATATGTGCCATGTTCCGATATCTCGTTGCGAAATCCTCACGAAGGTATTACTTGGTTACAATAGAATTTGTTCTTTTCAAATGCACTTGTTGATTTATTTTATTCCCGTCTGTTCATTGCGATACTTTAAAGTTCTTTCAGATTCTAATATTTTCTTTCCGAACGCCTGTATTGAAGGTTCTACAAACCAATAGAAACAAGCGGTGCATTTACATAATCAAATTGGTATAAAACATAAGAACAAAACAGATAGCTGAGGAATGGGATGAGATCTGCTGCTGGGGCCGCTGCATCATTTTTGCTGTTGTGGCCAGTGGCAATCGTGGTTTTTTCCCTTGTATTCTGTTTGATGAAGTATAATTTCCAGGTTTATAATTGCTTGAGATGGCTTCAGCCAGGACCAGAATGGCTTCTGTAGTCTGGCTTGAACTCAGACGGCTCGGTTGTTATGAAACATGCAGCAGCCTTATATTGTACAGAGCATTTTGGATCTTGATAGCAGTCTTGTAAATGTTTCTATTATCACAATCATCTGGTTATTGACTCAGCAAATCGCATAAAAATCAAGGGATGCCAATTTGCATCAGCTTCCTTGCTGAAAACAAATCGTACAATTAAAAATCATGGCAATGCCAAGATAACTGCTGGAGTTCTTCTTTCTAATCACTGGAATGTCCCAACCATCATCAACAAAAGTTATGTGCAAAACATGTTTAAGAGTACCAAAAATAATCTTAATTTTAACAAGTACAAAGTGTAAAAATTGCCCAAGACCATTATTAAGAAATAACAGAAAATGAGAAAGGGTAAATATCATGACAATATGAGATTGGGCTTCATTTTTGCTTCTTCTGTGTTTGTGTCTGTTATGTTCATCCAAGTAAGATTCGTCTTGGTTCTCTTTATCAGATACCTCTTAATATTATATTCTTTTGCATGCTGTAGGCCATGAATACTTGCTATACATATCTCATTCCATGGAAAAAGCTTTGCAGGTATATCATCCTTCCAAATCACTATATTTTTGAAAGTTGTTTGGTTTTAGGGCAGCTGATCATATATATGGTTATGGGATTTCTGAGTCACTGGAATTTAATGCTCCTTTTACAGCATAGAAGTTCTATGGGATCAAAGAGGCAACATGTACATGGTTGCAGTCTTGTCAGAGGAAAGAGATTTTATGGTTATCATTCCTCGGAAGAGCTGTTTGTAAAGATATACTTGTATCCACTTTCACAAAGGTCTAGTTTAAAGTGCATAGAGTAATTAGATTCTTTCAGGTATTCTCATGCACAGAGATTGTGGGGTCTTTCTCTCTCGTCCTGTTATTATAGTTACAGTAAAATTTGGCAAGTCTTTGCAGTACTACCATTGGATTTATCTAGGCCTTATCGTGGCTCAATCACGTTTCCTTTCATCTAGCACTATTGTGCATAGTGCTTAATCATCTAACTTTCAGAATTCCTCTAATTTCTGTAATTTTATTTCATATTATGAGTTCATGAAATTAGAAATAAGCAAGTGCAAAACGCATGTTACTTAACATATAAAGAAAGACAACACAGCAAAAAACTATTCATCCTACTCGAACTATTCATCAGGGTTTCTTGTTACATTTTTGAGTGCATATGTGGTGATTTCTGCATTGCAGCCCAGTTTTAGGGGGGTTAATCTTTTAATTAGAGCACTGATCCCCATTATTCTTTGGTGAGACTTAAACTTAAAGACCTCATGCTTCAAATGCCCCCCCTTATAATCCTTTTTTCTAAACAACAATTACAGCAGTCCCATACACTGAATCTCTCTACTGAAAGAAGCAATAGTGCCATGACCCTGATTTTTTTTTTTCTGTTCTTTGTGGAAGGTCTGTCATGAAAATTTGGTCCTTACTGCAAAAGATACCATTTTCATCCGCTTCCCATTATTTTTTTGACTTTCTTAAATAGCGTCATTATCAAAGCCAATGACATTCTTTTTTTTTTTAATATTTTGGTCCTGCATTCACTTTAGGTGGTTGGTCCACAATACAGAACTTGCTTTTTGTATGTTTGAAATATACTGTTCTTGCGGATCTTGGGCATTAGCTCAGTGGTCCCATTGGAGTTATTGCTGCGGGAGGTCTTGGGTTCGGGTCTCCACAGTAGCATTGGGAGTTAAAACTTGTAATTGGGAGTAAAATGTATTCACCTTCCTAGAAAAAAAATATACTGTTCTTGCATTCCTTGATTCAGGGCAAAGATATTATCCTCAAGAGGTTTCTCGTGCTGCTACTTTGCTTCTGGTGAGCAGTCAGTTCTGTCATGATCCATTGAAGTACTCGGGACAGTATTACTTGCATATTCCTGGTCTGAGTGAATGTTTATATCGTTATGCTAGACTTTATTCTGTATTTTCTCTTTTGGCACTTGTAACTTGTCCTTACATGTTGGCATGTTTGATATTTGAATTGTGCCATGTACATTTCAATAAAAGATAGTTACTATGCAGCTTTTCTTTGTTTGTCCCTCCAGGCTGATTATGCTCATGTAAATAAGTGTCATCGTGGTGAAGCTCAGTATTTCTGAAATAAAAATGCGGTTAAGCTTGTCATTCTTTACTATTTTAAAAGTGGTTTTTTTTAATGAGATATAACACACATTCCTGCCCATCAGATCTGTGCGAGTACAACATATAAAAGGATACTAGATTGGAAAATAATGATCTTTGCTATTTTTATATAAAAATTAGGAAGTTACACTATGTTCAGTGAAAAGTAGTATTTTGTTGGCGTGCCTTGTCTATCTGTGTGGTATTTCACAGTTTGTTTTGCACATCATTTTCTTCTTTTATTAGGAATAGGGATGGTCAGCAATGTTGAGGTTAACTGAAATGACAGGAAACAGAACATGTTATTGGGTGCTGCATACAGATTTTGTATAAGTGCACAATTTTTTTGGAATTTTAATAATGAGTCAGTCTATTATCATATTTTGGACCATAAACATGAGGTAGTAAAGTTTAACAAAGTTTCTATTTCAAAAAAAAAAAAAAAAAAAAAAAAAAAAAAAAAAAAACAATGTTCCTTGGACAGCTGGAGGAACACCAAGGTCAGATTTTGCTTCATTGTCTGTGTTCAGTCTCTTTGCATTTGTCATCATGTTTGCTTCATACTTGGCGGTAAAAGAGTAACTTCTTGATTCATGCCCACTTGGAATTCCTATGTATTACATGGATAGCAGTAAAGGTGAATAAAAATAAGAGTATCCTTGAAGAAAGTAACATCAATAGAGTTAAAATTTTGTGGAAGATAATTTAACAAGGTCAGATTTTGCTTCATTGTCTGTGTTCAGTCTCCTTTCCTTTGTCATCATGTTTGCTTCATACTTGGCGGTAAAAGAGTAACTTCTTGATTCATGCCCACTTGGAATTCCTATGAATTACATGGATAGCAGTAAAGGTGAATAAAAATAGGAGTATCCTTGAAGAAAGTAACATCAATAGAGTTAAAATTTGTGGAAGAGAAATTAACTCTCTCAGCAATGCATAGTTTCCTGAAAGATAAACTTCCTGTGTCAGGAAATATCTTTATTGGGAAATAACAGTCCATATGCTGTTCTGCTTATGAGATAAGATCCTTTTAAGTTTTGTGATTGAGGCATGCTCATTGCCATGAGTAACGCTGCTTTCAAAATGTTTTCTTTGTTTTGATAGTGGGTGAGCACAAGGGTGCTAAATACCATTTTATTGAAGAAAGGCCAAGAGGAAGAAGGACGAATGGTCAAAACTATAAGCTTTTTTTTTGCCAACTGATATCCCCTTTGTGTTTCCTACAATTGATCCATGTGAGATTATTTCCGGCAACCCTTTCCCTCATGTATACCAACTCAAATGAAAAAATGAGTCTGAGATGTGAACAATACAAAAATAGTACAAACTAAAGAGGGTATAAGCTGGATCGGAACAAGGCTAATGTTATGAAAACCAAAGAGATCTCATTGTATTGCTGTGAAGGTGGCTTATCAAACATAGAAATTTAATATATTCTTCTTTATATTAAGCTAAGGAGTGTAAGGATTTAATTCTGCGCACAAGGGTATTTTGGTCACTTGTTCTTGGATATATGTGTTATTCATTTATTTTTTATGTTATTAAGTTCTTGGCAGATAGGTGCATTAGTTATAGGGTGTGCCTTTGTAAAGTTAAGGAGGAAAATAATTGCAAAAGTGACATTGTGTTAGGCAGCAAGAGGTTGTTGGTCTAATACCCTAACATAAAGCCTCCCCAGAGCTCAGTGCGATTTTTAAATGAAAGCGAGTGACTTTTCTTCTTCAAGTTCAATTCCTTTGGGTTTAGGTTGGATTAGTTGAAGCTTTGGAGAAGATTACAACAATTTATAACACAAAGTTCAATTGAAGTGCAAACTTGCTGAATTTTTGGTTTTGTTGTTACAAACTTGGTCTCTGTTGTGTGTCTTCATTCCATCTTAAGAACAACATGGATCGGGTCTCTAAAGGCCCATCCCTCCTTGAACTTGTCCCAAAGTGCCCTATGAAAAGTTGTGATGGGTGGGAAATGAACTCTGCATTCTCCCCATTTTGTCATTGTAAGGGGCCTTTCTTAGTTTGTATGATAAAATTGAGTCCACATCCACCACGGCATGACTAGCCAGAGCTGGAAAGCTTTCCCTACTTAACAATCCATGGATTTTCATGACACTTACTCATGTCAGATTATTTCCACTGACGACAGAAAAAGGAGGGAGACCATTCTAGTCGTGTCACTCTGTGACTTTTTTTTTGTTTTATGTCTTCTCTTTAAGTTTATTATGAACCCACTCTATAATGTTCTCAGGAAAATAACTCATTTGGTCACTCATAGCATGATAAGTTCTTTTGTCGTATGGTATATGCATTGATTGCTAACTTCGTGTTTGATGCTGATTTGGTTCTGCAGGCTGGTTCAGTACTAAATACATGTGTCCAGCCTTACGAATCACATATCCCGTTTCTTCTCCAATTTCTGGTATTGTACAATTTTCAGAAATTTAATGGTACAATGTTCAGAAATTTAAGTTACTTCTTTACTAAATAATATACCAGTGTTTCTTAGTTCCTTCCACATTTTCAACAATTTCTTGATTAGTTCAATTTGAAGTTGTCAGGTTGATTTCAATCTTTATGGCATGGGCCTTCTGCATCTCTCTAAGGTTAAGTTCCGCCAGCCATTACCTGATTGTTTCAACCCAAGGAATGGATACTGCATGGACCATTATAAGAGTGAAGGGGAAAGTGTCTCTTGTGGTCTTCCTACTTCTAAGGTTGGCATTTCGTCAGTGCAAATAATTGGACTGTAGACAAGATATTCCTGCTATTTGAAACAAAGTAAATTAAATTTCAGTAGCTTTTCTTCCCTAGGGCACAGTAGTTATATAATGATGTATGATATGTGATTTAGGCACATGATGGCGTGGCCTCTCAAGATGCAACAATTTGGTTATCAGCCACAACCCCTATTCATTGGATGTGGCCAGAACCTCCTGCCGATTCCCAGGATCAGGGTGTAGAGCGCCAAAGTACATGTGAGCTTGAGGGAGATGCTTCCGTGGAAGGTTCATATTGATCTCACTATTTTTGTTTTTACATTTAAGGAAAGAAGGTGTATCTGTATCCTTTTATCTTTCAACTTGTGAGCCAGCTGATGTCGCCAGGATGGCTTGATCATGCAGACATCTTAAACCAGCAGTTTAAAATGTACACATCTCTCTCTCAGACTAGGGCCGATGTAAAAATGGTTCAATCACTCGTTCCAATTTGGGAGGTTCATTCTCACTTAAATCACCACCATTTTTGTTTCAATTTCATTTATTGACTGGTATAAAGTTTCGATCCTTCTAATGTAACAGTGCCTTTCTTTCTCAGGAAGAGTATGAAAGGACTGGACTGCAGGAGGCTATAAAATCTCCAGACCCAAGTAGACCAGGTGCTGAAGTGGTATTAAGGACATTTTGCAATGGGCTTGAGTTTGAGAAAGCTTTTGGAGACTTGTGCGCAGATGCACAAAACTTGTTATTGTCTCAGGATAAACCAGGAGAAGAAGATGATGAATTTATGCTCTCTTTAAAATCTGTATCTGAAGGGGGGGCATTGCCATCTGATGAAGACCTCATTAATTGTATTCGTTCTGCTGGAGAATCTTTAGATTTTGTTAAAGAAGAGCATAATGAAGCTTGTATGTCGTCACGAGCAGCAGCTCTGGAAGATGATGAAGGGCATTTTGACCAGTTCAGATTGGGACCAACCAAAGAACAGATATTACCTTCTGAAAGAAGTCCTTCAGCTCCAATGGAGGTACTGTTTAACTTAAGTGTGAATGTTGATTACTTGAATATCATTGTCACACCTTGTCTTCTGTACACATGAATTGAAAAGAGGGAAATATAAGACAGGAGCTCTAGAGAGGAAGGGAGGAATCAATTTTAACTCCAATATCATGTCAAACAATAAAAACCGAAGCTCAAAAATGAACTAAAAGTGAGATAAGATGACTAAAATTCTGTCTTTCATTCTATTTGTGAAAATCAGTTCTAGTTATGACTTAATCTGAGTTAATTGTTATTACTATTATAATTACTATTGGATGGACAAAATTACACAATCTGAGTTAATTGTGATTACTATTGAATAAACCAAAACCCTCAAACACTTAAAGTAGCCCGCCAAGAATCCTGTCTTTGAAAATAACTAATCTGAGTGAATTGTTATTAGTATTGTAATTACTACCGGATGGGTAAAATCTGGGTATTATCTCAAAATATAACCCAATGGGTAAAAATACCGAGGTCAGCAAATTTACTCGCTGACACTCTAGCGAAGGAGGGAGTATATCTTTCCAATATGGAAGTGAGGCATACATCATAAAATCCTCTTGTAATATATAACTGTATTCTACATTCTCAGCATTAATAATTCATCGCTTTCCTCAAAAAAAAAAAAAAAAAAAAAACTACCGGATGGACAAAAGTACCCTATCTGAGCTAATTGTAACCTGACAGTAGAAAGAAACTGTCTAAATTAGTTCTATTGCGTGCTTAAATAGAGCACTTAAAATTTTTACTGTTATTCTTACCATCTCTCTATACCATCGAAACATTCAAGTTTGTTTGCAACCTTTGAACAGCTTATTTTTTGAATGTCCTGTTTTGTGCCATCCTTGATTCAGAAAGCTCTTTCTTGAGTTACTTTGGGTTCTTCTTTCTTTTCTCCGTTTGTTTTTCTTCCATTTTGTCCCCTTATTTTGTCTATTTGCCATGCCCAGAATGTTGACAGGCAGGCAATTGGACTCCTGAGGTGGCTTGCTTCTTCTCAAGGTCAGGATGATTTATGTACGGAAGATGATTTAGTTAATGGGACCATTCTGAGTCCTTCGTTGCCAGCAACAACCATGGAGAAGGTTCTTGAGAAAGCTTACTTGGATTATGAGACTGAATCACAGCAAGAATGTCAAGATATTCTTGATTCAGTTGATATAATTGATGACAATATGGAGAGAATTCCATCAGTTCATGTGATTCCTCAAGTAGATGGTTCTTCAGATGATCAGTTTATAACTCCTTTAAGTAAGGGTGATTCTTCTACTGCAGAGGCAGAAAAAAAAACTGTGTGGGGATCATTGCCTTTAGCCTCAAATGAGTCAAACAGAATTGTTCAAGAGGATTTGGAGGCTGCTGAAAAAGGTGTTCAAGAGAAGTTGGGGTATGCTGAAACAAAGCCTTCTAATTCTAGGACCTGTGCAGAAAATCTAGAGGGTGGGCCTTCTGAGGATGGCACTGGTTTGCATGTTTCTGCTCTATGCCAAGGAAAAACACGGGGCAGATGCTCGGTAAGGGATTTAATGAGAAGAAAACGGTCCCTCCGGGCTGAATCATCTAAGAATATGGATTCTTGTATTGAGCAATGGGTCACTGGGGCAGGAGAATTTTCTATGGCTTGTACAGCACAAATGGATTCCATTGGTTGTATAGATGTTTGTACTAATTCTAGTCCTGAAAAGTTTGGGAAATTGCCATTTTCACCGTTCAGGGAATCTGGTAATGAATGGATACCAAGAGCTCCTGCTGCCTTGGAAACTTCCGCTGTTGTTAAGCCAATAAAAATTCTGAAAGGCCATAATCAAGAGGAGTTGATAAGTTCAGAGCATTCAATCCTTTATAAATGCAGTACTTTTGACAAAGATGCAGCTTATTCTACTGACTCCGTGCCTTCAGGTGATCAAAGCCAGAAACTGGAGTGTTTTACTAAAGCTACATTTAACTTTGAAGAAGGCTATAATTATACTGCAGGTGAACCATCTGAGAAGGTAGAAGCCAGCTGTGATACATCTCCAAAAATTAAGAGCAAGAAGAATGGTCAATTGGATATGCAAACCCAACTATCCAGGTCTGAAAGTTCACCGTCTGCTAGCAACGACTTTGAAGAGTATCCTGTGAAATACATTGAAATGACTCTGAGCAGAAGACCTCCCACCTGGGAAAGTACTGTAGTTACTTTATTTCCTGTTTCTGAATGTGATGGAGCATTTACTCACGAAGTATATTTAACATGCTGTACGTACTCTCTTTATCTAATTTTAATTTGCAGTTTGTACTGCAAGAGCTGGTTTTTGTGCTTTTGTACATCTGACGCATCTGGTTTTTTGCACAATCTCTGATTGCTCAAACCTGCAAAAAACAACTGCTTGATCTAAAAAGGCTGTGAACTAACCAATTTCACTGACTTCAGGCTTTAACCATAAGTTTCTTTCTCTCTCCAGCTAAATTTAGGATGCTTTTTATTTTCTCAAAAGTATTATTAGTTGTGCCTTCCAATTTGTGGTTGATTCAACTGCACCATGAAGATAGCTTTCAACCCATAAATTTCTACCGAATATCAAAGATGAAAAAATAGCATGCTTCACTAAAAGGAAATGGGGAATCAAGATTCCAGTAGATGTTCTTGTGATTAGCTGTGTGAAGAAGAGGCTCATTGACCTGCTCCACTAGTTTTGAGTTTATTTTGGTTACATCTGTAGTACTCTATGTGTCATTTCAAACTCTAATGGCGTGAAATGTATTAAGCTAGAATTTTTTGTCCCACTATTTTAGCTCAAGTTTAGAGTATTGTTGTACTCTTCTATCTGACCTGCCTGCCGTAAATGTTAATCTGATAACCATGTTCACGTTGATGTACTTCTTATATCAGAGCTAGCTGTTGTAAATATGTCTGATCTCATTGAAGGAATGGCATGGAAAGGCACTAAGAAATATAACAGGCATCCTAATGTTTGCCATAATATCAATTTGATCTTTTCTTATCTTTCCATTATTCTACTAGAATGCTTAAAGTGTTGCAACATACTGACTACAGGTTTGTTTTATTTGATTTTTCAGCAGAAGGGAGAGAAGTGGAAGATATTCCCCTATTTTTTGAGAGCAGCAGCATTAAAGGAGATGAAAGAAATCTGAGTTTTGGTCATAAACGAGTACTAGGTTGCCCTACTCACTATCAAAATGATGGTTCCTTTTCATACTTATTGACTCCAGCGGTTATTCCTCCATCATCGGATTCTGTTAATCAGTGGCTTTCACTTCAAATATCTAGAAGTGCCCCAGGTTTGTTCATTGAGAATGCCTGACAATCTGTAAGATTTATGTATTTGCAGTTTGATGTTTAATTCGCTCTTTTAGGTACCCATAAACCTGGAGAAGTATCTGCAGTACCTTGTTCATCAAAGAACAGTGATATGTTATTGGAGAAAAAAGAAGCTGTTCCACATTCTTTTCTGCATGCAAATTCATCTGCCTTTTGTGAGAATTCTGTTGGATGTAGAAATTTCAGTTGTATGAAGCATATCCTGGACCAATGTGATGTAGAGGATAACAAAGACACCAAAAAGATGGTCGATGCTTGTGAAATGAATAGGTTGGCTACTGAAACATCCTCAGAAAAGCCTAATGTTGGAGAATGGAAAAGCAACAAATGTTTGCAAGATACATCTCAGATTTCTGGATCAGATTCCAGGTCAAAGTTTACACCGCTTAGTCAAACTGGTTTTCGTGATCCTGCAAGTTCTGGTGCAGGACAGCAGTTAACATTGCTGAGTATAGAGGTATCACTGTTTTGTTGTGTTTTTTTTTTCTTTTTTTTGGGAAATGTGCTTCATTTTTTTCTCTTGGTGTCTTTATTTAGAGCCAATAATTTGGCATATGTTTGGCACTGTTTTATTTTTAATGGAAAAATCTTTATTATTAATCATCAAGGATGAAAAACAACTTAGTATGGCAGGTGGTTCTTGTTTTTGGTTTATGAAGAATCAACTTTAGCATAGCACATGAGGTAGAGCATAATAAAGTAAATAGGCTGTTGGAGGATTATATTGGGAGCAAATGAGGGCTGCAGTCTAGGCTGGTTTTTGAGACTTCTGGACAAGACTGTCAGCCATTGAATTGGCAGATCGAGGGACCTTCAACCACACAATATGCCCCTCAGCAGCACAGTCAGAGAGCTCATAAAAAATTGGCTTAAGCCCAGGAGGGAGGACAGGACAGGACTGAATCAATGGAGATTTTGGTTGAATATCCATGTTCTCTTTGGCTAATACATCTTTGAGACTTGTCAAGTATTAGTTGAATTCTGCAAAGATTCCCTTAAAAAGTGTAATGTAGAATTGTTGGGTACTGGGTGGTCTAAAGTTTTGGGGATCATCTCTTAAGTATCATAGATGAACCTCTATTAGCAGAATGTTTACAAAGTTGAAGTATCAAGTAAGAAAGGTAAAAGGTGAGGAGAAGCTTTGTGTTTCTGTTTTTTTTTTTTTTTTTTTTTTTGAGGAAAGTGTTGTGTTTTTATTGATTATATGAAAGCCCTAGTACATCAAGTTACATCGAGTTTTTTTTTTTTACTAATTATTTCGTTAATAGTTACATAAATCCTACTGTCTGTCTCAAGTTCGATCAATTAAACTTGAAATTCAGGTAAAAGATTTCTTGATTGCTATTGAAATCTAGGTTACACTTCATATAGACTTTCAACTTGTTATTCCTTGAATCTTGACCATTGTGTTGTGTCACTGAGAACTTTCAATGCAATTTTTCCACCACCTAGTGGAAAAATTAAGGTGAATGTTGATGACTCCTTTGGTAATCCGGGACTGGTAGGGTATAGTGGAGTTTTTAGAGATGATAGAGGGGAAATTCTCCTCTCATTTACTGGTCCACTAGGCCAAGATGACTCCACATCAGCAGAAGTGCATGTAGTTATACATGTCCGTAGGTGTTTTCTTGGGCACCATTGTGGCAAACTGATAGTTGAAGGTGATTCCAGGAATATCAATGGTTGGTGTACTTATTCAGAGAAATTTTGTTTCTAGCTTCATCATGTGTTTGTGAATGGTCATGTATTCCTACAGCTGCCAACTCTGTGGCAGATCCTTAGCTAGGGAAGGGGTCCACCTCTCTTAGCATGTGTTGAGGGTCGCCCCACCTTTTGTGCCTTGACTTTCATACAATCGATAAAAATAAAGCATTTTCCTCAAAAAAAAAGTGCAATGGCTTTTATGCTTTATTTTCATAGAATGGAAAAGGAAAAAATCTAGCAAAGACAAGCCAAACAAGGGAAGAAGAAGTTCTGATCAATAGGGGATCTAGAGAAAGTCAAGATGTCCATGTCCCTAAATGGTCTGTTTATTATAAGTAATGATCTGTGTAAATTGATGTCTTCTGTCAGGTTATCACAGAATCAAGGTTGGATCTTCGACCTGATCCTAGATATGATGCGGTGAATGCCATTGCTCTTGCAATTCAGGAAGATAACGTACCCAATACTGAAGTTTGTGTTCTTTTGCGAGGGGACAGTGGGGCACAATCTCAGAGGTTGGCATGTCTTAACCTCTAAATAAGCATTTTCTTTTAGTTATTGACTGATCTCCTTTAGTTATAAAAAATAAAAAGAAAAAAGAAATAAAAACTTTCTTTAACATTCGTGCTCAATTTAGATATCCTGTTAATGATATTGAATCTGGCTCTTCAGAAATATTGGAGTATTAGGTTGCAAGATGTTGACTTTTTCTGAAGAAAAAAGCCTATTTGAACATTTTGTGAATGTAATTGGCTCTTTGGATCCTGATATCATGCTGGGCTGGGAAGTCCAGGGTGGATCCCTTGGTTATCTGGCAGAGAGGGCGGCACAGCTTGGCATTTCTTTGCTGCAAGCTATTTCTAGAACACCTCTAGTTGAAGCAAAAGTTTCAGTTAGTGGTTCAGCAATTTTTGAGAAAGAAGCACTTGATGAACCACTGTTGGCAGATTCTGTTGCTCAAGAAGTACATATAATTGGTGATGAATGGGGTCGAACCCATGCCAGTGGGCTCCAAGTTGCTGGAAGAATTGTGCTGAATATTTGGAGAATCATGCGTTGGGAGCTTAAGCTGAGCATGTATACCCTTGAAGCTGTGGCTGAAGCAGTTCTGAGGCAGAAAGTTCCATTAATCCCATTCAGAACATTAACTCTGTGGTTTTCTAGTGCTCATGGTGGGTCCAGATATCGTTGCATCAAATATGTTATACAGAGGGCCAAGCTCAATCTGGACATAATTAATCACCTTGATCTGGTAAGTCAAGTATTGTAGTCTTTGCATCCATAAAAATATACCCAATGAAAACAAAGAACAACTTCTGCTCTGTGCCCTTCTCCAACATGCTGCTTTCGCCCTTGAATACCATGTGTCCCAAGGGAACTTTAAAAGCACATAATATATAAAAATGAACTTGAGGAATGGGAATTAAATATGTGTAGTCATTGCATTCTCTACTATAAGAAGTTTCATGTTTAAGTTTTAGGTCTAGGACTAGAATTTATAGGTGGTATTACATATCCTGCTTGGAAAATAAAACACATTACATAACTTGCTATGTGCACAGAAGAACAACTATGCCTATTCAAAAAGAAAACAGAAAATCGATGCTAACAAGAAGAAATAATTGTTTCAGCTTTCATAACCATTCAAGATACATCTAAACTCCATCATCTGTTGCTGATCAAACTGAGTTTTCTATTATCATAGACTTACTAAAATAAGTAACATCACAATTATTTTGAGAGGGAGGGAGGGGTTTAAGATACATTGCTATGATAGACCTTTCCTGGATCTATGGGTAGAATTGTTGCTTTTAAGCTTGCAATGGAGAAGAAAGAGAAAGCAAAAAAATAAAAAAACATGAGGGTAGAAAATAAAGCTGCTGCACTATGAGAGAGCTGCAGACAGGAATGAAGTTTAGCCCCTTGACCCTTTTTTATTTGCTTAAGTAAAAATTATACAAATTTTCCAAAAAAAATGTAAACATTATACGAATTGACATTTTTATTCCTTTCTCTCTAATACGATGATCAATTTTGCATTTTCACTTATGTAAATAATTAGTCTGAAACTGTTAAAATATGGGGTTTTCAAATCTGAGAGGGTCCAGTGCAAGTGGAATGGGAGATCGAAGAAGAGTAGAAGAGGAGAAGAAATAAAGAGAGAGAGTTTAAGGTTTGTATCGAAAGGAAGAAAAAGCTTAGGGTAAGGAGCATGAGTATGGGAGAGAAAATTGGGGTTGGAGAGCTTAATGTGTCTTTCTGTAGTGTGCTCTTACTCGAGCTATGGCAAATAAGAAAAACAAAAGGAGCTAATGCCACGTCTAGCCCTGCTATCTGAGAGGAGGTTTATCCAAACACAATTGTTATCAGAAGAACGGCTTTTTCTTCTAGAGAAGAGCTTTTGGTTGCCAAAGAGCTTGGCCAAACATGCTCTAAACTAGCTACAAGAATACCCCTTAATAAAAATTATAATCAAGGATACTATCAACCTATGAGAGAGTACTACTCTTCAAAGTGTTACAAGACTCAAGTATCCTTGTACTTCAGTATTTATCACTAAACTTACTACCTTCTATAGAATTTGACTTTCTGATTTGAAATAACTATCTATAGGAAGGAATTGCAGTTAATAACATTTGTTTCAAATCCCTGCTCCTTTGCTACTTTCCTATGGCATTGGCAGTATCGGATGTCAACTTTGATGCTTCTGATTATCATTACATCATATTGATTTGCATATCTTTTCTTTGAAAGGTAAATCGGACAGCTGAGTTGGCTCGTGTTTATGGCATTGACTTCTTTTCTGTTCTTTCTCGGGGGTCTCAATATCGTGTTGAATCTATGTATCTGAGGCTGTCACATACACAGAACTATCTCTCTATCTCTCCTGGATCCCAACAGGTTTGAGCTGCTGCTGCTGCTGCTGCGCTGTGTATATCTGTGTGTGTTAATTTCAGTGGCTGAGTGTGTGTGTTTGTGTGTGTGTGTTAATTTCAGTGGCTGAGTGTGTGTGTGTTAATTTCAGTGGCTGTGTGTGTGTGTGTGTGTGTGTGTGTTAATTTCAGTGGCTGAGTGTGTGTGTGTGTGTGTGTGTGTGTGTGTTAATTTCAATGGCTGTGTGTGTGTTAATTTCAGTGGCTGAGTGTGAGAGTGTGTGTTAATTTCAGAGGCTGAGTGTGTGTGTGTGTGTGTTAATTTCAGTGGCTGAGTGTGTGTGTGTGTGTTAATTTCAATGGCTGTGTGTGTGTTAATTTCAGTGGCTGTGTGTGTATGTGTTAATTTCAGTGTGTGTGTATGTGTGTGTGTGTTAATTTCTGTGTGTGTGTTAATTTCTGTGTGTGCGTGTGTGTGTTAATTTCAGTGTGTGTGTGTGTGTAAATTTCAGTGTGTGTGTGTGTGTTTGTTAATTTCAGTGTGTGTGTGTGTGTTAATTTCAGTGTGTGTGTGTGTGTTAATTTCAGTGTGTGTGTGTGTGTGTGTGTTAATTTCAGTGTGTGTGTGTGTGTGTGTTAATTTCAGTGTGTGTGTGTGTGTGTGTGTTAATTTCAGTGTGTGTGTGTGTGTGTGTTAATTTCAGTGTGTGTGTGTGTGTGTTAATTTCAGTGTGTGTGTGTGTGTGTGTGTGTGTGTTAATTTCAGTGTGTGTGCTAATTTCAGTGGCTGAGTGTATGCTTTTGTTAGGGAAGTGACAGAAATTGCTGGTTGTGTTTTTGTATTGCAGGTTGTTTCACAACCTGCATTGGAGTGCCTACCACTTGTCATGGAACCGGAATCTGGGTTTTATGTTGACCCAGTTGTCGTTCTGGATTTTCAATCCCTTTATCCATCCATGGTAATTGCATATAATCTCTGCTTTTGTACTTGCCTTGGAAAAGTTATGCCTTCAAAAGCCAACCAGCTTGGTGTCAGCTCCTATACACCAGAACCCAAACTTCTGGTGGATCTGAAGGATCAAATACAACTCACACCCAATGGTGTTATGTATGTGTCACCAAAGGTATTGCTGTCTTTGGCACAAGTTTACTCCTATTTAAATGTGTCTTGGAGTTTGTGACTTTGCTTATAGTAATTTACCATTTGCTGACCTTGTGGATGTTGCGTAAGAGAAATTGCCGGGACACATTGACTGCATAAACTTTCTTGAGCTTGTACTCATCTGCCTCAGTTAATTTACCTATGTACTCATCTGCCTCAGTTAATTTACCTATGTACTCAACTGCCTCAGTTAATTTACCTATGGATAGAAACTTCAATTAGGATTTTGATGCCAGAAAACTTGTCTATGCTATGGAAATTGTTTGCTATCTCAGGTTTAAAGCTTTTCAAGTTTTCCATATTCACTATTGTTACTCCTTTAATGAATTTTAGGTACGGAAAGGTGTGCTTCCACGTTTATTGGAGGAAATATTGTCTACCAGAATCATGGTAAAGAAAGCAATGAAAAAATTGACACCTTCACAGCAGGTTCTCCAAAGGGTGGGTGTTGCTATATGATCTTTGCTTAGCTAATTTTGGAAGTCATTTGACAAATTGTGGCAGGTCATATAGTAATACTGCATTTAATTCATTTATATAAATTTTGTATTTTATTATATTCCCGTCAACCTTGGGAATACTCATCATTCTTAAAAAGAGGTTCTGATCAGAAATTGGAAGTTGGGCTTGTTATTATGCAATGAGAAATAGAGTTCTTTATTGTTACAAATTGTGGAATTGGTACAAATTAGTTGTATAGAAGGAAGTTTCTCTATTGGAGGTTGAGGTGCCTGCTTGAGGTCAAGTGGAACAAGGTACCTAGAACAGCGAACTCAATAGCTGATAAATTAGCTAAAGAGGGGGTCGATAGGGATCAACTTGTAATGGGAATCTAATGGGACTATTAATTTGTATTAACTACTATATTGTGATCCATTATTAGCAAAAATAAAATAAAATAACAATTTAAAAAAAACGGTGCCTGCTTGAGGAAATTGTTGATCTTAGTAATCTCTCTTGAGGCACACTTTAGGAGTTGCCAATGCTGTTGCTTATAGTTGGCTAACTACGGTGTCTCCTTGCAGTGTATAACAGCCTCCCTCATGTATATTGAGGCTTGAAAGCATCGTCTCCCTTCCCTATCCTTTTTTTCATATGCATACTTTGCACCCAATTATATTTGCATTTGAAACAAAATTGTATTCACATAAACATGAGAATCCTCCATTTTATGGTATCATTATTTGTTAGGTCCATTGTTGAAACTGTGGCTTGTGAATCTGTGAAATTGGAGAAGAGAGAAAGAAAGGAGAAAGAAAGGTGAAAGAAGGCGTGGAGAGAATGTTAGAATTTGCCTATAGCAGTCTGGTCACCGAAGGGAAAAATGCAATCCTTAGCTGTTTTATTAATCACTTAAGTAATAATTTATATATTAGGGCAGTCAGTAAATACCAAAATAAAATGAATTACATCAATTAACACCTAACACCAAGCTCTAAGCACGCATGTTAATTGAACACTGCACATCATAGGTTACACCTGTAATTACCAGACTACCCCTGGTACATTATTTTTAGCAGAATCTCTCTGTATTGATCCCAACAATATTATTTTTGTTTCTGATGCCTTATCTACTGTCACACATCATTCATGATAGTTCTCAAAAAAAAAAAAAAAAAGATGTTCATGATCTTGTCTATTGCTGGTACTTCTGTATGTTCTATATTATGCTGGTATTGAGTAGTGTGTGCAAAATCATTAAATATCTTGATGTTGTTCGTCTCAGATATTTAATGCGAGACAACTTGCTCTGAAGTTGATTGCAAATGTTACTTATGGTTATACTGCTGCTGGGTTTAGTGGCCGTATGCCATGTGCTGAGCTTGCTGACAGTATCGTCCAGTGTGGCCGCAGAACACTTGAAACAGCAATTTCTTTCGTTAATTTACATAATAAATGGAATGCAAGAGTTATATATGGCGATACTGATAGGTAAACACTCTTTCTGTTTTGAGGAAAAGTGAACACTTTTTGTTTAATTGTCTCTTTCTGCAACTTCAGGTTTACAAGAACTCCATGGTTCTCGTGCTTTACATATACACAAATGATGAAAGATTAATTAAAAAGAAGACTTTAGCATAATAATAGCATAAAATTGTCTATGCACCTTTTTATGCTTTTGACTTTCTTTTATGAAAATTAGAAATAGTAATTTAACAGTTTGTCTGCTTTGTACAGTATGTTTGTCCTCCTCAAGGGACGTACAACTGAGGAGGCTTTTCGCATTGGGCAGGAAATTGCATCTGAAATAACCTCAATGAACCCAGATCCAATTGCCTTGAAAATGGATAAAGTCTATTTCCCATGTGTTCTCCTTACCAAGAAACGCTATGTTGGCTACAGTTATGAGAAGGCTGACCAAGTCAACCCTGTATTTGATGCCAAAGGCATTGAGACTGTACGCAGGGATTCTTGCCCAGCTGTAGCAAAGTTATTGGAGAAATCATTGAAGATACTTTTTGAAACTCAGAATATTACGCAAGTGAGTCGCCTTGATTGTTTTCTCTTATTTTTTATATATCTCTCTGAGTGGTCATGTGGGAAACATCTTCAGTAACTATGTACATGTGTAAGTAGGTTATACTTGGCTGATAGGAAAACACAGGGAAAAAGACTGAGCAGGAAAATTTCTGTTTGACCGAAACTTTTAGTGTTTTGTGCAATTTTTTAGGATGGGAAATTTTTTGGCTTCTTTCCATTTGCCTATAAGGAATGTTAAGAAAGATAAGAAAATGAGTTTCTTATTGATCCAGTAGGAAATATGGACCAAGAAGTACTTTCTTTAATTAGTATAAAAGCGTTATTTTATTTTGTGTAGTATTAGAACACTAGATCATAGTGTTTTCTATAATGGCGCAAATGCAAGGCAACCAGTTAAAGTAAATTTTTTCTAATAGGAGAATTAGTAAAGGAAAATGATTTTCGTGTCATTGTATTCTTTTGACAGCACACACCATTCCTAGATGGTGATAATGAGAAAGTGTGCACGGTTAGGTGAAGAGCTGTAAATTTAAAAAAAAGGTGGAAAAGCTGATGACTACTTGGTAGACTTACATCTAATATGTACTTTTTTCAGAAAAGGTATCCAATTGTGTTGGTGATTTGGTGGTGAACCTATTTGTATGTCTTGAGTCAAAAGGCTTATTGGATGGTAGCCTGTCCAAAGTATGTTATGTGGTGGGATTGAGTTGCCTAGTTTAGTGATGCATGAAGTGTTCTTTATCTTTGGACTCATGTTATTTTGATGATATGAAAAATATGACTCCATATTCAACTTTTTTCTTGTTTGAGTTCAAGTAATAATGATTCTTGTTAATGGGTGTGAAGTTGGCATTTGTTATGTGCAGGTTAAGGAATACTTGCGGCAGCAATGGTCAGACATTTTATGTGGGAAGGTTTCTTTAGAAGATTTTGTTTTTCTAAAGGAAGTACGTTTAGGCACATACAGGGCATCTTTACTTCCACCAGCAGCACTGGTTGCCACTAAAGCAATGAGGGCAGATCCAAGAGCAGAGCCACGCTACGGAGAGCGCATACCTTATGTTGTCATTCATGGGGAGCCTGGGGCACGTCTTTCTGACATGGTGGTGGATCCAATGGATCTACTGGACATCAATTCTCCATATAGGTTAAATGATGTGTATTACATTAATAAGCAGATCATTCCTGCTTTGCAGAGGGTGTTTAGACTGCTTGGCGTGGACTTGAACCAGTGGTTTCTAGAAATGCCTCGTCCTGTCAAACCAACTATTCCTAAGCATTATGTTAGTGAATCTAATTTACGGTCAAGTGAAAGTCATAACAGATCAGGGGCTAGCAGGAGACCACATGGTAAGAGAAGGAGAATAGATTATTATTATCTCTCAAAGCACTGTGTAGTTTGTGGTGAGTTGGCTGAAGCTTCGAGTTATTTATGTTTCAAGTGTTCCAAGAATGAACCTGTTGCTGTCTCAGCTATAGTCGGCAGAACAGCAAAGTTGGAGAAGGGCATTCACCGTCTAGCTGCAGTAAGTTGTGTGGTTAATGCATTTACTGCATCTATAACCTTCTTGGAGTTGCAAATTTATGCTTAGATTATTTGATATACATTTTCTACTTTTAATTCGTCATGCTAAATGCCTAATATTGGACAAAGAAGAGATCTACTGTGAGGTGTTGTCACTTTTCACAGCAATGCTGTAGAGTTGCGTTAAAACTAACTGAGTTTTCTAATAAAAGCTGATATCATGCTGCTTGTGGTTCATTGATTATGTTATTCTTCTCAGATATGCCGGCACTGCGGAGGTGGTGACTGGATTGAAGAAAGTGGGGTGAAGTGCATCTCTCTTGCATGTTCTGTATTCTATGAGAGGCGAAAGGTACAGAAAGAATTGCATGCTCTTTCGGGAGTTGCTTCGGAGGCTGGATTTTATCCCAGATGCTCTGCCGAGTTGTTCTAAATGTGTATACTTTCCCGTAGCTGCTGTGTAATGTAAACCCTGGAAACTGACGCAGATACCAGACATTCTGAATTGGGTTGACTGAGCTGCATCCGGTCGATGTCAAGACTAGGCCGGACTTGAGCTTGACTGATACGGACTTGCCTCCTGACTTTGACCCAGAAACTCTACAATCCTAAGTGGACTCAATCAAGTTGCCTCTTGACTTGGCCAAGTTGCAAGATCATGATGTAAACCCATTTGCCATTGTCCTAAAGAAACCTGGAAAGAAAATTGGCGGGGAGATTCATGAGGATATGTATCGGTTCTTTTGGTTGGTGCATCAATACCCACACAGATACCTTTGTAGTGATGTCATTGCTCAATGTTCAAATAACCAAAGGATTTTGATGCAAAAGAATGTTAGAATAGAATTCTTCTGGGCCATGGAAGTAGAAAGAGTGCTTCCCGCAGGGTCTCAATGGGTCTGGTGTACTCATACTCGATCTAGTATGCAACAGAGAAAATTATAATGGGGTGTGATTGATAACCCAATAAGAGGAAAGAGTTCTGTATTGGATTCTTAATGAAAGTAATGATCTTCAAATAAGTTCCTGCTAACGACGCATGAATCCTCTCCTTGAATATTTCCATAACGAAAATCTGCCTCAGGAAAAAAATTCTCTGTTTGAGTTTCTTTTTCAGAAAATGTCGTCAAAATCATGCGAAAAGAGTTGGTACTAGTCGGGAGACACGGACCAACACGTGGTAAGTCTGTTACGTACATGAGGCATTCAAACCAAATACAACCGAAATTGGGTCTAACCCAAACTGGCCGGTCCGACCCAATTGAACCAGAACCAATCCTGTTCTTATTATCTTGGTCTAGTTCACCCTAATAGGCACAACTACATCACTGCATTTGTCTTATTACTTATAAAAATATTAAATATATTACAAACTATAAGGTAAAATATTCATTTGATACTTAAAAAAAAAAAAAAAGAATCATTTGTTGAACCGTTGGCCTAACCCGGTCTAATCGAGTTCGACAAAACACAATATACCACCGGTTTGATGATGAATTGTCCTCCGTTTTTAAAATGGTGGTCTCAACATACTGTAGTTGGGCTAAAATAATGTCGTTATTGTTTATGCTGTAATTAATATGCTACAGCAGACGACTAGTACTGTAGTTGGGCCCAAATCTCGCCGACGACGACGGCGTCCTCCACCGACCGCTCCTCTTCGTTCAGGTGACGCGTCTCCGGTGCGGGGGGTTTCGTCTTCGGAGTCGTGTTCAACCATGCCGTACTGGACGCGGGCCGTCTGTTCAAGTTCATGGAAGCCGTGGCCGAGATCGCCTGAGGCGCGACCGTGCCGTCCGTGCCACCCGTGTGGGACCGAGAACGACTCAACGGCCGTGACCCGCCTCGCCTCGCCCGAGCCCATGCGCAAACCGAAGCGGACCGACTCGGGTACTACAACCGTTCCCAGCGAACCACGACTCCGTCCAAAATCGTTCACTATCCCTTCTTTATCGGACCGGCCGAGTTGCAGACGCTCAAGAATCGCCTCCGGTCTTCCGAACTCACCTGCAGCAGTTTCGAGTTACTCACGGGTTACTTCTGGAGGTGCCGCACTCGGGCAGTACTACTCGGCGCGAGCCGGCCCGACGAGGAGGCCAGGGTGGTCTTCACCGTCAAAGCGCGGTCAAAGTTCCGTCCCCGGATCCCGGAGGGATTCTACGGCAGCGCGTTCGCGTTCGCGTTCGCGTTCGCCTTCCCCGTCGCTCCGGCGGCCGAGTTATGCGATCGAGAGCTGGACTACGCCGTGGCGCTGGTGAAGGAAGCCAAGGCGAAGGTGACGGAGGAGTACATGAGAGACGTGTCGCGGGTGCCCTTCTTGCAAAACGATTTCGGGTGGGGACCTCCCGTGTACGGTGGTGGGGCTCAAATTTGCTGCGCCCGCCCGGTTGAATGAAGGACCGATTCAAGCTGGGACCGGCTTCCATATTCGAGTTCGGAACGGGGTCGTTGTGACGGTGGGCGTCCCTGAGGGTCCCCCGGAGGCGAAGTTGGTGTCGGATGTCGAGTCCGGCCTCCTCCCCACCTCGTTCAAACCCTGCTTACGAACTCTGAACAAACTTTAATATCATTTTGAATACTTTCATAAGAAAAAAATCTAGTTAATATTTATTAATACAAAATTTCAATTTATGTAATTTGGGAAGTATTTAATATTAGTAATAATTATTAATGAACGATTAATTAAATTGATAAACAATACATTATTATTCACACAAAATTTTCAAATGATATAATATATCCGTCTCCAATTTTTTTAATTAATATAAATTTAATTTTAATTTTTTTATAATTTAAATTTAAATTTAAATTTTATTTTTTTTTTTTTTTTCTTTAGGGATATATTAAAATAAGCTTATTGGATTCTTATTGGATATCCAATAAAAATCCAATAAGCTTATTGGATTGGTAACGGAGATCCAATAAGAAAATCATTGACACCCCTACCCAACACCCATCACTAATCTGTCCCAACTCCTAAATCGCTACTCCTGCCGTGACCGTGGACCAGTGACCCACGAACCCCTGCCTCAGTCACGGGTTCAGCAAGGCCCATGCGCGTCGGCCCATCTTAAGCCCCTCATTCCGCACCCCAATCATTGTCCAATTCCCGCCCAATCTCTACACTAGTCCTTGCCTAAGTTCCCGCCCTAATTGCACCCTAAGCCCTCCTGATCTCTTCTCCCGTCCGGAAAATTTACGGTGTAAAATAAGTATAGGACTTCGCTAAGCGGGGATGCATCTCATATAAATTGATGGCCTTTTTGAATTCCCATCGATTCCACGACTTCGCAACCTCCACGATCGCTTCCTTGTCGGAAGCCATCTTCGCTAGCTGTTTTCGTTCTCCCACAAACTCTGGTTGAAATCTATCAGAGCAATCACTCGCGGCACGGTGTTCTTCGTTTGCTTCCCGTTTTTCTTCTCCATCAATAACACATCAATTTTGTTGCAACTCTGTGATTCTCCCAACGTCGCCAACTCTTATGTGCGATGCCGTCAAGTTGAAGCCGACGTAGTCAATTTCTCATGAGAATCCGTTGAGTATCATGAGAAGAAGTTGGGAGGTGATGAGAGAGAATGTGATTTGGTAGATTGGTGTTTGGTATATGCAGTTTTATGCTGGGCTTTGTAAGGATCGGGAAATACTGGAGCTATAACTTGAACGTGGAAATGTTTTTATGGATTTAGTGTTAGCAGAGATTATGGATTTAAGTATTATCAGAGATTTTTGGATATCCTTCATCACTTCTCCGTCCGTGCAACATCTATCGACCCGGCACTGGCAGCCATCCGTAATTCCTGTTTTCACATCTCCGCTGCTGAATTATATGTAACTGCTTTTGCACCGCGATTGTTCTTCAACTTTCTGTTTTCGTTCTCCTTCAATAACTCTCGCCCGTTGTTGCGGCTTTGTGAAGTCTCGAAGCATCGCTAGATGCTGTTTTAAGGTGTCGACATGTTCGGTCTAGCTGCAGAATTCAGCTGCCAATTCAAAGATCTCCAACAGGGGAAGCTTTAGAAGCGCGTGCTTTGTTCTTTTCTGTACTTCCAAATTTAGCAAAACCTCGAAACAGGAGGTGGTCGCTGGCGGTCCCTCGAGGTTAGGAAAAACGAAAGTGAAAACCTGAAGGGTCTCCCGGCTCCCGAAGCTGCACTCTCCTAACTTACGTTTTACTTGTAAATCGTGCTTCCCGATAATTTTCGTTTCAGACAATGGATGTGGTCGTTGCTGAAGCCCTGAACGAAGTTTGTGCTAGAAAGTGTGACGGACTAACGCTGAATGATTTATGGCCTCTGTTGCGGAAACCTCTATGTTCATTTGGTTTGCATCTCTGCGATGGCGTCAAACAGTCCGTCTGGAACGGTCTACTAAATGTGCCTGCTCTTCGATTTGAGGCTCATGGCTCCGTGTTGAGCCCTCGTGATCCCTCAATTCAATCAGTAGAAAAGTCAGAGAAATCAGGTTTAAAGATGGTTGCTGCAGATCATTTAATTGACAGCTCTTTAGGATTGTACGATCTTAAGTATAGCGACGCCGAACTCTCAGCTCAACAACGACAGACTCTAGAGCAGCTTGCTGTTGCCAGGTTAATCAATTTTCAGTTTTCCTTTTATCATTTTTTCTGTGGGTTGGAGATTTGGTACTATGTACTTGTAATTTGGAGAATGTTTTCTTAGCTTGAAGAGTTGATGAATGAAAAGATGGAATAATATGAATGTGCTATTTAATGAAGTACGGAGGCTTTGCTCTAATCAGATAAGAGTTTACTGAAACTATAAGTAGTTTAAAGATAATAAGCAATTTAGTTAAAAATATCTAAAAATTGGAGGGCTAATTAAGGTTGGGTTTCCATTCCTTTGTTAGCCAGTACATGGCTTGTAGTGCCTTATAGTGCCTTAGAACTTCACATATTTGAGTGCAAGTGAGGAAACACTTAGTGGAATTGCCTCCTATTATTGGGCGACATTTGTTAAATTTTTTCAGGAGGGAGGGAGATGCTATAAGTATGTTCTATCTGTTGTCATCACCCAGCCAATTGCCCAAGAGGGGCCTTAAGTAGCCCCTGAATCATATCCTGGCAAAAGTTGTAAAACTACTGGAGGTGCTGGCTGTAAGGAAAAAAATAATGTGCTAGTAGAAGGGCTTTATTCTGCAGTTGAACCTATGCGTTTCCATGAAAGAAACACGTTTTTTGGAAAAAAAAAGGACAACATGCCATTATGCTTCTGGTGGTTGAAGGGTGATTGAAATGTGCTAGTTGATGGTTGTCAGCTAGGCATAGGCTCCAGTGGAGCTTTGGTAGTGGGAAGCGCATGAGTTATGTCAAGATCTTCAAATGGTTTGATGGATGCACTTTCTAGGTTGGGGGTCTTTGTGGCCTCGCTGAAAGTTCTGTATCTAATTAATAATGGTTGATTATTTTTGGCTGTTGAGGTATTTCTTTTCAGATGTACCTTTAGGATTGGACTTTTTATTAGCAGCTTTCTTGTAATTTGTATTCAAGTTTCATTGCTCTTTTAGTGAAATTCTCATTCTTCTAAAAGAATCTCCAATGTGCAGGACGAATGGTATAACACAAAGTGAACTTGCTAAGGGATTTGGTATCTCTGGAAACAGCATGTTCTTTGTAGTGAAATATCTTGAATGCCAAGGTTTGCTTGTAAGACGATCCACTACCGTGAGAACAAAAGAATCTGATGCAGATGGTAACAATGGGAATAAAACGACACCTATTGTGCATACGAACTTGTTGTATTTATATCGCTATGGCAAACATTTAAACATGAGTCCCCAGCAAAGACTTGAGATCACAAGGCTGGATATACTAGGAAGTGGTAATAATGCAAATCAAACACCTATTGGTGGAGATGCCATTGCTTGTGAGGCAATAAAAGAAGATGTGCTTGTACGGGATTTTTTGCCCTCAATGATAGCTGTATGCGATAAACTTGAAACCAGTGGCAAGGTTAATCTACAAGCACTATTGATTTCGTTTCAATAGATTGTCAGCATTTCTTGTGTTGGTTCATCTTGCCTGTCATTATGATTTGTTTCTTTCTTCTTTGGTTAAGGTCCTTGTTGTGTCTGATATTAAAAAGGATCTTGGCTATCGGGGAACTGCAGGCCATCGAGCATGGAGAAATGTGAGTTTCTATATCTTGAAATTCTATCTCATATGATTTTCTATATGATTATGATTTGTTCATATTCTCTTATTGATTTTTACTGGGTACATCTGGATGTTCAGATATGTAAACGGCTGAAAGAAGCTGGATGTATTGAGGAATTCAAGGCAGAGGTCAACAAGAAGGTGCATTTCTCTATTCGAGTTCTATAATAACAATTTTCCTGTGATTTTATATTTTCTCTTTTGTTTGAAAATAAGTGATCGACTATTATGCTTATTATTAGCACAAGATCAGATGTGTTATCTCATAGCCAATTCACTGAAAAAGTATCCACTTTAGGGAATATGCATGTTATATAAGTCCCCCTTATTACATACTCTGTCCCTTATTTTCTAATTTCATTCAAGAAAAAAAGGGCAGTATATTTTGGTTTGCAGGTCCCCAAACAAGTTCATTTCTAGTAACCCTGTCACTAGCTAGATTATCAGCCACAGAATTAGTTGACCTAGTGATGACCACACAATGCATCATTCCGTGGTTAATTCTGTGATTTTATCATAAAAGTGTTTCAATTACCAGGGGAGTTTTAATTTGGAGCTGGCCCACCCTATAGTGAAGGAGGTTGGCACCTGAACAAACTTTTGTATCTGATTTTGATTATACGTTGCAAAGTGTCTTGAACTTTTAGTCTTTGATGGCTATTTCACACACTTGATTTTGCCTTAGAAGGTTCCAATTTTTTTTTTGAGACGGCGATTACAAATTTCAATAAATTCCAATGCTGCCGTGGAGACCTGAACCCGAGACCTCCCATAGCAATAAATTCCATGGGACCAGTAAGCTATTGCCCAAGTTCCCTAGAGGGTTCCAAATATGTTCTACCGCTGGTTTTGAAAAGCGATATGCTCTGGTTACTTTTTATCACCCTGGCTTCTACCTTGTCTAGGCTGCTCAATCAGTATTGCCTCCTCCGTCTCCACTAGATGGCTTATTTTTATTAGGGAAAGATGCAAAATTCATGGTAGATGCATCACTCGCTCTGGATCTTTTATTTCAAGCAATAACAACACCTTCATCCCTCAGAACCTTGAGAAAGCCTTCTCAACAGCAGTAACATCCTTATCTGCCAGTAGTTGGGCTCAAATAGCATCATATCCTGGACGCATACTGTAAAAACTGTACAACCTGCATTGTGTTCCACTTTACATATTAGTGTCTCTTCATCTGTAGTAATAAAAGGTGGTCTTCCTCTAAAAGGCCATCCTTGGGCAGTTTGAAATGCAAAAATCTGGGTCGGCACCCAATTAGCTGCATAACCACAATGAACCAACATGTTTAGGCCAGTTATAGGAGTTTTTTTCTTTTTTTGGCCAATTCTTCTTTCTTCTTTCTCCTATACTGAAATTCTAATTATTCCAACAAAGTAGCATATACAATTATAGTGTATTGATGTGGGTATTTCTGCTTTCTGTTCTGATGTTAGATTCAAGCATTTATTGTTTAACAATATATTACAAAGTTCTGAAACAGATTTAGGTAAAAACTGTATTTTATGTTTTCATTTTATTTGCTATGTAGTGGCGTTATGATTTCTGTGTCGCCTGAGCAGCTTCAAATTTTTACACACTTCACTGGAAGGAGTATAATATTCTTTTATTTTCCTTTTGGTTGGACTTTCCTTACTGCTTTTTTCTCAATGAGCTGGACCTTTTTTTTTTTTTTTTTTTTTTAAATCTTTTGTCCTTTTGTCCATTAGGTCTTGCATTTAGCATACATCTCTTGCTGTAAATTCTCTTCAGGTTCTTCTCATGGGCTTTCCAGATAATTCTATTGCTTTTATGTAGCTACAATAGGCAATTGATGAGCCAGTCTTTTGTGCTTTGGCAGGTGGTGAATTGCTTACGTTTACTGAAAAAGTTTGAACCAAGTTGTGAAAATGATGATTTTGATCCTGATCAGCCAACTCAATATGCAAAAAGGGGTCAGATTACTGAACAGGTTGTAGAGCTTCCTGTTGATCAGCAAATTTATAACATGATTGAGGCTGCAGGACCACATGGAATACTTGTACCTGAGGTATGAATTTTAAGCTTCTTGGACGTATTGGTTAGTCATTGTTGTAATTTCGTTATTTTTATAGTAGTTTCATTTTTTAGGTCATGTTAAGAAAAGGAATTCTGCAATTTGCAACTTCTAAAGCTATGATTAGGAAAATGTAACTTCATCTGGAAAGTATACATTTTATTATTTATCTTTTGAAATGACAAATCCAACTGAAAGGCCATTTATTTTTTACTCATTCTTTTGAATATATGGAATAAATCTCTTTGCCGTTAAAAAAAAAAAAAAAAAAAAAATCCATGGAATGGGAAACGGGTTGTTATACCATTGTCGTCTGGCTTATAAAGTGTATTCTATGCTTCTGAGTCCAGAAATTTACTTTTGATATCCAATAGTTGTGGTTTGATTGTCAGGGAGAAGAAAATGTGAGGCCCTTAGAATGGTTGGCTTGCTTCATGTTGTAGCTTGAATATGATTTAGTTATGGTCTAATTTCAAGCAACCACTGTTACTCTATTTGAGTGAAAAATTGTAGTGTACTAGGTGCAGACCAACTGCTGTCCTCCTGTAATCCTGCACCTACGATAAATTCTTCTACTTTTAATACAAATATAAGTAATAATCTGGTAAGTTCAGGCTGTTGGATTTCAACTTCCTCAAAGAAAAGTGATACGGGCATAGATCATTGTAGCATTGGACAGCTAGGAGATGGAGATGGAGAATATGATATTTCCTTTCCTAGTGGGCTGATTACAAGATCGAGAGCCAAGAAGATGATCCAAACCCAGGACCTTCCACAGTATAACTCCTTATGGGACCACTGAACTACTGCCCATGTTTCCAGTTATAGAAAAGCTACAAAAAAGGTTAGACACATGGAAAGGTCAGCTATTATCACAAGCAGGGAGAGTAACATTGATAAAGTCTACACTTGCAGGTATTCCAAACTACTACTTATCCTTGATACCATGCCCAACGAGTGTTGCTAGAAAGATCGAGTCTATACAAAGAAGCTTCCTATGGCGAGGTAGCCAAAATCTATTTAAATACCCATTGGTGAAATGGAGTAAGGTCTGCACACCAATGAAGCAAGGTGGATTGGGAATCAAAAGAGTGTTAATGAATTCTGCCCTCTTGGCCAAGTGGATTTGAAGATACACCATGGAAGAAGGGAGTATGTGGAAGACTGTTATTGCTGCAAAATATGGAGATAATGCATTCAGTTGGCTACCAATTCAAAGCCCGAACAGAGTGTCGACATTATGAAAATCAATCATGGCTGAAAAGGACATCATGACAAGGCACATTAGACATCATGTCAGAAATGGAGCAAGAACTTTTTTCTGGACAGACTGTTGGATAGGTAGCAGTCCCCTTTGCACAAGCTATCCGAGACTATATGCTCTTGCCAATGAACCAAACATGTTAGTTAGCGATGCTCTAATGGCTGAAGATAGATCTTGGAACTTGAGGCTTCGTAGAAGCCTTAATGATGCAGAAACCACTGAAATTGCAGATATGATGTTGAAGCTAGACTCTATATACCTATCTCAACGAGGTTGTGATGAAATTATATGATCCCCATGCACTTAAGTGGTCTTCTCTGTATCGTCATATTATAAACTGATATCAAATGGTGTCCAGCAACACTAGAGCCCTCCAGAATGCCACTCATGGGACCTTCCAGCCCCAAAAAAAGTCCAACACTTTATATGGACTGCTGCACAACACAAAATCTTAACCTATGACCAGCTCACTAGAAGAGGGCAAATGGTAGTTGATGACTTATGTAAGCTGTGGAAGCCAAGAAGAAACTGCAAGCCATGTGCTTATGCACTGTAGCTTCGCCAAAGCAATATGGAATGCCGTAATGCAGAAATTTGGAATATCTCTTTGCATGCTTAAAGACTTTCGGACCTTACTGCAACAGTGGTCCAATTGCCCGTTACCCACTATTGGTACCATCCTCTGGAAGGCTACTATGGCTGCCATACTATGGAAACTGTGGTTGGAAAGGAACACTCGGATCTTTGAAGGCAAGGAAAGATCTACAGGGCAAATCATTGACAAATGCATTCAGTGCATAGTGGTTTGGGCATCAAATACAAATAAAATGCGAAAACTTCCATACACAATCCTAGAAAAGCACTGGGACAAAGTGATTAAATTCTCCGTGCCAAAAATTACTGCGATGGTAGTATGGGAACCCCCACCTAATGGCTGGTACGCTCTAAATTTTGATGGCTCTTCACTGGGCAACCCAGGCCCAGCAGGTATAGGTGGCATCTTGAGTGATAGCACAGGTCAACATATAATGTTCTATTCAGGCCCAGCTGGCATATCTACATGCAATGAGGCTGAGTCCCAAGCCCTCTTGGTTGGGCTGAAATTATTCAAACAACTACTTCAAGGACCTCTACAAGTGCAGGGTGATTCGGCGCTAGCAATATCATGGGGCAAAGGAGCTCCCCCACCATGGAAGTTGAAAGGAGTATATGATGAGATACAAGATTTTATGCAAGGACAACAGTTAGACTGGACACATATACCACAGTCAGCCAACTCAGTGGCCGACCGTCTAGCTCGGGAAGGAGTTCAAAGGCCTAGCTTAACAACAACAAACTCATTACCTCTATCTTGATATGTAAATGTTGTAGCTTGCTATAGTTGCTGAAAAACTATCTATTGTAACATTACAATTCTTTTATCAATAAAACATCATCATTTCAAAAAAAAGAAATAAGCCTCCTAGTGGGTAGTCATTTTGGAATAGGGCTCACTCAATCCTAACAATTATTTTATTTTTGAGGAAAATGCTTTGTTTTTATTGATTGATGAGAGCTAGGTTACATAAGGTGGGGACACTCACATCAAGTGTTGAGAGTTGAACCCCTTCTTTAGCTAGAGTATCTGCCAAGGAGTTGGCGGATCTAGGGATACATTGCCACTCATGAACATATGTGGAGGCTAAATGAGATATTTCTCCAAATAGGTATATGAATCTCCATGGAGGAGCAGAAGTTTGTTTGCACCACCCAATGACATTGCTCGGGTCACCTTCAACGATCAAGGGCCTGTTGAAATGAGAACGGAAGCATCTAAGCGCTGCATGGACAACACATGCACTTTGGCCGAGGTGGAATCATCATTTTCCAGCAGGCCAGCGAATGGCAAAAATATTTCACCTGCTGAATTGCTGAAAATCCGTCCATATCCAGCTGGACCTAGATTACTAAGGGACGACCCGTCAAAGTTGACCTTGATCATCCCAACTGGTGGAGGGACCCAGGCAACTAGCGGAGTAGAGGGAAGGGTAGGAGGTATGGAGGCCACTACCATCTATGCAGATTTGGATGAGGTAAAATTAATGCCACTCAACTTGCCCTATTGCTACCCACTTAATTACTCAGTTCTGAACTGAGGTAGCAACCGCCTCCCACTGTGGCCTTAGCTTGGAAAATTCTCTTGTTTCTCTCCTCCCATATAGACCATGGAAGATGAGCAACTAGAGATTTCCACATCAATCTACCTATGGGTGTCAAATGGGGGAGGGAGGAGTCAAAGAGGATATTCAATGACCCTGGGATCACCCATGAACATCCAAATTGACTTATAAACCATGTCCAAAACTTCCATGAGTAGTCACAAAAAAGCAGAAGATGCTCTATTGTTTCTACTTGATTATTGCATAATGGACAGTTCTGTGATGGAAGTTTGCTCTCTTCTTGCCAAGACATCTCTGGTGAGAATCCTTCCATGTAGTGCACTCTAAATAAAGAATTGCACTTTATGGGGAGCTGGTAAAGGCCAGGCCAGGCGGCTGCAGTGTTGGGAATGAGTGCCCTGTAAGTGGATGCAACTGAGAATTCTCTATTAGTAGAGAGTGTCCAAATAAGGTTATCTAACCTTCTGTCATCTCTAAAGAAACTTCCAAGTAATGCGTCCAACGAGCTGAGTGATATAGCTTTCTGGTCCCACAATTCTCTTCTAAACACTGTGCTCCAATTCATGCATTGGGGCTGGTTGTCTGCTAGAATATCCTTCATCGAAGTTTCGGGTTCCCTTGCCACATTATATAGAAGAGGGTGACTAGATTTTAATGTAGCTGAACCCAATCAAGGGTCTCCCCAAAAGGAAATGTGTTGCCCATCCCCTACTACTCATCTGATGTGTATCCTGAATTATTCAAAAAGCTTAAAGATATATCTCCAAATCACTGAGAGCATCGTCCACTCCAAAGTTCATTCAGACCAGTTTGTGCCATGAAGCTGATTTATCAGTGTTCATATTCTAGCACCACTTCAACATAAAGGCCTTGTTTATTAGACAGATCCTACGTATGCCGATGTCGCCGTTGTCTTTTGGTAAACACATTCTTTTCCAATTGACCAGATGGTACTTGAAGTCTTCACTTGTTTCTTTTCAGAGAAAGTGTCTGAACGACCTTTCTAGCTCCTTCGCCACACTAACAGGGCAGTGCATGAAGGATAGGTAGTGCGTCGGTATACCATATAAACATGATCTGATGAGTATTAGCCTGCCAACCTTGGATAACATCTAGCCCTTCCACAAAGAAAATTGCTTTTTCTCCTTTTCCACTACCGGGCTCCAAATAGCATGTGATATTCTGCCATGAAATAGAGGGAGGCCTAGATATGTGCTCGGGGGAGACCCAACGCCACATCCAAGCATTGCAGCAATGTGTTGAGTAGTTTCGGGGGGAATGTTGAATCCAAAGATTTCAGTTTTGGCCCAATTTACTCTCTGGCCTGAAGCTAGTTCAATCAATTTAATAGCAGCCTTCCACTTCTTCAACTGACCCTTCACCAAAAACTATAGTATCATCTGCAAATTGATCTAGTGGGATTAAGCCTTCTAGGAGAATGTTGTGCAGCCATCCCACTTCTATGGCCGCCTTAACCAAACTTGTAAAACCCTCGCCCACAATGTTAAAAAGGAGAGGAGAAGGGATCTCTTTGTCGAAGTCCTCTTGTACTTCCAAAGTATCTAAAGGTACCTCCATGCACCAGCGGTGAGTATGAAGCGTTGGAAATGCAGGAATGTATCCAACCAATCCATCTCCTCCCGAATCCTAATGAATTCATCATAGATTCTAGAAAGTCCCAGTCTACTCTATCAAATCATTTCTCCATGTCTAACTTCAATATAACCCTCGGTTGGTCAGACTTGGCAAAACGGTCTGCCACCTCATGAACAAACATGGTTGCATCTAGAATTTGTCTGGATTTGATGAAACCACTTTGCTCCTTACTGATTAGACTCGGGGGGACAGATTTCAATCTAGCTGCTAGCACACGTGCAATTATCTTGTAGGGACTCGAGATCAAGCTAATGGGTCGGAAGTCCCTGATGTTCTCCACCCCTTCTTTCTTTGACAATAGAGCAATAAAGGATGCACCAAGACTTCTGTACACAATTTCCCTATTGTAGAAATTATTCAACATATCCATGTTGTCTCCCTTCATGATCTCCCAAGTGGCTCGAAAGAACTCCCCGTTGAACCCATCAAGACCAGGGGCTTTGTCAAGAGGGAAGGTTTTCACTGCTGCCTTATCTCTTCGGTTGAGAAGGGGTGTTTCAATCCAGTTAGCCATGTCCGAGGCTAGGGAAGACATTGGCATGCCACACATAGAGTGTCTAGGACCTAGCTCTGCTATGTATAAACCTGAATAAAACTCGACAAGTGTGTTAGTAATTAGAGCTCTATCAGATGCGAGTTTCCCATTGACTATGAGAGAATTCACTCTGTTAGAGCGTTGGCGGGCTGATGCTATGGCGTGAAAGAAGTGGGAATTAGCACCCCTTCTTTCAACCATTTGTATTGAGCTCACTGTTTCCATAAAATTCTTTCATGAGCCACTAGGGACAGAAGATCCTTAGAGGCCCGTGACCGGTCTGTAAACTCATCAAAAGTTAGGGGTCTACCGACCTCTAACGCATCAAGGATGTCAACTTGCAAGAGGAGGAGTGAATGCTGAGAAGCATTGACGGCCTTCTTCCCTTTAACCCATTCAATTAGTTTCTTCTTGAGTACCTTAAGCTTCATTGCGAATCTCCCCCCCACTAGTCCTTAGACTGTGAGTTCCTCCCACCAATTCTTCAATAAATCTTCTACTCCTTCCTCTTTCAGCCACCAATTTTCAACTCGAAAGGGTTTGTCCCCATGAAGCAGAATGTGTATCTACAAAAATGGGCTAGTGATCAGAGACCACCTTTCCCCCTACAATGCCCGAGGCTTAGGGGTACATCCTCAACCAACTCCCTGAAGTTAGAAACATGTCTAATCTTGACATTATTGGGCAATTTTGACCATTACACCAGGTGTACATCTTACCAGAGGTAGGAATCTCTTCCAACTCATATGCGTCTACAAAATCATTAAACTTCCTTGTGGTTGTGGAAATTCTTCTTGTAGGGGGTGATTTCTCATTCCTATAGCGAATGACATTGAAGTCCCCTGCCAGAAGCCAGGGGCTGTCCCACCTGCAGAGTAGATCCCCTAGCTCATCCCAAAAATCATTGCGGTCACTATTGTTACATGGTCCATACACCCTTCCAAATCCCCATTCTTGGCCCCTCGAAAGGTCTTTCACATTAACACCCAAGCAGAACTGTCCCACTTCGAAGTTGACTAAAGAAACAGCCATTGTGTCCCATACCACCAAGATGCCCCCCGAGGTACCCCTAGTATCCAAAGCTACCCACTGCGGGTTTCCAAAGGGTATCGGGTCCCTCACCAACCTCTCATCTACACTATCTACCTTTGTTTCTTGAAAGACAACAAGATTCCTCTTATCCGCCAATTCTTTCCTAACGTTGGCCTGTTTTACCAGGTTCCTTATGGGAGAGTAACTATGGGTTGTTTGGAAGAGGACGGTTGGGAGGTGTGTGTGTTATGGCCAGTAATTGAGTCTGCACTTCCTTCGCTTCCAACTTTTTCGGCTCCATTTGTAGACTGCCATCTTTGCCCCAATTCAATGAGGGCTCTTTACTTTGGTCTGCCATTACTCGTCTTTTCATGATGTACCTCAGTCCGTATTAAAACCTAGTCTCACCCACCTTCACTGTTACCACTTGTTCCTTTATGCACTAGCCTTTAACTCGCAACTGGATGCGAGCATAATCAATTCGATCCATGTTTGCCATACCTTGATCAATTTATTCTACTGTTCCAATTAGCTGTCCAATTGCTTCCAAGGCAGGTTCCCTATAGAGTTTGATAGGCAGGCCATATAGCCGCACCCATACATTCCTGTAGTCTTCATGGCCAGCCTTCCTCCATGTTTCCAATGTCCATACTCTGCTGGTTTCGTCTTGCAAGGCCATCCTCATCCCATTTTCTTCCTTAAGCCATACTATCCATGCACCGTAACCCATGGAGGAGACCTTTGGAGTATAGCTGAGGCCCCGTTTCATTTCCAATCTGGAGGTTAGACTTCCATTAGCTCCCGAGTTAGTGAAATCTTCCAAAATTAGTAATAAGGAGACCTCCTTTGCTCCCAAATCCCACTAAGATCTAGAGAAAGTGACCATCCGATAAAAAAGAGGGGAAATTTTTTTCCAGTAAGGTTGCCGGAGATCCGGTCATCTTCTCCGGGGCTGGCGACCCTAGGTAATTGGGAAAAAGGTGGCCTTTCTCCGCCACGATTCCATTTCCCACTTCGTTTAGGGTCTTTGTTATCAAATCCCGCGCAGACCTGGGGATATGAATGTGTGCGAGCACTTTACCGGCTCGCAACTGGACAATCTTGAAGAAAGGCTTTCTGCCAGCCACGAATCCCAACAGAAATTGCAAATCCCCTGTGCAAACCTCCCGATCTCTCACTCCGAAGCCAATGGTCTATAGCAGGAGACCAAGTTGTGTGCAAAAAACTCCTCTTGTGTCCGCCGGAACATGGATGTATGATTTCTTCTCTCCCGACATCGCCGTGAACATAATCCCCTTCGCCAACCTCGGGAAGTCTTCTCCTTTGTTTCCTCCACCTTCAACGAAGCTGAATCTAGCTTCAGTACCTTTGATTTCAGCCTCCATGGTCTGGATTTGGCCTTCCTCGCTTCTGTTGCCGCCCTTCCTTATCACATTGTTGCCACCACTGTTGCCATAGCCGCCAAAGTCGCCACCGCCGCCGCCACTTGTCGGAAGCTCCTCTGCCAGTGTTGCAATCTCTTGAGCGTATGAGGAAGAGGAAGGGTCATCGGCCCCCCTTCCCCCCGAGTCGCGACTTCCTGTCATCATAACAATTATTTTAATATATCCATTCGTGCTCTGTTTGTCCTTTCACAAGTCGATCTCTACAACTTGTATTTTTCTTCTTTACTCTTGTAAGTTTCTATTTTTCACACTGATTAGTAGAATTCATTAAGCTCTGCAGCTACTCATTTCTAGTACTATCTTTTATTCAACAGTACTTGTATGCCTATCTGATTTTGTAATTTTCCACATGATTAAACAGGTTTGCCAGCGGCTTGGACTCAATAGCAAACGAAATCACAGGCGAATTACTAGCTTGTTCTCGAGATTTGGAGTGCAGCAACAACCAGAGAGTCTTAAAAAGTGTGTATGCTATCGAGCTACTACAAGAGGGAATTCTGCTGCCAACCAGGAGGTTAATGGTGAAGATCAACTCCCGCTAGATTCCACCAGGAATTTACTTCCACATGGACAGTCCTTACCTTCCTCACCAAATATGTGTCCTATGAAAAGTACAGATGAATTTGGTTCTTATAAAGTCGGTAGTGATGTTCAAAATGAGGGACTTCTTCAGTGTCATGAAGACCACTTAGTTCAGGACCCAGAGGTTGTAAGTCCAGAAGTTTATGTGAAACAGGATATGCAGATTAAAGTTGCTGAAACAGGAGTGGATCTGCCAGCTAAGTCGTCCGGTTTGTCAGCCACTGTGAACTTCCAACGGGGATCTAGGAGATATGCATGTCTCACACTGACTGCAACCAATATACAAAGGGAACAAAGGATACTCAAGAGGTTGCAGGTATTTTGCAGCATGAACATGCTATTTTACCAAATTTATTTTTTTTATAGAGCCATTTAGTGGGTTTATGTATGAAATTCTTTCTTGTTCTAAAAGCTCCCTATTGGTTGAGATTCTACAAACTTGTTATCCTTTTGGAATTTTTTTTTGAAACCAGTGTGATTTTATTCATTCATGCAATAGCAACAAACAAGATACATAGGTTACATACGTTACAACCCTTGATAGATCCTTTTGGGAATTGAAGATGCTTATTCTTTTAGTTTCCTTATGTTTCATTCCATATGCGCTGCCGAATGGTGCAGTTTGGTTAAATTGCTTATATAATTGCTTTGTTACCATTTGGTGGCCATTAAATCATTGAGGCATATAAGACCTTTCATATATCACATTGTAATTTGAATAATTGGCAAGAGAATTGAATTCGCAAAGAATTCAACTTTTTCCTCTTTTGCAGAAATCCTTTGGATTATTTTTCTTTCTTTTTCCATGTTAGGTGGGCATCCATGCTAGATAATTGGCTGTTAGGACTCTCTCTAATGCGTGCGAATCATTTTGGAGAATGTGAGGATTATAGAGTGGGAGAGAGAAGGAAAAGAGAAAAAAGTAGAGAAGTTGGGGAAAGTGTGAGAAGAGCAGCCCATATTAGGGGTCAGTCTCAGCCCCCAACTACTTTAATTATTGGGCCTAGTTCTATTGCCGTCTAACTAGCCTCTTCGGAGGCATAACATTCAACCTTGTCACCCAATGAACTTTTCCGGACATCTCAATGTGGAATATTTTCCCACTCATCCCCTATATCTAGGATTACACTCCCAATGAAGCATAACACGATTGGCTCTTGCTTAATGGACCCCACAACACATAAACTAAGGAGCACAAATTGGGTTTTGGCCACAAGCATAACCTGCTTTTATAGGATGTTAAAGATTAAGTCCTATAACATTTCTTAATGTTTTTCGATGTGGCACATTGCTGCATCTAACACGGGCCGGGATCTGCTGCGAACAAAGCTGTGCGTACCAATACGCACAGCCAATAGAAAGGGGGTAATCACCACTAAAATAAAAGCGCCGCTAAATAACATCGCTTTTATTGCTGATTTAAAAAAATAAAAGTGATTGCATGCTTGGGTTGTGTGCAGGCATGTTTTTATTGGATGTGCGTATTGGTACGCACAGCTTTTTTCGCAGCAGATCCCGGCCCCATTTAACCAATATTACGACACAAGCATTAAATGCCTCTCTCCTCCATACACTACTCAAGTCCATGGTACATGTTGTATTTTGCTAAAAACTGACCCAGCTTTACTCTAATTTCACTTCGAATTCTCTTGACTTATGAAGGGAAAGGCGTACATAATAAAATAATCATACTACCCTCAATACTTATTTTAACTTTTATACTCAAGCTGAAGTATTCCTCCAAAAGCTTTGGTGAGTATAACTGCATGTTGTTTAGCAGATTTCACAAGAGTAAAAATAGTGCGACAAACAATGTGGCAATCTACTTCAGTATGTTTAGTTCTTTTGGTGCTCTCATGGATAGTTGGATTACTGATATAATGTTGAGTGGGAAAAAGTCCCAGAAGGAAAATGTTTAAGAAATGGTATTGAGTTATAAGGTTGGATAATAAGCCTCCTAAATTGACTAGTCTTTGGGGTAGAACTGAGTTTAATCTTTAACCTGGTTGTCAGAGTAGGTCATGTTCTTAGGTTAAGACCCAATTATCTCCCCTGTTTGCATCCAAGATACCAAATTTGTTTGTGGGCTCCAAGAGGTGGGACCAAATTTTTTTAAGCAACCTTATTGCCCTTGGTCATTATGGGAGGGAAGAAACAGGAGAATATTCCAAGGTAATGACACACATCGAAGGGATTTGACAACAATCATCCAAAACAGGATAATATAATGGCTAACCATCCATGGGAAACTAAAAAGCATATATGGAGAAATATTAAGAGCATCATGACACACTTTGTTTCGAGCCAATCTATTACCTACTCCCGCCCCCACCCCTTGGCTCCCACCCCTAGTGGGTAAACTTAAATTCAATTTTGACGGCTCCTCTTTGGGCGAGCAGGATATGGGGGGATCTTTCAAAATGCAGAGGGTTAGATTTTGTTGGCATATGCAGGACCATTTGGCACGAATGACTCTACTTCAGCTGAAGTAAATGGTGTTCTACAAGGAATTAGGCTATTTCATGCACATTTGCTGGGGAATTGGAGGTGGAAGGAGATTCAAAGAATCTAATAGGGTGGTGAGATTCATGTACCTCTTTAGAGAGATTTTTTCATTAACCACTTCATGTATTTATGAGTCAAGTCGCCAATTCCATGGGCCATGGCAGACTCTTTAGCTAAAAAGGGGGTTCATCTCACTTGGCTCTCGGTGAGATTGACCCCTCCCTTTGTAATCTGATTTTATCTATCAATAAAACAACAGTTTTCTAAAAAAAAAAAAAATTGAGTTATAAGGTTGGGAAATAGACCTCCTAAATTTGCTAGTCATTTTGGGTGCATTTGTGCTCAATCTCTAACATATAAAAATGGTAGCTTTGGAATTACCACAATTCATTAGTGCAGGACCCTTTTTTGGACACCGACCTTGGTCAATACAAATTTCACCCATTGAAGTTTTAGTAGTAAGCATTGTTACTTAGTACATTACCTCTAGGGGTAGGCACGGGTTGAGTTAGGATTTGGTTTTTAGAAACCCGAATATGTCCCGATTTAGAGTCCTAATACCTGTCCCCTTTAAAAATCTAAAAATCTGGTGAGGTTAGAAATCTTACCTCATCCCTGAAGGCACTTTGTTTGGAAAGCCAAGTAACTCTTATGCACACTCCTCATCAGAAGTCCACCTGAGTTTCAGTTGACAGATCATCTCCTAATTAACCAGGAGTGGCCTCTGTAGCCCTCCAAAGAAAATCCAGCTTCTATTTTTCTATCTTCTTTACTACATTGCCAGAAAAAGGAGGAATGAGAGGAAATACTAAGGGATTCCTGCTAAAGGTTGAGATCAAAACTGATCAACCTGCCCTAGAATCAATTTTTCTTTTGAAGAAGCATGTCTATGTTGGAGTAGGTCAAGCACTGGATTCCAAAGAGATTTGTTTGAGTGGCCCTAATAAAAGATAGACCCAAAATATGAGCTAAGAAGAAGCTTCATAAGGCATCCTAGCTTCTGTGCCTTTGCTGTTGCTCTTAACTGACAAAACTGTCAAGCTTAGGCTCAATTTTGCATCTGATTTGAAGCCAGCTCGAAAATGTTGATGAGAGCTCTGAACTTTTGAATTTGTGGCACATATGCCTCCCCGAAGATGACCATATCATCAGCAAACTGGACTATGTTATGTATCCTTTTCTGTTCTAGGAAAACAGAAGGCAAATCATTCTGAATAGTCCAGAACTTTAAACAAACAGTCCAACTCTTCTCAAAGTTAAAGAGAAACTCATGCCACAGAACTTTAGAAATAACCACTCAGCTATCCTGTTAATTGGTGTAATTTTTAGTTTATTCTGGTATTTATTTACTGCCCTAATAGTCATATTATGTAAAAGGGCCAATTTTGTCATTATTTATATTGTTACTTAAGTGATTAATAAAGAGGTTAGGGATTGGGTTAATCCCTAAGACGACCAGACAGCTGCAGTCAGGGTCTGGGATTCTCTCCATTCTTTTTCCCAAACCTATTGCTCAACCTAATGAAGCAACATCTTTTCTTAAGATTTAGTTATGTGGGACTATCCTGCTAGCACTCCCTGCTGTGCCCAGGCTTATACATGTGGGATAACCGGCCTGAGACGTGAACAATTCAGAACGAATTACAAGCTCAATTGAATTCAAGGTGGGTCCAACATGCAGACATTCTGCTCTGATTTTATGTAGAATGAGGGATTGAGATTAAAGGAAAAGAACAAAAGAGAAAAAAAAAACAAATGAATTCAGGGAGACTGCATGAGAAAGTAGCTCATGTTATGGGTCTTAACTGCAACCCGTAAGTTGTCACGTTAACACTTAAAGCAGTACGAAAGCAAAGACTAAAATTTCTCTCCTCTAAACTCTGAATTTCATAGTTCATTTTAGCTAAAATGTGATCCTACTCTACTCTATTTTAACATAGAACTCTCCTGACCCGTGACTTAAACACAATGAAATGGTTATAATACTCTCAGTACATATTTCATCACATCTGAAGCAGTTCTCCATTATCTTCTTATTTCTCCCAATCTATTTTTGCATTTCTGTTTATCTTTCTTATTTTTTTCCCACATCCACCTCTATGTTCTTGTTCTGTTACTCTGTTGGACCAATAAATCATTGTAGGAAAATTTTTTATTTAAGTATGTTTAAGATGGTAGCTGTCCGTAGCTCTTACTTTGAGTTTGATTTATTAATATTTTTCTGCAGTAGATTTCCGACTGTCAAATTCTAATATATCAATATTCTTGCTTCTACAGCATGAGAAGTTTGCTCTAGCAGCTGAGCTTTATAGGTGGCTTGAGAATTTTGAGAAGGATAAACCTACCACAATGGCCAGAAAGACCTTAACTCGTCATCTGCAAAAACTACAAAGTGAAGGGCACTGTAAATGTATTCTGATTAATATTCCTAATGTGTCTAACTGTGGGCGTTACCGACCATTTGAGGTGGTTTTGAACCCATCAGTCAGATGTTTGTCCCCGGAACTCTTGGGCCAAATTCATGAAAGAGCTAGACAGTTTGAGATGCAAAGCCGTGGTCATGGAGTATCCCGATTATCCAATGACCAAGTATTGCCTGTATTAACAGATGTTAAGAGATCTGGGGGCCGAGTGGATTCTGATGGTCAAGCTGCAAGAATTGAAGCGATGCGTGCAAATGGATATGTTCCTGCCAAGATGGTTCGCTCAAAACTGCTACACACATTTTTATGGGACCATCTCAGCAGATCGCCTGAGTGGGCTGATGTTTTATCCCCTGAATCAGACGGCGATGACCTGAAGCAGCCCAGGAGAACTTGCCGATTGTTTGCAATGGATGAAGCTCTGAAGGCAATGCCTCTTGAGTTGTTTCTACAAGTTGCAGGATCTGCCCAAAAGATCGATGATTTGGTTGAGAATTGTCGGCTTGGTTTGTGTCTTTCAAATCTTACTGCTCAAGAGTACACACAACTGATGGATACTCAGGCAACTGCGCGACTTTCATGGATTATCAACATTTTATGCAGGTTAAAGGTACCACAATTGGATGTTTATGCAGTTTACATTCTTTAAAACATGACTGATGTGTAAACAAATTTTCTCTAACACGATCAGTGTATTTGGTGTGTAGTTGATTCAATTATGTGAAAAAGAACAGGTGGAGATGAGAGAAATGGTTTCCTCTGCTGTCCTTACATATGCCTTGGATCTCAAGCCATACATTGAGGAACCCTTGTTGAGGGGCCTACCTTTATCAAGTGTCAATTTTTCTGATTTGCGGCCAAGAGTTAGACATGATTTTTTCTTATCAAACAGGGATGTTGTTGATGCATATTGGAAAACCTTGGAGTACTGTTACTCTGCTGCAGATCCAATTGCTGCATCTCATGCTTTTCCAGGTTCATCTGTTCGTGAGGTCAGTGCTTTTGTAAAACTTTATCAATTTTATATTGATGTATACTCAACTAGCTGTTCAAAATGTAGTTATGCAAGCATATTTGTTACAAGAGTCAGGGCCAGAATGACTTGGAATATGATCCTTCTGTGGTTCTGGAAGCGACAAACCTGAAGAAGAAGCAGAAGCAGAATCATCTGGTCAATTTTTGAATCAATAACACCATGATATAAATAACAACAAATGTAAAGCTTCTGCTGAAACTCATAAACATAGATGAAAGTAAACTACAAACACTAGTATCAAAGACCTCTACCGGCTGTCACATTAAATATTTTGATGAAAATGGGGATGTCAGGTGTTTGTGTTGGTTGGCATTGTTTCCCTTGGTAGGTGAACTATTTGGTGGGTAGATTTGCTACAGAAGCTTTTGGCCCAATCCTGTTAAGCTTGGCTGTGTTAGTCCTTTCTTCTGATGAATTCAATCTTCCTTTTTTTTTTTTTTCCTTTTTCTCTCTAACTTTTCTTGCATAATCTTCTCATGAACTTCTCACTATTATTAACAAGTTAATGTTGAATTGTTACAGATTTACTTTTGTCGGTCTTGGTCTTCAGAGCGAGTCATGACAGCTGAACAAAGAGCAGAGCTCCTCAAGCGAGTGGGCAATGGTGATCAAGAGAGAAAAATTTCTTTTAAAGAATGTGATAAAATTGCAAGGGATTTGAATCTAAGCTTGGAACAGGTTAGTCTCATTTCCTCTTGGACTAGTGATGTACGGATAAATGACAGAGTGCTTGGTATTTGTTTGGAGTTCTACACCCCTCATGATTATTTATATCCCGTAGTGTGATCAAGCTTTCCCTCTCATAAGTTTGGCTGCAGATTGTGGAGGTAAACATGTGGCATGTCAACATGATTCACTAGTGAAAGTTCTCATGTTTTCTCTTAACTTCATTTATCTACATGGTAATGCTTTAGTGCACTACAGTTTAAAGAATCTTTTTTTTTTAAATTTTTCTCCGTAAATTCTGTAAGGTCTGAATGTGGATCTCCTGTATCACATGAAGTTTTACACTATGAACATGTCATATGATGGATGTAACAAGAAGTGCCTTTTGATGAAAGGGTTTTGGAAGGATAAAATTGTCTTGATACATTATGCTCTGTTATTTCAATTCTATCAATTCCATTGGGTTGGAATTTTTAATCTGTTACTTGGAGTTACAATAGATAAGAGTTCTTTTCTTGCCCTATCATAGTGGAAGCTGATATGCCACCCATCTTTTGTTAATGTCAAACATAAGTAACATACTCAACATTCTTTGTTGAGTAAATAAGAGTACATTTCTCGATCTTTGACCATCTCTTGAGCATGTGTTGCTAACCCTGCTTATCATCTAGTTGATTCCTTGACCATACTGGGGAGTTTCCTGTCAGAGTTGCAGTGGGGAATTCTTCTGTTGGAATAATCATTGTGGTCTCGTTCTTGGTTTATATATGAATTTTTGTGTACCTGTTTTTTTAGAGATTATGAGTTCTTTTCTCCAAGGTGTACATGAGTGTTTCGGGTATTTCCTTTTTCTCGTCTTGAAACCTCATTTTCCTCTTCTTAGAGTAAAAATTGCTTATTGTAAGAGTTAACTTTTTGGATTCATTTTTTTGGTACTCTCTCTCCAATTGGTTGTTGTTTTAAAACACTATGCTTTTCTTGTACTTTCTTATGCGAAGAAAATGCTATTCATTGCTGCTTTGCAGATGAACTTTGTTCAGATTTCGATGGATGTGATGCAAATCTTACCTTTAAGATTTTCATAATTGCTTATGGAAATGTGATTTTTTTTATTTTGAGGAGGTTCTTTGCAGGTTCTTCGTGTTTGCAATGACAGGCGAAGATCACGGACTTCAGCTTTGAAAAAGAAAAACCGGGAGATTGATCATGCAACTAAAGATTTGGAATCAGCTGCTTGCAGAAAAAAGAAATCATTAGATCAGATATCACCAAATGATGTAAAGTTAGACTCTGTAATGAAAGAGTGTGTTAGTCCTGCAAGATCTCTCCCATCTAGTGATGAAATGAAAAGCCTAGATCTGGAAAACTGCCACCATCCTGTTACGGAAGACCAAGAACATGATGAAGATGAAGTTGATTCTGGTGATGAAGATGGGAGAGAGAATTTTTTTATTAACCAATGTGCTTTTGAAAGGATAAAACCCTCTCGGAGATCAAAGTTTATATGGACTGACAACTCTGATCGGTAAGTAAGAATATTGTCCTCTTGTGGATACTACCTTTGTAACAAAGACCTTACATTTTGGTTCCACTTAACCCTTATTTTATATTTTTTAATTCTTGTAGGATATTGGTGATGCAATATGCCAGACATCGAGCTGCCCTTGGGCTGAAATTTCACCGTGTTGATTGGGCCTCAGTTTCTGACCTACCTGCGCCTACAGATACTTGTAGGAGGAGAATCTCAGCATTAAAAAGTGATTCAAATGTTAGAAGAGCTATATTAAATCTCTGTAATGTTCTTGGTGAGCGTTATGCTGAGCATCTAAGTTTACATGAAAAGGAAAGAGCTGATGATCGTGCAGTTGAAAATAGTGTGACTGATATTCTAGGCTCAGAATGGGATGATTTTGAGGATCCAACTATTAAGATGGCTCTGGAGGAGGTGCTTCTTTGCAAACAGACGGCCAAGACTGAATCATCAAAGAGAGTGGGACTAAGACAAGAAAAAGAATGGCCATACTTCCCTTTGACAGCTGAAATGAGTTCTTCTCATAATCAAGACGCCAATAAGGAAAATGAGCCCACTCTTTCATCAAATTGTGTTAAAAGACAGAAAAGAGAATCAACTGTGTTTTCATTGGGTGGCAAGAGTAAAACAAAGAGATTGCGTAGGCTTCCTGGTAAGTTTCTCAAGCTTTTGCACAATGAAGGCCCAGGTGTTTGCCATAAAGCATATGACTCTTTGGCTGTTGCAAATGCTGTGGAGCTTTTGAAGGTGGTCTTCCTGAGTAATTCTTCTGCACCTGAAGTTCCAAAGTTGCTGTTGGAGACTTTAAGACATTATCCTGAGGCTGATTTGTTTGCTGCTTTTAATTACCTGAGAGGGAAAAACTTCATGGTAATTTCTCCTTGCCTTACTATGTGATAGAAGCCAAAGTTGAATGCCACCACTTTCAGCAGGCTTGACCGACAATCTTGAATAACTGAAATTTCACAGGCAATGTAATGCAACTTGTGGAAAAGAAGTTCAGAAAAGATAAAAAAATTGTTGCCTTATGGGGAAAACCTAAAATTGCATGTTTAATGACTTTATGTCATCATCTTCCCAAAACACCCCTTACTCTTACTGCCTCGGTAGCCATAGCAGAGGAATGGCCTGATTATTTTTTACTGTTGATCAACATCCGCTATTTCAAATACCTTAAATTGAATTATATTGGAGAATCTCTTGCACTGTTATTCTACGCATGCCTGTGTGTCCTCATCACTGGATCATCACCATTATTGTGAGAGCCTTATTCTTGCTAAGAGCTCTGCTATATCTGTAGGCCCAGCACGATTCAGTGCCATAATAACTTGTTGAGTACGAGTTTGTAGCACATTTATTAGCATATCTTGCTGTGGGTGGTTTCATTTCCATTGGCTGAATCTTGATTTTAGTTACAACTTCATTTTTATTTTCATTATTTTCATTATTACTATAGTTATTTTAGTGGGTGTTGAGTACGAGTTTGTTGCCTATTGTTTTACGTTACATGTAAAATGTTATTGGACTCGCTGCCTTTTGGTTTTATAAGAAATGTGCTCTTTCTTAAGGAAATTGCTATAACAAGATTTTCTATTTGTCAAAACCGAAAAAGCTACCTCCAGTCTAGTTTGATGAAATTCCAGGTTTCCTAGTTTTTTCAACTTTCACTCTTTTTCAAGGAAATTATAATAACAAGATTTTCTACTTCTCAAAACCACAAAAGCTCCTTCCTGTCTAGTTTGATGGAAATTTCAGGTTTCCTAGTTTTCTCACTTTTCATCACTATTCCATCCATATCAGTCTTATACACTTTATATTGACATTTTCCACATTTGGGTCTTGTTAAGCATGTTCAGCTGTCTTGAAAGACTCACTTATATTGGGACCTACTTTTGTTTATACATGTTTACTGATACATCAATTTTTTTAAAAGGTGATTCATTAAAATTTTTGCTTATGTTTTCTGAATGTGTAGCTTTACATCTCAACATTCTCATTCATCTACCCTTTCTCTACTGTAGATTTTGTTTCCCCTTCCAATTGTTTTGCTCTATTACACATGAATGATCTAGCAGTTCTGGTCTATTATGTTGATTGGAATTACTTTTGGTTTTTAATATATTGTTTCTTTAAAATTTTGTTGCAGATTGATGGTCAAGGTAGCCAACCTTTTGTCCTTTCTAAAAGGTTTTGGCATAATGCTTCATCATCACCTTTTCCAATTAACACAGGAAAGAGGGCAGCCAACTTCGCAAATTGGCTGCATAGATGTGAGAAGGATCTAATGGAAGATGGAGCTAAACTTTCTGAGGATTTACAATGTGGTGATATCTTCCATCTATTTGCATCAGTCTCTTTAGGAGAGCTCTCAATTGCTCCATGCTTACCGAATGAAGGTGTTGGGGAGGCTGAGGAGCAGAAGGGTATGAAACGTAAAAGTGATGCTACTGAATTGTCTATCTTGGAGTTGGCAAAAAAGCAAAAGTCCCATTGGCAAATTGATGGTGAATTTGGTTCTCGAAGAGAGAAAGGATTTCCAGGTATAATTTTATCAATAAGTTGTGCTGCTCTGTCAAAAACACAGGCTGCAGATCTCTTCTTACGTGATGAAACTGATCAAGATATATCGAGTTCTGAATTTCTGAGGCTTGGTAGTCCATCTTGTTCTGAGAATTTGAATGCAAGCAACATTTCGGCTCATGGGGTTCAAGTAGTAAGCCATTCTGCATCACTATGGGAACATATAATGACCTATGTTGAGATCTCAGTATCTAGTCATGAAAGACAAGGAATCTCCTTGTGCCCTGAGTCCTTTACTACTGTTTACAGTATCATTTGTGAAGCTGGTCAGCAAGGATTAAGCCTGGAAGAAATTTCTACTCTCAAGGTTGTGCAAGGTATGTTTCACTTTGCTTTGTTATTTTAAAAGTGAAAAATAATGGAAGAAAGAGAAATAAAGAAGAGACTAGAGAGGGCTGCAGCAATGTATGGTAGCTCTTCCAGTCTTGTTGGAGTGTCAGAATCATCACTTCATTGTCTTTATACGGTGACTTGTGTGAAATCACATTGAAAAGACTAAATACCTTTTACATGTGTTAGCTCATTAACCGCCAAGTAACCAATGAAATTTCTGAAAATTACATCTTGGAGTCATAAACTTTAGACCTATAAGATCAGAACGTAATCTGTAATTTACATATTTATGTGAAATTGCCAAACTACTGTGGTCTTCAACAGTACTCACCCATCTTAGGATGCATTAGATAGTATATGCCTTTTCTCCTTTGCGTTCTCTGCCTAAAAGTCTTCATTTCTTTTAGGTTATAAACCTGCTGAAATTATAGTGGAAGCACTTCAGGTTTTTGGACTAGTTATAAAGGTACTTATGCTGACCTTAAATTTTATTCAGATCACCATCATTTGGAATCTTTACATTTTGTCTTCTTCTCTAGATCACTTCCTGTGCAATACTTCAGTATGTTATTATTGGGTTCAAAATGACTTGTTTAGATATTTACATGCTTCACATCATAAATGCAATAATGGAGCCCTTGATGTTCGGTGATATGTTTGTTAGCCATTGAGAAATTAAGTGAAAGATTCTTGATGTTCTCATAGAATGTACAGTTCTGTGTTGTTGAGTTTAATTGAGCCAGAAATTTGGAATTTATTCTATTAGAAAGTGAAGCTATACAGCATCACAGTAACGGTTGGTCTTTTTGATGTAATTCTTTTAATTGACTTAATCAAAGGAGTTAGGTGTTGATTTGAACTTGGAGCTGGGGACTCTCATAACAATGACTGGCGATAAGCTATGAGAAGGTTAGAAGAAATATCGGCAACACAAGTAACCAAAAATACAACATGAGCTGATGAGGATGCGTGCAGTAGAGCATATTTTTTTTGGAAGAGTAGCCTGCCAGCCACTAAATTTACTGATTTATGGGTAGAAAAGAATAAATCTATTTAAAAGAAAAGGTCAATATGTATTTAGTTTGTTAGGGTCTCATAAGTCAGATGTTGCAAGTGCAGCTGACATTTGCACTTTTTTGGTGGGATGGAGTTATTTGTGCAAAAATATCTTCTTTGATCATTGAGGGACATTCCTCTACTGTTATTTCTTGGCTTCAGGATAATTCACACCTGTTTTACAGCATTGTTAGGGTTAGTATCATATCCTTCATTTGTTTAGTAGTCAATGAGTCACTTGGTAGCATATTTTCATTTAGCAGAGGTCTATCTAATTCCGGTATACACCAGTCATTGTAGTTGGGGAATCTATTCCACTAGGAACAAGGCATTGTTACAATTCAGTTTTACGGATACAATTTCACCAATTTTCAGAACATTCTTAAAAGAAAAGGTTATCTTGCTGTCTACCTGTTGTAACTTATTTTTGATAACTCAATTGGGACTTTCATTTGCTATCTGCTTGCTGAAGTCTTCGTTTTATTTGTGACTTTCTATGGTCTAATATTGATTTTTTTATAGGTCAATGCTTTTGATTGCATGCGGGTAGTTGATACTTCATACAAACCCATGTACTTTCTTAGCTCATGTCCTTATCGTTACATTAACACTCCCACTCACGTGAAGCATAGAGGGATGGAAAGGATCCCTTTGTCAATTGCCCAACATGATGACAGGAAAGAAAACAGCTTGCTGAAAGAAGCGAGTGTAAACATATGTGATGGGCATAAAATCACGTTAATAAATGTGCCAGAAGAAGATTGTCAACCTTGCAGAGAACCTCAGTCCGCTGGTGAAGCTATTAGGTTTGAAGACTATACACAGGACAAAGCCTCTCCATCTGAACCTATGACAACTGAGACTTGCATAACCCCAAATGGCTCTCATACGTCATGTCCTATCCTTCCATGGTTGAATGGAGATGGCAGCACAAATACTATTGTTTACAGAGGTTTTGTACGTCGTATTTTGGGGACTGTTATGCAAAATCCTGGGATGTTGGAGGTAAGGACACTGCTTGTGTTTTTCTTGTGGTTTTTGTCCTTGAATTGAGTATTTAGCTCGTTATGTGGCGAACTGATTGAGCAAGTTAGTGCTTCACTTTATTAAGGCTGATTAAGGATGTTTAAATGCACAGCTATATGCTTGAAATTTTGAGTTATCTATTATAGGAGTTTTAGAGGGGAGAGTTTGTAAGGTGGTATAAAATAGTTTAGAGAGATTTTGGGTGAAAATAGTGAGAAGAAGACACCTAGATTTCAGCATGCTGCAATAAGGGTCTAAGAACAACTCCTCAAAAACTCATTAAGTGTTATAGCTACACCAGTATAATATTGCCTTTGATGATACTCCACAAAATCCTCATGAGTACTTAAAATGACCCTCATTAAGAATCTAGTCTCTAAATCTAACCCTATAATGTATTTAGTAGCATTCCACTCCATCCCAATGTGCATGTTAACTAACTCTACTGTGTTAGAGAGTTTGAGAATAAAAAGAGAGACAAGAGAGATGATGAACAGAACACAAAGCCAGAGCACTGTTGGGAGCTGGGTTCAACCTGTTTCTTGTTTTATTAATCCACTTAAGTGATTTTTGGCAGAAAATCAAGTGAGATTCAAACCATAACTCCCTGATTACATGACTTACCAATGTGCCTTCTACTTTACACACCTCAAGTTGGGTTTTAGATTAAGGAGCCCCAGCTGCTTCCGAAGATTCACAAAATATTTTTTTCCATATGGTTTGTTAAACACATCACTGAGCTGGCTCAATGGTCTAACAAATGGGAAAGGAGGTATCAAATAAATACACCCATAATTCTACATAATATACCTTTATAGTAGCATTGTAACAGTATACACTTGCTCCTTACCATGGCAATGTTTTAGCAAGGATCACTTAAAACTTCATGTACCTTTGAAAGCCTCCGTTTCTTCATCCATGGAGAGCGCATCCACCTCAGCCAATTAAAGGCTTGATGCAATTTTTATAAATAGAAATTGTAAAGATGGATCCGAGGTCTACACCAGAATGACCAGTCGAAGTTAGGAAGCCTCTTAACAACTGATAAACCAGGATTACTTTTACTTATCTGTGGGACTAATCTCTAACAGAGACTACATAAGAGAGTACAAAAGATAAGATGGGAGGAGAGGTTGCAAAAAAACCATACTCAATGTGGGATGTTTGATGCATGCATGGAAATACTTCCAAGGAGCGATAGAGGGTTTAAATTGTCTTTTTTATGACCGTCAAATGTCAAAAGAGATGGCAAGAGAAGTTGGAACTTCATCCAGTATCTTGAAAGTATCGTGAGTGCGCAACTGAGTTAAGTTTTCTTCCTCTGAATGCACTACTTGTCCACCACCAGTAGTTGTCCTTTGGTCTTGTGGATTGCACAAAACTGGTTGATTTCGTATGGTGAATCAATGGTGTGTCATTTGTTCTCAAACTTCACTGTTGTGGGTTTTAGGTCTTTAATTGATGTAGACTGACCTGTGTTCAGTTCTCTTTTTGCTTAATTTTGCATTTGGGTTCCTTGGGATGGCTCTTGCCAAATTGGTTGGTGAGATGGGTTGCTGGTCCCTCAGGTTCCTTAGGATGGCCCTTGCCAAATTGGTTGGTGAGATGTGTTACTGGTCCCCAAGTGGCTGGCTTGATTTTCACTTGCACCGACTTTAATACATGGTTAGACAAATTCACGCTTACATCAGTGACCCGCGTGAAGATATTGAGACTATACTCGTCACACAGGCTATGAAACCTTAACACAGCCTTGGGCATCTCCTATGTCTTGTAAAAATTGTGTCATATCATCCCCAAATGGTTAGTCGAGGTTACGGAGAATTTTTCCATTTAGTAAGCATAGGCAACTGTAATCAGCTTAAGAACATTTTGAGAGGATTCTGGTCTTTGTATTGACTTAAAGTATCAATCTGTTTTTTCCCTTTTTGTGTTTAATGGCAGGAGGATCTTACTCGAAGAATGGACGTCCTGAATCCCCAGGTATGTTAAATCTCCACATGCTGAATGTAAGCATGTTGTTTATGCTTCCGCTTGTTCTTTTGTAGACAATAAAAAAGTTTCAAGTACTAGACTCAGTTTGATTTTCTTTTATGAATTATAATATTTATTTTCAGTAATGAATTGCAAGGTTTATTTTCTTTTATGAATTAAATGAGGTTCCTGACATTTTTTATCATGCTTTATCCAGACCTGTAGGAAACTCTTGGACTTGATGATTTTAGATAATCATCTCATTGTAAGAAAGATGCATCAAAAAATCTCCAGCGGCCCTCCAGCTCTTTTAGATGCAGGCAAAAGAAGACAGGATTTTGTTCACCGGAGACATCTCTTTGCCAATCCAATGAGCACATTTTTACTTTAGAAGTGCAAAGTCTTGCTTATCGTGTTACTTTCCTTTCGTGGTTGAGTGCACCAATTTACCCAAATATTGAGTTTGATAGCGTCAATCAAACGATTTGTAGCATGTCGTATTTGTAAATTGTTTAGGAATTACCTGATACAACTGACGAAACTTAGTGCCGGGGGTGGGAAAAGATTGAGAAAAGATGAGACAGGATGAAAGAGTTGATTAATCGCTTGGTTATTTTGGTCGCTTTTGAGGGAAGAACCTGGTAAGCAATAAAACAATAAAGTCTGGCACAAACCCAGTTGGTAAGCAACATTTTTTAGCAACACAATGGAGTTTAGCACGCTTATTAGCGTTGCCATTGGCCATTTGTAGCCGTGTTGTAGACTCTTGTTCGCAGCATATGCGGGGGCGAAGTGAAGATCCTAACGCAGCCAGCCAGTGCCAAATATCATAATATTCCTAAAGTCTAAAGTACATGTTGGCAACAAGAATGGTTTGCAAATAAATTTCATTCGTTTCATCTTTCGAAGGGCAGCGACAGAAGGCCAACCAAAGAGTCGAAAATCAATCAACTATCTCATATCTTAATCCCATATTCAAGTAGATATAATCAAGATAACAATACAAAGTACGGTTCAGGGATATAAATCTGCTGTTTCGCCTGGGGATGGGACTGCCTGGTGCCGCGCCACTAGAACTCATCTGGTGTTGTCATTTGGACACCATCACATGAATTGATTTTCAGGTGTTCACTAACCTTGGTTTGGTCGACCGTAAAAAATGACATCCATTCAGGTGCTGAAAAGCTGAATCTTGGAGGCTTGTATGACCTATATTACAAGGTTTATTTATTGTTCCGTTTTATAACCTAATAACATTTTTTAATGCTTTTTCAGTATGAAAATATTTTTTTCCCACTCAACAATTGTCTTAAAATATACTAATTAAATGGTTCAGTGATGTGGATTATAGAAACTTTACAATAAGCTACCTACACTTCAATCTAGGATATCTATGCATTTGATTACTATTACCAATCCTCGAACGGGATATATATATATATCTGCTAGTAATTCGCTGAACCCCCGCACAGTTCCTGGAGATTTTTACGGAGTTGAGGAGTTCGCGGGAGAAAAGTTGCAGATCATTGTGATTTGTGAGAAGCCTGACTTGAGCCTTTGTCAAGTCATGAGGATAAGTAACAAAATAGAAGTATAAAGAGCTAAAAAGCTCCCTGTGAAGGCAACATTTTTTGTGCAGAAGGATGCCATCAATGTTGGAAGGGCTAATACCTCACAAAATGTAAAGCTAGTGGTAATATTTGAGTTTCCAAGTAGTCTTTTTTTTTTTTTTTTTTTTTGTTGTAATCATGCTGTATCTCCCATCTCGGTAAGTCGTGATTCTTACTATTTTGCTTCGTGTACCTCTTCCCTGTACAAACAAATGTTCCTATATTACCTTGTCTATTGGGGTTTAATCCCACTTCTCTTCATCTTTTATATCTACCCATTAGTACCGTTCTTTCATCTGTTTTCGAAATTCGAGAAGGAAGCAAAAATAGCTGGTTCCACAAAGATCTAGCAAGGGCTGTAATGAAAGATCTTTTCTGATGATTAGTTACCAATCATTTTATGCGCATCCATGTTTGGGCTTTTCTCCCGTTCCTCTTTTCGGCCAGTGCGTTTCGACATGCTACTTTCAAAAAGTTGTTGCTGCCGCCAAAAATTGCTTTATCATTTTGAGGGAGGAACGTCAATCGCTGAAGAACTTCCAAGTGTTCGTAAACTCGCCTCGTTTTTGGAAAATTGTCCGGATAGTGAATTTCTGAGAAGGGTCCATGCTCGCATTCTTACATTTGGCCATGGAAGTAGCATCTTTCTTGGTTCTAAATTGGTGAGTAGTTATGCTAGTTTTGATAAATTAAGTGAATCAAAAAGTATTCTTGACAAAATTATTAACAGAAATCTTTCTCTGTGGACTTCAATTATTATTGGATACTTCAGAGCCGGCCAGTTTAGTGAAGTTCTGTATCTGTATTTACTTATGAAGCAGCGAGGAATTGGTATAGACAGTTCATCTCTGACTTTCAGTCTGAAAAGTTGTACGGAGCTTGGGTTTGTGCAAGTAGGAAGGCAGATTCATGCAGATGCTTTTAAGGTGAATCTAAATTTTGATAGATTTGTTGGGGCTTCACTTATTGGGTTCTACTCCAAATGTGGGCACATGGATAATGTAAAAAGGGTGTTTGAAGAAATTTCTGAGAAGGATGTTGTTGTTTACACTGCAATCATTACAGGGTATGCGTAACTGTCTCATTTTTATGCTTGGGAGGCCTTTCAAATTGCTTCTTATATGCAAAAAGAAGGTTTCAATCCTAACAGGGTTACTCTGGTGAGCTTGCTCCAGGCAGCAGGTCAGGTGGAAGGACTTCTTGAGGGTAGGTCAATCCATGCTTATGCCATCAGAAGGGGAATGGACCATCTTGATGAAGTTCTTGAGACCAGTATCATAGACATGTACATTAAATGCTGTGATCTAATCTCTGTGGAGCTCATATTTAGGCAAACTAAAAAAAAATCGGTTGCATCTTGGAATGCCCTGATTTGTGGGCTGGTCCAATATGGACGAGCTTTTGAGGCTGTAGAACTTTTTGCTTTGTTGACTAGGGAGGGTACTAAACCAGATTCTATCAGCATAGCTAACGCGCTTACGGGCTGTGCAGACCTAAAATGCCTCCACTGGGGCACAAGTATACACAATTATGTTATTAGACAAGAGAAGCCTCTAGATGTAGTAGCTATTACTGCTTTAATTGATATGTATATGAGATGTAACAGAACAAAGATGTCAAAATATTTGTTTGATAGAATAGAAATAAGAGATGTTATTTTATATAATGTTATAGTAGCCGGGTTTCTTTCCTCAGGTTTACCTAATATGGCCTTTGACATGTTTGGTGCAATGCTAGAAGAAGGTATTAAACCTAACACTGCAACTATTCTCAACATCCTTGGTGCATGCAGTGATTTTGGTGATGCAGAAAAGGGCAGAACAGTCCATGGATACATAATCAGATGTGGGTTTGATTTAGATTTGGAAATTTCCAATCAAACTCTACATATGTACACAAAAGTTGGGCATCTTGATATGGCAAGACAGATTTTCAATTGGATAAGTAGGAAGGACCTGGTGTCTTGGACCTCAATGATAATGGGTTATGTCAGTCATGGGCATGCAGATGAAGCCATAGAACTATACTTTTTAATGCAGGAAGCAGGAGTTGGTCTTGATGCTGTCACAATTTTAGGTTTGCTACAGGCCTTTTCTTATCTTGGATGTTTGAAACAGGCAAAGGAAGTTCATGGATATGTCCAACGCAACCACTTGGATGGAGAAGCTTCTATTGCTAATTCTATGATATTAACTTACTCAAAATGTGGTAGATTAGATGCTTCAAAATTATTGTTTGATAGCATGGGGAGAAACTGTGTCACTTTGTGGAATACAATCATTGCTGCATATGGTATGCATGGTGACTGTGTAAGAGCCCTTCAACATTTTAATGAGATGAAAGTGCACAATATCAAGCCTAATGAGCTAACTTTCTCTTCAGTGCTCTCTGTTTGTAGCCATACAGGCCTAGTTGAATTGGGCTTGCGCATCTTTCATTCAATGGAGGCTGAGCATCAAATTAGTCCTAGTGAAGAGCACTATTCATGCATAATTGATTTGCTAGGGAGGGCCGGACGTCTGGAGGAAGCTCATGATTTGGTGAAATGTTCTCCATTCAGACAAAGCGTAAGTGCCTTAAGTGCACTGGTGGCTGCATGTAGAATTCACAGAAATACTGAGTTGGGAGAGCTTGTAGGAAGAAAATTGCTGCAGTTAGATCCCCTAAGCTCTGGTGCTTATGCCTTAGTGGCAAGCATATATGCAGATGCAGGTGAATGGAGTGAAGTAGAAAAAATATGGAAAATGGCTGAAGAGAGAGGATTGAGAAAATCCCCTGGGTTTAGTATGCTGCAATCAAATAAGCCAGCTTATAGGATCTATTCATCTGAAACCAAAGAAATCCAAAGTTATACTTGAGGTCAGTTGTCATTGTACAGCTTATTTCAGACTGATTGATGATCATTTGAAAAACATGGAAAACTTTATTTAAAAATAAAACAAAGTCTGTGATCAGGTTGACCAAAATGAAGAAGTACTGGAACAAACTTAGGTTTGTGTTCTTGTTCATCTTCAACTTCTTTTTCAGTAATTATTGGTGTCTGCTCTTGTGGTTTTTTAAAGCGTCAAGGTATTTGGTGATCCTATATCTCTTATGTTATTTAGTGTGTGAAGGACTAGCTAGTCCGTTTTAGTGTTCCAAAAGTATATGGAGTTGGATGGTCGTCTCTTCCTCATCTCCACCTCATGATGGTATCCGTCCTACCATAGAAAGATACCCTAAAATCTTGCTCTATTATCTGACGAAGCTTGAGAGAATTGGCTGTGGGGAGCATGCTTTTCCCCTGGGAGCTGATCATGTTTGCACTGTGTATTTTGATATTACATTTCACGTGGGCCATTGTTTTGTAACTCCCCTTTACTTTCCTAGGCATGACAATGTTTATTTCATTTCCCTCCTCAGTCCTCATCTTTTAGGGGAAGTCCTGTTGCAAGTGCTGGCTTACATGAGAGAAGAGCACTGAAATTACAGTATGAAGAGGACATTGATCTTTATAGGTGTTAAGCCCGTAACAGCAACCAATGGCAATTGAGCGATGCAGTTGAATAGTCACTCGGCTGTCTAAATCAGCACTAAGTAAAATGATGCCTGAACGAAATGAAAGTGCCTTCTTATCAACTTCACAAGCAGGGTAATGTTTCTTATGTAAATCACTTCCAAGCATTGCTTCGAATTCTTCAAAAGAATCAAAAAGGTTGGCTGAAGCTGAGAAGTGGCAATCACATTCACTGATGATCTTAATACTTCACTTTTATGATGGGAAAGAGTGCTCAGAGTTAGTAAATTTGTGAACATGCTGCAAAGGTTAAGATCTACTGACACTTCAGTATGTAGTCTCTAGAAACTTTAACTTCAACATTTTGTTCTGATGTAAATACTCTTGTAAGAATTGGTGTATCTAGACATGTCAAACATTTAGCAGATTACAATGCTCACGCAAACTTCACTCATCTCAGTTTGCTACACTGTTTACAACTGGTTGCTCCCTTACAACTTACAAGTAAACTGAGAAAGGTCGGAACCTATACTATGTTCTCAAAATAAAAATGTGTGATTACATTTGTGATGGTGCAAGGTACATATATTACAGATGCTTCATCAACTACTGAACCTATACAACAAATGGTGAAAAAATCACAACAGCAACTAAAAACACAACCAAATGGTGAAGAAGACACTCGAGCAGCCACGCTAACCCCCTTCACAGAAGCTCCTTATCATAAAATGCCATCTGGAGTTGCTTCACGTGATTTAGCCAAGCAGCAACATTTTTCCCGTCAACAGTTACCCAGTCGACAATTGTTGCCGCAGGTTGCTCCCACCACTCATCAACCTATCAACAGTCAAAATAGAAAATGATTATTCTTGTGGATTGCTAGAAAAAACAGTGCCATCACACAAGTATCTTTTAAGAAATTATGATAAATTCTTGTGAGCCCTTAGCATTTTATATTGCAAAAAAAAAAACAAAAACAAAAACAAAAATTCCAGAAAGATTCTTGTCAGACCACACTTAAATCTGAATCATTAAACAACTGCACAGAAGCTCCTTACCATCATCAACCAATCTAGATGACCAAATTGGTTACTTCAGACCAGTCACCGGATAAGAAATAAGATGTTTTTGGTACACATTTTATTGGTAGTCCTCAAATCTTAATTACATAAAAAATATGGCATATAATCATACTAAGCAAAGTATAGGCCTTTTAAATTATAACACATTTTATTGGTAGTCCTGAAATCTTAATAACATCAGTAGACATATAAGTTTACTTACCAAGCCCCGGACACGTTTGCAATCTTCCAGACATTTCTGAGCATCTACATATGCATTCTTTAGCTCAGGGACCCATCTCTGCATGACAACCCTTTCTTGTTCAGCAGCCAAAGACAGACAGTAACTGGTAGTCCTGCAAACATGTGGACATATTTCAGAAGTTGGTATACTGCAAATCAAGAAATACGAGGTACAGAAGAGCTCAGACAGAGCAGCGAGAGATGAGAGAGATGTGTGAGAGAGTGTGAGAAAGAGAGCAGAGAGATGAAAGAGATGGTGAGAGAGAGACAGAGACAGACTGACAGACAGAGAGCAAAAAGAGGACAACGAAAGGGACAGAGGAGACATTGGGAGCAATGAGAGAGACCAGAGGGAGCAGAGGGAGCAGAAGGAGCAGAGAGAGACCAGAGGGAGCAGAGGGAGCAGAGAGAGACCAGAGGGAGCAGAGGGAGCAGAGAGAGACCAAAGGGAGCAGAGGGAGCAGAGAGAGACCAGAGGGAGCAGAGGGAGCAGAGAGAGACCAGAGGGAGCAGAGGGAGCAGAGAGAGACCAGAGGGAGCAGAGGGAGCAGAGAGAGACCAGAGGGAGCATAGAGAGACTAGAAGGAGCAGAGAGAGACCAGAGGGAGCAGAGGGAGCAAAGAGAGACCAGAGGGAGCAGAGGGAGCAGAGAGAGACCAGAGGGAGCAGAGGGAGCAGAGGGAGCAGAGGGAGCAGAGGGAGCAGAGGGAGCAGAGGGAGCAGAGAGAGACCAGAGAGAGCAGAGGGAGCAGAGAGAGACCAGAGAGAGCAGAGGGAGCAGAGAGCAGAAAGCGCAGAGAGAGCAGAGGAAGAGCAGAGCAGAGAGAGCAGATGAAGAGCAGAGAGAGAGAGCAGAGAGAGCAGGGAGAAAGCAGAGAGAGCAGAGAAAGAGCTAGAAAGAACTACGGAGCAACTTTCTTTCAGTTCCAAATGACCCACATGAATACTTAGGAGCTGATGAGGTCATCACATATTTTCAGTGTCTCTAAATGTGTAGCCTTTTATATGGCAGTTCCATGAATGTATAACCAAGGTTAGGTCCTAGTCTGGATATTAGTCTGTAGAACTCTAAGCAACGGAAGTCCATTTAAAGTTTATAAGTTTATCTATATGTAGATACAATGTATTGCATGCAGCCATTTATCAAATATCTACAGCTGGATTTTGCCAAAAAAATGTTCTACTGCATTAACAAAAGTAGATATGTTTCCTTTATATATTTCCTCTACTTGCCATCATTTATATGCAAACCATGATCAATACATTTTGAAGAATCAAATAATCTCTTGAATGACAGCACACCACAAAGATCATAAATTCAACTGGTCTGCAGAAGAGGAATGATTTTCTGATGGTTTTACCTCTCATATTCTTGTTGTACGCGGTGTGCATGATTCAATAAACCATGACCACTTTCAACCAGATTACGTCGAATATGAACCAGATTAATTGCTTTCCACAAATCCTCAAGCACACTAGCCTCAGAACCACGAAGCTTTAAACAGAATTCAAGAGAACCTAATACTGATGCTATAGCAGCATCTGAACCCTCCAAACCTGAATACATGAAACTGTTATTAACACTCAAACAACCATTTTAGAGATTTTGAGACCCACTACAAATATTTGTGGATCATTTACATCGGAAATGTTATTTAGACAAGGTAGAGATATATTTAGGATAATGAATGCATAACATGCAAAATTATTTACTTTTTAAATTAATTCTTTAAATGGAAATTAAATAAAATTTTAAAACGGCCAGGCCAATTTTGACTCCAACTTTTTATTGAACTTGATTCCAACTGACCAGATTGATACTAAGGAAAAGCAGATATAATGTTCTGAAATCACACATAAAATGAATGACAGTATTTACAACTTAAAAGTTAATATGTTCGGTCAATTTTGACTCCACTTACCAGCATGATACTGGAGTGCAGCTGAAACTCGACATATAGATGGAATTGCAGAGGGATCTCTTGCACCCGCTCTAGCCGTCAACAGAGCAGCATGCTTTTCTGCAGTGGCAACAGCTTCAGGACCTGTAGCTCCACCAATAGCCATAGATTCCACAAGAGCCTGCAAGGAAAGAACTAATTAGGATAACATATTATGGGATAAAAGCCATTTAATTCAGTCATATTTTTTTAAATTTAGTTGGGTGTAAAAAAATTTCAATTTTACTTCTGAACCGATAAAAGAGATGAAGAAATGGTAGGGCCACCATAAGTAGTTCATCTCTAATTGCATATAATGCTTTTTTTTCTTGAATGCTAATGTAATTCACACTAAATGATATGTATTTCTACATAGTGTCTGACGCATGACGAATGCATAATATGAAGCTGAAAACACAATGACCACCTTTGGGGGCAATCAATATTCACTTACATTACACCAAATCACTGCCAAAAAATGCAGCTATTCATATTTTGAGAAGACAAGGCCTATATATAGGTTTCCTCTCAACAAAAGAGTAAATTCAGAACCAGTAACACAAATCCCAACCTGTGGAGTTGATGGCAACATATAGAGGCTATTATCTGGACTTTGAGAGAAAGCAGAAACTTCTTTATCTATGAGATCCCTTGAATTTGTTGCTATCTCTACGACAATTGAACATGCTGGAACAATTGTGGTAGATGCATATTCTCGTGCAGCCAGCGGCTGCTGATTCCAGAAAGCAGCAGCATCCTACAGAGAAAATGAAGATTATTACTTTTGGTGCACAAACAAAGTTAAACAGCAATCATACAATAAATTCCATCCCTGCTCTCTTTCTCTCTCTGTCACTCCTCCCTACCACATATAAATGATACATCAAAGCTAAGGGTATAAGAGGTAAATGTCAAACTTAAGCCTTACAGTATCATTAGATAATGAATAACCACATGCAAATGGATGAGGGAATGCAGGGGAAATTACTACATGTAAGCAAAGTTAAACATCTGGTCACTCCGGCAACAGCTATTCCATCTACCCTCACTATGTCAGTCTAAATCCCAGGCAATGGAAACCGTAAACATGATACAAGAACCTATGCCAAATAACCAGTTCTGAAAGGTGAATGCAGAAGATTTTTTTTTTTTTTAATTTTTGGAAGTTAGGTGAATGCAGAAGATAATCAATCTATAGGGCATTCACCATATAAAATAGAGACAGATAAGTTCAAACATTTACTTTATCCAGTAAAAAAACAATCAGATATTTATTGTGTACTAGTTGTTGCAGCCAAATGCAATACGCAAGCTAGCAACCTATCTCTTTAAATAAGAACTGCAAGCATGCAGCCTATAAAATAAGTTCAAACACTTACTTTTATCCAGTTAAAGAAACAGAAAGAGTTAACTACTTTTGTGTATTCATTGTTGCCGCCCAATGCAATATGCAAGCAAGCAACCTTTCTCTTTAAATGAGAAATGCAAGCAAGCAGCCTTTACCTTTAACAAGAAATGCAAGGAAGCAACCTTTATCTTTAGTGAACAATTCAAGCAAGCAATCTTACAGTATTAGATCGAAGTAAGGCTGTGTATATGAGTTCTAATTCTGTACGGCGAGCATCAAATTCTTCAATTTTTTTCCACTTCTTTCTTAGAGATTCTTCAGCTTCTTTCCACTCTGCACACAATTTCTTTAATCGTTGCACTTCAGACGTCAGTGAGGTCACACTTGCCCTCAAACCAGCTGCTTCTCTTTCCTTGGCCCATACATCCAACTGTACAAGCAAGAAACCGGAAAATAACATCAAGATGTATCCGAACTTGCTCTATGTAAACAGTAAACTTGCCATCAAAGGGACTAAAAACTTGTGAACATGTAAGCTTAGAGCCTTGTGGCATCCACATTTTCAGTTTAACCTGCCACATTTTCAGTTCCCATCATGATGTTTTTCTGTTTTAATTTAAATTGCTAAAATTTCTCAAAGTAAATATCTTAAATTCCTGACTCTGCAGACCTTGATCAACTCCAAATAGACAGATGATCTATGCCATGATGCTTGGGCTATTCAGGAGGTGTTGAACCTCAGGAACCTCAACCAGATCATACTAATGGAAGATAAAATGTAACAAATGGCATAACTGCAACGACCATGTTCTTTAATAGTCTACCAGATGACTAGAAAATTATGTAAATTTTATACGACAAAGTTTAAAAATACAAATATTTCTTCTGCTCATAGGTTCTCCTATTCGATGTTTTGCATTCATCACCATCAGGTGTAACGATGAAACAGCCAACACATTGTAGCAAAGGATAAGAGATTTTCAGCTTCAGCATGGTTTTCCCCAAGTGCAAACAAAAGATATTACTTCAGCATATGGGTTTGATAACATACCTCAAAATGCTTGAGGCTACCCATATTATGTGAGTTGCCACCAGTAACAAGTGAATTAGATGAAATGTCACTGCTTCCATGTAGACGTTTTATGAGCATTTGACTTAACTCCCTTGCTTCTGCAGCCTTGTTGAGCGCATCTTCGGTGGCCACAAATTGCTGAACATGTGCTTTCTGTAATAGAAAACCTTTAATAGGATTCTTTTACAGAGATAAAGGAAACATAAAGACAAACTTTCCCAAGATTCATATGCCAATCAAAGGTACTCGGTGGTTTAATATAAAATGGTAAACTTGTTCTAAACATGGATTGACTAATCATTCAACCATTAAAGATGGAAAAAAGAAGGAAACATAAGGGGGTCCTTACTCGGTGACCACCCCTAATTCCAATTAACAAAATGGTGTGAAACAAAAACCAGACAAAACATTTATTTCCATAGAGATAGGGCAGCATAAGGGACAGGAACTAATTGAGATGCCTAGCAAGGTCGAGTAAACTAAGTTGGCTCCAATAAGATAAAAAATTTCCAAGATGAAATTATCCTCAAAGCTTTCCAAGGTGAAACGAGCCTCAAAGCCTTCCAATATGAAATGCTGTTTAAAGCATTCCAAGAGGAAATGCTCCTCGAGTGTTCAAGATATAGTGCTCCTCAAAGCATTCCAAGATGATATGCTCCGCAAAGCGCCCAAGATGAAATACACTTCAAAGCATTCTCAGATCAGTTCCATGGAACTGCACAAAGAGAGATGAGAAAACCATGGCCATGGGAAGAAGCCAATATTTTATCCTATAGCATCATTCAGGAGGTTGAAGACACACAGGGCAGTGGCACATTCATACGTGAGGGTGACTCAGCACTTTGTATTGGATGAATGAGCATAAGAACTACCCCCTTCCCTGGTGGCGTGGAGGTAAAATAGTAGATCTCTCTACATCAAGGCAGATTGTGTGGAACAGGGACCAGAGATAAGAAGCTCTATCTCAAGTAGAGTTTCAAGGTTCCATTTGGGCCCTACCTCTTCAGTTCATAATGGAAAACTTGAATTTTAGGTTGTACTTTCATAGCCTAATACATGATAAGTTCAAATGCCAATGAAAGTTCAAAAATATTAAAAAAATATCGTATATGTGGTACTACAGAAAATGAATTCATCCAATTAACACGATATCTGAAAAATCCTATGAAGGCATTAGTCTTCATTTGAACTGTTCATCTCCGAAATAAAATTTGAGTTTTAAAATAGTAAAAAAATAAAGACAATCCTAACCTTCTTTTGTGCATTATTCAAACAGTCAACATCAAGAAGATTATAAAACACATCAAACTTGTACCCACATATCTTCATTATGACCAAAAAATCTAGAATAAAAAAGAAACACTTCCAAACCCATTTATGAACTGAAAAACCGGACACTCACTTAGAAGGAATCAAATACGCTCAACACGAGAAGTATAGTTGTTTTTATCCAATTCTGTCCTTCCAAACACACCTGTCTTTCAAGAAGTTGGTTGTAGGTTCCTTTTGTAGGAACATCAGCCCCTATCTTCCCGCTGCCATACATTAAATATTGTAAGCTTGAGCTTACGTCAGGAGAAGCAACATCTGTCACTCTGTTATTCTCGTATTTGTATCTACATCAAATACCATGGAACAATCAAACTCCATCCACATAGCATGCTGCAGAAACAAAAAAGAGAAAGAGAGAGAGAGAGAGAGAGAGAGAGAGAGAGATCTACTGTTGACGGTTCTTTGACATCTTTTATAAAAGAAAAACAATAGATGCATTCTTTAGCATCATACAAGATATAAGAATTTAGAAAAACCAAAAAAGAAAACCTTAAACGCTCTGCATCAGCTCTGATGTCAATTTTCTCAGTTTCTTTATAGATTATTGTCTTCATTCTTGAAGTATAAGCTGTCATAGCATGTAATAGTTGAGGAGGATTGCGTAAGGAATTGACAATCACAGATTTAACATCTTCAGGTATGTCTCCATCAAAATAATCAATCCCTAACTTTGCAGCCTCTAACTGTGCATCCTGATGAATGCCAGTTCCTTCATAGGCTGGGAACGTAAAGCGTATTCGTTCAATCATCTGTTCTGCAAGAGTTTCACAAGCCTTACGAATATTTCTTTCGCGCGTGGTTTCTATGAGAACTACATCATCAGATAATTTGTTGCCCTTAACAGTAGAGTAAACGGCTTCTTTTTCGGTGCTCCCATTGAAATCACTTTCCCTATCAATAGTTCCTGATTTTTGAGCATCCCTGGCCTGATTGACAAAGTTATGGAGACGCTTCTGGTACTCTGCAAATATTTTAGCTGCTTCGGTGCATTGTTGAGAGTAAGCCTCCAGCATTACCTGCTTGTGCCTAGACATCAAACCAAAGGGAGCATTGAGCTCAGGGTTGGATGCAGATAACATCGTGTTCAAGATTTAAAAAAAGATAGACAAGTTCACGGTCATGTATAATTATACACGTCAACGTAATCATGAAGATATTCTTAAAGCCATCTTAGGCTATTGGCAATAGCACTAGCTATAGAGCTGGTAACAGAAAAAAAAATGTTAAAATTTTGTCCTATAGAATTCAAATTTTGCAAAGTAACCATAAAGAGAGAGTATAAAGAGAAACTATTCAACTAATCTATGTCTCGAATAGCTTACCTGTAGTTAGCCCTTTCATCGAGCATTCTCTTCCGTTCAGCTTCTTCCCTCGAGGCCTCAATCATCTTCGCTCTCAGCTCCTTCCTTTGCCTCTGAACAGCAGCTCTCAGTCTCTGAACTTCTTTCTCTGCCGCATCCCTCTCTCTCAAAGCAATCTCTTTACTACTTTCCGCGGAACCTTCGGGCCCCGCCGACCCTTTATCCGAACCCAGCTTCGATTTCTCCTTGTCTTTCCTCTTACCTTTGCCACCCCTTCCTTCATCCGCCTCGGCTGAAGCACTCTCACTGCTTCCATGGACAAGAATATTCCGACGGATCTTCTCCACCGTCTTCTCCGATTTAACCCGCTTCAACAGAAAATTAAACACGGGAACCATGTTACCCCGGCACATCCGACGAAGCGATTCAGCCGACGGCACTGCATTGTTAATATATTGACCCTGCGGCCGGTACCCCATTTCCTTCTGCAACCAGTCCAGTATAGCCTCAGGCTGCGGGACGGCATTCGCCGAAGACTGCATCATAAACAACTCTACCACCTTAAGCGCACCGAGAAATCAGAGAAACTCCTGGAAATTAATCCAACAAAACGATCTTTCTCCGCCGATTCCAGATCCAGAAGACTACACCAGATTAAGTGCGGCTCCCAACATCAGGGGCTTAGGACCAAAAACGAGTTTCGAAGGGGTATGTTGTGATTGTCGCCTTCGAAGCAGATGAGCGGGAAGCGACAGCAAAACAGTATTGAATCTCTATCTCCGCATCACTGCGTTGATTTGAATAGCAGCTTCGTACCATTTGAGCACTCCACACTAACCACCGGAAAATTGCAAATTTGCAACAAATGATCGGAGCGCCGCTAACTGCACTCGCCACGTCAGACCTGAATAGTGTTCCTGTGACGTGGCAGAAAGAAGTGCCATGTCAGCATAGACGCCGTTTGCGATTCGTTCTTCTAAAAAGGAATCAACGATCTCGGACAGATATTAAAATTAAAATTAAAATAAAATTTAGAAAAAAAAAAAAAAAAAATCTTCGTGACTTTGACGTTAGCCTCTCCCAAAATTTTCATGAAAGAAAAAAAGTTCGAAGTTTTCTTCTTCACGCAAAAAAGCCAGAAGGAAAAAAATAAATAAAAATAAAAATACGATCACCGCAAGGTTTCTTGCTGGCATCAAATTCTCCATTTTTCTTCGTCGTTTTGCTTTCTTTCTCTTCTTTCTTCCATGTAAATACGAAGCAGGGACTCACTAATTCGTCCCTCTCTCATAGAAGAATGAGCAGCCTCCGAGCAATTTGTCGCCCACAGGCGGTGTTCTCTTCCTTCGTTTGCTGCAGACATCAAACCTGCTCGGGGATTTCTTTTCGGAGGTCTGATTTTCACCTTTCCTCCTCTTTCAAGTTTCCTTCGTATTTCAAATGGGCTACCCTTCACCGTATAGAGCCGGGCTACCGGACGAATTCCAGGACGATTGTGGGAGCTTCTAACTGGACTTTGGAGAAGTCCCCGTATGAAACACTGGGTGAGTCTCTTGTGTTTTTATTGACGCGACCGGTTTTACAGTTGGGCGACCGAAATTCAATTTTTCGTGTGCGATGTGGTGTAGAAGTATAAGGATCTTTTTACATGGAGAAATTCCATCATGCGTATGTTTGGTGGATTTACTCGGGAAATTCTGTTTAAAAAGTGTGCTTTCTTTTAGTCTGTTGCTTCAGAGTCTGTTATTTCACGTCTTTCTGTTTTTCCTTTTTTTTTTTTCTTCAATATATCATTTATAATATGCTGGTTTGATCCCTTCAACGCGGAATATCTTCTGGGTCATGTATATTTTCCAGTTATCTATCCACCGAAGCCTCTTGGTGTATAGCTTTTTTAAGTCCTGTTTTTTACCATGCTCCTTTCCTCTAATGGTTTATGACTTACGTCTAATCTGCAGAACTGGAAAGGGATGCAGATGATGAGCAAATAAAGACTGCTTATCGGCGGCTGGCCAAATACTATCACCCAGACGGTTTGTATCTTCATCTCGGATTTAATTTTTGTCCAAATAAAAGGAATACAGTTTCATCTGTAATGTCCTGTTGTTCATATAAGTGAAGCACTATGTTGTCTGAAATGTCTTGTTCTCCATATAAATGATAGCACTATTCTATCTGGAGTGTCCTGTTCTCTACAATATCAAATACTATGTCAACTTTAACTGCATGTTTCTTTTTCTGGTTGATTTAGCTGAAGATTCTCTGTGTGAGAGCAAAATGCTTGAAGCTTTGCTTATTGTTCTAGTTATATGTATGTTGATACCGTGGCACATTCCCCTCTATAAATGAAAATCAGGAATACTTTTTCTTGATGGTCTCCAAATGAGCTGATCAAGAGCATCCCACTGTGCTGTAACACGGTCCAGGGTGAGATTGAAATTCAGTTTACCTATGGAAATCACTTCTTCATTTTGGCCTTAATAAAAAAGACTTCAAAAGAGCATTTTTGGATAAGGTAAAAAAAGTACTTAAATTAAACAGAAAAAAAAAAAAATAAATAAATAAATAAATAAATAATTGTTAAGTGATCTGCACTTATATAGGATCATACTGTTGACAAAAAGACATTCATTAGTGAGACAGATCATCATAAAAGTAAGTTTAACTCTCCATCATATGCAATAAAATTTCTTTGTGAAAGAGTCTGTAGTCAGCTATGATCGAGTTGTTTACTCCTGTGCTGCCAGTTCACGTGAAAAATTGAGTCTGTTTGTGATTTCCATGTCCTTAATTCCTAGTTATATGAAAGATTGAACCACTCACTGACAAATATGTTTCGTAAAGTATATGATGGCAGAGGGACCCTTGAAGAAGGAGAAACAGCTGAAGGTAGATTTATTAAAATTCAGGCTGCTTATGAGTTGCTCATAGATGAGGACAAGAGGGGACAGTATGATAGGGAACATCGTGTAAATCCCATGAAGGTATATGCCGTGTATAAGGCTCTTCATTATTAAATGATACTCCTTTCATCTTGCGATCGTTTGTTGTATGTTTCCTGACATTGTCACTGCATAACTGCTTTGAAGTTTCTCAATCGTGACTCTATTTCTGTACCTCACCTCATGAATGGACAGAGTGAATTGTATCCAAGATAATAGGATTTCTTTCTAACTGAATGGACTTATTACATCTTATCAGACTATATGAGAAGGTTGAAGAGAAAAATCTAGTACTTCTGGTGTTGATTTTAATAACAGATGACACCATTGATGTGGTGCTTTCTATCAGGCTTCAGAAGCATGGATGGAGTGGCTTATGAAGAAGCGGAAGGCATTTGATCAAAGAGGTGATATGGCGATAGCAGCTTGGGCTGAGCAACAACAACGTGAAATGAATCTTCGTGCTCGTAGGCTTTCTCGCTCAAAGGTAAGGAACATATAAATTGGGTATAAGAGAGCTTGATAGTTATGCTCATGGACTTACTGATAGTCCAGTGATTTTCACATTTTGGACATCCGAGCACCTCTATTGTATTCTAAAACTTCACTGGACTAGAGAAGGCTAAAATTGAAGTATTTTGCAGAAACTCAGACTGGATTAGCTGAAAGATAATCTTCACTCAAAAAGTGGTCCTTGATTTGCTCTTATGTAAAAGATTCTTATCAGGATCTAGCCCTGAGTTTGTTAATTCTGCTGCAATTGTAGATTGACCCAGATGAGGAGAGAAGGATCTTAGCAAAAGAGAAGAAAGCATCCATGGAGTATTTCTCCAGCACCCTGAAAAGGCATACTCTGGTTCTGAAGAAGCGGGATCTGATGAGGAAAAAGGCAGAAGCTGAAAAGAAGAAGGTCATCAGTCAGCTCTTAGCTGCTGAAGGCCTGGAACTAGACACCGACGATGATGAAGCATTTTAAACTATCAGTGCAGCGCCTTAGGAAATTCTGTACTTACTATAGTTCTGTTGTACTTGTACACAACTGTACATATAATTGTTTCATAATATCCAGAGGAAAGTGGAGGACAGAAGTTTTATAACAGAAGTTTTGGTTTTTTTATGACAGATGTTTTTAGATAGAAATTCATTAATTAGTCGATCTTTACACTTTGGAAGACACCATTTCTTTAATACTATCAGCTGTATAGCTTTGTCTTCAATAAAGTTGTATCCTTTCAAAATGATAAAACGACAGGCACAGGGTTGCAGAGAAAACAAGTATTATATAACGAATATGGTGATTCTGTTTAAGCTTCCGACCTTTCGTTGTTTAATTTCAGTTTCATTTTTCTTCTCCAGCAAATAATTTCCATTGCGTTTGGAACACTGTCAACAATCAGCATCGACAAAGACTGGGATATTTTCAGTGTTTCCGATGAGATTACAGATCTGGGCGATGAAATGATCTGCACGGAAGTGAGATTTGGTGCAGAATTTTGTTTTTTTTTTTTAAGGAGAAAATGCGGACGAACAAGAAAAGGAAACAAAAACTGGAATGAAGAAGGCAAAAAAAAAAAGTGTGAACAGATGAGGAGGAGGCGATGAAAAAAAATACAGCGGCCCGGGATTGAACCCGACGTGAATCGAACACGCAACCTTCTGATCTGGAGTCAGACGCGCTACCATTGCGCCACGGATCCGCTTGAAGTTTAATGCAACCATAATAAATAAACCTCTTAAAATATTCTAAATAATTCTCATAATTTATAATTTAGTGGGAGAGGGTCATCTTCCGTAAATGTTTACAAATATTCTTCAGCTGAGGCCTCAGACTAGTAACCTTAAAGTGTCAAAAGGAATCTACTTAATGTAGACAAAAATACGCATACTTCAATTGAACCTATCACGAACAGGATAAACCAAATCTCTAAGCCGTAAACGCTCAAACAAAACCAGCTCTTCCATACCACAAGTCAAAAAGCAACATAAGAATCACACAATCTTTACCTTCACTGCGAAGAAGAGAAGGTAGAGAGTAGCGGATAGTTGAGTGCAGCGGGACGCTTTCAAGATTGCCGAGAGGGAATTTTAAGAAATGCCGAGAGGGAATTTCAAGAAATGCCGCAGAGGGAATTTCAAGAAATGCCGAGAGGGAACGCCTGGGTCTCAAGTGCTCTTTGTTTCCCAGTTTCCCCACAAACTCGAACAAAGTTAAATGTTAAACTTGAGAAGTCAAAGCGACTAACCTAAATAATTCCAAGAAGGAGAACAGTAATCCAATACAAAATAACAATAAAGAATTCTCAAGGTCAAGGGAACAAATGACTCGAGAGAGAGTATTTGACCCTCGATTATTATTATAACAGAAGTGAAAACGGAGTTCCAAGCTGGACTAAGGGTGGGTTTCGGGTCGGGTTTTTTGGGTAACTCGACCCAACCCGACCTGAAAAACTTGGGTTTGGGTTTGGGAATTCAAACCCGACCCCATGAGTTTTTATTTTTAACTTTTTTGTATTTTTTTCTTGATTTATTTTAAAAATATATATAAAAATTTGGGTTTTTCAGGTCGGGTTTGGGTTTTGCCAAAACCCGTCAGGTTTTGGTCAGGTCGGGTCGGGTGTGGGTTTGTAAAATTATAATTTGGGTCGGGTTTGGGTTTGGATTTTAAAACCTGTGCAAGTTTTTCATAGGTTCAAGTTTCGGGTATATAAATAACCCGACCAGTGCCTACCCCTAGGCAGAACTGTATTTTAGCTGATCTTGCACCTTATTAATTATTGCCTGCAGAAACAAATTAAATATGCCAGGATCTTTTTTTTTTTTTTATGGGGTTAAAAATGCAAGGATGGTGGGAACATGTAGACGTGGCAGAGAAGGGGAGAAAATTTACTTTGTGTACTTTAATTAAAAAAAAAAATATATATAGGAGAACATAAATAAAATAAAATATTTTAAAATTAAAAATATATATAATCAATATATAACATTGTTTCGCCAAAAATCCGCCGGTCCGCGAAGAGGCGTGACCGAGAGAATAGTTCGATTATAACAGAATAATTTCATGTTACAATTTGAGTGTGAGTATCAGAAAATTATTGAGTACAATTTCCTAGTATTCCTCTGATTTGATCTCTGTGTGAATTTGGTGAAGTTTCGGCTTCTGGCGAGAACGTCGTCGAAACTCGAGTTGCAAGAACGAGTATGCACGAATTGTTGCAGCTTTGGTCGGTCAGACGGAGGTATTTGTGTTCCGCGCATGTCAACTTATGACGTTGTTGGCAAACGTGTAGAGCTGCTCCTGGTCGAATTGCTGAACGACGAACGGTGAGTGGCTTAACTTCTCTCGTTCGAAAGTGTTTCTGTCGATGGGAGTTTCTTCTCGGTGAAGGAGTTTTCAAACCTTCGTTTTGATAGAGAATGTGGAGTGATTTCTCTACTATAATGCTTTCGAACTTGATTTCTTCCAACCCCTTTCTGGCTTTTTTATAGCCTGTCTGTGCAGCTGTTGAGATTGATAGCCCCTTTCTGCTAATGAAGTTGAGAGAAGAGGAAGACCAGGCCTGGTCGTTAGTTGGTTGAGTCATGTCATAGTGTGACATGGCTACTGACTGATGATGACGCGACAACATTCCGCTGACAGAGGCGTCGACTGTATCGATGACGTAGCGATACGGCTGGACTTTGCGATGGGTTGCATGAATGTCTTCGAATTTTGACAGAGCCTACCCACGACCATCGTTTGATGGGTTGGTGGATTTCTGGACTTGTTGAATTTGGGTCATTCACATTTTGGTGCATACAAACATTAAATTAATGTTGTTTCATTGTTATTATACTTGTGTTATTATAGAGACTATTTTTTACCCCTTTCATTTTTAACGAAATCTTTCTTTTTTACTCCAACATGATTTAAATGAAATAAAACAATAATATGTATTAAAAACTGAAAAAAGGTTTAAATTTTTTTTTAAAATTTAATTTTCATAATCTCCCTAACATATCTATATCCATATCTATTATGCATCTTCCAAGTTGCTAACTATTTTCAGTTTGCAACCTACAAACCATTTTGTTTTCACTTTTACATCCTATTATTTATATTTTTAATGTTCCTCGTGTTCACTATTGCTGATTGCCTCCTCCAAAGAAGATTCCTCGTACAATAGAGCACACAAGAGAGTTGGATGAGTGTGTAAGCTAGATGACGAAGAGGTATTATACTTCTTTAAATTTGACTAGAAACAGTAACAAAGTCAAAGTCTTAAAGAACTACGACTCATACAAGTATTGTTGAAATATCAAAGGACAATTGGTTTGACTTTATCATTGAAAGTTTCTCTCAAACCCACTCTTCTGCGATCGTTAGGGGTGGGCACGAGTTGGGTTTTTGAAAACCCGAACCCGGCCCGACTTATATTCTCGAAACCCAAACCCGTTAAAAACCCACACGGGTTTTAAAACTCGAACCTGAACCCGACCCGAACTACCATTTAACAAACCCGTACCCGACCCGACCCGACCAAAACTCGAAACCGCACCGAAAAACCCAATTATTTTATATATATTTTTTTAAAAAATCAAGAAATAATATATTAAAAAATTAAAATAAAAACCCGCAGGTCGAGTTTGGGTAAACCCGAACCCGACCCGACCCGAGGTCGGGTTTAGATTACCAAACTCGAACCCGACCCACTAGTTGGATTTGGAAATTCAAACCCAGGTTTTTTGGGTCGGGTCAGGTCGGGTTAACCCGACCCGATGCCCACCCTAGCTATCGTCGAAGTAAGGATGTCAATTTTACCCGACCGATTTACCCGAATGGTAATCGGATGGATAAGGAATAAATTATCTATTTCGATTACCCGATTACCCAATTAAAAAATTTCCCATTACCGGCCTCTTAATCCAAATGGATATGGATAATAGGTATTACTTATCCTATTACCCGATTACCCGGATGTTAATTTAGTAAATTTCAAAAAATTTATGCCCTTATTCATTTCACATATACTCTATTTTTTCCAAGTTCTTTCCCTTCCCCCCGACGTTACGTTCCCCTCTTTCCCGACTCCTCTTTCCCTCTTTCTCTTCCCCAACTCTTCCTCAATCTCTTCCCCAACTCTCCCTCTTTCTCTTCCTCGACTTCCCCTCTTTCCCTTCCTCTACTTCCCTCTTTACCTTCTTCTACTTCCCCTCTTTCCCTTCTCAGACTCCTCCTCTTTCTCTTCCGCGACTCACCCTCTTTCCCTTCCCCGACTCCCAACCGAGACCGACCGCTCAAATCTCAAGTCAGAATCGCTATTCCAAACGCTGCGTTGCTGTTTCAATCGTCTAATTTTCGGTGGATCTCGTCAATTCGTCTCTCCTTTCAAAAGGTTAGCCTATGTATATTTTTTTTCCTCTTCACTTCTCTTTCTATTTCTGTAACTCATTTTTATCTTGTTGCCACTCAATCGACTCTCATTGTGGCCGAATTTCTGTTTTTTTCAGAAATTTTGAATTTCTGTATCGCTCTCTCTCACTCTTACTGCCGCTTTGCTAGTGTAGTTTCACTTCCGTTTTGGAAAAAAAAGGCATCTTGTCGCGTTCTAGTGAGTCTGGTTTACTGGCTTTTCGGATGTTTATTGAGAATTTTGTGCTTGTTGGACGACTTTATGTTCTTTTGGCGTGTTTCGGTGCGTTTGGCTTTTTTTTCTCTCGTTATAATATTTTTCAGGTGGACTTAAAAACCAAGTTTTATGTAAAACGATGATGAATTGTTGCCTTTAAAAGGTTGCAGTGTTGCTGCACATTGTTTATGATGTGCTGCATGAAGTGAGGTATTTTATTATCTATTTATTACCCGATTACCCGATTACCCGATTACTTACGGGTAATCGGGTAAAAAATCCGGGTGACGGAATGGTTTATTTTTAATCGGCCGAAATGGGTGACGGAATACAGGTAGGGTAATCGAAACGGGTAACGGGATACGGGTATGGTAATCGAAACGGGTAACGGAATAACCTTTACCCGTTTCGATTATTACCCGTTTACACTCCTACGTCGAAGCACTGCTGCGGCTGTAAGTCTCAACCTCTCCTCTTTCCGGGAGGCTTTCTCTGTTTCTCACCGTTCACCGCTTTTTCTCTTCCATTGTTGCGATTGTTGCTCTCCTCTCTTACGCCTTTCTCATCAAGGCAGTGGTCTCTCGTTATCGTGTCCTTTTACATGCTTTTCGTCTACGGCAAGTAGTTACTAGTTTAAGGCTCCACAGGTGTAGTTGTTACTGCTTTTCTTCTCTTCTTTTCTACGACATTTTGATTTCCATTGGAACAAACGGTACTGCTGTAGCTATCTTCTCTCATGCCTTTTTCCTCTCTGTTTTTCTGTTTTCTGCCCCTTTCAGACTGAACTACCCATTGCGACCTCGATAAGTATACTTGTTTCCTCCTTTTTGTTCTCGTTTTTGTGAATTTTAGGTAAGTCGTCTTCTTTTTCACCTACTACTTGGAGTTTTTATCAATTGTAAATTTTAGTGTATTATGAGAAGGCATCGTTCTTCTTCTTTTACTGTGTGTTTGGAATGGTCGGGACATTGTTAGGTTTGTTGAGAATAAATAGATGAATATGCTCAAGATAGTTTTTGCTTTCATTTGAATTTATATCGTATAAAATAAATGACATGTGTACTGTATATATATTTTCTATTTCGTAGGAAGGATCAACTAAATATATTTCACGCAGTCACAAATGCTATAGATGCTGCTCTAGGTTTTATCAATTTGGACTTTTGTGTTGACTAAGTTCAAAATTTGCAATGAAGGATTTGATTCTAAATATTAAGTGGAAAATAATGGTTAACTTGACTCTTCCCCTCGGATGCTTAACTTTTTTTCATTGGTCTTGGCTTTTCCCACTGAATCAAGTAGACATAAAATGGGTAAAAGAGATAGGGATGAAGATGGAGCTTCGACTTTTGACTCCAAAAAGCACCTTGTGTTACCTAATATGATCAAGAACAAGGAAAAGAGATCTGCAGTACATGCCAAACTAAAACATGAGAAAAAGGTCGAGAAGAAGAAGAAGGCTAAACTTCGTGAGTTTGCCGAGAAGAAGGCTCTCGAACTTGGGGAAGAGGTGATTTTTTAAATGCTTCTGACTATTTTCAGTTTGCAATCTACAAACCATTCTGTTTTCACATCCTATTATTTATGCTTTTAATGTTCCTCGTGTTCACTATTGCTGATAGCCTCCTCCAAGGAAGATTCCTCGTACAATAGAGAACACAAGAGAGTTGGATGAGACCATGTGTAAGCCAGATGACGAAGAGGTATTACACTTCTTTAAATTTGACTAGAAACATAATGATAACATGAAACAATCATTTGTTTATACCTGAGTTTTTGGTGTGAAATTATCTTGTATTTGATTTGTTGTTTTATGGAAAGATACAAAGGGAAAGTAATTGAATTGATGAGTCATGTTTAAGAACAAATTGAATTTATTGGCTGTTGAAATCAACTACTTATCCACTTTTTAAAACATTTAAATTTTTTGTGACCATTGTGATGTTGTGATGGTGGTTCAAAAGGGTGAATGAGCATTCTAGACCGAAAACCATGTGAAGGTTGGGAGATGTTGTTGACACTTTCGGTTGTTCTAATATATTTCTTTAATGCCGTCGAGATAGCATGACTTGAGTGTTCAAGTAAAGCGAAGTAAATGCATCATCCAGCAAATGCTATTAATAATCATTTAGCATACTTACTATGTCAAGGCACTGTTTTCCTTTAATATCTCTGTGAAAATTTTGTTGTCAGGCCTTTTACTATGCATTTTTGTGCAGTTATTTGCAGGAAATGATGCTGATGAGTTTAATTCTATCCTAAAACAAGAGCGAACTCCTAAAGTTTTGATCACAACATGTCGATTCAATTCTAGCGTATGTTATATCAAATTTCTTTATCTGGATATTGTAATTTATACTATGATTTATTTCATTATATTTTTAACTTTTATTGCTTATTTTTCAGTGCTTTTCTTTGACTGTGCTTATAGATATCTTTATCTATATTCTTATCTGTATCTTTATGCATATGCAGAGAGGGCCTGCTTTTATTGAAGAGCTTTTGTCTGTGATCCCAAATGCTCATTACTATAAAAGAGGAACCTATGAGTTGAAGAAGGCATATGCTTTGGCTCTAGTGTCGTATTTGTCTTTATTGTTGAGGTGTACAAATTGGATATAGATTTTTATTCTTTTCCTTCGCAGATTGTAGAATATGCAAACAACAAAGATTTCACTTCTATGGTTGTTGCGCACACAAATCGCCGAGAACCAGGTTTGTAAAACTTCCGCTTTACCTTTTAGTAACTGCATGCTAGTATAATTGTCCATCATTTAAATGTTCTAGAGAACTTGCTTGGGGAATCTCTGGTGTTTTTGGGTTAATATGATTAAGTACAGATTTTGGAAGTCAACACATTAAAATTGTCTCTCTATTTATGAACTTCATATGGTCTCTGATTATGTCTTATTTTATTTTATTATTTTTTCCTGCACCTTTTTTTTTTTTTTTTTTTTTTTTGGTACTTTGATTTCTATTTTTTTATAAATTGTATTGAGGTAAACTAAACTTTTCATGCAATTGTTTCTTCAACTTGCAGTTTACTGCTATCAATTCTTGCTAACAGTTAACTTGAGCCATTTCTTCTGGATCTCTTTGTAGATGCCTTGCTAATCGTAGGTTTACCTTCTGGACCTACTGCACATTTTAAGCTCTCGAGGCTTGTCCTTCGCAAGGATATAAAGGTAACTTGCCTAAGAATTGTTTGCTTTCTAAAATTTTGCTTTGGCCTCCTTTTATTGAATGAAATGATTTCCAGTGTCATGGAAAGGCTTATTTTTATGGTGGCACTCCAAGAAAAAATTAGATTATAGACCACAATCTTTGAAGGTATTATATGTCTATGCAGAGAATTTTCCTGCTGCCTATAATTATGTTCTACTACCTTCTTCTCTTAATGGTCTTATTTTTTGAGCTTGTTGTAGCATATAACTCCAATGTTGAAGAACGTGTCGTAAACAACAAGGATAAGCTAAGTCATCTTAAGTCATCCTAAACCATTGAAGATGTGTGGAAGAAGGAAAAAGAAAAGGAAAGAGGATGACTGAAAAACAGTGGCTTGCTTTTATTTGAATCAATTCAAATTGTTTGGAACCCTTCTTTTGAATTCTTTCATTTATGATTATTGTCAATTTATTATTTATTTATTTTTTATGAGCATCGTTCTCTTTGAAGTGTGTAAAATATCTATATATGTTGCTTTTTCTGTAGCTGAGTGTCCAAAAGGGGGTGTGGTGTCATTTGTGTTCCATGTGTTTTGATGGTATTGCTTCTCTCCGCAACAGAAACTTTAAATAAGTATGTCTCTATATACGAAAAAATTTTAATTCTAGAAAGTCATATTCTAGTCATAGATCCCAGGGATTTCTGATTGTAGTGTTTGTTTCTGCAGTAGGTATTTAAAATGAAAAAAAATCTGTTCTCTATAATTAATTCTAGACTGTCTTTTTCTAGTAATAGAAACCAATATATATTCCAGCAGTTCAATTGTATCACTCTACGCTGTCAATGGAAATGTTTTCTTTTTCTGAAGCACATTAGTTTTGGAATGAGGGAACAACTCTTTTATTTCATTTTGTCATATGATTTTCTTTTAAAAATTTTGTGAGCATTTTTAAAATATCTTTTGCAGTATGTTATACATATACATATATGGATTTGGCCTTGGCCTAAGTCTCGGAGGGGGTTCTGGTATCTTTTGTCCCATTGGTTTTGCACTGTAATGTTTGTTTCTACCATAGATATTTTACAGAAACTCTATTTTTTGGGTCAAAATTTGCTTTTACCAAAGCGTTTGTTTTTGCAGCATATTTGAATAAGATAGATACAGTGAAGTACATATATGTCATTAAGTTCTTTTATTTTTTAAGCTTTTGAGTTAGTCTATATTGTATGGTGTTAGTAATATTGTTAGGTTTCTGACTGTTGCTATTCTGTCCTCTCACTTTCCCTTGTGGTCAGCTACAAGATTAGTCTTAATCTTGGAGTGTATTTTAAGTTTAAAATGACAAGTTCTATTCACTTTAAAGACTTAAAAATAGGATGTAAACTATTGACTTGTTTATTTGATAATTTACTCAAATGCAGAATCATGGCAATCCAACAAGCCATATACCTGAGCTTATATTAAATAACTTCACCACACGTTTGGGGCATCGTGTTGCAAGGTATCTCAGTGTTCATTGTTTATATCAACTAATTTATGTTATTGGCTTCAGTTATTCGTTATTTATTTTTTATGGTAGACTAATGGATTATTGAGTGTAACTTGTGTATTTTGCTTGGTTTCTTCGGCATGCAATTTCTACTTATTCATGGAGCGCAGCTGATTCATCTTTTTTTTTTTTTTTTTTTAACTGACTAGGTTGATACAATCAATTTTCCCTCAAAGTCCAAACTTCCATGGGAGGCGAGTTGTTACTTTCCACAATCAACGTGATTTTATCTTTTTCCGCCATCATAGGTTCGTCTATCTTGTGCTTAACTACTCAAAACGACTTACTTTCTTAAGTTGTTAGATTTTCCTTAACTTGTATATCTGGCATATGTCAGTCTTTTTTTAGTCTTTTAATTTGTTATTCCAGTTAAACCATAATCTTAATGATAAGTGTTTGTAATTATGTTGTTGTTGTTATTGTTGTTATTGTTATTGTTAATATTAATAATAATAATAATAATAATAATAATAATAATAATAATAATAATAATTTTTTTTTTTTTGACAAAGCTAGTTTTATGGGAACCCTAAAGGCTGCAAATTACATCGGTTTTGGGGGTTCCCTAGCAAAGAGGAATTGGAGGGAAACCTCTTTGACTTCACTATGACTATCAGTCAATCGGGGAACATGCAATAAGGAAATTACAAAACAATGAGAGGTCTTGTATTTCTTGAAAACAGAACATTGCTCCTATGGTGGATCTTCTTTCCCAAGATTTTTCGTTCCCAAGTACTAAGAGACAACCCAGCTCAAGTCATCTTCCACCTGGAGCTTTCCTGAAAATAGCTGTTGAAAATGTGAAGAGAGCAGCTCATGTAACTCAGATGAAGGTGAGTTAAGAGTGGCCAATGGGCTGGTAAATGAGGGCACGATTTCCTTACTTGAGTTCCTGGAAGCTCTTTCAAAGCTTGAGGATCCGGGATCTTTGGGGGGTTCCCAAGTGACTGTGTGGGTCATTCTTCTATGATCATGGATTTGTGTAACAGACTTCCAGCAATGTGGAACGGTACCATCAAAAGACCTCAGAGAAGTCTACAAGGGTGCCATGCTAGGTGATGATGTTCTGTGGGTGATTTAGCAACTGGGTCGAAGAGCTTTATTGTGGCAATTTGGTGTTTGTGGAGGCCTGAGCCCTCTGTGGTAGTGGTGTTCATATCCAGAGGACAGCAACCTTCATGTTTCCTTCAGCCATCAATCATCATTTGTGGTAAAAGGTCTGTATTGTCTTTATCCTTTAAGGTGTGTGACTTGAAAGAAATCAGCTGTGTTTTTCGGATTCTGCTCAAATTGGTCAAGAGTAGTGGCAAAATTCAGTTATATTATATCTTGGCTATGCTCCCTAAGCAATGGACGAGATCAGTGGCTTGCTCTTTAGATTTGGTTGACTGTTAGTATCCAAGTTTTTGTTTGGAAGACCATGAATCAGAAAGAATGGATTCCCCTTGAGGGAATCAGCATATCTTGGCTATGCTCCCTAAGCAATGAACGAGATCAGTGGCTTGCTCTTTAGATTTGATTGATTCCTAATATCCAAGTTTTTGTTTGGAAGACCTTGAATCAGAAAGAATGGATTCCCCTTGAGGGAATCAGCATATGTAAATTTTGCATTTCCGCTTCTCTTTTTATGCACTCTTTGCCTCTTTGTATTGGTTTGTCAGACAAACTTAGGCACATATGATTTTAACCGTCCACAAACAAAAATTTACAGCAGTCAGCATTTGCAGGATAACAAACTGTGTGCAAGTCACCATCATTCTCTTTTGTTGTTCAGTGAAGTGGTAAACTAGCAATGGCCAGATGGATCTGGTTCTTGGTGGACAATTACTGGTTTTCTTGTTTAGGATTTAGAATAGGTGCTACCAAGATGATGTTTGATCAAGCTTATTGGCTTCAGAATTAGTACATGCAGGAATTTTTTTCTTTCCCCTCATTTATGAGTCTCTAATAAACGATGGCCTTATAACCAGCTAAAAGAATTTTTTTTCAAAATAAATTAAAAATCAATATTTATGAAGGACAAATTTGGTTCTTTTGCTCTATCCCTAACTGGTCTGTGACTTCTTTCTATTTAGATTTGTCCACATGATATATGAGTTTTTGATCAGGATCTTTCTTTGTTAGGTATATATTTGATACAAAAGAAGCAAAAGAAAGTCATACATGGGATAAAAGTTCAAAAAGTGCAATAAAGGCAAAAATCCTCAAGAGCAAGTGATAGCACGCCTCCAGGTATCTTCATGAACATTTTTGTGCAAAGAGTCTGGATGAAATTTTTGTTAGTGAGGAGAGTATTGAAGAGTTGTCACCGGAACCAAGACTGGCAGAAGTAATTTTAAATGATGGAGAATTCCCTGGCACTTCTTGTCCTTACCCTTCCGTGGCTTATCAGCCAACAATTATTTTCTCCTTTCAACTTTGGACATTATAAAGCTTTCAAGAGATCTAGAATCTACAAGGCTTGCATCTGCATGTTGTCCATTAATTTGCTTGTGTTCTTTACACTCTTGTGGAAGTTGCATTTGTAGATCTCCCATTGCTTTATTGTGTGCTTGAATTTGACTGTTTTGGATATTTGCTTGTCTTAAGGAATGTGGGCCTCGCTTCACTCTCAAGTTGGTCAGTCTTCAACATGGAACATTTGATACAAAAAGTGGTGATTATGAATGGGTTCATAAGGTAGGTCGTTAATCTTCATTTCTTGATTTTGCTGGTGGGATGCTGTCTTTGTTGCCCCTTCATTTTGAGTTTCTTTAATTTTGTTTCTTTATACCAGGCTGATATGGATACAAGCCGCAGGAGATTCTTCCTGTGAGCTGCACGGGATCCACTGTATTCTGTGTACAAGCCTTCGTCGGTGCTTATCAAACGAGCCTCGTGAAAGAGCAAGAAGATGCAATACCATTTTATCTAGAGTTAATCTCAAGTTTATGGGAAAATGAACTCTTCAACAGAAAAAGCTCGCTAACCGCACTGCAGTTTTGAGAGAGAACATTGCCCTTTTTAGGCTGAAAGAGCTGTTTCTTTTTTGACTCAAAGAGCTGCGCCCTGTTATAAAGACAACATTCAGAACAAGAATGTTGCTAACTGATGTCGTATCATGTTAAACTTATAGAAACATACAAATTCGTGTTCCTACCAGAATATATAGGTACTTAAAATTGAAAAACTAAGATTATCTGGCATAACTTCAAATAAAATGATTTATTGTTGTCTATTCCCATTGCAGCAATTGTAAAGCAATATACCTGGCGCATCCCTCTTTAAGTTTTCTCCGTGTTTTGAAAAGGTGAAGCTACCTGATTAAATTTTCATGATCAAATATCTTCCTACTTAGCTTCTGATAGCTGAAAGAATGATGGGGTCCTTGAATGATCTTCGCATCCAAAGATACGTCCATTATTTTGCAGTTATTATTGTCGTGGTTCTTACATGCCCATTTATCAATCGAGTTGCTAATCGTTTTCAAAATCAGACAGACCAGGAGCAGTACCATGGATCAATTGTTACCAAAATACTAAATCATAGATTCTATGACAAAAAATACCTTTCATTTTAAGTATTTGAACAGGAGTATAGAGAAACATACTAAATTTGATGGTCAATAACATTTTAATTGGTGGTCAATAACAAACAAGTTGTATTTAATTGAAGTGGACAAAAAACTGAATAACATACTATTTACGGGTCAATGACAGGTTATCAATAAAAAAACACATCCTCGTTTATCAAGTGGTGAGTTTCAGAATTGTAAGCACAACAAACTATGAGAGCATCACATTTGGCTGCAAGTTGACACACACTTGCAAAAAACTGATATGGTAATAAGGGTTTTTGTTTTCTTGAATTGTATGAGATGATGCAACCAAAGGCCTCGAGCCTCTTTGCAACTTCTAATCCAATGCTGCCTAGTCCAATAATTCCTACGTGCTTTCCCCCCACCTGCAAGTATCAACAGAAATGGGTGACAAACAAGCATTATTGGCTTTACATTAAGGAAACAAGGCCTTTGACAAACAGATGGAATCGTGAGAAAACTTTCAAATAGTTGGACCTGTCATATACTGGCAAGCGTGACATCTTAGATTTGCATTCACATGATCATTCAGAAGAAAAATAATCATTCAGATGTGTTAAAGAAGTCATGCCAGGAAATCTAAGCAAGCAAACATATTTCACAACTTAAAAGTTGAACCTAACGTACATCTTATGGAGTACAACTGTCACAAGAAGAAACAGATTTCAGAGGAGTTGGAATTAGATTGATTTCCTATTTCAATTGTAAGGTGTTATTTTAACTAAAAAGTGACTGTTGTTGTAAGTAGGACAAGTAGTAGACTTTTGCTCTCCCTCTTCCGACCTTCTCCTCTCCCTCCCCTTCTCCCACTTTCGACCTTCTCCTCTCCCTCTTCCCTCTACCTAAGCATATTTGTGCTTATAAACTCGGATATACAAGCATTGTAACTACTTGTGCAGACAACACTGTTCGTTTTCATCAAGGCTCATTTGAACCAGGCTCTCCACACCTCCAATTCAGAAGCGACCTTAATGATGAGGAAACTATTGACGTTACAAAATCTAAACCATTCATTCAAGGACCATGGAAGAGACGACATCACTTGGACCTAAGAGTCACCAGTGTATTTGCTACAACCTCTTTATTCAGAAAATTAATGTACTCTTTTACCAGTGAGTTAATTTCTCCTTGTGATTTTCATTGACTTCTTTAACATTAATCTCTTGTAACTCAGATCGTACTTTAGGTATAACATTACAAACCATCAAAACAAGTTGCTTTCTTCCCGATGATTTTTCCTCAGCCAGTATCAATGCCCTATAGAGAACTTGATGAAAGCAATACAAAAACCTGACATGATTTAAACCCTGGAATTTGTAAGTAGCAGTAGCTTTTTGACTATTTAAAAGAATAATTAATTGAACATAGCAGGCTGCCCACACATCTACATTTATAATAAGCACAACATGATTACTAATTCCCACTGGGTTCATTCTCAATCTCAACCTAATACATACCGGGACACATTGCAGTTCGGTTTTGGGGTGAAAAAGTGAGGGATAGGTTCATTGACGAGTAGGTTTTTGAAAACCCCAAACCCATACTGGGAATTTTTCAGGGTTGGGTATTGATTTATTATACCGGTTTAGGTTAGGGTTTTCAAAAACCCAACCGGTGCCCACTCCTGGTGGTTGTCTATCGACTTTGGCTCCACCGACAACTTCCAACAGCGGCTAAAATCAGCTTAGTCTCCCCAACCCCAAGGAACCTTTCTTTTGACCTACCAAATTCCCTGTAAAATCCTTCCAGGGTCTTTCTACGCTAAGAAAAAGTAGCAGAGAGGTCATTCTATGAGTCGGATACATGTAAAAGAACCAGATTCAACTATATTCTTTCACATTCGTCTCGTTGCAAACTATATTGAGTGCTCAATTTCACCAAAAAGTGAGTAAAGAATAGGGAGAACAGGACCTTAGAGCCAAGTGGGAAATCTCCTTGCATCGCCCACAAACCTTGGCGGACATACCGATCCGCAGCAGAAATTCTCCGCAGCACATCAATCAACAAACCGACGGCGTAGTCGGCGACATCTTCGGAATAGAGCGTCCCAGCATAGGCGACGGCGATTCCCCGGCGTTTACACGCGTCGAGGTCGACGTGCTCGAGGCGGGCGCTGGTTGTGAAGAGGAATTGGAGGGCAGGGAGGGATCGGATCAAGGCAGCGTCGACGGAGAACAAGCCCGAGACGATGGCCGCCCTGGCCGATTGCGCTTCGGACTCCAAAAACTTTTCAAAATACGGTACTTGAGGGAAAGGGCCTCCGTGCTCGGGACGAAGAACCGGGAGAAGAGAAGGACTGAGGGCTTATCCGTCTCCTCCATTGCACAGCGAGTCTACCTCCCAAAATTTGCCAAGGAAAAAAACCGAAGCCGCTGTTTTTCTCGTAGCGAAAGTGACGCTACATCTCTGCCATTGGCAAGACGTTTCCCGAAGGAGAAGGAATCTAGCCAGAAGTAGCAGAGTCGTCCGGTTATCGTACAAGGCTGCAAAAAACTATGGAGCAGGAAAGATGAAAAATCCAAAGCTTACTCCGGATAATAGAATGGCGCGTACTCTACAAAATTTAAATTTAATACTCATAAATTTTTCTAAAAAATTATTCATCTCAAAATGTAAAATACTTAAAAAAGAAGATATTCAAACTTTAGCCGACAATTTCATTTTCACATATTTTCTGGAAAGAATAATTAATTTAAAATGAATAAATTTTTAAACACAATTTTTATAATATAAAATATATTTAAATATAATAAAACGATATTAGGGGTGATTAATTTTTAACAAATATAATTATTAGAAAATCCTTACGTAAGGACTGTGACAAAGGAAACCACTCTCACAGAAGAAAAAGAAATGAAGAGAAGGGAGAAGAGGAGGACCTTAGATCCAAGCAGCGGGTAATATCCTCGCACTGCCCACAAACCTAACCTCGGCGCACGTACCGATCGGCGGCGGAGATTCTCCGCAGCGCATCGAGTAACAGACCCACGGCGTAGGCGACGGCGAGTCCCCGGCGTTTACACTCGTCGAGGTCGACGTGGTCGAGGCGCGGAATTTGAGGGCCCGTAGTTATGGCTGAACTCACGGATTCCGCTTCGGATTGCCAGAACTGGTGTAGAGGCAGAGGGGACTCCCAGGGCTTCAGGAGACGGTAATGGAGGGAAAAGGCTTCCATGCACGGGAGAAGTAGTAACTCAAAACGATTCAAAACAATCAATCAACTTATGTTACAAAATTGGGTTAAGGATCTAAAATACAAATGCTTCCTCTTCGTCTCCACCCAGCAGGCCACGATCCGGATTGTCTCGCAGTTCACTGACAGTTGAGTCAGGGATGCCGAGAAGATATTGCAACCGGTCGAGTTTCTCAACAGGAACAGGGGGATTGTTATTCATGTAGACAGCAAAAAGGCTGACAAGCTCTTCGGGCACTTGCCAAGATAATGGAGTCTCCGCCGGCACGGCCTTGTCACAAGCCAACATATCATTTAGACTTGAAACCTGCAAACAGATCAGAGATACCTGTTAAGAGGTGCTACTATTTGTAACGGCATCATGGATTGCCAAAACTAATTCATAGTTAGTCAGTAATCAAGAGGTGATGCTATTTCCCATAACCAATATTAATAGAATCTAATAGAAAGAAATGAAATACACAATTTCTTACCACATGCAGCTGGTGGTTTTTTTTGTCGTAGTAGTGCAATAGCTTGCACTAATGATTCTGATAGCCTGGCCTTGGCTATCTCATGAACAACCCTCTTTGCCTTCTAGGCATTTATGTTCAAATCGGCCGGGATTTTTTCATAAACCTCCTCCTCGTCAAAATCCCCAGTACCAAGTGAAAACATTTCCCTGACAGTTTTCTTAAACAGGTTTTCGCAAGAACTTTCCATTATCATGCTATCTATTTCAACTCCGCGTTCTGTTCTTTCAAATCTCGAATCTGTTCTATGTTAATCTGACCTCTACCTACAGCAGTCTCAATTGCGGCTGCCATCTTGGTCGTGGTTATTCTCTTGATGATCTGTTGTGCTGCTTCAGCTGGGAGGCCAACTTGCTTTTGGACCTCATTTAACTGATCAAGCTGTGCTTTAGTGATCCTTCCATCGGCCAAAATCACCTCAGCTTGTTTTTCAAAGGCCTGCTCGGCCAAGTTCTTATGAACTGCTAAAATTTCTGTCCTGGACAAACCCAAAATTCCACCAAGCTGGTTGAGAAATAAATACTCTGAGTCGTCCTTCTTTGTTGTAATCTGTGCCCCAAATGGGACCACTCTTAACCTCCCCCTGGATGCAGTACGTATAGCAGGTAATCCTTGTAAAGGTCTGCCTTCTCTCTCTCTGGCAGGCAGATCATCCTTGAGGGTTATCTCGGTCTGACTGGGCTTTCCTAGCTTGGCCTCAAGCTCCTGGTTAGGTCTCGTTTTTCTTAGAGTTTGTAAGGATTCCCACTCATATTCTTCTACTTCCTCTTCCTTTACTTTTTCAGGCTCCTCAACAGGCTGTGTTTCAGTAGACTCTCCTTTGATGTCAGCTACCAGTTCAGTTACAACCAATGTATTGAATGCTATCAACTGCTTGAGTTCCTTCGATCTCTCAGTTCGGCTTCCAGCTGCTCGAGACCGCTGTATGTAGTTGAGAAACACCTTGCTGACCTGCAAATATATAAATGATTGGTCCCCATGTAACAAAAGTGAAATACAAGCAGTCTCAACAAGATAGTGCCACTGGCAGGGGAATCAAAATTAGTTAATCACCTCAAGCAATTTAACATATAATACGAGCAAACAGAGAAAATTCTTCATACAAGCACTTTAAAGCAGGTGTAGATTTTTTCTACAAAAATGAAGTAGCTGTAGATTTTTCTAAACGGTTGAGAGAGTGGAGTCATACCGCTTTGCTGGCAATCTGCATTGCAGCATCCCTTGTGAGGCGCAATCCACGTGTAAGCTTTCCTTACAGAATCTCTGGCATCAGCATCATATTCATCCATTCCAGCAGCAATTGCCTCTTTCACAACCTACAATTACAGATTAGCACACAATACTAACATTAGACAGTTGATTCATTGAGAAGGCATACTAAGTTCAAAAGCATAGATTTGAAATACATGAACTACACTAGCTAGTATAAACACCTCATGTGACCTCTTTCATGTGTCATTGAAAATATATCACTAACCTTTTCAAACAGATGCCCACAAATATCAATGGTGTGCTGAGGAATACAGAGCATAACCCGTAACCGCTGCAAGGCAGCAACATCCTCTTCACTCAACTCTCCATCGGCAACAGACTGCTGGAGCTTTTGGCGGTAGATATCTATAGAGAAAAATGTAAGCAACATGCAGGGAAAACCCTACTCTATCAAATGGCTCCATTTCTCCAACCCAAATATGTTCTTCAGATGGTTCAAGGCCTCCAGCTAGATAAGTGATGAGGTAAAAGTTAAAGACCACATAGTGGACAGATCTTGAAGACAATTAAGATCAAAATGCACATAACTATGACAGTAAAGGTGCAAGTAAATAAATAGTTTAATTTATTCAAATGACTACATTGTCTAATTAAATCTAAGAAAGTATAATTTCACTTGAGAATAATGTTTCAACACCTTGCTTTCCTCCATACGGCCACTAGAGAGACACCCAGCTACATATGCTCTGTAGAGTAGCTTCAACTCATCTTTTTTTCTGTCATTGTCATATTCACCACCTACAGTCATATGAACAGAATCCCACTGTCTTAAATGTTTCAGATGGTAAACATGCTTCTGCTAAGTAGATACTATTTTCTTTTCCCTAAATGGTGATGTAGATACCATTTTCATTGAGTAACTCTTACCGATCAAGCAGACAGGGCCAACCCCAGGTGCAAAGGAATCAACATGAGGACTGCTGCTCAGCATGATCAGTGACTTGTGAAATTTGAGAATTTTTTAAAGCTCTTCAATAACTTGTGCGGTTCCCTTGCTGGAAACACCAGATTTTGTTAGCCAGAACAGCCAAAAGTGATATTTATCCAGGAAAAGAAACTAACAGGCAGAAGGTTGCAAGAAATGTAAAACAAAGCTTCTGATAAGCAATTGCGTGTTGGAAGGTGCATCAAAGTTGCACAAGCTAATTAGTTTTTGTTTTCGGAGAGAAGTCACTCATATTGGTTACTGAAGGCAATGTTTATTTTCAAAAAAAGTTACAGCCATCTTAAATAAACTGTAAACAATTTTGAAGAGAAAAAAATCCATGTCTAATTAATTCCTCACAGGAAATGATGAAAACATCAATTTCCCGTCAAGGAGAGCTTTTCTTGCAACATGGTTCTCATAGAGTCATAACTCCAGCAAAAGCAACAAATCAACACCCATGCAGGTCAGTGGACACTTTCTCATGCACCAAGAGAAAACAAGAAAAAATTGGCTATGGCAGATCCTTCAAGTTTTAACTTGCTCCACACATCAGTGGCTAAAGGTTTCCAATTTCAGACCATTAGGGAGGGGATGCCTAGATCTATTCTGAAAAATATATCCACACTCCTGATGCAGCATAGTGGCTTAGATTAGAGAAATAGCCAGTTAAATACTTCCAGCAGAGTATGGGTAACCTAGATTTTAGTACCAACAGAAAAAACAGAATCTGGATTTCAAGCTTAACGGGTGAAACTTGAACTACAACTTTTTGAAGTGATGAAAACTCCCGTAATACAAACTTCAGATAAACTCCTATGCCTTTGTGGAGACTTGAACCTAATACCTCCCACGACTAATTTGTCCACGTGACCGGTGAACAACTGCTCAAATGCATAACTAATAAGAAAAGCAAACTCAACAGATAGCTCTATTGCAGAAGGAACAAAAATCAGAACTTTATCAAAAGCAAAAGCTAAATGCTCCTTTACATATAGGACCTTGCACAAGCATACAAGTCAACAAAATAAGAAACTCCTACATTGTAGCTTGTAGGAAACTCACTCTAATTAGGACTCACCTATGCTATCCATACTGTTGCATAAGAATTCAAAATAGGAAACAGCTTCTATTTTTTTCCTAATTTAAAGTAAAACAGGAAATGACCTCTTAAAGCACTTTCTAAAATAAACAAACTCCAAATTTTTGCAAACATAGATTTTGTCTTAAACTAGGAAATTCATGCTTTTTTCTAAAAAATGGTGAATGGAAACTGTGAGGATCCGAACCCAAGACCGCCCACAACATCCCCCAATTACAATCGTGTTTCTCCCAATTGTGTTACTTCCAATTACAATCATGTTATTCCCAAATGCTACCGTGGTGACTCAAACCCAAGACCTCCCGCAGCACTAACTCCCATGGGACCACAGAGCTAATGCTCAAGTGCCTGAAATTCATGCTTTTTTAATTGAACTTTTTTCTTCATTTACTTGTACTAATAGAAATTACTTTGGTGAAACCTCTTGTTTGCAAATATCCTTAAGTACTTCCTTCGCATTAAAATGTACCGCATAAATCCCTTAGACTGAGCTGCAACATCTGTGGACATTTTCATCAATATCTTCTTTGAAATAGGTCATATAAGCTTTTGTTCATTTTAGCATCTCTTAAAATATTTTAGCTGCAAGCCCCTCTCCAAGTGGTGCTTACCTCGTTTGGAAGTTAATAGCACCAGCAAAGGTGAAACAATTCATCTGGACAGCAAGCCATAGGAAAATTTTGACATGTGACGAGCTGGAGAAGAGAGGTCAGCCTCTTATCAACTCACTATGCAAGCTCTGCAGCAGCACGGAGGAAACCTGTGACCACCTACTAATGCACTGCACTTTCAGCAACAAAGTGTGGACAAGAATGCTGAAGAAATTTAAAGTCAATCTCTGTATGCCAGCATCCTTCCAGCACCTAATAGAACAATGGTGAACGAGCCCTCTGCCCTATTGGGGGAAGATCTTATGGAAAACTACTTTGGTAGCAATCCCATGGCACCTCTGGAAGGAGAGGAACAGTAAAACATTTAATGGTAAGGCAAACACGGTGGGAGGCCTAGTAGCAGCTATAACCAGAAATGTGTTGATATGGACTAAAAGCATACATGGCCTGCCACCTTTCCTCCTCCCAGTGCTTAAGAAATTTTGGAGCAGTGTAATACAGTTCACAGCACCAAAGCCTCCCACCATGGTACAATGGAAGCCCCCCCCGCAACCTCTAGTTAAGTTAAACTTCGATGGATCTTCAATAAGAAATCTGGGCCAAGCAGATGTGGGTGGTGTCATAGCATCTGATCTCATCAATCGTGTTGGTCTTTCAGATAATAAGACTTCTTATACACCTCTTGAGCTTAATGTCAAGTTCCGGGCATCTGATGGTGAGGAGTTGTCTTACCCTACACTTTATTGACAGTTGGTGGGTGGTTTGCTATATCTGAGTATTACTCGTCCAGATATCAGTTATGCAGTACATGTTGTGAGTCAGTTTATGGCCGCTTCAAGGTCGGTTCATTATGCTGCAGTGCTTCATATCTTGCGATATGTTAAGGGTAGTTTGTTACGAGGGTTGTTCCTGTCATCTACTTCTCCCCTTACACTCCTTGCTTATTCTGATGCTGACTTGGCTGGGGATGTTACCGATCGACAGTCCACTACTGGTTCCTCAGTCTTCTGGGACACTCACTGATTTTGTGGCATAGTAAGAAGCAGTCTACAGTATCGCGTTCTAGCACAGAGGCTGAGTATCGTGCTCTAACAGATACTACTTCGGAGCTTGTCTGGCTTCGTTGGTTACTTCAGGATATGGGTGTCCATTTGGATTTTTCCTCCCCACTTCATTGTGACAATAAGAGTGCTATGCAGATTGCTCATAATGATGTTTTTCACGAGCGGACTAAACACATTGAAGTTGATTATCACTTCATTCGTCATCACTGTGCTCTTGGGACTTTGGAATTGTTGTATGTGCCTTCTGAAGATCTTGTTTACCAAGTCGCTCACTCAGTTGCGATTTGGCTACCTATGTTCCAAACTCCAGTTGTGTTCTTTTGGCCCATCTTGGTTTGAGGGGGATGTTACACTATGTAATTATATAATTTGTTTGAGGGTACTTTTTATAAATTGATCTATGTATACTTTTGTATAAATACTTGTTTTGATTAATGAAACAACAGTTCGTTTTTATGAAATTATCAGTAAACAGCACTGATCCAAAATCCCAGATTACAAATTGTGGGTCATGTTGCTTAACTGGATGGGACATGGTAATACTTCCCCTTGCACATGCACCTGTATGCAATGGGGCAGGATTCAGCCTGGGAGAAGCACTTGAAGCTCACCATCACTCTCTTGCAGGGGAAGCAGGGGCCGCAGGCGTGGGTGCAGTCCGGCAAGCTCGAGCCAGTCGCAAAGAGCTCTGTACCCAGTTTTGCACTCTCTGATCCTTTCTGCAAACAGATGACAATGGAGGGTGGCCTCAGGTACCTCTTCAGAAAGAAGACTGTCATCCAATTTTGTTTGGTTGTAAAGATAATGGGGGCTCTTCTTTGTTCAAATTGAAGGGAGGAGAAACAAACCTTTGGGACCAAATGCTGCCTCTCATCTCTGAAAACGCCTCTGGTACTCGGGCTGGAAGGAATTTCTGCAAACACAAGGCAGAGAAACGACAGCCATTAAAGAAAGCAAAATGTAGATGAAGAAAATGCATATGGGTTCTCAGTTCTCACTACCCACCCTGTTTTGCTCGCGGGATTCTGGCATTGGCTACGGACAGGAAAAGAATCAGTACAAGGAGGAAAGGTGGGTGCTTCAAAGACAGAAAAAGCTTCATTTCTCTGAGAACAAACCCCGAACTTTAAAGCTTGGAACAATGCAGATAAAGAAGGGAATGTAAAATATTGGACTGGATTCCTGATTCTGAACTGTGAAGACGTGAGAACATATATATTGAGCCCGAGACGTGTTGATTTAAATGAAGTTAGAGGTTCGTAATGACTTTCACATGATACCCGGCGAGAGCTTCAAAGAAGAATCACATGAATCGTTGAGCTTACTCAGTTTCATAGATTTCTACATTCACTTTCATTTTACTGACTACTGTTGATTGCTTGTACTTGGAGCCTGACTCTGTTTTTTTTGTTTCTTAGTGCGGAGTCTTTTATACTTTATAGTAGTTGGTGAGAATGAGGGAATTCCCGTGCATTGAAGAGAAGGTGGAGTGGTCGTGAGTAGCACAGTGCTTGTTCTTAAATGAACTTCCCTGATACTTTCAATGCAGCCTTCTGTAACTTTTCTTTCCCATGTCATCTACTCGTCTCTGCCATGCCTGTCACAAATAGAAGTTTAGCTTGTGCCAGTTCCTTGGTAGGAATTTCATTGAACAAGGGAATTATATTTTTCATAGACATTGCATAAAAATACATAATGCAATCGACATTTTTACAAGTGATTAACATGCTCCCTTCCAATACATTGGGTTCGAGTCTCCAAACGAGTAAGAAGAGTCGAAGGAGTTACACATCATAATAGCACGTAGACATTAGAAGTGGATCTTTGGCTATATTGGGTTATTGGCATGCTTGAGCAGTAAGACCATCGAGGTTATTTATAGGGAACTTACATGGGGATATACAGGTGATTATAACTCTTAATTGTACTTAAACATCACAACATTGATTTATTCTTTTGAAACCATAAAATCCAATAATTTTGGTCGCAAAACAAATGTAGAATGATAATTAACTCATGGCAGTGGAATTTCTAATGAAATCAGATCGTCAATTTCATTTGTAACAATGGAGGTCGGGTATGAAGGAAAATACAAGGGCAGGGTATAAGGTCTAATCAAGTTCATTGTATCTGGTATCTAATCAAGACTGCCTAGACTACAAAGCGGTTTCGCTCTCCGTTAAAGGGTAGTCAGGTACGCAGAAGAAGCAAACCTCTGAAAATGCGGTTCCCCTTCCTCGGACTGGAATCCCCTCTTCGTCTTGCGGGCTTATTCAGGTACGGTGTCGCACAAGACCTTCTTCAACTGCTCCATTTTTACAAATATAATTCGCTTCCTTTCCAAGAACTCAGTTGCCGCTCTTGCTCCTGCGACTTACTCACTGACGAGGTGCACACGACTTTTAATGGTCCCTGTGACCTAGACTTGCTTGCCGAGACCAAATTCTGTGGGAAAGCTTCAGTTTTTGGTGTTCTCTACCTGACCTGACTGTCCAATTTTTTGCATTTACAGGCAAGTGGAACAAGACATTGAGACCGTGATACATGTTTTGAATCCAGGACCCGTAGGCATCTTAGAGCATAAATTTTCCAGTGCGGAGATATCTACAGCAAAAGCTGCTGTCAACAGAGCAGTTGAAAATTGGAGGAGGAACTCACAATTGGAGAGAAGGAACCCTGTTCTGAACGATGCACAAGAGACTACCCGTTAGTATGTAGCCATTTTTGCGATGCTCTTTTGTGAGCAATAGCAGTTTTAATGAATGAACTTGTTTTAACCCCTCTTAATGATTTCCTGGTTGAGAGAGAGGGATTTTTGTCCTTTTCAAGTTCACTATGCACTTCATTTTATTTTCTCGTTTTTCTTTTTCCTGTCAGTGAAGCTCACTCCAAAAATATAAAATGATGAACTGATATCTTTCTACCTATTAAGTAGGCCCTTTTCTGAGTCAATGCAGTTTCAAAAAAGATTTTGATTTAACCCCTCGTATATGATTCCCTCGAGTGTGAGGAAGGGTTGATTTTTTGTCCTTTCTAAGTTCGTATTCCACTTCATTTTTTTCTTGTTTTTCTTTTTCCTGACAGTGAAGCTAACCCCAAAAATGGAATTTAAGTGCAGAAAAGATGTGCTTTTATACCTAAAGTAGATAAAACATGGCACCATTATGCTTCTTGATAATTCATCAAGATCAGTGAATACTTCAGCATTTGCCAAGAAGATGTATCAACAGCCAGGACTGCATTGTTTTTCTTATCCGGTAAATAACTGGGTTGCAGTAGTAACTGTAGATGTTCCTTCACCCATGACTGTAGTCAGTGACCTTTCCTTCTCAAGAATAATGTCAAGCTTGGTGGCAACAACTTCCATCTTGGGCCGTTTATCTCCAGTTAGAGTCAGGCACCAAAGAGTCAACCCAATCAAGTCTTTCATTACTGCAGAAGTGAAAGTGCTATGCAGCCGATGGTCAACAAGCTCGCCTGAATCTATACGAGATTCCACCTTCACAATATTGATAATCACAGCATAATGCAAGCTAGCAAAGACCATTTGCAGTGTTTCTCATGAAGTAAGAACAGAACTGAGTTTGAGTTGCAAAGAGATGAAATTTGAGCTCTAACAAGGTTAAAGTTTGTTCAGTTACCCAATGTGTCAAGTTGTCTCTGTTTCCAGACTGCAAGCATGCAATTTCTTGACCAGTTACAAGCTCCAGAAGAAACACCCCGAAGCTGTAGACATCACTAGCTTCAGAAAATGCAGTAAGCTCTCCAACCCTGGAGGTGATAGAGTCACTGGTAAAGATGGATGAGGAAGGTATAGGTATCATGGAGAAAAGGATTAGGAAGCAGGTTTGGAACAAAACATACTCAGGGTCACAGAATATGTTGTCTGTAATAATGTGTGTCAGAGAACCAGCATCATCAGTTCTCTCCAGTAGTTTGACAATTCCAGCATCTGCAACTTTAGCAATGAAGTTCTCATCGACAAGAACATTGGAGGTTTTGAAATTTTTGTGTACTAATGGAGGTGTAAGACTGTGTAAATGGCTTAAGCCTGCAACATAAAGTGGAGAATCCCAAAATACAGACAGCTTTAGTCTTGATGCCTTGATAGGCTGAAAAGAAAGTGGGAAAAATTAATGGAATCACCTCTTGCTGCATTCAGAGCAATAGAAAGCCTCTGCTTGAAATCTGGACATGTTCTAGAATCTTGTCCAGTATCTGTAGCATAAGTTGTACAGAGGAGTAAATTGATCTTTAGAGTCTGGCAGTCAAGCAGTAAACTGTACAAGGACCTTACCGTATAAATGATTGCAGATACTGCCATTTGGCAAATGCTCAAAAACCAGTATCCGTAAACCATCTTCCTGGCAATAGCCGTGTAAAGTAACCAGATTACGGTGCCAAATTTCTGAAAGATGATACACCTGTTGTGTCATCTCATTAGTGCCACTTAGTCTACATGTGATCAATGTTACTAAGACAATGCCAATCCTTAATGCTCTTAAGAACAATGATTTCTGCTTATGGTAGCAGCCAGATCAATTACTTCAAAGATATATAACATATCAGGTCTTCCTGAACAAATGAATATTGCTTTTATTAATCTCTTGTTTGCTGATTTAATTGCCGGGATCGCCATGAAAAGTGGCCGTCTTACCATTTGATGATGAGAAAGGATGTTTTGACAGGGTAATGCGTGGAGAAAACTTTTACCTCTTCTTCAAATTCCTGCTTTGGGGGCCGTCTGCGCTGCTTGATGGCCACAACAGTCCCATCTCGAAGCAATCCTTTGTACACTAACCCGAAAGTGCCTTCCCCGATGATATTGCTTTCACTGAAGTGTTTTGTTGCATGTTCCAATTCATCCAGTGAAAATTGCCTCCCTCCATGTGTGGCACCCGTTGCGGAAGAAGACCCACCTCCCCTGTTCCATTCCACTGGAAAAATCCACGACACTCGGTGCCTTGAGGATGCTGAAGCATCAGGGTGTCATTATTGTTTTGAAAAATTCTGAAGTGCAGTGCTTACCTAGTGCAGATGGATCAGAAGAAGCGGTCTCCGAACTCCTGTTGTTGTGTTTCTTACATTGTTTCATGCAGAACCAGATGAAGGCGATCACTGTCACTCCCGAAGCAACCCCCCCTGTAACCCCGAATGCTACTGCCCATGACATCGTCATCTCCGTCGTGTTCGAGGATCCTCAACATTCGAACCTTAAAGCACGAAACCCATCAAACAGTTGTAATGAAACAATTGTATTCAGCAAGCGAACGATGAAATCGGCTCAGATACAAAGGAAGAACGAGAAACCGGAAGATGATTAACGGCGAGTTTTCTCACCTGAGAAAGTGACTCTGAATCTTCCGCTGCCACAGCAGAACGCCGCGGATATAAAGTGGTCTGATTCTGGGAAGCTCGCAGCCAAGTGGGTATTGGGAACAGCTTTAGCACGACAGTGTTCAGACAAACCAACTGGCAGAATCTCTAACATGTACAGCAAAACCAGATCTCGTACGGCATACTGCTGCTAAATCCTAAGCAGAAGAACACGAAACAGACACAATGACAAGTTTCTGGTGCCCCACCCTGCTGTCAACAGTATCTCCGTCGCATTTTGAGACCCCGGAGTCGAGAGAACCGGCTACAGCGAATCCTATCTCTCGAAGCAGAGACTGTGACAAGTCCATCATTCTTTACATAGATTGAATGTTTCCAAGCGAAGCACAGGCTCTTACAAGCATCGAGTGAATGCAAGAATTTCTTTCACCCGCCGCACTGTGTTCGTCGTTGTTACGGGACTGTAAATTCAAGAACTTCACCCGCCGGGTGCTGGCAGATACGAAAGAGACTTTAGCTGCAGTGGTGTGATTCCAGAGAGACATCATTATTAGAGTGATTAGGCAATGTGGGTCTGAGTCCATCAATTCCAGTTTCTCTTCTCCTTCCCATATCGCTTTCTCACACCCTTTCGAGGGGGCCTGACCTGGAAAGAGAGAGCAAAGTCCCATTTTCGTGAAAGAAGGGGGATTCTTGTCACCCGGGCCTTGACAGCAGATGAACCTCTCTCTGGGGCTCAAACAGCAACGCAGTTTCTTGCTCCTTGATCGTATCTCACTGTTGGTTATCCAGAAAACGTAGCTGGTCGCTGTCGGCTTTTCATCTTTCCTTTCCATGATCGTCTCATCCTTTCTTTCTTTTGCTTTTGTTTTGCTATGCGTCCCTTTGTTTCGTGATTGGCTCATGGGGTTGTCCTCTTCTCTCTTTGGGTCTCCCGGGAGGTCCACTGTGGCTGCACAGGCCAGAGGAGGAAAACGATGTTATTGAGAACTGTGAATTTGGATTCACATTCACAAACAACAACCGGTTCGGACTTCTGGGATGTAGTTTAATCATGAGAATTGGATTTCTTGCTGTCATTGAGTCATTATTCTTGCTATCCTCCACCTATTTGGAAAAGAATATATCTTAGTCCTTGTTCATCTCTCCTTCTGGTTTATATTTCTATGAAACAAACCACTCTGCCTTCTAAACATTCATCCCTGTCAGTGATCATCAGAGGCTATAAGCTCTTGTTACCTCCTGTCTAACATCATTTATTTGAGTTTCCTTCTGGATATTCTCTCCTTTGGGTACCTAATCACCTTCGTAGGTAAGTTTCACTTGACCATTCTCTCGGCCAGGATCTGCTGCTTCCCTAAATTCCATAGCATCGCTAATAGCGTAGCTTACCAACTGGGTTGGTACAGGGTTTTTGTTTTTCTAAGTCATTGCAGGCCTGCCTCTTGTTTGCAGCGGACCCAGACCCAGTTCTGGATTGAGTGTTGGCCTAAAATAGGGAAGAATTTGAGTCACTCAGTTCCTTAAGATTGTCCACTCACTTCTTCCTAGTCCAGGTTGAGTTTGGGAGACACTCAAACCTTTCTTTGAAGGAAGGAATGTATGCCTCTCCCATCTAGGCAAATTCGTCCATTCAACCCAGACCAACTCGGCCGACCTGACTCAGATTTTCAGGTATACGACTTACTTTACGAGGGCCAGACGCGTAACCATAGTGCTAACAACTATCTTAGCATATTTCAAAGCTTAACGTCTATAAGCTTATGATGATTAGGGGTATAAACGGTATATAAACAGAATAGAATAGGGTTATTTCATATATTGTTATTAATAATCGATAGAATAATATTGTTTTACCGAAAATTCGCTAGTCAGCTAAAGGGCGCGATCGAGATAATAAATCGATTTGTGACAGAAAATTTGTGTTACAATTTGTATTTGAATGTAAGGAATGCAAGTACAATCTCCTAGTCTTCCTCTGATTCGATCTCCGTGTGAATTGATAAAGTTTCAGCTTTTAGCAAGTTGACATCGAAATTCGAGTTTCGGAGCGACCGATTTCTTTAGTTGGCGACCAAGGTTGGTTGTTTAGTTGCTGAAGTGGCATACAAGGTGATTGGCAACTAGGTAGTGCTGACGCGGCAACTTGTTGCTGACTGGAAGGACGACTGTACTGATGACATAGCGAAATGGATGGGTTCAGCGATGGGCTGTGAGAGGTATGACGACCAACCGATAGACTGGTAGGCGTTTGGGCTCGCAGTATTTGGGCCGACCACATTTTGGTGTATATAAATATACAATATAAATAGAATAACCAAAAAGTTATTTCATATACCATTTCCATTTGTAAGAAATAGAATAACAATGAAACATTTATAAAAGTACAAAATAACAAAATATATAGATAATTTGCATATAAATTTAAGAATAATGATATTTTAAATTGAAAAGAATTATCAATTAGAATAAAATAAACAGGTAATTTTGAACTACATTTCATGTTAGCTTAAAAAAAATAAAAATCTTATTCGTCCCAAATAATTCTTACCCATTTTTTGTTCCATCTTATGAAATAAGCGGGTAATCACGTTTAATTATCTGAACAGGGAATACCTGATCGAATTGGCGGCCACTCGCTACTGGTTGCTGCCTCCGTTGAAGACACCATGAAATGATGAAAAATATCTTATCCGTCCTGCCTCCAGAACGTATATAATGGCCTCAAACAAATTTGGCGCCCTTGAGCTGGTTCTCCAAACCAGAAATGTCCTCTTGTGGGATTTCTTTCTCTCCTCTACGCTATATTCCAGCTCGAGCAGGCTCCCGAAACCGAAATCGAACTAACGTCTCCAAAAGTCTCCCCAAGAAAAGTACCCGTACTCTCAAGAAACGAATTTCTTCCGAAGAACTATCCCCTGTTTACGGAATCGCCGGCAATGCTACAACTTACACCCGTCTTCCGCCGAAGGATGATACAGTTAGTCTGCCCGACCGAATATGTCACGAGATAAGGCTCTCTGATTTGGGGCCGCCGTCTGTCTTTGCCGAAGAGTCCTCGGATGAGTATCCCGGGAGATCGAGTTCTGAACTAGAGATTGTGGATGAATTTGTAGATGATGAGTTTCCTGAGAGCGGCGATTCATTTGATGAAGATGAAGTTGAACATGGTGATTTGGCTCTCGGGTTTGATGGGGAGGACTCCTTGGAGGAGAAGGAGAAAGGGGTGCCTGCGGTGATGAGGTGCTTCGACCGGGCGAAGATTTATGTCAAGGCTGGGGATGGGGGGAACGGAGTGGTGGCGTTCAGAAGGGAGAAGTATGTCCCCCTGGGTGGGCCCTCTGGCGGGGATGGAGGGAAGGGGGGAAATGTGTATGTAGAAGTGGATGGGTCTATGAATTCATTGCTTCCTTTCAGAAAAAGTGTTCATTTCAGAGCTGGGAGGGGCACCCACGGGCAAGGTAAGAAGCAGGATGGGGCAAAAGGGGAAGATGTCGTCGTGAAGGTAGCTCCAGGGACTGTAATCAGGGATGCCAATTCGGGGGTTACTTTGCTGGAGTTGTTGTGGCCGGGCCAGCGGGCACTGCTATTGCCAGGAGGGAGGGGAGGAAAAGGAAATGCATCCTTCAAGTCAGGCACTAACAAGGTCCCCAAGATCGCCGAGAAAGGAGAAGAAGGCGCAGAAATGTTAGTCTTTTCCTCTTTTTAATAAAGAAACCGTTATGAAACTGTCTAGTTGCACCCTTTTTTTTCCTATCTGCTGAGCATGATACTCGTTGTAGTGATTGCTGCTGGACTATAGATATGCACTTCATAGGTGTGACAAAGAGTTCGATAGTCTTTTCATAAACATTGACATGGACACTGTTTTAAACCAAAGATATATATGCCTTTTCATGAACTTGGCATGGAAACTGTTTCTCATAAGCATGGGAAATGCTCAAACCTTGAATTTATTGTAAGTGTCAACACCGACTCTCTGTCAAACTGTTCAAGTGGATAAGTGTGCAAATGACAAACGTTTTGCTCTGTTAAGTGTTTCAAGTCTTCAAGGTGCAACAGCCAGTTGCTACTGAAGGTAGAGAGTGGAAGTGGATATCTACTTGCTTAGGTATTAAGACAGGAGGGTAACCAATTAATGAAATAAAAATTTATAAATATCATGCTGGTGTTTGTTTACCTACTTATTATTTTGACAATTCTATTAGCGTGTATGTACCTCCTTTTAGTTTTCTATTTTTTGGTTTCTGGCTGCCTTGATAGTTTTTGTGGGTTGACAGGTGGTTAGAATTGGAGCTGAAGTTGGTTGCTGATGTTGGAATTGTGGGTGCTCCAAATGCTGGAAAGAGCACACTTCTGAGTGTCATAAGTGCAGCTCAGCCAGAAATTGCTAATTATCCCTTTACTACACTGCTTCCAAATCTAGGTGTAGTTTCGTTGGATTTTGATGCCACCATGGTTGTAGCTGATCTTCCTGGGCTCCTGGAAGGTGCACATAGGGGTTTTGGCTTGGGTCATGAGTTTTTGCGGCACACAGAAAGATGTTCTGTTCTGGTATATGTTCAAGCACTCAGTTGCCTGCACTTCCCTTCCTTATATGTGCATTAATGACTTGATGGGCTTCTGGAAGTTATTTGACATGATGAAGTAACTGCATATTTCAAGTCTTCCCCTCATCATTGCTTTATTTTATTGTTTGTGTTCATGTTCCAAGTTAACTAACTGTTTATATTCTTTTGGTAAGCCTAGATCCATGTTGTTGATGGCTCTGGACAGCAACCGGAGTATGAATTTGATGCAGTACGATTGGAACTGGAATTATTTAGCCCTAATCTGGCAGAGAAGCCATACATTGTTGTATTCAACAAAATGGACCTTCCGGAAGCATCTGACAATTGGATTTCATTTGAAAAACATTTACAAGCTCGTGGTATCCGTCCCTCCTGCATAAGTGCAGTCAACAGGCAAGGAACTCATGAGGTGGTTTGTGCTGCCTATGAACTTCTTCGTAGAATAAAGGAAGCTAGGCAGGAAACTGAAGAAGGTCAAGTTTTAATGTCTTCAATATAGCTGCTCAATTATTCTTTTCATTAATTGGCAGTATAGTCATTAACAATAGGAGATCCTTCATTTATTTATTTTTTTAAATTAGTTAAATCTCTCATTCGAAATGTTCTTTTCTATTCATTTCATTTATTTCTTTTCTATCATACTGTTTCAGGTTGGAGAGATCCTGCTAATTTGGATCATGTTGCGGATATGATCCGTAAACAGCGAAGTGCTTCAATGAGTGAATTTGAAGTCTTCCACGATAACAATTCAAATACTTGGCATGTAGTAGGAGCCGGGATTCAACGATTTGTACAAATGACTAACTGGAAGTAAGTAGTCTCCTCATTTCACTTTGATTTTTTCCTGTATTTCACTTTTTTTCTGCTAGGATCCAGGAGGCTTACAAATTGAGTATGATGGAACAGATATTCAGAATCTATGAGAAGGTTCCAACATGTTTTAGAAGCATGTGGTGTGAACAAGTCCCTCATCAAGCTAGGAGTCAAGGAAGGTGACACAGTCATAGTGGGTGAGGTGTGTTTGCAACTTGGCATATCATACTTAAATTTTCCTGTTGTTTCCATCAATTATTCAATCTTGAAAATGAATAGATTTACAACTTCCACAGAGAAAGTACTCCTGAATGTTTTCTAATTTTATTGTACGTCTGGTTTTCTGAAATATGCGTTTGTTATTGATCTCACCTACACCAGATGGAGATGGTTTGGCACGATTCGCCTGGCGAGTTTGATCCATCCTCAAACACAAGAAAAGGGTCAGGTGGAGCAGTCAAATGGCGGCAATAATCACAGTTCAACTTTTAGTGAGGGAATTATCAAAAAACAAATGGCAGTTGCAGCAGCAGGAGCAAAATTTTGTTAGCCTTATGGTGGAAGCTTTTTAGAAATGGTTCCATGTGTGTGGATTCCAAATGGCTCCAAGAGTCCTACTTGGTTTCGCTTCTACTTCTCTCACTGATTATTTCTTGTGTGTCTTTCTCATTCTCCTCCGTGCCAAATTTGTTGGTCCCCGGTTTCAGTTATTGAGGAAGTTGTATCTTAATGCAAGAAATGTAAGTTTATGACACAGATTGGAAAGCATTGAGAGAAAGCATTAATGTGCAATACTGGAAAAAAGTTTTAAAAATTATTTGGCAATGCGATTTGGTTAATTTCACATGAAAGTGTATTTGAGGAAGGTTTCTATCTTCTGTTTTGCCGACAAATATGTACAACGAGGTATGGTATTCATCAAGCTGGAGTAGCTCAGTTGGTTAGAGCGTGTGGCTGTTAACCACAAGGTCGAAGGTTCAAGCCCTTCCTCTAGCGCCTTTTTTTTCTCGGTTAAGAAGAAATTAAATATGAACTTATATTTTGAAACTTGATGTAGTATCATCAAGGTCCCATGGTCTAGTGGTCAGGACATTGGACTCTGAATCCAGTAACCCGAGTTCAAATCTCGGTGGGACCTTTTTTTTGGTTTTCGGTTCCGCGAGTTTTCAGTTGTCCCAGTTAAACGCTTGAAGGCCAGAGACTGAGATGTGTGAAGTGAGGCGCGAGTTCTCACTCGGTAGTCGCGTAGACATGGAAAGGGCCGAGGGTTTTGCAGAGGTTTAGGTTCTGAAAGAGTGGAAAAGCTTTCATGGCTTGGTCTCCATTTTCTCACCTTCTCCGTTCTTCTATTCGTCGAAAACCCGTCTCTAGTTCTCGCCTGTCCTCCTTAATCGTACAGGCAAGGCCGTCATGCTTCTTCCATGACTGCCCCTACGGAAACAGTCCCTTCTCGACGTCTGCGTCTCCCGCCGTACAATCTGAAGGCCAAAGTTCAAGGTACCCAGATGTGAAAAGTAGCCTTTCTGCTCGTATGAGCTTCGTCTTCGACCAAATCGATGCATTGGAGAGAGAAAACAAGGAAAAAGACGAGACTTTACAGCGAATTCGGGCGTGGAGGGAAAGTAAGCAGAAGAACGATGAGCCCGTTCCAGATACTAATCAGTCTGTACCCGTGAGCGCGAATTTGGAAGAAACGGGAAAGAAAGAAAATCTGTTTACGAAGAAGGAGATCGAATTGGTTCACCCGTGGTCTGAGTGGGTTGAATTTGTCGAACAACTCGTGAGGCAAAATTATTTCGACCACCGAAGGAAAGATGAGGATCAGATTATTCGAGAATTAGGTTGTGATGAAGTGTCGTACTTCGCCGATGAAGGGTTCGATTTCACTCGTGATTGGACTACTGTTCGTACTGCTTGTCTCAGTTTCGGCCGGGACCGTTTTGATTTGTTGAGGTTCTAATTTTCTTCTTCTTCTTATTCTTTTAGATTGCCAGTGGCATTCATCTTCCTTTCCTTAATGTCTCTCTCCCCCTCTGTCCCTTGAATGCCATCTAATTGCTGGTTTTTTCTTATGATATCTCTATTTTCTTCCATAAATTTTATGAGCTGGACCTTCCCCTGCTCTGATATAGTGACTTACTTCAGGTCCCTGTCGAGGAAGGATATTCAAATTCTAGTCGGCAGTGGATGCCCTTCGACAGACTCAAAGGTGGTCTTTTCTTCCAAGGTGTTGAGGAAGCATGTCCATCTTGATGAAGGAGATGTAAGTGCCAGTTACATTTTTGCATTGCTCCGTTCTGACAATTCTTGTCTTTGTTGTAGATGGTTTTGAAGAAAAAATGTCACTGGAGCACTTGTCCCTTTTCTTTATTTCTTTAAATTCTAATATCAGTAGGTATTTACTGATTGTATGTGGCTTTGACTTCAGGTTTGTAGTTCTTGCAATCTGAGAAGCACCTGTAACAGAGGGTTTTTACTCACCCGTAAAGAGGATGAGGCACGGACGCTTGATGTGATTAGAGTTCTACTAACATTTGGCTTTGACCCAATAAATGGATCTGTTGAGAATAAGTCTCTAATGAAAATGAAGTCTGTGAAAACAGTAGTTAGAAAATTGCTTCATGAGATTGTAAAGCTGAGTTCAGTTCCAATAGATCCAAACCTCCCTCCACCTGAAATAAAGAGGCCTCCTCCAAAAATAAAGCAACCACCTCCACCACCAAAGAAGCGAGTGGGACGTGATGACGTTGAAATGAAGAAAGGAGACTGGCTCTGTCCAAAGTATAAGATGATTTATTGTTCATTTTATCTTTCTCAAGATAAAAGTGGTTTCCCTTGTTTAGTTGGTCGATATTGATGTTTCTTGGTTTCTTGATTTTTAGGTGTGATTTTATGAATTTTGCGAAGAACGTTGTCTGCCTGCAATGTGATGCTAAACGCCCAAAGAGACAGCTTCTGCCTGGGGAATGGGAGTGTCCCGAGTAAGTTCTGCTGCCACTATTCACGAAAATTTCTAATTGATCATTATTGTTAAGAGACTGATCGAATGCCAGATAAGTGGTCTAGATTGTGAGACCATCTTGTGCCTTAATGGTCACAGAACTGGGACAATTAACATCACTAAATCATTAGTGTGTGTGTCCCTCAAGAAAATTGGTTCACAAACTTTGAGCAAAATCAACTTATGTAAGATAAAAAAAAATTATTATTCAAAAGTTAGTAATGGCACCCAAACTTAAGTTAATAGTATGCACGATATATTTGAACTTTGTCTTAGGATTGGAGTTACAGTGGGTGTTGCAATTTCCTCTAGAACTCCCTTGTTATTCATGAGAAATATTTCAGAGGCAATCTGGAGAGATTGTTATATTTGAGGCACCCTTACCCCTTGGGACTTAAAGACAGCTTTGATGAAATTTGGGACCTCTCTGTGGCTACACAATTTTCGTGGGTTAAGATCCTAAGATCAACAAAATCAGTAGTTGATCACCTTGACAAATTAGGAGCCTCCAAATAATGCTGGTCAAAGGACGCAGCCTCAATCTCCAAACATGGCCTTTGATGAAGTTCTTTAAACTTTTATATCATGTTCTTTTGTGTTTCTCAGGCCTGTAGTTCATTTATAATTATGTCCAGTGTGAAAGTCTAATATAATATAAATTCTGTTGAAATTTTTACTCTTTACTGCAAATGCTTCCTGAAGGGGGCTTTTTTGTTGAATTGATTGCAAGCTTAAAGCAGAGATTGAAAATAATATAGAACTGTAAGAAGCAGTTTTATATTGCGTGTGACCGACAGGTGACCTAAGCAATAACCATGGCTTCGGTCATAGCCCCCTTAGAGTTACAAATTAAATATGTTTATTATACTGCTACTCTTCTGCTACTTGGTCATAGCCTTCCCTCTTTTTATTCTTCATCCCTCATCTATGATTTATTTAACCATTTGATTTTCTTGCAGGTGCAACTTCTTGAATTATAGACGCAATGTGGTGTGCTTCCATTGTGAGCACAAGAGCCCTCCAGACGACTATACTGAAAATAGGTCTCTGGAAAAACCAAATGTTTATACTAGGACAAGAACGGGTGATGCATCTCGCATTCCAGGCATTGTTGACTCGTATAATTTTGATTTTGATGATGATGAATCTGATGGTGCTGAGGTTGCTGCTTTTGAGTTTGCTGATTCTCCTAAAATGGCCAATGAACCTCTTTTAGATGATCGGGCTGGTAGTGGTGGGTTTGAAGGTCAGTCTTTTGAGGCCGAAAGAATGCCAAGGCAAACATTTAGTGAAAGGGCTAGGTATGCAGAACAAGGTCAGATGAGTGAGTCTTCTACTCGTGTGGGATTTGATGATTTTGATGAAGAAGAAGAAGATGATGTAAATAGTTATGAGATTGACACATCAAATAGCACCTATTCAGAACCAAAAACTTCCTTGAGGACTTTATCTGACTATGAAGAACCATCTGGTTCTGAAGATTCTGATGATTCAAGTATGAAGATTCACAGTCGGCCGATGAGAAAGAGGGCCCTCCCTGCCTCTGATGATGACGATTTGGTGTTTGGTTCGGATGAAGAGCTCCCTAATCGTACCTCTAGAAGATCTACCAATCTTGCAAGCTCCCGAGGAAAGAGCAATATCCGAGGACGAGGTCCTTACAGTCGTTCATTTGTCTCAGATGATGAACTTGGATTGAATTCAGATTATGATGATGATATGGGTGAGAGTTACACACATAAATGGAATGAGGGTAGGAAAAGTTTTTCTAGGAAGGGTCCCATGAGGCTTTCTGATTCAGAAGATGAACTTTCCTTTGGTTCAGAATCTGAAGATGGTGACAGTTCTCAGTTTCATAAAAAGAGCGCAAGAAATAGAGCGGGTTCAACTACTGGCAGTCGCGGTTGGTCCAACTCTGGTGGAGACATGCGCTCGAGATCAAGTGTTGTGAGGGGCAAGACAAGAGACACTTATCCTAGGCATGATCGAGGTGGATATTCGGATGGTTTCCCCTGTAAGAATAATAGAGGTGCTCGTGGGGGTACGTACGACGAGCAGAGGATGACGGGCAGGGGAGGTGGAGCTTCAGGTTCTTTTAGACCTAGACAAGGAGGTTATGGAAATAGGGAGCGTGGAAGGTCTGACGAATTTGGAGGTCGGTATAATGAACAGAGGATGGCTGGCAGGCATGGTAGCTCTTCAGGTTCTTATAGGCCTGGCCAAGGAGCAGGTTATGGAAATAGAGGAAGTAGAGGAAATGGAAGGTCCAGTGAATTTGGAGATAAAATGTGGAAAGGAAATGGAAGGTCCAGTGAATTTGGAGATAGAATGAGGAGAGGAAATGGAAGGTCCAGTGAATTTGGAGATAGAATGGGGAGAGGAAATGGAAGGTCCAGTGAATTTGGAGATAGAATGGGGAGAGGAAATGGAAGGTCCAGTGAATTTGGAGATAGAATGGGGAGAGGAAATGCCAATGACAGACCACGAAGAAGAATAATTGAGAGATGAATAAGGTGATACTGGAAATTATACAGTTTGAAGTAGGGAATCCAACTACAAAAATAGTGCTCGAAGAGGCAATTACGTAAGCTCACAATTTTGAAGAGCTTGACGAAAGATCAGTAAAACTGCCCAAGCTTGTGTTACCTCTGGCAGAAAGTCGAAGCGATGAACCTTGATGGAATTCCCAAGGCAAATTGCAATTTTACATCTCGCCTGAATTTATATTAATATGTTGTAACGTTATTTATTGCTTGATCAAGGTACGCAAAATCAGAATATACACGAGAAATGAGTTCAGAATGCTTCTGTCTTTTCCCACCCCAACAAATGTGTATCTGTTGATTTCTGAATGATTTTTTGTGAAGTTATATTACATGATTCTTCTTTGCTTTTCATGGCGTCCATTCTTCTGAAACTCCAGCTTCCTTTGGATTCCGTTATGTTCAACCAAATAACTGGTATAGAAATGGCAGCGCAAAGAAATATTTCTGGACTATCAATGATTCAACATAGTCAAGCCATTTATATACACACCGCCACCACCATCATACACAGAAAGGCTCGAGCACTCAAGAAACAGAGTGACGCCTCCGTTTCAGAAAAAGAAACCGAGCTTCAGAATTGGCCTTGGAATTGATCGACACACCCTCCCTCAGCCGGAAAAGTGCATTGAGCTTGCTCAACTTCCTCGTGAAAGATCTCAGCATCTTGTTCGCCGGATTCGATCGAACAACCAGCTCCTGTTTCATGGAAACATGGTCTTTCTCCAAATCCGTGAGCCTCATCCTCATTCTCGCAACTTCCAGCTTCAGCTCTCTGTTTTCTCTTCTCACCGAGGCATAATTATCTCTGGGAGAAATTGCCCCGCTCCCCGCTCCGCTTCCCGATCGTTGAGGGTAATGCGTTCCGTTCGTCGACCCGAAAAAGAAATGAGGATGGGTAGCTCCGTTCATGGCGTTTCGGAGTCTGATTTGCTCGAAGTACAGGACCTGAACTGCCATTTGAACCGGTAAGCGCTCGTTCTGAGCTGCATGGCTGCAGGCTTCTTGAGACAATTTCTGGCAGTCTATGGTTTTGCAGAGACGGTACCTCTCAGATTCCTTGATATTGGGATGAACCTGATAAAGCAAACATAGGAAGATCAGGTCATGAAGATAGAGAAAGATTGCATCGAGACAGAGAGAGAGAGAGAGAGAGAGAGAGAGAGAGAGAGAGAGAGAGAGAGAGAGAGAGAGAGAAGAGAGAGAGAGAGAGAGAGAGAGAGAGAGAGAGAGATATATATAGAGAGAGAGAGAGATAGATAGAGAGAGATATAGATATAGATATATATATATATAGAGAGATAGATATATAGATATATATATATATAGATATAGAGAGAGAGAGAGAGAGAGAGAGAGATATAGAGAGAGAGAGAGAGAGAGAGAGAGAGAGAGAGAGAGAGAGAGAGAGAGAGAGAGAGAGAGAGAGAGAGAGAGAGAGAGAGAGAGAGAGAGAGAGAGAGAGAGAGAGAGAGAGAGAGAGAGAGAGAGAGAGAGAGAGAGAGAGAGAGAGAGAGAGAGAGAGAGGGAGATTAATAACAGAACAGAGTGAACAGACCTTGAGGAAGATATCCACGGCTCTGTAGAGTCCGTCATTGACGACACGAGCGTGGTCCGGGAGCAATTCGGCCAAAGCGATGAACTTTCCCGGTGTCAAATTCGAATCGAGCGCGATTTCAGCCAAATACGTGTCCAAAATCTTCGACACTTTGAGGATCGAGCTCTGTTTAGGGGAACCGGGGCAATCAAACTCGTAACCCATCTCGCCCTCGTCTCTCAAATGGTGACCCCCGTCGTCTTCTTCCTCGTCCAAGTTCAAAAACATGGAGAAAATCCTCAGTATCGAGTCCGTGTCATAGAGCTGGTGGTGATTGTTCCCGTGCGGGTTCGCCGGAATCAGAATATCCTCCAGAATCGCCTGATCCAGCTGAAGCCCGATTCGTCTCTCCAAATCCGACCTACAAGCGGCGGACGCAGAAGCCACGGTCGCAGTCTTCAGCAAACCCGAGAGAAAAGCCATGGGAACGGGGCTCTTCCTGGATTGACTCGGTAACAGTCCGACTATAGCCTCGACGACCATCCTCTGTTTCTTCTGCAATTCCATGTCTGACAACAAACCCCCTTTGATGGAGTGAGCGTCTCTAACGACCAGACCTTGGAGAGAATTATGGGCGTAGTTGATCAAGATCTTGCTGATCATATCCTGCTTCAGACCCTTGGATTTCACGGCAGAGAGGACCCTCTGGAAGAAATCCAGATTAAGCACCGCGAGGCTCTTCCCCCACCAATCCGCCGGAGTTTCGGACTCGGTGCTCACTGCTCTCGCCGGCAAGTTCTGTTCCAGTTTCGACAAGCCAGAAGTGAGCTGCTCTTTGCACGCATTCGAGGCGATGCCATTGATGAGTCTACCGATCAAATTTACTTCTTCAGCTACAGGTAGCAGAGCCTGGCAACTGTGAAGTACCGTGATGGAGTTCGAGATATTGGGTAAAACCATTTCTTTGATATAAATCTCCGTTCTGATTTCCAAGTTCTTCTCCGCGAATTCTTCGCTCATCTCCAAGAAATGAGCAGTGCAACGAAGCATCGCGATGTTTGTGAGGGTGAGTTCGATGTTGACGCCGTAGCAGAACTTCGCGGCCTGCTCGAATGCCTCCGAGCCGCCCGGAACGTTGTGGAGGATTATACGAGATATTTTGGGGTCTTTAGCTTCCATCAACAGTTTCCTGATCTTCCCACTTCGAGAAACCATAGGGAACTGAATCATCATTCATCAAGCCCAAAACCAGAATTCAGTACCGAAATCACGTTTCTCTTCCCTTTATAATTAAAATTACGGAATGAAAAAGAAACACCGAGAGTTGCACCTTGTGAAGAGAGAAATTGATGCCTGCGACTTCAACGGTGAGATCACTGGAGACATCAGAAAGCGGCCTGCGGCATTGGAGAATTGCTTAGAACTGTTCAGAAATGATGTGGAAAATCTGGAAGAGAGAATCTGAAGAGAAGGGTCGTCTTCTTCAGACATACTAATTACCCTTTAAGCATGCTTAGCTTTTCTAAGTAAAAGCAGAGAGAGAGAGAGATGTTCATTTGGAATTTAACAGACACTTTCTCTACAATTGGCCGACAGCAAATCCGACAATAAAGAAACAAAATTTTTATAGCTACAAAGATTTGGAATGGGGATACGATTCGATTCCATCCCCACTACAACAGTAGTGCAAACTTGCCTGAATTTGGATGCAGGATTCAAGAAGAAGGACTAAGGTCATCGACCCAGTTTCAGGATTTAAGTTTTCCTCCTACCAGTCCCAGGAAAAACAAGAAAAGAAAGATTTCAATTACTGATCGGTTTCTGTTCCGGGTGGTGTCAAATGAAAAACAAAAACAGCTGAAACAATGGAAGCTTAGAAGTTGTTCTGTAAATCAAACATGCAGGTCTTTCCGTAATTAAGATTACAGAGCAGAAAACATATACAAACGCCAGCCACGAAAACAACAGGAACTAAAGATAAAGAAAGAATGTACCATTCAACGTGGCGAGCGCTGGAGCTGGGTCGGAAGGCTCTCTTCCCCGAGACGCTCGGTTTGAGTTCAGGCGCCATCGTCGCGACGCCCATCTCCGTCCTCTGTTTCTCTCTCTCCAAGCGTGGGGAGGGGGCGGGAGAGAATTGAAGTAAGGAGAAAAGAAGAAAGGTGATTTGGGTAAGCAAGAAGACACGGCCGGGGGATTAAAGGGGCGGTTTGGAAGAGCTTTTGAATATTATAATGGTAAGAGATGGTAATCAAAGTCAGGAAACGCAAGCGAGTGATGTTCTTTTCGGTGAAAGTGGGGGGGAGTCTTTTTAAATTTTGTGGGTTTTTGTTTGCAGGAATCGTGAGAGCTGCAGTGCTTTTTGGGGTTGCCATCATGGCTTGCGAAAGCTGCCCCAAGAATACAAAATTTATGTCTCCCAAACTTTACCCCCCTAGTTTGTAAAGTCTAAAGTGTGTTTGGGCAGGGCTCGTTTTAACTTCCCTTGCCACTTAGTTGTTACCCTGGCTTCATAGAGAGGGGAGGGATGATATAATTCTTTCAAACTTGAGGAGGAGTACTCCTCCTATCTTTTGAAGTAAACCTAGTCAAAAGCTGGATGCATTGCCATGTGCCTGGGGATGACCAAAACTGGGTCTTGCTTCAGTTGCTAGTCTTTCACTGATCTTCATCTGCAAACCAAGCCCCTGCTGCCAGATGAACCTGATTTTATTTCATGTTGGTTGTTGGGGGTTACCAATCCTGGACGCCACCTCACATGATCTCAAACCCTGATCAAATGATAGGCACTGTTTGCAGTGGCATTTTCTGAAGAAACAAACACAACAAAACAGAGAGAAATGGGAAAAGAAAGAGATTCACTTCACATGGCGAACAGGGTCTTGAATCATTATCCGGGAGAGAAAGGCAAGTGCTTGTAATTATGGTCCAAAATGCATGCCAATATCTCCTTTCTTTCTGTCTTCCATGGACCCATATTGAAACCTTCATATGATCACTGCCCCAAGGTGGCCTCCTCCGCTGTCTCTGCTTCCCATTTCTATTCATGGTTGGTGTTTCTGATTCTGTACAGGTCAAGGGTACTCTCTTCTGCTTCTTCCTGCTGATAGATTTTTATCTCTTCTTGTATGATTATGCTCTTTGCTTTTTTCCCCTCGGTCGGGTTAGAGATAAAAATGTGGTACTACATGTTGGACCCTGCTTGGGCCCTGTACAACTGGTACTGTTTTCTACCATGAATTCACCTCACCCTCCTGTCTTCGACGCAGCTTCCTATTGATTTTAATTAGACCCACTTCCCTTCATTTTCTATTATCAAATTATGAATGGTTGATGATCAACCACACGGACGAACATCTAAGGATTTAACAGGGACAACAAGAGTGATGGCCAATAAGTCGAATTCCCATGGAATTCAAGGCATATCTCAACAGCTACTTGTTTATTGAAAATGGATCAAAATCAAGTAGGCTGTAGTTTGAATGAAGCATTCTGAATTCTCCAATGCCAATAAGTATGTGATTCTCAACCGGTGTTGAGATCAATGAGTGCAACGTAGCCCTTACTGATTTATAAGATCATTATGATTGCAGCTAAACTTGGGGGTCATTACTTAGCTAAGCACTTGCATAAAAAAAAAAAAAAAACAGTGTTAAGATAAAATAAAATACCCGATTAATTTTATCCGCCGACAAACAGCTAATCTTACTTTGGTTTTTTAATCCTTTGACAACCCAATTCTCCTTAACATGGAACACTGAAAATGGATCTTTTAACCATGCATGGGTTCTTTATCTTATTGAAGCTTTCTGAAGTTATGCTATAGAGACCTTGGTCCCAACTTCACATGCATCCTAAATCTTAAACCCTAGCTTTACTAATAACTAATCTTTATAAGATTAGTTTTTTCAGGTGTGTTGCCACTTTATCATGGAATGAAGCAGATCTCTTCGGCGAGGTTGGAGCCACACTTTCCCTAAAGTTGATCTTCACTGTTTAATGATTTCAAACAATGTGATTGAGAGCCTTTAGCCTTGCTGCTAATCATCATAGCAGTTTGCTTCATCCTCAATAGTTGTAAAAGGGGTTGCCATTTTTTAGAATAAAACCTCAGCTAGTTAGCTAGCACTGCTCATCACCTTCATCAACTTATCCTTAAAATCAAACATATGCGTTTGCCATTTGTATTTGGATTTGGGAGCTCTGCCCATGGCCAAATGTTCATGTAATTCCATGGTCCCTGCTTCATCTTGCTGATCCTCTATATATTGTGTATATATGAAGACATTACTAATATGGGAATGAGAAAATTATGGTCCCATAAATCCTTTTTCACTGTATATTTTAGCATAGTACTTTGAGATTGTTACATGCAGTACTATTAGAGCAAAAGGGTATATATTGATCACCTCAACTCTTTTTGGAACCAAATTACTATGGTCTATAATGATCACTTGCCAACTGCTACTACTAGTGAACTGTGTGGATTGTATGATTACATATATTTTCATGGATAATTTTTTAATTTAACCTTTTTGAATTTTATAAATTGAATTACAGATGTCATACATTGTCATGCAGATGCCACATTTTTTAAGTAGATCTGGTCAATGTGTAAATAGGGTCAAAAGAATCCATAGACTAATTTAACTAGTAAAAGAATGATAATTTTATAATTGTTTTGTTTTGTTTTTTTTTTTTTTTTTTTTTTTTTAGTTGAAAGAGACACAATTCCCCAAGGCACCCTTTTTAATTTTTAGTAAGTAATGTTTAAAAATGACATCTAATTATGTTAGAAAATATATTTTGTTGTTTTAGCTGGCCTTCTGCATGTGAAATATAGACATCTAATTAACAAGACCAAATCTTGAAGCTGCTATATTCAATATATGGCAAGATTAGGCAAATAGAACCAAGAATTTTAATATGTTTTGTTTTTCAGAATTAAACCCTCAATTATATTTCAATTTATAATATAGTAACAAAAGGGAAATTGAAAATTGGACAAACATGAATGGAGGCTAAGGGTGTCAATTTTACCCAATTACCCGATTACCCGAATGGTAATCGGATGGATAATGAAAAAAATTATGTGTTTCGATTACCCGATTACCCGATTACCCGCCCCTTAATCGAAACGGATATGGATAATAGGTACGATAATTTGGTAATTTTTTTAAACTTTATGCTCTTATTTCTATCATACATACCCTAATATGTGTGTTGTATGAGTTTTTTTAGGTAAACTTAAGAATTTGGATGTAATTTTTATATGATTTTAATTTTATTTTGTATTTTTTAAAAAAATTATAAGGGTTAGATAATTAAATTTATTAAAATATTATTATCTATTTATTTACCCGATTACCGGGTAAGAAATTTGGGTGACGGAATAACTCATTTTTATTCGGGCAAACGGGTGACGGAATACGGGTATGGTAATCGAAACGAGTAACGGAATAACCCTTACCCGTTTCGATTATTACCCGTTTACACCCCTAATGGAGGCCATAGCAAAAGAGCAGTAGGAGGAGTCACCAAAATTAATTAAAAAATAAATATATAAAAAAAATGCTTAAAGACAATACTACTGATTTTAGAAAAAGATAACCCCATAAAATTAGTTAATTAGCAAATTTAAGATGCGCATCATGTATAGCCATGAAATCAACTAAATACTCCAGCTTAATTAGAGGGAATTGATTCATTTGAATATGTATAGCTATGAGATCAACTTAAAATTGGCCGACAAATTACTAATTTATTTTACAATATTTGAATTTAATTGAGCAATTTGCATCGGGATCAAGAATCAGTGATGTAATTTAAAAAATAATATAATAAAAAAGTATTGCCTATATTAATTCGGTGTGGGCATGGGTCGGGTTTGGATCAGTTTTTTTAAGGAGCGAACCAGACCCGACACACTACCTATAAAACTAGTGAAAACCGTAAATCCAAACCCAATCGAACCCCTTAATTTTTAATTGTTTAGCACAAATATTTGATTTTTTTAGTTTTCTATCATGATTTTTTTTAAATTAACTAACGATACCCTTTGATCATGATTTTTTTTCAAATTCCCTTACTATAGTCATCAATCATGATTTTTTTAATACTTTTTACTATTTCTTTCGGCCATTACTTATCTAAGTGTTTCATGATAGCCTTCTTGATTTAATCTTCTCTAAAACTCTTTTACTATAACCTTTAGTAATAATTTTTTTTAAAATTCGGTAATTTTATTTTTCTATCATATTTTGCTTAAAATTTTTTTACTATAATCTTCATTCATGATGTTTCTTCAAATTCCTTTATTAAAACTTTTAGTCATAATTTTTCTTCAAATTCCTTTATTAAAAATTTTAGTCTTAATTTTTTTTTCAAATTTTCATACTAAGCCTTAACTCATGATTTTTTTTTTAAACTTCTTACTATAGCCTTCAAGAATGACTTTTTTAAAATTCTTTTACTATTACCTTTAATCATAATATTTACTCAAATTTCAATATTTTAGTTTTTTGCCTTCATTTTTCTCCAAATTCATTTACTATAGTCTTAATCATGAAATTTTTTCGAATTCTCTTACTATAATTTTAAGTCATGATTTTTCTTTAAATTCCCTTACTTTAGCCTTCATTCATGATTTTTCTTCAAATTCCATTACAAATGCCTCCATTCATTATTTTTCTTCAAATTCACTTACTATAACCTTCATGCATGATTTTTTTTTTAAATTCATCTACTATTGCCATTAATCAAGATTTTTGCAAAAATTCTAACATTTTTGTTTTTTGTCTTAATTTTTCTTTTAATCCTTATTATTGACTTAACTCATTATATTTTTCAAATTCCCTTACTATATCCTTCAACCATAATTTTTCTTCAAAATCCCTTAGTATTGCCTTTTATCATGATTTTTCTTTAAATTCTATTACTATAGCCTACCTTCACTCATGATTTTTTTTTCAAATCCTTGACTATAACATTCATTCATGATTTTTATTCAACTTCACTTACTATTGCCTTAATTCATAATTTTTCTTTAAATTCCCTTATTATAGACTTAATTCATTATTTTTCTTTAAATTCATTTATTATAGCCTTAATTCATGATTTGTCTTTAAATTCCATTATTATAGCCTCCATTCATGATTTTTTTCAAATTTTCTTATTATTGCCTTCATGATTTTTCTTCAATTTTTTCTTTCATGATTTTTCTTCAAATTTCGCCTAATTTTTTTTTAAATTACCTTACAATAACCTTCTAAAATAATTTTTTAAAAATTCCTTCACTAAATCCTTAAATTATAAGTTTAGCTCAAATATCTGATAATTAAGTTTTTCTATAATAATTTTATTTAAAATCACTAACTACAGCCTTCCATCGTGATTTTTTTCAAATTCGCTTATTAATGCTTTAGTCATGATTTTTATTTTGTAAACTCAAACCCAACCTAATGCGTTTTCGTAAAATTTAAATTAAAAAAAAAAAAACTTTATTGCAAAAATTTAAATAAAAATTCGATATAATAGTATTCGCCCGCCGGTTGATTTCGAGTTTTTGGGGAGTAAGCCTGAACCCGACCCGGGCTGCCTTCAGATTTACACTCACAAACCCAAACCTATTTTTTGGGCCCATAGCCTACTTCCGCTGACGGTTTTCCTCAACAACAGTCGCTAGAAAGGAGAATAAAACTGAAAGCCGTCGTCTATCCACCGATCTCCCGCTTCAGTGTCTTCTCATATCTTTCAGCACAGTTCCTAAGCTCAAATCTCCAAAAGATCCGTACCCTAGACCCTCAAATTCTCAACAGAAAACGCGGGCGGCGACACGTACTCTACTCTCTACCGATCGGCCGATCGAAGAATAGGAGCCTTGATTAGAAAGAAACAACGGGACGGATCCCTGCCGGATCCGACCCATGTTGCACTAGATCTTCCAGTCTCGTCCCAGTACGAGGAAATTAAGAAAGGCATAGCTCCGGCCGCCCCCAATGTCAACGATGGTAGCTGCTACAAAACCCTACTTCCCAAATCTCCCAATCCGATCTATCTTTCAAAATGGACAGCAAAAAAAAAAAGCAAAAGAAAGACAAGTTGTGCAAATCAAGCTAAATGTCGTTTCATCCTGTTTCGAGTATCAACTTCAATCTGTCAATCGAACGATGAAATTACTAACAAGTTGAAAAAAAAAACAGAAAGAGAAGTTGCATACTTGTGTATGTGTGTTTGATCTTCATCCGGACGATTGATAGGACGAGATGACTGCTGGGATTGAGCGACTTGGCAATCGTAATTCCGACAATAGTTATAATTCCGTAATCAAAACTGGTGATGACTTATGCATGATGAAAGCCGAGTCTCTGCTCGTAAAACGAAGCTCTCTGACTGCTCCTGCGTGTCGGTCTCATCGCGCTTTTTGTCTGCCCTAAATTGCCAATTCGCCTGATTGAAGATGGAGACTCAAAAGCAGTTGCTCCTCCATAAAAATAAAAAAAAACCAGTTGGAAAGCGATGCTTATTAGCAACACTATTGAATTTATCAAGACTTGTCTGACTATACAAGAGAGTGGGTACGAGAAGAGAGAGAAAGAGCTAAGTTTTGGTCTCTTTGCCGCTGCTTCCTCGCTTTCGAGATTCAACTGTTTGATGTAATGACAAATTGCAACTTCCTTCACGTCCAAGGGGTCTCTCGTGACCGCACTAAAGAGAGACAGTTCAAGATTCTTGAGGCCACGTGTGGCCTGCGATTAAGAAGTCTCTCTAATCTCCATTAACATATTCATTTCTTGGTGTTTTGAAGATGCCGGGAGACGTATGCAAGTCTGTCCCCTTGCCTTTTCTTTAGATGATAATCCTCAGGGAAGAAACAAAGAAAAGGGGTCTGTCACTAAGGAGAGAAGTTCAATCCAAGGCACTGCACTCTCAGTTAACTCTCTCTCTCTCTCTCTCTCTCTCTCTCTCTCTCTCTCTCTCTCTCTCTCTCTCTCTCTCTCTCTCTCTCTCTCTCTCTCTCTCTCTCTCTCTCTCTCTCTCTCTCTCTCTCTCTCTCTCTCTCTCTCTCTCTCTCTCTCTCTCTCTCTCTCTCTCTCTCTCTCTCTCTCTCTCTCTCTCTCTCTCTCTCTCTCTCTCTCTCTCTCTCTCTCTTCTCTCTCTCTCTCTCTCTCTCTCTCTCTCTCTCTCTCTCTCTCTCTCTCTCTCTCTCTCTCTCTCTCTCTCTCTCTCTCTCTCTCTCTCTCTCTCTCTCTCTCTCTCTCTCTCTCTCTGAAGTCAAGTCATAAAATGGCATGATCGCTCCCTAAAACCCGGATGACCTTTGCCCCAGAGACAAAGCCATGTGTTTTGGAGTCTGTGCACAAATAATACCACAAGGCAAATCCAGGTTTGGAAGACCAGAAAAAAAGAAAGAAGAGAAAAAGAGAGACAGATCCTCCCACTTTCTTCCATTTCATTCGAGCCGTTTCATTCATTATTTCCTTCTAAACATCTTTTTAGGACTTGTTGACTCCCCTTTGAATTTGAACAGGAATTCAAAGCGACACTTTCCATCAAACTCTTTCCCTTTCTGCTGCTGGGGCTTCTGGCTCACTAAATTAAGCAATTCGTGTGGTGGGTTTTTTTTTTTTTTTCCTTTTGGTGCACCTTTCTGAGGGAAAATTGATGCAGGGGAGTGGAAAGGACCTCATTATATCTCTCACCCCCCAGGCTCCAAACTTGAGTGGGCAAGTCAAGGGTCAGAGATTCCGATAAAAATCTTTGTTTGGCAGGGTTTTTTTTTTATTCCTCTTTTGTTGTGAAGAATTAGGAGATGGTAATGGGTGATGTCTTTGTGGTTGTAGGGCAGTATGGAACATCAGAGGATTGCTAAAAAAGCAAAACAAAGAGGTGGACCCACGACCCATTTGAGTTTGCTGTTGTTCCCTAGGAGGAGAAAAACAAAAAACAAAAACTATGTTTCTGGAGCTTCAAAGGAAAGGATGCATTGACAGGTTCCATGTTTTCATTTCTTTGTTGGTTTTTCATCAAACAGATTTTTGTGCTATATTTAAGGTTCCATTGCTTCATTCTTCTTTTGACCTCACTTCGTTTCCCTTCCTCAAGCCACATGCCCCCTACTCAGACCACTTAACTTGATAAATCAGGTCCTAATACGTTCAAATCATAGGCTGAAGCACATGGATAAGATTGAATCTATCACTCACCACTTGCTCAATAACAGTGAGAGACATCAAATAGCCTTAGACTCACTCAATTCATCTCTATCTCATAGATCTCATAGACCAGGAGTGAAAAAAATAAAAAACTATTTCATGCAGTGTAGTGGACAAACAGAACATGACTCCAACTTCAAATTAGATATTGATTCAGAGGGACCACAGAGGCTTCTCCTGCCATGGAGATTTTCCCCCACATAGTAAGACAATAACATGAAGAAGAGATTTTGATTAAACAATTTGTTAGCAGTTCCAGACAATCTAACTACTTCCGTTGAAAATCTAACACAGACGAGAATTTGAAAGGAATTTTTGTTGATTTCTTTTGCCTATTTCACGGAAGCACATGGTGATTATGATGTAAGAATGCAGTACCTGCTCACAGGCTCTTGTTTGAATTTCAACAAATACTTGTTTCGCCATTCACCAACAGATTGATTGGATCGGAATGGTGATGCCTTCTCTTCAATAATCCTTCCTTGAGAGTTAAAAAAAACATCTACGGTATTAGCATACAATCATTTAAATTTCTCATTGAGAAAATAAAAAACAAGAGGGGAAAGTAGAAAAGAAAAAACCGCTGTTGCAAATGGCAATAAAGAAGTACAGAAAAGCAGGGAGAGTCATAACAGAGGACTTCTCAGGGTGTCCTTTTTGCTTCCCATAGTGATCAAGCCACACTCATTTAAACCCCTCCTTCCTAGCCTGTTCACTCACTCAAACCCAAGCTCGCTTTTGTCAACCTTTCACTTCAACAAATCCTCCCAACATTCCTCCCTCATCATCATCATTCATCACCTCTGCTTCACCTCCAGAGACTCGGGAAGAAAACCCAATATGGAGCCTGAAAACAACTGCTCGGCTCAAATGGGTTTCACTCTGATCCACTCAAATCCCTCCCCACCTCACTCAAACGAGAAGAAAGGCAGGAGAAAGCAGGGAGAGCCGGGGAGGTACCTGGGTGTGAGGAGGAGGCCATGGGGAAGATACGCAGCTGAAATAAGAGACCCTTCCACAAAAGAAAGGCATTGGCTCGGCACATTTGATACTGCGCTGGAGGCAGCACTTGCTTATGACAGAGCCGCACTCAACATGAAAGGCAGCCAAGCAAGAACAAACTTCGTCTACACTGACAGCACTTTCTACCCACTTCTGACTCCTTACGAGACCCAAATCCTCACTCCACTCCCACCACCTTCCTCTGTGCTCATGACACCACAGACCCAACCAAGTCCCAATGAGAACAAGCCATTGGAGACCCATAAACATGTCTTCCCGGATACTACTAAGCCACCCATTATTGAGACTGACCCCTTTTTCGCTTCCGATCCCAACTCTGGTTACTTAGAAAGCGTTGTGCCACAGAGCTACTTGAAATCGTCATCTGATACCACCCATTCGGGCAACAGAAACAATTCGTCGAATAGCTTCCCTGTTTATGACTACAACATTCCTTCCGAAATCCCTCCTCCGTCTCCTCTTCAAGCACAGTACTCCAGTGGTGCTGCATCTTTAACGAGCAGCAGCACTATTTCGAGTTCTTCTGACATGGGAGGCTACTCGGGTTTTGGTGAACTGACAAACAGTTTCTGGGCAGATGACTTGTGTACTGGTGATGTTAACTCGGTGATGGATGAGAGCTTAATGGGAGCTCTCAGCCCATTTCTTCGGAGCTCTGTGTATGGGATGGCGCCTCAGGAGTCAGAGGCATTCTCCTCATCTGTGACTCCTGTAAGTGATGTTATTGACTTGGGTTATTCATTGTTCTGAAGCTGGACTCCGAAGTTGTTTCTGGTTGAAGGGAACAGTACCTATTGACATCACTATCTATCTATATATATATAGAGAGAGAGAGAGAGAGATATAACTTTATAGTTCTTTCGTTTTTCCTTTTCTCTTTTTGCCTGTTCATAAGTCTGTGGGGCATTACAATTGAGATTTGAGAGTGAGTACCTCCTCCACTGTAAAAAAGGAAGTTCTGCAATTCTTCTTCATTTAAGCTCCTTCGTTCTGGTCATCAGGCTTTTCTGACACTGAAAACCAGTCTGATTGCCCATACTGATTTTCTGGATCCTCTTTTTGTTTATTGTTAACAAACCGTAGTGAGTGCAAGAAATGATACATCTTGAGAGCCCCCTTCAACCCATTCAACCGGGTTACACTATAACCACCAATACCTCCAGGTTGATGGCCGATTTGGTTTTATAAACAAAACCCCCCATTAATGAGTATTATTATCTCCACATTTCAAATTTTAATTATACTCCTGACCAGTGTTTTAGAAACCAAACCGAACTGGCCGGTCCGACCCGATTGAACCAGAATCGGAGGCCAATCCGGTTCTTATTGACTCGGCCCGGTTCACTCTAATCAACATTATTTTTGTCTTTTTTCCTATAAAAATATTAAGAACATGTAAAGTACAGGGTATAATATTCAATGGTTGGACCACTGGTCCAACCCGGTCCAACCAGGTTCGACCAAAACCGAACATATTGCCGGTTTGATGGCCGGTTCGGTTTTTAATTTAGATGTATACAACTCATAATTTACAAATTTAATCCACTCTTAAGCCGTGTTTTAAAAACCGGTCCAGCCAGGTTGAACCAGAACCGGAGGCTAGTCTAGTTTCTGATTGACTCGTTCAGTTCACTATAAATCAACAAAACTAAAGCATTTATTTTATCTTATTACTTATAAAACTATAAATAATAAATAAATAATAGGTCCAGTTTTAAAACGTTGCTCTTAAGTACTTTGCAAGTTGGAAGTGGAAGGGGATTGTATCTTGTATTTAAAGTTCTCTGATACCTAATCCACGCATTATTTGACGACCCATAAAAATATTAACCCACCTCGTTAGTTATATTGTACAAACATTTTGGCGTTCATATGGGTATTTTTTGTTTGGACGATGAGACCACTCGACCATTACATTGGCCTTTCATGGAATTTTTCTGCTTTCTGCCGGTTTGCATTGTGCCTCCTCGCGGAAGAAGACGAATACAATCTATACTTTTTTCTAGACAGTTTCTTTCTTTGCATGACGTACTCAATACATCCGTCTTGCTTTTATAGTGGTATTGTAGCTTGTTTTTTAAGCATGAATTCGACTCTATCTAATCAGAGTTGACACCTTAGCCCAAATAGAGCCGCGTAAGGGCATTGGAATACATCGTAGGTGACAAATATGGATCAAGCTAGGCATCCAACAGTGAAACCAAAATCCAGACAGGACCAGAACGAGAACCCACTACAATACCCAAACGTTTATGGATGCTTGAGCTGCAACCGAAGTGAAAATAATGAAGCAGAGTGCAATTTAAGTATAATTACGTGGGGAGATTCTTTTATTTATATAAATATCAGATGAGCTTCCATCAAGGCGTTCAGTACACATCCATGGCATATTGTTCATTCATCCCAGACAGGGAAATCCCCTTTGGATGCGGTATCTCATCATCTTTGTTCGATACAAGTTCCTGCCAAAAAGAGGGGAAGGGCTTCCGATCCCTTACAACTTGACAAAATCAAGCTTACATTCACCGGATTGGGAAGCATGTTCCCCATATAAAGTAAACGTGGGGCTAAGAAGGAAAGACATGATACATATATTAAAGGGGGAAAAAAAAAAGCATGCTCACACTGTAGGGAAAGAAGGGAACTAAAAGTAAAAAATGTGGGACCACTAAGAACATGTCCTATCTTCCATCCTTTTTTAAAAGCTGGTGCATAAATTCAGACAGGGTACTCAAGCTGGGGAAGATTATGACTACTTTAAAGGACTTTTTTTTTTTTTCTCAACAAAAGTTATTGAGGGATGCAAAGGTAGACAGAGTTGCTATACCTTTGGATGAGAGATGGTTTACCTTATTTGAGTTGAAGAGTGATGGCCACAAAAACAATTGTCTGACCTGGATCAGGGAATGAAGGAACCTTGAAGAATGGAAATGGGGTTTTTAATAAGTGATGGTACTAAGTTCCCTGGCAGTATATCAAAAGTGTAAAGAACATATTTGAGGTTCTTGAGAAGAGATCCAAAATGAGAAACTCAGAAGAATAAGTTCTGGGTCCTATTGTCAACTTGAACTACGACTTTCATTGCCCTGACTACCACTGGAAGGACCAGATTGTTGACCATAAGATTGAGAAAGAGACCCACTACTCTTGGAGAAAATCGAGCCTACTGAACCACTAGATGTATTTTCTGTCGACGGGACTCTTGTTGAGAAAGACAAATCCTTGTGGGATCCAGCAGCGGTAAATTCAGGTCTTAATTCCGATGATGAGGTGGATGGAGCTAACGTAGCAAGTGATGAACCAACAGGAAAGGGCGCTACTGGCATATCAGCAAGAGAGGACGCAGAGGGGCTGTAACTCAGCGTTCCCATTGGATGGTCAAATTTGCACGTAGGACCAAATTTGCACACCCCATGTTGCGCATAGAAAGTGCACGGAGGAGCACCCTGTGGGAGAAGCAGCAGGTAAGAACACTTGCATCATTCATAGAAAAATTTGACATAAAGCTAAAAAAGAAGTAAATTATCCCAATCCGAACAAATAAGACAATAACAACCACCTTGCAAGGCAATATATTAGAACATTCATTAATTGACGCAAACAAGTATTGCAGATATATTTTCAATGATTTGAAATCATCAGATACTATCAGAAGACATGCAAACTAGAAACGGACCACAACCACTTGACTAAGCAAGGCTAGACACAATACTGCTAACATTACAAAAACAAATACTACTACCTACAAAAAGAAACCAACAAAAACAAATAGAAAAGTAACTGAACCAGAATACTCTGCAATGATAACCACAACAATGGAATACATCATTATAGAGAAGATGATTACACATGAGTATCACATGTTATTCAAAGCAACTATTATTAGAAATAAGTACACAATATATTTTGACTACCTGTTTTTAGATTTGATACCACTACATTGGTAAGAGCAGTCATGCAACCCAACTGATTAATAGTCAGTGAATGTGTTTAAAGCCAGTGCTACCCTGTCTTTCTGGAGGACCAGAAGAGGTGATTATGAGTGCCAACCTTTCAAATCAAGTTTCAGGATCATTTTTAGGACAGTATGACATCTTACTAACCCACACCTAAACACTTCTTGAAATATGTTTGTAGGTTACAGTTTATGCATTTCTTTCCTCTTTCAAGAGTCTTACTATTAGACCGTCCTATCTAAATGCCCACAAAAGAATCCCTAGCAATTATTGGCGAAAGTGTCTGCATACCTCTTAAAATAGTTAAGTAATGCAACCACAATAATAAATGTTCTCCAACTGTCATGTATTTTATTCCTTCAAGGATGATTCACTGATCACAAAAGTTCAAGACTGAAGCAACTGACACATGATGCATATTATTTTGTTCCTCACTAGTTCAGAGATCAGCAAATCTTCAATTTATGCAAGCTAATGAGACAGGATATGGAAGACAAGTCTAAAGCCATCTGTTACATGATAAAGATGAGCACAAGTCCCACCCGACTACAACAGAATCAAATCCTAACACCTGACCTATAAGAACACAGTCGCAAAAACTACCAGACACTTCATAGTGGCAAAAACTACCAGATGCTTCATAGAAGCAAAAAACTAACAGATGCTTCATAGAAGCAAAAACTAACAGAAGGGACACTTCATTGTGGCAAAAATTAATGGACTCTTCATTAAGAAAAAAAACTAACAGACTCTTCATATGGACCAGAACTAACAGATTCTTCATAGTGGCAAAGAACTAACAGTCTTGACTCTTCTTGCTGGCAAAAACTAACAAACTCTTGATACTGGCAAAACCTAACAGACTCTTCATACTAGCAAAAACTAACAGAATCTACAAAATTGCAAAAACTAACAGACTCGACCCTTCATACTGGAAAAGACTAACAAACTCTTCATACAGGCAAACACTATCAGGCTCTTTATACTAGTAAAAACATATCTAAAACTCGTCATACTGACAAAATTAACAGACTCTTCATGCTGGCAAAAATTTAAGACTCTTTGAACAGGCAAAAAACCAACAGACTCTTTGAACAGGCAAAAACTAACAGACTCTTTGTACAGGCAAAAAAATAACAGACTCTTTGTACAGGTAAAAACTAACAGACTCTTTGTACAGGCAAAAACTAACCACCTACAGGTAAATCTTCAACAGATTTGACACATTATTGCTCAAACTTTTTGTTCAACGGCCTCACTCAGCCTATTTAACTACAAACCTGGAATCCAAAAATATGCAAAAGTGTCAGATTCACTGCCAGCATATCACAGACGAATTTTTATACTCTTAAGTCAAAAAAAGAGCCTTACATGAAATCCATAAATTCATAATGAAGTTATTCCATATTGTAGTAGATGCAGAAAATGATTAAAACATAGATTCACACAGACACCCATAAAGATTATGACAAAATTGAGAAATCTTGCTTAAACTCTTTCCAGGTTGTTCCATAATAGCACTTTACACTGTTTTATCGCAACAAAGTTAACAATCATTTAAAAAAAGTAAAAAAATGAAAAAAATGAAAAGAAAGTGACCCATCTAATCATAGAAGTTCAACAAATCAACTATTAGAAAGCAATCCGAAACAAGGAAATAATGGCAAGAAGAGCTGATGTAAAATATTAGTCTTAATAACATTTTGAAAAAAACACGTATTATATAACAATAGGCATTTGCAATGAAGAGAGTAAGTGAAATCAAATGAAGAAAGTTCCAAGTGAATATCAGATAAATAAAACCAGCAATTATTAATCTCAGACAGCAAAACACAGGAGTTAGTAAATCGGGGGAAAAAACACATGAGTAAACTCTAAATGCTGAAAATTTCACCTCAACAGAGATGTTACATAATAAATAATACGAAGATTTACAAGAATATTTTTTTCCTTTGCTTCTTGGATTCATTTCCAGTTATCCTTTTTCTCTATAAAGCTAATACATTTATTACAAACAAGAGGCATTTAAACATTTCTATATATTGGCCCAAGATTGACTTCCCCAAAGAGAATGCATCTTTCAAGTGATCACCTACACAGCCGCAAAAGTTAAAGAAGAGTTAATTCAACTTCTAAGGAAATTGTCAAAAATCTATCATGGTTTAATGCCAGTCAATATGTAAAAATAAACAATTACAGAAACCCAACTTGAAAAATAAATGATTGAAGATTTAGCATGGGAACTAGACAAGAAGAAACAGACATTGAAGCATAGATTTATATGAATATCTCAATGCAAAGCAATAAGTTGAACCTTCTGGATCTGGTCCTGTTTTTCTTCTCTCATGTAGATAATCAGCCAATGTAAAAAAAGTCAAACCTTGGGCAAGAAAACAAACAAGCAGCAACTCATACCTCCAATAACTTTTTGAATTTACCATTTCATGAACCTAATCTATGAGTAACTGAAACCTAGACATTATGCAGAGACTTGATCCCTTCAATGTAGGTAGAAGCAGTCCCAGATTTTCCAACATATAGAAACCGAGTCCACAAAACATGCATATGGTCATTTTATCCATTGCAAAAACATATTAGGGTTGCTCAAACTCAGATCTTTCACTTCTGGATTCAAGGACAACAGGTTTCCAGTAAGATTATCTGAGAACCAAAGTTGCTCTTTGAGTTAACCAACAATATCTAATGGGATCCACTTGCTAAGGAAGAAATTCTCACAAGAGTGAACATCATCCAAAAATTGGTGATTCCTACCACAAATTTTTCCCAGCAAGATCCAGTTAAGGAATCGCTGCTACTTTTAATATGTAGCAGATGTAGAACTAAAGGGTAAGAAAAATTGTTCCACCAGGCAAAACAGCAAAATAAATGCAACACAGTCCAACAAGTACTTCAAGCATGAGAAGTAAAAGAGATCGATGATGGAAGAAATTACCCAATAATTCCATTTGGCACATTGAATATATGCTAGACAGTTACCATTCTGTGACTCATTTTCAAAAGATTTTGTAACTAAGAAAATGTGGAGGTATAACTCTTTGACTAGATGTTCCTATAGCTATATGATTTAGGCATAACTTCCTGATTGAATGCATATATTGCTTTCTCCATCAACAGTATGGAGCAAAGATTGTCATCCATAAATGAACATCCACTTAGCTACATGACACTTCTATCTACAACAGATTCCACTGAAGGAAAAATCAGCTAGGATGCAACTTGCTGCGATAATATGAATGCACAACAAAGCAATTCTCAAGCTAGACAGGGGAGGATTAAAACGATTCATAAAACATTCATGAAATGCATAACAGCAACTCTGTTTTTTCCAATTATTCAAGAATCATTAATCATGAACAGTAAAAGATAAAAAAGCATTCATTAACCATAATAGTGAGAACGAAACTTGCAATAAAGAGGACATTAATATCCCATTTTCTCAAATATAAATACATAATTTTTTTTTTAAAAAGAAAAAAAATATTATTGAGATAAAGGAAGGCTTACTGGCCGCAAAGGTAGACCAATGGGGCTAAGGACACAGTTTGTTTTTGGCACCATCCAATCCTTAGGATGATGGTATCTACACGAAGAGCCAAATTTACAATCCCCTGTTCTCATGTAGAATTGGCACTCAGGTTCCCCCGGTCTTTCAGGAAACATATTTTCCTTCTGCCCACTACTTGAAGGTCCCACTGATGAAGACGATTGTGAATAGGGTCCAGCATATGCAGAAGCAGAAGGAGATAGTGGATGCGTTAACCCAAATGGTGAAGCCGTCATATTTTGCGTACTTGGTGAGAGTACTGGACTAACAGGAGGCTGTTGACAACAGATAAAAGAATAGCATTTTTTCATGTCAAACATACAAACTAGCAAGATTTCCAAACTAGATTTGAAAATATTTTCAAAGGAAGTATCTGTACTCACTGGGTAGGGTGTCCACCCAGGCACAGGGACCACTCCAGGGGGCAGCAAAACAGGGCCATAAGGCCCTTGCACATAGGAACCGGGAAGTAGTGGTGGTCGAGCAACTTGCCAGCTGGCTACTCCATATTGAGGAGAAGGAACAGAAGCAGACTGCACCGTTTGATAAAATGCAGGTGCAGGTGTTGGCATCGAGATGCCAGATGGTTGTGGGTGATGGAATTTACATGTTACACCAAACTTGCATTGTGCCGTTTTCACATAGTAGGAGCACTCTTTCTCGCCCTAAAAAATACATAAACAAAATCTGTCAATAAAAGCTAAATCCACACAATAGCCTCAGCATTCCACTGCCCTGAGTTTCAAGAAGTACTATTGTCTATGTCAAAGAAAGCTTTGAGACTGAAAAGGAAGCATGAAACCATACTCTACTTTTAGGCAAATAGTTAAACATATAGAATTAGGAAAAGGTTGAAAGAATTCAGACCGGTCGTAATGGGTATCCGTAATAATTTAATGACACGGGACTGGCTGATCCACCTCCAGGTTTGGGATGATGGTACTTGCATGAAGCACCAAATTTGCAGGTACCAGTCTTCAAAAAGTACTGCAAATTCACATAACTGGTTAAGAAAAAGAAGAATAACAAAGTAAATGAGGATTATTTGAGAAATGGACAAAAACAGAAGTTTTTACGTTCATCTTTCCTAGTTAAATACCACCCATCAGACTTAGCCTGTAAAGCTTAAAAGGTGATGATTCAAGCGCGTATAGATAGTACTCACAGATTACCTGACATACAGGTTGACCTACCCGCTCCGGGTACTCCCCTGCTTGTCTGACGAGTCCGGCAACCTAACAAAAAACATAAAAAATCCAAACTTCACGCAGAGTACAGGAAAAGCTTCTAAACAGCTCTGACATTGGAGTTCCATGTGTCTAAATAAGCACATTTTCCAGGCAGAAAAGGATGAGAGAGCAAGAAGAGTCAGATCAGACATTTTGGGCGTAACGGCTGAGAAGTAATTAAAAATCGGTAACCATTACCTGGGAACGATCGCGCGGGTGGTTGAAACGACACCTCGCGCCATATCCACAGAATCCCGTTCGCATGTAATAGACACAGTCAGGCTCGCCCGGGCGCTCGGGATAGGAATCTCGGCCGCCGACAGTCAACTGCCACATGGTTTCTACAATGCAATGCCAAAATAAAGGATCACACGGGTCGTCGCAATAAAAACCCTAAGATTCGACAGGAAACGGAAACTCTTACGAGGCTCACCTTCGAGGCCAGTGTCGGCCGCGGGGGCATTCCATTCTGTGGGAGGATCGGACTGCGACCCCTCCGTCGCCGGGCGGTTCCTTCCGTACATGTCCATCGAGAGGCGGGTGGACCCGGCGCGAGAGGGACGGTGGAGGAGTGTAACGGACGCGGGGGTGTTGTCCAGGCCGCGGTTTTTCTCTTTCGCCTCTTTTTCTCTTCTCCGCCTGTGGAATTCTCAGATTCCGGAATCGTCCGGAATGCCCCGCGAGAATCCGATCGGAGGGGAGGACAGGCGCGCCCTCTTCGTTCGTCTCCCCCTTTCACTCGCCCAGGTGCAGACTCTCTCCCCCCTCGCTCCCTTCTCCCTCTCTCTCTCTCTCTCCCTCTCTCTTTCTCTCTCTCCTTCCCTTCTCTCTCTTCTGTTCTCTCTCTTCTGTTCTCTCTCTGTGGTCCGATTTGAAAGCGTTTGATCTTTGGGGCTTTTTCTCGGCCCCTTTTCGGCTGTTTGTTCAGGTTTTATACCCGCCAAAGCCAGAATTCGCCTTGTATATATACTCCACCCATTAAAATAATACACCCCCCCTTGGAATCTCGCGGAAAATTCAAAATCGTGTTACTAATTTCTCCTCCAACATCCCCCCTGCCTTTCCCTCGAACTTCCTCACTGCCACCCCCTCCCCTCAACACTCCTCCACCCGTTCTGCAGTTCACCTCCCGTAGACCGTAAATCACTCACCCGCAGCCGCAGATTCAATGAGAATCTGCCCGCAGCAAATTAAGCCAAAAGCCAAACACTGTCCAAATTAACACGCTCTCAAACAAGAACCCACCTCTGACTCCTTTTCTTCTCTTCTCTCTCAATGTACCTAAGTCCATGTACCAAAAGTTCCAAACTCATCTTCTTAGGCTTATCTAACACCACGCATTGCAACTATTCCATTTTTTCACTCGCTTCAATGTAATTACAGTACGTTAAAAGCTCCAAAGCCAATGAAACTGACTTGAACTTGCCGTTACTAAGTTATCTAACCATATATACCACCATCCTCCTAGTAGTTAATGTCACCAAATCCTTGTGCGTGTGACTCGTTTTTTTCGTTTTAATGTACTTAGTCGATATGCCAAAACCTAAGGTATTTTAATATTATGCATCGAAAATGACTTATCAAAACTGACTGGTTTAAGGTGAGCATATCAATAATAAACTTAATTAATTATACTATTTATCATAACTGAGTCACTAAACTATAATCTACAGTCTTTTTGCTTGCGCCTAATTAGGTCGTGCTTTAAGAGCCGCGTGGCCAAAGCGAATCACGGGGCTCCCCCCAAGCCCCGCGCGGGTAGTTCCATGTCTGGGCGCCCGTAATTCGCTTTGGCCGCACTGCATTTTGGCCAACGGATCCGGCTCGTGCTTTCAAAGCTTCGATTTTTTTCTTTTATTTTTATTTTTGTTTTATTTTTTTCTGCTCCTTCGGGGGTAGGACCGTTATTCATGGGCGATAACTGGGGTAATGAGGTAATCGAGGCGGGGAGTGAGGGGACTCGGAAAATCCCGGAGGCTGCCGCGGGGAAAGCGGACACGCGAGACGTGACGCTTTTATAGAGGGCGAATGGGGAGACGACGCGTGGAGACATGCGGCCCGCGTAAGAGGGTGTGGGACCCGGCGGTGGGGGGAGGGTATTAAATGTAACCCGGACAAGCGCGGAGGTGCGCGTGGTGTAGGACCGAAGCCGCTTCCGCGAGCCTCGGCGCCGTAGCTGGATGAGAACCGAATCGACGGTCGAGCTTCGTGCCACGTGGGATATCGGACGGTCGGAGGTTGAAGATGCGCGCGGGCCAGGGTTCCAGAGTAGGTGGAGATTCTAAATGCACGTAAAGACTAAGAACTCCCGTCGGTCGTCGGTTAAAAAGGGCCGAGGAGACCGGGAGTGAGACGGGATGCCGTACGGTCCGAGAGAAAGAAGTACGGCTTCGTCGCCGCGATTCGTCAGAGGAGACCGGCAGTCGCCGGTTGACGAACAGACGTGGCTGCTTTGACTTTCGTCATCCGCTTTTCACAGATTCTGTCATTCTGCGGCTCTCTTTTCACCCCGGACCAGCCGACAGTAATTTTCGTTCCTTTCTCACCCACATGCCCCTGTAACAAAATTTACAGTCGTGACGATTTGACCAAAGACCAACCAAGCTTAATATTTCTACTAATTTTAGATTTAATTATTTTTTTATAACTAATTTTTACCATGATTCTGTATAGCATTAATTTATGAGAGTAATTATCTCATCTCTGGCATTTATCTTAATAATTTTTTTTTTTTCACCGAAGCACATTTCTAGAAACATGGAGAATCCAAATATAATGTGTTTGACTTGCAATAGGTTTAATATTCATAATCACTATGGATTAAATATTGTAAAGATCATATTAGTTTGGAAAATCATATAATACCCTGTGGGGCTCATACATCACTCAATCAAATTATGACTTGTTTTTTTTAACATTGTGGGACCAATATTGTGAGACCCATTTATTAGAAAAGCAATAACCGCCAATTAATGGATTTTTAAGCTGTTCTCATATGTGAGCTATAATTAGTGAGATAATAATACACAGGAACTTAATTATAAATTACTAATTAGAGTATCGTCTTTACAGAGATTTTTTAATTATGTTGCAAAATTGAGGTATCAGACAAGGTACTTGTTGACCAATGAGAAAATGCAAGGTGAATATATATATATATATATATATATATATATATATATATATATATATATATATATATATATATAGTAACATTATTCAATCTTAGGATATAGTGTCTTCCTTTGAATATGAGCTAGGCATATCATAAGTTACATCATGCTGTATTCACTATGGTTTCATACAACAAGTACAATGGTTCCTCTCTCTTCCATTTTGGAGAAAAAGAACTGATATTAGTTAGGCTCTTGAATAGATCCCACACAATGAAACTAGTTTAATCTTGCTGAGATTTGAGTCTCTACATCTGACTTGGTCGGTCCCAGATCCGTTTAAGACCGTGTTTAGTCAAATTGGTTTTGATAACACTGGTTTGCCATTGGGGAGCCCGGATCCGCTGGCCAAATTGTAGGTAGCCACAGCGAATCACGGGGTGCCAACTGAGCACTGCACAGGGGGTCCCATGTGTTTGGCGCCCCGTAATTCGCTGTGGCTACCTACAATATGGCCAGCGGATCCGGGCTCGCCATTGGGGAGGTTGTATATATATATATATATATATTTGTTGCTCATTAATTTATGATAATGGTTGTGAAAAGGCAGTTTAGGTAGCCTTTGGATTCTAAGACTTTTCATAATTGGAGTACTCCATCTGATAAAGGAAGATGGGATTCCATCCTTTAAAAGGGGTGAACTTAATTAGACCGTTTGTCTTAAGGGCTATCTACATTTGTCTTGCTCGAGACCGCAGCCATTAGCATCTGCCCCCTCCCTACCCTCCTTGGGCTAAAAGATGAATAATTAGGCGAGCAGAAAGACAGGATTAAACAACTTGAGAAGCAAAAAGGGGAACAGGTTTCTAAAAACACTCATTGGGTTCCCAGCAATTTTTCAATCGGATCCTTCTATCCCTTTACGTACTCTTCTCTCTCTCATTTGCTCTCTCTCTCTCATTTGCTCTTTCTCTCATCTGCTCTCTCTCTCTCTCTCGCTCATCTGCTCTCTCTCTCTCTCATCTGCTCTCTCTCTCTCTCTCTCTCATTTGCTCTCTCACTCTCTTTCTCTCTTAATATTTCTCTCTCTCTCTCTCTCTCATTTCTCTCTCTAAATATCTCATTTTCTATATCTATCTCTCTCTCTCTCATTTTGTCTCTCTATCTATCTATCTCTATATATATTCTCTAATATCTCTCTCATAAATCTCTATTTATCTATATCTCTTTTTATCTATCTAATCATCTGCTCTCTCTTCATTTGCTCTCTTTCTCTCTCACACTCTTTCTCTATCACTCGTTTGCTCTCTCTCTCTCTCACACACTCATTTATGCTCTCTCTCTCTCACACACACACTCATTTATGCTCTCTCTCTCACACACACTCATTTGCTCTGTCTCTCTCTCTCACTTGCTCTCTCTCTCTCTCTCTCTCTCTCTCTCTCTCTCTCTCTCTCTATATATATATATATATATATATATATATATATATATATATTGTTTTAGACCCAGAAGAGCTCCTTTTCAGGATCAATTAAAAGAAAGCTTAAGATCAAAACAAACTCAACTAATATGTATTTTGGAACCATTGTGTAATTCTTCACAATTGTGCATGCATGTGTTTTAGAAAACCAAATTCACTTTCAAGAACCGCAGGTAGTAGTTAATTTGCATGTGTTTAAGTACTTATGTAATATTTTAATGTCCTTAAAAGAATGACCTTAATTATTGCAGACATATATATAGCTAGCTAGCACTTTTGTTGATCAGCTCTTCCTCCTCATCCTCATTATTGTTTGTTCTTAATTAACAGATTTATGGCTTTTGTACCCTCTGCCCTAACCCTTCATGATTTCAAAAAACAACCTGGCCGAGGTATCAGCCGACAATTCAACACCTCCACTCATAATGTTTCTATATATCACCCTCCACTACCTTCGTCTCATATACACTACTACCAATGTTTAAGTTTCTTAATTAATTGATTAAGTGGATATATATATATCATTCAAGGAAAACCTTCCCTACATGTAAATTAAATTAAAGTAGAAATAAGAACATGTTAAAGTTCTAATTTATATTTATAAAAGTACCTCTTCCTTCTAATTTTTTCCTAATATACTACTACTTACTAGTATTATTTAATACTAGAGATCACTATTTTAAAAAACCGAACCGGACCGGCCGGTCCAACCCGGTTGAACCAGAACCGGAGGCCAATCCGGTTCTTATTGACTCGGCCCCGTTCTCTATAATCAACATTAATTTTGTCTTTTTACCTATAGAAATATAACATATTTATAAAGTATAGAGGATAATATTCAATGGTTGAACCATTGGTCCAACCCGGTCTAACACATTTAGTTTTTAAAACATTGGTAGAGATCTTATTAATACTAATTAATTGTGTTTTTAGTCATGGACATGGTGATGTTTACATAAAGATATTAAAAGCTTCTGCATAATTTAGTTCTTGACTATTTGTAGCTGTCTAGAGAGGAATCCCACCATTTAATTACTGAGAGGTACGTACGTAGCTAGTTTTCTCAGGCATTATCCTCGTCAATTAAATGAGCGATATTGATCGATTTTACAAGTGATTAGTATGTTCCCTTCAGTATGTAGATCACATATCTTTGCTCCATGACGATAAGACCATCAGAGCATATTCATGTCTATCTGCGAAAATGCACCACAAAAATCACAAGTGGACCTTGCACATAGTTTACATACTCTTATATAGAAGAATTTACAATTATCCAGATTGATTGATCACATATGAATATTTGCATAATTTTGCATGAATTATTATTGGTGGGTCTTGCCTCATTTATGAATGTTCCAGGCGCATGGGACTAGACCAGAATAATGCATAAAAACTGAGGCATGCATATTATCTTTTATAGTAGTTCTATTTATTTATAGTATTTAATTATGTGGTTAAAATATTTTCATTTTTTTTATTTTTAAATATTTATGAAATAGCTAGAGACATCTAAAAAAAAAAAAAAAAGAGGATATAACTTGAACATATTAATTAACCTAAAAATAAGTCTCTTATTTTTATTTTTTTAAATATCTTAATATTTTAAGTGACATAGGTAAGATAAGTGGTGTTAGGGTTTCCCTTTGAAATCCGTTACCTCCCATAGTAATAACTCCCGTGTGACTACTGAGCTACTGCCTAAGATCCCAAAATAATACTGAATATTAATTGCGACTGGGACTGGGAATGGTTTTTAACAGAAAGCAAGAGGCACTGCATGAAAGAAGAGACCCAGTTGAAATTCGTCTCCGCTGAATCTTATCGTGATCCACCACCCGGGCCTCCTCCTTTGGCTTTCTTCCACAAAGACTGCCGACCCTTATTTCTCCATTAATAAGGTTTTACCACCTGTGTACATTTCTCCATTAATGTGGCGAGCCAGAACTAGCTAGAAACAGTCAGACCTCGTCCAGAACAAACCCCATCTTTACACTTTTGCTCGTCTTTCTGTGCTTTTTCTCGAGCTTCGTCAGTTGTAGAGAAAGCAACGGGGTGAGAGTGTAGATGTTACTATCAGTTTAATGAAGGATAATGCTGTTGCTTTACTCAGACGAACCCACTTTGGTGGCTAATTGAAGTGCCATGACCACATGTATTTCTTTTCTTTAAATATGATTTGGACTTTTAAGTACGTAAAAATAATTGAGAAATTATTACTAGTGGTTAATCAAGTTGATTGGGTTAATTTAAGCAAAATTGAGTGGATTACTAAAAAAAAAAAAAAAAAAAACTCTTGGATAGAAAGAGGCGCTTTTTAAGAGGTCGGATCCGCTGGCCAAAATATAGCGTAGCCAAGCCCAATCCCCAAGCACTCAGACACGGAACTGCCTGTGCGGGGCTTGGGGGGCGCCCCGTGATTCACTTTGGAAAAAATGCAGCGTAGCCAAGCCCAATCCCAGAGTGCCCAGACACGGAATGCGCCGTGCGGCACTCGGGGATTGGGCTTGGTTACATTGCATTTTGGCTAGTGGATCCGAGCTCGTTTTTTAGCGACACTTTGTAGCGTACGTAGCTTCCCCTATTGGCTACAGATATCCCTTGTTTGGAGCGGATCTGGGCCCTCATGGCTTCATGTTGAAGTAGTAACATGGGCTCGGACTTTAATATGGGCTTTCATGTTTATTATGGGCTAAAACGTTTATAACGAGCCCATCACCTCCTTTGCGTCGAGTCTTTCGCGAGTCAACTCTATGAGTCTCGAACCAGTCCTTTTACAAACCGAGTCAACACGGCCGAGGTAGACTCGTCTGGGTCCGAGATCGGCTTATTTGAGCAGTCTTGTGCGAGTCGCGGGAAGCTGTTGCCGTGACTAAGCTTTCTTTCCATGGCGAAGGGAGAAAGGAGTGACGACGACTCGGAGCCTCTCTCGGAGGCTGATCGGCGGGCCCTCAGAGGGAGCCGATTCGCCTCCCTCCATTCTCTCCCGACACAATCCTCGGCTTCCCAACCCAGGTCAGTTCTACTCCGTTTTATACATACCGTTTGATTAATTCTGTGTCTCTACTGAATCGCCCCAAATCTGTTACCTGTGGATCTTCCTTCTCCTCTTTTAATTTCGATACGAGAATTTGTTCGAATTGCTTGTTACTGTACGTGATGGAAGGCATTTTGTGATTTGTAATTAAAAAAAGGTTGGCTCACCCGGGGGGACCTATGAAGACAAACAAGGCTGCAGCTTTGGCTAAATTTCTCGAAAGAAAACTGCAGGAGCCGGGTGGATTGAGCTCCATAAATCCTGATCTCCTGGAGCGGGCTGTGGCGAACGCAAAAGACACACTAAAAGCTACTAGTAGTCGTAGTAATGGACACTCTCCTTTGACTCTTCCATGTTTTCTTATCTATTTTTTTTTTTCTTTGAAAGATCATTTCTTTGTACCTTCCTAAACTTAGTTTATCTTCCGTTCACGCATATTATAGGGGAGGCCTAAGCTGCTCGATCTTACGATCAACTGAATAAATGTAATAATAGCTAAATTTAAAAGATTAGAATCCCCAGTTTGTTGCACTTGGAGGTTGACAATGACAGATGACTCACCTGCTCCAACTTGGGAGGCGGTGAAAGAATTAACTAGGTTTGTTTGGATTTTGATCATCCCTGTTCTAAGACATCAAAAAGTGAAATAGAAACTTGTTGAGCCTTGACAAAGATTCTTGGAGATATGATAGGGTGCAAAGAACTAATATGTGATGCCTTTAGAAACCAGTAAAAGGAGTCAGGTGCCTTATCTGATTGAGATCTTGCGGAACCAGGAACTGATGGTGGATGGAAAGGCTTATCTTTCAATCTTTAGTTTGGAGGGATAGCCATTGCGATTCAATTGTCTGCTTTCACACCACGGAGCCATGCCAAATTCTACAATCCAAAGGTGAACTTAAGCTAGAGCTGCAGTTCCAAGAAAATAGAAAATAGAAACAAGAAAGAGATAGATAGGGAGAGATTGCAGAATAATCCACTCTATCATTGATTGGTAATCTTCTCTTAGGATGAATCTTTACGTAATTGTAATCCAGATATATTTCCATACAGGAGGCTTTTAGTTCTAACATGTTTCTTGTATTGAAATGCATCATCCCCTTCCTGAAGGTTGTGGCAATTGAAGCAACTAGAATTTTTCCTCTGTTCTTTTCTATTTTAGTATACTCATTGCTTAACTTTATCCGTAAGCATACTTTCTTTTCTTCTAGTATTTTTAGTCAGGGAAGTAGCCACATTATTCCTCACCTTTTTATATTTATTGCCAATTGTCAAATGTGGCAAAAATTTGTATGTACAGATATATCTCTGTACTTTTGAGAAATCACAGTATTTGAACTTAGAAATATATTTTCTACTTTTTCAAATCCTTACAGGTGGGACCACTTTCGGACGAGTAGTTCAGCATGTTGACTCATTTGGTGACCCTGAGGTGCCCTGCGAGTAAAATAACCAAGTTTTATTAAAGAATGGCTTTTCAAGTGGTTTATGGCTAACTAGAGAATATGAACTGCAGCACCTTCACCAAGATGAAACAGAAAGCCAAGATGAGAAAGAAGAAACCAGAAAAGAGAAAAAGAAGAGAAAGAAGCACAAGAAAAGTAAAAAGAAGAAGGTATGCCTGGATTCAGAGATTTCTGATTCATTTGTACATCCTGCCTTTTCCACTCCATATTTGTTGGGTGTGTTACAATTTGAAATATTTCTGAAGCAGTGTGCTTTTTTGAGAGGTAGTGTGAGCTGTGTATTTCTGATCTGTTATTTAGTTTAAGATCTATTTTCTTCTTCATGCGAGCATTTTGTGTTTGTCCTTTTCTCGTTTAATTTTCCGCTTCTTCATCAAGTTGTAACTGTTTTACCACGTCCATGCCATGGAGCTTCTAATAGTATAACAGTTCGTTGCAAGAAAGTATGTATCTGTATTTTTTGTGCATCAGTTTTCTTTAGTTCGTTCATTGCGTTCCTCATTTTAAATTCCATCGTATTTTCTTATCACCTTTCATTTTGTATAAACCTGGCTTCACTCTTTACGGAGAGTGGTCTGACCCTTCCCTTCGAGGAAAGTAAGGTGTGGACCTTTATGCTTTCTAAAATAGAGAAGTGAGGGAAAGTGGAATTTCCTCTCCCATTATAAACTCAGATGACCTTTGCCACTCGTACTTTCCAGACTCGTTGTCTACCCGTTCTCCTTGTCAATATTTAGTTGCTTTCTGCTCTTCAGTTAACCATGCAAGTAAACAAGGAATACATGTCCGAGACCTTCTTTCGCACCTTGCTGACTACTACGATGCTTGTTATCAAAATTTCTTTTTGACTTGGCAATTTTGCAGTCAGATAGAGATACAGGGACTGCAGAATTTGCAAGAAGGAAAAAGAAGAAGTTGAAGATGTGATTACCAGGTTTAGTTTCCATTCATCATCGAGAAGATGTACGAGACCAAACAAAGATTAGCAGGTTTAGTCTCAATTCATCATCGAGAATATGTACGAGACCAAACAAACGGTGGCAACTTATTTGTAGAGGCTGCCACCAGTCATCAACTGATTTCTCTCTAGGGTATCGAGTTACAGGACGTTAATTTTTTTTTGCCATGCAATCAGAGCCACGCTGCGGGACTGTACATGATGTAGTTCTCTTCGTAGCACGGCAAGTTTGATATAAAGTTTGAAAAATATTTGTTTATGCTCCGAGTACTGCACTCAGGTTTGTGTTTTTGCCCTTGTGCAACTTACTGTAGAACTTGTACAGTTCGTTCTCTCGTTTCCATGTTACTACCCAGGTGCAGTGTGAAAAGGTGCGACAGGCGTCCACCTAAACAAGAATGATAAGGTTCCAAGATCACTGAATAGGATACATAGTAACCTAAATAAAGCAGAACTTCCAGGTAGGAATGGTAACAAATAACTGACCTGCGAAGGTTCTTATGTTAAACCAATACCCGTCTCTGTGTTGGTCTTACAGCTCCATTACCTAATTATGAGAATCACGGCAATTGGTTTTATGGTATTCTTGCTGTACATGAGGTGTCTCAGAAGACTGCGCCACATCGCAAAGCAACATCTGACGGCTTGTATATACTCAATGCGATTGTAAAGCAAATAGCAATAGTTCGAGCACATACATACCATATCATATTTTTCCAAGCAATTTTTACTTATGAGACTAATTATCTTTTGAGATAAAAATGAGATAAATAGATACCATCTCGAACTGAGGATAGCATACTACCATAATCTGACCTCCTTTCCCTTAAAATTAAAAGGCTATACAGAGTTTTACAAAGCATTTACACAAGTACAAAATGAAGCCTTTCAACAGCCCCATTAACTACTAAGAGGGTAGGATAAAAAATAAAAAATTAACCCCTTAGCCATATTGGCCTGACGGTAAAGATCAACAACTGTGGCTCCACACATGGTTGAGTATAAAGGTTAAAGACTTTCCCTTATGTGCACTACTATTTCATGTTTTCCATGCAATGGCTTCCACTGAGAAGCTACTGTATAAACCTCCCCTACTCTTAAAAACACCAAATTCTCTGTATTTAAATCACCCGGACACTAGGACTTACGAGCAAACATTAACTCTATATACCTTATATTAAATTTTCTTCTGAAGGGACTAATTCTGTTTAAGCAGAGTTTCCAAGGATTTCCGATCAAATACGGGTGCCTTGCATGTGAAATTTTGGCAGACATGAGCCACCACCACTTTGTCCGCAGGGCTGCTCTTTGCCATTTGGGCAATGTTCTGATTGCACTGCTCCCAGAACACCATATCCTCCTCGTTTCTGGGGTCTATTTGAATCACCTGTATTTATCAAACATTAATATAAAAACACCAGATCAGTGATGAGGATCCAAAGAGAGGGAGCTCCATTGTTCAAGCCTGTAATTCAGAACTTTAAATGCTTATACGGCTATAGAGGGTTAGTGACAAGAGAAATAGAAAAAGAAAGTTCTAGGATTGGGAATGTAACAGGCCATGACAACTGGTCTTCATCATCGACTACCACTCCCCTCCCTGAAATATATCAAAACCATCGCACCACATGCTAGGATGAATGATCATGCACCGGGACTCAGTTTTGGACTAAAATATAGTTTTGCCACCGTCCAGTTAGACAATTTCTGATAAAACTGAAGCAGATTAATCACTTTTTTTTTCTGCCACGAGCACTAGAGATCATCTAAGTTGGGCATGCTGCTACAAGAGACTCGGGAAAAATTTGGGCACAAGACAACCAAACTCATAGGTGCAAACGGCAAAAAGTGTAATGATGACGATGGAAGACTACAATTTGCCAAGTTCCCCTTAAGTGTTAAGAAAAGTTTCTTACACTCAATTTTAAAGAATACAAGAGGGATATTTTATAAATGTGAGGGGTACTTTTATAAATGTGAATAAAGCTCTAAAATTTAACAAAATGCCCCTCCCTTCTTCTTTAAATATTTTTCTTGAGAATTTACTTCTTTAAAATTTGAGAGTAGGGAACTTTTTCCTACACTAAAGTATGGGCTAGCCTTCCTCATAAATGAGTTTGTTGACAGAAGAGACTATTAACTTCCACTTACAGTTTTGTTAGGCTGATATGATGCATGAGCAGTGACAAGCATGTCTTGAAATTCAACACAAGATTTTTGGCCAACCAAAACAACTTGTTTCCGTGAAGGAACCATAAGCAAGTCTGCAGCACAGCACATCAAAGGAGTCGCCAAAGGTTGATCTCTCAATCTTGATTCAAAGAGTGCCTGTAATAGTACATATAAAATTGATAAAAAGCATGAAATGTTTTGTTTTACTAGTACCGATTTCAGATAAATTTTGCAAAGCAATTTGTTCTTTCAAACAAGATAGCATCTTGAGAATATTACCAGAAGATGTTCTGCCGTCTGTCTATAGGAGGTAGACTTTTCTTCAGAAGCAATAGATGACAACCTCACAAGATTTATTGCAGTAACTGAGTTTCCAGAAGGTTCAGCTCCATCATGGTCCTCTTTCAACCGGAGTAAAATAGAAGGATCTTCCCCCGTTGTATTAAAATAACCTCCGCCAGACCTATCAAGAAACAGCGTATCCTACAGAGAGAACAACTCACAACTAATTAACTTCTAGGCATTGAGGAAACAAATCCATGCAAAAAAGGCACAATATTACCTGAGTAGCTTGGAGTTCCATTGCCCATGATAACCAGCAGGTCCTACCACTGAATTCATACAGATCCAGCAACCCTGCTATTAGAAATGCATAATCATCCAAAAATCCAGGTGCTTTTGATGGACCATTCCTGTAGCTATGTTGTAGCTTGTGTGTTTGCTCATCATAAAGCTTATTTTTAATAAAAGAAACAGCTTTTTCTGCAATTTTCAGGTACTCCTCAGGCTGCAGGTAAGAACTCATCAACGAACATGCCTCGGTTTCAGGAAAGAAACCATCCAACAAATATCTAAATGGCAAAAGAACACTCACATCATTACCGACTACAGGAAAGTTGAATCTAACATCTCCTTGTTCAGTCTTGGGGATTTTAGAAGCTCTAGCAAAGGCTGAAATTGCAAGTCCATTCCACGAGACAATGACCTAAGCAAACAGCCAACACGTTAGGAGACAACAACTGGAACAAGCACCAGTTAACTCTAGGTCAAAGAATTGACTGTATCTAAGATTTTTGAAGGTTGGGAGCGAGAAGAGGCTCAATTTGGCAATACAAGAAAATAACTGGATACAAAGCTTGTTCAATACCTTGTCATCGAGATGTGGACGAGGACGTTTTGACCTTTCCTTGAAAAGCCTTTCACGACAAGCTCCCAAAAGTGAAGAGTACTCAGCAACAGGCATATTCCACTTTGATGCCATAGTAGGAACATCTTTTCTCTCAATCAACACATTCTTTCCAATAAATTCATCGTGAGGGTCACTCATTGTAGAAAGATCACAATTTCCTAATGCTTTTATGTAGTAATGGTCCTTGAATATGTCAGCAGCATCCCCAAGTATGTTTTCAATCTTTTGTATTATAAGGAAAAAAAAAATCACCACAAGCACAAAAAATAGACTTCAAAATTAACTTTGTTGAGTTCCAGTCAAGTGGATCAGGTGTTTTGGGTTAAAAGATGAAAACATTCTACAGATACTGAATTCGTTCTTAGAGGATTACGTATTAGGAAAAAATTAAGATCAAAGTTATTGTAACAACAAACCTCAGCACTTGTCCAAATATAAAAGGCTCCTTCCTTTTTCTTAGAAGCACCTTCATATTCAGCACTATCCGCATCTTCTGCAGAGTAAATTTCACCCTCCGCACCAACCATTTCTCTCTTAAGATAATCAAGGATATCACGAGCAGTAATTGAGTAGAAGGGGTCTTTCGTAATGACGAAAGAGTCCAAACAAACATTAACAAGCTGACCCTGATCATACAGCATTTTTTCAAAGTGTGGAACTGAACAGGAAATAAGAAAGTCAGAACCCCACTTGATAGGAAAGCAAAATCAAAAGGAACAGAAGCACAACACTCTAAATAAAGGACTCAAAACCTAACAAACACTATGAATTCTTCACAGCCAACGGTAATATTCACAAGGGAATCTACTAAAGCTCACCATGCCAGCATTCGTCCACACTATATCTATGAAAACCACCCCCAATGTGGTCATGAATACCTCCCCTTGCCATACATTGCAAGGTGAAAGAAACCATCTTTAATGCTTTGTTAGCTTCATGTTCCTCTCCATTTTCCAGTAGCTTTCCTGACTGATACAGCATAAACTGGATTTCAACAGGTCGAGGAAACTTAGGTGCTGGACCAAATCCACCAAAAACTTCGTCATATCTTTTTGCCAGCTGAGAGAAAATACAAAACACTAATTGAACTTCAAAGATAATGACTTCAAACAAGATAAAGAACAAAAGAAATATAATGGAAGACCATCTAAATACCTGTTGATAACAACGGTGCAGTACAGCTTGAGATGTTCCATCCTCCAATTTCTTGGAGGAAGCAGTTGAAGATAGAGCTTCTGTTAGCTGCTCAATTGCAAAGTTCCCACTCTTCTGGAGTACCTCTCTTTTTGTATCCCAGGCATCTTTCACTCGCCTAATAGAGGAACAAATGACGAAATTCTACAGTAACTTGACAAAAATTCAACCTTCAACTTTATTAACTTCACATGACGATTTTTTTTTGTTTGTTTGTTTGATAAATACCTGAGTACTGTCTTAAAACCTGGGCGACCATATTTATCATCAGGTGGGAAGTACGTCCCACCCATTAGAGGCTTCAAGTCAGGAGAAAGAAAGACACTCAGAGGCCAGCCACCACCACCATGTAATGCCTGAACATACGTCATATATACCTACAGGATGCAGGAACATGAGATGGAGCCGAAAATGAGGAAACCAGCAAGTGGGTTCAAACCCTAGGTAAAATATAAAATACCAACACCAAATTTAAATAATGGCCTGAACATACATCATATATACAGAACATTGGAAAATGAGATGAAGCTGGAAACCAGCAAGTGGGTGCAGACACTAAGTTACAGATAACATACCAGCACCAAGTCTACATTTAGAAATAGGAAAACTTATAACCTTTTTGAACTAGATATATCAGTTAAAATGGCATGGGTTTGCATAATAACTTGCGATAAAAAAAAAAAACCTCAAATAACCTTTTTGATTCCAGAACAAGATAATTAGATAAGATGATTTGTCTAGAGGTTAGAGAAGCAGTTCTTGGTATCCTAAAGAAATTTTACGTAGACAAACTAAACCTTTTGACTTGTAGAAGGACTTGCCTACCTAAGTTAGACAGATTGGGATTTGCTATGCTTAAAAATTGTGTGGAACCAAAAAGGTAACCATGATCGGAATCTAAATGACACTACACATTCCAGACAATTTTGTGCGTAACCAATTCAACCCAATTTAGAAAAGCATAACTCTTTTAGAAATCACTGATTCCAAAATCTTTAAAAAAAAAGAATAATATCATAAAATGATGAAATGTGAATAACTCTTTTAGAAATCACTGACTCCAAAATCATAATGCATAAAATTTTCAGATAGGGTCAACCATCAATCTAATGATCCTGCAGCAACCCTGTCATGAAAACCAGAGCAAAGTACCTCCCCCCTCCCCCCCCTTACACACACACATACACATTGCACTTAAATATTTCCTTTTATTGAAATTCGAGCTATAACGTTAACCAGCCTGAAGTTACTCCCAAAGTTATGATTCTGTTATCAGGAGTCCAAAAGTAGATATTCCTAAAACTATTTATTGGTGAAGTAAATGAATAATTTTTTTTTTTTTGAGGAAAGTGAATACATTTTTTACTCTCAATTACAAGTTTTACTCCTGTGGAGACCCGAACCCAAGACCTCCCGCAGCAATAACTCCCATGGGACCACTGAGCTAATGCCCAAGACCCCAGTAAATGAATAATTTTGCTCTCTCGAGTTCAAAGATCTCGAAAATTTAACAGAGAAGAAACACCTTTCGGACATTATTTTAGACATCATAAACTGGAATATAATAAGTTCTGTATCTACAAAATGGAGTAAGACAGTGTTAGTGTACCCGATCAACATCTGGTCGCTCCTCTCTGTCCACCTGTAAGAGAAGGAAAAAATCTGTACACATGACCACTCAAAAACAAATAAATGCAGACGATACAAGAGTAAACTTGGAAGTCAGAAAACAGCTTCGGAATTCACATTATGTAAAAGGATTGGTCCGTAAAAAATGAGAATTAAAGGAATAGGCAACCTTGATGCTAACAAACCAATCATTCAACAACTTTGCGACCTCTTCACTCTCAAATGATTCTACTTCCATAACGTGACACCTAAAACGATAAACAAGTGACGTAAGCATATCACAAAACCATCTAAATTTGCGCAGAGTAGCAAAAAAAAAAAAAAAAAAAAAAGAACAGGAGAAGCACAGAAAAAAAAAAGATAAAAAACTCACCAGTGACATGTACTGTAGCCAACTTGAAAGGAAGACATTTGAACAACAAACAAAACCAAGCACCTAGTTAGCTCCAAGTAAGCACGATACCGACTAGCATAAAATTTCGCTAAACGGAAATTTAGCATATCTCGTTACGTAAAATCCACAAATGAAGAGGAATTCACGCAATTCAGCCAGGACATACTTGACAGAAATATCGGAACATTTCTTGCACGCGCTTCCGCGAACGCTTCCTCTCCCCAGGGGTACCAATCTACCTACCAGTACACAACAGTCAACTGTCACAGTCACTTCCGATCGAGTTCCAACTGCTCACAACACGACGTCTGAAGTCGTCTGATCCATAAACCGTCCACCAAGCGAAAATGCTCAAAAAAAAAAAAAAAAAACAAATAAACGAATGAAGAACAAGTATTACCGGATTATGCGCGTGCTGGAGGAGGTAGGGGCTATGCTCCGACGCCAGACGGTTGGTGTGCTTAATCGAAGGGGACGTACCGGCCATGGCGAGAACACGCGAAATTCGAAGCGCGCGAGCGGGAATGGAGAAGGCTCCGGGATTGATTCCGTTCGCAAACAGGCGTCGATTGCGAGACGGGGTAAGCAGGAAGGATTTGAGCATAAATCGGAAGGATATCCGAGGTGCAACGGAATACATTTTAATACTCAGAGAGACTCCGCGCAGAAGCGAAACGCTCCAGTGACTGGAGAAAGTCGCAGGGCGTGAGTCATCTTGTTTCCCGCGTCCACACGTGGAGAGGTTCGTATGTATATGAGCGCAATTTATCTCCATCAAGTGTCCTCTCCTCCTTATCTCTCCTGTAATTTGAGACACGGACAAGGAGGTGGTACCGACTAACCGAACCGACTCCCAGTCTTGGGGCTTCGGAGGTTGGGGCTGAGTAGTGACTGGTGTTTTTAGTACTAGAGAGTGATTCACTTGGTACGTTTAATGCCTTCATCTACATTTAGTATTGCATCATATTAGCTTTTGCAGTTACTTATAAACCCAGTTGAGTAAACAGGTAAAATAAACAAAAATACTGAAAAAACTCAAGATATAAATCACAGAAATTTGAACATATAGCTTTATATCTACTATATATATTATATAAAAAAGTAAAACATCATATAACATAAATATAACAAGATAGCAAAGGTAATATGATTCACATATTTCTTAACCTGCCAAAAATGACCAATCTTTCATCTCATGGTGGGCTTACAGAAGCATTATAATCGAAAAGAATATTGAATGAGCATAACACGATTTACATTCGCTGATTACATTCACGATCGACCTGATGGGTCTCTTCCGACCCCTGAAGACAAATAAATGGGGCATAATGGATTAAGTACTGGTTGTGTCCCAGCCATACAGTGCTTCTTCAAGCAACAAGAAACAGACAAAATCTGTGGAGAGTATGCCATCAACTTGATTTGCTTTTTTTGCCTTTTCTGCGCGTTGATTTCTTCAACTTGGGGCCATTGACAGAAAGGGCACCTGAGGCACTCTTTCCTTCAAGCTTCTTAGCCAACTTGACCACACTTGCCATACCCTTTCTTGCAGTCGCCTTGTGCTCTTCTCTTCGACTTAACATCTTGCGATCCAGTGGCCAGTACGCATAAGGCTCAAGCTTGCCTTTCTTCTTTAAGTCCCCACGAGCTCTCTTGCTCTTGTATTCGTTACCCGTGTAAGCCCAACCAGCATCTGTTGTTTTCTGCTTCTTTCTCCTTTCGGACAACGACTTGGCAGTCGAACGACTATAGTGACTGGTCAGGCTTCTAGTTTCTGTATCATGACCGGAATTCGTGCTCTCTCTCTTCTTAGGTCCATCATCCTCACGAATTACCAAGCGTCCATCTGAATCTACCTCCAGATCATTGTCCATATCTTGTTTTCTTTTCAGCTGCCCTGAGGATCGGAGGGCTGCTCTTGTCTTTTGCCGGTCTAGGAGATCAAGTGGATCATTTTCCAATTGATCGGAAAGGTCTTCGGCCAAACTCTTTCCGGCTGGTCGGGCTCGTGCTGACCTACATTAACAGTCAGTGAAAAAAGTTAAATCACTCAAGACTCACTCAAAATAATTCTTTCAGAAGACCCTCTAATCACATAATAGAGAAGGAAAAAGGGGAATGCTATTCCTGCACATTTTTGTCTATTAAAGATTCAGCCATTTCACGAAATGGATTTCATGTCCATTCAGTAATAAGAAACCTCCATACCTCAATGAAGAACCTTTCGATGTGAACCTAGACTTAGCCTTGGTCCTTGTATCAAAAATTGAACTTGCTTCCATAAGCTCAGTATCACTATCAGCTGCTTCTTCATTGCCAAAATCAGAAAATATGTTTGTGTGATTCCATCTGCTTAGCCTGGATTTTCAAGTCGAAAATGAAATATTAGCAACACACTTAGTAACTGACTGAACATTGTACTATAGAAGGCATTTTCTAACCAAAAAGGATCAATGGTGACAAAAAAACTGCACCTTGAAGTAGTTGCTTTTGACTGAAGGGATCTGGAGTCAGTATCAGACTTGGCAGACATTTTTCGTTCTTTCCGCTCCTTAGTCTGATTATCATAAGAATCAATTAATTGAGTCTAGTCTGTTCATCATAAGACTCAATTAATTAAGTTTAACGAAAAGGTTACAAGCAAGATAAGCAGGCAAACCTTTCTTATGTTGGTGAGAAGTTTCCTATGTTCCTCCGGCATTGCAGCTTTAACAGCATCCAGACCACATTTTCTAACAAGCATTTCCAGAAGTAGTTTAACCTGATACCAAAACACATAGAATGCAGTTGTTTAAAAATGAAAGACAATTAAACAAGAAATATTCCAATATTAATAAACCCAGTTAGGTCTTCTATCGAAACAGTTAGGAAATTGAATAATATAGGATCTATGTCTTAGTTGTTGTCAAATATATTCTGCAACCATGAATTCAGAAAACTAAGCTACACTGACAAAGATCAGGTTTCCACATTCTTCAGAATGTCAGGAATAAAAACCAGGGGACCAGAGACAAAATATATATGACTTAAAATCTTTGTTACTCGTGAACTAGTGGAAGAGCAAAAATATAAAAAACAAATAAATTAATTAAAAAAATCTTTACTTTTATTTTCCATTTAAAAAAATAAATAAAGAAATTGAAAAGAAGAAATAAAATAAACCTTAGCTTTGAAGTGATTTTTGCTGTTGTCCTGCCATTTCAACAATCCTTCCACCATGCTTTTCAAGTGTGACTGCAACCCTTCGGCTTGTGATTTTGCCACTATTACTTTCAGCAGACCTAAATTAGCCTGCATATTTACCATAAGGCACAACCCAGGCTATTTTGCATTTACAATCTAAGCAAGGGGAAAAAAAGTGGTTGAAAAGATTAAAGGAAATCAAACAGAAAAACACATCTTTATATTTCTGAACTCTCTCTTCTTTACATATGATAGTGAAAATGCACTTTTTCCAGTGAAGAAAGTGAAAAGATATTCAGAGCAGCACACACAGAAAAGGGCAGTCAGAGTTTGTACTAAGGAATCCAACTAAATCACTCCAATAAGTCTGAGAACATGCAAAACTGCCATATTTATTAAGATCTAGAAATTCGGTCCAACTGAAAGAGAGAGAGGAAGAGAGAGAGAGAGAGAGAGAGAGAGAGAGAGAGACCTTAATTATTTCTCTATTTTTTCTCTGGAGTAGCAGGTACGCAGACGGGAGTAAGTTGTAAGCAGTGCTGATGAGATCAGAAAACTCATATGCCAAGCGGGCAAGGCCTTTCACGGCTGCACTAATCATATGTGGGGTATCACCAGCTAGACCTCCAGCTATCTATCATATGAATAGAGAAGTTTTTAGTCATTGCAATCTAAATTGTGCAAAATAATGCAGATTGTAAAAAGAATCCAGTATACCATGCTAAAGAATTGTTGTAAGTTTTCCTTCTTGCCACCCTGATCTTCATCACCACATGCATGACCAATTTTCACCAGCAAGTCATATGCCCTATTTCTTGTTTTCTTGTTGGGCTAAAAACATCAATAGAACTGAGTTAGAAGATTCCTGTAATGCTAAGAGTGTGGGAGATACCGAGTGGTTGCAGAAGTTGTATTTGAGTGTTGCATTGTTAAGAAATGTAAGCAAATGAAAGCACGGTGACCTGAACTTGAGGCTACAGATACAGACCAGTTACCAACACGGTACACATGAACTAACCAACAGATATTCTTATTCATTTGAATATTAGGATACTCTTACTCATTGACATGATACCAAATTGAGAACACTAAGTTTGTCCAAATAGTTTAAGCCAGTGACAGAGCTTCATCTCCAACAACATATCTCACACAAACAAAAGAAATAGATGCATGAATACCTCTTTCAAAGCAAGTATTATTTCTGTAAGAAATGAACTGATAACCTCATGTTTCCTTTGTTCTGAAGAATCCTGCATCCACAAAGCAGGACTACTTGCTCAAAATGATCAAACAGAATAGCTAATGCCATCCAATAAAACCATTTTATTGTTATTCATCTCAAAGATTGATAAAAGGACTTCGCTAACCTTCACAACATAAGCAATTAAGAAGAACAAACAATCCAGCCTGTGACGCTTGGCTGAAAAGTGGCAAAAAGGCATCACCTCAATCATCAGCTCAAGTAATCTATTCAGATTACTTCCTATAAATTCCGTGCGTTCCTGAACAATTAACCAAAAATTTTGTCAGAGAAGCCTTCATTGAAATACAAATCAAATTACTGTATTGCAAATCATAAAATTGGGATTCTCTTAAGAACCATAACATACCTTAAGGATGATAGACAGAATTTTATAAGCCTTCTTCTGGGCAAAACCTTCCTCGTCCTGCAGTTCAGAATATCATATAATGTAACCAGGACTCATACCATCAGACAGACCAATGAGACAAATTTTTGAAAATAAATAACCATTGAAGGAACATTGAATCATCAATAAACCTTAAATACTGGCTCTATTGCAACAAATAATAAATTAATTTCCTCAACTCCCAGCCCAGGTAGAAGGGATATCGCCAAGTCCAATAGTTTGATCCTGAAATGACAAAAAAATAAAGTAATGATGATAACAAAACCAGATGCCATTCTTAACGACTTATGACTTTTGTAGCCTAAGAAAGTAATAGGTAATAACAAATTTGCAAAAATAAGCTGGAGATGTTAGTTTACACAAGCCTCTCCTCCATTTAGAGCTTGAACAATAATTCCTTGAAAATAAACAACATTACATAAATTCTACTTTGATGTAGCTCATGAGTGGCTGCTAAATATTGGTGGGGCTCATGCAATGGTGTAATTGCTCAACTGTGGAAGGAGAAAGTCATCCAAAACTATTGAAAAAATATATAGGGAGAAGAGGGAAGACGACAAAAAATGATATATTTTTATTAGAAGCTCATCTGGTGAAAGAAAACCAAAAATTGAACTAATCTGTGAAAAAGAATCTAAGGGGAGTTGATGGCTGAAGCCTCTGCAATCCTAATCCCGTGGAGTATATGTGAAGAAGAGAATCGGAGAATATTCCAAAACAAAAGCCTTGATTGAAAACACATAGCAAAGAGAGTTATCACGAAAGTGGTAGCATGGATATGCACGAAGAAGACTTTCGCCGACACCAATGGCAGCTTACTTTGCCAGAATTGGAAAAGGAGAGCAGATCTTTCCATACCCAGCAAGCTCAAAGAAAACAAGGAATGGAAGTTGACAATGGTGGCAGAGGTGATCTGCAAGTCTGATTTACAACAAGTTTGTTTCCTTTGAGTCATGCAATCTTCTTTTGATTTTCCATTCCAAGCACATTCTCTTTATTTATTTTGATAACATATTTATCATGGATTGAACATATGTGGTTAATCATTTTAGGATGAACCTAAAACTCAACTTTCACATAGAACCAGTGCGGATGTCTGCTTCAGCCAAGGCCCACTTTTTCCAACCATCATTGACTAAGAAACTAAATAAATAAATAAAAGGAAAGAAAGAAAGGGGAAACGGCAGCCAAGAATCTTCAAATGCACTATGATCCAAGACCCACCTCTTGAGTGACGGTGAACTATCGTTAGTTGAATCATCAATCTGCATTGGATTTGATAATTTAGATTGCTCACTAACAGCCTTTGTGACCTTCAGAAGCATCTTCATGGTATTGCTGAAGAATCTCTTCACAAACTTTTTGTCTGCTATCGAAGCGAATTCACCAATGGTAGCCTGAAAACCATGAAAAAGAAACAAAGATAATAGATCCAAAACAATTTCAGCATTTATACTCTATCATATTAAACTAACCACTCATGGCTTAACCAATCATGAAAACAGATTATGAATTCATATTTTTTTACAAATTTGTTTTAGAAAAGACAAGACTTATAAAAAGCCAGAAGGTAATTAATCAGATTTCTCATGCTTTCTGATGATGGCAAAGATATAGTGCTACTCAAGGGAACACGTGCATGTCAAGATATTGTAGCAACACAAAAAACAGCAGCGTACACGGCTGCTGTTTTCTCTAGTTTTTTTTTTTTGAGGAAATCGTGGTTTCCTCTAGTTTTTAGCTTCCATTAACTTATAATGTTTTACTTTCTCAACTCTTCTCAGTAACTACACAATGCTACTTAACATCTTACACTGAGATGCACACCCATATTAAACCTTTCAATAAACTAGTGCCATTTTCCTAGGTTAATGCACAAAAGAAAATTAATCAAACAATCTGACACTAAGTATCTGAAAATATATGTGTTAAGAGTAAAAGGCGCATAAGGTTGTTTATGCATGGGCCTGCATCCAATTGTATATGGGATGTACAAGTTCAAAGAGAAGACCCACATGTAAGGTGGAGTATTAGATATTAGTCCCATAATGAATCACAAGTGAAAAGGTCTTGGATAATCTCTTAGTTGGGAGAGGGATTTCCTAACTCAGCTACTTCCAATTATTTTTGTAAGGTGATGTCATTATTTCTATAAACAGGAAGGAGAATAACCCCTTGCAACAAGGGATTCAAGGAAGGTGCCCTCTATGGCAAGAGAGTTGCACAGAATAGGCAGGTTTGGGATAGAAGACCACAAGATAACAACATCAGACAAAAGATCAATAGTTTCTGAAATGGCAGGTGGTGTTTCCAAAGGGAGCTTTCCCCTCCCCTTCAACCTGTAATCTACCCATTAAGTGATCCTTGACAACACAAAATTCATGGAAGAGGCCTACAAGTAAAAAAATCAAGACACGCACTTCAAAAGAAGAGAATATACCTGCAAACATCCACCGCTATCTGTTGAAGATTTTAAGAAAACCCCAGACAGATCTGAGAAAAACTCGGGCACTGATATCCTCAATGCATTCAAGTTATCAGCAGCAACCTGCTTCGTATAAAGATTCCTTGCTCTCTGTTCATGAACCTTTACTCCATCATCCGTTTGTTCAATATTTTCTTCAAGCACTCTTTTGTTCTGCTGAATCAGAATCTAAATGCCACCGACAAACAAGTGAATTCAACATATCAGTAACATAGATAAAATGGGGAAAGAGAAATAAAATAATACAGATGGAACCAATTAACTGGCCTACCATCCATTCTACATGAAACAGTCTGTTTTACGACAATTTCTTCTTTTTTCTGCCCAGATCATATTAAAGAGAAACAATAAGGAGAAATTGAATATTCAACCTACCTGTATGCTAGAACAAATTAGTCCATGCAAATCCGGCCCTTTATGAAGAGCAGAGGATAAAGCCTTTGTAAGACCACCAAAACTTTTTGCAGTGTCAACAGGGTAGTTGCAAAATGCAGGCAACAAGGACCATAAAGAATATACAAGTCCATCCACAGTCCTCGATGAAACTATACGCCCCTCTCTCTCAAGCTGTTAAAAGTCAGGATAGGAATAGAAGAATATCATGACTGGTCAGAAGCATAAGAATCAACATAGGTTACTCCAGAGAGGATTCCACCTTTTCAGACTTTTGTTGCAAAGTTCCAACCAAGCCCAGAATATCATGCGTAAAGAAGCTTAAATGTGCTCCAACAATGTATTGCTTCAGAACAGGCAGCAACCAAACATTCGCATCAGATAAGTCATCTACATCCAAGTTGAGTGGAAGAAGGCTTAAGAAATTTTTAGGTCCCATAGCACCTACTGCAGACCCAACACATTCAAGCAGCTGGACAGCATAAAAAAGGTAAACAGACAAGGAAATTAATAACAGAACCTATATTTTCCATAAATTTTCAAAGATCTTAAAGGACCTTGTAAGTATAATGTTACAGTTACTGAACACATACTTGTTTCCTATAAATGAGGTCTTCATCTGAAAGCTTCTGCATATCTGCAAGGCTCTGAATACTTCCCCGCATTAGATGCACGGAGGAATCTCCTGTATATTGTAAGGAGAAAATTATCATATGACTAGAAATTCTCTTCTGTTTTCCGAAGGATGATGATTATCATTATTCCAGAAAAATAGAAGACAGAGCCTGCAGACTCACTCCCAAATACAGGAAGAAAAAGAAGTTATATTCCCATGGAAACAATCCTCATATGCCCAACACAAAATCAGTACCCATCAATAAGATAACTTTACAAGATACCAAATCTGAAACCAATGCACAATATGAAGGAAATCTGCAAAGAAACATACCCTGATACTGATTGATGCAAAAGTAATCATAACCTATTTCAGAAATAGCTTAACTGGGAATACTAAGGAAAGCTAGGACCATATGCGACCCATCCACATGCCGCAAATGTCCTTTGGCTATTAATGCACATGATGGCAGAACAGATTTTTCTGCTTCTTTTGACATAATGTTTTGTAAAAGCTTATCAATAAAATAATTCGTAGAAATGCCAAGAAAATGTTCACACACAATATGACTTCACAAATGCCAGTTTTTCAATCCATGTTTTCTGCAAAGATATATGTTTATCTGCAAAAATTGCATTTTCCATTTAAAAGGATCACTAGTTTGCTTGATATAACAAGGAGAGAAGCATACCTAATTTAGCAAACATTGCAGAAACAACCCTAAATGACAAATCCCAGACTGCATTATACTGATAACCCAGCAAACTTTCAATGGTAGCACATATTTTTTCAATAAATGTTGGTCCAGACCTCCCAGATTGATTTACTCTTGATAGATCCAAGCCATCGTAGATCAATTTTTCATCAATACAGGTGTCTACCAGACCTATCAATGCTTCTGTTGCTGCATGTATGGATTCTTCATGTTCGCATGTCAAAATTTCTGCAATAATTCAGATGGCAAAATATCAGTTTTGTACATTCATAAGGGATAGGGACTTTTACTTATTCTTGCAAATTGGAGTTATAACAACATTGTCTCATAAAAAGTTTCAGTACGCAATCATATATGTGGCATATGAAGTGAATGGCTGACACGATATGAGAGCTAACTTAGACAAAACAGGATCACATACTTTCAACCACTTAATGCACCTAAGCACCCGGCTTGGGTTCTGAGTGGAACATGTACGTAATATTAAATCAGGTGCAAGGTGAAGTTTCCTGTAAGGTTGTCCTGATCATAACCATTCTTGGTGGAGCTCTTAAGAGAGAAACAAAATCATTCACCCAGGCTCGGCTGGTTGAAGTTTAAGTTTAATATAGGGGGCTGTTCTACAGTGGGTGCATACTGCACCATTTCAGGAGAATGATTCCACAGACTGAAGATCCTTGTTAGCTGCAAGGGCTGTGGACATACAGGCAGCAGTTTACTTTGCCTCTTGTCATTGAAGGTGAATCTGATGTTGTTGTGAGGTGGTTTACAAGAGGGAATCAGCCTTCTTGGCAGTTTTGGCAGCTGCATGATGAAGCCTTTCATTTATGTCATCAACGTTCTTTACAGTGATGTCTTACTGCAAGAAATGCTCATAGCAGTGTCGATGTGCTTGTTCAGAAAGGTGTTACACTTCGTTATCTTGTTAAGATGCTGTTTTTCCTTCTGATTCAAGCTCATCTTTTATCCATTTATTTATTACTGTTCACTGCCTTATTTCTAGTAGGCCTTCTTTAATTTCTGCAGTCCTAACCACCACTCTCATTTTTCTTTAATTTCAACTAAGAAGCCACACTGGTCAGAAACAAAGTCTTTCTGGTAAATGAGAAATTACACTCGAGTTACCTCCAAGAGCACTGAAAATATAGGGCAGCTTTGGTGCACAAATTTCTCTATTAAGAGAATAAACTCTAGAGACTCCAATATGAAGTAAACGTGCTGTAGAAGTCATCTCCTCCGCTGTTCTCTCCTTCACAGTAAGTGACGAGGCTAAAGAGCACATCAAATCCAGCATTACCTCAGGAGACAACTCAGAAGATGCATTGAAGAGAAAACCTTGCAAGACATTCATAACATGTCGGGTGACAATAGGTTGTTGTAGCTCCAACAGTGTCTTCAAGTATTTAAAAATATTTGTAGAGAACTTCATCGGCATTAAGGGAAGACAATCTTTCATAGCTGCCAAAATATATAGGACCTCCAGGGCTCCTTTAGATTCCTCTGTTGAAGCTGTTCCAGAAGGGCGAGACCCACCAGCAAGCAGAAGAAACCTTTCAAACAGACTAGTGATGCCTTCACTTGCTGGTGCTAGCAAAGATGACCCTTGAAAGCTTTTAAGGATATCACAGAGACATGAGTGAGACTGATTTCTTACCTGCAAGTATATGTTAAATTCTTCAATTAACAAAATCTCAGTAATAGTGAACCGAAAGACAACCAACTGCTTGAAATCACATCTGTTCTCAAATTAACACGCGCCAAACAACAACTGAAGTAACTAAACGCACATAAGTAGAAGATAGCAAAGACAGAAAAAGAGAAGAAAAGCTAAAATTGAACGAAGTAGATTCAACAACCTCTGTCCCTATAAACATACTCGATCTTAAAGACTTCACTAGAAGCGGCATTACATATTCAAGTCTTAACAAAAGCACGTAAATTTTAGCCGAACTGCCAAATTGGTTCACGCGAGGTTACAGTTATCTCATCACAGTTCCATCCCTATCACAACAGACACGAGGGAGGAATGTATGTGCATCAAAGATGAAACTATCTAGACAAAATACCTTCGCTCGATGATCTGTGATGAACCTGAGAATAATTCCATACAAGGAAGCAACGCTCGACCAACTCTTCTTATCACCAGCCACAATTAAATGTGAAATACATTTCAGTCCGGCCTTTACGCCACCAATCGAAACCGAACTATATCCGAGAACCCTTTCCACAGTCTCCGAAATTAAGCTCCGGTTTACTCTCAAAACCGACACAGAAATCCTTGGTACAGCCAAAGACAGAACTGTCAATAGAGCAGTAACTACAGGGTCGGACCCGGACGAATCAGAAGACAAACGAGTCAAGGAAGAAATCGTGGCTCCGAAGTAAGAAATTGGAGTCGAAGGGAGTTTGTGATCTTTCAGCTCTTGAGACATGGCACTGATGACAGCACACAGATGCTGATGATCTTCCCTTGTGGAATTCCGGAACCGCGCAAGCACCGATTCGCAAAGATCCACGGATTCTTCCATTGATAGATGAACCTCGTCCGCTTGTGACGCTTCCATTGAGAGTGTAACGCAGTCCGCTTGTGACGCTTCCATGGGTGCCACACGACCCACACCCTACCCCGAGCTACGGTAGTTTCAGTCTGCAGGGGTTTAGGGTTTTTGCTACGGCTTTACGGCTTACTTGTCCTCACTTAAATATGGCGCGTCCGATAACTAATTCGAATCGGTTGAGACGGTCCAGACTCCACACTGAAAAAATTAAAAAATTTATAGAGATAGATTTGCAGCTAAATGCCTATTCTTTACAAGAAAAAATCTGAATTGATCTTTATTAATTTTTATCCGTGGATTAAAATTAAATATAAATACGCATCTATAATAACAATAATTGTCAGATACAGAAGATAAAAAAAAAATTGGTTGACCTAATCCGTTCATTGCTAACTCATTTTAGCCACGAAATGAGTTGTCGTTAATTAACTGAAGCAACGAACGTTCGTTTGTCGCTAACTCACTTTATCGATGAAATGAGTCATCACCAACTCAATTTAATGATCCGTTCATTTACATTAGAAATTAACACATAAAGCATAAAATAAATTTTATTTTAGCGACTATATTTCTGATAATTAATAAAATTATTTTTAAAACATTATTTTTATTAATTTTTTGGGCATTCCTAAATTTATTTATTTAAAGTAGGAGAAAGCTTATGTGGATAACATTTATCATTGCATTACAGCATTAGAGAAGAAAAACCTGCGAGCTATGAAAGCTTGCGAGTGATGTAGGAAATCCTCATCCTGAACCTCTGAGCATAAGAAGCTCATCGTAACGAATTTAATTATCCACTTCCTTGTTGGCTCCCGCGCCTCTTCCTGCTTTCCGTCTTTCTATTGGTACTCGCAGTAATGGAATCTCTAGTTACGGGCTTCATTTCTACGTTTCCATCATTTTTTGGCCACAGGCAAAAATGCTCTTTCGTTTCTCTGACTTATTCCGGCTGGAAACAAGCAAAGATTGTCTGCATGGCGGTAAGTTTTTTGCTTAATTCTCTCTCTTTTTTTTTTTTCAACTACAACGATATGCAATTCTTAGTCAGTGCGGCAGACATTTATCTACTGCCCAAGTATTCGCTGTCGTTCTAAATTTCTATTCCAGTTCTATTTTTCCTCATTTTTCGCATTTTCCATGTTTTTTTGTTCCTTTTTTTGTAAATATATTTTGTTCGTTTGATTGTTATTCTAAATTTTTTATGAAGCAAATTTCAGAAGGTCTAATTCTATAACACGCCGAGGTAGGCCTTGGATACTTGTGCCCGCTAGTATTGTGTTTGTACTCTGTATATTTGCAATAAGAGTGTCTATGGGCATCTTTGTCAGCATTACTACTGATACTTGCTTATGTAGGTTATGCTAGTTATAGACTCATAGTAGGCTATTTAAAATTCAAACCTCTAGCCTCTAGGTAACTTCTGTGACGTTAGATGCCATGAGGGCCTGCAGAGCATCAAAAGGTACTTAACTAGCATGTCCTTGTAGGATATAACAAGATAAGTGGGAGGAAAGACACTTGATCTTGGGAAAAAGAAATGGTTTTCCTCCTGGAGAGTATTGTAAGGTACTTAACGAGCATGTCTATGGAAGAGAACATAATAAGTGGGAGGGAAGACAAAACTAGGGGTAAAGAAATGGTCTGCATTGTACTGGAGTATGTTTCCTGTTGTGGCTTTATCTGGTATGATTACTGTCAGACCTTTTAGTTGGGACTGTTATCTGGTGTGATTACTGTCGGACCTTTTGGGTTGTGACTGTTATCTGATGCAATTACTGTCAAACCAACTCGTTTATAAGGACTTTCTCAATCATAGTTTCTCCTCTCTTAGTTGGATATGTTTTTCTATAGAAATAAGAAGAAGAAGAAGAAGAAGAAGAAGAAGAAGAAGAAGAAGAAGATGTTGATTGTATCTCATAAAAAGAAAGGAAAAGGCTTAAATTAGACTGTTGTAATACGATGTTAAAAAATTGAGTTCAATTCTATACGGATAAGACTAGCCACCTAGGAGGCCTATTACTCGATTAGACTAGTTCAGTTTGCTTCGAGAAATAAAGGTCAACTGAAATACATATAAGTGATTAAGATGAAATTTTTTTTTTTTTTTTTTAAGATTGAAAACTACTAATCTTATTTTAGAGAGTTGAGCAATCAAACGCACAGGGCCATTGATTCCTCATAAAATTAAGTTGTTGAAGCTTTCACTGGATGGCTGATATAGTTGAATTCTATGTCTCACCACTCAGGAGCCCTATCTCATTACAAAGCTGGATTCTGCAGAGAGGACATGGAAAGAATTATCGGTAAGCCATATGTTTATATCTGAGTCATTCCATGCATTTACACTCTTGGTTTTTTATATTGGCATAAATTTTCTTTTAGGTGAAGCTAGCAGATCCTGATGTTGTCTCAAATCCAAGTGAGTACCAAAAGCTTGCACAGTCTATGGCGGAACTTGACGAGGTATTATCCATGGGTCTTTGTTTTCACTGTAGCAGCATTTTCTCTGCTGAAGAAAGCTCACCTGTAATGATTGAAATTGTCTCTTTATTTTTGTGCTCTTTCTCTATAAAATAAAGGTGGTGTCAACTTACCAGATGTTCAAAGAGTGCGAGAAGCAACTGGAAGAAACAAAAGGTCAATTACCTTTCCTCTATTTCTTTTATTATTACTCAGAAAGGAAGATGAGCTTGTACTAAAGTGGGTTATTTATTTCTTTATTTACTTACTTGGTAATGCAGCTCTAGGAAAAGAGAATGACGCGGACCCAGATATGGCTGAAATGATAGCTTTGGAAGTTGAAACATTATCAAATCAACTTAAAGAGCTTGAGGAAAAGCTGAAGGTTTGATTTTTTTTTCTTGTTCTTGGACTGAAATCTTAAGCGACTTCCTTTTGTAGTTACCTTTTCATGTTAAAATCCATCATAATGTTTCATCGTGTACCAATTGATTAGTTACAGTCTTTTCTTATTCCTTGGGTGTAAATTTTGTTTCTAAACTTTCTGAATCAGGCCTATTAGATTAATTGAGAGGAAACTGTGAGAAATAGTGTCTTCAAAATGTGATGAAATAGAGAACTAAGGGTCAGAGAGTGGCAGTTAAGAGGAGGAAGGGGTGGAGCTGATTCCTTGGATCAGTCAAGATGGTCCCTACCCCCATTTGAAGCTGTTAACTTGTAGTACTATTGTACACTTGAAAGTACAATAAATCTAGGACTTCATATTTATGGTATCTTGGTGTTTACTGATCACTCCACTAACTAAATCTATTATCATTTCACCAACAGTTCTAACTATCTTGACGCCTCTTTGTTGTAAGGATGGTACTCCTGCTGCAAGTAGGATTCAAGTAGGATTCTTATGTCTGCTCCATTATAAATTCTACTGTGCACTACATTTTCTAACTCCTTTTTTCTTCTGAACCTCTTGACTAAAAGTTCTGATTGTCTTTTATATTATTTGTTTATATTGAAGATCTGCTGATGATGTGCTGTTTATTTTGAGTGATAGGTCCTACTGCTTCCTAGTGATCCCTTAGATTCCCGGAATATTCTACTGGAAGGTACGCATTTTTCCCCTACCACCATGATGATGCCAATGGTTTTTGGTCGCATTATGCTCAAAACTGTTCTTCATGTACAATTTTGGACTTATTGAAAATGTTGAAATAGTTTTAGATTTCCAATTACTTTTCTCCTTCCTGCTTCAACTGGGTTTATTTGTTTGCAATGATTCAATGTTGCATTGGGAAAAATTTCGGAAGCAATTCAAAAAGGTACTATCTTAAGCAGTTGACTTATCTTGTTATTTATTTTGCAGTAAGAGCAGGTACAGGGGGTGATGAAGCTGGATTATGGGCTGGTGATCTTGTAGGTACATGTTGCTTTTGTCCATTCTATCATGAGCAGGAAATGTCTTAGGTATCTCTTTCTTTGTGTTTATTAATGTTTTTTTTGTTTTTTGTTTAGATGTTTAATTTCATCAATATTTTAGATGTCTTGTCTGTTGGTATTTATTGGTGGCATATCATATAGCTTCTATTTAAATTTATAGCTTATTTGATGACTATTATCAGTGCATTTAACCAAAGTCTAAGTCTAATCTGTTTTTTTTTTAAAAAAGAACAGTAAACTGCTTCAGTCTGCTTCAATCAATTCAGGATGATAGCACCGCCTTTTTCCTTTTATTTTATTTTTATGTTCTGCATGCTCTCTTTTGTGCTTCATGGCTCAATAATATTTCTTAGTATATTCTTCAGGTGAGAATGTACCAGAAATACGCTGAACGTAATTCTTGGAAGTTCTCTCCTATCTCTAGTTCAGAGGTACTCAAATTATTTTTACTTTTCATATTCTTGATCTGATTGGTGTACTTTGACAAAGTCTTCTCTTGTTAGGCGGAAAAAGGTGGATTCAAGACTTATGTGATGGAAATCAAGGGGAATCGTGTCTATAGTAAATTGAAGTATGAGTCTGGAGTTCATCGCGTTCAACGTGTGCCCCAGACTGAGGCACAGGGTCGTGTCCATACATCCACTGCTACTGTTGCAATCATGCCAGAGGTAGATATCTTTCAAACATTTTACATGCCTCAATTTTTTTCCTTTTTCCTGTAAACTTTTCTGATCGTCATTATCTTGATGACCCTGCTTTCTGGGTCTAGTTATGTTTAATGGGTTTGAGTACTTGATTTGCATAGTAATTGTAACTGTTATACTATCTGACTTCAGGCTGACGAAGTTGAAGTAGTAATTGATCCAAAAGATATTGAACTAACAACTGCAAGATCCGGCGGTGCTGGAGGTACAGAATGCAATTGAATGAATAAGTATTATTTTATGTTGTTTGGGAATCAGCATTCTGAAAGTTGTTTGTTATGCTCTGATCTTTCTATAAATTTACTCCAGAAGGTGAACTTTTCAATCATTCCATGCTGTTATTTGAATTACTGCAGGCCAGAACGTCAACAAGGTGGAAACTGCTGTGGATCTTTTTCATAAACCTACTGGAATCCGTATCTTTTGTACGGAAGAAAGGACACAGCTTCAAAATAAAACTCGTGCACTTCAGTTATTGAGAGCAAAATTGTGAGTTTTTACTGGGTCTCTCATATATTCAGTCCTACCAAAATGACACAGCTATTCATGGAGATTATGGGGGCTAAGTTCTTGCTGGAATATACTTTATGAACTTCACTTGCCCAACAGATTTTATGGTGCCTGAAATGATTGCTATGAGATGTTCACTGCTTACAGGTATGAAATAAAAGTGAGGGAGCAGCAAGAGATGATAAGAAATGAACGTAAATCACAGGTTTGGCATCTTTGATCTACAAAAGATGTATATGCTTCAGGGAGGAAATTCTCATGAATGTTTAGGTAGATGGCACTATTGGAAAATTTAGCTAGTGAATTATCATGATATCATTTCTACTTGACTGGTACAACTCCTTAACCAGTAACGGTCATGAGTTTCTCTTGCCACAGTTGATGAGAAATTTCTGCAAAAAGAGGCTAGGGTGCTTGCTTCAATGGGTAGAAGAAATATCAGTAGTGTGAAGAATAATTAGACATCCTCTCATTAAGTGGAACATCCAGTCAGTTATTACAGGGATTTGAACTCTGCAAAGAGTACAGTACTCTACTGGAGGGATGCACCCTTCGATGGACCATCCTCAAATGACATAGCCATTTAATCTATCTGATTTGAGCAATAAAAATGACACTCTTATGCAATTGTTTTTTATCGTTTTATTTCTCCTCACAGTTAGTCCACTTGTCAAGTTAACTGTTGCATTAGAAATGACCAAATGAAGTTTTGTGGTTGTAATGAGCAGGTTGGTACTGGTGCGCGTGCAGAGAAGATCCGGACTTACAATTATAAGGTGCTTTATTTATTTGCCAATGTATATTACTTACAATTTAGCAAAGGATCACTGATTCCATTCTTACTGGTCCATAAATATAATGAATGATCGAAAACCAATTGGTGCTGATGTTGATCCTTATTATTCACAGTTCAAACTTCTTTACTTTTCTGGCAGGACAATAGAGTTACTGATCACCGATTGAAGATGAACTTTGAACTCACGTCCTTTCTTTCTGGGGATATCGAAACTGCTGTACAGGTGCGTCTCCTGAAATGCAAATTCTAGAATGAATCAACTCTGTCGTTCTGAACATTCTTCTAGGCTAAGATTGTTTGTCTTTAAAGAAGGTTTGGGTCATTTAGGAAAACAACATGGAAAACAAAGTGGTCAATAAATCTTTTTTTTTTTTTTTTTTAATATGGTAACGGCGTCTAATTCTGTGACCCAGGAGCAGAAATAGAAGCATTACAGTAGTCTTCTTATGAGACGCAACCTTCTGCTGCTGTGTAACCTATTTTCCTTTTTCTTGGCAGTCTTGCGTTGCAACGGAGCAGAAAGAACTCTTGGAAGAACTTGCCCAGTCAGTAACGTCTACATCTTCTGCATAAGGTTTATCATCTCTTCTGCGGAGAATGTCCTGAAGAGTTTACTCTGTCGAGGTTGAAACATCTATAATAACTTATAAGACATGAACCAGTTTGACCCATTTGGGCCGGATCCGGTGAATTTTCCGGGCCGAAAAGAGGTAAGCCCGAATTTATTTAAACCCATGTAACCCGGCCCGGTTTGTAGGTCAAACCGCTAACCAGGCCTGGCAAAATCAAATATAATAATTAATTAAAAAAGACCGCTAAATTGTCCATTTGTTAATAATTCGGTGGCTATAACTTGTTTACCTCCTAATCATAATTAACAACCCGACAGGGATTGAGACAGCCCGCAGCCCACGTGAAACAAGCCCGCTTGTCTACTTCCCGAAAATTAGCCCTCTGATCTTCGATAATCCCATCCTCGTCCCTTCTTCGGTTCTTCCCGCCAACGCGTCCTCGTCCCCACTCCGCCATTCGCGTCCAGATTCATCGACACGGATCGAATTTCGTCAAATTCACGAAATTGCCCTTGTTCTTCTTCCGTTCTCCGCGTCTCCTCTTCCACGCTTTATTATCGAAAACTACGATCCGCGCCTCTGTGAGTGAGATCAGGGCGCGGCTTCTACGAATGACTCTTGCGAAGGACGCCGACGCGGGGGCCACGGCGCCTCTGCTGCCGGAGAGGGCGACCGGATCCGGCGGCGCCTCCGTCTCCGGCGCGGTATTCAACCTGGCCACGAGCATCATCGGCGCCGGGATCATGTCCATCCCGGCGACGCTCAAGGTCCTCGGCGTCGCTCCCGCGCTTCTTCTGATTTTCGCCGTGGCCTTCCTCGCGGAGGTGTCCGTCGAGTTCCTGATGAGGTTCACGCACTCCGGGGAGACCAAGTCGTACGCCGGCGTCATGGGAGAGTCGTTCGGGCGCCTAGGGTCTACCGCGCTCCGGATCTGCATTCTCTTCACCAACATGGGATGTCTCATCATTTATTTGATTATAATAGGTACGTATAATTGATGTTTAATTTCTCTTATCGTTCTCTTTCTCTCGCTCTCGCATCACCATGTGAGCTCTGCTCCTGTCACTCCTGCGATGTGTGGTGAATCATTTTTGTCAGCTCGTCCGTCCATTTTCTTTGACTGCGTTGTTCTGTTCACGATTCCAATGAATCGCGTCATGTTGTTAAGTTTTCTTGCTTTAATTAGTGTGGTAGAGCAGCTACGAGAATCTTGTCAGCTGAAGGTCTTCTCTGTTCGTTCGATTGGAAATTTATTATTATTATTCAAAATTGGAATTAATTTCAAGTTTCAACGGATGATTTATCGTTGACGCGAAGACGTCTTTGAAATCTCTGCAGGAGATGTTCTCGCAGCGAGTCAATCGGATGGTTCGGTGCATCTAGGCGTTCTGCAACAATGGCTTGGTACACACTGGTGGACCGGCAGAGCTTTCCTCCTCTTCCTGCTCCTCATACTCCTTGTTCCCCTCTGTATGCAGAAACGTGTAGGTAAGGGCAAACCTGTTTTTCATCCAGCCGTGAACAAAACAACCTTGGTCTAATTTGCTGAAATCATCGGTATATATTGGTGTTTGTGACTCGATTCTATCTGCTGTGAATCCAGATTCTCTAAGGTTCAGTTCTGCTGTATCAGTTCTGCTTGCTGTGGTTTTCGTGGTCATAAGTTCGGCCATAGCTATCTGTGCTCTCTTCCAGGGAACAGCGACAACACCAAGGTTGTTGCCTGACACATCCGGCGATACCTCCTTCTTGGACCTCTTCACCGCTGTCCCGGTTCTCGTCACAGCCTTTACTTTCCACTTCAACGGTGAGACCCGAATAGACAGTCCCTCATAATTGCGAATTTGCGGTCTTATTTACCCATTTTGCCGTCTTACATAGTTAAATGTGTGCTTCTTCCTCCTTGGACGCAGTTCATCCCATCGGAATTGAGCTGCAGAAATCTTCGGATCTGGCGAGAGCTGTTCGGCTTTCCCTCGTAATATGTGCTCTCATCTACTCTGCTGTTGGGTATTCTGGCTACCTTCTCTTTGGGGACTCGACAATGGCCGACATATTAGCAAATTTCGATCACAGTTCTAGTTCCAATATCAGCCCGTTCCTGAATGATATAGTTCGCTTGAGCTACGCCCTCCATCTCATCTTGGTCTTTCCTCTTCTCAACTTCTCATTGCGGATCAGCATCGACGGGCTCCTTTTCCCCAAAGCTCCATCCCTGACTTCTTCCCAGCTACGATTCACAGCTCTCACTATCTGTCTACTTGGAATAGTCTACCTTGTGGCCGTCGCCATTCCAAACATATGGGTGTTATTTCAGTTTGTCGGATCCACGACAGGAGTCTGTATAGCCTTTATCTTCCCCGGTGCCATTGTTCTGAGGTATATAACAATATCTGGTATTGCAAAACACAGGATTCTCGTACGTATGATTTTTCTGCTGCCACCTCCACTGACAATTGATTCCTGTCCTTCTGCAGAGATAAACATGGGATATCATCGACAAAAGATAGAGTTCTAGCCACAGCGATGGTGATTTTGGCAGTACTTGCGAGTTCAATGGCGATTACAAGCAACATGATCAGCCTGCATAAAAAGTAAAAACAAATTGTGATATACGAAAGCTTATTTTTGTACAATGTGCAAGTGAGAGATGATTTTGAGTGCGACAAATATGGCTAGAAGAGATGTGCCAGTAATTGCATAAGAGGAGGAATGGAAATATGACATTTTGGACAGAAGCAGATATCACCTCTTGTGTTGAATATAGATGACTAGGACCGTTATTAGCGCTTGTGAACTATAAAAATATTTAATAAACTATTATTAATAGATTAATATTATATTTCCTTATTCATAGATATTGATCCAATATTTAAAACCCTAAATACAATTGATGTCATTGATAAGTAATTTCTTAGGTTATTGATCATAGACTCATAATTATTACATATTAAAGTTTTCAAAATAGATTAAACCTCAACAGGGATGCTCACAAACATCAAATCTCTCAAAATTCTGAAAGGAGGAACCTCAAAATTGTGAAAGATGCAGACACCTCAAATTTCTGAAAGAAGCAAAAGACTCAAAATTTTAAAAACCACTTAGGGCGACGACAATTGAACAGAAGCAGGTTTGGCTTGGTGATACTGAATATACATAAGATGATTTATCGGGAAAAAAAAAAAACTTACATGTTCCCTCTAGCTAAGCTACATAAAGAGATTTCAACAAGTACAGATTTAATCAGTTTGGCCCAGTCAGTATAGCATCATTCCAAACATTTTTATGACGCTCCCGAAGTTACAAAAGGATTTGCCATGTTATTCCAGCACAGCGGCTACAGCAAGTCTTAGGCACTAACCAGCTTGACCATACGAGTATGTCAAGTTGACTGGATATTACTTCCAACTGATCAGCAGCATTTGAGAAGAGTAAGTGGCCGTTCTGTAAGTAGGCCTTCTCCCTTTTTCAGCCATTACAAGCAACGAAGGAACATACTACTAGTATTTTGACCAAGTATTGTGACTTTCACACATAGTAGATCATTCCCACCTCAATGAGGCTGATGTGAGGGATATTTAGAGCCACAGCTGGTCCTCTACAGTTCTTTCGGAGGAAAGAATAGGCCACATCAATCACAAATTTTTTCAGAAATGAAGAACTCCTTCTAGCTTTTATATACGAGTGGCCCATCACATATGCAACTCCTACTTGTTTAGCCTCAATGAGCTCCAGCAGTTCCTCTTTGACTTGTTGGTCCATGTACTCCGCATTGGGCAGCTCAAACCGGACTCGACGCCGCTGTCTGACCTGGGGCGATTCTTGTTCATACAACGATTGAAGACTTTGTAGTGTGGCCGACTTGCTGCTTCTAACATATGTATCTTCAGAATCATCATTTTCAGGCCTTTCAGACATAATTAACCGAGTGCCAAACCTCTCTGAAGTTCTTACTACGGCCATACGTCCATCAACGGACCCCTCCAAACTACTTGATTGAGATTCCTCAGCTTCCATCTGTATGAACTCTGCAATACTCATTATAAGATTGTTCTCAAAGTTCTCATCATCTTTCTGCACATCTTTATAACCATACCTTACAATGCATCTATACATCCGATAAGCTCTAGGACCGATACGACCCACTAGGTATCTTTCATCTGGTGACACATATGGTAGTGGAACAGACTTCACACAGACAAAGACAAGAACCTGATGGAAGGCAGGAAGGTTTGTGACAAAGTGGCTAAAAATGGAGGGAACTCCAGTGACCAGCTCTGTGTAAATTAGTCCAATTCCTGGAACACGAACAACTCCAAGACTAGGGCCAAGCGTGAGGATCCATTTCATTGACACCTTATTTTGAAGATCAAAGAGATACTTGTGGCGAGTACCATAGTGCCAGACATACATGACTACTATGAAAATGGCCGATAGCACTAGAGGGACCCATCCTCCCTGAGGAACTTTGATGAATGCAGAAGACAAATAAAAGGCTTCAATCAACCCAAAGAAAATAAGGAATGACAGTGCCAGTAAAACATTCTTCTGCCACACGAATATAATAACCAATCCCATCAAGCATGTGGTCACAAACATTACAGTCATTGCTGCAATACCTGAAATTCAAGAAAGAGTTTACTACTCATAAAAGTGAAATATGTTAAATTCACAAAAATTTCAACAAAACAACTGGGGATATCAAACTGGATCTGCAACATGGAACAGAAATCTCCCCCTCCCCCTCTTACAATCAATTCGAAAGAGAAATGTTTTGAAATCTCAACAATTAATTTAACATGTCTTGATCAATATTTGAAATAATCACTTATTTTGACTTTAAGTTTAATAGATATGTGTGTGCACATTTGAAAGTTAAACAGGCAAATGCAAAAGACAGGTCTTATTTATAAAAACTCTATTACTTTTAAAACCATTTCCTGATCTCCTTGAATTTTAATTAAATACTCCATATGTTTCAAAGAAATAATTCCAAACATTTAGAGCCATCAAATACCTCCAAAACGCTCATAAATGTGTCTTATTTCTAGGACACATTCTGAATTTCACAAGTTTAATAAGAACCTTCAGTGGATATCTTCATCACAAACTTACTGTTTACTAGATGTTAGGAACAAACTTTTGGTGAGATAAAAACCATTTTTCAAGTTAAAGATGTTAAAATTAGAATATAATTTGTTTCTTTAAAGGTTTATTTTTTATTGGGCAGACTTTATGCCAGGTCTCATTTTAATTTTCCAGAAAATTTCCAGGGGAAATTTGTTTCTCTATCCCAACAAGGAGGTTCTGATGATTGCATTACAACTAACATTCAGAAGGATGATATGAAGTTTAAGGGAAATTCATAAAGCAACATACCATAGGCATTTCCAATCAGGGTTGTGTCCCGGAAACCGAGAAGAACAGCCAAGCAGAGAACCATCAGTATCCAATTAATCTCTGGAATATAGATCTGACCATGTATCCATCTTGATGTGTGGACCACCTTCACACGTGGAAAGCAACCCAATGCATGACACTGTTTGATGATTGAGAATGTGGCCGAGATGACAGCCTGACTAGCAACAATTGCAGCAAGTGTAGCAATCCCGAACATTGGCCAAAATACAGGCTCTGAATGACAAACGAAAGAAAAGATTCTAGAAGTTAGATCAAGACAAAACAGCAGCTCCTCTATTTCCACCAACTTGTATTTGAAGCTTACTTGGAATTGAATCATAGAAGCTTGTCGGGACACTAGGGAAGTTTTTAGAGAGAAATGCTGCTTGACCCATGTACTGTGCCACTAGACAAGGATATATCACGCACGCAAATGCAAGCTGCAAAAACAATGAATCATGATGCTTAGAATAGTTAAGCATATGGCAATCAAGAAAGAAAAACACAAAAAAAATTAAAATACTGATATTGATAAAAGAAAAAAAAATATAAAAAAAAAAAAACACAAGGACAGTGCAAAAGCATAAGTAGATTGGAGAATGTTTTCAGGTTTTCATATGGAAACAAATCCCCTTCCTTAAAAATTTAATAAATATATAAAAAAATAAAGAAAAGAAAAACAATGTTCAGAAGTTATAGTTGAATAGGCTAAATGAAAAGAAAATTCAGTAATTACATACGACCCAAGAAGACACATTGATTAAAATTCACAAAAAAGGCAGAGCACGTTCCTAGTGAGAAAATAAAACTAATAGTGTGACAAGTTTTAAGTCTCTCATGCTAAACAAAATTCATGTAATCATTAGAAAGTTGATTTCAAATACTCAGTAATTTAATGATAGCAACGCACAACTAATGATTCAGATATAAGAAAGTGCCTATGATAGGTAATGAAGAGCAGAAATGAAATAAGTTGGCAATTGATCAAGAGGAGCGAAAACCTCTTCGATATAGGAAGAAAAGGCAGTCAACCAATAAGAATCAAGACAAGGAGAAGAATCAAGTTAAAAAGGTTACCAAAGATGTCAACTGGAGTCTACAAATGTAAATGATCTTCCATGAGTGTAGCAGCTAAACAAAATTTGGTGTTCAGGACTTTGGGTTTCAGCATGCATTGAGGAGTTTTTTTTTATTAAATATTTTTCTCAAAATGAAAAACATTTAAATTAAAAATAACTCTTCAATTGCCAAATTTTTAATTTAAATATTATGAAAATATTATCTGAAGTCATTAGGTGTTAAGCCAAGTTTTTGTGAAAGCCAGACTATCCATAATACCCCTACACAAAAGCAATGAAGACAAGCTCATAAAGTTTTATCAATAGGAGGCAACATTGACTTTCACTCTGTATTTGCGAATCATGATTAACATTTTATTTTGTTTAATAATGTTGGCCAGTCACTTGAGGCATATCAGTGAAAGTGAGCAACATTTGCTTCTGAAAAGTACTAACAAATGCAAAAGGATATCTAGAACCATCCATACAGAAATAGTTCAACTTCCATACCTGTATTGACCCTTTGGTGAAATGACCAAGGTCTGCAAACATAGCCTCAGTACCTGAGAGTGAGAAGATGATGTAAGCATTGATAACAGCGCGTGTATACAACTAATTATCTATGTATTAGAAACAAAGATGAGATCAAAATTCACCTGTTATGCACAGAAGTATTCCACCCAGAGAAAGCCAACCATCTTTGCCAGTTGTTTGAAAGAACTTGTAAATATAATGAGGAGAGAGAGCTCGATAGATGCTGGGGTTCCAAACGATTATATTGTATACACCAATAATAGCAATGCTTATAAGCCAGATGAGTACAACTGGTGCAAACAAGAATGCTACTCGGTGCGTACCACAATGTTGCAAAGCAAACAGGCCAACCAACACTACACATGCAAGAAGTACAACTGCACCTGCATGCCAATAAAAAAAGCAATCAAGTCTTAGAAAAAAAATCACATAAAGACAAATTTAGCATCATGGAAATGTCATGCAGCACTAAGGCAATCAAGAAACCATAGCATCTAAACTTTTAGTACAAAGGCACAAAAGACTGCACCTAGTGGCATAATTAATTCACCATTTGAATTCTTAAATTGCAATATCAGTATCTTGGATACAACAAAGATGCCAAATCCATTGAGAGACAAATGATATTCCAACCACAGCATTAATTTGCACCATTTAATTGCCATACAAACTTACCATCATGTAATTTGGTAGCACGAACTTGCAGCCCCGAGATTGATGACAAAACTGAAAGTAATGAACTTGGCTTAGTAAGATGAGAAAGTTAGAAGATGTGCAACATAAAATGGAAGCTTGAACCCAATCGGATCCTTATTTTTACATTAATAAACAAAACAAAACAAAATGTTGACAGGAAGGACACCGGAAATACCAGAAATTGCAGGAGTAAGAATTCCATCACCAATAACCATAGAGGCACCAAAAAGAACTATTACCAGCAAGGCAGTTCTTAACCTTTTATGCTTCTCAAGAAACCTCTTCAGCGATGAAGCAGCTACATTCCGATTTAGTGCTCCATGTCTGTAATATGTAGAGAGCTCCTCATCCGCGGCTTGTTGATTTGGAAGCAAACTAAACTTTGCATGTCTACAAAGTAGAGAATACAAAGCAAAAGTCCCTCCTGTAAACAAGCACTCAACAATAACTATCTCATAAAGTGTTGATAACATAGAAACACAGATCATATAACATTTAGTCTATCTGACCTTCTCCATTGTCATCTGCATTCAACACAATAAGTATATATTTGACTAGAGGGATCAGTGTTATTGTCCAAAATATCAAAGAAAAAGCCCCAAAAACTGTTTCTTCATTTTGATAGTGGTGAAGGCTCCCAGAAAATGTGCTCTGGTAAACATAAAGAGGAGATGTACTAAGATCACCATATACTACGCCAAAACTCTGATACGCTAGCAGGAGCAACCTACTGTAGTAGCTTCTCCAGTGAACCTGTACCAGTTGAAGATTCTATTAGCCAAAAGAAATGTTTCCAACTAACATCATAATCTTCGTAAAGAAGGAAAGGACTATATGGAATTAGTTAGAAGCCATCTTCCGACGCACCCAGAATCACTCTTATCTATATGGAGTGATTTTATGTTCAACTCTAGCGGTATATTTCAACCAGCTGTCACAAAGATACAGCAAAGAGAAACAAAGAAATGAAACGTAGAATAAAAGAGAAGCATTAGGTAGAGTAAAAGAAATGCGTCATTAAAAATTACTGAGTCAAGAAGAACATTAATTTATTGGGAGAAGAGAATGGTCCCGCAAAATGGAAACTTTAAATGATTCACAAACTGTTTCTAATATCCGTATCTACCACAAAGACTGATTTGATCGGAGACAGAATCAGGTGCAAATTCGAGTCAGATCTTCTTTTTCCTTTTCTTTCTTCTTACCGAAAAGAAATCTCGTACGAACAATAAGGAGACTCTCTCTTGCACATATTTCACCATAAATGGTAGTTTACGGCCTCTAATCAAACAACAGAACAATGGAGAAGATTGCGGGAGGGCATAAAACAGAAAAAAATTCCAAACTTTAAAGGCGATTCGAGCATGGAAAGAAATCAATCAGAGTAATTACCCGTTCTTCTCTGGATCGAGAACTGGAAGCACCGAGGCCAACCTCTCGGTCCATAGAAGCAGAAGCCCCCGTTGAAGAACAAACAGCGGATACTGAGAATAGAGCAGAGTGACGTAAATAAAAGAGCTGCTAGAACAAAATCGAAGTGAAGTGAGATGGATTAATCAAGAGCGGAGGAGATCCGCCCAAATTTGACGCGACGAAATCTGCCATTAGTCCATTCGATAGACAGAACAGCAGCATGTCATGAGAACGACGATCCAAAAGGTTAGGCCTGTCTTTTCTCATACCAGAAAGTACACCGGCTTTCCAAATTTGCAATCCCAAAAATGAAAAATAAAAAAAATCAAATTTCCAGGGAAAAAAATAAAAATAAAATAAAATCATGTGACGCAAAAAAATGATTGAAAATAAAAATAGTTAAAAGGCGGCGGGTAGTAGAATAGAATTATAGAAGCTCAGATGCTCAAAATAAATGAAAAATAGAATAACGCGAGTATTGTTCGAAAGCCCTCTGAGAGTCCTGAATCCATCGGCTCTCCGTCTCGTACGCGCTTGGAACGCGGCGGCGCAGCATGTCAGCATCATCTGTGGAAGGGGGCATCACGACATCGACTAAAGTAAACGACTCTGCTTAAAATATCAATGAACTACTCCATAATTGCATCTCACTCCTCCATCCTACGTCCGCACTCTGCACCGTACCAATCAATAAGCATCATCAATTGGAATTATGCCCATCAGATCCAATAAGGAAAAAAAATCAAAATTAAAAAAATTAAAATTTGATAAACTGTTGTTTTCTTGTGGACGTGTATGTGTGTGGTGAGAGGAGTCGACTGAATGAGACATAATTCGTTGATTACTTTAAGGTCAGCAAACCTCGACTCCGAAGTCGGATCCTCACGTCCGGAGAGTTGGAATGAGAGAACGCTTACAAATGCTTGATCGTACTTCGGGAGTAAATAGAATTGAGCCCGGCGGAAGACTGCTCGGCTCTTCCTGTGATTGACTTGCAGTGATTGACTGATTCTCCTACGCAATCCATTGTCTCGTCGTCAATGCACAATTACAATTTACTCAAGAGTGAAGACGATGAAGCTGCCGTTTGCCCGCCTCGGAGTCTCGGAGATGACAAGTTTACTACTCTATCAAACACATCTGTCTTTCTCATCCCGTCAAACCATTTCTCATTTTACAGTTGAGAGCGGCCAAATTAAAACCTAATAATAAACTCTGTGAACAACACTTGCGCAACTCGCACATGGAAACCATGCTTCCAAAGGGGCTCACTCTTTCACTATTCATTTCGACCTTTTTCATACCGAGATGCTCTATTGGGTTCATGTCCGCCTCCCATCATCAATAAAAACACCTCTCCACTCCATTACGATAATGCAGATAACCTTACTTTTTATGTTATTGTGAAGGACAGTACTCATCAAACCACAATCCTCAATGGAAAGGTTGCTTACACGCTCCAGTACACATGTCACTAAAGTTATTCTCTGTAGCATTATGTACCAGAATGCCTAATTAATACACTAAACAGGCAGCAAGCACCATCGGAATGGAAGTTTGGACATGGAGCACATGGAATATTTACATAAAAAATCCGCCATGAGGGTTTACTCAAAAGTGTCGAAAAGCCAACAATTGTGGGCCCCTGGATGGAATAAGACGTACAGTGATAAATTGCGAAACATTAGTTACAGAAAACTGCCCTTAAAATCACAAATACTACAATAACATCCTCCAAGACCACCTAAACCGTGCAAACCCATACAGAAGAGACTGAAGCAGATGGCTTGAAAGTAGCTGGGAGCTCCTGAAAGCAGCCCCACTCGTGTACCTGTGATGCTGTCTATACAGCTAAGCTCCATCAATTAACCATAAACCAAGCGCTTCACATCTACAGACGATGCATCAATTCTTCTTTGATCAGGAAAGAAAGAATAAACAAAAATAGTATCAGTACCCCTCAAACAGCCACAACTGGCTCCGTGTCACAAGTAGTGCATACCTTCACACCATGATGTTACATTCCTTCATCCTTGTTGCTTTCTTGACCAACGGAGTGAATAATTTGGTAGGGAACATGCTCTAACTGGTTGATAACAATAATTAATTAAAGACAGACAAAGGGAGGAGAAGCAAATCCTCTCACATTTACAGGCCCCCTTCTAGCCTATATCCTAAAAATAGACCAGGCTATGACAAATAGGAGATTCCAATCGAATACGTCGAAAAATGATGTCAACCATTGATAGGCAACTTTCAGCTCGACCATGGCTGGGAAAAGCAGACCTGCCAAAGTTTTTTAAGCTAACAAAGCAAAAACCTGAAAACATCACTCAGAGAAATGATGCCTTCTACTCGTTTGCTACCAGCCTCCACAATGATAAGGCGCCGAACCCCTGGAAAGCCATTTTATATAGCATCGATCTCAGGACTATGGACAAGCTTTCATTGAATCATAAAGCAGAAGAGGTATAACACTTTACCTGGGTTTGCCAAACGTTCCATCACTTTCTGTAGAGGATCCGTCCTCAAACACATTTGACATCTCTGACCGTTGAAGAAGCCATAAGGAGAACTTGCATCTTGCCCTAGTTGGAGTGCCTATTCCAGCACACCAAAAACAAAGCCAATGAGATTATCCAATAAGAGTTTTTTGTTCATTCAGATCCCCAGATTTTAACTTTTCCAGCAGTCTAAAGGAATATTCACAAAACAGCCATTCAGAAGCCACAGGGCAAGATAAACAATTAATACAGTCAATATCTCACACTTAATACCCACATGAAGAGATTTCTAAGATTGGGGTCTTAGATACAAGTCTCACCCAATAATGGGGATCAACATTCCAGAATCCAGATATAAATGAGCAATTAATATCTAATCAGACTTTTCTTTTAAAAAGTAAAAGGAAACATCAAAACCCATCACAGTAGAGTAAGGAAAATTTTACAGAAACAGTTCAACTCCAGATTAGAAAGAGGACCAGAAATGAACTCCAAATGTTGCAATCATATAGGTGCAATTGAAGCGAATTGAAGTGCATAAGCATTTGGTTCCAAAAAAGACATGATAATTTGGAGGAAAAAAATCAAATAGCAAGTGCACATAGCTAAGAGCAAACAGTGAAATGCTGGAAATATTATATGAATTTAAAAGAAAGAAGAGATTTTTATTTAAAAGTAAAGATTAAAGAGATAAACATCAAAAGAATTATTTCTTCTAAAAATACAAAAGCCCTAAAAAAGATTACCATGGAACATATGATTAAAGAACAAAAGAAAACAATCGTAGCCAATATCTGCCTAATCCACTGGTTAAACAAACGCCTGCTAAACAGCACTTTACGAAAAATCAACAATATTTTGTTACCTGATGGATGCTCATTTCATCAAGGTGGATCTGTGCATATGCCTTGTCTTTTGCCAAAGCAGTAATATCACTGTCAAGGAAATAAGAAATTGCCAATCATTAACAAACCACAAAAGTGAAGTCTGTTAATTTTGTCAACAAAGTAAAAAAAAACAGAAATACCTCCGAGAATATAAATCCAGTAACGAGTCATCATCATTAACAATTGGTATCGAGCTTACTTGTGCTGTAAAAGTAAACCAACACAAAACCATGACTAAGTATACCCAAACACTTAACTTGCATTCTTGCCAAACAAAACAACTGCTAAAGAAAATCAAACTGCTTTCAGATGAACCACATAAAATGGATAAAAGCAGAGAAAGTAATCACAAGACTTTTATTCAGTTACCTTCTTCGAAGTACAATAACCATAAAACAAGCAAGATGATTCATAACAAAATATAGAAACATCATAATCTTCTAGGTAAACCAACCATGAAATGAAAACGCCTGTGTAGGGGTAGACTCGAGCCGAACCGAGGCCGAACTTATGAACGTTCAGGCTCGGCTTGGCATAGAAATGTGAACTCGAGCTCAGCTTCAGTTCGGCCAAGAGCCTGGAGCAGAGCTCAAACTCGAGCCCAAGCTATTCTATCGAACTCTAGCTCGAGCTCGAGCGGGTGCGACGTTGTAGAAAGAAGAATAGAAAGGGAAGACGAAGGAGGCTCAACGTTGCAGAAAGAAAAAATAGAAATAATAGATGAAGGAGGCTCGATGTTGCAGAAAGAAAAATGAGAAAGGTAAGACAGAGGATGAAAAAGAGGTTGGTAGAAAATTTGTCTTTCTGAAAACAAATAAAGTATTAAAAAAGAAAGAGCCAGAGAGTTACGTGACTTTCCAAAGAAAAGTCAAGCTGAATGAGGTAAGTCATTAAATGCCAACATAACTCTCTTTATATTAAATAATTCAAGAAAGTGCTTTCATGAGCCTAACAACATATTAAATAATTAAATAAAGTGCTTTCACAAGCCGGCTTGCGAGCTTACAAGCCGAATTCTGGAGAACTCAAATTCGGCTCGAAAAGCTTAATGATTTTTTTTCTTTTGATCGAGTTTGTCTCATGCTCGTAATTAATGAGCTCAAGCTACTCACGAGCTGGCTTGGCTCAAGTCCATCCCTACTGTGCATATATTAATTTCCAACGAGAAAACACTGCTATGCCTAGGATTTTATAAGCACAAAATTAGCTGTTGGTACACAAGTACAAGCTGACCATCACTAAAATGTGAAAAAGTGAAAAGATTAATAATAGTACAATAAATAAATAGATAATAATCCAAAATAAAACAAAAAACTTACGCTGTTTAAAAGTGCCAGTTATTTATCTAATAAAGTCTGTTTGAAAATCAACAACAACCAGTGAGAACTCAAGACTGAATAGGAATAGTGGTTAGTCAAGATTGAACAGAACTGGTGTAGTGACTAGCATTCAGATGCACATGAAAGCACCTTGAAAAAGATAATGAAGGGACCTGGAGGAAACATGTTGATTCAGAACGGACCCATCCAAAAACATTGAAGTCAAGATCGGTTTTCAGATCCCTTAAGGATGAGTACAACTGGGAAATACTATTAAAAACATCTGCCTTTTAAGGAGCTCTTGAGTCTAGCTTTTAAACCATGTGCTAATCCTGATGAAGGATTAAAATAATTGTCCATTTAAAGAAAAGCTTCTTTCAAAGAAAAGCTCCATTCAGACAAAAGCTTAGGGTAATCACAATTTGGTTTCTTGAGACCATCACCAGAAGTTAGCAAGAATGAAAAGCCCATCACTCAAAGTGATGGGCTAGATAAGCCAAAACACTCACAGTACATACTTTCTGTTTCCGCTATTTACTTCATGAAATGAGAATTTAAATTTCATGATAAGCAGGGGATCAGTGAGGAGATTCTGGAGCTCCAGTTGGGAATGAAAATAAACAAATACAGAAGTGTTTCAAGATCTCATGTTTGAAGGCAAAATATAAAATGAGAGAAACCATCTCTTTCTTTCATAGAGAAAATTTAGGAGATGAAATCCTGATTACTTTACAGCAGGCTAAAATGAAGCCCAGTGAATCTTCAAAGTTAAGATCATAGTAACATGGATATATGCCCACTAAATGTGACCAAAGAAATTACAGCTTTCAGGTCACTAAGATGCAGAAATACTAAAAATGGATATTATTACTGAAGTAAAATGTATGCAGACTCTACATAGCGTTTCTGTGCATAGAAAAGACTCCAAGTTTAACCAATCAAATTGAGGTTGTTTTCACAGTACAGCATGTTTGGTTATCATATATGGTGATAGAAATAGTCTCCCTTGATACTTGATGGCACAATCTTAAAGATTAATTTTCAGTTATTCACAGTTGATGCAGAAGATTTCATTAATGAGTGACTCCTTTCAAAACTGAAAAGGTCAAATTCTTCTGGTATAGTTGTCGTGTCTAGTGATCATTTAAAATTCGTGACATATGCAAATATTAACTGAAATCGTGAGAACATAACTTTTCAGTAATTGAGTACTATATCTCTAGAAACAAGAAAGCTACCTTGAACTAATAATGATAGAGCAGCGCTGAGAGAGGCATTAGGTCTCAACATTGCTAAAGGTCGACCATTAGACTCCCCAATTTTAGGGACCCATGTACCCAAAGGAATTGCACAAATTGGTTGCTGTAGAATAGGTAATGAGCTAGAAGAATGTCTGAAATGCCTGCAGATACCTGGGGACGAAAATCAGAAGTTAGCACCCAAGAGAAAAAAAAAAAAAAAAAAGAAGGATTGAAGAGTAGCTGCACTTAATTGCCAAAGCCTACATTTCAAAATTCCTGATAGTGATGCAAGATGTAGTAGCTGAGGAAAGGACCCATCCTGTGAGGAAGAATGGATGATTGGAACTGTAGACACCTCATTTTGTAAAATCTTTAAGGCTACATCTTTCAAAGAATCATAGGGACCAGCCTGCAAATAAAATAACCATCAGCACTCTAATGTGGAATATAAAATAACTTTAAAAAAGAAACCAGTTCAACTGTCAATGACAACGACAAACTTTTTTTTAAAAAAAAATCAGTGAGCTTTTATTGATTTCAGAAGCTGGTACAATCAACATAGAGTACATAGGTTACATCCCATGAAGGGTGAGTGTTCTTTACACATGATGCTGTACTTTAAACAACATTTAAGACAATACAATAGATGGACCCGAGTCCATGATACTATTGGAAGCTCCTTCTTTTGAGAGAAGATCAGCCACTGAGTTGGCTGACCTTGGTACTTGAGACCAGGCTATGTGCCATTCTTTTATGATATCAGAGATTTCATCGAAGATGTCTCTGAGATGCCAAAGGGGCTTTGAGTGGCCAGCAACCCAATTTATAGCCAGCTTAGAGAATTTCCCGTTTGCAAACAGGACCTGGTTATGCAATAAACCATTGACCCTTTCAGTAACCAATACCAACCAGGGGCCTGTTCATGCAAACTGAAAAGATCCTAACCACATACTCCACATCAAAATAGGAAAAATTACTTAATGAGTTGCCACTTAGCATTACGATATGCCAGTAAATTTTAAGAAAATGCAAGCCTTAGGTTTCTTTGAAGGTAAAAAGAACTGCAATTCCACATTCTAGTTTCAAGGCATTAGTGGAATACCCTTTGCAGTCCAATTTCATGAAAAAGTACAAAATTACAGGTCAGCAGACAAATCTATATTTCATCAACTTGGCTTTCAAAGTTCTCAAGCTTTCTCCTGAAAACAGAGCTCATAAAACTTCCATCAGTGAAGTAGTGCCGCTACTTCTCATGCATATTACTTAAATGTGGTGGACAATCAAAGGCATTAAACAAAAAGAGGCACTAATGTAGAGAAATAAATGGAGACAGAATGTGCAGTAGTTAAAGAGAAACAAGCACCAAAGGTTATTGACATTTTACAGATCTGAAGGTGATGCTCAATACTTTCATATATAGATAAAAAAGCACTTACATGGACAAGTCGTCGCCTTGGGAAAGATCTCGTGAGCATATCTTGTCTGAGAAGCTGCACTTTCCCCTCTTTCCAAGCTGATATTGTATGTGTCTCGAGCTCTTCCTCTGTCAGATTTGACCCATGATTCCCAAGCTGCCCTTGCCCACAAACATTTTCAATTCAATAGACTGCCCTTAATCTAGAGAGAAGGAAAAAAAAACAGCACATTTGTACACCACATTTGTTCTTCATTGTGATCCGGTCACCAAAGACAACATATATGTCATTTGTACTATTTCTCATACACAGATAACATATTTGCAGTAGTCACCAACAATGCATAATTATAAAGCAAGAACTCTCATTGCAAATACAATTCATATACTCTATAGCCAAATTAGCAAATTATAACTGCAGACATGCTCATTTTGGTCAAAACAAATACCAAATTTAAAAAGGCAAATGTTCCAGACATACTTCTCTGAGTATAAGGATGAAATCCACTGCACTAAGTACACCAACAAATTGACCTTCAAAAAAATCCCAGAGAGGAGCCACAGGAATCCCCTGCAGAAGTCCATAAGGCAATCAAATGTCAGTAACATATTATAAAGACACCCTCAAAACAGTGATTGGTGCAAATTAGAATAAGCCTTTCTCCAGATGAAGGTAACCTTTTAACTACACAGACCATAGGGAATTGTTATTAGGTCAACCAATGGTAACGGCAACAGGCATTCCTATCTAGTTTAGAAGACTAATAAGCAAAACAGATCAAATCATGCACTGGAAACCAGAATTTTAAGAAGTCAAATACTGCATGAGTTCTGATCAATAATGTCCCACCATCTCATAACTTTGATATATTAATGACTAATCACAGAATTGACTTCAAATTGCAACAAACAGTACCTGCTCATAGAGGATGTGAAATGCTTGTTTTACAGGCAAATTGACATCCAACGCAATGACCTGAAACATGAAAGTGCATATGGCTCATAGAGTGGCATTCTTAACCCATGATCATTTTAGAGGACCAAACTTAAATACACAGAGAGAAGAGATGCAGCAACCAAACCTTGCCCGATTCAGGAAGCAACTCATATGCTGTATGTGTAGACAAGAAAACAGAGATGCGATGGCGAGAGACCTCTATATCAGACTCTGAAATCCTTGGCACCTCCTGCAGTGTACCATCTGACAATGTGACCTGCTTTATTGAAGGGAGTAAAGTACAGAAAATATTAAAAGAACTCAAGGAGATGTTATGTCCAGCATGCTCCACTTTTATGCCTTACATAGAAAAGCCCTCATCCAACTTAATGCACATCAAATTTGGATGTTGTACACCAATTTGTTAGATAAGTTGACAGCAGGTGTAAAGCCTAGGAAAATGTCCAATTGAATTATTCCCAGTAATATGTGATCAACCTTGGTTTTCACCAATGAAGAGCTACAAAGAGCTCATATCTAATACAATTCTTTGTTGAAGTGACAATTACTTAAGTGGACTGACATATAGGGTGGACAAACCAGTCAATCCAGAGGAGAAAAGCTATTAGACATCAACATGAAGTACAAAAATCCTAACAAGTGGGATTAAAAACAAACAGATTACAAATCCTCTCTTGTTCAAATGATAATTAAGTATTGCAACCATAACAAGTGAGAAATTTAACGCAGCTGCTAACATGAGAGAAGAAATACTTTATATCACTTAAAAATAAGAATGGATATCAAAAGAATGTTTACAAGAAATATAAATAAATCAAGAAACTACGTTTTAAGGTAGTGTCAGAACTTTCTGCAGGCATGGTTTGTGGTAAAAGCAAACTCATGCTCCAGAAAAAAATAAATAAATAAATAAATAAAAGTCCCTCACAGAAGATCACATATCAACTGTAAAAAAATTGTACATTAACCATAGGATGTTGGTAGTTTTGGAATTCAACCTAGAGCATAAAAAATGAGCAAGTGGAAACAATCAGTGGTCAAGAATTAACACGAAGATTTCATCAATTACTCCAAAAAAAAGGAAAAAGAAACAGGAAATGGAAGAAAAATCACAAATGAAAAAAAAAGGGTTCTAAAAGATGGATGAACTTGGAAATGTGATGTTAAAAAACAAGTAAAGAGAAAACCAGGATCCTGGAATGCAGAGGTCCATGAAGCCATTGAGCAAACAATTTTAGGACTGCTAGATTACTAGCAATGTGGAAAATCACAATTTACACAGAAAGGACAAAAGGGAACTAAGAAGATGATGAGCAAGGAAAAGCTTTGCCAAATTAAGGCTTCTAAAACATGTTAGAAACAGTAGAATTGCACTAAACTCATCAATTCATGAAAGATGAAGAATTGTGAGTTTGTAGAAAAGGTTAATACAAATAAGATGGAGGACCTCTTTTAGCAAACTGTTGGAGGAAGACCATCAAGTGAGTTAGAAATTACACAACTCATAATGACATAGTAATCACACCTAACTTTAAAATTTGAACGTATGGAATCAACACAACTCTACCAAATATAGAAGACAAGAAAAGCCTGAAGAGAAATTGAAATGGTATGACTATATTATCTCCTCCGAAGGAGTAACAAGAAACTAGGCATTACAATACTTCAACTACGAATTCTGGGGACTGAAAAGCAAGCCCTGTTAGTGCAAGGAAATTAAAAGTAAAATGTGAATTCTCTAGGTATATGCCTAAGATGTGTCAGAGAACATGCAGTATCCAGACCTTTTTTTAAAAAAAAAATGGCGATTTTTATGCAGAATCCAGACTGTCATGAGAAAAACACAACTTACCAACTAGGGAAAGTTAATCACCATAGAATGAAATTCATTTTATTCTCTCTAGATGATTTACTTTATTCAATATAATACCCCTTAATCTAGCATAGGAGTGTTTGAAAAGCAACTATTTGCTCACTTTTCCCTCTAATCTTTAATGTTCATGCTCTATTCCCTCCACTCTAATCTTTAACATCCATGCACCCCTCTTCCGCTCTAATCTATAATAACTCTAGCTTATTTAGCACTTCCAAGCACCTGTTTTTGGTGTTCTCTAGTCTCCTTGATCTAACTAGACAACTGCCCTTACTGGCAGGTCTCCTAGGTACAAGCAAAGACTACCTGAAACAACCACTTATCTTCTCCTCCTCACTATCACCAGTACTCTTCCTAATTAAGTTCTCAAGACTTTGCCACAATCCACCTCAACCATCTAATATCTTACAGAACTATCTCCAGTCACTCTCCATCACTACAGATGCTTACCCCATAATACAGTAGATGATAATACCCACTTCAGCGTCTTTACATACTTTTACAAAATTTTCGACAAAAAAAAAAAAAAAAGGCAAAGAAGGCAAAGAATAACGCTTGAGACAGTTAATCATCCTATTTTTCAATTACTAGTTCATTTTGTCATCCTTTCTTTCCTAATATTTGTTTATATTGTTCATCCACTTTTGTTAATCAATTTTTTTCTTTTTTTGAAAGTGTTTTAATCAAAATATTTATCTCAACCGTATCAGATTATATCATGATTTAATTGAACACGATACAAATTTGACGTCAATGCAAACTTACTATCACCACAACATTCTAGCTTGCAAGAAAGCAGAAAGAGGCACAACAATTTTACTTATGTCACCCACAAGCACAAAGTGCCTTTTTTTCCCATCCAAATGCTATACACCTCAGTTTTAGAGAGGTGATGAAAGAATAGAAGTAGCAACAAAATTTTAACACAAACAAAAAGAAGAAAACCAACTAGGAAATTCTTATAACTCACCACACGCTGGAAGCCATCATTGTCGACATCCATGTTCATTCTGGTCCCAGGTATCTCTGGACTCAACAATAGAGGGATAGCTTCAGGTTCCCTGGTTAGAAGAACAGTGTTCACAATCCCATAGTTTCCAGACACAAAAGGTTGCTGCTCATCATGCCGCCATTCACCATCAACATAGAATTTGTACTGTAGGTGATAATAACAACAACAACAAAATAGCAAAAATAAGAAACAGTTTTAGGAATGAAATAAGAGCATGCACTAAACATCTGCCACCATATGCTAAAATGCAAAGAAAGACAGTATCATTTGTTTAGACCATCTTTAAAATGGCAAACAGATGCAATAAAATCAAATACTTGTCCATAAGGGGGGAAATCTTTTGGAAAAGTCACAGCCAAAAATAAAATCCCAATGGTACATTTCAATTACTAACAATTAGTACTCTCTAATAATAGTTGAATTAGTGTTTCAGAAAAATAAGGATACAATCTCAATGAATTTATGCCTCGTTACTGTCCTACAGTGTTATAAAGACCTGAATAAACCATTAACTAGAGGTTAAAGCCACCAGAAAAATAAAACTGATCAAAACAGGAGCACAAGGCAAAGCCACAATAAATCATTTGCCCCGCGAAGAATTTATCCCCATTCTACTGGCCCCTAAGTACACAAAGGCAGCGGTCAGTTAAACAGGTCACATTTACTCACCTGATGATAACCAGGTGTTAAGCGATAAATTGTCTGGAAAACGGTAGGGCAGCCCTCCACAGGAGCCATTGGTACATGATCCGACCACCTGGGAAAGAAAAGACAAAAGGAAAGATATCAATGGCAACTGCAGAAAACCACTTAATAGGACAGACAGCTCCTGTGTTATTTTTAAAATTTCTTTTACAATTGAAGACAAAAGTCGCCAGTCTTGAATCACAGGTTCCCCAAACGCAATAACACATAAAAGTGGCACGTCTAGTCAAGATGAAGCACAGGAGAAACTATCAACTTAAACTTAAAAGAAAGTGGTCGCACGGTAGCAAACAACATGACCATGCCAAAACAATGAGAAAACTACAAACAATTATGTTGCAGAACCTGACCTTGTGAAAGAGCCACTGAGGAAGACTTGCCTGCCACCGTAAGGCCATACAAACCTCATTGGCACTAGCACCTGACCTCCAATTCCACTGTTTTCAGATAAAGGATCCTTCCCCGTGGAATACATTTGCTCAATCAATACGTATAATCCCAGTTCTCAATTTTATTGTCACAGCACACGTCACCGGAAAGTCAACCAAACGCGCCACCCCTTACTCCCTTTTACCTATTGAAGTCCTCCAAGCAATAGAAACAACAGGCAGAAACTTACGGGTTGAACATTCGAAAACTCACAACGAAAGCCGCCCGAATTTAGCTTCTGTGAACAGGGATCCTCCACTACGGGCAGAGGATCCCTCAGTGATCACACATTCCAAGCCAGCAGATTAAAATCTTGAACGCAAGCACCATCTATGCCCAAACAAGAAAGTCCTCCCGGTGAATCTCCCCCAATAAAACCACACAAAGACAGTTCTTTACGAGCGATTTCCTCAAGCGCCACCCGCCGCAGGTCCTCCCACGAGATAGCAAACCACAATTCGCCTCCTCCTCCCGTATACCAATCCGAGTGTATTACCGCCCGCTGCCTCGTACCATAGACCTACACTCCTTCACAATTCATCCAACCCCCTAAAAACCGCACACCCCGCACACGCTCCTCCGAAATCAACAAACACAAATGTCGTGAAAACACCAAAAGCCCCCGGATCCAATTATCCAAACCCTAACTCCATTTGCCCTAGCTGCGAAACCCTAATTCCCGGACGAACACGACACGCAGTGACCCGTATAGGCAAACAAGAACACATTCACTCGAAATTGCGCATTCCGGAGCGAGAAGAGACGACCTACAACGAATCGAACAAAAAGCGCATAAGACCTGTTGAGGAAAATTAAAAAGCAAAAAAAAAAAAAGAAAAAAAAAAGTTTTTTTTTTCTTTTGGAGTTCTACTTTTCTTTTCTTATTTAGGTAATATTTTTCGGGAAATGGCAGGTAAGGAATAAATAAGATTTGGGACGGGCACGTCGGGCAGTTGGCAGATTGGGGAAAACTGAGGTGGAGGGAGTGATTGGACGGTTGATGTGGCTCTCAGAACGTGGGCCCTCAGGGAAGCGCGATCGGGCGAGGCACTGACCGGGATTCCCGGGCAGGGAACTTTTATTTCTCTCCGGCCTCCGGCCTCCGGCTCTCCGGGAAAACGGAAAAATGGAGAGAGAGAGAGAGAGAGAGAGAGAGAGAGAGAGAGGGAGGGGAAGTGGGGACTGCGGGGAGGGCTTTTTTATTTCCCAATCAGAGGCGACCGTACAAAGGATATGATTTTTATGATCGGAGCTTCAGTTTAAAGTTTCGTCGTGTGGTTGGTCGGAGAATTGCCGGGAATCTTGTGTCCTCGCTTGCTTATGTACTTAATAATTAATTTAAATCATCATTTTAATTAAAAAAATTGATTATTTTTATTAAAAAAAATTAAAAAAAAAACTCTTATAATATTAATATTAAAAACTAAATACATACGAAATTATCAACATTAAATGATAGTAAAAAATGAGATCGGATTAGGCAAATGCACGCTAGAGCACCGAACCCCTTAAATCTATAAATTACAATATAATTAATTTTTTAAAATAAAATAAAATTATATATAAAAAAAAAACAAAACTATTATTAAAAAAAAAACCGTAAAATATTTATTTTCAATATATGAAATTATTGAAATTATAGCAATCTGTAACAATGTTAGTAAAACGTTTCATAGGTCATTTTACTATGTTCTTTGTAGGCCAATAGAAGGGTTGACAAGTAATAGCTTGGTGACAAAATGGGTTTAAATGATGAAAAAATATACACTCGATAAATTAATTAATTGTTTTACACTCGCTACCAAAATATATAGATAAGACAATATTACACTTAGCATTGAAGTAGAAGAAAATGAAATAAATATCAGTAATTAAGTAATTTCAATTTATGTTCTAGTAAGGTTGATTTTTTTAGGATTTCCCACAATCTATTTTCGTACAAAATAATTAAGTGTATAAAGTATAAAGTATAAATAAAACATTACTAAGCTTCAATGTTTATAATAATTAGTAGAAAACCATATCACAAAAAAGAAAGCTTTGTCTTGTATAAAAAAAAAATGATATTTTTTTTAAATACTATTGACACTAGTGTTGGAAGATAAAAGATAATAAAGTGATGAAAGGGGGAAGAAATACTATTGATTAATGCTAAAAAACAATCACCCTCTAGGTGTTCTTCCCTTTTTTTATTTGTTATTTCTTTTAAATTTCAATTATCTCTTGGATTTTTTTCATTTATGTCAAAAAAGTCAAAATACTCAAAACCCAAGTTTTATTTTTGGAAGAAAAAAAAGTCAATATGTAATATTTTTTTTTTAAATCAATACAATACTATAACAAAGAGGAGTCTTAATTGAATATTAAGTAGTTAAGATTTATGACTTAATACACCTTTTTACTCTTAATCTCTAATGCTTTGCACTTGAAATGCCTTATCTTCTCTCTTCTCTTTCTCCATCTTTATATATAATATAATTGTTGTCAGTCTCACTAAGCTCACTGATACTGACTTTGCCATATTCACTTGCATCATGATGCATGATATAGATACAATGGGATGATCTTATAAAAAGAAATACAACATTAAAAAGATGGATTTATTTGAGGTCCTTGAGTGCACGTTCACTACCTGCTATAACTAGGGTCCACTTAGTCTCATGTTGTACTTGCTACAATAGAACAGTGATTTTTTTTTAAATTTAATATATATTTTAAATTTATTCGTATATTTTTTTAATTAGTGTCCTATTTTTATTTATTCCATTTCCATGATACACGTGTAATGAATGATAAATAATAAAAAAAAAAGACAATATAATCATAAAATGTTTAAAAGGCATAATTGAATGAAAACTAAGGCTTGGTTCATTGTGTATATAAACAAGAAAACCCGACCACAAAAAAAAAAGGGACCGAACATCACCCGACCCGACCGAGCCGGATTCGACCGGACCACTCAGGCACGGCCCAGTCGCCGCAGGGGGAGCAAGTTGAGCGAGGGAGGAAGAACCGAAGAACCGAAGAATCGAGAACGATTCCAAGGAGGGACACGGCCGTCAATAGCTGGTTCAATCGGGGGCTTTCTCGTACGACGAGCTCGACCCGCGGCCATATGTCATCAGACAGCAAAACCACGACACAACTGGAAGTCTGAAAGCCCACGGCGGTCGAAATGACGTCCTGTTACCCACGCGCCCGGTCGGCCGTCCCGAGCGTGACCGCCAGGCGTCGAGGCCAGTTTCGGTATTCCGCGTCCGAAGAGTCTGCTAATATTATTCAATTTTTATATTTATGTAGCCGAAGGAGGAAGTTTCTTCGAAATAATGAATAAACGGGTAAAATCTGCAATTTGTTTAAGACAGGGAGGGGGAGGAGTGGGGCCGAGTGGTGGAGTGGAAGGTTATTGGGAGTTGGACGAGGGAGTGGGTCCCTTGGGTCCAGATGGGTCCAGGTGGGTCCAGGGGGGTCCAGGGGGGTCCAGGTGGGTGCCGGGGGAAGCCTGGGGTGAATTGGTGAAAAATGGGGAGTGAGAGGAAGAAGAAGGCATAGTTTGATGGATAACTGAAGAAAGATTAGGGAGGGAGTCGACGGGATTTTGTGAAGAAAGCTGACAGAGAGAGGGGGGACGTTCGCGACGGGAAAGGTGAAGTGAGTATAAACGGAAGAAGAAGAAAAAAAAAAAAAAAAAAAAGACGAGGAGGGGGGAAGAGAAAAGGGAAAAAAAGGGGGGGGGGGGGGACTCGGGGGGAGAGGATGGAAAAAAAGGGCTTTGGTTTTTAATTTTTAATATTGCTGTAAAAAACCCCCTTTTTTTTTTTTTTTTTTTCCCCGTCTTTTGTCTTCTGGTTAGATCGCCCCTGGTGTCTGCGGACTTGAATCGTTTCACCCAAAACACAAAAGGGAAGAAGAAAAAACACACGGCGAAATACGCCATTAAATAAAAATACGACCCAGCTGTTGTTGCTGTTGTTGCGATCTCTGCCTCGATCGCGACGCGATTTTTTGTTCCGCCGGTTGGTTTTGGCGATCGTCGCGCTTGCTCGACGGAATCCCTCTTTTTGTTGTGTTTGATCGCTTGGTGGGGAGGTTTGCTGGTCTCTTTTGCTTCTATTTTTCTTGTGTTTTCTGGGAATTAATTTTCTCGCGATTTGCGACTGCGGTCGACCAGGGCGTCTGTTGGGTGAATTCTTGAATGGGTTGTCACCTGGGTTTTTGACTCGTATAATGGGTTGGAAAAAACTGGTCTTTTCGCCGATGGATGCTTTTGGACGAGGTACTTCTTCTGAACAAAAGTGAGCATTTTCCTCCGGCAACGGACTTTAATGCTCTCTTTGGGGAGTAGAGATGCGAGGAAGGGGTTAGGGTTAGGGTTCGGTGTCGGAGCCGATATGGAAGAAAACGAGCTTGAAGAGGGCGAGGCTTCCTATTATCACGATGACGATACTGGAGTCGACCCCGATAAAGATTTCTCTTACCTTGTGAGTTGTCTCTTGATGTTTCTCCCTAGTGGAAATAATATGTATGTTACTTGCTTTTGCATTTAAATTTTCTGTATTTTGTTATTTTTCTGGAAGATTCCGTTTTGGCCGATAAATGCAAATTTGCTGCAAAGGAGTTTAAGCTGGTATGGATGACTGCGGTGTTTGATTACCGCACACCGATTGAAGTAGTAGAAAAGTGGCCACTCATCTTCATTTTCCATTTTTTTTTTTTTTTTTTTTTTTCTGAATAGGTGTTGTTTAGAAACTTCTGACAATTCTTTGGCATGCCCTTTCAACAGTATGAATGTGCAAGAGGTGGTTGATTCTGGATACAATTTGGATAAGTTTGGAGGACTTCATATGGTTCTCCTTGTTGTATTTCCGAAAGTAGCTTATCATATGAGTCTATGTTTTATTGGGGTTTCATTGGTGTTCTTGCCAGGCTTCCAAATGCCTGCCCTGTGTTTATATATTATATCTTTTGTTGCTTTTGGCTGTGCCATTTATAGAATTGAATAAGTACCAGCATAGAATGCTGAGACTGTTGATTAAAGCCTTCCCCTTTTGGGCATGCCTCGTGGCGTCCATTCGCATAGAGGTTCCAGTATGCGTTGCACAGTTGAAACCTTTTGTTCTCCTGCTAGACCTCTGTAAAAGGAAAGGTTTCTGCAGCAACACGTATCGATTGCATGAAATGTTAAGCGACACACGGACTAACTTATTTTGCATGTAACAGATGCCATAAATGTTACAGGTGTTTCTGGATTTTGTTTCCACTGTGCATATAAACCTGCACTCTTCTGCTGCAAGTACCCATTCTGTGTTTGCAACGATCCGTACCTGTAGTGAGATTTTGGTCTTCTTTCCTTTCAGGATAAAAAAATTCATCAAGTCTTGGGGCACTTTCAGAAAGATTTCGAAGGCGGAGTGTGTGCGGAGAATTTGGGTAAGTTCTCATGCACTAGTAGCTGTTTTGCTGATTTTGGTGTGCGTAAATGTAGGAATTTATAGGGTTTTATCTGTCTGATTGATTGATTGTCTACACAGGAGCAAAATTTGGTGGATACGGCTCCTTTTTGCCTTCGTACCAGCGTTCTCCTTCGATTTGGGCCCATCCTAAGTCCCCTCAAAAGCAGACAATTGCTGCACCTAAATCTCCTATCAACCTGCCCCCAGAGGTACTGAATGCAAGATTTATTTTGTTGAATTATTGAGGAAATGATTGTATAGCTTAGTACCTGATGGGTGTTTTATTATTACAGAATACCCGTCAAAATCCTACAGTTTCAGGAAATGGTTCCCAGTTGGTAGGGTCATGTCCTGGTAATGTGCAGTCTGCTACTGCACTTTCTTATACAGAAAACTGTGCAAAAAGAGATGGATGGGTCTCTAATATTGCAGTTAGCAGTCAACCTTCTCCCAAGCATGAAGCTGTGAGTAAACCAGCTCATGCGAATGATCAGAAGACACTCAAAGTTCGTATTAAAGTTGGAAATGACAATTCTTTGGCCACAAAAAATGCTGCAATTTACAGTGGTTTAGGACTTGACATTTCCCCCTCTTCATCATTGGAGGACAGTCCTGATGCAAGTGAAGATTTGTCCCCTGATGAATCCCCAAGGACCATAATCCAGGTCAGTTTGTCTAATCTTGTTCTTACTTTCACAGTATTTTGGGTTCCCGAGTTCCTAGTGCGTTGAAGAGCAGAGTGGACTTTTTATTTATTTTGCATCTGTTTTAATGTTTCAACCAGATTATGACATCTCCAATACTGGGAGGATACTTTCTTTCACCTCTCCCCGAAAGTCTATTGCATTTGCCTGAAAAGGAAAAACTGTTCTGCAAAGATAGCAAGCCAGGGCTAGTCCGAAAAGCTGGTCAAGAAATGTCATCCGTGCCTTCTGATCAGCATTTTTTCAGGGAAACCAAAGGTTCCACTGAAAGGAAAACGAGGTCCACAGATAAAATTGATGTAAGCTCTGTTCTGGAGTTTGATATAGACATTGAGACTCCAGCAGGCAGGGAGATGGTCTCTAATGCTTTGAAGATTCCCATCCTTTCTGGTTCAAAAGCTGTTTTTCAAAGATCTGAGAGGCTGGTCAATGGTGACTTAGCAAAACTGGCTTCTAAAGAATCCAATAGAAGTATGATAAAGGAAGGATTTTCAGTATTGGATGCTCTGAAAGAGGAGTCTCTTGATTCGGTGGCTGCTCAGGCCAATGCAAGAAATGATGAGCCCTTGTCAATGAGAGGGAAGCTCAGCTCAAAGATGAGAACAGAAGAGAAAGCTTGGGAGGACAAAAAAGTGAATAGTCAGTATGATGTTTCTTCTGATCATCAGAAAGATGGAAAGTGCGTTGACGCCATCAGAACTGATCTGAACAGATTTAGGGGGCGGAAAGAGCAGACTAATGAAGCCATGGAGCCTGCTAGGTTGAAATCAGTTCAAAAAGCATCTTCTGTGGAACTGGATACAGGAAAAGTGCATCAAGGGAAAGAACAATTTCCAGGTGGAAAGAAGAAAGTGAAGGGAAGTCAAAGCAATATTGATGTCCCAGCTATTGAAATGCCAAAGGAAGGTTTGAAGCTTGTTTCATCTGTCCAAATTAAAGAGAAGAAGAGTGGTCAATCTCGAGAAAATTTCTCTGAAAGCAAGAATGATCTTAGCCGATATCGCAAGGATTCCAGTAAGACTGTTGGCAAGGATTCCCATAGAGATTCTTTTGGTGATTTGAAATATGAGCAGGCAGAAAGTGATAGAGAACCCGTTGATTCTAATAAGGGCAGGTCAAAGGATCTAAGGGTAGAGAATGATAAAGATAATCAAGCATTCATCGAGAAGTCCAAGGAGAGATCTGGTGGTAGGAAGGTTGAAAATATGTCTACAACGTCTGATTCATATCCAAAGGGTTCTGTGGTTAATGGACCCTCTAATGAAGCTGGCTTGGCACCTGCACCACCACCTGTTCTGGTTCAAGAAAATTGGGTCGGTTGTGATCGTTGTCAGAAATGGCGTCTCTTACCCTATGATGTGAATCCGCAGAGCCTTCCCAAGAAGTGGCTGTGTAACATGTTGGACTGGCTGTAAGTTTCCCACCAGTACCTGAAAATTAAAGGAACAAAAGATCTTAAAAACAATTTTTTATTACTATTTTAATCACAGCAGAGGTGTCTTTACAAGATCACTACAGATTAATTTCGTTTTATTTTTGGGAGAGGGGATTATACAGTCCTAAATGTCATTTCAAGTGAAACTGTCATATCTGTGTTGGTGGAGTAACTCGTCCAAACTTGAAATGTAACTTAATTATGTGTCACTTATGCAATGATGCCCGGATGTGATTCTTACCCACCAAATATTAGAATCTCATTCTAACACTTTCCAATGTTGAGTGTTGAGAAGATACTTAAGAGTACACTTAGGTGTTTTTATGGATTTTTATTCAAATACAAAGGATAGTGGATGGAATTTCACTGTTCGCTGCTAATGCGAAAATGAAGTCAGGTACTGATGTCTTCTTGAATCACAAACTTTGATTTGTCTGGACCATTCAGTGACTTCCCCTCTTTTCCACAATACTGTATTTAGAAAAATAGAGTGCCTCGCAAAACTGGCTGCTGTTGGGTTCATTCGTTCTATTTGTTTGGTGATTCTTTTTCCCCAATCTTGATTTATTAGGAGAGTTTGTATTACTTCTCATGTTTAGGCTCAATAGTTTTTACCAACCACCTTGATTTAATTGTGATATTATGACTGTCATGATTCGTCGAGTTAATTGCTTGACATCTGGGAGAGTGAGGTTCCATTAGTTTCAATCCTGGCCCTGTAGTTGATTAGGGGTTTGAACTATTTTATATTACTTTCATATACAGTGTTACTTTTGCATCTATGCTGGATGGTTTGGATCATTTGCCATTACTCCATCCCATGTTCTGATGCTAGAGTTCCATTTCATCTTTTGTGCTCTAACTGTACAAATATGGAACTTGAAATTATCATGCAATTATGTTGCTTAGCTGTCTTTTGACTCTCCTATTGTTTTTATAGGCCTGGAATGAACAAGTGTTCTTTCAGTGAAGAGGAGACTACCAAAGCTTTGCAATCATCTTATCAGGTCCCTATCATGCCAGATGGCCCTTTATTTGGTGTACCTCCGACAGAGGTATGCCCTAATGTTCAGACTCACCCATTGAGCAGACAAGCCATTGTGGTTGGTGGAAAGAAGAAGCATGGTGGATCTAAGGACACTTCAAATCCAACCAACAGCACCAGTCTGAATCAAGTTTCTAATTCTACGAAAAAGAACCACCAAGTGTCTGTGAAGAGTCGAAGTATCAACGATGTAAACCAGTCCTCTCTAGATTCCCATCCTGGTAACAAATCTAGCTTCTCACATACTGTTAAACCTAACGATCTCACTGTGGAGAAGCCTGGACATAAACATAAAGAGAAGCACAGACAATTGGAACGATACTCTGATGGAGGTATTTCTTGATCTCCTTTTCACTGTTTTTAGTTTTAGGGTGAGAGCTTTTTAAATTTTATTCTCTTTCTATTTGCAAATGCTGCAGCTGATTATGTTGAGCAAAGTGGGAAAAATGCCAAAACCAAGAGTAACAGGGAAGCTGAGCGAGACATTGATCAAGACACTTTTAGAAACTCCAAGAAGATTAAGAGGGAAGATTATCAGTATTCAGCTGATGATGGGCTTTCAGACCATGAGCCAACTGGAAGGGCTGCTTCTAATTTTAGCAATGGTTTGCCTGTCAAACTTTCAGGTAAGACCTCCCAGAAGCAGCAGAGTCATTCTTCTTCCAAGGACTCACAGGGTGATGTGAAGGAGTATGTACTCCCTTCCATTAAGAAGCCAAAATCTCATGTTGAAAGTTCCTTGCATGTCAAGTGCAATTCCCAGCTTGGGGCCTTGTACATGTCCAATCAAGAGAAGTCTGATCTGGCAGCGAAGAAAAGAAAAGTGAAGGAGTGGCAGGATGGTCAGGTGGCTCATCCTGCAAGCGGAGATAATAACCTGAATGATGGAGTTTCTGCGAAGGAGGAGATGAGTGAAAGTGAGACTAGGAAGGAAAAGAAGCTCAAACTGTCCAAATCTGATTCAAAAGAATGTGGGAATATTAAGGTGGATGGTAGAACAGACAAGAAGGGTAGAATAACCAAAATACTTTTTAGTGGCAATAGAGATCCAGTGGCGGATAATGTAGATGCAGAAAAGCGGAACTTGGATGGTATAGATTCATTGAAGAAAGACCTCAGTTACAAGACTGAATCATCTGTTGCAGCAACTTCAAGTTCTTCAAAGGTTTCTGGATCTCGGAAAAGTAAAACAAACTGTCAGGAAGTGAAGGGCTCTCCAGTAGAATCTGTTTCTTCATCCCCAATGAGGGTTTCTAACCCTGACAGGTTCACAGCTAATATGAGGACTCTCCCTGGTAAAGATGAAGCAACAAATTTGGGTCTATCAGATGCTGAAGATGGTGGATTTGAGCAACGTGGGAAAATATGGAAAGGAAAATCTTCCTCTGTTGTCCAGAACAAAGAATCAAACAGGATGGCAGAATCTTTGATACTTGATCCTGTTAGGAGAGCACACAATGATTATCAGGATAAGAAAGAAACTGATCGAATATCTGGTGGGAAAGTCAAGGATAAGAAAGTGCTGAAGACATCTAGTGGTTCTCATTATAACACTTTTCTTCCTGACGTTGAAAACACAAACATGGTGAATGGAGGTTCATCCTTTGATCCTCCTTATCTGGGTGAGCCTATAGGTAAGGATCATGAACATGGTCAGGACAAGCAAAATAACCACTATCGCACTAATGGGTCATCTCAACGTAAATCAACTAAAAGTTCTTCAAAGTCCAAAGAAAAGCCCAGGAGTGACAGGGATAAGAAAGTTTCTAACTCTCTGACTGAGCTGGGGGAACCAGGTAAGGGTGGTGGGACCTACCGATATGAGGCTGATACCGAGTCTCATGGTCGGCCTTCTAGCCATGAGCTTGATAGAGATGGAAAACTTAATAAGAAGACTGACAAGGATGATGAAAGTTATATGGGCAGGAAAGAGTCAGCTGCTAAATGGTCTAATGACACTAGACGAGAAAATATTCAGACAAAGTTTGGAGGACCAGAATATTCTGATCTTCAAAGCTCCCCCATGTTGAGTAAGCACCAGACAGATTCCAGCTTGAAATGTGGGAAATCCAGTGCACAGATGAGCCTGCCTCAGGTATCAATTCATGAAGAAGAAAGACCAGCTAGTCGGGGTCATTTAGAGAGAGCTGATCAAGCAGAAACTACCACAGGGAGAGGCAAATCTTTGCCACCTGCTGATAAGCATGAAACACAAGGACGGTCCCTACGGCCTGCACCAGCACCCCACAAAGGAAGCAGATCAGATGCATTACCTGGCGATGCCGGTGGTGATGCCTTGAAGTTGCCAAGGCAGCCCAGAAAATCTGAGAACCAGAATGGAGCTCACAAGAGTAGTTCGAGACATCAAAACTCTAATGGAACTGCATCAAAGGAACCTGACGCCCCTAGTCCACTTCAGAAGGACCCTAGCCAAATTGCTTCAAATGCCATGAAAGATGTGAAGGACCTAAAACACTCTGCTGAAAGTGCCATGAGAGAAGCAAAGGATCTGAAACACACTGCTGATCGAGTGAAGGTTTGCTCGTCTCTCCTCCTACACTTAAATATTGTTTTTTAAAAATTCTTTTAGCGATTCCTTGCTGATCTGCTGCGTGTCTTATCAGAATGGTGGTGGTCATGAAAGTACTGGGTTATACTTTGAGGCAGCATTGAAGTTTCTTCACGGGGCTTCACTTTTAGAGCATGTATGTGCTGAAGGTGCTAAGCATGGGGAAACAACACAGTCCATGCAAGTTTACACTGATACTGCTAAGCTCTGCGAGTACGTCTAGTCAAACTAATATTTCCATCTTTTGGCATGTTTTGTTTGTGTGCTTTCTGGGAAACTTCTACTCTTTTTTGAAGAAAAGTGTTACTTATGTTGATTTTGTAGGTTTTGTGCTCATGAGTATGAGAAACACAGAGATATGGCTGCTGCTTGTCTAGCATACAAATGCATGGAGGTAGCTTATATGAGGGTTATTTACTCAAAAAATTCCAGCGCAAATAAAGATCGACATGAGCTACAGTCTGCCCTACAGATGGTTCTTCCAGGTAAATTTGATTCTCAAAGGAAATGCAAAATGTTGGTTCTTGATATTTTAGTTTTTCTTGTATTTACTGCTTTGAATATCTATCTCTGCATTGCATTCTCCAATTAACCAGGCATGTGTTAAGTTTTGTGAAGTGCCATCTGACTAAATATGTTACTTATCTTAATGTAGTTGAAAAGTTTTTTTTGCTATCGCTCATGAAGAAAAAGGGAAAAATCTGCTTCCAAATGCCAGGGATTGCACCTATTGAAAATAGTGCCTTCCGTTTTACATTCTGCTTATTCTTGAGAGGCACTGCAGCTGCCATAATTCTTTACGGAGATTGACATTCCCTATATTGTTTACTAATGACAGGTGAATCACCGTCTTCATCTGCATCTGATGTTGACAACTTGAACAATCAGGCTACAGCGGATAAGGCTGCTTTGGCCAAGCCTGTGAACTCTCCTCAGATTGCTGGCAACCATGTCATTGTTGCTCGCAACCGGCCCAACTTTGTCCGGCTTTTGAATTTTGTAAGTTTTACTCAAACCATTTCTGAGCCAAGTATTTTTATGTCAGTGGCTTGAGAAACAATTTCAGAGCCAAGTGTTGTTATGTCAGTGACTTGAGAAGCATTTTTCTTTTATGGCATCTACTTCCTGCCTCCTGTTAACCTCTGCATTCTTGCTTAATATGGTGGATTTATTTTATTCACTTGTCGCCGAGATCAATATGTTTGTAAATACAGTTGAGCTCATGGATTACAGATATCATAAGAGTATTTTGGTTTGCTTCTTTCTGAATGTAGGCATCATAAGAATATTATTTTTCCCTTCTTTCTAAATGTAGGCACAGGATATGAACTCTGCAATGGAGGCATTACGTAGATCACAAAATGCTTTTGCTGTGGCGAATGCAAATGAAGATCCACGATATGGGGCAGAGGGCATGTCTTCTGTGAAAAGAGTTCTTGAGTTCAACATACATGATGTTGAGGGTATACTTCGTCTTGTACGGGTTGCAATGGAGTCAATTGGCCATTAGGTGCATCTGATGAAGAGATTCATTCATTGTTGTGAATAGTGTGTTTTTCTCATTGCTGTTTCCTCCCTTCAGCTGTCACATATATGGAGGATTTGGAAAAAAGATGCAGTTGCATAAGAAAAAAAAAAAAGTGGAAGCAAAAATGGCTGGATACTTCACTGCATTAACACAATTCTTCTCCTGATGTGTTATGCTAGATTTGGTTCTCTCCTGTACAATTTGTACAAAGAAAAAATTAGGAAAAGAAACAACGGTTGCAGTTTTTGTAAAGTATTCTTTGTGGGCTTTCCATCTGTTCTAGACATAAGATTGAAGGACATGGATGTGCTTAGCCTCAACCTCTGAAGAGAAGTACAAAAGTGGGAGCTTAAAAAATTGCACTCCCTTGGCTACAGCTGGTGGAAGATCAGAGTGTGACCGACTGATACAGCGATAAATTCCCATGTTGGTAGAGGACTCAAAGATCAGAGTATCTCAGACTGGTAAAATGGAAATATTCCCATGTTGGTAGAGGATTCAAGGATGAGCAATGGTATATTTCTTATTACATGAAGTTTTTGGATCAGTTTAAACAAAAAACAATCGAAGTAGTGGAGTTGCGAATGTATTCATGAAGTTGGTTGGATGCACCAGTGGCAGACTGACTGAAGTGCAGTCTTGGTACCGGTATGTAACTTCTTTTACTTTCCTGGTCTCTATTAAGAGTTTCTGGCATCTCTGTTCATAGGTGAAGGAGATATGCATATTTGGAAACTTGTTTTCTATTCTTTTTGTTGCCTGGGGTTTTAGTTGTTTCTCCATGAGAAGCATGCACTTGTAGTGCTTTTCACTCACGAGGCTTTCTTCTTACTGCTGACAGGTTTCTTTTGTTCTCTTCCAGGGTGTATTTAACTCACTCCTGTTAGGAACTGCTGTGTACTGAAGATTTAGGACGTGCAGCTGCCATGCTCGCCGAGATGATTTAGGTAAACCTTCTGTTTCCTTGCTTACTTGCGTGACTGCATTTTCCTTTGGATTCACTTGACAAAGTGGGTGAACTGTTGTTTTGCCGGGTAGCAGGTGCTTGCATGTTTATCCTGTCAGCAATGGCGTTTTGATCCTGTGGTGGCATCGTGAATGTCTCCCAACTACATGAACTGTATAGAATGGACAGTAGCATAAAAGGAAATTGCCCTCATGCGCCATTCCCCTTTCATTTGTATCATATTAACATTTTTTCATATACTAATAAAAACTTTACCATTTGTTAGAATTTATTGGAACTAAATGTTCTTCCAATAATACTAGACTATCATGAGTTTGAATGGGATGCTGGAATGCTTGTATGGGAGAGAGAGCGGGAGAAATTTGACCTGTTGTGAAGAAAAGGATAACTCTGGGTATGGTGGTGATTGACCTCCAGCTGAAGAGAAGTATAAGCAGCTGAATGTGCTACAGATGTTCCAGACATAAGAAAACGTTTTCAAGAGGAACAGGTAATGGACGTATTTTATTGAGGAATGGTTCTGTCAGGATCTCTTTTCTTTTGTATTCTTTTTCTGTAACAATAATCTATTAATATTCTCCTAGATAAACTTGTGATCGTCTGTACAGTGCGGATTCAATGAAATTGCTTCAATGATAATTTTTTCTTGATTATCTTATAAACTTCTTTATTAGAGTTGGTGACCCTCACTGACAAATGTTTCTATCCTTAATTCTTAAGTGTAGCTGAACGATGCTGTAATTTTTATTTACTTTTGCCTAAAATGATTTCTCTTCTATATTTATGATTAACGAGGTCTTGCGTTTTATATGAGTGTTGTGAAGCAAAGTTGAGATGGCATACCCTCATCTCTGCCGTTCTCTGCTGGGTTCAATTCCTAAATTCTCGCTTCTCTAGTTTTTTCACATGGTAATACACAGTTGGCAGATTAGGGCTCTCCTCGTTCATGTCATACCTAAATTGTGATTTGGGCTTTTGAGAGACGATAAATTCAATAGAATCGGGTTTTATGTATGAAGCGGTAAATGGCGACGAGCGCAAATGCTAGCGGGCCAACACAAGTCATTGGCGCTTGGCCTTGCGTTACTTCCGCTTTCCCAGAGACTGCCACAAACGCATCTCTCTCCCAAAAATGACTTCGTCCAGAAACTCCAGAATATTGAAAATCTCGGTGGAGTAATCTCGATTCACGGCAGGCTTCTGAAGCACGGGTTATTAGGGGATACCTTCATCAGCAACCATCTTCTGAATGCTTACTTGAAGTTTCATAGAATAGAAAATGCTCGTCTGGTGTTCGATGAAATTCCTCAACCGAATGTTGTTTCTTTTACTTCACTTATGGCTGGTTTCGTCGGTCATCAGCGAGCTCGCGAGGCCCTCGTGTTGTTCGGTAGAATGCCTGTTGATGAGATTATGCCCAACGAGTTCACGTTCGCGACTGCGGTCAATGCGTGCTCGGTTCTCGCCCATGTCGAAGCCGGACGCCAAGTCCACGCCCTTGTCCAAACGTTTGGCTTGGGACGGAACCTTGTCATCACCTCCAGCCTCGTGGACATGTATGGGAAATCTAACGAAACCAATGACGCGAGGCGGGTTTTCGACGAAATGCCGGATAGAAATATCATCTCTTGGAGTTCGATGATTTCCGCCTATGCTCAGAACGCTCGTGGGCATGAAGCACTCGAGCTTTTCTGTGAGCTTCTCAAAGACAATCGTTTACTGCCGAATCAGTTCACGTATGCTAGTGTCCTGAATGCTTGTGCCAGCTTGGGCAGATTGGTTGCAGGCAAAGCTTCGCATGCAGCAGTCATTCGCCGTTTACCCCAGATGAATGAAGTTGTTGCGAGTGCGCTCCTGGACATGTATGCCAAATGTGGCCTGATTAATTACTCTTGCACAGTTTTTCGGCAGATGGAAACCCCGTCTGTGATACCATACACCGCCATGATTGTTGGTGCTGCTAAGCATGGTCTTGGAAGATTCTCTCTTGAGCTTTTCGAGGAGATGACAAGAAGAGGTATTAGGCCGAATGATGTAACCTTCATAGGCGTCTTGCACGCTTGTAGCCACTCAGGTCTTGTTGACTTCGGTATTGATCACTTGAACTCTATGCGTGAGAGGTACAATGTGGTACCTGATGCCAGGCACTACACTTGTGTTGTCGACATGCTAGGTCGTGCAGGGCGGCTTGATGAGGCTTATCGGTTAGCAAGCAACATTCTGGTGGAGAATGGTAACGATATAGCACTCCTATGGGGATCATTACTCTCTGCAAGCAGAACCCACGGTAGATTAGATCTTGCTGTTGAGGCAGGTAACAGGCTAATAGAAGCAAATCAACAAGTTACAGCTGCCTATGTTACAATGTCGAACACTTACGCAGTAGTTGGAAATTGGGAAAATGTACATGGCCTTCGAACAGAGATGAAGAAGCGTGGATTGCAGAAAGAACCTGGGTGCAGTTGGGTGGAGATCAGGAGCACCACCTATGTCTTCTATGCAGGGGATATCTCATTGTGCCCCCGAGGTGCTGAGGTGATGCATGTTTTAAAGGAATTGGAGTTAAGAATGAGGGAGAGAGGGTACACGGGCAGGAAGGGTGGTACTGGAATGGTATTTGTTGATGTTGAAGAGGAGGCTAAGGAGGCAATTCTTGGTTTACATAGTGAAAGATTGGCTTTAGGATTTGCATTGGTAAGCATGGCTAATGGTGTTACCATTAGGGTGATGAAGAACTTGAGAATGTGTGAGGACTGTCATGTGGCTTTCAAACTGATCAGTGATATAGTGGGAAGGGACCTTGTGGTGAGAGACCTCAATAGGTTTCACCATTTTAGAGACGGTTCTTGCTCTTGCGTGGATTATTGGTAGTTCCGAGCTCAATTTGTAAATTGTTGATAATTTATGCATTGCCAGGTTTTTGCTTTTGAGAAAAACAACAGGCTAATAGTGTCAAAGCAACAAGTGACAGCTCCATATCTATAACATGTTGAATACTTACAAATTGATAGGATCTTAGCATGGGCAATTGTGGGTGTGAGGTAAAGCATGCTTTTAACTGGAGTTGAGAATGAGAAAAGCGGCCTATGTGTGCAGGAGAAACAAGGGGCGTGGGCATGAATTGGTGTGTTTGATGGTGGTGAAGTAGAGGTCAAGGACTTAAAAGGTTGGGCTTGGGATTTGCCTCGATAGAAATGCCAGTTCTTCAACCATTAAGAAGAGGAAGAACTTCGAGGATATAGGACATTCATGTCGCTTTCAGTTGATGAGTCATGTGGTGGGGGGCACTCCTTGGTGAGAGATGTCTGTCTATAGTTTTCATCATTTTAGAAACGAGACCAAGGATTATTGGCTGCTCCCCTGAAAAGTGATGTCTGTGCGTACTGGCAGTCAGGCGCATGCCACTTCTGATGTGTAGGAAAACTCAGTAGACTATCAAACTCATGCAGACATGATGTGAAAATATTGGAATCGAGTAAGTTACCCATCTAGATAATTTCTTTTGAAAAAAGAGAGTTACACAAACATGGCAGGCGGCCCCCTATCTTATTATGCATTTCAATTTTTTGAAGATGGATGTTAGCAAAGAAGACGGTGTAAAGTTTAAACAGCTGCTGTCCAACCCTATACAACATTTCCACTGCCAATACCAATACGGAGAGCGCGATGCTTCAAAACAGGTTGGTAACCAGGATTTAAAATTTGCTTTGTTTTATTCTTCACCAGCTTTTCACTCCATTACTTCTATGTTTGATGTTATTTGATGTTAATTCAAGATTCTTCCTTGTTTCATCGATTTCCAAAGACAAATGAATATAAAAAACAGTGGCATCATTCATATATCTCTACGTTTAAGAATGTTCAGTTAGACGTAGGAAGTACAGACGTGTAGGGAGAAGGGAGCTAGTCTCTGGTGCCTTCCACCTTCATCAGTCAAAAAGTAGGGATTCCAAAGTTTCAACAGAGTTGGTAAGGAAGCTGTTCATTTCAACCGGGGATTGCATCTTCTGGGTGGACCCAGTACTCCACTCTTCCCACTCTCCAATTTGGAGCCAGATTCCACGAGAATCTTCTCTGGTTCCACCCTGCGGAGGCGTCTTCTTCCCCAGATGCCACTCCTGTATGAAAAACCCCAACTTTTATTTGGGCGTTTAAGAAGCAACGGTGCGCATTTACGAATCCATTTTGCCGAGAGCATCGCCCGACAGAGTGCTTTAACACAAATCATAATCGCCAAATAATCATCAACTATGTGCCCCAATGTCATCAATTGCTCACTCGTTCTGCCATGGAACAAAAGGCGAAGCCCCATGTTGTTGTTTAATGGGAATCTCACTAGATTCGGTCGATGAACCCCGGGACAGCTTCTCCCAATTTGCCAAAACCGGACCCAGGCATGACGCCACTCGTTGCGGACACCAGCACTTTCTCAGTTGCCCTTGGTTGCTTCAAAAAGATTCCTTTCACTGGATTCCTCCCTTGGACCAAGTAGTAAGCACCTGCTTATTTCTTTGTGATTATGCTTATTGAATCATTGATTGCGTAATTAAGGCCTGGTTCAGAGATGCGTGGACCACCGTGCGAACGGTTTAGAGTAATCGGAAGGGACGTTCATGGTGGCTCATTTGTCAATGCCTTGTCTCATCCTCTGAAAATTTAGTTTTTGAAATAGGTATCTCATTGGGGATCCTTCGCCTATTTAAGGGGCATCATTCCAAACAATAAGAGAGACAGGGCTGCACCATTTTTTACGACCTCTGCTACACTCTGGAAGCAGTAGTTGGGTGGTCGAGAGTACTCTGTTGAGAGTGTTGAGAGAGAGTATAGATAGAGCCATGTCGCCTGTAGCCTCCTCCTCTCTCAAAGTTGGCCATTTGGATGATGTTCAGGAACTGCGGAAGTATCGACCCACTGCAGTTCCTGAGAGGTATGTCCGGGAAGGAGCGGAGAGGCCTACGGTATCCGCACTAGGCGAAGCCCCAGCCTCCATGCAAATCCCTGTGATCGATTTGTGGAAGCTTGCTCATGGGGGTCCATATCGGGCCAGGAAAGAGCTGGAGAAACTCTCTGTTGCCTGTGAAGACTGGGGTTTCTTTCAGGTAATGCTCGCCTTTCGTTTGAAGAAAAGTGATGATCAAACCGACTAGATGTGCTGATTTTATATGTTTTGGTTTCTTCTGGAGGTTGTCAATCATGGGATCGATTCGGTATTACTGGAGAGGATGCAGAGAGTCTCGGAGGAGTTCTTTATGCTTCCCTTGGAGGAGAAAGAGAAGTATCCCATGGCTCCCGGGACCCTTCAGGGATACGGACATGCTTTCGTCTTTTCGGAGGATCAGAAGCTGGACTGGTGCAATATGCTCGCGTTGGGCGTGGAGCCTCCTTTTATCAGAAATCCTAAACTCTGGCCTACCAATCCTCCCAAGTTCAGGTACACAAAATTACCAACTCATATTCATTCTAGCCCAAGCTTGATACCGAGAAAACTCCTTTTTCAGTCCTTGCTTCCTGTTTCCTTATCTGGGTTCCTTTCTGTTTGCAGGGAGACCCTGGAAGCCTACTCTGCCAATGTTCGAAAACTCAGTCAAGCGCTCTTGAGATTTATTGCCATGAGCCTCGGTCTAAAGCCGCAAAAGTTCAATAAAATGTTTGGAACAGCCGTGCAAGCTGTGAGGATGAACTATTACCCTCCATGTCCAAGGCCTGATCTCGTTCTGGGTCTGAGCTCCCACTCAGACGGAAGCGCTCTTACAGTGCTGCAACAGAGCATGGGTCCTGTCGGTCTGCAAATCGTTAAAGGAAAGACTTGGGTGCCGATCCATCCCATCCGCAATGCTCTTGTCATCAACATAGGAGATACGATAGAGGTAAAAACGCAATACCCACCACCCAGTAAGATTAATACTAAGAACATAAGCCTCACTTCCCAATCTGTTCTTTCAGGTTCTCACAAACGGGAGGTACAAGAGTGTAGAGCACAGAGCGGTGACGAACAAGGACAGAGACAGGCTCTCAATAGTCACATTCTACGCTCCCAGCTATGAAATTGAGCTCGGGCCACTACCCGAATTTGTTGATAAGAACCACCCTCGCATGTACAGAAGGTACAACCATGGAGAGTACAGCAGACACTACATCAATAACAAACTAGATGGGAAAAGATCACTGGAGTTCGCAAAGATCCAAAACAAGTCCTAATCTTTAAACCCCACCAGTCGTACGTCTGTTTGTGTCCTTATTCCTTACTGTTTGTATATAGAAGAAAGCAGTGGGCATGTCTATTGACCCCTGAAATACAGAAATAACCGGACAACTGAGAGGACACATAAATGTTCTCCTCTTTTTGACAAGGGTATCGAAGAAAACCAGAAAGGGTATAAAGGAACGATGCTTTCTCAGTGTTTGAGCTGTTTTAGTGTTTCAGGTGTAACCAGTGTAAGTTTCGGGGATTTTGTTTGCAACCAAGGTGTTTGTTTAAATGAATGTAAGTACTTCAGCTTGAAAGATGCCAAATGGTACTCTTGTGAAACGGTTTTCTTGCCCGCCCATAGAAAGTAAAGCAACCTCTTCTACGGACTTTGTAAAGTCACTTCCATGGAACGAACGAATGAATAAATCTAAGGTGGTGAACTGTGAAAAAAGCAAGGTATCAAATCAGGGCTGCAAACAATTCGAGACTCCGTGAAAGGCAGATAAAATAGCATCCCATCTCATTCTGAGCGTCCAATGGGGGACGGACACAGGCAGAGATGCACAGAACCCCTCGTTTCCGAAGCTTTTGAAAGTGGGGGGTCCATGCTGACCATGCTCTGTTCTGCATTATTGGACGGACACTAGATTCAAAAGAGTTATGGAGAACAGACAAAGGAAGCTCTGAAAAGGAGCTCAGCTTAAATTAAAAATAATTGGACGCAGTACTACCTGCAGTACCACTACTACCTCATCCCCTGCAATAGATTTCTCCTTTCTTGGACTATTCGTTGGCTGGAACCAAAAGGGGTTGTATAAAACTTCAGAAAATTTCAGCTACTTCCCATGATTAATACCATAATGGAAAGTGCAAACCCAAGCATTACAGTGATTCTTTCACTGAGTCCAGACTCCAGACTAGACAAACAACACATGATTTAATTACTCATCGGGAAGAAGCAGTTTATACAAAGGAGAAAGAAGTAATTGGAACTGTTTTTTCTCTTCTTTTAACATGTGCTATGCGAGTTATTTTGATGGTAGAAGAGGTAGGGGGAAGCAAACTGAGGCTTGACTTTTGGAAGTTGAAAAAACTCAGCACTAGGGGAAATGATTCAAGACATGGAAGCTACCCATTCCATTGATCGAAGCTGTCTCAAGATATACGTCACAGAGCACACAAGTTGAAAACCGCTAGCCCGCGTCTGCATCAAGGGGGAGGGGCCCGGAAGAGCAAAACCCAGAAAAGCAACAGCAGAAGCAGAGGGTGAGAAGAGAGAGAGAGAGAGAGAGAGAGAGAGAGAGGATAAGCAGAAACTGACGAATGAAGAGGAAAACAAAAAGGAGAGGGTACAGTACTTGTTTGGATGGTTGCGGAGTGAGTCGTCCAAAGTGGGTCATCCCCACAATCATGCTCATGCAACTTACGAGTGTTTTCCTTGCGCTGGATTCACCACTAACTTGCAAATGGACCTTGGACTCGCATTAGATTCAATTATGGTTGCTTCTGTGGCTCTTCTTCTCCAAATTGGCTGGTTGCAAAAGGGTCCTTTTGAATTCTGATATTTAACTGGGAATTAGGTAGGAGAGGGAGAGAGAGAGAAAGTCTCTTTTTATCTCTCTCAAGTCTTGGACCGAATAGGATTTGTTTGCAGATACATAATCTTCCTGTTAGGCCGGTCTCCATTAATTAATGGAACAGCTAGCTAGAAGCAATCGGTTTGGTTGAGAGGCACTTAGATGAAAAGCATTGGTAAAATATAGGTTACTTCGAAGGTAGGGGGTGGGGAGAGAGAGACCAGGAAGGTTTAAAAACGGTTCCAGAAAGGAGAATCTGCTTTTTTTCAGGCCGATAAATCCCTGGTCGTGCTTGCTTCTTCTGTCCGAAACCAAAAACAAACATGGTCAAATTGGGGCGGTAGTGGGATTCGGGATTCCAGCCCATGAAGTGACCCATCTTCTCATCATACATCCAGATCCAGAAATTTCACGAAGCGTAAACCAAAGCCCAAGGCTCCACTTGAGAGTAAAAAAGATCCTATGAGCTCTTGTTCAATCAAAGTTTTTAAGAGGAAGAAAGACCCAGTAAGCTCCAGTTCAATAACAATTACTTGGAAGAGCCATAAGGTCCATACCTGCTCATGTATTTTTCTTCACTCTGATTTTCAAAATGAAAATCTCGTATCTCTTTCTCTCTCCCTCACATTTGCTCTCTCTCTCTCTCTCTCTCTCTCTCTCTCTCTCTCTCTACCTCACATTTGCTCTCTCTCTCCCTCACATTTGCTCTCTCTCTCTCTCACACACACATTTGCTCTCTCTCTCTCTCTCTCTCTCTCACATTTGCTCTCTCTCTCTCTCTCATTTGCTCTAAAATCTCTCTCATTTATATAATAATTCTCTCGATATATATATATGGTTTTCGATTCTATCTCATTTCTAATTCTCTCTCGTTTTTGATATATAATATATATATTTATCTGATGTTTTGCATTTAATAATAATAGGTTTTGAAATAATAATAATATATTCGTTTTGATAATAATAATTAATAATGTTTTTTATATATATAATATATCGATCTTTATATATATTGATTTCGTTTTGATAATAATAATAATATATATATGGGTTTTGATAATAATATATATAATAATATATTTTTTGATAATAATAATATATATATATTTTTTATAATATAATAATAATATATGTCGTTTTAATAAAATAATAATATATAAGGAAATAATATATATATATATGTTTTTTGATAATAATAATATATATATGGTTTTAATAATAATAATATGGTATATTAATATTTTAATATATATAATAATAATATGGTTTTGACAATAATATAATAATATATATAATATATATCGTTTTGATAATAATAATATATATATATGGTTTTGATAATCTCGCGCGCGCGTTTTGTATATAATAATAATAATCGCGTAATAATAATTGCAATAATATGCGCGCGGCGATAATAATTGGCGAGGGATCAATAATATGTCTCGATCGCGCACGTTTTGATAATAATAATAACGTTCGCGCGCGCGATTTAATAATAATATATCGCGCGCGCGCGCGCGCGTGGTTTTAATAATATATATCGCGCGCGCGCGTAAACGTTTTGATCATCATCGCGTATCGCGCATGGTATATCATCATAAAATCATATCATAAATTTAATCACAAATGTAATCAAATCAAGTATCGTCATCGTCATAAATAAAATATCATCATCATTCATCATCATTCATCCCATCATCATTCATCATTTCATCATCATCATCATCATCCATTCATCCTTCATCCCTTCATCCTTCCTCCATCCTCCTCCCATCCTCCTCCCTTCCTCCTCCTCCTTCCTCCCTCCTCCTCCTCTCTCTCCTCCCTTCCTCCCTCCTCCCTTCCTCCCTCCTCCCTTCCTCCCTCCTCCCTTCCTCCCTCCTCCCTCCTCCCTTCCTGCCCTTATTTCCTCATTTTCTTTATTAAATTAGTTAGGTAGTCTAACTTGCCAAGGCTAGAACAATGGAAGTGGGAGAAAAAGGAGAAGAGAGTGTTTAGGTTAATTTATTGCTCTGTTATGTTAATACCATGTATCCAGCCTTACACTTTCCGAACCAGCAATCTTCGTCTAACTTATATAAAATCTAAATTAACCTTAAGTATTCCAAAACATGTTTTATTATAACAATGCAGGTTATGTAACAATCATTTCCCAATCATGTTGAACATAGTCCTCAAGGTTTATGTAAGTCTGCAAAAGAGATGGAGCATATGATGATTAGTGCAACCTACAACTAACTATGGCGATTGTTGTAGCAATTGCCATAGCGCTAATTAATTACTTTATTGGTAACTGTTGAACTTTGCCTCCTGATTATATTTTTGCTCTAGTTATAAAAGTTAAAAGTCCCAAGAAGGAGAGAGAATTGCCGTATAAACCCTAAGTTTTGTGTTGCTTGTTCTCCTTTGTCTCCTCAAGTCTCCCTAGCTTGGCAGCTGCCTCTCATGGCCTCCTCCTTTTTTTAAATCAAACCCTCTCTAAAAATCACTCTTGTATCAGTTGCTTCATATTCTTATATATATATCTTAAAAAATCAAGTTTGTATTATATGACCTTTTTGCACTTGCAACTAGACAGAACATCAATCAGAGCAATTCCTTTCTCATTTGTAGTTCACAATTCACCTATAAATCCTTTTGATCCCTTTTGCGGGAAAGACAGACAAAAGAGACTCAACCTAGAAAGGAAGTTTGCATATTGGTATACATAGCCAATAAGCGCAGGAGGAAGCGATGCTAAGCTTCAAAGCGTCGCTAAAAAATAGCATTATTCAACTAGGAGGTGTTTTTTTTAAGTTGTCATGTGACTATCTCGTGCACAGGCGTGCCCCAATTGGTTGTGCATACTGATACACACAACCCTTGTTTGCAGCAGATCCGGCGCCTCTTTCCCCGCCGGCGGCGTGTGCAACAGAATTGAAATCTTCAAGAAGAACTTCCCCTACAAACTATGGTGCCCTGGAAGGTTTCAAATACCATCCCTGAAGGAAATGATAGGCTAACCAGGTTTTAAGTGGATTATAAGCCTAGTGACAAACCAATCCATTTGTGTCACTTACTCAAGTTAAAACCTCTACTTCAAATGCTTGCATGCTCATTGTGGAGAAAGTTTAGAACCTGTTCCACCATCTCATGCATGTCTTAGATGGCATCATTGATTTGGACTATACCATCAAAATTCCTTTAGTCAATATTGTTACATTCTTACTGTGAATAGTTTACTTGAGGTTTTAGACCATTCTTATTTGTTGGTGTGTTTGAGGAACTACAAATTCATTGAATTACTTTCTAAACCAAAATAGAAAGTTTTATTTTTATTTTTATTAAGCATCTTGATTTTAATTAATAAATTTTCCACCACCCTCGGTAGTTTTTTTCAAGCTTTCCCACAACAAGTAGGAGGGAGACAAGGGACCCCAGACCCTTCCCAAGTTCATCTAACCTAAATGAAGAGAAATCTGGAGTATAACTAGCTCTCGTAATGTTTATTGGAAGCATGTTTTACAATCTGTTAATGATGCAGCAGATCACTTAGCAAACTAGGGGGTTGCATCACAACAACTTGTTGTGGTGAACCCCTAAAAAGATGTATTCTTTTTCTTCATAAATAATACATCTTTAGCCTCTACAAAAAAAAAAAATGATTGTCAAATTTACTAGCTATTTATTAGATAAAAAAGATACAAAATAAAAAATTGTACGCGTATATAATCGTATAGGTTTACGGATGTGCATAAATAGTACGAATATGAAATTAAAAAAAAAATACGCGTACATACAATCGGGTAGGTTTTCGGATGTGCCGTTAGTCCGTTTATTAACTCGTAGTTAAATATAAACTTCTCATTTTTAAACCGGTAATTTTCTAGTATTTAACTAAACCTTACTTAACAATGTACAAGAAATATTATTTTTTAATTAATCTAACTCTCAAATGAATCTCATGGGAGATTTTGGCTAATCTCACATGTTTACAGATAATTAATTTTATTTGCTGGTAATTATCTCCTGTAATCTCTTATTGTTTGTTGGCAATATAAGCCTTAATCTTAAAACAGTTAATCCTTAGATTTCCTAGTTTGCAATTACTCTTTAATGACCGCAGCCTTTCCCGGTTTCCCTCTTCAAAGCATTTTCTTCGGAGCAGACCTATGAGTCAATGGAAGAGAATCATGGCCCTAGATCTCAGCCGTCCGGATAAGGGCCCCCCACGCTGGACCCCAGTTCGTAAGATATTTTTTTTGAATTAGTAATAATTAAGATAAAATAAATAATAAACGAGAAAAAAAAAAAAAAAACTGCAGAGGAGATGAAGAGACCCCAAATGCAGGGCTGAGGGTCTCATGTTCCTTTTATTCTCTTGCCTCTCTCGGCTCTCCGTCCATCAATAATCCTCCCCTTGTCGGGAGTCTTGGACTTCCAGCTGCTATCTTTTTCTGTACCTTGGGGTTCATCTTCGATTGATCCGTATTCGTTACTCCCCTCCTGGCGGCCCTAAAGGAGGGGTTGTGGAATCGGAATTCGATTTTTACCTGGTAATCTCCGACGCTTCTCGTTTCGTGTTCTCTTCTAACCTCGTCTGTTTCTTTTTCTTGAGCACCTGCGGTCCGTCTTGCGTAATACTAGGGTTATTTGATAATGTGATTGTTGGAATTGATAGTTACGTTTGTGAAAGGGGTTTCTCGAAATTGAGCCTAGGGTTAGGTTTTTGTGTTGTTGGGTGTTCGTGGTGTGGATGCTGTAGTTTAAGCTTTGTTGTGTCGATGGCGTGAGAGATATACTTCTGACGTGGTTGTTTTGTTTTATTTTATTGTTGATCAGGATTCGGTCTGGTGATCACCATGAATAATAACGATAGGAAGGTGATAGATCTCGATGAAGGATGGAAGTTTATGCAGAAGGGTATCTTAAAGTTGAAGAACATCTTAGAAGGTCTTCCGGAAACCCAATTCAGCTCGGAGGATTACATGATGCTTTATACGTATCCTTTCCTAATGTCTTTCTCTTTTGCATACTTTTTTGGATTGATGGTAGACTTCATTTGATTGCGGTGAATTAGTTTTTGTCTTGTGAGCTTTTTGTTCCCTTTACTCGAAGAACAGGACTATATATAACATGTGCACACAAAAACCTCCTCACGATTACTCGCAGCAGCTCTATGACAAGTATCGGGAATCTTTCGATGAATATATTACTTCTACGGTGAGAGACAATCTCTTAGACCATCCGCTTTATGGTGTTTTCGTGAGATCTTAGCTGACAGATAGAAGAATTTCCTCAGACTTTACGAATTTCTTAAATTACATTCCCTAAAGAAAAGAGGTTTTTGTTGACTCCATGGACTTTGCTAGCGTGCATTTGTGAGTTGTAAAAATCTTATGATTATTATTATTGTGATGGTCCTTGTTAAATTTATAAAACAGTGTGTTATTTTCTTCTTAAGTTTCAGATGGCAGAAAACTATGTAGGATCTTATTTTGCTGGTAGTAACCTCTACTTTCAGTCCTAGTTCAAGCCCTGTAAGGCTGCGGTATAAATAAAGCTTTCAGTGATAGCAATAAGCTAATATTGACTCTTGTGTGCTTTTTGTTTCTATTTCATATAGGTTCTACCTTCTCTGAGAGAGAAGCATGATGAGTTTATGCTAAGAGAGCTTGTGAAAAGGTGGGCTAACCATAAAGTGATGGTCAGATGGCTTTCCCGTTTCTTTCATTATCTTGATCGTTATTTCATTGCTCGGAGATCACTTCCCCCATTAAACGATGTGGGGCTGACTCGTTTTCGTGAACTGGTATGAGGATTATGTTCTTTCTTTTTTCAATGCTTTGTTAGTGGTCACTGTGTCTCTTCCCTACTTAGAACAGCAATTCTAGTGCTTTATATGTTACTTCTGAGTGGCTTATGTATCAATGTATTTTCATTGATCTCAGGTCTACGAGGAGATAAATGGGAAAGTAAGAGATGCTGTAATCTCGTTGGTATGTATTGAAATCTGGCTTGTGTAGCTTTGTTCCATATTTATTTTACACTGACATAGTATTGCTTGTATCAGATCGACCAAGAGCGTGAAGGAGAGCAGATCGATCGAGCACTTTTGAAAAATGTCCTGGATATTTTTGTGGAAATAGGGATGGGCGGAATGGATCGCTATGAAAATGATTTTGAAGCAGCCATGCTCAAAGATACTGCTGCTTATTATTCTCGCAAAGCATCCAACTGGATTTTGGAGGATTCCTGTCCAGATTACATGCTGAAGGTTACTAGTTACTGCTATGATTTGGTGTCTTATGAACATTCATTTAATTTTAAAGAGTATCTTTTATGTATCTGACTATTTCCTGATGAACAATCAGGCTGAGGAGTGTTTGAAAAGAGAAAAAGATAGGGTTTCTCATTACTTGCATTCTAGCAGTGAGCAAAAGTTACTGGAGGTCTGTATTGTCTTGGCACTTCTTTTATTGGTTGCAGCACTTCTATATTTTCATAAAGTTAAATTTGTGTTTTCCCAGTAAGTGTAAAAGTTTGTTACGTTGTCTTTTTAGAAAGTTCAACATGAACTGTTGTATGTATATGCAAGCCAATTGCTTGAGAAGGAGCACTCTGGATGCCATGCCTTGCTTAGAGATGACAAGGTATTAGTGGTTCTATTAATTTTTTGACACTTTCTCTCAGATTCTGTTTTACTGTTTCCAGCTGATGCAATTTTTATCTGAATTATTAGGTGGAGGATCTCTCCAGGATGTACAGACTTTTCTCTAAAATACCTCGAGGTTTGGACCCTGTTGCTCAGATATTCAAGCAGGTAAGCACATTTTTATCCAAACCATTTTTTTTTTTCTCTCTATTGTTTTTTATTGAATGTAGATTTTGAGTGAGTTATGTCTGTTGCAGCATGTTACTGATGAAGGTACAGCCTTGGTCAAACAAGCAGAAGATGCTGCCAGTAACAAAAAGGTGATTTATTTTATATCCATCTAGTCGGATCTTTATATTAGGTCATGTCATATGGTTGATGTAATTATTCTAATATCTGTTGCATTTTATGTCCCGTAAGTTTCCTAATTGAAGCACTGCAGTGATAGGTCCAGCACTTGAAAATTTTAAAAAATGAGGGGGGGGATTCTCGTTTCTGATAGAAATAGAATTTTTGTTTCGGAACTTAAATCTAGTTTTAGTTTCAACTGTTATCCATCAAAGCAGTTAATCTCTCTTCTCAGGATTTAGTTAGATGTGAGTCATCAGAAAGTTGTCATGTTTGCGCCTTTTGCATTGCAAAGTTGATTTGTAGAAATTTTTAGCCAGCCTTTAGCTGATATATGTTTGCAGACTTATCGGAAACTCTCTTTTTGTTTTTTGCTGAAAGAATCCTGTAACAAAACTTTCCAGAACCTGAAAAATGACTTTAAGCATGCACAGAGACAATGTGTCATCCGAAACACCCTACTAAATGGATTAACAATCAGTTAGTCATCTAGTTATCATGATGCTGAAGGAGTGTATAGTTTTGAGTGATAAATTGTGTTTTAAAATGCAAATGAAGGACAGCGTAGCCTTAAATAGTAAAAGTTGGTGGGAAGACAAGCAGTACACTTGTAGGGGGATAAGTAGCTTAGATATTGAGGAGGTGATTAACCAGATATGCTAGTGATATTGATGATCTTACCCATAAGGAAGTGCGATGAAGCAGCTAGTTGGTGTTTGGGTTGATGTAAGTGCTTATGACATGTTTGAAATAACAATAAGTATGGTAGGTTGCTGAGATAAATCTTGGTTTATTATGTTAATATTCTCGAGGAGGTTATTAAGCTCAAATGTAGTGGTGTTGATGGGTCTTATGCTGTGAGGAAGCAATGCAGTAATTCATTGGTTTTGGTTGGTGTAAGTGCTTATGGTGAGATTTTCAAGCTTCATAATGGATCATATTCATATTTCTTCGGCCTTGCTTTCAGATGTCCTATAAGCCTACATAATTCTGATTTAGAAGTTTTTCTGCTCCATTTTCTCGTACTTCTTCCCTATCTTGCATCATGTTGGTATCATGGTTTCACATGCCTGGTAGAAACCATTCTGTTGCTGGCAACAGCCATGCTTAACAAATCTCAATTTGTTTATTTTCTTGAGATACTTCTTTTTTTTTTTTTTTTTTAATTTTCTGCTAAGATGGGTTACAGTTTCTAAAATCTGGAGGTGTCTTTTTAGAAGCAATGTGGGCTTGACTAGATAAAGTTCACATATGGATTTTTATGGGAATCTGAGTAACTCTGAATTGTCAGCAGTGCATAATGTACTTCTTTTGAGAGAGAGAGAGAGAGAGAGAGGTAGGGAGGCATTGATTTTACTTAGAATTTGTAATACTGGAAGACATCCAGTATTTGATAATCCGGCCAATCTTCTTATTCTCTCTGTGTGTGTGTATTGTTTTCTATATGTTGAGGCTTCTCACTAGATATCATTGTACTATAGCCTCTGTATTTGCAGCCAAAGAGAATGTGCACAGCTTGTCTGACAATACATCTGTTGATTTATTTTTTCAGGCAGAGAAACGAGATGTTGTTGGGTTGCAAGAACAGGTAATCTCATGATATGTGATGACTGTTGTGTATAGCTTATTGGCTGATAAATATGGAGAAACTGAGTCATGGATGTGACCTTTTGCAGGTTTTTGTTAGAAAAGTTATTGAGTTGCATGACAAATACTTGGCGTACGTTAACGACTGCTTCATGAACCACTCACTTTTTCATAAGGTCTTTATTTTCTAAGTTCATTGTTTATGTAATATTTTCCTGCATATTTAATTTGTAAGCTGAAATTCATGCTATGATTGCAGGCCTTAAAAGAAGCTTTTGAGGTCTTCTGCAACAAGGGGGTTTCTGGTAGTTCCAGTGCAGAACTACTGGCTACTTTTTGTGACAATATTCTTAAGAAGGGTGGCAGTGAGAAGCTAAGTGATGAAGCCATAGAAGAGACTCTTGAGAAGGTTACTTTTTACCCTTAAAATGTATTTTTATTCTTTCTTTAACATTTGAGTTGAGCTCTCGTTTGGAAAAAAAAAAGTCAATTCTGCAACTTGGCTTTTGCATGTCTATTGTCTAGTTTGTTTACTCCACAATAGTAGAACACTATAATATCATTCTCTTTCATCATAGGCTACAAACTATTTTCTTATCCCTGGTGACAATGGACCCAAGAGGAATGGAAGGAGGGGTTTTTTATTTTTCTTTACTTGTAATTTTACCAGTAATTTAGCAAAAATATTTAAAGATTGGCTGAAGGGAAGTGAAAGCTTGCCCCAACTCTTCTGCATATTTTGGGCAAAGCTTTTCAGAACAGAGCACTTTGCAGGTCTTAATGAGTACATCTTTTGTAAAAATGCTAGTAGAAGACCTATACTGCATTCAAATAACCATTTTAGTTATTAATTATGAAGGCTTGTTTGCATCTTGAAATGTGTCTTTTCACATAAAGAAGAAAATGTGCATGTTTGCCGAATGCTCACTTGTGAAGTATGAACTGTTCAAACATGCCATTATATATTTTTTCGATTTTTTCTTCTTATTATCTTTTGTTTCAAAAAAATTTTAAAATTTTGATCTCTTCTTTGATGTGTAGGTAGTCAAATTGCTTGCTTACATCAGTGATAAAGACCTTTTTGGGGAATTTTATAGGTATGTGTTCTTCTCCTTCGAAGCTGGATCCAATTGTTAGTCTGTTGTGAGAATCTTATGTTTAATTAGGTCTCACTATTCCTTTGCAGGAAGAAGCTTGCTCGCAGACTTCTGTTTGATAGAAGTGCGAATGATGACCATGAGAGGAGCATTCTGACCAAGCTGAAGCAGCAATGTGGTGGCCAGTTTACCTCTAAGATGGAAGGAATGGTCTGTCACTTTCAGATTTATCCTTGTTTATTATGCTTCAAAATCTCTTTCCTCTACAGTTTGAGTTGGATATACTAACTTTTTTTTGGTGTCTTTCGCTTGATTAAGGTGACGGATTTGACATTAGCCAGGGAGAATCAGACCCTTTTTGAGGAACATCTTAACAGTAATGCCAATGGAAATCCTGGGATGGACTTGACAGTGACTGTATTAACAACCGGGTTCTGGCCAAGTTACAAATCCCATGATTTGAACCTTCCAGCTGAGATGGTTGGTAGTTGATTGTAAATTTTAAAAATGGGGTGTGGTGTTTCTTTTTTTATTCAGCAATTGTTGCTTCTGCAGGTTAAATGTGTTGAGGTTTTCAAGGAATTCTACCAAACAAAAACTAAACACAGAAAGCTCACTTGGATATACTCATTGGGTACATGTAATGTCAATGGCAAATTTGAAGCAAAAACCATAGAGCTGATAGTGACCACGTATCAGGTAACTTGCGGACAGTAGCTTTCTACATTCTGTCTTAATAAAAAGATATGAAAATGTTTGTGTTGTGTTTGAGGTTCTTGATCTGTTGCGTTTATGTGCAGGCTTGTGTATTGCTTCTTTTCAATGCTTCTGATAGGTTAAGTTACTCAGAAATTATGGCCCAACTGAACTTGACGGATGATGATGTAGTCAGATTGCTACATTCTCTTTCATGTGCGAAATACAAGATTCTGAACAAAGAGCCAAACACAAAAACAATTTCACCTACTGATGTTTTTGAGTTCAACTCAAAGTTCACTGACAAGATGAGGAGGATAAAGGTATGAGTTGTTTACCAAATAGAAAAAAAAACAGAACACAAAAGTAATCACCCACAATATGCTCACACATCAGTCTCGCACTCACGTGCTCACTGGTGCACTCATATTCTCACTCACGTGCTCTCGTGCACTCACATTCTCACCCACGTGCTCTTGTGCACTCACATTCTCACCCACGTGCTCTCGTGCACTCACATTCTAACCCACGTGCTCTCGTGCACTCACATTCTCACCCACGTGCTCTCGTGCACTCACATTCTCACCCACGTGCTCTCGTGCACTCACGTTCTCACCCACGTGCTCTCGTGCACTAACATTCTCACTCACGCGTTTCGTCGCACTCATATTCTCACTCCGTTTCTCTCGTGCGCTCATATTCTCTCTCACGCTCGCACACTCACATTCTCTCCGCGTTTCTCGTTGCTCACTTTCTCGCTCCACGTTTTCGTTGACTCACATTCTCGCTCACGCGGTTTCTCGGCACTCACTCACGTTTCTCTCACGCGTTCTCTGGGACTCACGTTTCTCTCTCACGTTTTCTGGGACTCACGTTTCTCACTCCGCGTTGCTCGTAGCTCTATTCTCACTCCGTCGCGGTTCTTTTTTACAAGGCGTAATATCTTTTTTGCGCACTCTTTTTGCCCTCATTCTTTTTTGACGCAGAGGTTTTTTTGCGCTCTTAGTAATTTTTTTAGAATCAGCGTTTTCTTTAGACGCTCTCGTTTTTAGACTTTTTTAGAAAGCTTTCTTTAATAGACCTTTTTTCTTTTTCTTTCATAGAGTTTTTTTTAGGTTAATATCTTTTTTTAGACCCGCCAGAGTTCTTTTTTTTGTAATATATGTTTTTTTAGATTCGCTTTGTTTTTTTAATATCTTTTGCTTTTTTAGATCGCTTGTTTTTTTTAGACCGTATAATTTCTTTTTGACCTCATTTTTCTTTTGACCTCTTGTTTTTTTTTTTTTTTTTAGACCTCATTTTTTTTTTGGACTCTTTTTCTTTTTTACCCGCTTGTTTCTTTTGCACCCGTATATTTCCTCTTTTTTTTTAGGACCCGGCTTGTTTCTTTTTTGCTGCACTCATGCAGGCACACACACAGGCACACACATAGGTACACACAGGCACACCCACTTGAGTTCACACCTACCCATCATCATGCATTAGACTGGTCACCAACACTCGCACTTGGTCTTACAAACTGCAAATTCGTGTTCACACTCAAAACACTTGTGCGCGCACACTTGTACCCTCCTCGCAGCCACTAATCTGCATTCTGTAGTGCACTATTACACATGTACTGACACCCTTGCACACACTCACACAAGCATGTGCACTCACACGATCACACACTAACATCCCCATTTGCAATCAAATGTTCTTGCCTACCCATTTTTCTCAGTTGTTTTAAGATGCTTCCCTAATATGTTGATGTGTTAATATGCATTTTTGCTCGAAATTCAGATACCACTTCCCCCAGTGGATGAAAAGAAAAAAGTCATTGAGGATGTTGACAAGGACCGTAGGTACGCTATTGATGCTTCTATTGTGCGGATAATGAAGAGTAGGAAGGTGTTGGGCCATCAGCAGTTGGTGATGGAATGTGTTGAGCAGCTTGGCCGTATGTTCAAGGTATGCGACATCATTCTGATTTTGTTTAAACCTGCACCAATGCAAGTCTTTTCCAAGAATGTGATGGTTGCATCTGACGCAAGCTTATTATTGTTTGCTGTACAGCCTGATTTTAAGGCCATCAAGAAAAGGATTGAGGATTTGATCACCAGGGATTATCTTGAGAGGGATAAAGACAATCCCAATGTGTTCAGGTACTTGGCTTGAAAGCACTGCCAAAACCAGGCCATCGCCATGCTGACATGGGTGATATGCAGCGTGGAAGACATGTATAGGACAAATATTGGGAGCTTAGTAGTGCCTTGTTGAAAGAGGTAGCTTGAGCTTTGAGTAGATTACCCTTTGAACGTCCTCGCCTATTCTTGTACATTTTTTTCCAGAAAAAATCTTAGTCAAGTTTGGGTAACTACTGCCATCGAAACCCCCCCTCCATTCCTTTAATAGGGAGAGAATCACAAACAGTGTTAACATATGCATGGTGCAGTTTTTATGGATTATTAGCTGCATCATGATTGGTGTCATGCGTCTTCTCCTGATCAGATTTCTTTTTCTTTTCCTCCCATCTTCTCGGCTTCGACTCGACGTTTATTATTGTAATCATTTTACTTGTGATTGGTATTTGTTTTACATTTTGAGAGTAAGAACCACTCAAATGTGGCCTGCATTTGTTATTACATGGCGACCTCTGCAAGTGTTTGCTGGAGCTTAGGATTTTCATCACCCAAAACGTGGATTGTCGAGCAATGAAAAGCGTCGTTTTCATGGGTAGCTTTTCCATTGTAGATAGACCCTTTGTTGTTCAGGTGGAGCTAATGATAATGTTTCATCGGGATTGGCGAGCGATGAGAGATGTTGATTTCATGGGTATTAGTCCATTATTGACCGTTTACATGGTTTCTGTATATGGACTTGTCCCATTTTCCCGTCACAGTAATGGAGATTTTACTTCCTGATGAGTTGGTGCTATTAGTCAGTTATGCCAGTCCCGAGACTCCCGACTTTGGTGAGATATGCCACCCACCACCTATCACCCTATAACATATGCCACCACCTATCTTCAATAAAACTATCTATAGTCTATACCATTAAAAAGCTTTTACCTTTTCTCCTGCCATAGTTATTAATCTGCCGTTTCTCGTTTAAACGTTGATTTACTTGTCACAGAGTTGCAATGTACTCGTGATTTTGATTTGAACTTAATTAAATTGAAAAATCAATAATATAAAAATGATCTGTAGATGTAATGTTTATTTTATTTAGTAATGCTTTATTTTATTATTTAATATTTATTTATTTATTTATTTTTTAGGGTCGGTGTGGTGTGGGGGAGCAAAGAGTAAAATCAGTCTAAAATATTCATTTACCAAAAACTAACTAAAATAGAAATATACTAAGAAATCAAGTATAATTTTTTCTATTTTTATTCATTTGGAGTTTTTATTTTCTATGATAATATATTGTTAATCATTAATCCTTGTTCATAAATGCTAATTTTCATGACAATTTAATTAACTTATTCTGAAGTTTTTTTTTTAGACCTGACCAAAATGGGCGAATGGGTTGCGATGTGGACGGTAAAAATGTGAAAAACCGCTCCCGCGCAGCTGAGAAGCTTAGGCGAACGTTCCAGGTGAAGCGAAGGCTTGCGAAGCAGCGAGTAGTTTGGACTTTTGGAGAGAACCTTCTATCTTGTCGACTGTGAGGGGCTTCAGCATCCCGCGGTTAAGGACGAGAGGAGTAGATCATGGTTTGGTCCCCCTGTGTTGGCGCTTCAGCAGGTTGCGTTCTCCTTTCTCCCACGGCGCCAACACCTGTAAGTTGAAAAATCATCTTTGAACATGGAATCCTAGTATACCTCAGACTAGTTTCTATATTGAGCTTATCGTGGAAGGGGAGATAAATGGATGGATGGTCTTATGGAGAACGGGCGACCCTTTTTTTTGTTTTTTGTTTTTTTTTTAGCTTGAGTTGAGCGTTTTACTTGCCAGTCGTAAGTTTGTAACAGTAACGTGGAAAGTTCAATTCTAAAGTCACATGCGGGTCATGGAGAAAGGAGAACACTTTGTTGCCATCATAATGAAAAACTTTTCATGCTCATCTTCGTACCTTCTAAGAAAATAAAGTTTATTTATTTTCTCCTGTTTTGATTCACCTCTGTGGAGTACAATGCATTTGTTCACATAGATTTCTTATATGCTAAATTGTTTAGTATGGTGGTATTAAAACAGATTATACATGGCTTTAATATTTAGCGGGATTGACCTTTTTAAAAGTTTTAAACTGCTTGTCTTTGGCTGAGAAGATGCCTACTTTTATACTTTGAGCATCATCTGAATGTATCCATCTTTTACCTTATCATAGTCTAAAATCTGCATGATGACTCTGATCTTCATCCCTTGTAGGCCATTTATTATGATTCTGTATATCATTCATTTTCTTATTTTTGCTTTTCTTATTTGGTTTCCCTCTTTCTCATGTGGTTTCTCTTTTGATGAAAAATACCAGTGAAACTTTATCCAAAAGGACTTGTTAAAGATGATGGTAATCTAGTATGCTTGCTAGAATTCTGGAACTCTATCTGGATTTTGCCCCTTTTTCGAATTATTTGTGTTGTTGTTATTCCATTTCTGAAAAGTGAAGAATAGGAAAGCATACCAGTGGGTATGGATACATTTTTGAACCAGGTGGATTTGCTTTAGTCAGTCCTCTTTTTTGTGCTTTATTTCTATTTTCTTTTATTTGCTACATTTCATCTGTCTAAGATGTATATGTAATATTTCATCTCACAGGGAAATTGTCAACAGGCATTGTTTTCAAGGAGCTTTGGTTTTGACAAAACTCTGCGTCTGCAAGTTCCTCAGAGAGGTCTGTTAGTTGTCCATTTATTTGTCATGCCAAAATCCCAAGTAAACTTGTCAACATATGTCAAACATGTCAGTTTTCCATGTTTAATGATAAGCTAGTGAGCAACTCTCAGCTTCAGTGCCTGTATCCTTGTTATGTTTATTCAAATGCTATACCAGTGAAATACAACATGCTCCATTTTCTATTCAATTATACGTTGTAGAAGAGTTCCTATAAGTCTCTTCTACCAAAGCACTAATCACACAAATATCATCCAAATTAATGTTGGCTTCACTAAATCTTCTGCTCTTGGGAAAATTCATAAAACCTTCCTGTATTATTAAACTTGTGTGGCCATCCCCCTGCTGACTTCACATTCTGTTCACTCATCGGACTGTTCAAAGAATTTGAATATTTCTGTTTTCTTATTCAGTAATATGGTTAGCCACCATGCAATGTTCACAAGCATTCTTTTACCATAGTTAGCATATATGGTTGGCAGTATACTGTTGATATACTACATCTGCAGTCTCCCTCTCTTTTGACCAGTCTGATTTATTAATGAGTTAAAGATAATTATTTGTAAATTCTTGATATATATATAATTTGGAACTTTCAGCTTTATTTGTCCTTTACTTTAGCTTTTTTCCATGTGAAGTAGCGAGAGACTTCTTTTCCCTGATCTGCATTTTATATGGTCCCTTTGAATGTTGTTGGGTGTTGTGTGCTTCTAGTAGAACTTTTATTGTAGTGCACTTTTTGAGGCATGTAAACGAGTTTCTAGTTATGCAGACCCAACCTTATATGAAATATGCATGTATTTTCAGGAATAAAGTTATGGAACTCACTCAAGTTGGTCAATGGCAACTTTGCTCTGGTATATCCTAGTCACCATGTGCATTGGCTGGCAACCGGACAACATATTGATGGAAATTTGGTTGGTTCAAGTGTACTTCTTAGTAAGCAAACAATAATTGTTGGTTATTGGGTGGGTCCTGAGATTGAAGATGGTTGGGGTTATGTAGAAGCTGCTGTAAATCTAGTAGTAAGCACTGAATGTTAGCGTTTGTAAGAATCATGTCACTGGTCATGGGGTCGTCTTCTCAAATTGCACGTAGTCAATCTTTTTAATTTTCACAGCCTAGAGGTTTATCTGGCAAATGAGTTTTATTCATATATGGCAGAGTTTTTAAAATGAGCTTTGTGGTCCATTGTCATTCATTTGACAGCAGGAAGAGAAGGAAACGTGAGAAAAATAACTATGCTTAAAGGTGACCTGTGGACTTACAGAGTGAGGGAAGAAAGAAAGGGGAGAGTATTTGTTGTAAATTCTATCATAACTGTTGCTGTGATCTCATGATTTTCTGCTGCACCATTTATTTACTGTCTGTTTACCTGTGACGTCTGTTTTGCACATCTTTGGCCTGCACTAAATGCTTACTTTTGTAACCACTCTTTGGTGGATGCTCAAATATGGCTCACCTGATGCCACCATCTAACAAAGAGAAAATCTACTCTTCAATCAGGGTTATATGTGAAAAGAAAAGATTTTGTGGTTTATGTCCCAGTTTGTGATGTGCTTGATAATCTTATATTGGAAAAGGAAGCAATCATCTTTGTCGAGGAGGTTGAAATGGATTGAATTGGACACTGAAAGTGTTTGTGTGATGTTAGTGCTAAAAAATAAGGCCAATGATTCATTTAGGGAATGACGCTGAACTTGATTGAAAAGGAGATTATGCCGTATGTGAACCAAGCAGGTGTGGTTACTTTGTTAGGATGTTTGATAATTATTTGAGCTGTATAAAGGTGAAACTCATTATGCAAAATTTGTTATGTGCAGTGAATTGAATTTGTTTCTCTTGAGCAAAAAGAGGTGCAAAAAGGGGCACCTTGAAGATGCAAACGTTAACCAAAGGACGAAAAATATAACCCTTTTGTAGTGTTTTCCGATCTGATATTTGATGTAATTTAAATCAGAGGTGAAATGGTTGTGCAATGGAGTCAACTCGGAAAACAAAAAAGAAAGAAACCTTGCTATTTGGTGCTATGCTTTTAACCCCATGAATTCTGAGTGGGGGAACCGGTACCTCCATAATAAAGATCTTTTGGGTCTAGTTGATCTGGGATCTCTTCACTTTCATTTCTCAAGTGACTTTTGCGCTCAAGAAATGTTCTATAATTGTTATAAATGCTTCTGTTTAATCAAATGATTCAAGACCATATTTCAGAAACTTCAAAGCCTTCCTCAGGAAGATGAATCTACCGCATATCACCATCAGAGATTGGAGGTCATTTCTTGGAGCTAGCCAGAAGCGACTCACAGATCTGCTGAGAGACCGTTCATCGTCGTATTCTGCGATAAATGGCAGCATATATATGTGGATGCAGCTAATTGTCCTTGATCTTATTATTCAGCTGGTAAGTAAGACACAAGAAAATCTACTAGTCACTCATTAATGCTGAGAGATACCAGGCATATACCAACTCTGCTATAGCCAATGCATGGGAAGACCCATTTTATTAATAAGGTTTGTTTTATATGGAGAGAAGCAGCACCAGCTTCGGCAAAGAAAGAGACCTAGGAAAAATGCAAACGTCCTTGTTTTCTTCTGATAATTAAACTGTTAAGGGTCTCATTCTCTTCCAAACCAACGTCTGCTGAAAGGGACTTCCTTTCTTTTCTTCAAAACTTCTGCAGAAAGGACCAAATACCTCCACTAGTCAGTTACTCTTCAGTCGACGCAGGTTTCTGTTTCTTGCCATTGGACTATGGTGGGTGGATGAAGCCTCCTAGAGAAGAAAAGTGAGTGCTTTTGTTCTTATTATAATTGAAGCTCTGTTAATCATGATTTCATTAATTAGAGGACAAACCCATATCGCATCTGCATGAAATAGATGGGGAGATCTTTTAATCTTTATTGTCTTACTTACCAAGGAGAGACCTTCCCTGGGTACGTAGTATTGTTTGATTTACTTGCAGTAGTTTGACATAAAATATATTCAGGACGATTGAGAAAGAAAGAACTTACACAGGGTGTTAATGGAAATCCCAGATTTTAAAGAACAGTGAAGTGATGATCCATCACGAAGGACGATTGAGAAATTATGTATGTGGTTCGGCCAACGATAACCTACTCCATGGAGAGATTTACTATATCAGAAAGAGTGCATGAGCCAGTAATGACATGTTTCAATAGAGTAGCTTTCAACACAGACCTCCATAAAACACAGGGCAGTGGTCTTATGCAGATCTCTTATTTATTTCGTTAATCTTTTGTTATTAACGAATAAGAACAAAGGATAAGTTAAACTCAAAAACTACCCAACGATTACCTACTACAGGGGTTTAAAATGAGATGAGGCGTCACTAATTCAAAGTAACCAGTGGGAATCCAAGTATCATTACGTGGAGGAATATGTGATTCCCTCATAAAATACAAGAATTATTGTGTGGATTGAGGTTGATGTTTTTGAGAATATATATATGTCCTTGCATCTTCATCTGCTATATATATATAAAGCCCTCCACGATTCTTCAGCCAGCAGAACTAGACGTTGCAGAGGAAAAATGGCCGCCGAAAATCGAGATCTCGGCGCTGACCATCAAGCTTGCCCAGAAAACGATGAAGAAGAAGCGATCTCCTCATCAAGCACAGTAATAGAAGGGAAGCTCCGGAGACTCGACTCTTTAGACCTGGAATCGTCTGGAGTTCGTGGCCATGAATCCAAGGTTCCACAATATGCATTTACAGAAACTTTAATTAGCAGATTAGAGTTGATTAAATATTCCTATGGGTTTTAATTAATTCACTGCAGGGTGTTGTTAAGAGGGACTGGGAAGCGATCTTGCACTTGGCGTTTCAGAGCATCGGTGTAGTGTACGGTGATATCGGTACATCCCCTCTCTACGTCTACGCCAGCACTTTCACATCCGGTATTGGTCACGAAGACGACGTACTGGGTGTGCTCTCCCTCATCTTCTACACCATCACCTTCATCCCTCTTATCAAGTACGTCTTCATTGTTCTACGTGCCAATGACAATGGCGAAGGTACCTATATATGTAGGTAGTGATACAAAATTGCTCCGATTTTTCATGCATCACTATTACTAAATTATCAGCTAGAAACGCTAGAATTTCGGGTATCGTATATATATGTGCCGTTGGACCATGGAGTTAATTTTGTGTTGTTAACCAGATTGCAATATATTATATAAGTTAAATATTATATTTAGGGTTAAAATATTAAATTTAAGATCAAAATATTATATTTCAGGCAAAAAAGTTTGGATATGACATACCACATTTAAGCGAGACATACTGTGCTCACTTACACATTAAGACCGCAAAAAATTGAGTTTTTCCTTCTCACTAGTACCTTTCTTCGTAGCCCCGATCCGCTGGCCAAAATGCAGCGTGGCCAAAGCGAATCACGGGGTGCCACGTCAGCCCCGCACAGGAAATTTTGTGACATGGCGCCCCGTGATTCACTTTGGCCACGCTGTATTTTGGCCAGCGGATCCGAGCTCCCTTTCTTCGTAGTAAAAATTTTTACAGTTTTCTAAAAAAAATATGTAACAATTAATCTGGTTGTCAACACTAGATAAAAAGTCTATCACAAAAGAAGTAATCCAAACCTAGGTTTCACTAAGGTTATACAAATATAAAAAAATAAAAAATATATATGCATACTTCCATATGTTTCATCCATATAACAAGTCTCATCACCATTAGTTTTGATGAATTTGCAGGAGGAACCTTTGCTCTCTATTCCTTGATCTGTCGATACGCAAAGGTGAGTTTAATACCAGGCCAGCAAGCCGAGGACAAGCAAGTGTCCAACTTCCGGCTCGAGATACCGGGGAATCGCCTGAATCGGGCTTCCAAAGTGAGAAACGCACTCGAGAGGAGCCCGTTTTCCAAGTATTTTCTTCTGTTCGTGACCATGCTCGGGACTTCCATGGTCATCGGAGACGGTGTTCTCACGCCTTGCATTTCAGGTGATATCTTTAAATATTAATCCATTTCTTCCTTTCAATTTGAGTATAGGATATAGCTGAAGATGACCCTGTTTTGGAGTTTTTCTTTTGACTCTAGTTTTGTCTGCGGTTGGTGGAATTAAAGAGGCAGACCATTCCATGACCGAAGGTATATATAATTAATATCTACACTTCTCTCCTAGTACATGTACTGGAACTAAACCTCTTTCCCACAAATAAACCGAAAATATTCATACTTTAAATCAGTTATTCTAACTTTTTATTGATGCGAGAAGTATTATTAATTTGCTAATTATTCTCGTGGGTTTTGATCAGGAAGGATCGTGATAATCTCTGTTGCCATCTTGATCTGTCTCTTCTTCGTCCAAAGGTTTGGAACGGACAAGGTGGGCTACACCTTCGCCCCCGTAATCCTGGTCTGGTTCCTCTTCAACGCCGGCATCGGCGTCCACAACTTCATCAAATACGATCCCACCGTCGCCAAGGCAATCAATCCCAAATACGTTATAGATTATTTCTCCAGGAACAAAACCGACGCATGGAGATCCCTCGGAGGCGTCGTCCTCGCCATTACCGGAGCCGAGGCCTTGTTCGCCGATGTGGGTCACTTCACCGTTCCGTCGATTCAGATCAGTATGTGCTTGGTTACGTTCCCATCTCTCGTCTTGGCGTACACGGGCCAGGCTTCTTACCTTCGAAAGAATATGGGTCATGTTCCCGAAACCTTCTACAAGTCCATTCCAGGTGTGGCAGCTTTCTAGTCCTTCTTTCGTTACAGGTTTGGATCGCCTAGCTAGTAAATGAGTATGGGTATGGATGATCAATGACTTCTATTGTGATGATTCAGATCCTCTGTACTGGCCCATGTTTGTGGTTGCCGTCGCGGCATCGATCATTGCTAGCCAGGCCATGATCTCCGCCACCTTCTCCATCATCCAGCAGTCACTAGCCCTGGGGTGCTTCCCTCGAGTGAAGGTCGTGCATACATCAACCAAGTACGAGGGCCAAGTCTACATTCCTGAGGTTAATTACTTACTCATGGGGGCTTGTGTGGCTGTCACGCTTGGCTTTAGAACCACCGACAAAATAGGTAACGCTTATGGTAAGTAATCAAAGTTAAAAGCTTCTGTCCTCAAGCATTTGGATTGCAGTATCAACACGTACTAGATCAGTTTTCACGTGTAGCCAACCAGATTGTGAAACTCAAAATTGATATATATTTTACACTGTCCTACTCATAATCTGGTTGGTTACACTAAATGAAAGGTTTGTGTTGACATTTCAAATGATCTCTAACAAAGATAATGAAATCTTACCCTTTTAGTACCATTTGGCTACAGGAATTGCAGTAGTGTTTGTGATGGTTCTAACATCTTCCTTACTAGTGCTGGTCATGGTTATGATTTGGAAGACCCACATCCTCCTCATCCTCCTCTACATAGCCATGATCGGCTCCGTCGAGCTCGTATACTTCAGCTCTCTCCTGGAAAAGCTAGACAAAGGTGGCTATCTCCCGTTTGCCCTAGCCTTCCTCCTCGTCACCGTGATGGGCACTTGGAACTACGTATACCGCAAGAGATACATTTACGAATTGGACAACAAGGTGTCCATGGAGAAGCTCAAGGAACTTGCCCTAGATATGAACGTGAAGCGATTGCCAGGCCTCGCACTCTTCTACTCCGAACTGGTTCAGGGGATCCCCCCACTCTTCGACCTATACATCGCCAATGTGCCCGCCCTTCACTCCGTCCTCGTCTTCCTCTCCATTAAAACCCTCCCCATAAGCAAAGTTCCCGACGAGGAGAGGTTCCTTTTTCGCCGGGTTCAGCCACCGGAGCTCGCGGTGTTCCGGTGCGTCGCTAGGTACGGGTACACCGATGTGAGGGAGGATCAGGAATCGTTTGAGAGGGTTCTGGTTGAGCGGCTCAAGGGTTTCATACGAGAAGAGGGGATGATGGTGATCAAGACAACAACAACAACAACAACTCCTACTACTACTAATACTAATACTACTGGGAAAACATTAGCAGAGAATGATGACACTAAGGGAAGTGAAGAAGATAGGTCAGCGGATAAAGTGGAAGAAGACACAGACAAGAACGAGGAGAGGAAGAATGAAGAGATTGTGGAAAGGGAAGTAGAGAAGGTGGAGAGAGAGTGGAAGACTGGGGTTGTTCATCTTTTTGGAGAGAATGAAGTGGTTGCTGCTAAAGGATCAAATTTGGGGAAGAAGATCATGATAAACTATGGTTATAATATCCTGAGGAAGAACTTGAGGCAGAGGGATGAGGTCTTGAATATTCCCCACAAACGTTTGTTGAAGGTGGGAATGACCTATGAACTTTAATTAAGAAGGGATTGATCATTATATATATATATATATATAATATACTTCCAAATATATATAAGAATACATACACTAGTAGAAAAATTATATTTGGTGAGGGTTTAGCAGGAGATATATATATATTAATTTGGTGAAGGTTCATAACCCTCGTCAATACCCTTATTTCTATTAATGATAAGTACTCTTTCTTCTTTTGATATCAAAATTATAGTAAGTTAATTTGATGGAGTTGGAAGATTAAGTCTGAGTTGCAAAACAATTACTTGCTGGTCCTGATCTTATTGTCTTTTATTAGGCCGGCCGTATCCTATATATCAATCAATTAATTGACCACCAAATGACTTTTGTCTACAGCTTATTATTGAGTAACACACATATTTTGGACTCCTTGAATATTGTATAAGCTAAAGTGATCTTAGACAGAATGTCTTAATTTTCTTGAGTTTTGGGACGTACGTTATGAATATTGAATACTTCAGTTCTGTCACTAACATGCTTTCCTTCCTTATGTATAGCATTTCAATGAATAGTGTAATAATTAAGGACTAGCCATCGGTAACATTTTTATGGGGTTACACTTTTGCCGAGTGGCCATCGTTATATATAGCTGAAATACATGATTTGGAGTATATATACATGGTAGGCCTCTATTGTGTGGAATATTGCTGTGCCCAGGCCCAAACTGATTAGTATATACATGATATGAGATTGGTATATATAAGCTTCCTTTCAAACTCTTAGGGCGTTTTAGATGGGCAATATATGCTTCTTAGAGAAATAAAAAGACATGCATGTCAAAGTTAAGACTGCATGCCCAAGGTAATTAAGTCAAAGGATGTCAGCTGCTAATTCTCCTAATACTCCAAGCTATATTTTCTGAATTTTTCTGAATTTTAAATGTACCATTAGGAGTATATATATATATGGCCAGAATTTGTCGACAAGGCAGGCGAAGTTGAATGATTTAAAAATCTATTTTATTTTATCAGTATTTATTTTTACGTAGATACAGCATCTTGTAAATACAATGGCGCCTAATCACGCTTTTATAATTAGATTAACTTTTTCTTTAGGAAATTAATGTACGTTGAGAGCAAACTTCGTCCTTATAATTAAGTTGAAATATAACCTTTATGATCAATATATATATATATATATATATATATACTGGTGCATGTACTAGTTTCTATATAGAGTCATTGGATACTGTTAATTAATTACGGCTTTTAAGAGATTAAAGATTTCTAATTAACTATATTTTGAAGAGAAAAGCTCCTTTCAGCTAGTTCCAGGAATTACTCGTCGAGGGCTTTCAAGACATGCAAGGATTAAGGAGATAAATATTATACATCATTCCTTCAACACTGTAAATTACTTAATTTAGAGCTGCTAGCTAGCTTGAAGTACTGTTGTCTAGTACTTTTAGGTGGAACCTTGGAGGAGGATTCTGAATTAGCTTCTGCGTTGGTTTGCTCGTCATTCTTTGAAGCTTTCTCTAAATTCTCTACAGAGATGCATATGCTCACCCTTCGAACAATATATGGAGAGGGAGAATCAAATCTAATATGCTCACTAATAATAAATTTGAATTTGTTGTTAAGAATATTATTAATTAGTTACGTCTATATGTTTGTGTTAATATTTTCTTTAGCAACATCTAAGAAATTTGTTGTGGCTAAACCCTAATTTAACAATAAATCAAGTTGTTGCTAGAATTCCATTTCAATTACCAACAAATCAAGCTGTTGTTAAAGCATAGTCTTAGCAATGACTCATGCTGTTGCTAAAGCAAGTTTTTGGACACAAAATACTTAATTTGTTGCTAATCACAATTAGCAACGAGGATATAGAAACGACCTTTACCATCAAAATTTGTTTATAAATTAAAAATTTTTACAACCAAATTAATTTAGACTTTTAGAAACTATTTTTTTAGTTGGTAAAAGTTAGAATTTTTATTAGTCGTTGCAATGTGTAGTACAATGTGCAAAATTATTGCTTTGAGACTACTTGAGCTTGATGGTACAAGTAAACTTCATATATCCTAATTAATCTTTTTACCATAATTGTACCTCACATGAGTTATATCACGATGTAAAACAAGATTACCCCCCCCCATCTGCTCATCATTACGCGATATCGATCGGAGAATAAGAAAATGGAGTCCACATGAGGCCACTGTAGCATGGCGAATTCGAATGTCGGTTATGTCGCATGTCACATGGCACCATGGGTATGGGTAACGGGACAAAAGAAATGCCGACGGCTACGCCACGCCATTGATTAGCTTAAATCACTTAATTATGGTTATCTATGAACAATGCAGACATAAAGAGCAACAGCGCAAGTAGCAGTGCTGCCTGATTTTGATACTGATTGTCCCATGAGGGTTCCTGTAGAAGAGAGATGAAATGTGTTGGATTCGTATATAGATGGAGCAGCTCCCATGGCTGACAGGGTTTAGCTACCAAAAGTTGTGAGTGAAGTACATGAAGTGGTCCCCCAAGACAAAGTGTATTATTTTACTGGAATGGAAATCAAATTGTATTAGGTAATCAGAGACAGAACCCGGTTCTCTTTCTTCATCTTTCTCTTTAGAATTTGAATATATTAATGATGAACTACATATGCTCGAAATTTGATGGACTACTCTTTCACAATTACTGATGCAGCCATGGTTTTGAGGCACTCAAAGCGTGGTCCCTCATTCTAGGGTTTGAAGACTTCTTGGGCTGTCCTATGTATGTGTTACCAACGACTAATTAACTCTACCTCAGCATGCCTGTTCTGACATCTTTGCTTGTTTTTTCCTAAGCTTAGATGATTGGAACTCAGAAGTTGAATTAAGAAAGTTGTTATAAGTCGAGAGAGAATGTCTTTTAAAAGATGAATACGAGCTAATTAATTACGATCCGGAGAAGATTAATCTGGGTGATGAACATGATGGGTCTTGCAGAGAACGTGTGGAACCACTAATTAATTACCTTTCCAAGAGTTCATTATTTTACTAATTAAAGTAAATATTTTCATTACTGATTTTGAAGTCTAATATTAATGGTTCTAACAAAATGTACGTGCTTAGACCATAGAATGACATTAAGAGTAACAGTGCAGTTGTTCAGCTTCCCACTAACCAATGACCAGGTGGTGGTAGCATAGAACAAGAGAATAACTGCCCAGCAGCTTAGCTTGCCTCTGATCAGTAACCAAGATACAGAATATTAATTAGTTTCCAAATGTGATTAGGGTTCAATTTGTAGAATTAAGAGATATATAGCTCATCTTAATTTTGTCAAGAATATCATTATATATTCAATCAGAATGCATTGGTGATTAAAGGTAAGTGCTCCTTAATAAAGAACTTTGATAAGATTGTTCAACAGACTGATTGAAAGTAGTTGCCAAGATGAAGGATTAATTGGAGCAGTTTCATGGCAGTCTCCAATCAAACACAGTGTTATGAATATTGGAATAGGATAGGTTTCTTCATCGTCCTCCAATAGCTTTTTGGCTCTTCTTTTGTCAAGTTGCACTTGTCTTTCTTCTTCACATGTTGAACAGATTAATTATTTCCTTCCTGCTTTCTCTTTGTCATTTGGTTAATGAAGATAAATACTGATGTGTTTCACAAATCCTCAACACTACCCTGAATTGATATTGGAAGCTTTCGGACAAACACACTGGGAGAAAGAGACTAGAAAGCAAAACCCAGAAGCGTATCCAAAGCAACAAAAGTAAAATCTAATGGGGGATTGAAATCATGATCAACCAATCCAAATCCTTCAGACTGAATAAGAAAACCGAGCTATCAGTAACAGTCCAAACATGAACAATAAACTAATTATTTCCCATAATATTACAAAATATATATATATATATATATATATATATATATATATATACAAAATTTATCGAACCCAGAATTTAGAAACCTACAGCAAGTTTAGATTTGCATCAAGCACAAACGGAGTTGCATCAGATCATCTCAAGCTAGCTAGTTCTTGTAAGTAACATTCACTGTAATTATTTGCCATCTGCTTATCTCAAATATAAGTACTGCCAGTATTGATATTTGAAACAAGTGATTCAGCACAAATTAAATAATTAGCACTGAACAGTTTGGTGAAGAAGCGAGAACAAACAGTTTTAACCTAGCTAATTCTAAAGGTTGTACATCTTCCTCCAAATTAATACTGAATCCTCATGCTAATTAAAACAGTACTACAAATTGGGTGGAAAGAAGAGAATTCATTGAGATGATTCAACTAATTTCATGATACACCCCAGAAAGGGAAAAGGAAACAAATCAAAACCCATAAACGATTCTAATCCTAGTCGAATTAGACAGATTTAAAAAAAGCAAAGAAAAGAAAAAAGGATAGAAAAACATGATAATTAGGAAGAAACAAATTCGACCCTTTTTAGGGTTCGTGCTACAGTAACATCTGCAGCTTCTCTTTGCATCAAAATTGAGCAAACCCAGTATATATATATATATATATATATCCTCCATGGAAGAAGAAGAAGAAGAAGAAGAAGAGTCAGTACTCATAGGTACTCAGGTGTTATCGTTATTAATATTGCTATTATTATTACTATTATTATTATTATTAATCCTGCAGTCGTCCATGAGATTGAACCTGGGTTGTGGTGGCTGATTCTGAGAAGAAGCCTTACTACTGTGACCTGGCCTTTCTCCTTCCAAATCCCTGTACCTGCGCAAATACCTCTTCAAGGGCTCCACATAGTCATCGAACCCGAGCGTGCCGAGGGCCCAGCATATGTCGTCCCCGTTCACGGTCTTGCGCTTCTCCCTGTGACACTTCTCCGAGGCCTCCCCCGTGACAAAAGCGATGAACTCGGACACGCACTCCTGCATGGTCTCTTTGGCCTCCTTCGAGATCTTCGCGTTGGGAGGCAGATTCTGCTTCATCAGCCGGCCCACGTTCGCGATCGGAAGCAGCCTGTCCTGCTCCTTGATCTCCGACGATGCCACTGCCGCCGCCGCCGTCGAACCCCCGGCCACGCCCGGGTAGGAATATTCCGGCGAAGTGCTACTACTTACGCCGTTGTCCACCATATTGAACTTTTGCCTCCTCCTTCTGTGTGTCTCTGCGCTTCCTACTTATATCTTGAAAGAGGGCGAAACAGTTCAGCAGATGAAGAAAAGGAAACAAGACTGTCAATTTTTTTATTTTTTTGAGGAAGGAAGGTGAGGAGGGCTCCAAAGAGGGTAATTAGCGAACGGATGCTAATAAGGCATAACGGATTTGAAAGTGCAATTACACCAAAGAAATGCACTTTGGGGAATGGGAAGAACGACCCACTATTGTAAAGCTTACTTGTTTATGGGTTACTTTGTCGTCTTCAAGGCTAGCTGAAGCAGTGAATTGAATCTCCCTTTTCTTTTTCTTTTTTTTTCTCTCTCTTTTGCCCAATTTGAGCGAGTAAAGTAGGTCAGGTATAGCTAAAACTGGAAACTGTGGAGGACTGATCAGGACTATATATCAAACAGCAGAAGCAACACCTGCAGCTAGGGATGGGATTATACTAGTACTACAGTAGATTCATGCACGTGTGCATGTGGGGGGGAGCCTGTAAAAGGTCAGAAAAGCCAGGTGAAACGACTAAGGGAGGAAGTGTGTCTAGTGGTCCTGCAGCATGAATCCTGATCGATAGAGTAATATATATATATATATAGAGAGAGAGAGAGAGAGAGTTAGTTCTGACTTTGCATCCTTGATTCATACTGTGGAAATGTTTGAGGGAAGGAAGAAGGAGATCCATGGTGATATATGAAACCCCAGGACCTGGGAAGGCAAGACTTTTGAGTTTGGAAGATCTCACTAGGTAACTAACCGAGGATGCCAGAGAGGGATTTGGTAGGTTTTGAAATGCCCAAGTTATAAAATTGGTCGGAAATCTCCGGATCCACAGGTTCCTAGACGTGTACACCTTTCAAAAAAATAAAAAAGAGAGAGAGGGTGAAACCAGAGTCAGTCTTACCAAAAGTAGCTCCAAAATCCACCCTATATCAATGGGGGAATAGGACAATACCCACCTTCCTGCATCTAGATAACATGATGTAACCATTGAACCTGATATTTCAGTCTTAATATCCCAATCTCAAACTGAAGTGTGTCTTATAAGGGTTTGGAATATTTTGGATTCCTCTAAGCATATATCTACATGTCACCTAATATTTCAAGAACTGTGAAATATATATTCCATATTAATTGCTAAATTGTTAATGTATATTGAAATACTTTTGAGATATACAAGGACTCCAGACCTAGGATGTATGTCACACAATTATACTTTTATCACATTACACACCAAGAGTCTACATAGCAATGAATATATATGTACCAAGACTTTATTTTGTCATGAATATACATGTTACACACTTGTACTTTTGATTCCTTTACACACCAAGAGTCCACAGAGGTGAACTACTGAAGCTATCCAACCAAATAAATAATAGATGGACATCCACAGTGTGTGCGAATGTGAATGAGTGCTAGTTAATATTCACATATATAGAAGATAAAGTCGGAAAAAAAAAAGCAACCATTTTTGCAATATATAATGCTTTATTGCATAACATTTTTTGTAGTACTTCTGACAATTCAGAGTTCATTAGAAGTTATTCTGTTCTATATAAGTTTGTGTTGCAAATACAACTAAAATAATATATTCATTTAGAAGTTTGATTATTAATTAAAATATTTAAAAAAAAAAAAAAAAAAAAAAAAAAAAAAAAAAGATACACCAGCCTCTTGAATTTTAAAATAGGTGTATTATCATTTTATAATTAAGTTGAATACTTTCAGTCCTAGACTTCATCTTAATTTCTCAAGGATTTTATGAAAAACTTGAGTTTAATGGTTTTCTTTCATCAAAAGGAGTTTTTCTAAATTTTTAGTTTTCACTTATGATAACTTAGTGTAATATTCTACAAAAGAGTTTTTATTTTCTTCAAAAGACAGCTTGTGTGGCACAAAAAGCTATGTTAATTGATGAACCTTCTGTGCTAAAGTTTTTCCTGCACACTGATAGACAACTCTCCCCAAGTCTAGAAACTAAATTTTTTGTTAAATTTTTTTTAAGATTTCTACTAACATGTTTTGTATATAAAATATCTAAAACCACCATCAACTTTTGAAGCTTAGGAAGACAAATGAATGCTTAATTGAAAGGGGATGAAACTCAAGTCAATAGCTCTTAAAATAAATTCATGTTACTTTTATGGACTTGTGTTCTCAGCACTTTTGCCTGTATGTGGAATTCTATTAAGGGTTTCTGTAAGTTATTTGCAGCCAACTCTTTCACTTGGTGTAGAAATTACAATGTCTCTCTAGTACTGGGATGGAACAGTTGACATATTGTCATGCATAGTGTTTAAGATCATTCAAGACATTAATATATGGTACTGTCTTACCCACTTTTGTAACTCAAGACCGACTCAACGTTGTTGTTATCTATGTATAGCCCTTAGTTTGAAGTTGGAATGAAATTACAAAATCAAATACCCTGATTAAAATTTATCATAATATAAATAATCTAATTACATAGAGGGCCAGGCAAGAATTGTGGATTTTCAGTCTCATAAACCAGATTTAGGGCTGGAAGAGTATTAGAATCATGAAATGGAAAGAAGGCCAAGGCAGGGACACTGTAACCTTGAAGGATGGGGAGACGGGTAAGGAACGGAGAAAAAGCATTGCAAAATAGGGTTAGGATGTTGTTTTTCGAATACTGCCTGGGTTTTTTGGGGCCCGTTAGCCAAGTCCCCTTCCCCTTCCTAAATAATGAAGCATTACATGAACTTCTATGAGTTATAATTAAGGAAATTAACCATAAAGAACCACTTATAAGCTTAAAAGGAGAAGGGAGGAAAATTGGAAAATGGTAGTCTTTTATATATAAAAGGGTTCTCGATCTTTTCTTTATGCTTTCTAAATATTCTATGTAATAAAAGTACCAAATAATACATGAGATAATAAGTTCATTGGTCAGTTAGTACTACTTAATTATAGTTAAGAGCAAGAAGGGCAGATATATAATTAGGGTTTTACATCAGGTCGGAAATGAAAGGCCAGATTATATATATATATATACTACTAGAAAAGAAAAAGGGTTCTCTTTTCTTTATGCTTTCTAAATATTCTATGTAATAAAAGTACAAAATAATTTACATGAGATAATAAGTTCATTGGTCAGTTAGTACTACTTAATTATAGTTAAGAGCAGGAAGAAGGGCAGATATATAATTAGGGTTTTACATCAGGTCGGAAATGAAAGGCCAGAAAGTCACGTAGTAGCAGTGCAGATGAGCGAGGTTGGGCCAATTAAGTGTCAAGGTAAGAGCTCGGGACAAGTGTGGAGGGGATCAAAAGCTGGAATTCCTGACAACTTCGCCTGGAATCCCGAACCAGGTTTCCGTAAAGGCATCTCGAAGGGGGTAGACAGGTGTCGTGGCTTCAAAAGCCAGGTATAATATGGGAATGGTAGAGAGCGACCGTACAGGTTGAAGTCTTTTGAGGGCATCAGACCTAAGATTTGTTTAGGTTAAACAAAGTGGCGACACATGGCCCCATACCCACCATTATTGGAAACCCCCTTCCTGCACTAGCTACTCTTCCACCACCACCACCACCACCTGCTTAAGCTAGTAAGCAGCAGCTCGATCCTTTTAATTAATTTTATTATATATAACTCTCTAGCTGTTGGCAGCATCTCTGCGATCCTTCCCTACACAAAGCAGGATTTACCCATTATAGAAACGAAGCGCAACAGCATCTAGCTAGCTCGATCCTTAAACTCCTTCCTCCTTTGCCCACCCACAACTTAATTATATATGTGGTCAACTTGCATGAAAGGAGAGAGAGGAGAATTCCTCCATTAAGTCCTTCCCTCCCCTTTGATTCTAGTGTTCTTATATACATATAGTATGAATAGCGTATAATTAGCTGTTTCATTCCAGAATGAGGCTAGTCTATACCATATCCACCCCAGAAAAAACTGATCAAATTTTCAGCTAAAGACAGTGACTTGAATTTAAAATGAAGGAAAAAAAAAGGGGGGTCTGAATGAAGCCTAGCTAAATAGATAGAAAGAGAGGCTTATATTAATTAAGCATTAAATATTTAATCATAACTCATGGTATATGGAATAATATATCACTCCCTTAATTGTGACAAAAGTGATCTACTGGGATTTGTTAAGCCTTAGAGATAGATCGACTAATTATGTTGGGTTCATATATATTATCCAACCTTTGTCAGCCGTCTCTAGAAAACTCCTGCAGTCTAGGAGCATACGAAGATGCCACACTAACTCGATCCCTTGGCTTTAGGAACTTCCAAAGGGTACCTCCAACTGTAACATACACTGTGTAGGCGTTTGCCTTATTAAAAAAAAGAAAAAGAAATTAAAGAGAGAAGAGTCTCGTATATATATGTGGATGGTGGCCTCTTAACGAAAATTTAATTAAAGGATCAAATTATACTATTATAAACTAAGAAAAACGTACACTTGGGAGTAGAATGAGAGTCAGAATATATTTGTTGAATCTATATCTGGAACACATGAGTCATGAATCTCTCCATCTTCTTCTTCTCCAGCACAATCCAAACATTAATCCCTCCCCCTGCAGATTTTACATTCTTTCCATCGGACAGCAGCAGCACAAACTCATCCATGCCACTCACAACAGGACCTCCATAAATGGGGTTCCCAAAACCCAAATCCAGCTCATAAAAGGGCAGCCTCCACCAAGCCGAGACATAGAAGTTGCCATCACAAGTTGCAGGCAGACCCTTATGAACCTCCAACCAATCTATGGCGGACCTCACATAATCATCCGTGATGCTCCCTATGGCCTCCTTCACCCTCTCCACACAAAAACAGAAGGACTTTTCATCCAAATCAAGCACTTTGGCACTAGCACAGGCCGTGATCACTGCATTCCCAATGAACCCATGTGGGATCATCGGAGATGTCTTGGACCTTATGTCCACTGCAAATAGTACATTACTCAATGTCTCACTTGGGTAGTCTTCAAACACGGCCCTGGTTCTCACTTTCCAGATATGAGCTACGATAGCTTCGAACGTGGAACACTCGGTTGCAGCCTTTTGTTTGAGGTTCTGAATCATGGCGGGTGTGAAATGGAACAGCTTGTAGCTCTTGTTTTGCTTCAGCTTTAGAAGGGATATTTGAGAGAGAAAAGGTTGGTTTGAGCAAGTGAAGGAGGAGGAAGAAGTAGTGGCGGAATAGTACTGGTTTTGTGTGTCATTAATAGTGTTGTTCATGTACTCTTTATGTGGGTACGTGATCTGAGGTGGGTCTCTTGCTTTGAAGCACGTTCTGTCATTATTGAGAACGAGGGTACTCTTGAGGCCTTCACCCCTGCAAACTGAAGCAAGATTATGGAAGAAATCAAAGGCGGATTTCCCATCAAGGATGCTGTGGTTCGTGGCAAACCCAACTGAGAAAGCCCCACATCCAAATCTCGTCACCTGCAAAAATAATGATTTTATAGATTAAATTGCTTAATTTAATTATACGGGTATTGATTAATCTGATGGATCTTACTAGCAGTACTGCCATATATATGACCTGAATTGTGAGTAGAGGCGTTTCAGTGAAGCACTTGAAACCACCCGTTCTCAAGAGAAGGTGTTGGAAAGATGGGTTAGGGAGGGAGACGTTCCCCAGATCGTTGAGAGCGAGTTTTGAGGAGGCAGACACCATGTGAATCCCGGCGTTGTTGCAGAGAAGCTCCAATCTATGGGTTTTGGGGCACATATGAAGTCGACCGGCCATGAAGTAGTATGGAATGAGAAGGACTCGAGAGAGGGCGTTCTTTATTCTTTCCGCCATGTTTGAGTCTGACGAAGCTTGGTAGAAATAGATGGTCTCGACTGGGAAGGCCACCGTTTGGTCTATGTTGGAGAGGAAGATGGTTCGCATGGGAGAGGGGTTTTTAGGGGAGGTCAGAAGTATTTGTTCTTCCTTCACGATATCTGTCTCTGATATAACGAAAGGGTGCTGCTCCATGATGAAGGTATATAGAGATCGATTGATACTGAAAAGAGAGAATATCAATGAAAGGAATACCTGAACATCTCTATTTATTCAAATACAGAATATTAATTAAAGAAGGGATTTGTTGCAAGCGTCTTGGGCTGGTTTGGTTGTTGAGGATTTTGCAGTGGTTGCTGAGGTTATTGTACTACTTGGTCGGGGAGATGAGAGCTGAATCAACCAATACATAGGATATCCGATATATGAGTTCGGACTCATTGCAAGAGTACGAGTAACCTAACCTGTCCCCTTTCGATCTAATTTGAGCTGTACATATGGCTGGTATTTCATGTACCAAATCCGAATTTTAACACTCGGATTCTAATTCCGAGTCCTCTCCCATCTAATCCAGTAAATACGAGTCTTTTATAATTATGAACAATTCCATAAGAGGGCACTTACCCCATGGACAACCTGCAGGAAGCTTTTCTGCAGGTGATTTTCCGGAAAAGGATCATACATAACACCTCTAGCTTACTTGTCATGGGCGATTCCCAAAATTTGATTCTAATTTTGGGCTATTCATGCCCCAAAGGCTTTTGATAGAATTTCCAGACTTTGTTTTTTTCAAGATAAAATGTTTTTCGTTTTTCAACAATGGCAAGAGAGCTGGTTTTTAAGATATTTTGAAATTTTTCCTCATTTATATAGCATGGAACTTGCTCTATAAATGTAAACGGAAAAACTGAAAAACATAAACTTGATTGCCTTTTCATGTTCTCTTCTCCTCTTTGTCCGGCACTTTTGTTTCACCCGGCTTCGTTCTCTTTTTTAAATCTTTCTTGATCCGGTCCCGGCACGTGCTATTGAAGTTAAAGAATTAAATTTTATACGTTACATTGGATCGCAACCGCGCTTCTCCTTAATAGAATACAAATAAAGTTACACGTAAGAATAAAAAACAAATTGCAGATGAAAAATAGTAGACTACGTAATTGGCCGACGTAAACCGCCATAAACCGCCTTCCGAAAGAGCGGATGAAGATCTTCTGCGAACACCTCTGTTTCCAGCTTCTCTATATGAAGCCAAATCTGAGAAAACAGAGTATAAAAAATGTATCACAAACGGTGAAAGAAGATCCGGAAACCAAATGAATCAAATCAAATGCGAGAATTTCCAAAAAACGATAAGAACAATGAATGCATGCATTTTATTTTCTGACTCTTGGTGCAGATTAAGAGAAATAAAATCTTGACAATCGAAACTCACCTCAGATGCATATTGCCTTGAAAATGCTTTAACATAGCCTAGAGTTGTGCGACACCATTGCTCCTGCTCCCCCACATGGTAGCCATCACTTTCACTCTGCCCATTTAACCGACTGCTGAAAGATTTTAGTGGAACGACTAGTCATATGGTGAAGGAAAAAAAGACTGGCTAGAAGATGGTTAAATCCAACAACACGAAAAGCCAAGGTCCATCATCACCTTTTCTCAGATGTCCCATTTTCCTTGTCCACTTCCATTGCTGATGGTTCTTCTGAATCAGGAGCAATATTATCATTTACACTCAGATTCAATGGCGGCAGTTTTCCATCAGGAGCCACATGAACCAAGCGTTCCACGAGTACAGCTGCAAACTTCTTATACAGCATAATGAACAAAGCCTAGAAGCAAGAAAGGAAGTCCAAGGTCACAATAATACCATGAATTTAGTGCTACAAGGTGAAATCTTTAAATTACATGAAATCCATCTACTACTGGAAATGTAGCTTCCATATAAAGTCTCACCATTTTAAGTCATAGATGTCTCACAAAAAAAAGCAAAAAAGAAGTTGACATAACTGCGGTTTCTGAGATAAAAATCAACAAAATAAAACAAATATTCATCCATTCGAATCAGAGAATAATAGCCTTGCTTCAATCATCTTTTGATCTCAAAACATGTTAAAGAAAGGGTCCATACAAAGATGCAGGTCGAGAGAGAGAAAAAAAGAGAAGTAAACCATTTGTTTCAGCCAATCTCTTTCTTCTTCCAAGACAATCAATGCAGAGAAAATGGGGACTGCCATGAAACTGTCAACAAGGTGGCCTCCCATTTAACCTAGTTCAAACACTGGTTGAACCAGTATGACATTTTCAGATTAAAAGATAGCTAATAATATTTCTGTTAAAACATAGTTTGTAACTTTCAGGAATTTTTCTATAAATATATTAGTTAGGCACTTTACTCTTTGAGTGGTAATGTCTTCATATCCAACTCTCTAACATTTAATTTGAAATTTGTTATGCCACATTTAATTTTTTCTTCTGAAACCATGAACTTCATTACAATCAGAGGCCAAAAAGAAACATCAAATGTTTGTGGTGGGGGTGGGAGTGGGGTTGACGCTTATGTTCTCCTAGAACAAGAGATTAGAGGGAGACCTTTTCCTTAGAGTGAGACCTCCTTAGAACGACAACCACTGAATTAGAAAAATACAAATTTACAAATACATCCAAATAATAGAAGACAACCACTGAATTAGAAAAATACAAATTTACAAATACATCCAAATAATAGAAGACAACCAGTACAGTATAAACAGAATAGGTAAGTTTGTTTTTGAGAAAGCTTGATTTTTAACTAGGCATACCTCATTTTCACCAAATGCTCGATTTAGGAGAGCTTCTTTGGCCTCTAAAGACTCACGTAAGGAAGTTTCCTCTTCTTTTGCTTTATCAGCATAGGACTTCAAGCGCTTCAATCTTACAGGGTTCTCTGCAAGTACAGGTTCTCCGTCCACAATTTGAAGCTTAGATTCTGCAGCTTCTAACTCTGCTTTTGCCTTGGTTGTTGAAGTTTCAGCAGATGAAATGCCTTTTTGAAGAGAAGAGATCTCTTTTCTTAAATCCAAGATCCTGTTGTATGTTTTGTTAACGGCATTTCGAAGAATCTGTCCATAAAAATGAAATACTTAGAAAAATTGAATTAAGACAGCTCAAAGCAGATACTACACAAAAGTTTACATAGAAAAAGAAAAACGAATAAATGATGAAGCCACTTACTTCCCAAGGACAATCTAATGCGTGGAATTGATCAATGTTAGATGGGGAGAAAACCCACTTGACAATAGCCAAATTTGAGATCAAGCGGTAACCCATCATTCTGTCAATGGCTATAGCAGTCATTTGCGCATTGTTTTTCCAGAATAAACTGACTTCGTCTATCAAATGAATCTGCTTTTCCTCATCAGGACATAACCTTGAAATAACTTGACCATATCTCTCCAGTACAGTTATCAAATGAGTGAAACTTTTTGAACCAATATCAAGAAATGTCTGGATGACTACTTCAAGAGCTACTCTTGGGCCATGAACTAAAACTATACTCTCTTCAACCCATGCACTTATCTCTTGGGTTGTTTTCTTTCCCCTCACCATGTTCCTTAGTTCACTAGAAAGTGAGTGCTCAGCGCTTTCCTCCTCAGAACTATACTTGAAGTTAGTTCCAACTCTAGGAGGAAGTAAATCTTCCAATGCTGGAGCATTTTCAATACTCTAAGACAAAAAGACCACATGCAACCAGTCCAAAGTTAGCATTTAATCAGGCAATAAGAAACTACACGAGGAACTGTAAGACAGTCTATAATGCATATAGTATGATAAATCACAAAAATCAGAATAACCAGGCAACAGAAAAAATGTTAATTATAAACCAAACTCAGTTTTTGGTCTTCAGGTGGACATATTTTACCTGCTTTATCTTGTCCCAGTATGACAACCGTACTTCTCTCTCTAAAACCTCCTGCACAAAAACCCTCTGTGACGCCCATTTGGGCAGATCTAAGACATAAGCCCATTCGTCCCATGGCCAAATAAACTGAAAATTTGCTCTATAACATGAATAATAGAAGACATTAGATAGGCAACAACAGAAAATGGATACCATCTTAGATGACTTATGCACACTTATGATTAGTTAAAAACAGTCTTCAAACATATGCTGAACATCATCACAGAGGAGATGCAGACATCCATCAGTGTTGAATTCAGAAAAAGAAGAAAGTGCAACAAAATGATCACTCACAACCAAAAAAATTTCTCTAAGACTACAAAGTTCTTCAAAGAAGAAAAACAATAACCCAAATAAAACAAACCACATGGATAAAAACTTCTTTAATTATGAGGAAAGATTATTAGAGCCATTACTCTCCTAAAAGCATTTCAAGAAAAACTAAGTAGGATCCACATAAAGGAGCACACCAGGGGTATCATTCTACGCACAGATGCAATATGCAGTCAATACAATTCATTACACACTGTACCACGATGTAAATTTTTCCACATACACTGAAAATGCCAAAAATACCCTTATAATCAGGCTATGGAACAAATTGATTAGTAGAGGGCAATTCTGAACCTGCTTCAGCTATTTTTCCAGAAAATGGTGGGACCATTCATTTCATATTATTGCAGGGAGGCACGAGCCCTAATGTTACATTTGCTCAGAGAGCCTACATCTCAAAGTATGCACTTCTTTTTTTTTCTTTTTTTTAAAAAAGTAGTGAGATCTTATATTCAAGCTTTCATAAGAGAGGACAACAGTGAATTATTAGAGCACATAGAGTACATAGGGTACATTCTGGGGAAAGGTTCTTTGCAGTGCTATTTAAAGCTGTGTAAGCGAAGGCACACTTATGCATGAGAAATAGAGAACTTAGAGAGCATAACACTTACAAGTGATGCGAAAACCAAAGGATGAGACGTGTCCGACACTCCATATCTAAATCTGCAATTTTCTCAAACAAAGAACGAACAGCGGCAGCTACAACTGCAGGAAAAGCCCCCGGAAGAGCCTAAAGAAAAATATATCTCAAAATCAGCACTATATGGAGATCGATAATCCAGTAATAACAGCATGATCTGTTGAGGAAAACAACCAGCAAGTACCAGCATGTAGATACTTATATTACATGATCAAAATAGATCTCAATATCTCAATATAAACTTCATTTGCGTAGTAGCATTTCCAATACATATCAGTTGAAATGAGATATCAAGCAGCCAAGAACACCGTCAACAGATAGCAGCATTTCTTAACTAGAAATGCAGCCATTGACTTGATGAAATTTTCATGAGACAGTTTTAAAACTTCAAATGAGATGTCATGCGGCCAAGAACACTATCAACAGGTAACTACATTTACTGATCGAACATGAGATAATGAATTATTTTTAAAGAAAAACTAGGGCTCTTGACTACAAATTCACCCATTAACATGGTTTTTTTTTCTTCATCAACACACTTAAAAGCTAATCATGTTTTTTGACTAAATGTAAGATCCATAAGCTGCAAGGAAACTTTGACAGGGGCAAGTTTAACATGATCAGTATTTCTTCATTTCTTCAGTCAAGTTGTTAGTTTAGGCCTAGAGGCGAGTGTTGATGAAGACAAAAACTACCAGCATACAATTGGACAATTTGCTTCATATCTCAAGAAAATAATGTAACATTTATTGCTATTCTAGGTGGGAGAGAAGTCCCATATTTGCGAGTTTTAAAATCTCTATTATTATTATTCAGATACGCATCCAACCTTCATGTAGTCATTCTAAGAGAAACAGACCCATTGTTAATGACGCCAAGCAGAGAATGATAGCAAACTCAAACCATTCATTACGGGAGAGCAGGCCAAGCAATATGATCTTTTGATAGCACAAAAACAAGGAACCAAAACACATAGTGTCTGAGCATGAATAAATGGATAGGATAGATAATGCCAGGGATTTTATGGTGCAATAGTACGGGTAATAAGATAAGAAGACTCATTTCCAACTCAATGTTTTAACATTATCCATTCAATTAAACGGTTAGAGCTAGATGTCTTACACTGATTATTCATTTGCTACCTTGCAAGATTAAATCTCATCACAAGGAAATGCATACTTGTTCTACTAGCATATAATTCAGAAAATCACAAACCACACAATAGCTTCTATGCAAAACAAAATTGTGTGCAAGCAAGGCTTTGAGTAGGGTTTCTTTATCTGAAAGTAAAAGTTTCCACAAGGAAATGCAGCATTAAATAGCTGAAAGAAGTCAATAACACAAACAGTAATGCTTCACAAAACGGCAAACGTAATACAACAGAAGCAACTTAGTAAGCCAATTGTGACAAAGAATTTTAATCAGATTACCTTACAAAGGTCGATGATAACCAATGTGTAGTATACAGGCTTGAAGGGTGGATGAGGTAGAAGAAGTAGCTGCAGAAAGATTGTATACAGTATTGTTTAGATCATCTAGTTTAGAAGTGTTCAATTAGTACATAGTTGAAAACTGGATAAGATTTAAACAAGATTCATGCTCCTATGGACCAACTTGTTCCTCCATGAGAAGCACAAATACTTAAATTCAATGCAAAACTTGTTCCTCCTAGGAACCAACTTGTTCCTCCTAGGAACCAACTTGTTCCTAGGGACCAACTTGTTTCTCCATGAGTTATAACTGCGTTTTAAAAATGAACTGTTGAAGGCAGGGCTTTTCTGTCAGTATTGGAAAGTAAGGGACCTGCCTGGAAATATGTAAAAGTTGTTGGGCGTGTACTTCTCTGTACCTATAGAGATTATTACTACCATTTATAGAGTTTTTTTTTTGAGAATGAAGATCTCGTTTTCATTAATAAAAAGAACATTTATAGAGATTATTACTGCCATCATCATGCTTTTTTTGTTTATTTCAGTACCTGATTGTTCATTTTATTTTAGGAAAAATCATCAATGTTTTTTATTTAAAGAAAAAACTACATCGTTCCTAAGAATTTTTAATTATGTGAGATGTTTTGTTGGATCATAAAACTTAATGATCAAAAGGACCTCACTCTAAGCCAAATTACTTTCATGATCTTTTTCTAAAATCATAAAGTTGTTTTTTAGTGCTTACTTTTCAGTCAAGCCGGCTCGAGCTTGTGCTTGAGCTTGATAAACTTACACCAGCCCAAGTTCAAGTTAAACTTAAACCAAGAAACCAAGCTCGAGGCCAAGCCCAAAATGCAGTTATGATTTCCTTCTCAAGTGAGTAGCCAAGTTAGCAAATGTCTTCCCTAATTAATAAACCTAAAACCTTTCTAAATCATGATCCATATGGCACTACTCTTTTAAGCCACCCTTCACATGTAGACACTTTTTGTGACACCCATATGGGGAAGGTTTGAGTGGAGACCCACAAAGCAGCAACTATACTGATACCATATTAAGTTGGATCCAAACCTATTCACTTAGAAGGCTATTGCACAAGCTCATCCGCTTCTATCACTTTCAATATGGGATTTATTTCTATTTCAAAATAATATATGAGAACTTTTCACACTCAAAAGAGAACATTTATCAAACATACTTTATCTTCTCCTCTTTCTAAATCTTTTGTTGAATTGTTTTCTCTGTTTTAACAGTAAGCAACAAGAGACAAAAATTATTTAGGCAAAAACTAACTGAAAATTTCTTCTAAACACATGAAATTGTAACTATTTTGAATAGGTAAAGACAGACTGACATTGCAAAAGTGAACAAATGCTGATCTATATACTATCGAGCTTCCTTATACAGTTATACTGGCAGCAGAAATATCAAATGGAGGCCAATTATCCAGATACTTTTCCGCAATAAACAATAAGTCAGCAAAGAATGATTCCTTTTAGAGATTATCTTCTGCGTAAATTGAATATCATTTGAAGTATATTTGAAGTAGCGGAAAATATCATTGCTACAATTTGGTGGGCATGAAATGAAAAGATACCTGAGAAAATATAGTCTCTGCCATCAAATACTCATAGCGGAATGGTACAGGGAGACCAGCCATAAATGAAGCACATTCCTTACGACTAGCTTTGCAAGAAACAATGACATATAGAAATAAGAAGCCATTAAACCTTGATAAAAAACAATACATTCAGGAAAAGGAAAATAGTTTTCTCTTTCAAAGAAATGTAGAAGGCAAATGGGAACCAATAAAGGATTTGCCAGAGCATGCACAGACAGTGGGAATCAAAGGAATTTGTTTGGATTGCAGCAGTGTGAACATTATCATCAACAGAAAACCAAAATTGATGACAAAAAAAAAAAAACAGAATCCAAGAAAGAAGTACTGACCAGCCATTAAAGAAAAGAAGAACATCCAACAGATATTCTTCCACAATGAAACGATCAATGGGCTGCATGCTTTGCTGGAAAATGTAAATGTTAGTTTGAACCAAAACAATAACAGTAGACTTTTTTTTAAATGGACAATAACAGTAGACTTAAACAAGGACTAGTTTAAATATAAACAATTTTGAAATATGGAAGTGAAAATAATCTGTAAGTGTGCTACACTTTTTTCTCTAAAACAATCTGTGATTCCTGAGGAATGGTTATACAAAAAGAAATCCATTAAGAGAAGATGGAAGTTTAAAAAAAGAAATGAGGCAGGGCGGAAATACATGGTGGAGAGGTGGAATGCTGACACAGGCAGAAACGAGACGGGGCAGGGCACAAGTAAGGGCACGAGGCAGAGCAAGGACAAGGACAGGCGGGGATGAGGGACAGGTTGTTTGGCGGCTGGACAAGGGCGGGTTGAAAACTGAACCCCCCCCCCCCCCTTGTCATGCAAATAGCAATGAAAACTACATTTTTTTAGAAAACATTAACTAGAGAACATTTTGTGCAGCTGAAACAATGTTCAATTATTAAAATAAAAATAATTTAAGAAAAAGACAATGAAAACACGAAGGGAACCATGTGAACGTGGAGCCTATGATTCATGTTTTACCTACGGAAATAGTAACTCAAGGAAAAATATTTACTAATGCAAAAAATTAAAATATATTAACCTAATAAGCTACCTCAGCTTTACTTGCAGGAAATAGGTTGAGCCTCCTAATTCTTTGAGGATACTTCAACTCTGCTTCGTGCCTTTGTTTGCCACAAGTGATAGTGGAAAGAAAATCCGGGCGATCAGGTTGCTCAGGGCAGTTGATGGGACCAAACTCGTGAGATTTTGCAGCCACTAGTTGTGCTTCAAACGACAAGTGTGGCTTTGGAACTAGACAAATAAACAATTAAAGAAAGAAAAATTAACAACGATGGAAAAACAAAAAAAAATCAGGAGAGAAATGCAACTAGTATAACATCCTATGAGTTGTAAGAAGAGAGAAAAACAGACAATAAGAATTAACATTGAAACATGTCTTTACTGTTTATATTAAAAAATCACTAAATTACCCAAAAAAATCGGCATTTAAGGTTGACTATTTCTAAAACTCCTGTTCATATATTTTAAATTATAAATAAATTAATAAATAAATAATCCAGAAGAAGATTGAGCTCATTCCAAAGGTGTCAAAAAATGAAGAACATACTCGCCTTAATATTAAGTTTCCCTAGAGGGGGGAGCCCTGGACAACTAAGAACAGGATCAAGGATCGCAAGCGAAACATTAAAATCAAAGCCGAGGAAACCGTAATAAAACAACAAACTTTCCAACAGAAGTCACGGTGATTTGTCGAATGCTAACAATTTTTAGACAGCCCACAGAGCAGAGTAAGCTAGGAAGTAGGGATCCTCTTCTAGCAAGATTATACCTAGTGAGAAAGCAAATGTGAAGAGAGAGAGAGAGAGAAGAGAGAGAGAGAAGAGAGAGAGAGAGAAAAGAGAGAGAGAGAGAGAGAGAGAGAAGAGAGAGAAGAGAAGAGAGAGAGAGAGAGAGAGAGAGAGAGAGAGAGAGAGAGAGAAGAGAGAGAGAGAGAGAGAGAGAGAGAGAGAGAGAGAGAGAGAGAGAGAGAGAGAGAGAGAGAGAGAGAGTGAGTGAAACAGACAGAGAGCCAGAGACAGAATTTTGCTTTTGAGTTAAAGACATTATATAGGAAAAGGGACATCATCTTAAGGGACATCATCTCTCATGTCCTTCTCCTCTTATCTATTGTGTGCTTCTTCTCTAACATATCAAAATTTCTAATACAGATCATTCACTTAGCACCCGGACTATTGAAGCCAAAGATCCAAAACAGTACAACATGGTACAAATAAAAACTCAAGAGGAAAGGTCATTAAGGGAATTCCATACCACTATCCACAATCCATCCCTTGTTTGACAGGGCCTGTATCCGGTCCCACAAATCTTCCAAGGGGTCCTAGCAGAGCAAATCAAGAAGAAAAAAGCAAAATTGCATCAAACAAAAGTTAAACAGCATCAACCATATACAAAAAAGAATGGCAACTGGCATTTCAACTTCGACTAGAAATGACTATAATAGCTACAAATATTCTGTATTAGGATAGTGATAAATATAAATATTTTTATTTATTTAAATAAATGAATAAAATGTATATTATTACTAAAAATATTTGTCTTGTTATTTATTTAAAATTTTGTAAGCTTACTCTATACTGTGCAAAAACTAACTACATAAACTCTAATGGGCCAAGTCATTATTCTGGAATTTACATGTAAGGAGGACCCTTCTATTTAACGCTTTCTGCCACTTTTATACATGCCATGCTTTCATTTCTCTGTTCTTGCTGATCCATCAACTAAAATAATCAGAGCCCTTCCCAAAGAACCACCATCTCGCACATCATGTTCAGTGGGGGAAACGGTCTAAAATTTAAAAGTGATAAACATAGTCAACAGGTTATAAAGTTGAGGTTTAAGCCTCCTAGTGGGTAGTCATTTCGGTTGGTACCGGGCTCAACCTTAACATGGTATCAGAGCAAGCAGAAACCATAAGCCAAGGCCCTATCAGTGCTCCATGGTTATCAGTGCTTTGTGGACCTGTGAGGTGAAACCCAACCTCTCTGTGTTGTGTACTCTATCAGGTGTTTGTGCGCACGTCTCTAACTCATTATATGTATTTGGTGTGAGGGAAAATGTAGACTAGGAAAGAACTCACTTTGAGAAGTGTTAAAAATCAGTTCATGGGTTGAACAGCTGAGTAATGGGTCTCTTAGGTGACTAATTATTTTAGGATGGAACCAGGCTCGATTAATACACATATGCATACGAAAATAAAAGTAGGCCACAGTGACCTTAAATATATATCTGATCTTATATATGAGAAACAAAGAATCCCCTGACATTCTAAATGATAACAATTACTAATGAACCATACAAAATGTAGGATAAAAAACATAATACGACCAGTATAGGAAAGCAAAGCTGTGATATTGACCACACGTTTTGAATGCATAGCAACATGAAATATATATTATAAAGCATCAATTCTTGCGGGGTTCAGAGAAACAAAGAGTACCTTCTCTGGATGGCCATTCTCACTTTCTTCATTAGAATCAAAAGGCAAAAAACCAATCTCAGAGGTATGCTTTCTAATGCTCAGATAAGCCTCTACACCAGCTAGAACTCTCTCGATCTCCTCAGGTACTTGCTGCACACATAGTTACCCGTGTTTGAATACAGAGGCCAAACAGCTTATAGAAAGCAATCAAAATTGTTAGACCTAAATTTGCCATTTGTCAAAAAACAATTGCTACACCTAACACAAGACGATCATTATAACACAACATCCAATAAAACAATTCCAAAACTTTGACGTAAGTCAACCAAAGCCCCAACAATGAGCACAACAACTGAGGTACTTTCACCAAGTAGACAATAAAAAGCACTAAACCAGGTAAATATATGAAACAAAAAACTTCATGTTTAGACATTTGTGATGGGTAGAAGTTGGTCATTAGAGTGGACAAGATAATGTAGTTGGAATCAAAGAATTGAGATGAAGACATAACAACTCATAATGAGGAGAAAGATGCTCAGCTCACTTCCAGCCAAACTAGTCCATATTTGACTTCCTTTAAAAAGTCAAGTAATATACACAAGTGACATCAAAGCCTTTGTCATAACAACAATAATACTACAATTAATTATACTAAAATAAATAAATAAACAAAAACAAAGAAATACTATAGAAGATCAACATCAACCATGAAACCTGGTAAATAACAAAGTTGAATATGTAAAGAATGAAATTTTGAATATTAGATTCAAAGTTAGTGACAGCAAATGGGTTGTATCCAATTACATGTATTCTATACCTTGCACTTTCTGAACTCGAGTCCAGATCCCTTTTTCCATTTACAATAAGCACTCACAAAAATAACTATAAACACCCCAAATGAATATTCACTGCATTGCAAAAAATAACATTGTAAATGAAGCCAATATTACCTCACTTAGCTCTGCACCACCCCATGGAAGACAGGATAAAATGCAAGTGACGTAGAAGTCAGCCCTAGGTTGCCAACTCGGATTTCCACGCTCTTCATCTACTGTTGTGGCAGCTGATGATAATAACGCTTCAAAAACTTCCACTATAGAACCAGGTTGGAGGACTTTACTACACATCTAACAAAAGAATGAAAATGTTAATCACTCTGTAGCATATCATTTATCAATGCAAAGAGAATATGAAATCCTACTTTCAAACAACTAACTTCTTCATAAACTAAAAGCAGAAATCAAAATAATTTTCAATTTCAATAGATTTGATTCAAATATTATAAAAATGAAGTAAAAAAAAAACATATGACAACTCGATTGGTGTCAAAGTCACAGAATATGTGAGCTGAAGAACTAATAGTTCCCAATCTTCATGAACCTAAACCCAGACTGTAGTATTAGAAGGATCATTCATCCAAAGTTAAACTAAGACGGTTAGAAAATAATCACAGCTTAACAGAAGACTGCATCATAACTTTAGTTATCTCGTTACAAAACATATGAAATTCTACTGCAAATAATAATTTAGCTCCAAATCATCAAAAAGATCTACAAGGCCCGGATGCCAATGAAGAAGCATCTTTAGTGAAACCCATTCACAATTAAACCCCATACACTTTTTCAAAAAAATAATAATAGACCCTGTTGCCACACATTAGTTATGAACTGCATAGACTAACTAAACACTCTCCTTGTTACAAACAACAAGGCGCGCAACACACTTTACCCAACCCCAGCTAATGGATCATATAACACCCAAATAACTCGGGGAGCACAAATTGAGCCTCAACCACACACAAAAAAAAACTGGATAACATGTAAAGATTCAATCTGGTTGCATCCCCAAGTGAAAGCCACTTAGGAGACCTATTACTCAATGTTACACATAATTTACTTTTTTTTTTTCATTTTTCAATCTTGGAATAGTTCCCACTCAGTAGCTATCATTTAACTTTTCCATAGACAAAATCAATAATTAAAGTTAGTTGAAATACAAAATTAACCTACCAGTGCAGTCATAAATCGCATCAAAATACGAATCCTATTGCAATTTCCAGTAAACAAGGCATCCTGGTATAAGCAACAAATACAAATTAATTTCAAGTAAACTAAGATACACTTCATAAAGAAGTAGAAGAAAAAAAATCAGGAAAATAAAGGAGAGAAAAAGAATGCAAAAAAATACATTATACAACTCTGACTACCAACAAGAAAGAACCCCATTTTATTCTGATAAAACATAGGCACAAGTTTCTTCCATGAAGATGAACTTGAAAATATATGAATAAAGGCCTCCCCAACAGCCTAATCATGGATTCCATCCTGATCTTCCTCTCCTAAAGATTCCACTCTTCTCTCACAAAATCACAAGATCAACAGTTCTTTTACAGGCTCTACCAGACAAATGATATTGCAAAAAATCACATTATTACTTATGTACATTTTTCTCATCACCAAGTTAGAAATGAGCAGCTTCACATGGAGGTAATAATGTGAAAAAACAACAGGAGAGAAGCTCATTTCCAGTTCTAAGATATGGTATATTTGATGAAAGCAGGCATAGACAAAAATGATTTTTTTGAAATAGGGACAAAAATGATTTTTTTGAAATAGGGACAAAAATGATTTTTTTGAAATAGGGACAAAAATGATTTTTTTGAAATAGGGACAAAAATGATGATATACTTAAACATGATATTAAAACAAAAAGTGCACTTTAATTCTATCAACCTATTCATGTAATACTTATAAACAATAAGACAGGAAACAAACTTATGCAATCAGGACACTACAAAGGAAAAGGGACATCATCTTGAGATAAAACCTGTAGATTTGTTTGAGTAATGTCGACTATCTGTCTAGCAAAATCTTCATTCTCCAAATTCAACAAGCCAACCTGTAAGACAAATATAAAGGTATAAATATATCCACCTATTTCAAATTTAGACACTGCCGGTAGTAATTCCATGCAGTTCAAAATCAAACAAGAAGGTGAACACCTTCCATAATGGAATGAACCAGGCAATAGATCCTAGTTGTAATAGTCTCATGCTTCTCATTCATTGTCTGTCTTTCACCTTATTTAGAAAGTACATAACATTTTACTAGTATCCTCACTTCAACACCAAGTATTAGCTTGCACCCCAAGACCTCCAACCAAATTTGATTAAGAACCTGGTCGAGTTTGGCATGTCTGGTGCATAATATTGTGACACTAATCCATAATATTGTGACATTTATCCATAATATCGAAACATTGATCCATAATTGTGAAATATATCCTGCAGTGTCTATGGGCCACTATCAGAAAACAAATATACATATTAGCTGAAAAGGTTATCAGGTAATTGGAACAACCAGCACCAGTGGAATATCAAAGCAACTTAAAAGGCAAAGCTTGGGGATAGATACACTACCAGTACAGCATACAGCGGGATCTTCTGGGGTAACTGTTCAGAACATTCAAGAAAGAACTACAACAAAAGAATGACCAAGGTAAGTACCTCCACTAAACCAAGATATAGAAAATAATGGTACATATTCAACTTTCAAAATCTACAGCCACTTCAACCTACTCTTTGGAGTAATTGAAGACAGTAGTAAAAGATATGCACAATTGACCAGTACTGATGTAAGTCTTTACATGCAATTCTTTCCAATAGAATCAATAAAACTTCACCAATAGACAAATATAGACAAATATGCACAATTGGATCACCATGAGGCAGTAAATCGACTTAGGTTCATGCTGGTGAGATTAATGACTGCTTAGAGTTTTAGAACCAGTTCTAGTGAAAAGGAAAACCTACACATGCTCATTCTAAATTTGGAGAAAGTTCCGTTTCAAAAAAAAAAATGGAGAAAGTTTCGATGAAGTACCTCAAAACCTGATTTTGAAAGTAATAGAACAAAAAGTCCCAATACAAGATATTATCAAGCATTATTTTTATGGCTTTGACATAGTTGAGAGAATGTATAGGGACAACGTGTACCTCCCATCACTAGGGGGTTGGATCAAGCAACAACACTACAGCAAAATTTATTGCACATATCAAGGATGAACTAACCACTAATTGTTAAGAGATAATTCATTTGTGTGTTTATTTGTTAAGAGCAAGTTTTAGTAGATGAACCTGAAGAGTATTTGAGTGGAAAACAAAAACTACAGAAGCAGTCATGGAAACAAGAGAATTCCAAAATCAATGTGATACGACACAAATCATATGAACTGCAACTTGACCATGCAAATATAACAAACAGAGAAATTGATGCAGACTGATGGTCACACAGACCAAAAAAGGCTCTTGTTGTTAACTTTGACAAATAATATATTGGAAGGAGCAATTAAGATGCTCTGGGTAAGGCCAAACTGCAACCAAGATACCAGTGTACTTATTTCATCAACTTGATTTAGAGATATGATCTATTTATATGTTCTTGTCACAAACAAACTGAAGAGACGCTGTAATTATTCGAACTGCTAAATATTTCATTTCTGCTTTCCCTGACCGTACCTTCCCATTTTAAAACTAATGAACAAGTCAAATTCCATTAACTAATTTTCTTGCGGCATATTCTCCACGGTAAAAAACAATAAAAAGAAATTTTTTTAAAAAAAAAGTAAAAACATTAAGTATAATTCAGAAAAAGATCAACATACTTTCAAAATATCATCACCAGAATGCTCCAGTTCTCGCCAAAGAATGCCATAGCATGTTTCCTGCAATCCACACAAGCAAATAAAAGTGCAAGAAAATCAAGTTAGTTCAGTAGTTAGAATCACCAGGAGATCGCATGATAGAAAGTTGTTTGCAACGTGAGAATTTGAATTATCCAACCAAAATAAACTCGGCAACAAAATGAAATATGGCGGCAATTCACTAGAATCGGTTGGAGAAACACACTCGAGTACAGGATCCATAGGCCCGAGAAGCATATCCGACTGACAAGCAAAACCTAGGAACGTTCACCCAGGAAAATGAAAATGGTCCCTCTACTGGTGCTTACAGACCAAATATGAGGCACAACTACCCTCTCCAGCAATAAACTGACGAATTGAAGAAACAGTACAAGAGAATCACTCACAATGTGTTCCTTGAAGTCAACATTTCCGCCGTACTCCGGACATTTATCCCCGATTCTGAGCAAAAGGTTCCGCCAACTGCTCATGACGCCCAACTCCTAAGAATAAAACACACCGTTCAAAAACAAGCGAGAATCATGGTCGGAGACGAGAAAGTGAAACAATGACAGGAAGTGAACACCAGCGAAGCTGACGACAGGGAAAGCGTCAACCTTGGCGAAAGGTGAGCTGCCGAAGGGTTTTTGACAGGGTTTTTGCCTGCACCGATGAGAGAGTGAGAGAAAGCGCGTACTACGAACTATCAAAGCCAAAGGCGGGTAAAATTGGGAGGGAACCCGCAGTATCCACTCTGCTGCAAATCGGTCTTTTGGGGTCTCGACTCTGGACTGGATTCTGGACTCAAAAACAAAACGCACACGCAAGTACAGAACAGTTTTTCAAGTAAGCAAATAACACAAAATGGTTGCTCGAATCGACCGAGTTGGATGCGAACTCGGCCGAATGGACGCGGAATTTGGATGAACCAGTGGGATAATTACAATTCAGATACTCATAGTTAGTTAAATATCGAATATATATTTATGTTGGCAAAATATCTGATTACAAACTTAAATACATATTGGCAAAATCTCTTATTATAAAATGATAACAAAAATTACTCATTAAACCCTTGAACCGGTTTATATAGAAAATAATAAACTAATAGTATGTTATGTGGAATGGAAAAGTATATTATGCATATATAATAATATATTCTAAACTATTAACTTATATGTTATATCAGCTTTATAAAGCTAAACAACTCTCAATCATCAAAAATTATATCAATGTTACACGTAACAAAAAAATATGTTAATATAATATAATAATATGTTATAAATCATTAATTAATATATTATACCAATTTCATAGGACCAAACACTTAACCATAATAAATTATAAAATTAACTAGTATTATACATAATATAATAGCATGTTATAAACCATTAATTAATATATTATGTCAATTTCATATAGCCAAATACCCATTAACCAAGATATATTATACCACTAACTAGTATGTTGTGAATGACAGGAAAGTAAGTTATATATAACATAATAGTATGCTATATAATATATTAACTAATATGTTATGCCGTAAGGCCAAATCGGTTAAGGGATTAAAGGGCATTTTTGTTCTTGTATCCATGCCTAAATATTTTGTCAACATTCATGTATAATTCAATATTTAGACAATAATGAATCGAAGAGTTGTAATTATCCCTATACTAGTTAAAATCAGAGAAATAATCCATCTTTTAAAAGATGGCCTCAAAATGTCAGCTTAATGGAGCATTTGAATTAATGTCAAAACTAAATAAACAACAAATAATAAAAGTTTATTTAAAATATTTGTTTAAAATAACATTTGTTAGAATTGTGTTAATTTATATTTAAAGTAATTACATTCTTTTTATTTTCACCATAATTCTTATTGGTTGGAACTTCTGGTTATCTTGGCCAAAAGAAACTAGTAATTATATTTTAAAATATATTACCATAAATAAAAATACTAAATTATTTCGCATATAAAGTGCGTACTGAATAGTTAATATTTAATGTAAGATATACATAAACAATTAAAAACTATGATTTCGTCTACATTCTATGAATGAAGTGTGAACAAAACTGAAGTCTCTCGGAAAAAAACAAACAGAAGATGAACACGAATGAGCAAAGACCCAAAGTTATTCATCATTTAATCATCTGGGTTATGATTTTCATTCATTGATTTCGTGACTACGAAACGAATGTGAGTTAATCTTACAACCTGGATAAACTAGAGAGACCTCGGAGGTTTTTCCAGAATTGCAGAGAGAAAAACCTCCTCGTTCGACTTGGGAGAAATGACCCACCTGTGCTTCTTATACCTGAACTGCAAGAACATGTACATGTAATCATCCAAATCCTTCCTGCTGCAGAAGAACCGATCGATCCAGAGGAGTCCTCCCGGCCTCAGAACCCTGTCCCAATCGAACAGAATGAAGTCCATCAGCTGCAGATCGATCCAGCCATCAAGAAACCCAGCCGTGTGAATCAAATCCATGGTGTTGTCAAAGAAAGGCAATCGTTGATTCAGGGTCACGTACAGAGGAACGAGCCCCCTGAGAGCAATCATCTCGCTGAAGGGGGCACCGAGGTTCAGAGCAGTGGAGACGATCGTCACGTTCCGCTCTCTCATCCTCGCAGCAAAAGTTCCGGTGCCGACCCCGAAATCGAGCCCAATTCGAATCTCGCCGGGTTTAATGGCTAACACGTCGGAGACGAGAAAGTCTGCAGAAGAGGAACTGTTCGTCACCCATTTCACCTTTTCCTTCTCCATCTCGAAACACCCCGTACATTTGGAGTAACCTCTTTTGGGGTTCTTACTGGACAAGCAGCTGAAATTCCTGCACTGGTAATTGCTCCACCGAACGTTTCTGTCGTCCGGCAATCTCCAGAGAGATTCGTTCACGGGGTAGGGCTTCTGATAAACCTTCGAAGCCCTCGACAAACATCTTCTCCGAGGCAGAGGGTCGCAGCCATTGATCATGAGTTTCTGAGCGAGGTTCCAGTCGTCGTTGCAGAAAGACCCAATATCATAGTTCATGTACTCCTCCAGTTCTTCCCGCATCAGAACACAAGAATGCCCAATCGTGTTGTACGTCTTGTCCGCGCCGTATATGTTGATATTCCCCAATCGGTTCTTCTTCGGAGTAATGTACTTTCGAATCTCCTCCACGGTGAAGAAATTGATCAGAGGATCTTCCTTTAAGGACCCGTTTCCGGGATCTTTCACCTTGGGCATCCGAATCAGGCGGAGAGATATGTGAGCCGTGTAAAGAGGGCGAATGACCTCCTCTTCGAGAAATCTCTTGTACTCCGATCTTGGGATGTTAGCATCCACGGCGGTTTTATCCTTTTCCATTCGCTGAACGGTGTTTTCGAGCTTGTCTTGCAGAGCGGCCAATCTGGAGACGACCTCGTCGACGCGATCGGACAGGGCTTTGAGGTCGAAACCAGAGTAGCCCTCTTTAGCAACATAAAAATGGCGACAGATGTCTTCTTCGTGCAGGAAAAATCCAAGGGAGTAGAACCGGGAAAGACTGGCAAGACTAACTATTATCACAAGGGAACCCAAAATAATTTGAACGGAAGCCATGATCTTCCCCATTCTGCATCGAGGAACGCACAATCTTCCCATTCTTTCGAGGAGAATATGTAACTACTCCAGAGTCCAGAACAAACAGAGAAGATTGGATCCCGTTTCTCTGGTTTTAACGAATGAATCAACTATTAAATCCAAATGAAAGCAATATCATCCACTGTCGCCTCTTAGCTAGCGGCCATGAAAATCCCATCTTAGCTATAGCTAGAGATGAGATCGATCGAGTTCAATTACAGAGATTTGCTTCAAAAGATCGAAAGAAACAGAGTGCTGGTACCACATACCTCTGAAATCTGAAAAATTTAATTATTACGTGTACAGAGAGTGAAAGATCACCCCAGAAGCAACGCAGACAAGCCTTTCATCCTTGCATCATCGGTAAACGAAATGGAAACGGAAAAATAGTAGAACACGATGAGCAGAGAGCTCCGGCAGCTAAGAACCTGAAACGAAGCTCCGCTCTGATCTGCTTTGCGTAGTGGCAGAAAAATCGAGGCTTGAGAGTCGAAAGTGGGAAGAGCAGGTCCCGAGGCGACATTATAATATTGATCCAAGCTCTGAAGAGTTGACGAAGAGGGAGGGTTAGGTTTCGCCGATTTCAGCGACGAAAGTCAGCACCGAACGCGCCAAACTTGAGGTTTTTCAAAATGGTTCTTTTACAGAGAGAGAGACGGCCGTACATAACATAATGGAGAAGAAAAGCCGCCATGGAAACCGGGGAAGGTGCTCGGCTCTGTCTCGCTCCTCTCTTCTTCTTCGATCTTCGCCTCCAACGTATACACAGTTCCACCATGCACAACGACGTCCACGTCGGATTCACTGAAATGAAACATCGTTGCGGTTCGTTTCGTTTCGTGTTGTTTCGGCTCGAATATCGGAACAGTTTCGGGTTCGGGTTTTGGATCCGTTTTGGGGTGTCGTGGCAGCAAATGTTTTGCACGTGTTTGTGTTTGTTTGTCGAGACCGGACCACCGAGCCGGTTTGTGTGAACGTCGTCCGCGAACCGTCGGGCATGCCGGGTTCGGATCTCCTGGACCGGTTGGTCCAAGGCACTACGCATTTGTTACCATTTAAGTTTGGAGCTCGTATTAAGTTGGTCTGAGTTGCATGTGCCTCCATTTAATAGTTTTGCAATTTGCACACGTGAGAAGGATACCATGGCGGTAATATAGTAAACTCATACATTATGAGTCTTATTCCATGGTCGTGCAACTTGATCTCAGGAACCAACTTAAATACCCAAATTTCGAATGAGGATTAAATAAAGCCATTTAAATAAGACTCGGAGGAACTCGACCCCAGTGGGATTAAATAAAGACATTTAAATAAGGGTAAAGTCTAAATTTTAATTTTTTTTGTTTACTAATGTAAAAATCACAGGGATATTGTATTTTCTAAGTTCCGAACTTCAGGAATTGATATTTATTTTTGATAACCACTGCTTTTCAGGGTGTGAAGGCAGCGTTTTTCCCCTTAGCGCCGAAGAGGTCCGAAACCTTAAAAAGCATCACTGAAATTGCCATCCATCCGAGCGTTATTGACAACATTACCCCCCTCCGAGTGGGCCCCCCCTCTGACGCCACGTCCACTGGGTCTACGTAGCACACTCGTACGGTAAAAAGTAAAAACATATAAAGTAAGTGTTTCTTAATCGATTTATTAAAAGTAAAAAAAAAAACTAAAGGGAGTTAAAAACTTAAAATGTTAAATTGCAGAATTTATTGCGGCCGGGGCGCGGAGCCACGTGTCAAGGTGGAGCGGTGGGGTCCGCTGACACGAGTGCAAAAGTATCGAAAATTTTTTGATTCTAAAATATTATTTTCGGGGTGGGGCCCGTGGTTCGCGAGAAGATGGTCGGTATCGCGAGAAATAGCCGCGACAACGGAAATGCGCCTCCGATTTATCCGTACGCGTCCAGATGGAGGGAGCACCTCATTTCGGATGTTAAAAGCTTCCGAGAGGGAGGGATATCAAATGACGAAACCACCCTCGCGCGGGACCTCGGCTTTTGCCGTCGTCGTCCGAGGTTTGGAAATGCTCATCACTTCACGTCCGCGCGTCGGCGGTCGGCTGCAGCATCCGCAAACAGAAACGCTTCTCGTCTACTGCGTATTTGGCCGATCGAAGCGCACAGTTTCTAGGGTTTTTCGGCGGATACATTCGTCACTGCGTAATTATTTCTTGTTCTTCGAAGATTGTTAAGTGTGGAATGAAACTGTTTTTGATATTTCAAAATTGATTGGAATCTGAAGAACAGACTTGAGAGTGGAGACTACAGAGTTACAAGCGTGAGTATTTTTTTTCTTATATTTTTCTTCTTTTTTTGAGGTCGGATAATAGGTTTCAGAAGCTGAGATGCTGACGTGATTTTGCTTTTTGTCCTCTGCGTCTCAGTGAATGCATGTGGCAAGAGGGCGTCGTAGGTAAATATGTTTAAGAACAAGGATTAAAAGGAACCGGCGGGGGATCCTCATGTGAGCGTCAAAATCCTTGGCTGCCTGCGTAAAAATTCTCTCTCCCACACTCCTTCGCATCTCTGTTGCTCTCTCAACAAACTCGTATTCCACTCGTTTCTTTATTTTTTCTCCGTCTTGAAAGAACGACTGCTCTTTTATTTCTCCTCTGCGTGTCTCTGTCTCTTTTCTTCCCTCTCTTTCGGTCTTTCCCCCTCGGTTTCCATGAGAAAGCACCTCTGTTAAACGCAAGGTAACCTTCGTCACCCTCTTCCTCTCCCTCGTTTCTGTCTCTTCGGTCTTGTTTCATTTTCGTTTTAATCTCGGTTTTTATGTTATTTCCACGGTAGAAGCTGACAATCGAGGTCAATATGGTTACAGGGATCGATACCCATTTTCAAAAGTTTGTCTTTTTACGTGGGGTTCGACGTTGAAGCTCTCTAATGGAGGTCAGACATCTTCGTATTCTGGCTACTTTTCTTCGTCACTGCATGTTTCTTCCTTTGGCCTGCTCTTCGCACGGTTCTGCTCCCCCCGATGATTTAATGTAGCTTCAGTAGTGTAGTCTTTGTTTTAGAGTGGAAAGACGAGAAGGATTTGGTGGGTTGCGTCGGAATTCGCGCTCAAGTGGTGTTTTTGGGTCATGTTACAGTTTACGACTCGTACTTTGTTGTTTAATTCTCTGTTAATCTTCAATCAAATGCTTCGTGAGCTCGAAGATGCTTCTCCTATACCTATATTTTGCTCTTGTTTATTTACCAAGCATATTATTGATAAATTCTCTCCGTGATTTGGTTTTGATTTGTTTTTATAGTGTATGTGTATGTGACGGATTGTCGTAGTTAACTTTTTTGACGCTTGATCAGTGGCAAAGTTGACTCATTCTGTCCGGTATCTTATCAGAGGCTGTTCCTCTATTCTGAATCTTGTTCTTTATGTCTTTCTTTTAATGTCCAATTATGTGCCAATGCTTGTTATCCATATTGATGTGTTGCTTCTAATTGCTCGCTACAACATGTTATTTGTGTTAAATAATTGGGATACATCTTGCTGGAAATTCTTATTACCACTTCAGATCAATTTTCGTAGTGTTTATCAATTTTATCCAAGATATTTGGGTGTTTGTCCTTTTCAGCGTTGCCTGGAGTTCGTTTGCCCTTTCTTTGAGTGGGTCTTCTGTTGTTTGTTGCTCTGAGTGTTATTGATTATGTCTCATTTATGCTTTACTGACTTCCGAATAAGAGTAAGTGAGTAACTCTTTGTGTGCAGAACTGAAAAAGGTCTAGTTTTGTGAATCTTGACAGATAAAATTTAACTCTACAGATTTGTTTGGTCAATTTCTACATATCTGATAAAAGAAGTTGTAATATGAGTCCTTGTTGAAAAGTTGATTAATTACAGTTTTAAAAGCTGACACTGAAATGGAGTTTTTTTAAATTTAATTTATTGTTTACAGCTGTTTTTAAGTCTAGAATTGTCAACTCCGAGACGTAGAGATTCAAAATGGCAACTTTAATCTTCATATGATTTCCTAGAGCTCCTGCAACAACTTGTGTATGTGAACATTTCATTTGTCGCATCAATTCTTTTCCAAACTTGAGTAACATTGCCCTAGAAGTTGTTTTGGAGTCATGCAATGGTCTATAGATTATTCATACTTTAAAATTCTCAAGATATCCATCTAAGACCAACTTGGCATCCTGAGATAAGGTGGTAAATATAAATCTTTAGTTGGTCACATCCGTCTGTGTTGGTATATTTACAGAGGTGACTTGTTCACCAGTGATTTTTTTTTCTATCCACCAGTGCAAAACTGTATCTGATCTTTAGACCAGCCTGGAGCTTAAAACTTGTAAATAGCCAGCTTCAGAAACAAAAAATGTAAAGTTCAAAAATAGTTTGTGTTAATTAATTGTATTTCCTTTTTTTTTTCATAGTCTCTAAAGACATTTTTTCAATTGAAAAGTTTGGATGTATATCTTTGTGATTTTGACAGGTGTGTTATCCTTGAAGGAGAAATCTCAAGCTCTATTCTTGTATCTGTGGTAGCTGAAAATTTACCAAAACGAAACATCCCTGTTTGGCTGATTGATAGAGTTCTTAGTCATGTATAATAAATTTGTTGTTTGCCGTTCATTTTTTTTTTTTTTGAAAAGGCGAAGAATTGTATTTTTTTTTGTTTGAGGAAGCGAAGAATTGTATTTTATTAAGAGATAAAATACAATTGTAACATCAGGGTTTCCTAACAATAAGAGATTGTGACGAAACCCCGTGGTTTGCTATGGCATCAGCAGCTGTGTTTGCTGAGCGTAACACATGAATCCAGTTTACATTTTGGTCCCCAATCATTCTCCAAATTTCCCTAAAAAGAATTTGAAAACGCCATGGAGGGTTAACTTCCTTGTGGGCCCATTTGATTGTATTAAGAGAGTCTCCTTCAATGCTTGTTTGCCCTTGATAATATTTAAGAACCACTAGGATGTGATAGATTTATTGAATCTTGAATATACCTATTTTTTTTTGTTGTTAGCAAAACGGGATACATTCATCATATCATGAGCAAGAATCTCAAACACGTTATTTTTTTTTAATTATTTTTTATTGATGATCTAGAAGGCAATAAATGTCTTACTTGTAGTTGGGTGTCATAAAATACTATCAGATGCTCTTTTTTTTTGCACTAGAGGCTCTTTATGGGTGATCTCAAACAACTGGAGAGCTAAAGATTTTTTTTTATTTATTTATTTTTTTTTTCGTTTGAGGGTGGGGATGCAAGTTTATTTCTGCACCACACTGGATTGTCTGTTACTGGTGGTTGGATGATAACATTTGGTTCTTGTTCATGCCCCTTCTACAGGTTGATTCAGTGAAACAAGTTGAACTAGACCATGGCCAGGGATGCATTGAAGATGACCCATTGCTTTCTCCTGCTCCTGATATACTAGATGGCATCTATGGAGACCCAGAGATTCTTCCTCGAATAGGAGCTCAATACCAGGTGGAAATTCCTCCACTGTCATTATACAGTACCCAGCTGATTCCAAGCCAATCAGCGATGCAAGAGACTGAGAATATTGATTGCTCCATTCAACTTGGTTTGCCTATTCCAGTTATGTGGATCTGCAATGTGATTGAGCATGTTAAATTTGAACCACTTGAGTTTAATTGTGACACCACTGGGGTGGATAAATCACATGGTGACCAAATGGAGGTTGACTTGTCTCTGCCATCAGATTCAAAGAAAACTGAACTTGATGACAAATCTAAAAGGAATAATTTCCATCCTGTGCCTGGGGTTCTGGGAGGACCGTGGAGCGATTTTGACCAAGAGTGTTTTCTCCTAGGTCTTTACATTTTTGGGAAAAACCTCAGTCAAGTGCAAAGATTTATTGAAAATAAAAGTATGGGAGATGTGCTTTCATTCTATTATGGAAAGTTTTACAAGTCCGATGGGCATCGGAGATGGTCAGAGTCTAGGAAGATAAGAAGTAGGAGGTGTATACATGGGCAGCGTCTTTTTACTGGGTGGAGGCAACAGGAACTGTTATCACGTTTAATATCTCATGTGTCAGAGGGACAAGGAAAAGTGTTAGTTGAGGTACTTTTCCCCTTCCTTCCCCCCTCTTCCCTTTTTCCTCCATGCATTTTCTTTATCAGTGAACATGCTCATTTTATGCTTTAGTACCCAAGATAAACCAATGTGATGATTGATAATCACCGTGCTACTTTCTTAAGAGAGACTTAACATTAAGGATATTATTGGCAACTAATTTATGTGAGAATCTTTTGTTGATCTGAGTGGTGTTTCTCCGAGCATCATGTTTTTGCTGAAAAAATATGAAATCTTCACTGTTTCTTATAGAAAAACATGTATCTGATTGTTGATCAATATCAATTTGTCATCTTTTGACAATGTGTTTGAGGGATATGGATGCTTCTTTTTGTAAATCATGCTAAATTACTGTACACTGGTATCTGTTTGGTCAAGAGACAGATTTCTTTCCTCTGGAAGAAATGCTTATAGAGAATCAATGTGTTAATTGAGATCCACAAGCACTCGGCATGCATTGCGAAAAGACTCAAACAGTAATGTATGGCTATGTCTCTAGCCTAAAAGGCATGCATCTGGCTTAAATCACCATTCTCCTATTCCGCTGTCATGCTTTGTCAACTCCTGGTCTATTTTTTTTGAGGAAAGTGCTGTTTTTATTGATAGATGAAATCAAGATACAAAAGGAGGGGTGAATCTCACCGAGATGTCAGTGAGATGCACACCCTCTTTAGCTAAAGAGTCTGCCACAGAATTGGCAGATCTAGGAATACAGATCCACTCGTGTACATACGATGTGGATAATGAAATAATCTCTCTAAAATAGTACATGAACCTCCATTGTGGAGCCGAAATCTGTCTACACCACCCTATTACATTCTGTGAATCTCCCTCCACTACCAACTCCCCCACCAAATGATTCTGAAATATCCCAAGTCCATGGAGAACTCCATGGACTTCAGCTGTAGTGGAATCAGCAATACCAAGTGGGCCCGTATAGGCTAGGAGGATCTGACCTTCTGCATTTCTAAAGACTCCTCCATATCCAGCAGGTCCCGGATTACCCAATGAGGAGCCGTCAAAGTTCATCTTGATTTTACCAACGAGGGGTGGGAGCCAAGGTGTAGGTACTTTGGGCGGTGCAGTAGAGGGTGTGGAGACGAAAACACACCAAGCTGCCTACCAACTCCTGGTCTATTTATGTCACACATTAAGTCTAGTTGGACCTGCACTACATAAACTTGGATATCATTTATCAAGTGGGTTATCTTCTTGTGTATGGAGAGTTCAGGCATGATCCATACCTAATTTTTTCTCGCACAAAATTGTATTATTTTATTGTTTTATTATTATTAATTTCATTATTATTTTTATTTTTCTGAAAAAAGTTGTTTATTTTCTAATCATGGGTTGCTTATTGCACTGGTTTATTCTCCTTTTTAATTTTTATTAGTTTGAGGCTAGGATACGTTTAACATGTAAATTTAATATAATTTAGTTAACTATTTCAGCTCTTCTTGTGCTTGGAGTGATTCAACCAGAAACTGGAACATCACTGATCTTTTTTATAAAAAATTGTAACTATCTGCAGAAAACCTTATTACATAAATGTATTATTTTTTTGTGATGCATATACTTTTGTGTTCCTCTGTGCCATTTCATGCTTCAAAAGGATGTAGTTATGCCTTTACTACGTCTTGAGTGAATTTGTTTGATGCATAATCAGTTTGTTATGTTATATTCTTTATCTGAGAAGACATCACGGGAATATCGTCTCAGTTTAATTAATAACTAATTTTGGTGCTAAGGAAGACGGGTTATGTATTCACTGTCCTACTGTGATACACTTTGGATCCCTGTGGGAAATCACATGATTCTTCTCTAAGCTAGTGGCTGTTTGACTAGATAGAGCAAAACGGATACGATGCTTTATACAGCTAACCAACGTAGGCAACCCATTGAAAAACTCAAAGTCAGTAGGACTTTAGCCTGTAGAGGATGATTGTTAGTACTATGTAGAGCTCAAAGGCCGACAGAGATGTGGCTGATATGAAAGGCTTGTATCCACAAGATGGACAGAAAACTAGTGACATGATGAACTCTTTAAACTCTTAAAATCTTCAATGGTGTATGACCTATTATCACAATTCAATGACATAAGTGAATGAATTTTCACTCTAAGAAGAAAAAAACTGGTCTTGTAAAGCCTCTGTGAATCTCACTAGATTTGATTGTAATAGGGGAAACCTGATTTCAGGAGGTGGAAATTTTTTGTATGGTTAACAGTCATAATTGGTCTGTGTTATACAATGGGAAGCATCACATTGATGTACTACATTAGGCTACATCAAATTAGTATATTCTAGTATTTGGAACCTGGTTGAGTCTGGGAGTTTAACAATTTCAACTGGGACATGTAAAGGAGTAAAAACTTTAAACTGCTCTTTTATTAAAAGTGCTATATGTTCTAAAGCAACAGAGTAGACACGATTGACACTTCAAATTTATAAGAGGTTAAGTATACACAGAAATGATGTGGTTTTCTCTGCCAGATGCGATTCTTATGAAGCTTAATTCAGTCTATGTGGTACCATTCAATGTGTGAATATTGAGATGCACTTAAAGGTTTGTTGCATGCAAGTTGTCGTGCCATAAACTCTTACTATTACATATATGACACTATCCTTGTCATTCAAATAAAATTAGAAGTAAATCTGAAGTGGGCATCAACATTTAACACAGGGAAAATGAAAATGTTTTGTAGGAAAATGAAATTTTGTCTCATATTGACATAACTTTTGTTATGAAAAATATGACCAAAAGTAGGGAGATTTTGGATTTGATTACAACCTTAATTGTACCTGGTTTAGGGTTTAGGGACATCCGATAAAATTAGAACGATATAGAGAAGATTAGCATGACCCTTGCGCAAGGATGACACGCACAAATCGAGAAATGGTTCAACTTTTTTTTCCCGACTTTTGTTTTAAAAAAAAAATTGTACCTGGAATTTTATCCGTAGCTCAGCCAATTGTGGCTGATGCTCTGGCTGAGGGGGTCTCCCTACGATCAATTGATGTTAGAGACCTCTCCTAACCACATGTAATCGGATATCTAGTTAATATCACACTAATAACTTTCCTCAAAAAAAAAAAAATCCTGTCTGGAAAATGCAGTTTAAATTTGAGCAATCTCCCATATTTAGATCATTTAATCAATGGTCTTTGTACACAATAAAACCATGGCCATCTAGAAATGCACAAGGTACAACTTGGCTAGGTGTATGTAGCATAGTTGCCTGTTCTCTCTCCTCAGACTCTCTAACAAACTGCTAGCCAAATTAATGAAATAACTTAAAATCAAGCACTTTCCTCAAAAAAAAAAAAAAAAAAAATTGAAGTATTTTGGTGCAAGAGTTTTCTATGGTGCTTAAATGGACTATTCCCTGACCAGAGTTCTCATCCTGATATAGTTACTATGATGTTTATTGATCTAACTACCAATTAGGTTGGTGCAGTTTCAAACTGTTCTAAAGCTATTTACGTGAGAAATACAACATGCATATTCATATATATAAATGCATAAAACATCAAATGGAATCTGTTGTATACTGCCATGGCAGTTGTTACCTCATGTCAAATTCAGATTATTTTTTGTAGGCCTAATAATTGATTTGTCTGCTGCTGTTTGTCTGTCAGGCGGCTTGTGTGTTTATATGTTTTTCTGGGTCATTGTGATATTCTTTAACTATGGGGGGAACTTATAACTTCTGTTTTATGTTGTTGAAATCTGTAGCAGTCGAGGCCCCAAGTATGAGACCTGGAATAGAAACAGAAAGCAAATGGAGCTGTCTATAGGACCTGATTTGAACCTTTTTATGCCTCTAAGTCAAAGCTCGTGTATTGAGCCTTTATGGAGTCCAACTTTGATTTTCTGAACCAAACATTTGTAATTTGTTACATGGATGAATCACTTTTAAGTCATATTATTGAGTCTATGCTAAAGAAAGTCTCAAATCATTTTCTTTGAAAAGAAGTGTAAACCTGATTACTCAGGTAATTTAAAATGCTATGTGCTTCAATTATGAAGGCCTTAAAATTCCAGCAGGAATCATTCAAAATTTTCTTCGCTACCATCCTTTTGCGTTTTGCAGTTAATGATTTCTTTCCATTTTTCGTATTACTGTTATTGTTCGTTTCTTAAGTTTGTTTTCATTATATGATCTTGATTTTTCAGTGTTAGCTTCAAGAACAGGAGAATGTTCCTTCCTTTTAAGGTTATAGAAAAATCGCTCTTTCATTTGAAAAGAAAAATCATGTTAACACTTATTGTGATATATTTTGTTCACATTGTTGATGATTCTGGGCCATTTCTTTAGTTGCTTGCTTAGAATTTACTTCATTCTTTTTCCAAGATAATCTTATTGTTCTATTCTGAAGCTGCTTCTGATTTCTTTGCAGGTCTCGAAGACATACAATGAAGGGAAATTTCCTTTTGAAGAATATATCACTACTTTGAAGGCTACTGTTGGTCTTAAGGCTCTTGTTGAAGCTGTAGGAATTGGTAAGGGGAAGCATGACCTCACCGGGATCCTGTTGGAACCAACAAAAATAAATCAAGTGATTCCTTCTCGTCCTGAAATACCTGTTGGAAAAGCTTGTTCCACTCTCTCATCTGTCGACATAATCAAGTTTCTAACTGGAGACTTTAGATTGAGCAAAGCTCGGTCGAATGACCTCTTTTGGGAGGCTGTCTGGCCTCGCTTGCTAGCAAGGGGTTGGCACTCTGAGCAGCCCAAAAACCAAGGCTATGTGAATTCAAAAAATTCATTAGTTTTTCTTATCCCTGGGGTTAAGAAGTTCTCAAGGAGGAAGCTTGTGAAAGGAAATCATTATTTTGACTCAGTCACTGATGTATTAAGCAAAGTTGCTTCTGAACCTATGCTTCTTGAGTTAGATATTGAAGTGGCTAATGGAGGGAAAGGAGCAAAAGGGGAATATGGTTGGGACCAAGATGCCAAATTGGACCAAATGGGTTCATCTCAGCGTCATTGTTATCTTCGCCCAAGAGTGCCAAATGGCAATCAAGACCTTATGAAATTTACCGTGGTTGATACTAGTATGGTTCGTGGAGAAGAGCCATTTAAGGTGAGAGAATTGAGAAGTTTACCTGTTGATAATATTGCTTCTGAGAGTCCAGTAAGTGTTTCAAGAGACTCTGATAGCACCAGCTCTGGGGAGCAGGTAGATGAACCAGATTCTAATGATCAACCTGAGTCATCTGGAGCAGTAGTTACCGACACTGTACAGATGAAGTATCCAAGGTGTACCCTCGATAGCACTCTACCTTCTGATGTAGTAAATTTTGTATATCCTCCTTCTAAGCAGATGCCTGGAGATCGTTCAGGTTCAACTGATACATTAAACAAAAATAACAATGAGAAAGATATTGATCAGGGGCTTGACTCTGGTCATCCAAAGTATTTGGTTCCTGTGACAAAACGGCGAAGGTTAAATGCTTGCAGCAAATCTGACAGAATTCACTCCAGTACCAATGCTTTCCCTGTGGGGATTGTCTCAATAGAAGAGGCCGAGACTTGCTCCCGTAGAGACTTGAGCGAAAGTGATGCCAAGGTTGCTGATGGAAATATGTCACAACAAAAGTTATCGGCCAGCTCTTTTAGTAAAGTTAGTCCGGATGAGTGTAGCGCTTCTGGTCAGAGTGAGACGAATTCTGCTCATCAGAAGCCTCAGCGAATTACTCTGATTGACTTGAACCTTCCTCATGTCCCACCAGATTTTGACACTGGTGGTTCGTTGTCTGAAGGGGTAGACAGCCAGGATGGTTCCAATACAAAAGAAGCTTCTGTGCCATCTGAAATAAACCAGCAATCCATAGAATCAGATACGGTTGGAACATGTAATGGGGTGGTTTCTGAGGACCAACCTGCTGCACGGAGACAGAGTACCAGGAACAGACCGTTGACCACACGAGCACTGGAAGCTTTGGAGAGTGGATTCTTCACCACAAAAAGGAGGGTAAAGGGGACAAAGGTCCTTCCAGATGACAATTCAATACCGAGGTCTTCCAGACGTCGAGCGCGTGGGAATGGTAACAGTGATACTTCTAAGGCCACGTCAAAGAGTTCTGGTAATGCTGACAATGGCATTATAGATTCAAAGTTAGAGGGGTTGGATGAAGAATGCAGTAGTAACACAAACATAGATTTAACCAGGTCTCAGTTTCAGGCTGAGAAAAAAGAAGCAGAGCCCCTCGGCGTCCTCAGACCAGCATATAAGCCAGGAATTTTGACTGGTAAAGAGAATATATCTGGCTAGAGGCTGTAGATGTGCCAACAGAATCTTAAACTCTGGTTTGGTCTTTGTGGGGACTCACTGGCCTTTCTACTGCTTCTATGTGCATCTTGGGCTGGTCCCTGTTCCGGCTCTCAACCATCCTATACTTCAGATTTGGAAGAAATAATTCAAATCCAATGTTTGCAGTCTCTGCTGCTGGTGAAATAATGATGAAAATGAGGCATGACAGGAATTTTATCACTCGTAAGGCTTAGTAAAACTTGGCATCTCCCAAGTACAAACAAAATCTGGTTGCTGCTGAGGCCTGTGAGTCTTCTGCTGCAATTCCTGTTGGTTTCTATTCTGTGACAAGAGCTTGAACTGAATAAACTGGTAGCACCAACGCAGGTGCGGGTGGTCACAATTGTGATGGATTGCTTCTCAACCAATCGTGTACTGAGCATGTGTTGCCCTCGGTACTTCCGTACATAAAAAACTAGAGGAGGACGAGTGTCTGATTCTGCATTGTTGTAATTGGTATAGTGTTCTCAGTGATTTCATAAATGTTCTATATGCATTCATTCACATTTCTAAAGGGTCTTACCTATTGTTTTGTTTGATCACAGCCTCTCAGACTAAAGACGAGACCAGGTTTGCTAATACCTAAGCCGATTATTTAAGATAAGATGTCTTCATGAAGTCATGTCATACGATGTTAAAATATTACTGCCACTAAAATCTTAAGTAATATCACTTGGGTGCACTGGAAAACTGAATGCCCAAGAGTCTTCCTTTATGCCTTTCCATTCTTAAAATTTTCATACTTCTTTGCAGAAATATTTGGTTGATAAATCATCTGTTGCATCAAAGTATACTTACATATATTTCACATAAACTCTCAATTGATGTCACAACAAATGCTGGCCACTTATATCATTGAACAAGATGATACTATCAAAAACTATTTATAGGTTATAAATAATAAAATAAAATAAATGTAAGCAACTCAGCGCATCTGGTGTAGTGGTATCATAGTACCCTCCCACGGTACTGACCGGGGTTCGATTCCCCGGATGCGCATTTTGTTTTTTGGGATCTATTTGAAATATAACAGATGACAAACTTTAAACCTCTCTCCAGGAAGAGGAGAGCGCATCTAGTGTAGTGGTATCATAGTACCCTCCCACGGTACTGACCGGGGTTCGATTCCCCGGATGCGCATTTTTTTTTCTCATCCATTAATCTTTTGTCGATTTTTTTGAGCTCTACACTTCGCAGGATGTAGATGCATGCTGTTGCGAACCATGGCGGCAGCCGCAGTCCTCCCGGAAGCCGCCGACGGCATAACGAACAAAATTCTTCATCTCCTAAGCACTCCATTATCTTCGACTCTACTGCGCCAGATTGAGGCCCAGATCGTCCTCCACAATCTCCATTCACACACCAAAATCTTTTTTAATTACATCAGCGCATGCAAATCGCTGAACCTCTTGAGTTGGGCTCTTGAGCTCTTTAATCAACTAGACAAGCCTCATGTCTTCGTTTGTAACAATCTCATCAAATCTTTTGCCCACTCCAGCTCCCCTGAAAGCTCCATCTCGGTGTTTACCACAATGCGGAAAAACTGTGTTGCGCCTAACAACTACACCTTCCCGTTCCTCCTGAAAGCTCTTTCAGACCTCCGACTTCTCAAACATGGGCAGTCCCTCCATACCCATGTTATCAAAACGGGCCATTCGGAAGATATCTATGTACAGAACTCTTTGATGGACTTGTACGCTTCGTGTGGGTCGACGCCGGCGTGCTTACAAGTGTTCGACGAAATGCCTCACCGTGATGCAGTGTCCTGGACTACTTTAATCTGCGCGCACCGCGTTGCTGGACGACTGGACGAGGCATTGCTTGCCTTCGAAAGAATGCGGTTTTGTGGCGTTTTGCCTAACCGTGTGACGATGGTCAATGTGTTGGCAGCCTGCGCTGGTGCTGGTGCACTTGACATGGGTCTCTGGGTGCATGATTTTATAGAAAAGAACGGGTGGGAGTTAGATGTGATATTGGGGACTTCTTTGGTTGATATGTATGGGAAATGTGGAAGGATCGAAATGGGGTTGAGAGTTTTCTGTGCCTTGTCTCACAAGAGCATCTTCACATGGAATTCTCTCATAAGAGGCCTTGCTTTAGCAAAACGTGGAGAGGATGCAATTTCGTGGTTCCTTAAGATGGAAGCTGAAGGCGTTAAACCTGACAGAGTCACTTTAATTGGAGTTCTTTGTGCTTGTGGCCACTCAGGTTTGGTGGAAGCAGGTCGACAGATTTTTCACTCGTTGGTTGATGGGAAGTATGGATTTTCACTCGATGTTAAACATTATGCTTGCATGGTTGATCTTTTGGCTCGTAGTGGGTTCATAGAAGAAGCAAGAGGTGTAATAGAGAGTCTACCTTTTGAACCTAATAAATTTATATGGGGGGCATTGCTAGCCGGATGTAGAGCTAGTGGAAATTTGGAATTATGTGAATTTGCTGCAAGAAGGCTTCTGGAGCTGGAGCCACATAATGGTTCATATTACTCTCTGTTGTCTAATTTATACATGGAGATGGGAAAGTGGCACCAGGCTGAGCAAGTAAGGAAATTGATGACAGAGAGAGGGACTAAGAAGGATATTGGTTGCTGTGCTTTAGAATTACAAGACATCGAGGAACAAAGAGATGTTTGCTTGCCATCTATCTGAGTCCTTCCCAAATTGCAAATGAGTTCTTATCAAGTCTCCAACCAGGCCTTTTCTGTGTAATACCAAGCGCAGGGGGGTACATGAAAAATAACTTGAATCCCACTTGGCTCAGTCGTAACATATGCCAGCACAAACATTTTTCTTGACAAGCAGTGAGTCTACCGATTTTTATTCATTGCACATTTAAGGCCATGCTTTTCTTCATATCGCCAAAATGTACATAATTATTTGCCAATTGATGGTGGATCATTTTCATGTATTTAGGCTATGCTGCATAATCTGAAGCTGGGAATGATGGTTCACATTGAAGGTGGAGATTTTTCTGGGTGTATGTTGCTTTTAAACTGCTAGTACATACTTGATGTCTTGTTGTGGTTATCTGATCATATTTTACCTTCAGAGGGACAATAGAGTATAAAAGGGAAAGAAATTCACTTCTTGGAATGTTTGAACTCTCATTATTCCTTTTCTTCTAGATTTGGCATGACTTTACTGTTTAAGCAGGTTAGGGACCTCATGGCAAACAGACAAATCAGGGCCTTTGCCTGCGAACCAAGCAAAGAACCTTCAGCAACTCTTTTATGTCCACCTTCACTCTTTCATGACAATAAACAATGGCTTCTCGCCACCTTATTTGTGTTCTCATTGGGTTCTCTGCTTCTCTTCCATTGTTGGTGCCACGCTGGAGGAAGAGGGGAATAACGATGGAGAAACTTAGACTGATCAATGAAGCCCTGAATGAAGCTGAAGAGAGGGTGGTCAGGTATCAGGAGAGACATGACAGGATCCTCGGCCTCATAACTTCGAGCTATCTCGTACACAAGGACCTTGAAGAGGCATTGGCAGGTGCTCAAACCACGATGAAAGAAGCCCTTGAATTTGCTGTTGGCCTCCGACAAATGCAAATGAAGATCCTAAGCTCTTACCCTCATGAAACCAAGGAGTTCTCTTTACAGGATAGATCAAACAGAAGTCGGAAACGCTGAAGGGGCTTCAAAGACGGCACAGATGACAGAGGCATGTTTTATTAGCATTTCATTTAAATTTTTTAAATTCTAATGCTATTCCAGCTTAAGATTTTGCAATTTTATTTGTCAAAATAGCTTGGATGATTCGTCCATATCTACAGAGAAACATAAATACGTCTTATAACTCTAAGCATGAATTAACATCAACCAAACCTAGATCAAATCCAAACACCATTGTTATTCATGAACTCAAACAAGTCAAAAAACAGAAGAAGATTTAGATTTAGGTGTCCAACCCAGAAATACTAAGGTTGAGTACATTCAAAGGAAACCCAGATAATTTGAAGACGAAGACACACTGACTCAGGCGTGTGCCTTCTGCCACTCCACCACCTTCTTCCATGAAGGCCTGGCGAGGAGCTCCTCGCACCAGGCGCTGACGCGGGGTCGAGAAGTGATCAGTTCCTTCGCGGAGGTGCCCATCAGAAAGTGGAGATTGGGGGCGTGGTGGAGGTCGGCCAAGGTGAAGGCGTCTCCCCCCAAGTACTTGCTCTGCCCCAGCCGTTTCTCGTACACGTCCAGCACCTTCTTCAGCTCGGCCTCCGCAGCCGCCACCTCTGCGTCGTCGATGGTCATCCCGAACATGGGCTTGAAGGCGAGTTCCCAGGCCAGCTTGGTCGACGGTGTTTCGAACTGGTGAGCTTCCACTTCCATCCATGTCCCCAGCGCCGCCATCTTCTTCTTGTCCTTCTCCAGCAGCTCTGTTCCTCTGTCTGCGTAATCGTGTGCTATGTACTTGGATATCCCCCTCGGTTCTGCACCATTCTTAACCCAATTTAGCTTCAATTCATTCAATATGTTCTCTTCTTCGTGTTCCAGTTATTACAAAAATAGCAATTTAGCATTCCTCGGATGATCACTTACCAAATAGCTTCAAATCTCCATCTTCGAAAACCGGGACCTGACCAAACGGCTGCGGAAATCATAACGGGAAAAATTCCTCTTAGTCTCTGAGATTAATGAAAAGATTGCTGATTACCCAGAAAAAAATGAGAACTGAAGTCTTGGGACTGCGATCATGCCTCTCTGTATATATTATTACTCACGAATGTTAATCTAAGCAAAACCGTTGACCACTCACATTCATATTGTTAAGAAACTGCTCTGTTTTCTGCTCGCCGGCCCCCAAATCGATCGGAACAAACTCGAAATCGAGGCCTTTCACGAAGAGACAATCCACGACCCTCAGAGTGTTCGTGGAAGTGGTGCTTCCGTAGACCTTGAAACCCGCCATTCCTGCTCTCTCTCTCAAGTCTGAACAGAAGAAAAGAAAGATTAAATTAGCACAAGGGTGAACCCTTTATGTAGACTCCGATCGGCGCCATTATTAAGCAGGGGAAACGAGACTCTGATCGGCGCCATTATTAATGTCGGTTGTTGACGGGGATTATCTTGTTTCTGAGTATAAAGAAATGGAGGCGTCTGGAAATCGCCAGAAGAACATCATAATCACGTTCAGATAGGAAATAGCGCGTTAGAAGATATGAGGGTCCTACATATCTTTCCTCGGTGACTAGTCTCTTCCTACGTTCTACACGCAGATGTAAAAAGCTTTTTATTCCGTCCCTGACCTGTAGTGTGCAGAGTGGGTTTAGATCTTTGCTTTTCAAAAGACAAGTCCCTGTAGTGGTATTATAATTATAAATACAATACGGTTTTTTTTTGTTTTTTTTATTAAATATGCTCCAATGCAGATTTTTAATGACAAGGCCAAAACAAAAATAAGGGTGTCAATTTTACTTGATAATAATGGTAATAAGATGAATAAGAAATAAAAATATTATGTTTACTGATTATCCAATTACCCGATTACCCGCCTCTTAATTAAAACGAATATGAATAATTATTATTCTTTACCCGATTATAAATATGAATAAAAATCTAACTCACATTTACAAAAATAACTTTCCTTCCCTTTATTCTTTTTAGTTTTGAGTGTAGGAACTTTTTCCTACGTGGGTTTCATAGAATTTAAAGCTTTATTTTTTTTTTTTTTTTTTTTTTTTTTTTTTTTAAAAAGAGTTCTTTACATTGGGGTAGATCTTTATTGATAGTTCCCTGAACTATTATTACATGTGTGGATTAATGAATAGATTAGTAAGGCTTGTAATTTGGAGTAGGTCGATCGTAGGGTGAGAATTGAGAAAGGAGGTTGTGCTTTTCTTTTTCTTCATTCTTCTTTTCTATGTCTTTTTCTTTCCCCCTAAATTCCTGCTAATTCCAACAGGTTGTCGCCCACTTGCATTAGTCTTTTGTCGCTGCTCTCCCTGATAATATGACATATCCGTTCCTTAATTACTCATGCATTAGTCCTTATAATCTGTCACCTTTGTAGTGTTTATATATAGGAGTAGGCACAGGTGGGTTTTTTGTAAACTCGAACCCAACCCAACTAATAAAACCTGAAACCCGAACCCACAAAAAAACTGGAACGGTTCGTTATTTAAAATTAAGTTAAACCCACAAAAAACTCGAACCGTACAATTTCCTGCGTAGATGACAGTGCAGAGTGCTGGTGCGCAGTGAGAGGGGAAAAGGCACGCAGCACCCATTTCTTTATATGCAAAAGGGGGACTGGACTGCCCTGGGCTTAGTCGACGAGTTGTTGTTCTCCCGTCGGGCGCCACAGCACTGCCAGATCACCAGACTTGGTTGTTTAACAGTTGAGTAGGTTTTTTTATGTGCCCGCTGACCGTTGCTGATGCAATGCGACGGTTTCTACTGACAAGGGCGCCGACTGTACCGGCTTACGCTGAAGGTTTTCGAATTTTGATAGTCTACTCACGATCGCTATTTTATAGATTGGTGGATTTAAAAATTGGGCCGTTCACATTTTGGTGCATGCAAAACGTTCCAAATGTTGGGAACGACAGATCAGATAAATCCAAAGTGTGAAAGAGATGGAAGCCTCCTTAATCTGTGGTTTGTATATAAGTAAAGATTCAATTTTCTATTCTTCTGGGATTGATCATGTTTACAGTCCAAACTGGGGAGCTTTAATTTGAGGGGCCGGGAAAGGTGTGAGATCGAGGAAAAAAAAAAGGAGAGAAAGCCAAATAACGATTCGTCAAAAACAAAGATCTTTTCTTTCTACTTTCCAAATTTCCCAATCCAAACAAGGCCAGGCAGCGTGAAGCTCGTGATACTATACACGAGAGAGAGAGAGAATTTGATACTACAAATAATTAAATGCGCGCGGGCGAGCGAGCAAGAGAGAGTCAGATTAAGATTAGGGCAAAACTATACATTTATTCGTCTTACGAACGTGAGAATTTGATAAAGCTTAGGGCAAAATAAACAAAACGAAAAGACAAGGATAAGTGCGTCTATAGTGGAATCAAAGATTGCCAAGCTAGAATGAAGAATCCCACATGTGCGAGTCCAGATTTTATTTTATTTATACCGCATGTGCGACTCCAGACTTTTTATTTTTTATTTTTATATTTTCTTTTAATTTTTAATTTATTTTAAATTATTTTTTTTATGATATCATGCTAATCCAGATTAATTTGCAGCTGCGGGATTTCTCTTTCCCCTGTCCCGTGTTCGTAGAGGCTATAAAAGGGAGGAAGGAGGACGTCGTCGTGGGCAACGGAGTAGTACTTGCCTAGCTACTTGGTTTGGAGTAGTACAGAGTGATCGGAGAGATCGATATTAATGGCGTCCCTGAAGCTTCATGGGCTTGGCTTTTCTCCGAGCACCGCTCGTGCATTGGCCTGTTTTGCACGAGAAGGGCATCGAGTACGAGCTCTGTCCCGTCAACTTCGCCACCCGCGCGCACAAGCAACAGCCCTACCTCTCCCTCAACGGCTCAACGTACGTAAATTTCTCATTTTATCAATCTCTCTTTTGTACTTCTAACTTAAAAATTAAGTACCTACGCTCTGTCTTCTGTCTTCCTCTCCGGCGCCCCGCAGCCATTCGGCCAAATTCCAGCGCTCCAGGACGGCGATATCACCCTCTTCGGTACGTACCCTGCTCTTCTTTGGTTCTATCATCTTTTATTTATTAGTTCATTCAAGACCGACTGATGATTTTCTACGTACATGCATGATGGATGGATGGATATGGAACAGAGTCTCGGGCGATCACGAGGTACTTGTCGGCTAACAAGTACAAAGAAAACGCTTCCGGGTCGCCCGACCTGTTGAGGAGCGGCGACCCGGCGGAGGCGGCCGCTGTGGAGGTCTGGATGGAAGTGGAGGCCAACGAATTCCACCCGGTGATCGCGCCCCTCGTATCGGAGCTGCTGAGGAAGCCCAAGGTGATGAAGATGGAACCCGACGAGGCCGTGGTGGAGAAGCACGCGGGGGATCTGGAAAAAGTGTTGGACGTGTACGAGGCGAGACTGTCCAAGTCCAAGTACCTGGCCGGAGATTTCTTCTCCCTGGCCGATCTCCACCACCTTCCTTACACCCACTTCCTACTCCAGTCCTCCAAGGCCTCGCTCATAAAGAGCCGGTCACACGTGAAGGCTTGGTGGGAGGACATCTCCTCCTCCCCGTGCGCCTGCTTCGTCCACTGCTTCTCCCTACGCTACTGATCAATATATATATATATATGTACGCTACTGATCAATATATATATATATATGTTGCAAGTCAAAATTGACCTTAGTCAAATCAATAAAATTAAGCTGTCAATCAAGTCTCAGATCAAAGGCCGAGATCAAAATTGCCACGTCATCTGATTACATGGACGACAAGTCATGCAATGTGGCCATGTCAACAATCTACAAGGATTACACATGACTCTTGCCTTGGTCTAAGACAATTCCACTTTTCAAGGGAAACGTGACATAGAAAAAGTCGATGTGGGTTACGACCATTCCGATAAACTCGGTCCACATTGTTGGAGTCCGACAAACCTATAAAATAATAGGCATTGATTCCAAAATCCAAGATCGAGCTTCCAAAATTAAAGACTCAGAAATACCAAGGCGTACGTCCTAATCCCACAAATTCCAAATCTCCACCCCAAATCTGAGAGACCAACAAGCATTCTTGCCGCTATCTCGCAATCAAATTACCGTGAGCCAATCGGAATACGAATTTTTTCGTCAAGCCTAGGCAAAATTCAAGTTCTTTTTCGTCCGTTCGTGAAAAAGAAGTACGTTGAGCATTCGTGTCTATTCGGAGATCATTTGTTCTTATTTGGAGATCAAATCAAAGGAGTTCTAGAAGTCGTACCCCACACCATCACCTAAAAATTACCAAATTACCCCTCAAATTATTTTGTATACCGTACATCATCAGACTCATATTTTTTGGTCCATATATTGTACTCGTTTACAATATCTTGTAATGATTTTGGAGATATTTTATACTATTAATGATATATTGCATGGTTTCTCAGGCGTCGTTTCGCCCACGTAAGAATCATCGTATATGGTTTCTAATGGGCGGCGGAGACAAGGGGGGGGCAAGGGGGGCCATGGCCCCCCCAAAAATTTCCTAAACCCTTATATAGGGTTAGGCAATAAGGCCCCCACCCACTTTAAGGAAAGAGTTCTGGAAAGAGAGAAAGAAAGAGAGGGAAAGAGAGAAAGAAAGAGAGAAAGAAAGAGATGAAAGAAAGAGAGGGAAAGAGAGAAAGAAAGAGAGAGGAAAAGAGAAAGAAAGAAAGAAAGAAAGAAGGAAAGAGAGAAAGAAAGAAGAGAAAGAAAGAGAGGGAAAGAAAGAGAAAGAAAGAGGGAAAGAAAAGAGGGAAAGAGAAGAAAGAAAGAAAGAGAGAAAGAAAGAGAGGAAAGAGAAAGAGAGAAAAGAAAGAGAGAGGAGAGAGAAAGAAAGAGAGAAAGAAAGAGAGGAAAGAGAGAAGAAAGAGGAAAGAGAGAGGAAGAGAGGAGAGAAAGAGAAGGAGGAGGAGAGAGAAGGAGAGAAGGAGAGAAGAAAAGGCTTATATATATATAATATATGATATATTTTATTATATATTTTTTAACATTTTATTTTTTGCCCCCGCAATAAATTTTTCCCGGCTCCGCTTATGGGTCGAGCCAGATTTCTGAACCCTCGCGCGCGTCAGGCCTCGGCATTAAAAACTCGCTGCAAAAAGGGGTTGAATATGATAGATAGTTTAACTAAAAATGGGACATTTCGAGGACTACGGACTACGGATCTGATGCGAACAGTAGCTTGCATGGCCTAGGGCCGGTTTTCCCCTACGTAGCACCGCTCGTGCCTTGGCCGTCTTGCGCGAGAAGGGCCTCGAGTACGAGCTCCGTCCCGTGAGTCTCGACCTCACTTTTCACAATACTCCTCCCTCTGTACTCTCTGTTTCGTACGTCAAGTGACTAAGTACTGCTCTTTCACTATGCGCGCGCCCTCGATCCCATCAAAATAGTCCTAAGTGCCCCCTTACATGTGTCTTCAGACCCATGCAGTGACTATGCTACGGAAAGTTGAGTCCGAAATTAATTAGAAAGCCTCTTAACAATGTTTAAGAAAAAAATTTTGAGCTTTTACGTACGCATGATCCCATCTGTACATCTAGTTCTAATCTTCTGATTTGATATTCTTGGCCATATTCTTGGCGTCCTCGGGAGGTCCCGACGCCTTGGGCGTCAAAATACGTTGCAGATTTACAATCGAAAGATTCTCAACCCACCCCAGTATCATACAAGCTTTAATAATTTTTGCCAGGTTTAATTTCAAACTATTTTTACAATTAATTAAAAAAAAATAAAAATTTACAGTTTTGACACTATTCCCAAATTACTTGCAAATATAATACTATTCACAGGTTGACCCAGTTGGTCAAAGTTGACCAACTCGGTCAACCTCCATGTAGGCGACAAAATTTTTTTTTAAAAAAAGAAGTGCGCTTGAAATGCCGCCTACAATGAAATGACGAGGCGGCTTTAAAATGCCGCCTACAACATATGCAGGAATGCCGCCTCATCCGGCACTTAAACGAAAATTGTAAGTTGGGAAAGAGAACTATTGACCGAGGCGGTATCTAAATGCCGCCAATTAAAATAGAGAGGTGGCATTTAAATGTCGCCTCCGCTGATCAACTCTTGAGGAATCGTGGAACGTGGAGGCGGCATCACGATGCCGCCTATCAAGGCGGCATATAAAAGCCGCCTCCACTTTAAAACTAAAGGCGTCATTTAAATGCCGCCTTTTCTATGATTTTTAGTTAATTTTTTTTTTGTTTTTGTCTTGTTTGTTTATCAACCTGTCATTACCTGTTAACAATCATAATGCAAAACAGCTCACACCACATAATTGTAAATTAGATAGACACATCTATCATGACAAATAAATGAAAACAATATAAAATATAACTATACCAATATGTATACATAAAAAATAATGAAAAACAACAAATCATCAGTTACAGAAACAATCATAAGGCAGAACTGAGCTCTGGTGCACCAATTGCCTTCTTGTATAAATACTAAATCGCAAGGAGAACAAAGAGGCAGCATCGCGATGCCGCCTCTAAAATGGACGGCGGCATTCTTATGCCGCCTTCGCTTTTTAGAACTTTTTCCAACTATCAATTTTCGCTAACAATTTTCGTTTAAGTGCCGGATGAAGCGGCATTTCGATGCCCGATGAGGCGGCATTTCGATGCCGGATGAGGCGGCATTTCGATGCCGGATGAGGCGGCATTTTGATGCCGCCTGCATATGTTGTAGGCGGCATTCCTACACTCTTTTAAAAAAAAAATTTCCGGTGTGTCGCATACATGGAGGTTGACCGAGTTGGTCAACTTTGACCAACTGGATCAACCTGTAAATAGTATTATATTTGCAAATAATTTAAAAATAGTATCAAAACGGTAAATTTTTATTTATTTTTAATTAATTGTAAAAAAACTTCTTTAATTTCTCTTCAGGTTTTCGGATTAATTGTGCGTGAGCCTTGAGCAATACTGTAGCATTGTTGTCGGGAGGTACAGGTTAGTCTCCGTAGAAATGATACGAGTCATGTCATAAGCTAGCACATATATCACATCGTGGAAATTTACTCCGAAGACCCGAGAAACAATACATTATTAGATAAATGCCCTAGGAAGTAAAGATTTGAAGATGCAAAGTACAATTCATATCATTAATAAATCTCTCGATAATATTCTATCCAGACAACGTGCAAATAGTCGCAACTTCACGTACTCCAACCGAACGTCGACGGATATTTTATTCTGATATAGAGGGATCCAAGTAGCAGAAGCAGGTAGATGAAGCGGCTGCCCGGCGGGGATCAGGCGGCTGCTTTCCAGAACTTCATGCCCTCGGCGGTCTTGACCCAGGCGGGCCTGGAGGAGATGTCATCCCACCAAGCCTTCACGTGTGGCCGGCTCGTCACGAGCGAGGCCTTGGAGGATTGAAGTAGACAGTAGGTGTGAGGAAGGTGGTGGAGATCGGCCAGGGAGAAGAAGTCTCCGGCCAAGTACTTGGACTCCGACAGTCTCGCCTCGTACACGTCCAGCACTTTTTCCAGCTCCGCCGCTTGTTTCTCCACCACGGCCTCGTCGGGTTCCATCTTCATCAGCTTCGGCTTCCTCAGAAGCTCCGACACCAGGGGCGCGATCGCAGGATTGAAGTGATGGATCTCCACTTCGATCCAGACCCCCACCATGGCCGCCTCGGCCAGGTCGTCGCTCCTCAACAGGTCCGCCCCTGTTTCCTTGTACTTGCTCGCCAAGTACCTCGTGATCGCCCGAGACTCTGCTCCATCCGTTTATCATCATTTTAGTCCCATACATAAACGACGACGAGTAAAAAGAATCCTATGTGCTCGCGCGTAATGGCCCTTCCACCGGAAAAAAAAAAAAAAAAGAAGTAAAAATCATGAAATGGTTTCGTACCGAAGAGCGTTAAATCGCCGTCCTCGAGTGCTGGAACTTGGCCGAACGGCTAAATGCGCCGGAGACAAAGACGAAGAACGGAGATGAGTGCTTAAATGAGTTAGATGTACAAAAACCGAGTGAGTGTACGTAAAAAATGATCGGGTAGCTAGAGATTATGATACGTACGTTGAGGGAGAGGTAAGGCTGTTGCTTGTGCGCGCGGGTGGCGAAGTTGACGGGACAGAGCTCGTACTCGATGCCCTTCTCGTGCAAGACGGCCAAGGCACGAGCGGTGCTCGGAGAAAATCCAAGCCCATGAAGCTTCAGGGACGCCATCAATATCGATCTCTCCGATCACTCTGTACTACTCCAAACCAAGTAGCTAGGCAAGTACTACTCCGTTGCAGACGACGATGTCCTCCTCCCCCCTCCATTTTATAGCGTCTACGAACACGAGACAGGGTACAGGGAAATCGGAGATGCACCCGCAGCAGCAAATCTGGATTCCCATGATATCATAAATAAATAAACAAATAATAAACCCAAAAAAAAAATAAAAAAATCTGGTCTCGCTCTTGTGTGGTTCTTGGACTACGGCCATCTTTGACTCCACTACAAAGTGTAGACGCACTTATCTTTATCCATTCGTTTTGGTTATTTTGCCCTCACCTTTATCTAATTCTCCCGATTCGTAAAACGAATAAATATAAAGTTTGGGGTTGTTCCTAAATTTCAAGGGAGTTTGATTCCGGCGAAGACCGCAGCGTCGATGCCACGAGCTTCACGTGGCCGGCCCTTGTCCGGTCCTGCAATTCTGGAAAGCCGAAGGCGATAGCGATTAGGCGATTAATGACTCCATTCACGGAGAAAAAACAGAATTTGTTACTTACGTCGAGGGAGATCGCGCGTGGAGCTGTATTGGAGTCCCTTCTCATGCAGGCTTTAGCGCTAACGTCTCTTAATTAGATTACATCTCTCCTTCTGTCGGTGCCCACAGCAGCCAATAGGAGCACTCACAAAGTTTAAATTACGCGTTAGTCGTCAAAATACGTTGCAGATTTGCAGTTAGATCGAAATATTATCCACCCACAAGAAAAATCCAAAGAAATGCCTGATAACTCCACTTTAATGGTCGTTACAGGTTGTTACATGGGTCCAGACAGAGAAGGGACAAGGCCACAGGGGAAAGCTCCCACTAACCATGAAGTCGTCGGCTTTGGCTTTAGCTTTAGCCTCCCCGAATTTTTTTATTTTTATGAACATCGTCTCGTCCGTCGTGCAGCGCTCGTGATTAATTGCTGCGCAACAATTGACCGAGACAAGATCCCGGGGATTCATCCATTTCAATCGTAAAAACGACGATTCGAGTACACTGGCTACAGAATCGAAATCTCGAGATGTTCAGAATTTCAATTAATGGAGGTCGGGAGAGATACAAATTGCGGTAGAATGTGGAAGCACGTGGGTTGGTGGGCCGGCAGAGAGATTCCTTCTCGTATAAAATACAAATCGATCTGGTCGGAGAGGTTTTAAATTAGAGCGAAGGAAGAGGAAGAAGCAGCGGCGGCCATGGCGATCAAGATTTACGGGGTTCCCTTCTCGACCTGCACCGCAAGGGTTGTCACGGTTTTGAACGAAAAGGGGGTCGATTACGAGCTCGTTTTCGTTAATCTTCCGAACGGGGAACACAAGCAACCCCCTTTCCTCGAACTCAACGTAAACGCCATTAATCAATCTTTACCTTTTTTTTTTTCTTTTTTTTTCTTCAATTTCAGAGATGGATCATATTTGGGGGATTGGAAGATCAACCCATATGAGATTCTGATGTTTCTAATTTCTTGTGACAGCCATTTGGGCAAATCCCGGTGCTCGAAGACGGCGATCTGAGACTCTTCGGTACGCGACATTGAGTCACTGAGAAAAAACCTAATGAAATCGATCGATCTGATTAACTATGGGTTTTCACTTCTCCCGCCCCCCTTTTTTTTGTGTGTTTTTTTCAGAGACGCGGGCGATTACGAAATACCTGGTGTACAAGTACAAGGACCAGGGCACGGACCTGGTGGGGATCGACGACCCGAAGAAGGTGGCGCTGGTGAACGTCTGGGCGGAGGTGGAGGCGCAGCACTTCAACGGCGCGGTGGCGGAGGTGGTGGAGGAGCTGCTCATCAAGCCCCGGGTGCTGCGGCTGCCGCCCGACGAGGCCGTGGTGGAGAAGCACGCGGCGAAGCTGGAGAGTGTGCTGGACGTGTACGAGGAGCGGCTGTCGAAGAGCAAGTACTTGGCCGGAGATTTCTTCAGCCTGGCGGATCTCCACCACATCCCGTACTTGCACACCCTGTTGAGGACGCCCAAGGCGGCGCTCGTCACCGGGCGCCCCCACGTCCTGAAGTGGTGGGAGGACATCTCCTCCAGGCCCGCCTGGGTTAAGACCGCCGAGGGCATGAAGTTCTGGGACGCCCCGCCCCCGTCTGCCTAGGCTGCTCCGGCGATGCCGATTCCCGCCGTCTGCTGGCTCTCCGGGCAAGCGCCGAATAAATTAAGTATGCTTTTTTTTTCTTGTTCGGGACATTTTTACTTTTGATGAAAACGAAATAGATGCTATTCTGGTTGCGAGTGGATTCTCGAAACATTTTTTTCTCTGTTTTTTACGGGTCCGGATTAATCATTTTAGGATACCTAAAGCATGCAATTAGTAAATGAAGATGCCCGAGATGGATTCAAGTCCGAACAATGTTGGTTACCTCCATTTTTATTAAATGGAAAGATTAGATGTTAAAAATTTATTTTATTTACTAAATATCATAAAAGTCAATATAGTTGTAATAATATCATTATCTTAAATTTATTTTTAGAATTATCTAAATAATTAAATAATACACCTAATTATATATATATATATATATATATATATATATATATATATATCATAATCACAGTGAACTATTTAAAAGTATAATATATCAATTATTTATCATAAAAAGAAAACTAATAATAGATATCAACTACACTCGAAACCTAACCCAACCAGAGTCACCAGACCCTTGTTTTACTCTTTTGTGGATGACATGCATGCATGGCGTCTAAAACGAAGACAAAAAAAAAAAAAAAAAAAAAAAGTTCTACTTACTCCCTCCCTTTCACAAATCAACAACCATCTAGATTCGGTCGGTGGGAACATCAAATCTTTACATTTAATAAATCGAAGCTTTGGATTTGTTTAATGATCAGGTCCTCCGTTGAGGAGAGCACAGAGTCACACCGGCACTGAGCTCTTTCACTTGTCGTTCTCTTCGCAGAAAACCAGGAATTACTGACGCACTGACCTCCATTAATGGCTAAGATAATTGAATTTCTTCTAACACCGTTTCTGCAAATCTAAACAGTCCACGACGTGCAACGAGTGATGTGGGACTGAAATTTTGAGGGTTTCGATGAAGTTACGTTCGTAAAAGACGGATCTGCGTCAAAATAATTAATCCAGTGATTGCCTGATTGGCATTCCCGTTTTCAATGACGAGGCTGAGATGGGGCCTTGAAGCGAGAGCTGACAGCGCATCACGGAGCTGTCCGTAGTTCGTATGGGAATCCGGGCTTTCGATATCGATCTCTCAAAAGTCCCCGAGTACCCGAGACGAATTCGTGATAATAATTTGGTATTTTTCGTGGGGTCGTCCCTGACCTCCCAACGCTATAAATATTGGCCTCGCTCGATCGGTCTGCCAAGTAGTGTGGCGTGATCGCAGTTCACATTCGAGCGAGTAGTAGTGGTGGAGTATTCAGTAGATCGCAGGAGGAAGGAAGGAAGCAAGCAATTATGGCGCTGAAGCTCCACGGGATCGGGTTCTCAACCTGCACGGCCCGCGTGGCCGCGACCCTTTACGAGAAGGAAGCCGACTTCGAGCTCGTCGGTGTCAACTTGGCCGTCGGCGAGCAGAAGCAACCACACTACCTCGCCAAAAACGTAAAAAATCGATAAATCCCTTCCAAACTCTCTTCTAATTCTCTCAAACTACTCTGCTAGCTACTCGGTCTCTATTAGATACTGTAAAAATGTTGTTTTTGACCTTTGATGATGATCTGTGACAGCCATTCGGTCAAGTCCCGGCGCTTGAGGACGGCGATTTGACTCTTTTCGGTGAGTACTTTTGGCGGTCGGTTTGGTTTCTCTCACGAACGAGTAAAAACGAATCCTGACTTATTAATGGGAAGAAAATTTCAGAATCTCGCGCGATCACCAAGTACATCGCGTACAAGTACAGCGGACAGGGGACGGACCTGGTGCGGGGCGGGGAGGAGAAGGAGCGGGCGCTGGTGAACGTTTGGGTGGAGGTCGAGTCCCAGCACTTCAACCCGGCGGTGGCTCCGCTCATGTCCGAGCTCCTCATCAAGCCCCGGGTGCAGAGGCTGCCGACCGACGAGGCCGCCGCGGAGGCCCACGCCGCGAAGCTCGACCGCGTCCTCGGCGTCTACGAGGAGCGCCTCTCCAAGTCCAAGTACCTCGCCGGAGACCACTTCACCCTCGCCGACCTCCACCACATACCTTACCTCTACATGCTCGTCAGGTCCCCCAAGGCCTCCCTCCTCACCTCCCGCCCCCACGTGAATGCTTGGTGGGAGGACATCTCCGCCCGTCCCGCCTGGATCAAGGCCGCCGAGGGCATGAAGTTCTGGGGCGCCCCGGTCTCTTAATTAAGCGCATTTCAGCGAACACCTGCCTCGCAGCTTTTCCAATAAGATCAAAACACTCGTCTTCTCTGATTTCTTCAGACGGGTCTCCTGTTCTTCAGTCTTAATTAACGGAGCGCATTTTGTTGGGTGTTGTGAGTGAGAGTCCGATTTAGGCCACTGTTCCTGCTCCATTTCTACGATTTGCAGTCCTGTAATGGCGCCTTAATTTGCCAAACTTTAATGAAGTATATATCTATCCTTCTATCTACCCACTACACTACTTCTTTCTATCTTTCTCAGTAATATCTAATCCCTTTTTCTACTTCTGAAGATAAGCATCGACTCTTGACTGACCCACCCCAAAAGGATCAATTCCATAAAATATACTGCAACCTACACACACACACACACACTAGTGCATGGTACATCGAGATCTGGATGATAAAATATAGACATAATGTCTAGTAGTGCTCCATTGAAGAAGCTTCTAGTGATTTGTCCCACCACACAACACAATAGTAATTCTTTATGGGCTTATGTTATTCTTATAAATTTATAGCATCAACTTGGGGCTATCATGGACTGCTACTTTGTATCAAAGCAAAAGGAAAGGGACACAAACTTATATTATATATTGTACATGATATGTTTTGAAATCATGTTGGTGCCAAAAGGAAAGGACAAACATATGTAAATTTAACATTATCAAATCATTTTAGATCAGTCCAAGACATACAAGACAAGTGTAAAATTTTACCCCCTTGACATACACGACAAATCGACTCAAAAGAAGGTTTGGAAAAGAAAATATGTTTTCATTTGTAAGAGCTAGGATTTAAACCCACAACCTCCTATCTTTCACCTGTGTCATTTGTAATTATGGTTGATGTGGAGTTTGGGCATGGGACTTTGGTAGATAGCAAAAAAAAAAAAAAAAAAAAAAAAAAAAAGTTGAGTAAGAGGCTCATTGTGGGAGCTAAAATATTATATTCAAAACTAAAATATTAGTCACCCCTTATCCCAAAGTTACGGGGTCATTTTGCCAAGTTCCTTCGACATGGTTCTCTCAAGCGCCCTAGTATACTCTACTTGTTCACCCATGTCAGTTTGGTGTAAGATAAAAAAATCGGGAGGATCGCCCTCCCAATTCAAAGTTTTTCCCGGAAGTTTCAACCTCTATGACAAAAGATACTATATTCAGATCTAAAATACCACATTTAAGTGAGTTATCCAAACCGAAAAATAAATCGGTTGTCCTAACAAATTCTTAACTAGGGAAAAATTTTCAAAACTGGTTATCAAGAACAATTAAGTTGGCTTATTATATATTGTATTACTCATATTTTTATTTTTTTTATAGCCTTTTGTTGTCTCCATAGTTGAGTTAAAAATGAATTCCTCCCCGCTTTTATTTCTCATTTATTTTCCTAGTACGTTGTTAAGTTCCTTAAAAATGTAGTTTGAATTCGTATTCTTGCGTGTTTCAAGTTATAAGTATGTGACTCTTACGCGTTCACTAACGTAAAAACTAACAGAGGAAAATGTTTATCAACCTTTGCTTTCAAAATTTTTAAAAAATGAAGACATACCAATGAAGCAGATGCAAGTGATCGAGCTTCCAAATTGTAGAAACTGGAAGGATCGTTGGTCTCCTTCGAGAAGGGGGAATTCTTATGATCGAGACCAAGCTCCACCCCGACATGGTAGCTAGTAATTCCGGGGGATCCAGTCCCCGAGGAGAAAAATACCTAAATGCTCTTTCTTCCTCTTTCTCTTTCTCGTTTTTTTCTCTCTTCAGAAAATAAACCTAGGCACTGACGCCGACCTCTATTAAACTGCGACCGTGAATCCAAATCGTCCACGTGCAACGCGTGATCTGGGACTGAAAATGTGCGGAATTTCGACGTATGTGCGTACGTACGTAAGCATCCGCCATTTCCCCTTCACCTTTACAGTGGCGAGACAGAGATGGGGCCTTCGTGTGAGAGCTCAGGACAGTGGTCGTTCCTACTTTTTCATTTGGGGGATCATGGAACACTCCGTTGTTCGCATGGGAATGCAGCGTTCTCAGACTCAAAGAGCAATCCGTGTTTCGTACAGGTGGAAAATCACGTGGGTAGCTCCCAAGTTTTGGCAATTCAGGCTTTCGATCCCTCAAATGTCCCGAGTATAGCCATGGCGATTCGCGTCTGGGAGAAGATGATCGATGGCGAATTGGGTCGTGGTATTTTTGGTATTTTTCGTGGGGGCCTTCCCTGACCTCCAGATGCTATAAATATCGGCCGCTCGGACTGCGATAGTGACATAGTGTGGTGTGAATCGTGTGATCGCAGTACAAGCAAGCAATGGCGCTCAAGCTCCACGGGGTCGGGATGTCTACCTGCACGGTCCGCGTAGCGGCGGCCCTTTGCGAGAAGGACGTCGACTACGAGCTCGAGGGTGTCAAAATGGGCGTCGGCGAGCACAAGCAACCAAACTTCCTCGCCAAAAACGTAACTCAGATTTATCCCTTATCAACTCTCTTCTAATTCTCCGAAACTATGCTACTGGGTCTCCAGTAGTGATGGTTCGGCGATGTAAAAATGGTCTTTTCTTACGTTGTATTTGATTATCTGTGGCAGCCATTCGGTAAAGTCCCCGTGCTTGAGGACGGCGATTTGACTCTTTTCGGTGAGTTCGAAATTCTTTACTTTTTGAAATTCTCCGTCTGAGTACCGGATGTTTGAAGAATTTCCTCACTGAATTACATTCCTCGATGTGGGGCACCAGAGATGTTTGATCTTTTTCCTCTGTCCGAATTCCGTTGAAGTTTTTATGATTAATTGGCGAAATATTTTTGCATGGCCAGAATCTCGTGCGATCAACAAGTACATCGCGTACAAGTACAGCGGACAGGGGACGGACCTGGTGCGGGGCGGGGACGAGAAGGAGCGGGCGCTGGTGAACGTGTGGGTGGAGGTGGAGTCCCACCACTTCAACCCGGCGGTGGCTCCGCTCATGTCCGAGCTCCTCATCAAGCCCCGGCTGCAGAGGCTGCCGACGGACGAGGCGGTCGTGGAGACCCACGCCGCGAAGCTCGACAGCGTCCTGGGCGTCTACGAGGAGCGCCTCTCCAAGTCCAAGTACCTGGCCGGAGACCACTTCACCCTCGCCGACCTCCACCACATGCCTTACCTCTACATGCTCGTCAGGTCCCCCAAGGCCTCCCTCATCACCTCCCACCCCCACGTCCTCGCCTGGTGGGAGGACATCTCCGCCCGTCCCGCCTGGATCAAGGCCGCCGAGGGCATGAAGGTCTGGGACGCCCCTCCCTCTTAGACGCATTTCATCGAACATCTGCAAGGCAGCTCTCTTGTCAGGTCTTGGGAGTGAGAGTCCGATTTAGGCCACTGTTCCTGCTCCATTTCTATGATTTCCAGTACTGCAATGGCGCCTTTGCCATACTTTAATCTATCCATCTATCTATCCACTCCACTGCCTCTTTCTACTTGGGTGTGTTGTAAAGAAATGCCACCTTTAATGAAGCTACCTAGTACGTACATATATAAAAATAATAAACACAATAGTGGTCCATCAGTCGGGAGTATCAAATATATATAGACACATTAAGGTGGCTTTTTTACAAATAGCGATTTTATTTCTTTAAAAAATAAATAGTTTACAATGAGATACATAGATTACAAAGGCCACTGAGGACCTGTTTGGAGCATATTCCTATGGACACCTTCTTTTGCAAGGGAATCAGCCAGAGAGTTTCCTGATCTAGGGATATTGTTCCAAATAATATTCCATTCTGCCGTGACCAGTTTAAGCTCATCAAAAATAGGCTTTAGTTTCCAAGGTGGCTTTCCTGCTTTTGCCCATCTGATTACCAATTTGGAGTCTCCTTCTACATACACCGGCTCTGTTACATGCTCTCTTAAGAGCTTCACTCCAGTTAGCATAGCTTGGGCCTCCGCTTCATTAGAGGAGCAGCAACCAGCTGGTCCTGAGTATACAAAGATACAATGTCCCCCACTATCTCTAACAGCACCTCCTATGCCTGCTTGCCCTGGATTCCCAAATGAAGAACCATTAAAATTTAATTTTACATGTCCTGCTGGGGGAGGTTTCCATTCTTCTAGTTGAGGTTTCTTGTGAGTGCTGAAGTATATAATCTTTTTCCAATGCTTACGGATCACTGAAGCCGGGAGGGAGGTAACTTTTGAGAGGCACCTGCCCACAAGAGTGTATTGTGGATTACCTTCTCAATGACCCCCTAGTGAGCTGCACTGATTGTTGAAAACCCTTGAGTTCCTTTCTAACCATAGCTGCCATATAATTGCAGCAATGGCTATTCTCCACAACACTTGACCACACTTTGGCAAGGGGGCACTAATACCATCTTGTTGAACGAGTTGGCCAAAAGTGTTTGGCATGCACATTGGGATCCCGAATTTGCCTCTTATATTGTTCCAGACCTTTTGGCTGAACTTGCAATGCATCAAGAGGTGATTGCAACTTTCATCAACTAAGTTGCACAACCTACATAGTGGGTTTGTTACCAACTGTCCTCTCCTTCCTAGTTCATCACATGTTAAGATTTTGGAGATGGAAGCGGTCCAAATGAAATGCTTAATCTTGGGGGGCACCGGGAATTTCCACGATAACTCCCTAGGCACCAGTTGATGGTTTCTTCTCTCTCGGGATAGTAAGTTGTAGCATGAAGCAATCAGAACTCCCCGAGTCACTCGGACTCGGACAATCTCATGGGTCCCTACTCCACTTACTTAAGACCGGAGTCAAGCATGCTTAGGAGCCTAGACATTTCAGGAATTTCATGCTCATTGAGGGATCTCCTTATGCGTAAGTTCCATGATCCGTTTGCTTCAGTTTTACACTCAGCAACTGTGATATCTTTCTTATCCATCCATCGGTATATGTGTGGAAATGAGGAAGCCAGAGGATCCTTTCCAATCCACACGTCTCGCCAAAATTTAACACTGCATCCTTCTCTTACATGATATCTAAAATAGGGCAACACTTTGTTCATGCATTTTAGCACAACTTTCCAAATTGGTGAGGTCACTACTCTATCTCTTGGCAACCAATCAGGACTGTTCTTGCCGTATTTTTTTTCGATTACTTGCCTCCACAAGGCTTCCTTCTTAGTTGCAAACCTCCAACACCACTTAGATAACATGGCTTCATTCATATGTTTGATCCTTTTTAATCCCATGCTTCCGAGCTCTTTAGGCCTCCATACCCTTTCCCATCTCACTAATGGGTATTTGAATTTTTGTTCCGTACCACACCATAGAAATCTGCGCTGGATTGATTCCAGCCGCTTTGCCACGTTTCCTGGACACGGGATAAGAGAGAGCCAATAATTGGGAATCCCAGCAAGGGTAGCTCTAATTAGTGTAGCTCGACCTGCTTGAGACAGGAGTTGCCCTTTCCATCCTTCAAGTCTTCTTTGATATTTTTCTACTATCGGATTCCACAGTGCTTTGTTGTTTTTGGTCTGAAAAAGTGGAAGTCCTAGGTAAGATGAGGGTAGCTGAATGCGGTTGCAATGTAATATGGAGGCTGCCAAGTTTTGTGCTACCGCATGAGCATTAACACCAAACAAACCTGATTTCTCCCAATTGATGTTTTGCCTGGACAACATCTCATACAAAGATAGGAGAGCTTTTGAGTGCAACAAACCTTCATCAATGCCATCACACAATAGTAATGTGTCATCTGCGAATTGGAGGATTGGGATGCGGATATCCCATATTCCCATGCCCGTAATCCATCCTTTCTCTTGACCTTTCTAGAACAGTGCACATAGCGCTTCTCCTACAATATCAAAGAGCAAAGGGGAGATAGGGTCTCCTTGCCTCAATCCACGAGAGCCTTTAAAGTAGCCATGAACTGACCCGTTGATGATGATGGAGTACCTTTATGGAGGATATACAACTAGCTATCCATTCACACCACCTCGAAGGGAAATTCATTTGCAACATCATCCAATTTAAAAAAAGCCCAACTAACTTTGTCGAAGGCTTTTTTCAAAATCAAGCTTCAAGATCATACCTTTCAAACCCCTCTTTTTGTAGTGGTGGAGTAGCTCATGTATCATCAAAGGAGAATCGATAATTTGTCTACCTTTCAAGAAAGCGGATTGATTGCTACTTATCACCTCATGTAGGACCGTTCTTAGTCTAGAAGCCAGCACCCGAGTTATTAACTTGTAGTGACTACTCAACAAGCTAATGGGCCTGAAATCTTTTGGACAGCAGGCTCCTTCTTTCTTTGGGATCAATGCTATGAAAGATGCACCCATACTTTTCATTTGTCAGTCCTTGTTCATGGAACTCGGTGAACATATTGAGTATGTCTTCTTTTAAAAATTCCCACCCTTGCTTGTAGAACTCAGCAGTAAAACCATCTGGCCTCGGTGCTTTGTCCGATGGCATGCCTTTAACGCCTTCCTCTATTTCCTCCATGGTGAAAGGTCTCACCGAGCTAGCCTTGATGCATCGATAACTTTTTTATAGGTAGGCCAACGGGAACAGGCCTTTCAAAGTCCTCCTCTGTATATAAACCCGTGAAGAAAGTAGTGAAGCCACTTATAATTGCATCTTTGTTTGTGACGTCCACCCCATTGGTTGTTAAAGAAGTAATCCTACTTTTTCTTCTATGGGCTGAGGCTACTGCATGGAAAAATTTCGTATTTCCATCACGTTCCTTGACCCATTTGTACCGTGCTCTTTGTTTCCAATAAATTCTCTCTCTAGCCACTCTATCTTCATAAGCTTTTTTGAGGACATCTCTTTCAATTCCTTCTAGTGTTGTTAAATTACCAAATTCCTCCTCAGTGATGTCGTATTCATGGATTCTTCTTATTAGAGCTTCCTTTTCTCCTTCTAGGTTAATTTTTCTCTCGGCCGCCCAAGCTTTCTTCTTGTGCTTTATCTGCTTTAACTTTTGGCTAAATACATAGCAAGCTGTACCTCGTGCTTTCTAGTAGTCATCCATTACTGAAGCTTTCTAGTGAATTGACCCACCACACAACACAACAGTAATTCTTTATGGGCTTAATTCAATCTTATTATACCCTCAACTTGAGTGTAAAATTTTCCACATTTGACATACACCAAAACACCCAAATCAAACTGTTCTAATATGCCTTGGTGTACACAAAAAACTCATGATAAGTTGAGTCCAGGGGAAACTTGGAGGGAAGCAGGCCTGGAAGACACCTTCTCCCACCAGGCCTTCACATGAGGCCTCGAGATGATGAGAGAGGACATGGGAGTCCTCATCAGGTAGAGCAGGTAAGGGATATGGTGCAGATCGGCCAAGGAATAGAAATCTCCGGCTAGGTACTTGGTCTCTTGCAGCCTCTCTTCATAGACATCCAACACCTTCTCAAGCTTCTCCAGGTGAGTTCTGATCTGTTCTTCATCTGGGTCCATACCCAAAAACGGATTCACCACGATCTGGTACACGAGGCCGGAGATCGGACCGTTGAATTGGTGGGCCTCCACTTCCATCCAGGTATCGACGGCCGCCAACGCTATCGGGTCTTTTGATGATCCCAAGAGATCCGGTCCCTCGTCCTTGTGTTTGTCAGCCACATATCTAGTGATGGCCCTTGATTCTGTTAACAAGAACGGTAAGAAGTTAGTCTCACATAGATCAAATATTACTAGAAAAGAGGCTTCTTAACTTCGGCTAGAACTGAAATCTGAAAACCCAGTTCAGAATCATCTCCAAAATTAATCGCCAGTTACTTTATAGCTGCAACGTATATGAAGATACATACCAAAGAGTATTAGATCTCCATCTTCAAGCACCGGCACGAGACCAAACGGCTGGATATATATTAATTAAACACTGGATCGAAAATCAATAAGAGAATCAAAGTAGAATAAAATCAAAATGGAGAGAGTAAGTATTAATCTTACGTTGAGGGAAAGGAAGGATTGCTGTTTGTGAGTGCCTGCGGCAAAGTCGATTGGAATGAACTCGTACTCGACTCCTTTCTCTAACAGGCACGCCAAAACTCGGGCGGTACACGTCGAAACAGGGGCTCCATGAACCTTGATCGCCATCTCCCTCTTATGACTCTCCCTGTTGAAGGGATTTGAAGAGATTACTCCGACAGAACTGATTTCAGTTCTCTGAGTTTTTCTATATCAAGTTGTTCTATGAACAATACATACATTCTCAAATTAAGTAATCCTTATGATTGAAACAGGTAGCTGGTATAGAAAAAACACCTCATAAAAACAAAAGAGTATCATCTCAAAGCAACGCGGAACAAGTCTCTCAAGTCTCTCAACTAATTAAAGCATTCCCATATGTAATCTACTCTATGCTTGCGACTAGATGGCATGTTGAAGAAGACAGGCACATAAATAATTTGCATCCTTGGTCACATTCCTTTGGATTTGAATTTAGTGAGGAGTACTACTACTCTATCCAAAATGACAAACCAAGTTGGTAATATATAGACAAGATCCAACAAGTTACAAGATTAAAATATTTGTTACTTGTTGATTAAACAAATCTTAATTATGCTTTAGTAACTAATTATGGATGCATGTGGACTTGAGTAGGTAGTCTAAGAAAAGAGTAAATGACACATAATTGGAGCTAAAATACAAATTTCGGGGTTAAAATTCTGCCGTCCAAGCTAAAATACTAGTCCTACTCAAAATACCAAATTCGGGTCTATACCGTATTTTTGTGAGCACTTGAAGATCCAAACGGAAAAAGAAATAGCTAGGCAAGTCCCACAAAAATCTTAAGTAGGAAAAAATTTAAAATTGCTTGTCAGTTAATAAGTGTTTAGTTTCTAGTATTTTTTACAGTGTTAATAGGAGTTTTTTTACCCTATTTTGAAATTTTATGAATAGAATTGCACTAATTTTATGTGTTTTCCCAAATTTGTATTCGCCATTTCAAAAAATAAGTATTAATCGGTCGAACCATTGGTCCAACCCGATCGAACCAGGTTCGTCCAAAATCGGACCAAAGTTTCCCATTTGTTACATAGAGCTACTTCCATAGGACCACGGAGCGACTGCCTAAGTTCCCCATTCGTTACAAACATATTTATTATTAAGTATTGATAAGTACTTCATTCCTCAAACGAGCAATTTAATATTAATTATGTCTAATTAATTCAATTGCTAAGCAAATTAACATGTCCGTTGACTTGGAACTACCATACTTACCTGCAACTGAAAATAACATGCCCATTGACCTGGAATTCATTGTTGCTTCATAAGCTTAAACTGTAACTTATGATAACGTGCCCACGTCGGCCATGGTCCGAACTAGTTTAAAACGATCCCGGATCCGCTGGCCAAATTGCAGCGTGGCCAAAGGGCGTCCAGACACTGATCCGCCGGGCGGGGCTTAGGTGGCACCCCGTGATTCCCTTTGGCCACGTTGCAATTTGGCCAGCGGATCCGGGCTCGTTTAAAACAATTCAAGTATAAAAACACTTAACTTAGCACGGATTATCTCATCGTTGAATGTCATTAATTAGTGAAAAATCGGATTAAAAAACAGACAAGGTGAGGATTAACATATTAGCTAAGTGTTCATAACTTAGTTTTACAATATACATTTGCCGCATATATGCATGATGAATATATAGTCACTTTTCCTATTTGAAGCCATTTTAAACAAGGGACGTGTCTATCCCTGACTCACACGATCCATAATCCTTAATTAAGAACCGGGTCTCGTAATATTAATCAATTTAAATCATAGTCATTAGTCAAACAAACGAGTCGGGTCAATGAGGTTGGTGAAACTCATCCACCTCTCCTTGATGTAGATCTTACGTGATTCCAAATGACCCAAAAACAGGATTACGTTTTTGAAACTTGAGGCTTTGCTTCTTTCCCTAGTAAACTTCAATCACATCTAGTATAATGATGTAATTATCTACTCAAATTTTCCATAAACAAAACAAATTAAGAGAAAGGTATTACACAACCAAATTGAACAACATTACAAGCAATCTAATTCAACAAAAATCACTCCTTAATTTATTCCTTCAGTACTACTCCCAAGCACCCAAAGCTCAAGAGCTAGCAGTCCCACATATATATATATATGCTGTAATGATATGGTAATCATTAAGCTCTAGAGCTTGGATGATCAGTTTCCGAGGACCATGCCGGAGACGGCCTTCTGGACGGCGGGCCTGGAGAGGAGGTCCTCCCACCAGGCCTTGACATGGGGGCGAGAGTTGAGGAGCTCCTTCTTGGGGGTCTTCATCAGGTAGTAAGTGTAGCCCACATGGAAGAGATCGGCCAAGGTGATGAAGTCTCCGGCCAAGTACTTGGACTTGGACAGCCTCGCCTCGTACACGTCCAGGACTTTTCCGAGCTTCTCCGACTGGGATTTCACGGCCTCCTCGTCCGTGGGGAGACCGAAGACGGGCTTGAAGATCAGCTCGGAGACGAGGGCGGTGATGGGGGGGTTGTAGTTCTGGGACTCCACTTCCATCCATACCTCCACGGCCGCTGCTTCCTTGGGGTCCGCTTCTCTGAGTAAATCGGTCCCTTGGCTCTTGTATTTCTTCGCTACGTATCGGCTGATCGCCCGGGACTCTGCCATGTTAATCCATGTTAGTATAAGAAAATGAAAAGAAAATGGTGAGGAGGAGTCTGAAAATGGATTGATTTGGATAAAAGCAGAGCACCCAGAAAGCCAGAAAAAGTTCAGTCATCGATTTGAATTTGATAATCGGAACTGGGTCAGTGGGATAATGATGCTCCGAAGAAGAAAAAGTGGGTCAATGGGTTTTGAATCCGCCATTAAAGATGGAAAGAGAGAATGCTTCCTGTTCTGGATCCAAAACACCAACTAAAAAGTGCAGACGGGGGAATGCTTCCTGAATCCGCAGCCATGACGAACTCAAAATTCGTCGTCGATCCTCCCGCAAGAATCGATAAAAGATGAAAAAAAGCAGAGGAAAACTGAACTAGAATGAAAGAGAGTGAGAGAGAGAGATATGTACTAACCAAATAGAGTGAGATCTCCGTCTTCAAATGCCGGGATCTGACCGAACGGCTGCAAACGATCGAGAACGAAAACATCAGTACTGGATCAATTTCAAAAATTGGGTTGCGGAAGAAGAAGATGAAAAAACATTACGTTTTTGGAGGCGAGATACTCGGGGCTCTTGTGCTGGCCGCCCTGGAGATTGACGGAAACCAGCTCGACATCGACCTCCTTCTCGTACGCACAAGCCAGAACTCGGGCCGTGCAGGTGGAGACGGGACTGCCGTGCACTTTCAACGCCATTTTTTTAACGCTCGGGGGACTGAGATCGTATCACAGAACTGGGTTGATTCTACGGTGGAATGAAATGAATCACTCTGGATTCGTCTTAGGAATGCTGTTGGGGAGAAGCAGAGGGGGGGGTATTAATAGCAGGGGAAGTCTTCGTCCTCCCGGGAATATAAAATTGAGAAAGGGTACAGGGTTGCCATTGTTGACCCCTTCCGCCCAATGAGACTGTGAGAAAAAAAAAAGGGGGGGGTAATTAAATTCTTCGTTCCAGAAGGGTCTGGCGAGATCCATGGACCGAGCGCGCTCGATCGTGGACTTGGGCACGATGGGTTTTGATTTCTTCCGCCGAAAGAGGAGTTTGCGGAGGAGAGAAGTAATCAGAACGATTTTCCTAGTTCGGGGATTCATCTCACTATCTTGCTCTGCTTCGATTAACCCATTTTTTCTCCCTACCCGCGCGGCCTCTGCTTCTTTCTTCTTCTTCCTCATCTGCTTCTGCTAACAGAGATGTCTGCTCGTCCCCTCCAGCCACGGATAAATTCGACCCATTAAAGCTGGAGGAAACAAGCTTTAACGATCCATCACCAGCTGGGTAATTGACTTAGTTTCATCCAACTGGTAAAAATGCGTCGATTTCGGAATCATTCAGCTCCATCACTGGTAATCGCCTCCTCCTCGATTCAACTCCATGATCATTTTAGGGAGTTCAATCTAATTACCCTGTAAGCCATAGCGGATCGTTTCAGGTAATCAAAATTACTGATGCTTTTTATCGAATAATATTAAAATAACAAGTTATTATCACCAATGCCTGTGGTAACCTTTTTTTTTATTATTATTATTATTATTCCCCATTGCCTTGTTTTTCCAAGAATACATTACTGACATCATTATTACATCAACATATACCTCACTTAATCTCTATATTTTTTTGTCAGTCGCGGGTGGGAAGGCGTCAGGTTATCCAATTAATTTATTCACTTAATAAATAAAGGCTTAATGAGAAAATTGTTCGTCGTGGAATAAGAGCGATTTTCGTATATTTTTTATTTTAAACGGCGAATACAAACTTCCTCGCGTGGCAATTACTCCCGTGGGACAGGAACCGAACTCAATAATTAATCAAAACTAAGTAATCTTATCGTTCAAATGGTTGAAATCTCTAACATAATCACTCCATTAATTATTCATCTCCCCGGACCTACCCAGTACTAATCTCAAATCATAAACTACACTAACACGGAGCTGCTCAATCTCTCCCTCTCTCTCTAAACGAGGGTCATTCCTGCAACAGCCTTCTTAACAGCGGGCCTGGAGACGAGCTCCTCCCACCAAGCCTTGACGTGGGGACGAGACTCGATGAGGTCCTTCTTGGCCGTCTTCATCATGTAATAAGTGTAAGGAAGGTGGTGGAGGTCCGCCAGGGAGAAGAAATCTCCGGCCAAGTACTTGGTCTTCGACAGCCGCGCCTCGTACACGTCCAGCACTTTTCCGAGCTTCTCCGACTCCGCCTTCACCACCTCCTCCCTGGTCGCGCCGCCGTGCATGGGCCTGATCACCAGCTCGTAGACCAGGTCCCCGACCGCGGGGTTGTAGTGCTGGGCCTCCACCTCCAGCCACACCCCCACGAGTGCGGCTTCCTTGGGGTCCCCTTCGCGCAGCAGGTCCGTGCCCTGGTCCTTGTATTTGGTTGCTATGTACTTGTTGATCGCCCTCGACTCTGCTCGTTACCATCACCACAAACACTCCGATTATTCACATAATGTTGCTTTTATTTAATTAAACTTTACAAGTATGAGGTTTAAGGTTTAGGGTTTAATTTCGTTTTGTTGGGTACCTCTGATCTATCACACATACATAGATGACGCAAAAAATAATTTACATGATTTTAAAAATAAAAATAAAAATAAAAAGAGTGGGACGTCCGAAAATGAAAAAAGCACGTAGCCTCCCACGTGGTTTGATTAAAGCACATCAAAAGGGTCTTAGTACTTTGTGACATTGTCAGAAGTCGCGACCGGGCTCGGGGTCTTAGTAGTAAATTAACCCGAGCCGTGGGGTCTGGTTAGGTGAGCATGGCCGTTTCGTCAAACGACGCTCGCGCAGGAAGATCGCTACTCTGCTTCGTCGATACTGAGTAAGATTAGAGAATCCGCACGGTATTGATCGGAAATCGTACAATAACCTAAACGAGATGGATGAAGAGCAGACGGAATTGCTAGAAATCATGCAATTTTGATAAAATAGTCTTAGCGAATTCACCATTAGAAGGAATTGGGTAAAGACATAAAAACAGAAGCTTGATCAGAGTCGGAGAGATTCGAGATACTAACCAAAGAGAGAAAGATCTCCGTCTTCGAGCACGGGGATCTGACCGAACGGCTGTAAATCAACAAAGAGGGGAAACGTGAGGATTCAAATCAGAGAGAAAAGAAACGAGAGAGGTAGATGAAATCAGGCGGAGTGGGACTGAACAAGAAGGAAGTGAATTACGTTCTTGGTGGCGAGGAAATCGGGGGTCTTGTGCTCGCCGGCGAGGAGGTTGACGGGGACGATCTCGATTTCGAGGCCCTTCTCGTAAGCACAGGCCAGGACGCGGGTGGTGCAGGTGGAGACGGGGATGCCATGCAATTTCAGCGCCATTTTCCTTCTTCTCTGTTTAAAAATGGAACAAAATTAAGAAATGAAAGCGAGGGAAAACAAGAGGTTTTTTTAATCTCGGGCTCCGAGTCCGCAGAGAGAGAGAGTGGGACGCTGTTGGATGAAGAAGAAGAAGAAGAGGGTATTAATAGAAGGAGAGCGGCCTCTGGTCTGCTTTCTTGGTTGAAAAATCAGCTTGAGAAACGAGAATGATTCTATTTTCGTCATTGACACGCGACTCGCGTTTCTTTCTAGGAAAAATGACTGATTTTTTTTTTTTCTTTTTTGATTTTTCACTGTTCGTACTAGAAAGTTCTAGCGACACTATTTTAGTAGCTTCGGAGTTCGGTGGGGAGAGTATGGGGGTAGGTATGATTTTCCACTAAAATGGGAGAGTAATTATTAAATGAATTTTAATTATTTAATATCCATTTGTCTTTCTAATTATAAAACAAACACAAAGTCGTTGTAGTATAGTGGTAAGTATTTCCGCCTGTCACGCGGACGACCCGGGTTCGATCCCCGGCAACGGCGTTTACTAATATTTTATGAAAATTAGAACTAACATTTTACCTTATTTTCAAAATTGATGTAATTAAGCTCGCGGACTCGGAATGTCTCGTTTGAGGCGATTACACGGGCCACGACAGACCGATTCTCATTTTCCACGGCTCGACCGGACGGAAACCAAAAACGAAAGGATTTGCAACGTCCACGCGTCTGTGAATTAGAAGTCAGACTCTTCTAATAAGAAGGGAGGCGGAAAATTGGGACCCCGTACCAGCTGCATTTCAATTTGAAGGGTTACAATGGTGTTTGCCGCCATAGAACCTGTGACCTCCTTTCTTAAAAACAATATAAAAGTATGAGAAAGGACAAATTTCCACACATTGAAAAGAGGAAGAAAAGTAAGCATTTCGTCATGCAAGCTTGTGTCATTTCCTTTCAAGGCTTTGTCCTAATGTAAAAACTCAGCCATCAAATAAAGAAAAACAATTCATCCCCGTTACAACAGATGGCCGGTAAAATACATTTTTATTGTAAGAGCATAGGAAGATTTAAGATAGAGAGTTTTCTGCAGTGATCAAGAATGCTCCTCTTACAGAGTTTTCTCCCCCCTTATAGGGAGTTTTCTCCAGTGATCATGAATGCTCGTGTTATTTCCTTTCCAAACTTACTTTGTCCAAGTGGAGACCTACTAACTTATTGGAGGATTAAAATCTTGAATGGTCTATGCGCCATACAAGAATATTGGAGATGGTACAACCTGAACTATTTCTCATTGTAAAAGCAATGGAAAATTTAAAATTGAGAGTTTTCACCGACGACGATCGGGTAACTGTGTGGAAAACTGAGCCCACTGAAGAAAGCTAAACTCATTGCTTCTCCTGAAAATATAGAATATGCGTACTTATGATGCTGATGTGTAAGTATATCGGGTTTGAGCTCCAACTGTAAGTTCAACAAGCTTGGCTGCACATAAAGGCACGAGTAAATCTCTGGAGGCAAATGAGATTTAACACGCTTAGTATCAATAGACCTGAATGATACCTGTTAGAAATCCGATGAGAGGAACAGGGGAAACTAGTTTCTCGACACTTTCAAGGCGATGGCTGAACAATAATGTATAATGAGAAACTTCTCTTAAAAAATAATAATATTAATAATAACAAAAGACTCATGAGAAAACATTACCGGGTATACTTGCTGAAAAATGGATCTCTCATGAGGTAAAGTGCCCACACAATCTTCCGCCTTTTCACCTGTATCAAGCTCGTGAAATGTTTCATTTTCTAAAGATATAAATAGTGAATATGTTTCATTTTCTAAAGATATAAATAGTGAATAAATTAACTTCTGATTCCAGATGCCCTATTTAAGTGTATCACCTGTTATCTAAAACAATAAACATATCTCTAAAATGCTTCTCTTAATGGCACATTGACTTCATCAGTAAAACAATTCAAACAAAATTTGGATCTGAATATAAACCTAAAGAACGTACCTCATCCTTTTCCATGATTGAAAGTGAAATGGTATTTTTACCAGTACCACGACAAGGATTTGTTACACGTGAAAGGATGCCCATTCCGACAAGGTCCACCGCCAATGAAACTGACCAAGGAAACCATGACCGAACCCCGTATCTTCTAATAAATAGAACATAAATAAGTGGTCTGAGGATGAATAGAACCTCAGAAGCCAAAAAAAGTCCACCAAAGAGGCCCTTTTCAGACAAAAGTGATGAAATTGTTGGCTTTTGAATGACTAAAGACAAAAAAGAGCACGGGAGTTAGCTTAACTGTTGAGCAACAATAGAATCCAAGAACCCATAATGGAATAATTTAATTGTCATTAAACTATAAAGGTTACAACCATTGTTCTTCATTATAATAGCTTCATGGTGCTGAAGCCTGTTCATCCATGATGGACTAGACACCATCTTAGCATTTTCTCCAAACTGGGACAATGCAAACATAGCCCGTCCTTCTAGACCCCTAGGGCCATATGCATTATAACTAGGGCCAGCTCCTTGGTAACCCACAGCCCTTGCAAAATCTCCTACTCCTTGGTCTACAGAGTTATGATCTTTCTCAACATTGACATCCTCCCCTCCACGCAAGAGCATCTTGTATCCACTATCTCTGAACAAAGCTAACCTAACTAATACTCTGTCAGAGATTAAAATGCATACACGCATCAGTAGAAATTTTTTATGCAGCTTCTTAAAAATACTGAAACACAGCCATGCAGTTAAAATAAATACAAGTAGAAAGAACATAGCTCACTTAGTGGCTTCTGTGAAAGCAAGAAAGCTCCACTTTTTATCATCTCCATAGAAATGCTGTGCCACAACTTCAACTAACATTTCCAAGTCTTTTATTATGGAAATCGATAATGACAAACTAGATGAAGGGTCTGTGGGCCCAGTTGACATTCGGGTCGGAGCAGTGTCTATAATATGTTGGTTTATAGCAGTAATTATTCCCAAAATAGTTGTTACTGCAGAGCAAAACCATCCAATCAACTCAACAATCTCATCATCAAGCCTCTAGATAAGAAGATTCAAAGTCACTTGCACAGAATTAAACTCTATAGGTGCATATTTTAATATTATTAAGAAAGAAGCAAATGTTACCAAAATATCACAAAACCTGCTTCTGGTCCAATTTCTGAAGCTGCAAACCTCTCCGGTAGCAACCATGTCATGCCCTGATTATCAATCCAATTACACATAAGAGTAAGACACACATCTAGCAGGACAACAATAAAGCTGTTTTCATTAAACCTCCTTTATTTCAACTTTTGGCAAGTAAACATAGTTAAAGTTAAGAAAAAGGCCAAAGATACTTGATTTTACATTGGCAAGGGATTCCAGAGAGTGCACGTATGCTCTATTCTTTCTAACCCACTGTTTGTACGCCTCCATAGCTGAAATTTCCTTCTCAGAACACAATCCTTCTGAATCTTTGTTACTCTTCAAACAAAAAACTAACCCAGCAAAATTACTCGAGGGTACATGAAAGCAGATCTTACAATGTTCTTAAGAATCCGATCTTGTAGAGTCAGCAAAAGACAGAAAGAAAGAACCAAACAGAAACACAATAAATTGCACTGTCCGTTACACATGCAATAGTTCCCCTCGGAGGAAAGAATTTCCCATGCTTCGGCCCTGCTCTGTCTGAGTTCCCACTGGGTTAGCTCTAGATAACGGGATGGTGATCATGACTTCATCCACTTGACAAATATGCCTGACAAGGATGGGCAATCCAGCCAATTAGCAACCAATTTGTATGTTATGATATCATATGTCAAAATGACTGGTCTAATGTAAAAAAGAAGACGTGGTACCTGATTCCAATTCCACCCATTCCGTAGAAATAATCATAACACTCCCATTCGAATGTCGACTTCAATGACTTAGTTCTGATGAAAACCATAATGAAAAACGAAAAGAGTTAATCCACATCTTTGCAGAAATGGATAAGCTTGCCTAATCATACTAATTGTTTCCTGGCATTCTCCAGATAGATTTGAATGGTTACACAAGTCACCTAGCACTTTTAAGAATCTAACAAATTCTTGCATAAGAAATTAGAACAATAGCTGACAGAGTGAAGATCCCTGACACTTAAGTAAAATACTTATCTTTGTTCTTGCAATAGAGGGTTTCAATTTCAGAAACACAAAGGGAGAGGGCTTCAAATTCGGGTCCCACAAATAAAAAGAGCTTCAGTAGAAACTAGCCAAGTATCAACCCGTTAATACATATAACTCTCACCTTCGAACAATTATAACGAAAGAGATGAACACGGTAACAGAGAACTTGGGGAGAGAAAGCAGCTTCAGAGAGTCAGAAAGGGATTGCGTTTCAGATAGCCTGAGCGAGTGCGCTCGTTTGAGGGAGCCTGACAGAGCGCGCGCGTTTGAGAGAGCCTGAGAGAGCGGGTAAGAACCACGGAGAGATCGAGGCTCGAGAGAGCAGCAGAGGGGCTGAGAGGCGAGAGCCGGCGTTTCGATCTTTTTGTACATCGTATAAATTGTAAAACCTATTTTTAGTATGAGACTCGGCCGAGAGTCTCTAGGTGAACTCCAAAAAAATCTCCTATGGCGGATTAAAAATTCTCCAATTGTATTATAGATAATAGAACAGAACTAATTCACTAACAGAAAGGCCAGACAGAAATTTTTTTTTTTTTAAAAAAAAACGACGACAACAATATTTCTTAAAAATATAAAAAATTAACATGTTATAATGGGAAATTGTTAGATTGCTGGTAAATACTATATAATTAGTTATTTAATTAAAATATAAATAATTTCATATGTTGTAATATAGAATCAATGGGGAAGTGGTGGGTTTAGACTTAAACACGAAAACCTTACACTCTGTTTCACCGAAAATCCGCCGGTCCAAAGTAAATCGATTTATAACATAATATTTGTGTTACATTTGTGTTTGAATATCAAAGAATGCGAGTACAATATCCTAGGCCTCTTCTGATTCAATCTCCGTATGAATTTGGTGAAGTTTATGCTTTTGGCGAGTCAACATCGAAATCAAAGCTTCGGGAATGAGTTGTTGAGGGTTGATGAATAGGGATCACGATCCCCTTTTTGCTGCTTATTTTGAGAAAGGAGGAAGACTGAAAGCTCGTCTGTTGGATCCCTCGAATGAGGATTTCGATGTCTTTTCTTGGCTTCCACAGTTGCTGACCAGACTTGTCGTTTAAATGTTGAGTTGAGTGGCATCGTGACACGACTGCTAGCTTTGTTGATGCAGCGGCTCATTGTTGACTGGGGCGTCGACTGTATTGATGACGTAGCTACGTGAATAGGGTACAACGAATGGCTTAGAAAATCGACAAAGCCTACCCACGACGATCGATTACTGGATCGATGGGCATTTGAGCTTGTCGCATTTGGGCCGTTCACATTTCGGTGCATACACACTCTTAAACTCAATTTTTGTTTTTTTTATTGTTATTCTACTTGCATTAATATTTTATAATACCAATTAAATAATAAATTTATTTTTTTACTTTAAGTTTTTAAAAAAAATAAAAATATTTTTTTTGCTAATAAAGTACGTTAGAATGATATACATCATATATTAGAGACTATAAAAATGAGAATTATGAATTATTAATCGATTAATGCTAAAATATCGGCCCATTAATGCATGTTGCTAAAATATTGAGTTATATATTATATGATGGAAATCCTTATTTTTTACGTGAAATTATAACTTGTCATATATGTTACACCTATTTAGAAAGTATATTATGCATAAATATAAAATAGTATGCTATGGAGCACAAACTAAGGCCAATCGTCAGTGTCAAATATTTCTTATCCACGTAATAATTATAATTTTCCAATATGTTATATTATATGCAAACACAATTTTTGGCCTCCAAATAGCTGTGCCAAAACGCACCCATAGACGACTCTTAGATGAATATCGTTTTAGAAAATATCGAAGACATTTTCGTAATATATCAAGGAGATAGCTTGTTATATCTCACAAATCATACCTGGTTAATTAACACTATAGTTGGGAAATAGGCAGTGAACGGCTTCGGCCTTGTACATGTCTCCCTTGTTGCCGGATCCATGCGGACCCTGCAGGGTCCGATCTGTAGCGACTGACAGCCGAACCTCGAGAAAAAGTGTCTGAACTCTGAAGCACGACTCGGAGGAGAAAAAACTCCGGCCGTTTCATTCCCGGTCTTCCCTCTCCATTTTTAGTTCTGTACCCCGCCGTTCGTTGAATCAGTAACAGGAGCTAGATCTCAAGGCAGCCGCCGTTCGACTCACGACTGCAATTAGACCTTTGGCGCCATGGCGTCCGGTCCGGATTCCGCCGGCACGACGCTTATGGATCTAATCACCTCCGATCCTTCTTCAGCTGCCACTCAATCGGCTCCCGCTCAATCAGCTCCTTCGACGCTGGGACACCCCCCGCAGACCGAACGGAAGTCGAGAAAAGCGACATTGTTGCAGATCCAAAATGACACCATTGCTGTGGCAAGGGCGCTTAATCCTGTCAGGACGAACATCATGCCGCAGAGACAGAAGAGAAAGGTTTTAAATTTAGTGGTTCTGTGAATTATTTCGTTTGTATCGAATAAGTTTAAGTAGTGTTTGCTCTCGATCTTTGTCCTCGAATTCTCTTGGTTATTTATCTGTTTGAATACGCGGAAAGGAACGGGGTACCGAAGCTCGTGGAATACATTTTTAGTTCTATGTTTTTCTTTTGAATTGCGATTCACTTCTGTCTAAACTTCAAATTTGTTTGGAGATTGGGTACTGGAGGGTCGTAATAGTATAGTGGAACTACAACTTTGGAAATGCATACTCATTGAACCTGAAGTAGCTCACAATCTAAATGCTTAATGTTGAAGTGCAATCTGCCGGTTTTTGAAGATTTTGCTGCGTCAACTGAAGCTCTTCAACTTATGAAATCGCTTAGAATACACTGTTTTATGTTCTTCTTAGCATCCGTGTCCTGTTATTTGAAGAATTTATTTCACCACGATGAACCAATCTGGCACGAGGCGCTTAATTATGATGTTTCATTTTTAATTCCTTGAATTTTTCAAAAGTGGATGCGGATGGGAATGCATACTTTGCCTATCAGATCCTCTAATTAGAAATAGCTTAAGCAGTTCCTCTCTGCATTTCTTACATCAGAAACAATTTTAGCTCTTACTCAATGTAATTTGAACTGTTTAAAGAGTTTCCATCTTGGATATTTGGTTGGATGATTCTTGTCCTCCCACAGCACAATCATAAGTAGAGATTCTCTGGATTCAACTATATTGACAATGATAAACTCAATATAATCCTAATTTGGGCTATCTAAATATTTCTTTGTTTTGGGCCTCAGAGGCTGCATTCTTTTGTCTACGAGTTCATGCTTATTCCTTTTCCTTGCTTGCATTTTTTGCTATCATCTGGATCTGATAGCGATACTTAATCTGGTTGGGAGCTGAATGGAACAATTCTCTTTAGAGAATGATAATCAAGACTATTTCCTTTCTTCTCTCGATGCACTTGCCACTGGTACTGGTGGTAACCACAGTTCTGTTTTCACTCTACCAAGGCTCCTTTCTACTATTACATTCAATATGTCTAATGTTTGTTTCATCATTCGATATGTGCAGCCAATTTCATACTCACAACTTGGGCGAAGCATCCATGAACTGGCAGCAACCTCCGATCAGGTTTCCTATTTGATTTTCAATGCAGATTCTGTCATGAAAGAAATTGACCTAGTTCATATATTTAATTAGCACTCAAAATTTGTCTTTTTTTGTGAGTACAGAAAAGTGCCCAGAAACAGTTGGTGCATCATGTCTTCCCGAAACTCGCCGTTTACAATTCTGTTGATCCTTCTTTGGCACCATCCCTTATCATGGTATAGTTTTATTTATTTTTACCTCTTATTTGCTTTACTGTTCTACTTGTTACTCTCTTATTCAATTCTCCTGATAAAAAATAACATTTTATTGATATTTATACAATGTTTGATAACTAAATTGCTTGTGAAACTAAGCGAAGTATATGGTACATAAATTCAATATTGTCCGACGTACTCCAACTTTTACAGCTTCATCAACAATGTGAAGATAGAAGTGTCCTACGGTATGTTTACTATTACTTAGCTAGGATCCTCGCAGACAGTGGTGGTCAAGGTCTTGGTGCTGGTGGTGGGATACCCACACCAAACTGGGATGCCCTTGCCGACATTGATGCAGTTGGTGGGGTGACAAGAGCAGATGTTGTACCTCGTATTGTAGAGCGACTTACTTCAGAGTCTTCAAATGCTAGTATCGAAGGTATATGCTCCTGGATTTTATTATTTATCATTGGTGGATTTACTTGTGTTCTCCTCCTGTTCTTGCTCTTCCAGCATCTGATTTAACTTCTTAGACAAAAGAAAGAGTTTAACTTTTTCTTTGTTGACCTCCTGAAGTTCATGCGAGAAGACTGGCTGCTTTGAAGGCCCTTACTTTTGCTCCCTCAAGCAACTCAGAAATCTTAGCTAAATTATATGAAATAGTGTTTGATATTCTTGATAAGGTTTGTGCTCCATCATATGCTTTTATTTTATCTGTTACCTTTTCTACTTTTTCAAAACAGCTTGGATCTAGTTCAGAATATTTTTTCTCTCCTTTGTTGCATATTGTTGTTGATTCCTTTGAGGGGAAAAATGTGCTAAAGGGTTATTTCTTCTGTTCCTGTACATACCTTAGGTTGCCGACGACAAACAAAAGCGTAAGAAGGGAATTTTTGGTAAAGCAGGTGGTGGTAAAGAGGTGAGCCATAATACTCCTTGGATTTAGCGATCCTGAACTTCTAGACATTTAAAAGGAGGAACATTTGTAGATAACTATTTGTCAACCACTGTGCCTGTCATAATATTGATCAAAAGGGAGGGACACGAAACGATGATCAAAGAGTAACTAATGTGTACATTTTACTGATATTTCCATCTAGTGTTGCTTAGTCCAGTCATAGATCATACAAAATCCTGTAATCTTTTGTTTAGGGAGGTCTTGGTTTTGGAATAATTAGTTGACTTGACTAATCTAAGAAAAGAAGAAGGAGATTTCAAGTTGTTTGCAGCCATAATAGTGTCCTGTCTGCCACATCGTGAAAATTTCTCTTGGTCATGCTTTTTATTTAATGTCTAGTCGTTGACTTTGAAACATGATTTGGATTAGATTACTATCATTGGACAGACCTATCTTCTTCAGTTTTTTATTTTTTATTGTTTAGTTTTATTGAGAAACTGAGGAAAAGCATTCATTAAGAACCAGAAAGGGTACAATGGAGTGGACAGGTGCAAGCTTATAAATATAAAAGGAAGGCTCAATTTGGCCAAAGAAAACAATAGAAGCAACACAAAACAAACAAAACCAACTAAATGGGGTGGGATGATCTGCAAGCAATATGATAACGAAACACTCCATCTTTAGCAAGCTTGTTCGTCAAATCATTCGCCTCCCGCGGCACTCGCAACCTCACAATCTGCCTTTGGTGGCTGAGGTCTTTCACCTCATAAAAGCACTCAAAATGATGTACCAGGAGCGGGTTATCACTAATAAAGGAAATTTTTGGTGGCAGACCTGTTTCGAGTTAGGACCTTGTAAATGAGTTCAAATCCATAATAAGCTGTCTTTTTCTTCTTTTCTGCTCCCTTGTTTGATTGCTTTGTCTATTACATCAAGGACCTTAAACTATTCAGTGAAAGAGCAAGAGACGCAGAAGAACACTTCTGATAGTTCCTGAATCAAGTGAGGAAAATACTAAGGATAAAAGTTGAGAGGTTATTTATTTGGTTTGATCCAGATGATTAACGTATCAGTGCCATTCAATGCTACTTAATGTGTTTTATCAGTTGATCTCAAGGCAGCATCACATAGTTCTCCAAAAATTTGCAGTATAATTTTCAGAATTAATCCACATTCCAAATTTCACAACCAGAGTTGTAGTTATATTCCTACTCAAGTTCTGAAATAATTATACTACATTGCTTGTTATTATATATTTGGCAGTCTATTATACGGAGCAATTTACAATATGCAGCACTCAGTGCTTTGCGAAGGCTTCCATTGGATCCTGGAAATCCAGCATTTCTCCATCGATCAGCACAGGGGTAAGTGATCTTTTGTTAATCATTGTCTGCTTGATCATTTCATGGAAAACATAATTCTAGTTTAATGATTGACTTAGTGACTTGTCATGGGTTATCTGTAATTCTAACTGCCGCAACCTGGAAAAAAGTCTTCATATTGTTTGGAAGATCATGGAAGTTGTAAAAGTTATAATAACACAGGCGGTTTTCCAACTGACAGACATAATTGTTGTGTGTTTTCTCCGGTTTTGACCCTTCCATTTTTTTTGAGTCTTCAGCATGCTCTCGGTCAATTAATCAAAATTTTTGTAGTTTATCTCCAGGTCAAAGTAGCATGCCATTGCAAGTGCTTTCTCATAAAAATCTATTTTTTCTAGGATTGGTTTTCCAATTGTTTTATTTCAATTCTTTAATTCACTATTTTTTTTTTTTTTTTTTTTTTTTTTTTTTTGAATCAATGAGTACTTTTATAAATTCAAAAGCTTCGGTACATCAGTAGTATACATTAGAATACATCTTGTAGGGGAGACCCCTCGTACGTGTTTAAGGAAATTCCACTACAATAGTTGCTTTTGCCACTTCATCTTTTGCCTCCTTATCTGCCATAGAATTTGCAGATCAGGGAATTCTGAGCCATGCCATGGTCCAGCTGTCACATTTGTCCCATATTTCATCTAGTATGTGCTTTAGCTCCCATGGTGGCTGGGATGCACGTCTTCCCCAATTGATAGCTAGGGTGGAGTCACGTTGAATTTGAATTGGAGCAGTAAAGTACTGGTGTGTCAATCGAATACCTTCCTGTAGAGCCATTGCCTCTACAGTGTCTTAATGGTCACATGGAATGACTTGTCATATGAGGCCTTGTGTTCAAGTTTCACTGAGGGTTAAGGGCTGTGCGTGCTTGTCTATCTGTAGTCCAAAAAAACTTTTGACAGGGAATTCAATCTCAACAGCATTATTGTTACTTGATTTTCCTTTCTGGGCTCTGAAACTTGCCCCCTAGAACATATCTGATATCATTGTCCTTTTTTAAAAGGAAAGCGAAATTTTATTACTGCAAACCAGAGCAATAGAAGAGGAATTCTGTGCAATGCTGCTAAGGGGCCAATATTATTCTCTTAAATAAAGATGAAATCTTATTTTTACTCCTTTGACTTTTTTTGTTCTTTTTCTAACAAAAGGTTTATTTTTTATGATATCTTTTGGATAATTCAACTTATTTGTGGCTGCAGTATTTCCTTTGCTGATCCTGTGGCTGTGAGGCATTCACTTTCTATCCTTTCTGAACTGGCTACAAAAGATCCCTATTCTGTTGCAATGGCCTTAGGTTAGTTTGAAAATAAGAAATCTTTCCACCTTGGTTTCTTCTATTTGCACAAAAATTACTTGCTAGCATTTATGCTGTCATAATATCCAATAGAAAAAGAGCTAATGACTCTCAACCCCCCTGAGAAAGACTCAAATTACTTTCATCCCCAGAGAATTCGTAAATTATTCCATGCTTGCAAAATTTCTTCTCTTATATCTTTTTCTTCTTTCATTGATAAATATTTTAAATTTAAGAAAAAAGTAAAAAATGGCTTTTATTTTAAAATTATGAAGGCTTACTTATTTTAATTATGGGTCCGCTTCCTGATATTTTGGGAGAAGGGGGGAGTCTCTCTTGCTATTGCTTAATAGTGGTTGGTTGGCCTCTTCCTGTCACTGCATCACAGGGATGGAGATGCCCCAGTGCCACCTCTCCCCCCTCTGATGACGCACAAGGTAGTCTGGGTACCTCTCCTCCCAGGAGTTGGAGTCGGGAATAAAGCCCCCTTCCCACATAGAACTGCAAAAGGGGAGTAGTAGGCTTCACAATAAAATCATAAAATCAATTACATTTGTCGGAACTTAGGCCTTTTCCTTTTTTTTTTTTTTGAGGAAAGACATGAATTTTATTAGAAGGAAAAGCCACAATTACATGATTACAGAGAGAAGCAGATACAAGCCAATTTTCTCTTTCTAATTAACAAAATTAGCAGTTTGAATAGCTTCTTTCTTTTGAAAAAGGTCATTTCCAAGTGTGGTGATAGAAACTAGGGCTTAAGCGGTTACAGTTGAATCCTAAGAAATGTAAAATAAGAAAAACAATGAAGTTAGGCACTGGAGCTAAATATGATACCAGGTGAACTGTAATTTACCTGTACTTGCGTTCATATTGTAATGGTTTGTCAGTTTCTACCTCTTTCAAACCTTCCCAAAGCTGGGGCTCTCATGCATTCATCATGTTCTCGACTAACGCATATTTTTGTTTTCTTTCTCTTTTGCAGGAAAACATGTGCTTCCTGGAGGTATCTTTGCTCTCTATTGGCTTTTTGGATCAAGTTTTTGCCATATTAGCATTAGAAACATGGTCTTTCTCAAATTTTGTCATTTTATTTGGGTTTAAAACCTGGAGGTTTGCAAATGCTTTTATACCTTGTCACTTGAATAGGAGTTTGAATTTATACATAGAAAACACTGAAGATGTCAAGATTTGTATCGCTTCCATATAATCAGTAGACGTCAAATGGTAGAGAATCTGCAGTCGTAAGACCGTGCAAAGAAACAGTGGTTAGCCAGCAAATTCAGTATGGGAGTTAGCACTGCAGAAATTATGAAACCATTGATCCTGAGTACGCCAACATATCCCGACAATGTCATCATAAATGGGAAGAAAAAACACAATGGAGGAACTTTGCTATAAGAGAGCCTAGAAATGACCACCAGGGAGCTCCCCCCAAAAATAAGATAACAAAAGTAGCTTCAGGACAGCTTCAGGCCGAGTTCTTCTTTTGAGCAAATTAATAAAGTCTTTCACTCTTCAAAAAAAAAAAAAAAAAAAGTAGCTTCAGGACAGCAACCATAGACAATGGAGAACGGCATGGAACTCGGCCTCAAATAAGTTGCTTTTCTCAAAAGGAGTAGTATAAATTGAATTGATCTGTCTTGAAATGGTCAAGTATGACATGCTTGTCTACAATTGGGTTAGGAACCCCCATGGAGCTCCCAGAAAAAAAATCCGGCTCAAGCCAACTCTTAGGAAGAAGCTCCTAGCAAACAATACTAGGGCTCCTACAATCATAACAGGCAGCTATACTTTCTTTTCAATGTATTGAGAAAGCATGACTGCTTAAAAGGCATTCAGTTCAATTATTATTATTATTATTTTCTTAAAGTTAATTAATCACGCACTTAAAGATCCTACCCCCCTTGCTTGATCCAAAGGCTCAATCCACTGGCAGTTTCTTTTTTGGTTATATTTGAAAGGCTTGTATTTCACTTTTTTTTGTACTACCTATGCAAATTTTAGCAGTTATTAATGCTGATTTGGTTCTATATTCCCTATCAACAATCAAGTGTACAGGATTTACTTTTGACCTTCTGTAGAAATGGCAGCATGTTCAATTGCTGGCATCTCGACACGGCTTGTATTCATTAGGGGTTAATTGATCTGTGCCGTCTTTTGGTTTTCTGCTAATACTATTTGTGGAGGATATTTTGCATAACTTCGATGGGATCTGTCGTCTGGAGCTTTATTGAGGAGAGGTCATGTGTAGTATACTAAGCAAACAGATGTTTTCCTTGAATGTATCAGGTGCTTTACAAGATGTTCTCCATTTGCATGATGTTCTTGCCAGGGTTTCTCTAGCTAAATTATGTCATTCGTTATCAACAGCTCGTGCATTAGATGGTATGTTGTGTATTTACTTCATCCTTATACATCAATGGCTTGATTGAACCTGATTATCGGGTTCTGACTTCAGTTTTGGTCAATGCAGAAAGGCCTGATATTAAAGCTCAGTTCAACTCTGTGCTTTATCAGCTTCTTCTTGATCCTAGTGAAAGAGTTTGTTTTGAAGCAATATTGTGTGTGCTGGGGAAATTTGATAATACAGAAAGGTTCTTGTTTTCATACTCTCTTTTTCTTTGGGCTGGTTATTTCTTTTGTTGGACTTGAATATGCATTATCTTCAATTGATTTGGCATGTATATATTTGTTATAGGACTGAAGAACGAGCTTATGGTTGGGTTAGACTGATAAGAGAAATTCTCAAATTGCCAGAAGCTCCATCTGTAGCACTGAAGGAAGCACAATCAAAGGATGGCCTCCCACCAAAACCTGCTAATGACAAACCATCTTCTAAAATAAGGCGTCCTCAGCCACTTATCAAACTAGTGATGAGAAGGTCCATGACGTTTGTTACTTGTCATTGTTGTGTATCATCACTGTTTTGTTTCATTTGTTCTATTTCTAATGTGCTATTTTGTACGCTATTGTTATGTTTATTTATTGTTTATCCTCTTCTGTTCTTAGGCTGGAAAGTTCCTTCCGTAGTTTCTCTAGGCCTGTGCTTCATGCAGCTGCTCGAGTTGTTCAGGAGATGGGAAAAAGTAGGGCTGCTGCTTACTCACTAGGTTATGATATTGATGAAGGAACACAACTCCAAGCATACTCTGAAAATGTTGATTCAGTGGATCAAGATCTCAACGAGTCCTCCCAGTCTGATGGTAAGTTAATCAGTCGGCAACGTTTAAATAATTAAATTATTTGTAATTGAGGAAGATATAGGGATTTGGAGTTTGATTGGTAGAAGTCATGCTACTGTAATGCACATTCGATGCTTTAAGTGCAGTACAATCTCTATATCATCTGCCATTTTGTCTTCTTTTGAGAAATGTGAGGTTGTTGATGTCATCATATTCATATCCTAATGTCTATCATTTGGTTTCTAACTTCTGTTGTATTGCAGCACGTACAAAGTCATTGGCTAATGGGGCAACTGGTGGAAAGGATACAATTGCTAGCTTATTAGCATCACTGATGGAAGTAGTCAGGACAACAGTTGCATGTGAATGTGTCTATGTTCGTGCTATGGTGATAAAGGCTTTGATATGGATGCAAAGTCCCCATGAATCATTCGAAGAACTTGAATCTATCATTGCTTGTGAACTGTCTGATCCAGTATGGCCATCAACATTATTGAATGATATTTTGCTGACACTGCACGCTAGGTTCAAGGTAGTCCTTTTCACCTAAACAATAGACGCAAATGTAATTGGTTTTTTGCTCAACCTTCGTTGAGTAAATTTTGCTGTTTTTCATTGTTATGTGGGTGTTCTTTAAATGTCTTTCCAGGCAACTCCAGATATGGCAGTCACTCTTCTTGAAATTGCAAGAATATTTGCAACTAAAGTTCCTGGGAAAATCGATGCAGATGTTTTACAACTTCTGTGGAAAGTGAGTTCCATTCTGCTCACCACAAAGAATCTTTATCATCTTATATTGGAAAACATTTAAAAGTTGTCCAGTCTGTATGCTGAAAGAGTTGAGTTGTTTTGCTTGTTGGCTTATATTGTCTTCGACCTTTTTAAAGAAAAAAAATTGTAATTCTTGAGTTCCCCTTTATCCTATACAAATGAGCTTCCTTTTTTCCTTACCCCTGAAACTGCCTTTTTCTACATTTATGTTGTTTGCCCATTGTCTTGTCTCTTTTGGTCACTGCTGTATATCATCATATAACTGTTAGCATTGAGACACCAGAACTCGATTGCAGGTTTAATTTTTTAATATTTTACAAAATTATATAATTATGTTTTTATCTGCCTCACTTTTGGGTAGTATATAATTATGTTTACAAAATACCATCTGCAAGGGCCAGTTGTGCATCAGCAATCAGAACCTGTCCTTTTCAACTTCAGCGGCCGGCCTGATAATATCTAATAACTCTGGAACTGTAAAAATTCATATTCTTCTTGGTTCGGTCTTGCAAAAAGTGCATCTATAAGGGATTTATACCTTTTGAGGAACTTTGTCATTGTTTGAATGATTTGCCTTAGTCGGACTTCATTTATCATCAATGATTTACATCGACCTTTAATTTGCTCAGGGTGATAATAAGTTTTGGATTTTTATTTTTATTTTCTTATGGTTACTATATTGCTGCCAAATATTGAGATTTTGGAGCTGGACTGAATTACGCAGCATCTTTTGGTCACTCTTCTTGTTTCATATATATATTCAGCAGAATAATGGTTGCTCTTTCTATCCTTTTATCCTCAAAAGTGGAAAGAAACTTATCTGAGACATTTCCTACTTTCTCATGTTTAAGACATGCCTTGTTGGTGCGGGACCTGGCGGAAAGCACATGGCTCTGGAAGCAGTCACAGTTGTTCTCGACCTGCCTCCACCACAACCAGGTTCCATGTCTGGACTCACATCTGTGGATAAAGTGTCAGCATCTGATCCAAAGTCTGCGCTGGCATTACAGAGATTAGTTCAGGCTGCTGTAAGCATATGACTCTTACTTGTATGAGAGCTGATAGTTCCACCTGAGTTCAATTAAAATAGGTTGGTTTCCTGTAAACTTCGCTTAGTGTGCTCTAATATTCATAGGTATGGTTCCTTGGTGAAAATGCAAACTATGCTGCATCAGAATATGCTTGGGAGTCTTCAACACCCCCTGGAACTGCACTCATGATGTTGGATGCTGACAAAATGGTAGCTGCTGCCAGTTCCCGGAACCCTACACTGGCTGGTGCTCTTACTAGGCTTCAAAGGTGTGCTTTCACTGGAAGTTGGGAGGTATAGATTTCTCTAATTAATTGTTCCTGAAACAGCTTAAGAGTTGTCTTATTTGAATGAAATATAGCTCCTTAACTTTATGGTCTTATTTGGTTCTTATGAACACTTCTTCTCATGCTCCAGGTGAGAATTGTTGCTGCTCAGGCTCTTACTACTATGGGCATCAGGTCTGGTGAGCCCTTCAGATTGCAAATTTATGAATTTTTACACACTTTAGCACTTGGTGGAGTGCAAAGTCAATTCTCGGAGTTGCAAATAAGTAATGGTGAAGATCAAGGTGCTAGTGGTACTGGTCTTGGATCATTGTTAAGTCCCATGTTAAATGTTCTTGATGAAATGTATAAAGCACAGGATGATTTGATCAAGTAAGTGAAATGATTTGATTTCTATGGTTGGTTTTAACAGTGCATCATTTTCTGATGGTTGAGTGATTCTATTTTTTCTTTTAATGAGCGCAGAGATATCCGTAATCATGATAACAACAAACAAGAATGGTCTGATGAGGAGCTTAAGAAACTCTATGAAACCCATGAGAGGCTTCTGGATCAGGTTTCACTGTTTTGTTTTGTTCCACGAGCAAAATACCTCCCACTTGGGCCAATAAGGTACCTTTAATCTCCTAAAAAATATCGATTTAATCTCCTACTGATTCTTGCACACTGATATTTTAGCATTACAGTGAAATATGAATACTGCAGGTCTAGTAGTCTTGTACCATTTTGGTGATATCATGGTGCTCACTTTCCATTCTGATCTGCATTCTGATTCATGTTGTGATGCAGTGCAAAACTTATTGACATCTACCGCAACCGACACAACATTAGTGCATCATCTGGTTTGAATGACCCTGCTGTTGCAACGGGAATTTCCGACCTTATATATGAATCCAAGGCTCAACCAGTAGAGCCTGATAATCTTGACCCTGATCTTGTGAATGCCTGGGCAGCAGGCTTAGATGATGGACAGTGGGGGAACAGTGCACCGGCTATGAATCGGGTTCGAAACTTCTGAACTCTTAAGCTTATTTGTCCTTATTTTACCCATTTTGGTATTAATTCATAATATCCATACAGGTGAACGTATGTTAGTTTTCTTATTTCTTTTTCTCTAGTGTTATTTGTTCATTGGAAGAATATATCATTAAGAAAATTAACTCTGAAATATTCAAGAAAAAAGACTGGATTAATGGTGTTTTATGCATTCGGGAGCAGCAACTAAACCTGGTCGTATTCTGAAATTAGCATGTAGCAACCTTCTCCTCATGGCTTAGTCACCATTATTGTCTGACTGAACTATGTTTTTTTCTTGTAGGTAAATGAGTTTCTTGCTGGTGCGGGAACTGATGCTCCTGATGTTGAAGAGGAGAACATAACCTCCAGAGCATCTGTTAGCTATGATGACATGTGGGCCAAGACACTTCTAGAAACTTATGAAGTGGAGGTGTGATGAGTAATTTGAAGCTGGCTTTTGCTCTTCAATTTAAGTGTTCTGAATGATGTGTAAAAGTTAGCCTGTTTATGCTGTCAATGGTTTTTTGCAGGAAGATGGTGGCAGATCTTCTGGGAGTTCTTCTCCTGAATCAACTGGCTCAGTTGAAACCTCCATATCATCCCATTTTGGTGGCATGAATTACCCATCCTTGTTCAGTTCAAAACCATCAGGCTATGGGGTTTCACAACAAGTGGTAGGGCAAATGCTTGTAGAAAAACTTTTAGTTTAATTGGCTATAAACAATGGGGAACAGTGCTTTTGAGTCTGAATCTATTGCTTGAGTTTCTGGTGATTGTTGAGCTGTATATCAGCCTCTTATTGGTCAATTATTGTCTTTCGCTCTCCTTGTTTCTTCTTGTATGAAAGTAAAATGCTCATAAAACTGGGAAAAAACAGGGTCCTCGAACACCTCCGGCTGCAAGTAGGTTTAGTGACACTTCTATGAGTGGTTTGTCTTCGACTTATGAGGGGCTTGACTCTCCGGTAAGATTTCTTAATATCTACTTTTTTTTTATTTTTCCATATTTTCTTTCATATAAAGAAAAAAGTTTTTAATTATGTAAACTTCAGAATATGTCTGTTCTGAAAAAGAGAAATTTTCAGGTTAGAGAGGACCCACCATCATACACAGCATCTATGCAGAGATTTGAATCATTCGAAAATCCTTTAGCTGGCCGTGGTGGTCAGAGTTTTGGATCTCACTCACAAGAAGAGGAGGAAACAACTTCAGAGAATCCTCAGTTTGGGAAAGCGCTTTATGACTTTACTGCTGGTGGGGATGATGAGGTAAAAGCTTTTGGTTTTGGAAACAGTAACATTTGAGCAGTAGACAGACATTGCAATTCATATATATAAGTTTATGACATATATATGCCCTTCAATGCATTTCTCCATTTTGTAGTTAAACCTGACGGCAGGAGAAGAACTTGAAATTGATTATGAGGTGGATGGCTGGTACTATGTAAGTAAACAGGACATTTTTCCTGAAGCCTGCTCTGAAAAAAGACTCTTTTTTTTTATTTTTTTATGTCTTTGCGTTATTCAATTTTGTTTCAGGTGAAGAAAAAGCGGCCTGGACGAGATGGAAAAATGGCTGGATTGGTCCCTGTTCTCTACGTCAGTTCATCGTGATAGCACCTCCAAATTTCATCTCTCGTATTGTTCCGGCTGCCCAAATTGCTCGAGCTTGCATCTGTGTGGCATCTTTGGTCCGCTTGTATGGTTTTCCACTGCTTGGTCACTGCCTACCGGAACAAAATTTCCAGTGAAGTTCCTGCGAAATACTCGCTGGAACTTCATTGTTTTGTTCTAGAGCCCATGGAGGCTTATTCTGGCACCAGTATCATATGGATCCCACCCTGCCTTATTTAGAAGTCTGCAACGGAATTTTGGCTAGCGGCGATTGCAGTCCTCACTTCCAATTGGCCATTTCCTGCATAACCTGAGAATTTTTTGTAGAGTGTAATATGTGTTCTGTGATTTGATTCGGTTTTGCTTAAACTTTCGATTGTAACATTTTGGGATGTAATTTTTATTTATATACAGAAGACATGTGGTGCAATTGTGCGTTGGCCAGAAAGAACACAGAGTTTGTGTCATATTATTTGTTATTGTAATACGGGAGACGGTTAAGTTAGTGCCATATTATTTGCGAGTCCAAGTTTTATACTCAATGTTCTTGTTCTTGTGTCTGTCAATTTTGATCATGAAACATATCTGATATCTGAACCCTGTCTCACTTTTTGCTATTCTTTGCGTTTTCTCATAACAATTAAATCGAACCCTGGTATGATCAGATTCGATCTCGAACTTTGACCTCAATTATACATATTCGAGCTCCAGTTCAAAAAAATTAAGTATGAGCCGAGTTTGAACATAACTCGAGCCCAAATAAGAGTGGTTTGGTTTAAATAGACTTTGACCTCAATTATATGTTGAAGTACCGAGAATACCAAAAGGTCCAGAATCACATGCAAAACCCCATAAAATAGATCTAAGAAACATCAACCGACGCGTATCGGATCCCGACAAAATCGTCACAATCTACGGTCAGGATTTGATCAGGTTCTCACGGGAAGCCGGACGTGCACTGACCCAATGAACTGGATTTAAATAGGCTCTTCGCATCCGCATCTCCAGAAGGTTCCAGTCTGCCCTCGCTTTATATGCGCGACACGCAACCGTCGTCTCCCTAGTTCCTAATTTGCTTGCCTTCGCGCAGAGACGAAAATTGAGCGGGAGAGAGGGCGTCCTCCAGCAGAACTGACGGTAATTGTTTCTGAATTTTACTTGAGCGTGTGGTGTCTGTTAGATCGTCTGGAAGGTTAGCTTTATATTGAATCATTGTCTCGTTTGTTCTTTTTCTTTTACATGTTGCCCGAGCCCGAGGCTAGCGGCGACTATCGATCCTTATATTTGTCATGAACCTGTGTAGTGTTGTATGCTTATCTAGAATCTTTTCAAATTTCAATTTGACGAAGAAATTCATTTTTCTCTGTCATTCCATAAACCTGCAGTTTTTTCGATTGATTAGTAATTGAGATTACATGAGAGGATTTCCGGTGGTTGTTCCGAAAATAGAGCGTGAAAAGGTTGCTCGTCGCGCTTCATATTTTTCTTTTTCTTTTTTTTTTTCTGTCAAATTGCCATTGCGTTTTGAGTATTAATCTATCTCTCTGTGTGTTGTGGCCTCGCAGATGTCGTATTCCAGGAGATCAAGGTGAGTTTTCTGCTGTATCGCGTATGTTAATTAGTGGTTTTCCGCCTGCAGTTATTTACTGTTTCGTTTATTTGTTGTTACCTTTCAGGTATTCCTACTCTCCTTTGTCGTATCGCGATAGCAGGTCTCGCTCGAGGTCCATGTCAAGGTCAAGGTCAAGGAGCCGTTCAGGGTAAAGCGGTTGTTCTTTTTTTTTTTTTTTTAATTAAAGTTTTTTGTGTACTTCTCTATCCGGTTTATGCTGATTAGAAATGACTTACTGGAGTAGGGAATCCGTGGATGTGGAAAATCCTGGGAATAACTTGTACGTGACAGGATTATCTCCTCGTATCACAAAGAAGGATCTCGAGAAGCATTTTTCTAGTGAGGGAACTGTAAGTCAATCTGGAGCTTGTACTTTTATTTATTTATTTATTTTGTGTAAGGAATGGAAGTCTGTTGATACTGTTTGTTGCGATAAAAGCGCTCTCCATTACTTCGTATGTGATCATAGGGAGCATTTTCCGGAGTCCTAGCAAATCAACAAAGTTATTTCAATGATCTAGTAGGTTACAAATTTATGCTGTCATAATTTTTTAATCACGACAATAATGGTTGTATATATTCCATTCATCTTGAGGAGATGAATAAATATTAACACCTAACATAACAAGAATACGTTGAACCTAAAAAGTATAAATTGATAATTTTCCTTTAATACATTTTGACATTTATTCTAATTGAATGTTTTAACATAACCTTTTTTGAATCGGTACTCATTATTCATTGGACAAGTTTTGTGGTAGAATTGATGATAATATGAATTTCCTAGCCCTATGTTCAGTTGAAGTGGAATAACTGTCTTTACCAACTAACTTTGATCTTTGCAAATAAGTGTAGTTCTGTTAAAGATCATATTAGAGTTAAGCTTTTGTTATTTGTGGCTGGGGAATGTCCATTAAGTTTCTGTATGTGAAGTAATGAGAAATCTCTTAATATGTTAAGTATTTTTTTGGTTTGCTGTGGTTTTCTTATGAGTATTTTTTCATTCTGGTTTTTCACCTAATAAACGCGGTTGGTACGGGTCGAATTTTTTTCTTTAGGTGTGCTTCACCCTCATACCTTTTCTTGAATGTTTGTCTTGTGCAGGTGAGTGATGTTCATTTGGTTGTTGATCCGTGGACAAGAGAATCTCGTGGATTTGGGTTTGTGACAATGGAAACAGTTAAAGAAGCAGACCGTTGCATCAAATATTTGAATCGATCTGTATTGGAAGGTCGTGTTATCACTGTGGAGAAGGTAAAGTATATTTTGCATTGCATGTTACCATTTCTCAGGTCAAATTACTCATTTCGTTGGATGAGCTCTATTACGTTTTGAGCCAGGATGCCTTATTGATATCTTTTAGCTTTATGTTGTTCGCCTGAAGTGATCTTGATATCAGGGTAGCTGTGAGCAGCAGCTCTTCACCAAACGCCTTACCACAACTTAAACAAATCAAACTTCAAGCAACAAATACCAGACCATTTAACCAAAGGGTTGTATGCCCTGCATTTCTCTTCTCGAGCACGTGTTAACATGTTCCATTTTATTTATGTTTACCGTTAATTTGTAATTGCATCTTATTTCCTATTTGCATTGTTGTGTGGTTGTTCCTTGGAATTTCCTGGAGGCGTATTTTCCTTCGTAATTTCAGTTCAAGCATCTTAAGTGTGTATACCTTGTGCAGGCAAAGAGACGAAGGGGCCGTACACCCACCCCTGGTAGGTACCTGGGCGTTAAAACTATTCGTGGTAAGCCATTTTTGTAGTAGTTGTGTTCATCCAAGGATTTCTTTTTCTTTTCATTCTTTTAATACCAAGTCCGAGTCTTGTTGATATTCAATTATGAACCATTCTTCTATTTCTGTTCTGAACAGTGCGACGGCGTTCTCCAAGCAACTCTCCTTATTCTCGGAGCCGTGACAGTTCGCCTCGTTACTCGTCTGAGAGTGATGGGTACGAGTCTCCTTGCTACTACAGGAGACGGGGCAGGTCGATATCTAGGTCCCGATCTCGGTCTCGCTACAGCCGCTCACAGAGGAGACGGACTGGATACTACTCGAGGTCTCGTTCACGGTCGCGCTCGTTCTCCCGGTACAGCAGGTCGCCATACTACCGGAGGCGCGATCGATCCTACTCTCCATACCATTATTCCAGATCGTACCATTACTACAGATCTCCATCACCATACTACCGGAGTAGGCGATACCGCTCACCATCACGAGGCCTCACACCGAGAGGGAGAAGCTACTCGACTCGAGTATCTACCCGAAGCCCTCCAAGATGCAGCAGTGTGCGTCGTTCTCGCGGTAGCAGCAGCAGCAGCAGCTATTCTCCCAGTCCGAGTCGCAGCTATTCACGATCTATATCGCCGTCGAGGTCTGCCTCTCTCTCGCGGTGATGTCATTGGCATCCGAGTTAGCGTCCGCCACCTTTCACTCAGGTGGAATGCTTGTCGCCATTTGCTGCCTCTCCATCTTATTTCTCCATCTGTATAAAGCTCCCAGATGTCACTCCGAATTCTGAACTTAAATGCTATCGCTATCATGGATTCGAGGTTGTTCTAGCAATGTATGCGAGACGATGGAATGCTGCTGTCATGAAGAGTAGCGTATGTTCTACCATGTCCAAGTGAGGATGTTATAAAGAGTTCTTGCAAATCCGTGCGGCCGAGCCGAGACTAGCCGGCCTTGCTCTTAACTAGCGGAGAGATGACAATACGGGTTTCGATTTCTCATAAAGTCAGTTGGTATTCCTGGAGTAACGGTTAAGCTTGAACTTTGACGTAGCTTTTTATTAGTTTCAGATTAAAACCAAGGATAGATGAACTACATAGAAATTTATTTATTTACTAAAAATTTAAAGGCTTCTATTAGTATTAATAACTTAGCTAATTAATTATCAAAAGTTGACACGATTGAAAACTGGAAATTATAACACGCTCACGTGACGAATTGGAATTGTTAGCGTCGCTCTCTCTGGTTTCTTTTTCTTTAATCCATCTTCTGGGTTTGCACTTCTCGAATGGAACCAATTTAACAGGCATTGGTTGGGAACTGCAGTAGAACTTCGAAGTTCGACGCGAGTACCAATTATCAAGTGCCCGCAGCGAGGATGGAAAGGAATATCAAACTTAACACGAGTGGTTAAAATAAGGTGGTGTAGGGTTTCGTCTTTGGCATGAAAATCCGGTTCCCCTTTATATACTCTATAATCATCCATTTGCCGCCGTCATTGCAGTGCTCGGGATCCCACACCTCCATCGCACCACGGACGGACGGAGGATCCAACAAATAAATGTCGGCTAAAATAGAGCCAACGGAAGATTAAAGACACCAGACAAGCCCGATGAGTAAACAGGTCTTCCATTATTTGCATATTCACAGTTGTATCTACAGCAAACCAAAGGAAGGAAATGGCAAAGACTATAAAACTTTTATACGTATTTACACAAACGCTCAAAGAATATAACATCGATAAGCAGTGGCCGTTCTCGATGATGATCCAGCTTTCAGAAAGTTTCCTCGGGCTTTAGAAAGTTGTAAAATTCTAACTGACTCATTTCTCCTCCATTTGCTGGGTCGAATTGACACCGGTAGAAGCTGCAGATGATGGCATTTACACGACTCAATGAGTAAAGGGATATCCAGAGGAACATATTAATTATCCCCACCTGCGGAAAAGGAAAACATACCTCCCGTCCATGCCAAGAATCACAACTGTATTTTTCTGGTGTCCAAATGCCACAATGTACTGTCCACCTTCTTGCAGGCGAAACTGAGCAACTGACCATTCCGAACTAAAATACTTTGGTAGCACACCTGCAAGTGAATGAAAAGTGAGAAGCAAGTTCACGAGGCTGCAGGGTTAAAACCTAGAGAAGAATCTGTAGGCCAGAACTTCCCAGCTTAAAGCTGCAAACCCGGTATATTACAAATTGAAAGACTGTTCAACAAGTTTGCTGGTGTTACCCCAAGTATGCAGAAAACAACGTTACTTTCCTTCAAGAAACAGTTAAAGAACGACAAGCTTTTATCCACTTAAACAGTAAACGTACCAAATACCTTTAATAAATGAGAGAGATGAACTAGATGGTGTTACTGATAGATTGGGATCAGAAGAAGTGCGTGTTTGGTCAATTCCTGCTAATCCCTGGTTGACCTTAAGATTGAAAACATGGACTGTGCCCTTGTCACTAGATACTGCCAGCCACTGTGCATTAGCAGAAAATGCAAGACTGTATATCTCAGCCCTATCAGCACCTCTTCTTACCTGTATAAATTGAACAGAAAACATTCAAGATATCAATGTGGCGTTCATAGTTCAAACTTTAAACCGAGCCTAGTATATTTTATAAAAACAAAACTTCAGATGTTCGGACATAAATCAGTTTATAACAAATGCTACCATGGAAGGGACTTGACACCCCTTCCAATGTTGATTGGGTTTTTCCCTCGTTCTTGACAAGAAGAATTTCTTAAGGCTGAGATCACTAACCAAGTTGTTAGTGAGACTACAGTGCCAGACACTTTAAAACTTCATTTCACAGAAAGCATTTGACCATATTTTATAATAAATCTCATCTACTAGGAATATTGCAAGAAAAACATTAAAAGAAAAAACCAAAATGAGGAGCAGATTATGGTAATAAATATTGCCCGCTGCATTTCTCAAGAGTTCATAAGTCGTAGAGATTTAAGGATATACATCACATCAAATCAGCAAGAGGATTCCCAAATTTATTACAGATGGTCAATAAACAAGAATAAGCACATTAAGGATGGCAACATGAAATTTCTATATTAGAAAAAAATCACCATGTACTGTTATTGTTTTGGGAACATGTGCTGTTATTTTGATTCATAACAAGAGCGTGTGCTGTTTGTCATTGGCTTATCATGAAATAAGTTATTTCAACTTGCTCTTGATCTTAAATGTTCGAAAGTTCTAATTCTAATAAAGGACTCCTTAAAGACCATAAAAATCTTAAGAGACTGTGTATCAAGTCCAAAGGAAATTTCCTATTACCTTAGACTTTAACAGGATAATCCTTAGACGCTACAAGGAAATTACTGAATATTTGACAAGGGCACATCGTATAGAACTGTCATAACTTTTGGACAGAAAATTCCCCATAGCCTAAGACCATGAACATCAAATGGCAAGAGAGGCAACTAACAGTAACCAGCTGACGAATTTAGTAATATCTTCACCTATTGATTACTGTTCTCAGAGACCAAAACATCAGTAGCATCTGATTTTATAGAGTTCCACCAAAACTCATAGCCGAGACAGTATTTAACAAATGCCAGAAAGACAGAAATAAGACACCGATTAATAAGAGATTGAATACAGAAAAGAGCGTAAAACGAACTGAAATATCTTCTTACCTCTTGAAGTAACGCCCCATCGAGAGTGTTGAAGACCCTAATCAAAGTCCCTTTCGTGCTTGCCGTAGCAAGGAGCTTGCCATCCTGCGTGAGCGCAAAACATGCAATCCTAGAATCGTGGGCCATAATAAATTTGGTCCTCCTCAACCCGTAATGTTCGACCCTAACCTGGCCTTTCTGCATACCAGGGCAGACCAAAACGAGCGATCCAGAAACTTGAGAAACGGCGCAGAGCCCTTTGGGATTCGGAATGGTCTCAATCTGGTGCAAGAGCTTCAAATCCGCAAAATTATAAACAAATATCTTCTGCTCCAGAACAACAATTATGCGGTCCCGCCGCAACCTCACAGCCCGAACCTCCGAGCGAAACGAGAGCTCCCCAATGCACCGGCTCTGGTGGTCGTCCCAAATCATGACCTTATTGAGAGGGTACTGCGGGTCAGGGCCGCCTCCCACGAGCGCGAGGATGTTACACCGGAAGAGCATCTCTACCACCCCGACACCCCCGCCGCGGTGGTCAAAGTCCCGACGGAAGATCTCACGGAAGGGATCGCAATTGTAGATGCGGAAACCGCGATCGGTGCCCGCCGCGAAACATCCCTGGTCCTGATTGAACGAGAGGTGCAGGAGAGCCGGCACCAAGGAGGAGGAGGAGGGCGAATTATCCTCGGTAGGGTTACGTGAATCGGGTGCGAAGGGGGATGTCCGAATCGGGGGCGGTAATGGGATATCGGAGGGCGCAGGCTCGGACTCCTCCTCCGCCGCGTCCTCCTCCGTCCCAACGATCCGGCGCGGGGATTGCGGTTGGTGATCGACGACGTGGTTCTCCGAGACGAAATTGGGGGCTGAATTAGGGTTCGCGTCCTGATGGGACCAAGCGAGCGGAGGAGAGGAGGAAGGCATAGAAAGGGCAGCCATAGGAGAAGGGAGAAAAAGAAGCGAACGAGGAGCTCTCAAGGAATCTCACAAGCAACCTCGACCATGGAAGGAAACCGCAGAGAGAAACGATGAAAGAAGAGGTTCCTTCCGGGAGCCGGATTGAACTCTCGAGACGCATAAATACGCGGGCGTCAATGACAAGCGATGCCCCTCTGGAACGCGCCAGTTAGGTACGTTTACAAGTCTCATTTAGTCATTTCACGGACCCGGGAGCCCCTGGAAGTGTTCTACCCTTCTTCTTCTCCAGGGCGCCTTCCCCTGCTTCAGAGACTGAAATCGAGACGGGGAACAGAGACAGAAACTGAGTTTGTTTTTTCATCAAACAAGTCTATCTCTTCGATGGAGCAGATCAAATCCGTAATGCATCAGGAAAGAACGGGTGGTTTCAGGTGAGCGAAAAATACAGCTTTTTCCGTCTATGAAACGGCTGCTCTTTTCTAATCTAGATAAACTAAGGGTTTTTTAGGGTTAATCTTATCGTACTCTTCCATGAACAAACTCCCTTTCACGGACGGACCCTTTTGATTGTTTTGTCGGGTAAAAATTAGAAGTAGAGAGTCTATTTTCAAAAACAAATATTGAGCTACCCTGACCAACCTTAAACCCATTGCCATTTATAAAAGGAAGTTGATCTCAAAGCTGAGCAGAAGCTGTTCTAACCAACAACATAGCTTTTCATTGTCTCATCTGCAAGACCAAGCCAACAACATAGCTTTTCATTGTCTCAACAGCAAGACCAAGGCAACAACATAGCTTTTCATTGTCTCATCAGCAAGACCTAGAAAGATGTAAAAGCTTCTATTTCAAATAGAGATTTATAACGGAGATTTACCCAATGTAGTTTTTCACTGAAACAAGTCTTTTTGACAAAAACTTCAGATTTTTGAAGTACTGAAATCTCATGTTTCAAACAGAGATTAATCTCAGAAAGCGGTTTAGGCTATCAGCCAGCTTGATGAAGGATTTGAGTTTTATTTTTGGAGCTCTAGTCTTGTATCATTTGATTGTGTTCTTATTTTCAAGAGCATTTCTAGTTTCTACTATACTTATATATGATCTAGTTAATTAGACGTGATTAAAGCAAATTTGGAGTTCCTCAATCAGTTGGATATGTCCAAATTGATGATAATATATTTACTGCATATGTTTGGACTAACTTGAGGCAGTATGTTCAAACTAGTTCTTCTTCTATTAAATGGATCCGAGGAAAGATTTATGCAAATCCTGTGAGAAGAAAGAGATAAACTCATAAACCCAATCTCCTCTATGCATTTGAAGATTGAAGAAGAACACAGGAACGAAATGCCACAATTTCATTATTTCACATTCGACGAAACAAACGATGAGAAATTCAGAGAAGCCGGAAGGCAGAAGAAGATTTCGTGAAACTCTATATACATTCACCGAAAAACATATAATGCAAGAGGGAAACAGGATTCTGCAACCAAATTAAAGAAGATCAACAAAGGAGGTCCAAGGTATTATCATAATCATATACGATCGTGGTTTGGTTCCCTCAACCGATTCGCACAAAACTCCACCACCAAAGTTCTCCGTCGAGGCATACAGAGAGGATGAAACCCGATCAGAAATCGAAACCACCGCCATCGTCGAACCCGGCGTCGTATCCGGCGTCGTAGGATGTGGCGTCGGAGATCATGTCGCCGATGAGCAACCCGCCCAAGGCGCCGCCCAATAATCCGGCGCCAAGCCCCATCCCGAGCTTGTTCTTCCTCGGCGCGCCCTGGGGCTGAACCACCTGACCCGGGTACCCGTACCCGTGTTGGGGCGGCGGCGGGTACCCGTACCCGTGTTGGGGCGGTGGCGGGTACCCGTACCCGTATCCCGGGGGAGGCGGGACGTAACTGTACCCAGCAGGCGCCGCCGCCGCCGGAGGATATCCCCCGCCGTGAGGCGGCGGCGGGTATTGGTACCCGGAGCTGGACCCGGGCGGGTAAGCCATGACGGGCTCGTCGGACTTCGAAACAGGGGGGGCGAAGGAAGGCGGCTCCGCCAGGGGAGCCGTGATCTTCTCCCCAAACTTGTACGAGAAATTCAAAACCCCCTTAGATCTCCCCGACGACCGCCTGACCTGGTAACTCACGAACTGCGGCGCCTTGCCGTCCCCGGGCGAATCGAGCAGCTCCTTCACCGGGACGTGGACCTCCCCCACATCCCGATCGCCGAGCGACCTCTCTGCCCTGATCAGGACGCGCAGACTCAGCCGGTTCTGCTGCGCGGCGGCCTCGTCAACGGAGAACTTCACGGGGAAGTTCCAGGTGGGACTCTTCCCCCCTTCTTTATCGGTGCGCGTCCGCTGCGCGGTGCGAGGGTCGGATCCGAGGGAGACGACGGCGTAGGTCTCCATCTTGGAGAAGACGTTCACGTCTTTGAGGTCCTTGGCGGAGACGATCGTGATCTCCAGCGGCCTGTACTCCATCGCTGCTGCCGAACAATTAATCGATCAAAAGATACCACAACCGAGCAAGAAGCAATTTATCAGAAACCGAAAATCGAATATCGAAATCGCCCCAAAAGGATCGAGAACGGAGACTCGAAGAGATTAATGGCAGAAACTAGGGTTTTATAGGCGTGGAGGAGAGAAGGAAGAAGGGGGGAAGTTTCTGTACGGTTACGGAAACCGACCTGAGATTCAGGGAACGCGTTTTTTTCCCCCTTCTTCAATCTTCCTCTGCAGAAAGATACGAATCGCCGGGGGTTTGACTCCGATTACAGGGCTGAAATCCCTAAATTGCCCATTGGTTTATCCTTTCGAACCAAGCAACCCTCCCGTTACGGCGTTTTTACTCTCCTTACGTCAACGGATAGAGACGGTTCCTTGTTTCTAGACTTCTAATTCCTGGCTTCTACCCTTGCTTGACTTTTTTAATTTAATATAGATTTTTTTAAGAAAAAAATTAAAATTAAAATTAAAATGAGTAAAAACATAAAAAATTTAAAAATAAAATAAATGATGTTTGAATTTCTAGTTTCCAGACTGTTTCTAGATTTGAGATCATAAAATCATGAAAATTCATAATTTAATATATTGCTGTTCATTCATATCTATGTTAGAATATCGAAATGAACAACGAAAAAAATTTAACGATATTAACCTATTTAAAAAAAAAAACTGGAGTTTCTGTTGCCTGTCCTTCCAGCCCTTTCCAAAACTCTGACGTTCTGAGCTATATAATATCAAACAAGGCCTAGTTATATTTTTAACTTTATTCCTTGTCTTTCTTTCCATGACGATAATACACTCCAGGCTCTGCATCGGACAGTGTAAGCTAATTTATGCTTTGGTCGGTAAAGGGGGATACTCTCTCCCCTGAACTGGAACACAGAGACTCTACATCTGGAAGATGATAACCGAAAGCCAAGCTTTTAATGTTCTCTGTACTTAATTTAGATCTCCCACTGAACAGATTCTCCATTAATATTTTTCCTAGTCAAGGACTAGAAAGGACGTCGAGGAACTAACGTACGGTCGGCGATGCTGCCTGCACGAATTTCTTAGATTGGGAAGCGAATGAAACTGAGGTAGGAATGTTATAACCGTGGCCCATGAGAAAGGAATAAAAGAACAATTCGACGATTCGTGCTTTTCTTTCTCTTTCTGCCCCAGGAACATTCACTTGTTTAAAGCTTTAAAGTGACCTACTCTGATTGAGAGCTTCTTCATTGTAAAAATGATCGCAAAATGATTCAATGCAAGAACAGGGAGAAGGGAGGGTTGGGAAGGAAAACATAACAATGAGGGAGTGATTATGAACAGCTATTAAGACCCAATTACCTGTCTGTCACATGCGCCTTCCACAGGCGGCTAGTGTTTTTCTCTTTTTTCCCCGTTTCATACACAGAAAACAACAACAACAAGAAGGGAAATTCTCGACCATCGTATTGATGCAGCCGCACAAATCGCGGTTCAGCTTTTTCTGTACAAAAAGACGGGATTCCCTCCCCCGATCCAGGCGCCGTGAGAGAGAAGCGTGGCCAGGCATCCGCACTTGAACGACGTCTGGATTCTCATTTACCATTTTCTCGTATTCATCATCCATCACATTTTATATCCAGCTCCAACTACAAAGGATGGTAAGGCGCATATCCGAGCGAATGTTTGACATTACTTACAATATCGCTGCACCTCATCATAAGACTCAACATCTGGTATGAAAAGTCTTCTTTATTTCCAGCATCCTTAATAACAGAAGGCCCTCGTACATGTGCTTTACTGTATTGAAAGGTTCCACGATTCTCACTAGAGGAAACGCTGCTCTCGGGTTGCACTCGATTGGGATTGTGTTGTGGAGCATTTGCTGTAGACGGCTTTGTATTTTTACTACTACCGGCATTATCTAACACACTGGTGGAAGGCATCCTTGCTTCACCACTACCACTACCCACCACCGAGGCATCTCCCCTGCTGCTACTGTCTTCACCACCCAGTAAAAACTTGACACGCGGGCTCTCCTTCGCCATGGAAGGAGTTGTATCGTCCCCATTTGGCTTCTTTAGGCATGACTTTAATTGCACTGCTGGCAGCACTCGTTGTTGATATCCCAAGGGCCTTGACTCCACATTAAAATCATCACCACCAGATCGAACATCAGCACTGCTATCCTCCATCCACTGCTTGGGGGCTTCAGATGGCTCTGCGGCAGAAGCTTGTCCAGGCACCTCATACTCCTTCAGACTGTAGCTCACCTTCATCTGGCCAAACAGATTGTTGTTTCGGTTGGCATAGTTGAATGCAGCCTGAGCATCAGATTTGTGCTTGAAAACTACACGACAGGTTGAAGTTTTCCAGAAGATCCGGGTACCCGATAAATCCAGCTGCCCAAAACGAGCAAACCTTGCCTTCAGCTGTGGGACCGATGGAAGATTTGTTCGAGGGGGAAATTTCATCAGCAAGGATGTGGGATCTGCAGGCTTCACAGGAGCCACATCTTGCTTCCTAATGGATTCCTTCACAGGTTTCAAAACAGAGGCTGCAGTCATCTCTTTCTTCTCTCCTTTCTGCCCATCTGTCACCTTCAGGGCAGATGATTTCTTTTCAGATGCCAATGCCTTCAATGCACTGAGTTTCTTCAACCTCTTTGCTGACATTTCCTCCTGACGATCAGAAGGGCCTCGCTTCCGCCCCATTTTCGTAGGATCATCAGGCCGCAATGGATGCTTCAAAGGCTTGGAAGGCACAGATGGCTCTTGTTCTTCTGTATTCCCAACGGCAGACTCTGGTTCCACTTTATCTGAGGTCTCACATTCACTGGCTGGTGGAAGAACTAAACTTTTCTGATACACAAGTGAGCGGAATTTAAGAAAAACATGGCGAACAATAGTCGGGCTATTACATTCAACACCATAAAAAGGGTCAAGAGCAAGGGCTAACAGGTCATCAACTAGCTGTGGGAAATCTAAATTCCCCATATCAGGACCCTGCTGTGGAAGGTAAGGACTGGCTGAGCTGGAAGTACCAACAACATCCTCTTCTTTACTTGACAAGTCCGTCTGAATATATGGCCCACCCTCTAAACCAATACCAATGGACTTCCCTGCTCTTTTTTTCAATGATTCCCCACCCACCATTTTGGGTTGCTTCTGAGAATGACCAAGATCTGCTTCTAGTCCTTGAGTTTTCTTTTTCTTCTTTCTCTTCCTTTCCCCCATTGAAGCACTCTCGGAAGTCAAATTCTCCAAGGGGCGTTTAAATGCTTTCTTTGTCAAACCCTGCCCATCCATCATTGTCGCCACCGGAGACTTAAGTGTCAGGTTGCCTGGTGTTTCTGTTACCTTCATTCCATCACCTTCTTTTGGCTCAGCTACGCTCTTTGCAATAGCCGATGATTGTGATGAGCCCATAATGAAAGATGCATTGTGCTCACCAACCTTTGCCAGATCCATTGATTCCGGCTTCAAATTCTCATCCACTATGCTCACTTTCACATTAGGAAGACCAGCATGATTCAATGCCTGATTTGCCTGGAGACCACCCACATATACAGCAGGACTATTCACCTGAGATGTGTTCGGTAGATTTGAAGAATTGGCATTAGAAGCTACCAGTTCTTTTCCAACAGTTTGAATTTCTGGCACTGTTTCTACTCTAACTAACACATTGCTTTCATAATTGACAGGAGCTCTCTTCTGCAGAACATAATCATCAGATGGCACCACATTAGCTTGAACCACTCCCTTCCCATTAGGCACATCTCTACGCTTAAATAAGTATTTGTCTTTCTTTGACAAATCCTTCACTTTTGCAGGTTTCAAAGAATTCTTCCTCTCATTCAATGCTTCAGCAATTACTAGAGGGCCACTTAGAGGCGCTGAAAAGGACAAAATGAAATGTACTGAGTATTGAATATGATTTCTTTTTCTTCCTTTCAAGTTCAACAGTTAATGCTACAAGAGCTTAATAGCAACCATACATGAACAAGAAATTAATTTAGAAGTCTCAACAGCACAGGCCTTCAAGATAATGCTGAATGACACTCCTCCAAATATTTTAGGTTAAAATGTCATTTAAGAGAATAAATAAAAAAGGAAATGAAACAGAACAATGAAAATTGCATTCTATGCAGTAACTGTAACTGGCCCATCTTCTGAGCCTCTCAAGGCATTACTAAGGAGACCAGGACAGATCCTTTCCACATTCAAAAGTCAAGTACCTAATGTCCACACAGATCTTTGAAACTAAAAATTTCCTTGACCATTATCAGTGATATAATATGCAATTAGTGACTTCAATCTACCGATCAAGCCACATGTCAACCAGGTCAGCTGACCATATTACAATTTAGGCAACCCACACTAATCATAATAAGAATACAACAATAGTTATGATCTCTAAAACTAGCAGAAATCACAAGTTTTTTTTCAATGAAGTTAAAAGTGACATCGACTTCCTCAAAAAAAAAGAATGAAGTTAAAAGTGAGCTAATTTCCTTTCGTCAAGCTTTTAAGAGACGGCAAAACCAAAGCCATCTTCAAGCTCAAGTGCCTCATCCAATACAGCTTCACTTTGAAAAGCTGTCTTTTTAGCCTCAAGGACATAAGTCTCCTCACAGATATACCTAGAAGCCTAATGAATAACTTAGGACATGGTTGGAAAAGTATGAAGTAAAACAAATTCCAACACAAGATGTTACTACTTCAGTCTATTGAATTAACAAAGTTTTATATTCAATAGCTCTTGTAAGAGGTTTGCAGTTGACTCCATTTTAATGGTCTCCATAAACCTTTTTCTCTTTTTAGAGGAAAGAGTGTTTATTAGAGAAAGCAAGAGCAATACAATGACAGCAGCACAGCTAAGAGAGAGACCACCTCTCAGGATTTGGCTGAGCAAGGAATACAAAGCCAATAACAACTAGTGGCCAGCCAACTCAAGAATCACCCAAAATAGAATGAATTAATTGATCCCAACTTTAAGCTTGAGACTGAAAAACAAAACATTGGACAATTCTGTCCTTTCCAAAGACCAGATGCCCCCCTCCCCCCAGGTTATGCACCTTCCTTCTGCACCAGGGAATGAAGGCTACACAACTTCAATCATCATGCGAATGCAGGCAGCCAAGACATGAGCTCTGAACTGGTATATAAAATATCTCCATTGTCAGATTGGCTCCACAACTTTTAAAATGACCACAATCAAAGAATCATAAAAGCCTCCTTATACACACTACATATCTCCACTGAGCTAAAAGCCCGAAATCATCAAATAATTGGGTTACATCATGCTAATCAGTGTCCACAACAACCACTACCAGTATAGTTGAGGAGAATAGCATAGACTGAGGGAATACAAATAAGCAAAATTTGATAAATCATAGACTGGTTGCTAAAACAATTAAGAAATAAAATAAAAAACCGCCCTTATCAATGGCATAACTACATCCATGGATTATACCTCAGCACTACTCAAAATGTTAAACACAGTTAGTAGCAAAAAAATTAAGCATTTACTTGATAAATATGATTACAAAGACACAAAATTTTCTAATATCCATTTATCATAGAAGTCAACCCATATGAAATGTTTTCTTTAAGGAAGTGCACAATTCAATCACTCCACTGCATAGATGAATCAACAATAAATTAACAAAATATCATAATATCCAAAAAATCTGACATGAGTTAACATACTTTTTTCTTTGAAATGTATAAGTTGGCAGACATGAAAAAGGGTACCAGATTTGATATAAAAACTTAGAACTAAAAATCAAAATTAGATTAAATTAAACTTGGCCTACAGAAAATATGTATATATATATTTTTTTAATGGCGAATAGGAGTTGTGAAGATCCGAACCCAAGACCTCCCACAGTAATAACCCCTATGGGACAACTGAGCTACTGCCCAAGTTCTCCCCCTTCCACCCCCTCCAAAAAAAAAAAAAAAAAAAAAAAAAAAAAAAGTATACTTTTAATGTGATGCTTCAACAATGGTTACAAACAACCACAACCCACAACATCTGACTGTATAAATTAAACCAGAACCTCATAATTTAGAGAGAGAGAGAGAGAGAGAGAGAGACCCAAGAAACCATTAAGTCTATCAAAAGTAGGTCCAGTATAAGAACTTGGATTGGGCATCTTCACTCAAACCTATGATTTTACGCTGGACCCTTTGGTGTACACCCAAAATTTAAAAAATGTCCAAATCCACTAAAGGAACTGACACTTGCAGCATGAGAACTTTGACTGGACCTGTCCACCCACCTTTTTTTTTTTTTTTTTTTTTTTTTTTTTTAGGAAGCTGGACTTGTCCACTTTAAGGCATACATTTTTTAGTCAAACGGCAACCTTTAAATAAAATTAGACTGTTTCCACAATTATAAGAAAGGATATTAGTCAAATTACAATAGGAAGAAAGACAAGCATATCAGCCAAGTCCAGAGCAGTTAGTCATTGCAATCCATTAACTCCACAATCAGGCAGTTTCACCCTTTTCGGAATAAGGTATGTTTTCTTTGAATAAACATTACCAATTAAACTAAAGCCAAAGCTATAGTAACTCCCAGTAAAAAAAATAATCCTAGAAATCTAGAACATGAAATTCATATAAATATTTGGTTATCATTCATATAAAAGGAGCTGGTTAACCACAATCAAGCTTGTGTATTGAGAAGCACATCGGGGACCTATCCTCAGCCACCTTAGACATAATGTTCTCATGTAACACAAGCACAAACTCAACTACAAAATGAAACCAAAGCATAAACTCAAGCTTCTTGTCAGACACCAAATAAATGGTCACTATGCAGGCAAACCAATCTGACCAACCGGTAGACATTGGGAAAATGCATGATTCACCGTTTTTTCCCAGGTGGCTAGGTTAATAGATGTATGTCTATTTCAATAGTGAAAAGACAATCACTTATCAGCTAAGATGATAATAACAAAGTGTTCATCTGGGTCAAGGGTAATCACAGCTGTTACAGCCTCAGTCCTAGAAACAACTAATTACACAAAAATTTTGACAAATAATGATCAATGAATTTATTTTTGACAAACTATCTATATAGAGGCCTTGACCTGGTGAGATTTCTTACGAGATTTCTGAGCTCTCTAGACAATGGAGAATAGTCTGGGTTGCTGTTCCCAGGTCAACCACTCTTTGGCTGACAGATTGGCAAAGAAGGGGGCAGAGAAAATCAGGCTTTGCTATGGCAACGATGTTGAGAATGTAATTTGAAGATTATAAAGGATTCTATGCCTTCGGAAGGCTCAAAGATTTGTACCACTACTATTGTACTACGACCTCTCTATAATTCTAGTTTATGATTAATAAAAGCTTCACCAATTCAAAATAAATAAATAAATAAATAAATAAATAGTATGACAAAAATTGGCAAACAACAGGATGTCATCGTTTCAGCATGGCAACAAGTTTATCATTATACCTGATGCACAAAAATCCCATGAAGATAATTCCATCCTCATGAAGTTTAACATGTCCCATAACAAGGGTCAGACCAATTTAAACAACCTAACTTCGAACCTGTTTTTCTTTATTTTCCTCTTTTATAAGGGTGCAACAGAACCTCGAATTTCAGCAGTCAAAAAGCATAAAAATATAAAGAGATCAGCACACAATTTGTTTGCCGAAAAAGTCTCATCTTCTGAAAAGTATGAACCAGAAACTTGATTTTATGAGACCTCATCACAGAGAATTGGCATAATGGCTAAAACTAATGAAATCGTATATCCCATAAAATGACTCCATCAAGAACAGCTTTCATAAAAAATAACACATAAAAATAAAAGTCCATTAGAGCTCCTGTATCTCTTTCTACATATGTCTGTACTCATGAGTAAAAGTGAGAGGGAAGAGAGATTCCACAAGCTATAAACAGGACAAATAGAAAAAAAAATTTAGACAAATCCAGCAGTCAGGAACAAAGTACATATCATGTAACAAAGAAAGCAAACTTCTAACTTAAATTCAATCATATCACATATTTTTATCATCCACATCATACTACAAATTTCAATTCTCCAGGTCATCCAATCAAAAGTGCAACAAGATCATACAAACTTTACATTAAAGCATAGTAAAATGAAATAAAGATCAATTAGATTTAAGAAAGTAAAACAATACCTCTAGGTGGTGCTCTGTCAGGCAGTTCCACCACCCCTAGTGCATTGCGAGGAGGTCGAATTGGCTCCATCCCAAATGCCTGAGCATAAGTATCATCGAACTCCTCAAACACAGCCTTACGAAATGCTCGAAGTCTAGCCATGTTCTTTATCCAATCAATGCTTCTTTGCTCAGTGTTTCGAGGACCCAAAGCCAGCTCTTGCATAAATGCAAGTGTTTCACTAGGAGAAAAGCTGTCTCTGGCGTTCTTGATTTGCTCAGTTGAGTAAATCCCACCGGGTTCATAGTCATCCACATCAACAACAACATAATCATTAACATTAGTGGGTCTAAAATTAAAGGGCTTGCGACACCGACAAGCCAATCCAAGTGCTTGTCTTCTACGTGTCTCATCCATGGCCTCTTCAACAGCCTTCAAGAAGTTCCTAGAGTTCGTCTGATGAGACTTTTCTGCATAGTGGGGCTCAAAGGGGACAAGCTCTGCTGGGTCAAACCAGCCATAACTACTATCGCCGAAGAATGCAACCAATACATGACCCACTCTTTTGGTGCGCCGCACAGGATTAGAAGCAAAAGCTTCATAAAAAATGTGACCAGGCCACCAGGGGTGAGATTTCACCTTGCCCCATACCATATCACCAGGTTGAAACCCATGGTTCCGGGGATGAGAACCCGTAGGACTTCCATCAAACGTAGAGCTCGACCGATAAGAATAAGTCGTCGTAGTTTCCATATCAGTCTCCATTCTGTACACCCTTCTTTCCACATTTCTAGATTCAACATTAGTATCCGCATCTTCCATCATATGTCTACTTTCGTCCTCATCCTGTCTATAACTAATATCCACATCCTTAATCACGGAAACAGTTCCTTCGGGTTTCACGAGAGAATCTTCCACATCAAGTTCCGAAACACCCATTGCCTGATTACGCACTTCACCCTCGTTTTCAGGAGCTCCACTTTCCACGTCCCCCGCGGACAAAGCCCTAACTCCGCCGGTACCCATCTCAAAACTCAAACACTCCGTTCGACCACCTTCCAACCTCCCTTCACCCTTTTCCGGCCCCACGACACCCTCGGACCTCGTCCGATCGGAAACTGCAGACTTCCCAAGCGCCTCAATTCCAAACAGATGAATATCAGCTGCACCCCCAGATTTCCTCTCGATTTCGCACTCATTCATCACGGACAACATGGCGAACTCGAGGTAGGCATTAAAACCCTAGCAACCAACGGGCGGGCGAAGCCCACCAAACCGCAAACCAAGTGGAAATGGAGCAACCGGAAGAAAATACGCCTACGTCGCACACTTGTCTAATCCGAACAGAGTGCAAAACCTCGCGCAACCCAAAAGAGAGACGGAAGAGTCGAGCTTACCCGGAAAACGACAATTTGATATCTGGGAGTGAGACGAATGAGGGGGGGTTTTCCTCCGCGAGGGTTTGGGAGCGTCTCGAAATTACAGAGAGGGAAAGAGATAGAGGAGTTTATCCGCTGAGAGGCAACTTTTAGTGAGGGGGTCGTCCTCGTCCACGGCGGAGGCGTCGTCGAGTACTACTCGACTCGGAAGGTATCGGGCGCGTCCATGTATGCGCCTCCTCGAGTCCTCCCTTCCGCATTTTTCTTTCACGCGAGCGCGACTGGCTCAGTCGCTCAACCCTATGCACGTGACCTGCTTCTGCAGCCGGTATCACGATCCGGTTTACTGGAAGATCCGGTAAGGTCTCTTGACGGGTCCGATAAGTCTTAAACCCAAACACAAGTACACGACCCACTAGTTGGATTTGGGACTCCACATTTTTTTGGGTTAGGTCGAGTCCAAAGGAAACTGAACCGGCCAATACAAGGGAGACAGATATGCCTCCCTTTTCCATGTGTGGTTTCATGATTTATTCTTAAATTTTGTAATATATTGTTTGCTTGGTATATAATTTTTTATTTCATATTATATTTTTTAAATCCCAATATAAAATAAAATAGATTATTGTACACGTCAAAATTCGATGCGGCCCAAATTCGACAAGTCCACGTAACGATCCACCCAATAAATCATCTGAAATCTCATTTCGTGTACACTGTGAATTTTCTAGTAGTCCACCTACCGATTTCAGTAAGACAGCCCACCGCGGGTCTGAGGTCCAGCAAGATCGATTTATAAAATCGACTAACAATTAGCCAAAATTAGAGCCACACCGGCTTCTCAAGCCAGGAGGGGAAAAAAGAAAGCTCCCCCCTCCTCTTACGTATCAGAGGAAAACCAGGGAGCTCCCCAGCCTTCTCTCACTCCAACTGAAGCAGAAACAATCAATCGAGATCCTCTTTCTGAGGATTGAGCTTCAACAAACATATTCAAGCATTGGCTATAAAAAGCCACAGAAAGAACGCCCAAAGGGTTGGACATGAAGCGGTTGGACACACAGAGGTTCAGAAAATTCACCCAAAGTCACTCGACTCAGAAATTCTCTCGAGCCCGAAGATCACCAGTTCTCAAGTTCGTCAGAGCACACGCAGTCTACCGAATAAGCTCTACACGTTCACTAATGACGTCAATACGCTGAATACACGGAACACAAACAATTTCGTCCAGCCAACTATACTCGTCGTCGTTCATGCACACTCCCTCGGAGGCTCAAAGTTCACCGTCGAACTGCCGAAGACAGCGACATCACCATCAACCACATTAGAGATCGAATCAGAGGAAAGCTAGGAGATCGAATCAGAGGAAAGCTAGGAGATCGCATCCCTACAAATTTCCCAATTCAATAGCTCAAATTGTATATTTATCTGTACTTCGGTCGATTTAATCAATCAGTCGCGCCTTTTCGTGGATCAGAAGTTTTTCGCCGAAACAATTATAAAAAATAGGTTTTTAAAAATTGAACTGAATTGGATGTTCGACCCGGTTGAACTAAAATTGGAGGCCAGGTTCTTATTGACTTGGTTCATTATAACCAACATTATTTTTGCCTTTTTTGTTATAAAATATTAAATACATGTAACATATGGTGTGTAATATACACCGGTGTAACCCGATCTAACTGGGTTCAACCAAAACTAGCTCTGGTTGGATGACCGGTTCGGTTTTTAAAACATTGATGAAAAAACTATATTACGAAATTTAAAAATAAAACCAGTGATAGGAATCGTCAAGACCTTTAATTTGAGAGCTTTTTCATTTCTAGAATCCTAGTCATACATGTGATTACTATAGTGTTTAATTCAAAGATTTTAGTAGTAGACACTAGTCACTTTAAATTCACTCAATCAATAATACATCTATCGCCCGTTTCAAAAACAAATATTCTATTGATTTGAGTACATTTAGTGGCGAGGATAGGTTGTAGCCTTGAATCCCTGCTCTTGGAGGAGTCTCATTTTCGTTTTTAGATCCTATTAAAGGCTTTCAGTAAATTGGGTAAAAATTCAGAGCCAAAATGCAGGTGGCCAAAGCGAATCATAGGCCGCCACGTAAGCCCCATAGGGCGAATTTGTGTCTGGGCGCTGCGTGATTCGCTTTGGCCACGCTGCATTTTGGCCGGCGGATCCGAGCTCAAAAAAACAGGCTGATTTAGTGGCTAAACTGGACCAATCAGCTAGTTCTCGCAAATTTTGGATAAATTCAATTCCTATGCAGGACCAATCGGGTCTAGTTCAAGTTTGTAAAATATTGATTCGAGTCGGGTTTGGGTTTTGGGTTTGATAAGTCGGGCCAAGTTTAGGTTTTCAGAAACCCAACCCAAACCGACCCGTGCTTGTTGCACAGCTCAGCTATCTTTTGGAACTCTGTTTTCTCTAGCCAAAGTGCACAAATGAGAGAAGGGGATGTATAAAATCAAGCCTTATTGTCATTTGTAAAGCAGGACAAATCCTAGAACTGTCTCGCCCGTATAAACCATTGCGATATATCACCTGGTCCCTACCACCGTTAAATACCCTATTTCAGACGTATCACATAATCCTTCTTTCGACGTATCATACAATCCTTCTTCTTATTTTTCTGGATGTGGAGTAGTGATTAGAGATGTAGGCGCACGCCTCTCTTCTAGGCCAACTGGTCTCTAAAACATAAAACCAACAATGAAATGAAATTTCTTAGGTTTTCTCCATTGAATATTATCCACAGTATTCCTAAAGTGCTTACAACTATCAAAGTTGAATTTGACTGGGCAGTTTCAACATCTGAAAACAAGGACATGTTAGAAAAGGAAGCCAGACACAAAAATGGCACAACAGGCCATTCACTGAAAATTTGGATAGGAGTCCCCTCCTTGCTTAACACTGTCCACAAGCATCTATATAGCATACAAGCCGTTCTGCGGTCCGTGGTATGTGTCAAAGGTTAACTTAAAAGGGAACCCGGATCCGCTGGCCAAAGCGAATCACAGGGCGCCACATCAGCCCCGTACAGGTAATTTTGTGACGTGGCGTCTCATGTTTCGCTTTGGCCACGCTGCATTTTGGCCAGTGGATCCGGGGTCCTAAAAAAGGTCGGGATTTGCTGCGAACAAAGCTGTGCGTATTGGTAAAACATGCCTACACATGACTCAGGCGAGCGATCACTTTTATTTTTTTAATCAGCAATAAAAGTAATATTATTTAGTGGCGCTTTTATTTTAGCAGTGCTTACCCCCCTCTTTTTATTGGCTATGCGCCTGCTCGGCCCACATGTCCCTTATGTGTCACTCGTGTATTAGTTTAAGATTTAGAGTTTAAGATTTAGAGTTTAAGATTTAGGGTTTAACGGTCCACTCGAATGATCTTGACCATTGATTAAAAAGTATATAAGATTATGTATATAAGATTATGTTAATCTTCCAAGGTAGCCCCAACATCCAACGAAGGGACGCTAGATAACAGTTACTCCTAAAGGAAAATTTAATATGTAAAAGAAAATATCACAAATAAAAATAAATAATTTTAAAATATTTGCTCACATAAAGTATCTTTATTCTCTAGAGAATGTAGGCCGTAGGCGTAAAGCTTCTATAATTAAAAAAAAAAAGAAAAGAATAAAAGTCTAATATTCGAAAGAGGGTACGGTTATAATTACCTGTAACGTATCAAAAATAACAAGCAGTAGACATTTGGGCTATAATTAGCATCGAATCGCGTCCAGGCTCAGTGTTTAGCGGGTAATCAAATTCTAAAGCACGTCTAGGTTTACTTTTTACGCAATAAAAAATAAAAAAGGCGTGAGCGACTGAGCGTAGCTGCGTGGACGAGCTTCTTGTCCGAACAAAACTCCGAAGCTGACCGACTCTTTTAGGAGCGGCGTGGAAAGTCCGGTTTTCTCCACTGAAGTGCTGTGCTCGCGCTTCAATGGGGGTTCTTCGTTTGGTCTCCACGTCCAGGCGAGCTTCCAGGTATCCCTTCCAGCTCATCCCTTTCTCGTTTGGACTGAACATTAGCCTGAATCCTGCTGACCTTGTCTGTCTTTTTATGTATCTGGTAAAGTCTCTTTTGGTTGCATCGGCATTTATGGTTTATCGAATTCCATTAAGGATCATATTAATAGATATTGCGTTCGGATATAAGGATCCAATTCCGTCGGTTTGGCAGGATGAGCGATTCGCTCTAGAAGGAGCGCACGATAGAAGATTTCCATGTTGTTAATCTTACCTATTTATATTCTTTAAAAGCGTTTTTTCTATAAGCTTAAGATTATTGTTTACTCTCTGCTTTTCCTTTCATACGATTTTTCTGTTTCGGTTTTTTTTGTTTTTGAGAGGTTTTAACTTGCTCTGTAGAGTTTAGCGGCAGTGCGGGTTGCTTCTGTGGTAATGGAAGAACATGGTCAGTTGAAACGCGCATTCATAGATGCTAGCGCGGGAGCCTTCTCTGGCGCCATTTCTCGGACGGTGACCTCACCTCTGGACGTGATCAAGATTAGGTTTCAGGTCACATTTTGATTCCGTTCTCATGCTATTTTATTTTATTTTTTACCTTGTCCGAAGGGGTAGTGACTAATAAGTTAGGCTGAGTTACATAATTTTGATGAATAATAGCCAGAGTTGAATTCAATATGTAAGGAAAACAAACAGGGCTTGGAAACTAATATGAATTGATAATGGTGGTGGGTGGTCTTAGTACTTGAACTTGGACGATCAGGTGAATTATTCAAATTGACATTAGTTGTTGAAGCTTCCAAACCTAACTTATGAGTTTAAGAGTTCAATACTTTCTATCATCACCAATTTATTTAATGTTTGGACGCACCTAGAGGTTTCACAACTGTTGCTTGATGCATGTATAGTACCTCTTTTTTTTTTTTTTAGTTGCCATTCAGTTTCTCCCACTGATTTCAGTTAGTTCTTTTTAATTTACTTAGAGATCTTTTTAACTGCATTCTTAAAAAAAAAAAAATAGTGTTTTTGTAACTCTTTACCAATAACTGTTTACAGGTTCAATTAGAGCCTACTACTTCTTGGGCTTTACTACGCAGAGATCTTTATGGAACATCAAAATACACTGGAATGCTGCAAGCAACAAGGGACATCTTTAGGGAGGAGGGTTTACCGGTATGATATTCTGTTATGCATTTGTATGGTTTGAAAGATTGTTGGCTTTACTGTTTGAATTTTTTCCTATATTTAGGAATATCCTGCAAGTATTTTCTCATTGTAGTGTGCAGTTTATGGTTATACATAATCATTAATGTTATGTTATATCACTTTTTCTGTCTCAACATTTTCAATTTAATTACCTGTTACAGGGATTCTGGAGGGGTAATGTTCCAGCACTGCTTATGGTGATGCCATACACCGCTATTCAGTTTACGGTGTTGCACAAGTTGAAGACTTTTGCTGCTGGCTCATCAAAGACAGGTCTTTTCTACGTTGGGAGTTTCCCCAATATGTTTTGAGTTGTCTACCCATCTAATGAGTCCAACAATTGGACTATCACTATTTCACCATCTCATGTGCACTAAAAATGATGCTAATGCCAAATGTAGTTGTTTATGTAAAAAGTTGCTAGTATGCTCATGGTGTGTTTCTAGCTACAATACTAGTTTCAGGAGGCCGGATGGACCAGCATAAAAAATATTATGGTGGTTGTTAGAGTAGTTGTAGGATTTTTTTGAGTTTAACTGTTGGCAGTTCTAAGTATGGAATTATGTTAGATTCTGCTGATTCAACATAGATGCCGCTGACTCAACAGATGCACAGATTTTGGATTTTCAAGCTTGACTGTTGATAAGATCTAAATATGGAATTAATCTAGACAGTAGACAATGCTGAATCAACATATCCCCCTATAAGTAAATATGGTGTTCCTGACCTTTAAGTTTAATGTTATTTGTCATAGTGTGATCCAAATTGTTTGGTTTATACACCGGGAATTATATGGTTTTCATCCTCCAGAAATCTTTTTGATATCTAAAAGAAGCTAGAACCATCAATTTTGAAGTTTAAAAATGATATTTACAAGCAGTGGATTGTGGTTACTTTTGAATTTGGGCTGGGCACACATGTTTTGGGACATGCTTGGGCACACATGTTTTGGGACATGCTTGGGCACACATGTTTTGGGACATGCTTGGGCACACATGTTTTGGGACATGCTTGGGCACACATGTTTTGGGACTTGTGGAGAGCTTGTTCTGTTATCTTTCTATATGCAGTAGTAGTCAATAGCTTGCATGATAGTTTGCAATTGTAGAAACTAATAGACAAAGCTGGAAAAGAATTGGACCATCTGAAGTTCTTGAGAAGACTCGTGATAATACCTACATCTTGTAGCTTCCTAGTCATATGAGCTTCAGTGTCATACTTGTAGTTCCTTATCCTGGGAATGAGTCAATGGAAGAGAAGCATTGACGTTTACAATGGTTCTAACCATTCCTGATCTACTCCTGCAAATGTTATAGAACATTACTTTTAGTGGATAACATGGTCAAGGTTGGGGAAAATAACAGCTGGTCTGTTTTTTTTGGAAAACTCAGTAACTATCCTCTTTAATGCTTCCTTTGTCGTAAGACTTGACAGATGCCTTCTCATTGGAGTTCTATTCTAAAAGTCCTTATTAAGTAGGTTTTTTCTTTGTTTTTGTTAGTTGATTGTTTGGGAGCTAAAAGTTGCAAGCCTATATAGTTAGTAACTTTCTTTCAACTAGCTACAATAATTTTGTTCCTTGCAAGTGTAAAAGTTGAAGAAACTCAATTTGCTTTAATTAGACGTACATTTTACTGAAATCTTGTCTTCATACTGTTACATGATCTATCGATGTTAACAAGCCAAGTGTGATGGGAAACTCAGTTCTTGGAGGCTACAAATTAGGGTTATCTTCTTCTATGTTTTTCTTAGTTATTGTTCTCAGAATTTTTGTTTCAATCTGAATTCTGCATTCTTGATTATCCTGTGACGTCATTCCATGTCTATTAAGATTGGATTTTCTGATGCACACTGCAGTAAGAAAAATCAGTATAGCCATTCTTGGTTCTATGACCCACTAGCCCTGTAGCATGAGCAGCCTGGTTATTAGAGAAAACATTTTTATTTTTATTTTTACATGTAGAAAAGCATCTCTGTCATTCCAAACTGTTTTATACTCTAGATCCCTTTGACCTAAGTTCTTGCTTTTTGCTTCTGTGCAGAAGATCATATTCGACTGAGTCCTTACTTGGCTTACATAAGTGGGGCACTAGCTGGCTGCGCTGCTACCGTTGGATCATATCCATTTGATCTTTTGAGAACTATTTTAGCTTCACAAGGTGAGCCTAAGGTACGACCTTCAAAATCCATGTTCTCCTCTTCGATCTGGTTCAGTTCTCATTGCTGTTCAGTTCATGCTCACAATATGGTTGTTGTTTGTGCTTTTTTTTCTTTGTTACCTATGAATTTGTGTGAGTACAATTGATAAAGTCATGCTCATGTTTGTAATCAACTTCAAATGTTGAGGGAGTTCCTATTTTATTGTCAAGTTCTAAGAATTGTTTTTCTCCAATTAGAACGTCAACAAAACTACAATTTCCTATTTTGACGTTTTTTAAATAAAGAAATGTAAATAAAAGCATCTTGTGGAAGTTGGAAGTTTTGATTGTAGGGTAACTTCTTGTTTGGTGGAAAGCATCCCTTAAGAGAGTTTTGTGTGCCTGGAATGGCTATGAAATCGAATTTGCATTTCTTATCAACAATAAATTTTTTGAAATGGGATCAGCAAAAAAAAATTTTTGAATCTGGATCAACAATAACTCCAACATTGGCATGTGTAATTAAACTGGAATAATTAACAAAGAGGGAAGCAAAAGAATATGTATAATGATTTTGTTGAATTATGTATAGTTGAGTTTGGTAAATTATATGAACATATTTATTTATTAGATTGAAGATATATTTCTCTCTGTTATAATCAACATGCTCATTTAATTTAATGCAAATTTCACGTAAATGGATAAGTTATTATATGTCTTTGTTTATTATTCATTGAACTTGTCCTATTGTTTTGCTCTCTATTTGCTATTATTTTTTTGTCGCTGCTGAAATAACTCTTTCCATCCCTTTTTTTACACTTTGAACTTCATATGATTCTCGAAAAAACAAATCTGTTACACTTGAAACCAGATTACAGTTTTCTCAAACTCTATGCCTTTGCAGAAGGGCACCCATTGACTCTTAAACCATATTATAGTTTCTCATTCTGAAATCTTGGTTACCCATATTGTAGATGGACTTTTAAATGTTGATATGCCATGTGCATATTAATCCAAACCACTGTGCACATTACATAAAGTAGTCTTCCATTGCCCTCTGTCATGGGCACAACGATTGACATATTCATTTCCCATTGATATTGATCTGAACTCATTTCTCTTAGTGTTAGTCGATATATTTCTTTTAGTTTCATTTTTATCGCTCAAGGCTGTATTGTGCAGCCTCTTTCTTTTTGCCTGCTATCTTCAATGATAACTTCAAATCTTTTTTTTTTTTTCCCTTAAAAAAGTTCTCAGAAGAACGGATTTGGCTTTATGCATCTCAGGTTTTGACAAAGTTTAATGCTTGGAGTGCAACTGAGACGACCCTTATTTATTGGGCTTCAATCTGCAATTCGAACCGTAACTTGATGAAATTTATTAGATTTTTCTACACTGAGTGGGCTTGTTTATCTTTGTCCAGGTATACTCAACAATGAGATCTGCTTTCGTTGATATAGTAAGGACCCGTGGAATTCAAGGATTATATGCAGGATTGTCTCCGACTCTTGTTGAGATCATCCCTTATGCAGGGCTCCAGTTTGGGACCTATGATACTTTCAAACGTTGGACTATGGTACAATGTTTCTCTGTTTAAATGTACATTGTTGAATCTTTCAAAATGGTTACAGTTTGGCATCAATTTTCCAAAAAGAATGGAATATGTACAAAACTTCCATATTTTGATCCTTTTGATTAAAAGATGTCTCCTTTGCATATTTATGATGGCTTAATTCTCCTGAAAAATACATAAAAATCCATGTTTCTTCCTTAGTAACTAAAAAACTCCGCCTACTTGTCCTGGTTCCCCAATTTCACATTTTATGGAGAAGTAATGATGATATGGGTCAGTGGTCCTGGGTAACAGAACCCGACAGCTAACTAACTATTCTCAGTGTGCACTGGTTGTTTAGGAGTCGAGTGGTTACTGAGAACTCAACCAATTTATGCAAATAGGCAATTGTGGAAACTTTAGTATGCTGCCATTCTTTGACGTTGAGGTCAATTGTGCATTTCTGACACACAACAATCAATGCATGACAGAAGTTTCGAACCATGTCAATGATTAGTTATTTGTAGTTTCTTAATTTCTTCCTAGCAAGTAAGATATTGATCTTTCGAATTCTTTCTCCTTGGTGCTGGCACTTTTCTAATGACAGTTCTATTATCATTTTTTTTACTTGTAGAAATTAAACCGAATTTGGTCAAGAGATGAGAGCATTTCTAGCTTCCAGCTTTTTGTGTGTGGGTTGGCAGCTGGAACATGTGCCAAAGCAGTCTGTCACCCTCTTGATGTGGTCAAGAAGCGTTTCCAGGTAAACTTGTCCATTTATGCTAGGTTATTTTACCTTCAGAGAGTCTCCAATTCTAAGAAATTGATAAGGTTTTATAATACTAATGAGAACATCATCTTCCAGAAATGGCTAAACTTTTGTAAAACTTGTAATTCCAGAAACTTACAGATGTAGTGCTAAACTTCTTATTTTTGGAAAACAACCTTAATAGTTCCAGCTTCCTAAAATGGTTACATTGCTGATAACGGCATCCTGTTTATGTTATAGATGCTGTAAGACATGTTCTAATGTTTGTTTAATTGCAACGTACTAGGTGACGAAAAATGTTTCTAGTTATTGCTGACTATTGTGCTGTTTATTCATGCTTGTTTGACTTGTGTTGGAGGAAGATAAGAGATGTAAAAAAAAAAAAAAAAAAATTTCTCCTGCTTTTAATTTCGTTAAATGAAAATTATATATATACGACCGTGTTCTGTACCTACATTTTAAGCTGGTGTTTGATTTTCTGGACTCCTGCTTGCAGATTGAAGGATTGCAGAGGCACCCAAAGTACGGTGCCCGGGTTGAAAATCGTGCATACAGAAATATGTACGATGCCCTAAGCCGCATCTTGAAGACGGAAGGATGGGCAGGTCTTTATAAGGGTATACTCCCGTCCATTATCAAGGCTGCTCCTGCTGGGGCTGTGACTTTCGTTGTATACGAGCACACATCGGATTGGTTGGAGACTTTATTAGCCTGAGAAGTATATTTTCCTTTAATTCTTTAGTATTTATTGATAACCCATTCTTTCATCTTGTAACTTGTCGATTCTGAGAAGCCGGAATCGCCGTTATACAAAATGTCATACACAAGTTTGGTGCCATCTAAACTAGTACATTGAGGCTGTGGGTTTTTTCCCCACGTTATCAAAATTGATTTTCTATCTATAGCTGGTGATGTTGCCTACATATATAAAGGCATTTTAAGAACAAAATAACTACGTGGAACGTGTATCTATGGATAGAAAACTTGAGACAGCCAAATTTTCGGGCGTCGCCCCCAAAAGAATGAAAATACAAAACTTATATTCCACACGCAGCTTTAATACAACGCGGCACTGGCGACAATTACAAAATACTAAATATTTCATGACATCTAAAAAACAACAAAACTCAACATCACCGATCTCTTATTTGCCATCATGTGAAAGAACTGAAAAAATGGATAACTGAAGGGTATAGCGCTATTCATGGATTCATTATAGGTTAACACATTCATGGTCTAATAACACTCATCAAGATTCCGACTTCTGGGAAGTGGGTGTCCCTGCAAGCCAACCCCACATTCCTCCAGAACCCTGCTTCTGTTTAGCCGTCAAAGCAGCTTGTTCAGAAGCAGCTTTTTGCCGCTGCAGCAGTTCTAGTTCCTTTTGCAACGTCTCCATATTCTGTAATTTTTGTCTCAACTCTGCGACATCAACCTGAAGGAAGCGTTCCGAGTTTTAGTCGCATGAATCCAAGAAGAAAACATACACGTAATAAACAAGTTGCCATAAACGTCCAAATGGAAGTACGAATTGTAAGTACTGAGCAGAAGAGGACTTTGCAGGTCTGCATTACAGAATCTCTTTAACAAATTAAAAAGATGGTCAGAGATGCAGCACAACCTACTGCATGCCAATTGACATTCCTACGCAGTTTTACAGAAAATGAGAGCAAACCTAAAGTTAACATATTAATCTCGTTGAAATTATTCTCTTAGCACCCAGGACTTGCATCACTTTGTGAATTATAATATGGTATAAAAGTTCAGGAAAAAAAAAAAAAAAAGCAACCAGGCATTAAGAGAGTCACTCTCCACCTGCACCATGGTTTCAGCTACCTCAGGGTAGGGGAGTGCATCCCACTATGCACCCACTCTACCAAGTGAAGATTGGATTGCTTTCTCGACTTTTGATCTCTTCATTTGCATTTGGGGGAAGGATATGTTGTCTCATCATATTCTCATTCTACAAGCTATTGAAAGAAGTTTGTGAAGGTTTGACTAGTGGCATGATAATGGAACCTTGATGGAACTTCAAGGCCTTCGATGTTTTGGTGCTTATTTTGCTCGGCACTGCATGTAAAGGGACCCCAACAATGTCATAGGTTAGTGTCTATTTACGGCCTTCATGGAGATTTTTTATTTAACCAAATTTTGCAATATGTACTGGATTCATATTCCAAGATCTACCAATTATTTGGAAGACTCGTTAGCCAATGAGGGAGTAGTCCTTCCAATTCCTTGTTGTAAGGACTCCTCATTTTGTATCTTAATTTTCTAGCTCACCTTAAAAATCCTGCGGTTTCCTAAAACAAAAGTAACTCCTGCTTTTTAACACCTACGAGAGTAGTTCTATCATTTTTATCTAGATTATAGTCGAGCTCGACCTCAGCTCGAACCCTCAAATATTTTCTTGAACCCGATCTGGAATTCATATTCAAGCTCGAGGTCAAGTTCAAACCCGAGCTTGGAGGACATTTTAAGCGAAGCCACCCATCGCTTGAGCTTGGCTCGGCTCACTTTCACCCACAGTGGTATGGACATATATTATGTAAGGATATCAATGTAAACTGTCAAAAAGAAAAGTCATACAAAATACAGATAGGGAATGGTTATGAGAAAATATTAAACAATTCGGACTCTTCCTACCAAAGGAAATGTTAGTATGAGAGTAGAAGACAGATAATCCCACCAACACAAAACTTGGTAGAAGTCATATCCTATCATCCAGAAAGTTCATGGACTAAGGTGATTCCAATCTAATAACCATGGTATATTTTCAGGCTTCATTGACAATTTCTTTGAGCTGATTACCAATCTAAGCAGAAGAAAACACCAACGAATGTAGCAATCATCCAAAAATTCAGCTTAATTTCACGTTCAAGGAAATATGGTCACTTGAGACTACTTGTCAGAACAATTATATATTACAGGATCAACAAGTAGATCATAAAATGTCTAAAATACCAACCTCAAGCTTAAAACACCTCGACTGCTCCGCTGCAAGCTGACCACGTACAGATTGGAGCTCCTATGAGACCATAAAAGATGCATATATTATATGGAGGAAGTATTTCAATATATACATGGCTAAATCCATAAAATCAAGAATACAATTGTCTTTTTTCTGAATGGAGATACAGTGTTCAATTGGTGAATCCAGCATAACTACAACTTAAACAGAATGATAAGCAAAAAAAGAAAGGAGCAAACAAAGCATTGAGATTGTTGACAGAACTGTCTCCAGCTTTCAAAAAGAGAACTTTCCAACCTTACCATAGTTGATCACCCCGTTAATATCATCAACCAATAGTCACAAGAATTATTTATTTTATTGAGTATTATTACAATTATTATTTTGAAAGGCTTAGTTACAAGAATTGTAACAAGTATTTCCATGTTACACGCTAGCTTTATGTATCCAACCTGATAAACAGTGTGTTACAAAACCTAAGAATTGCATCTTCATGGAATATGTCTAACAGTCAATTATCATTATGTTCCAATCCTGCTTGGATATAAAAGGAAAGAAATAGAGGGGAAATAAGAATTCTTAGAAACAATAGCAACTAATGACATTTTTTTTTATTGAGGAAGTTGATGAGTATTATTACTTGTGCCAAAAGGCAAATATTACATTTTTGTAAATACTACGTATTTGTTACACCATCAGTTTCTCATATTCAGATTCGATAGAGAGACTCCTTCTTTCGCCAATTGGTCAGCTTGGTGATTTGCCGATCTAGGAATTCTCTTCCAGCTTATAACGTTGGAAGAGAGCTCCCAGATCTCACGCATATGCAAGAGGAATCTCCATGGTGGGTTCTTCTCTTGGCAACACCAGTCAATTACATTCTGCGAGTCACCTTCCACTTGCAGGGGCTCTAGAAAAGTAGTGCTGTATATCCTTATTCCTTCTAAGATGGCTTTGACTTCTGCGTCAGTAGAGTCGGTGATACCAATCAGGCCTGAGTATGTCAACAAGGTGTTGCCATAGCAACTGATGACATTTGACCAAGGGAATGACACAAATGTTTTTTTTGAGAATGGTGAAGCTTTTATTAAACTGGTAATTAAAAAAATAATTAAAGCCTCAACATAGGAAGGTTTATGGTTTGCAGTCCAGGGGTAAATCTCACTGCATTTATAGTGTGAGGTCTTGGGTTCAGATCTCGCTAAGGAGCAAATGGGAGTGTGCTTGCGCAGTTACCAATCAAAATAAATAAATAAATGCTTTAACAAACGAAATATAATTCTTATTTGCTTTGATAACTAATAAGACAATGGTGCTTACCTTGGTAAGATCTGTATTCCGTGTCTCGGCTTCAGCAAGCTCCTGCTTCAGCTGAAGAGTCTGCATCTGCTCTTTGGTAAGTGCTGCTTCCAGATCTTCTTTTTCTGATTTAAGGGTAGCTATAAGTCTCTCACCACTTTCCTCATTTTTTATGTTCTGTGAAAAAGAAGATAATAGTTTTCAGAACAAACTGAAGATGGGACATCCAACCAAGAAGCTAGCAAAGCTCCATAGATTTAACAATATTCAACCATTACATCATCATGACCTTTACGTACACATGCACAAGCTTCAAGAAGACATCTTACACAGATCAACAACAAATTACACTATTTATGTAATTTTGTTTTCTGGTGACTCTGAAAATTTGGTTTAATCAATAACATAGAAAAAAAAACATTTAAGAGAGAAAATAAGAGAAAGGGACAATAATGTTAATCCATACCACAGGTTCTGAGTCAACGTTATCCATTACAATTTCCCTGATCTTTCCATCCTGGCCTGCGTCAAACTCAGACTCCATATCCCTCGTGTTTGCAGTGGGAAGAAACGCACCAACACTATCAGGGATAGGTCTCTCCATCATATTTGATTGTAAGGTTGATTTGTGACTTGGTTTCAGAACATTAACCTGCTCCACAGGGAAAATATCAACCAAAAGTTTACTGAAGAAAGAGAAGTCTTTTATGTATAAAGTTGCTACGCACCTCATTGCTGTACCTCCCATTATATCCTCCAAAGGAGACAAGAATATCTTCACCATTATAGGAGCTAACGACCAAGCTCAAACCCTACAGTAATGCAGCAGCATAAGCTACAGACAGGAAGAATATTTTTGAAAAGGAGATAGGAAGAATAATAGCTAGAAAGGTTTTTTTATTAAAAAAAAACTGATTATTTCTCTTTAGGATTTTAGATAGGTACTTAGAATGTAGGGTGTTTCTTCCCCAGTAATTAAGGTAAGTCAAAAACCCTGCAAGGTTGTTTTCCCTCAAAATTATAACAGTTTGAACTTGATCTTTGGGAATGTTTTTGGCAGTGATCAGCAGCAGGTTCAGGTAAGACATTTAAGACACAAGGACCATCTATTGAATAAAATTGGATCAGACTGCCATTTCACATTATCATTCTTATAAATCTCATTAACAAATCACGACTTTATTATGACATTACCAATAGTTTTACAAACCTGCAAATTTCTTGAATCTTGTAAAATTTTAGAGAGGTCAATAAAGTCCACACTAAACCAATTTCTGGAGTGGCCACTGAAAAGAGAAAATTAACACAGCTTTTCACTTTCTGAACACAAGCAATGACAATCTTGGTGAGGGTTCAATGCCCAGTTGCAACATGCTTTTTAACATAAACTTAAAAATGCTTAAAAGAACTTAAATTCTCGAACTAACATCATTGATCACAAAAGCTTCCTCAAACAACTAGCATACAAATCCACAATTACTTAAATAATTGCAGTTCAATTTTTTATTTTTTTTTAATCAGTGAGCTTTTATTGATTTGAGCAAATGGTACAATCATCAGAGGACAAATTTTTTTGTTGAATGTGATAAATTTTGCTAGTCAGGAGATACCTCACTAGCAACAGGCACACGTCCTTGGACAGTGGTCACAACTGACCAGACCAATGTTGACATGTTAAGAACTACAGTTTCTGACACACCTGCAAAGAACAATGAACAAGTTAGCACTCTGAAGGCCCACAAACCAAAAATACAATGCTGACAACCAGATATCTACAGAATTCGAGGCTAAGTATTCACTTTCATCATATTGGACACTTCCATAGGAAGTCAAACAGATTACTTTCAATCTTGATGTATAATATTTCAGTTGAAATTTTCAGATTTCTCCATCAATCCTCAGAACCATGTAGTTAAGAAAAAAAAGAATCCTCCTTCAAAAATGAAGGAAAAATAGAGAGTTAAAAAAACTGAAAACACATCTGAACAAAACTTATATTTAAAACTTTACCACTCTTATTATCACCCCCTCCTACAATAAACCAGTTCTCGCCAATAGTGACACCAGTATGGCCAGCCCTGGGTGACGGAATCTCACCCTGTTGTGCAGGCCTTGTCCATTCCATCTGCAATAAAAGTATTTCACTAAGAGTTCCATCGATAAAGCTTTTCTCTCTGATTGTGTACTAAAAAAAAATATACTTCAAGATATTTTCCAAATCATAGTTTTGAGAAAGTTCACTTACACTCTGTAGATCAAGCACATGGAGATCGTTAAAGCATGTGGCATGTGAACCACCACCGAAGATAAGAAGGTATCTCTCAGCATGTACTGCAGCGGCATGGTCAGACCTCGGAGAAGGCGGTACTCCACTGGGAGATAAACAAAGAAAATAGGATAAGGTAAACGTAATAAACATCAAGTGCTAATAGTTACCAACACCCTTTTACTACTTTAAAACATCTTCATTGAACTTTGTCCCGGACATATAAAATTTAAAACACTCATATTTCACCAAGGCTAGATAATACCACTGGTTCGTCCAATGGATGTTTCTGATTTGGGGAATTTGTGTCTGCACCTTCTCTGTGTGTGTGTGTGGGTGAGAGAGAGAGGCCTAATTTTTTTTTTTTTTTGTGTGTGTGTGTGTGTGTGTGTGTGTGTGTGTGTGTGTGTTTCACCAAGGCTAGATAATACCACTGGTTAGTCCAATGGATGTTTCTGATTTGGGGAATTTGTGTCTGCATGTGTGTGTGTGGGTGAGAGAGAGAGAAGCCTTATTTTTTTTTTTTTTTTGTGTGTGTGTGTGTGTGTGTGTGTGTGTGTGTGTGTGTGTGTGTGAGAGAGAGAGAGAGAGAGAGAGAGAGAGAGAGAGAGAGAGCCACCTTATCTTTGTGTTTGTGTGTGTGTGTGTGTGTCTGTGAGAGAGAATGAAAGAGAAAGTGGCACCTAATCCATTAAAAAAGACTAAAGGGCAGTAACACCAAATTATCCAACAATTCAAATGTATTATGTACTTTCCTCAAAAAAAATGTATTATGTACTCAACTTCTACATAATAAAATACAGGTAACATCTAAGCATCTCTTTCCTCAAAAAAAACATCTAAGCATCTCAATTCAGTACTTGTGATTGACAGAACATGAGGCAAATAAAGAGTCAAACAAGATTAAAAGAAAATGAGGATTTTGGGGGCCAAAAAGCCCACAAGAAGTCTTTTCTTAGCAAATTTTCAAATTAAATCTTTTTATGTTACATCATTCAGGCAGAAAACTAAGAGGTAAACGAGTCATCTGTTTGGACAAAAAGAGCTCAAGGCTTTCTGAAAAGACTCACATGGCATCAATATCATCCCATGTCATTGTTTCCAGGTCAAGAATGTGTAGATCATTTAAGAGAGATCTCTTGGCATCTTGACCGCCAAACATAACTAAACTTGTACCAACAAGTGTAACCGATTGACCACCTCGAGACACCTGAAATAAAAATATCAAGCAACAAATGGGTACAATGATTGGGGAAAACAATCCTCATAACTCCATTATGATTCAGAGGTTAACACTATTAATGCAGTTAAGAAATTAAAGACTAAGTGGAACAGGAAAACTCAGCAAAGAAAACTAATCAGCAAAATCTTGATGAGCAAGGAGCTAATTTCAGTTGAATTATGACTGACCTACACCTTCGTCACCCTTTCATACAAGCAGTTCATAACAAGAGGTAAGTGGGACCTATATCTTTGGCACTTATGTGTGTGTGCGTGCTCAGTAAACTTCATCTTTTTGAAGATGGTAGATTTGTAATGTAAGACAAAAGTATTCCTAGAGCTTCACGCCATATGTTAATGACTGGCTATGTATTCCTAGAGCTGCCAATTCTGTGGCAGACTCCATTGCTAAAGAGGGTGTGCATCTCCCATCACATACGGTGAGAGAAACACCCCCTTATGTAATATGATGTACTAGATCTTTCATACAATAAATAAAAACACAACATTTTCCTCAAAAAAATGTAAGACAAAAGTACATCCAAAGAAAGATGCAAAACTGAAAGACCAACTAAAGGAGAAGGTCAATGCATGTCATTCAAAGAGTTGCATAGGATAACATTTGATTACTTAAAACCTTTTTTGTCTTTAAAAATCAGTTTATATTTTCCAGATATGCTCTTATTCAAACAAGAAACTAAAAGAATTTAATATGACTGTTCTACACAAAGAAAATCAGGTGCTGAAAAGTACCGGTGCCTTGCCGTATGTCTTCATATTGGACCAAGTACAAGTGTGGGGGTCAAATTCCTTCACTGTTATGGTAAAATCCAAAACAAAATAAACCTGATTAGAACAGTGTACTATAAAGAGACAAATTACACTCCAGAAGCAAACATGACTTCTGATTATCGTCATTAATTGCCAGAAGAAACGACTTCCTTACCGAATATGGTAAAAGAAGTTGTACATATGCAATGCCAACTATAGTAAAATAAGTCGTAAATAGGCAATGTGGAATATGGTAAAACCAGTTGTACATAGGGAATGCCACATATGGTAAAACCAGTTGTACATAGGGAATGCCATATATGGTAAAACCAGTTGTACATAGGCATCTGAAAGAATGTCTTGGACACTAGGAAATGGTTTTTTTTTTGAGAATAACTTAGGAAATGGTTTTGACCAAGAAAAAGAGCAAAATCCAAAATTTGACATAAATGGCAGTGATAATTCCAGCCAGAACAAATCCTGACTAAATGAAGTATAGTGGAAATAACTTAAAAACCTGTAACAGTTTCAGACGGATCCTTTGTATGTCCAGCAATAGAAAGTAGCTTACTTCCCCAAGCTACCTGCATAAAATATAGAATTAGACACGCTAATAAAACAAAGGAATAAAACTATAAAACAGCATTTCAGCTAAAAGCAGATGCTGGTAAAACTATCAGGACATTGTTCCTGCAAAGAGGGAACAACTAAAAAGAGAGGGTCACTCCATGCTCACCAAAGAGTGGCCAGCACAAGGAGCTAATGAAAAGGGGGATGATGACTCTGAAGGATCTGCAGCAACCTTGGCTTCCACTTTGGACCATGTCAAGGTTTTCAAATCCAGAACCTGAAATCATCAAAAAGGAATGCAAGGTCACACCCAAAAACAAGAAAAGGAAGCAGTAGACTATAAGGAATTTTCTTTTTCGGGAAAAAAGCATCCCTCTGTTATAGCTTAAAATTTTCATCTTTCCAGAATATTTTCTGCAATGTGGATCCAAATAGACTTGGGTCCCCATAAGCTAAATTTCTCAGAAGCCAAGCAGAGGGAAGCCTTCTCAGAAACATACCTGGAGGTCACTAAGGTAACGGCCATTGTGGTTTCCCCCAAAAACATACATCTTGTCCTGAATTACAGCTGCTCCATGCTGCAATATGTGAAGGCTCAGTAAGCTTGGCAACAAATAAGTATCACTCTGCATGAAAAATTTCCCATGTACTTGAGCATAAATCACATACTTCATATCGTGCTTTAGGCCGCTGGCCTGAAACAGATGGTGCCATCCATTGATCATATATTTCAACGGAACCCAAGCCCTCCAACACAACATCTTTGTCCTGGGTCTCTATGCTCCCATTTTCTGCAGAAATAATCTTTGGCTCTGGTTGAGAGTTTCCATTAGGGGTGACAGACTCCAGCCGTGAATGCTGTAAGAGAGCAAAAACCATCCTATTAAAACACTTCAGCAAGCTAAAAAACAGGTCTTAAATTTTCACTTAACAAAATTAATTCGTTACATAACTCTAGAACCACATAGCTACACAGAAGTAAGACACAGAGGTACAGACTTGCATGAATAAATTGATAATTATTTTTTTTGAAATGGCAGACTCTTTTTTCTAATACTCCTTTACAAACTCCAACACAAACTTCAATAACCTCCTACCCTTGTGAAGACTCGAACACAAGATCTCTCACAAATAACTCTCAGATGTGACCACTGAGCTATGCCCAAGTTCACAAATCGATCTTTTTTGTCTTTGCAGAAAAACAGAAACAAGCTACTCACATTCATCTCCACATCCACAACAGGCTCAACAACAAATTCGGGAACTCTTGAGTACCAGGCTGGATCTTCTTCCTATTGCAGAAAAAAAACACAGAGAAAGAAGATTAACTATTAGGCTTAAAAATACCAAAAAGAATTAAAAATATTATATGAAAATATGGCAAACAAATTTTTTCATCTACTTAAGAATACCTCTAAGATTTTCACAAAGAGGCGCATAGCTTCTGTCGAAGCCATGTTGCCAAGTCCATGCCAACTGTGAAACAGGAAACATAATTTAACAGAAACGATGACCCAAAAGAATGTAAACAAGGCTACTTTAGAGGAAATCAAAATACACCCACCAGAACTATAAAGAAATGCCATAACATTCCAGATGCTAATATATTTTCATTTAAATTCTTTTCCAAATTGACATAATCTGTTGATTTCGGCAATAAAAACATAGTTTTGAGCATTTCATCCCTAAAATAAACATCACTGACATCTGAACAAAATAAACAAAACACTGGAAAGAACCTAAAAGTGTAGTGATGAAAGAATTTCACTATTGAGGCCAAGTAACAGCGTCGATGGATTCATGATATGCAAATAGTTAGTATAGTTATTGCCCCAAAAGATTTGATTTAGCTCTGGAAACAATATAGAAAAGTAGAGTATGCAGTGCCCGCGTGTTATGGCCAGCAAAGAAATACAATGCACCAAGAGATTCAATAGCAGTGCGGTGGTTATACAGCTAATCAGCCACCAAACTAATGGCTGATAAAAAGTAATTTAATAAAAAAAATCCTTTAACTGGCCCGAGGAAAAACAATAACAAATTGATGTGAGATTCAGTAAGCTTGTCCTGGTAGACTAAATCGGATCCACTTCTATGGTTGCAGGACCTATGCGATTGTTCCCAAAAGCCATGGACTTATGCTTGCTTCTCTTCACCACCTGTAAAGGAATTGAAAAGGGGAAACTCGAGTAGAGACATGGTATTGATGGATATACTAAGAAGTCAAAATAATGACTCACCTTACAGCATGAATTTAGCTAGTCTAGGAATTGGTGCATTCACCAAAAAATGCAAAATTTGAGGATCATAAATGAGAAGTGTTACTGAAATTATGATGAAGACTCTAGACCTATAATGCAAAGCTCGTCAAGCAGCAACCCATGTTCCTCATAAGAGATCATTCAGATGCTAGTTTCTTATTAGCACTTGAAGCTTCTTAAATCACTTTAATATTTGGAAGCCATAAGAAAGCTGAAAACACTCCTGAATGAGTCAAAATTGTATACATCAGTTATTTTTATGCTAACTGTACTATATGTCCCGCAGCTAAATGGTCATCCGTCTATACTCGTCATCCATTCTTTAATCTTTCTAACCGGCAAAAGAATTCAGTAACATGTAATTAATTATATTGTAAGTGTCAAAGTTAAGGATGATGACTCTCGTTTATAGAAATTACATTAACTAGATTGACACCATTCAATTATAAGACATAACTAAATTTACAGTGTACCTCGTCCATTTGCTGTGCTCCACAGGATTCCAGGCACGAGGCTTCGAAACAGTACAAGGTCCAACTGTCGCCTGCACAACATAAAATACAACTTATCTATTATATTGGAAGTTGAACAATTCCACGCGAGTCCAATTACATGACCTACTACCAGCACATTGTCGACAAACTCAGAAAATACAAGGATCCAGCTAAAGGACTCCATGCATGGTGTGGAACATTGAGCGTTTTCTCTGGACCACCGACAATAAGAACACAGACGAAATGACTGGCCAAACTTTACACAACTACTCGCAGATCTACCATCGCAGACAGCAGATCATATTCCTCCAGCGACAACCACAGACCCTAAAGCCTCGAAATAACCTCAATTTTACGATGACGCTCAAAAACACTCAAATCTCAGCTGTTGTCTGAATCGGGAAGCCGAGACCTCGTAAATTCACAAAAAAATGACAACAGATCTGTGAAGTATTCAAACAAATCAGACTTCGCGTGCTTACTTGCTGATACAAGCCGTAAAGGAGAAGTGCCACATCGTTGTTGAATTTCGAGAGCGCGCCTTTGCTGGAATTCGGAGATCCACCGAAGCCAGCGTATGACGCGGCGGCGTAGAATCTTTCCGGATAAGCGAGGCCAGAGCTTGCCCTCGCCATCGCCATGAACCGAAATTAAAATGCAGAGAGAAGGAGACGAGTGACGAGTTTCCGGAGGAAAAGAAGCCCGGGAGCTGTTCGAAGATCCTGGGCGCGCACGGGCACGTCTGCGGAAGCGTTCGCTTCTGTTTCTTCCCGGGCTATATCAAATGACTGAGACGGAGTGTGAACCGACGACGATATTAAATGGCAGAACCGGGGAACGGCACCGTCCGACCTGGATCCTCTGTCCTCGTGTCTAGGTGCTCGCACGGTCCCTTGTTTGGGCACGCCAAGTGCGCCTCGCGTGACCGGACGATCCACCTGACGGACCCCTGCGGATTCCAACGGTTTCTGTATTTCGGTACTATTAGATCCAAATATTTTACTTTTAATTTCAATACTAGTAAGTAATAACTATACCAAATACATAGGCCTACAAATAATAGAAAATCACAGATCACCGCTTTGGAAGAGCCGTAGAACAAAAAGTTTTTTTTTACTAAATTTATATTAAAATTTACACATAATGATATAAATTGTGACCTAATAAATATATTATTTTATACATAGTCTTTTTTTTGTACATGGTTGTGGAGCAACTAACCACGGATACGAGTATTTTATACCTCATTTTAGTATTTTTAGTGTGAAATCAGTGTTTAAAAACCGAACCAGTCAGTCCGACGAAGGCCGGCCGGTTCTTATTCACTCGACTCAGTTCACTACAGGCACTGTTTTAAAAATCGAACCGGACTAGAGCGATCTAACCCGGTTGAACCAGAACCGGAGGCCAATCCTATTCTTATTGACTCGGCCAAGTTCACTAGAATCAGCGTTAATTTTGTCTTTTTACCTGTAGAAATATGACATAATTATAAAGTGTAGAGTATAATATTCAATGGTTGAACCATTGGTCCAACCCGGTCTAATTAGGTTCGACCAAAACCGAACATATTGCGGTTTTATGGCTAGTTCGGTTTTTAAAACATTGACTACAGGCATTATTTTTATCTTTTTCTTATAAAAATATTAAATATATATAAAATATAGTGTATAATATTCAACAGTCCAACCTGGTTAAACCAAAACCGAACATAATGACAGTTGGATGACCGGTTCGGTTTTTAAAACATTGCATAAAATATAATATTCTAACCTTAAATTTGGTATTGGCTCCAATTTTGCAATTTAAGATAAACTCGTATTTCAGGGAAAATAAAAAATGATTATGGATTATGTTAATAAAACTCGTTATTTATACTACACTTTATTACCTCTCATCGACTACTGTAATAAATTGCCTCTCTTACGGTATTAACATATTTGAACTTCATTTTTTCTAAAAACAAAGAGACCAACTACCCCAAGTCCTATCGTGCCATGGTAGGTGTTAGTCGCAAAAATTACTAAGTTGGTTCACAAGGTGGTACTAATTGTGAATTAAAGTTGTACTAGTCATGTTACCCTATTGTAACATTTTGCAACATACAAAATGACATACTTACGTTGATTAAAGTTTCTATTATACCCAATCATAACATTATTATGTTAATTTATAACATACTTATAACATTGTTATTTTAATGTTATGCTGACATGATACATAAACCTTGTTGAACTAGATTAAAGCTATGGGGTTGGTACCTGGTGATCCTATTGTAACTCGGTGTTTTTCTCTTGGTAGAATCTATTTTCTCTTTAACTTTCTCACCCGAAGGAAAACTAAACTTGAGAATTGAGATTACTGTCGTATCAGAGAAGCTAATGGTCCCGGTATCTTTATTCTAGGACGATCATAATGTCACGGGACGCTTTTGAAACTTATGTCATGGACGGAATTGGTAGGAAAATGGAGAGGCCGGAATTTCTTTTCCTTCGGAAACAAACTTTCAGTTTCGCCCCCGATTCCGGCTTTCGCGCTGTCTTACGCCAGACCAGAACCTCACTGTAGTAGGTTTCGAATCTTTCGATGGAATTGATGGGAAAAGACGGTGAATATTTCATCATGGGTCAAGTTGCCTACTCCTCCCACTGCCATCCACGGTCGTCGCCGCTGAACGCACAAGTAACTCTCCTCGTTCTCTCATTCCTCGTGCTATCTTCTTTGTATCACTAGTTCTTTTTATGGATTTTTTTTGTTCTCTATCACTTGGGTTTTCTATCTGTCACGATCTTCCCTCCCAAAATTGACGATGGAAGGCTTCTCCTACGAAGCTTCTGTTTTTTTTTTTTCGACTGTCATATATAATTCGGGCATGCATCCTGTCAGAAGGTATCTTTAGCTCCAATGCGACAACTTTTTTATCTGTTTGGGGGGTAAGTCTTAATGAATATGTGGCATGCGTTCTAGTTATTTTCAGGCTGTGGGGAAGGTGTCTGAATGAACGATACGTACCAATGGATTTGTATGTGCTGCCTTTTGAATGAGTTCTAGTGAGGTACTGCAATGGGGTGAAAGGCTGTTTGACATTTCTCAGTGAAGCATATGCTGTTTTAATGCTTCGTGTTGCACCCAATTGCCTATTGTTCCTTTTATTATTTTCAGGTGGTTTTAAGGGATTTTGATATTGAAGTTTCTGTTCTATGATTAATCCTATTTTCAGCAATTGATTTCATGTGCCTAGATGTGACTTATTTTTCTTTTTATAATTTGCAAATTTCGAGCACATTTTTAGCACTATATAAATTGAAAATAAAGGGATTTTTCGTGAAGCACTTTTACAATGGGGCTGCTGGATTTGCCTGTGTCTGAAAGAAATACTTTATAGTCTTATTTAAAAAATCAACGGAGAAGTACGCACAACTTTGTACTTAAACGTTGGAATAGCTTGATTATTTAAAAATAACCAAATGCAAGTTAATACACAAATTCAATTTCACATATTTTCACTGCCATTTATTTGGGGTTAGGTGCTACATTCTTGATGTCCCCAAAAACATGAAGAAATATTGGCGAGCTTTGCTTTCTTGATTTCCTATATTCTTAAAAACTCTCTGGAAGCTCTAGTGATTACGGAATCTTACAGAATTCTGGCTGTCTTGGCATTTCAAACTAGAAAGCTTAATAGCTAGAACCATATGTCAGAATGTTCAGTGAAGTTAGAGCTTTTATCAATTTTGGAGATGTTGTTTGGTTCTATCTTCTTGGTATCATCTATGTATGGAGTATCTAGCTGGCTTCATTGGTGTGTCCTGACTTTCCTAAACCCCTTCGTTAATGCATTGGGATTCTTGTATTTACATTTTCAGCTCTAACACTTGTGAATGTGCAATTCCTTTTTTTTTTTTTCTTTCTTTCTTTCTTTTCTCTCTTTTTTCATGGCGAAGTTTCTTTGGTTGTTCAGGCTTTTTTCATGTTGCAATCCTTCAATTTCTTGAGATGGTAAAAAGCTTTCGCCGGAATTGTTCTCTGTCAGTTCCCTTCTTATCTGAAGGATATCCAATTCGTGTCTGAATATGACCTTTTTTTTCTCTTCTCGGATAATAAATGGAATCTTATGAGCTTTGGCCTCATTGGTTCATTATGAGCGTCTTAAGGTAAGGTTGATGTGTTCTTTGCCTATGGGTTGTACCAAGTTAAGAAAGGCAGCTTTGACTTGTGGACTTAGTATGGAATGTACTGGATGACTTTGGCACGTGGACTTGGTATGCGATATACTGGATGTAGAGAGAAAACATGAAGGCAGAGAGAACTAAATAGAGAAACCAGTCTGTTGAAGGAGAGAGGTAAAGATTTGGTGGTGTAGGGATCATCAAAATGAGGAGGAAGGGATAGGAAAGTGGAAATAGGGTTCATAGGCGAGAGACTAACTCAAGGCTTGGAGAGAGCGAGTATGGACATGTGGGATAACTCAACATTATGGCGTGGGGGTCAACATCCTCATGGCGAACGCTAATTTCCTCATTTCCTAAATTGCAAGACTCCCATAGGCAGCAATTGGCTATGCTCTTTGTCAGATTATTTTTTTATATAACTCTTTGAAAAACTTCGTTTTGGAGCTCTTTCAAAGCACTAATTCCTCTTTAAAAGAGAGATATATCTAAAATGAAGTTTATCTGAACATATTTTCTATCTAAAGTGCTGCTCTTTCATCAAAGAGGAGCTTTTAGTCTCCAAAGAGCTTAGCAAATGTGCCCTTAACCAACTCTCAGAAGGGCTTCTCCAGATCTCTTATCCACTTCTATTCTGATATTAAAAGTACACTGGTCACTTTTCTACTCATTGATATTAACAGAGGTTTTATTAAGTGGATCATGCCCCACAACTAAACAAGCCAAGTTACAAAATCAAATGCAAGGTCTGTTGTTCAAGGTTGATTGGTTTTTGGATGTCTCTTTGTATTTTTGTGTCAACTGTTACTTTGCAAGAAAAATGATTGACTCATCAAGAAACTCCATGATCTATATGGATGCTAAATCTTATCTAAAAAGGACTATTCGATCTCCTAATTAACTTTTTCTTGTATTGCATGCTTTGCTGATTCCTTTTAATTAATAAAATCTAGAGATGCTCCCTCACCTCTGTACAGTGAACAGAGTTCTAGAAGATCATTTTTTGACATTGAAATAATGTCACTACCAATATTATAAAGTGCTGATGAAGATAACATTTGGAATTTAACATGCCATGGTAAAAGACACTGACTATTCTTAGGTAATAGTTGAGCTTTTAACTTATAACCGTTAGTTGTTTTTAAAGACACTTCATGTTGTTTCAGAATTGACTTCTTCTAGCTTTTCAAAGTTATAGTTACAGATTTGTGTTATTTGATTTTTTATTATTATTATTTTATTAATCTCTTGATATATGTTCTAAAGTAGTATGGACGAGCATAAAACAGTGGTATCTGATTCTACTCTCGTAACAAAAGTTGGTATCAAAATTTGTTACTCGCTTATAGATTCTGGTAATGTGCTTGAATATCAACATTACCATAACTTTAGTTTGCTAGAAGGTTTCTTGTTCCATCAGTTCTTTGAGGATCATTTTTAATTTTTTTGGTTTTTCTTGTGTTTGATTCTTTTTCATGTTGACAAAATTAACATTCTTGTGTTTGATTCTCTTTCATGTTGACAAAATTAACTTTCAATGTGGATCTGCAGGTTTATCTGTAATATAATTGATTTGTAGACAGTCAGGCTGAAGCTGAACTCATAATGTGGGGCTTCTGAGCTCAGATAGGCTAAGTTATGCATGCTTATTTTTTGTGTTTCTTCTAGTGACCTGATTAGGTCAAATTGATTTAATTTTTTTGGAATTAGTTCATTATTGTTTGAACTGTAATGGAGTTTTCAAGATCAAATAATGTCGATGATAATGTGGGAATTCCTGAAGATTTGCGTTGCAAAAGGTCTGATGGAAAGCAATGGAGATGCAGTGCTTTATCTATGCCTGATAAGACGGTATGTGAGAAGCATTACATCCAGGCAAAGAAGAGGGCTGCAAATTCTGCAATGAGAGCGAGTCTTAAGAAGGCCAAGAGGAAACCAATTGATGAAGGTGATTTCTATTTGGAGAGCAAGACTGATGATGGTGATGTTTCCCTTGTAAATAGCGATGGTGGAGAATATCATACTTCGGTGTCAAAGAAGAAGCACAAGGACAAGTCTTCCAAGAGGCAGCCATTGTACTCTCCTGAAAGAGTTATGAAAAACTTACCAAATAGAAAATTTCACAGGGTTGCTGATAACTCATCCAGAGATATTCACGATGAAAACCATCCTAATTCTTCCTACAGGGAACCTAATTCAACTACAGATTCATTGAGAAGCAAAAGCCAGAAGAATTCTAATGGCAGTAATCTAGGGGTTAGTGGTGTAATCTCAATGTCTTTTACAGCTTTGTTGTCCTTGTTTGTATCTGAAGGAATCATAGCATTTTCTCATAGCATTTTCTTGTAGATATTTGTGTTCTTTACCCGAATTACAACAGATATTCTTGAAATAAGTAATACAAAACTTATCTGCATCACAGGATCAATCTAGTAAAAGTAGTGATTCATCTGCTGATGCTGGGGGTCAAACTTGTCATCAGTGTCGAAGGTCTGATAGAGCAACAGTTATTTGGTGTCTGAGATGTGATAAAAGAGGTTACTGTGATGTCTGCATTTCTAAACGGTATTGCTGCAAATGTGTAGATTTTGTAGTTTGTAACCAAGATATACTTGCATAAGTTTGTGCATTGGTAACCCACCCATCACATTGCTGCTTTTTCAGGTACCCTGACATTCCCATGGAGGAGATCGAAAGGGCCTGCCCAGCATGCCGTGGAGCTTGTACTTGCAAAGCCTGCTTTCATCCAGACAGTTTAATTAAGGTTTCCTTATGAAAAAAAGCCTCCAGCACCGGTTTATTCTAATGCTTGTCAGGAATTTGAGCTGGTGTCTTTTTTTTTTTTTTAAAATTTATTTAAATGAGTGATTCTTTCTCAGGTTAGAATACGAGAGATTGCTCCCAAAGATAAACTTCAGTATATGCATCGCTTATTATTCTTAGTTCTTCCTGTCATCAAGCAAATTCACTTAGACCAGTCCTTGGAATTGGAGCTTGAAACAAGGGTTCGCGGTAAGGATTTCTGATAGTCCTGTTGGCTCTTAGGGGTTCTTTGTTATACTGCACGTTGGTGGGTGAAGACTCTGGAGGGTTTGAATTTCTAGTACAGAAGTCTGCATATGTGATTGTTTCATTTATTGAATTCTTTCAGGTGTCAAGACTGATATTCCTAGGGCAAAAGTACATCCTGATGAGCAGATGTGCTGGTATTCTCCTCAATATCATTATGTATTTTTATATATTTATTTGGCAGTCAAAAGCATTGGGATCTTGCTTCCCTTACTAATGACAGCCGTTTTTCCATTTGTTTGCAGTGACTGTTGTAAAGTGCCAATTATTGATTATCACCGGCACTGTCCAAGTTGCTTGTATGATTTGTGTCTTACATGTTGTCGTGACCTACGACATGCTTCTCTTGCATGTGAGACTGTAGAACTATCAGAAAGACAGCAAATAGTAAAAGATGAAGGTGAACCTACAGCGGAGACACTGCCAAAGTTACATGAAAGTGCGAGATCTGCTGATGCAATTGAGTTGTTACGTGCCTTTCCTGACTGGAAGCCTAATAGTGATGGTAGTATCCCATGTCCTCCAAAGGAGAATGGTGGCTGTGGATGTGAGTCATTACCGTTGCGGCGAATCTTCAAAATGAACTGGGTTGCGAAGTTGGTTAAAAATGCAGAGGAAATGGTTAACGGTTGTAATGTCTGTAGTATGACTGGGCCACGGTCATGCTTTGCATGCAATGGGGCCATGGCTTCTGAAGTGTCAGAAATATCTGATGCTAAATTTCTCAAAGCTGCTAATAGAAAGGATAGCAATGACAATTATTTGTATTGCCCTGCACCTCAAGACATCAAACTTGATGGCATCGGTCATTTTCAAACGCACTGGCATAGAGGGGAGCCAATTCTCGTTAAGCATATGGCTGATTTTTGGTCTACTTCTAGCTGGGAACCAACAGTTCTTTGGAGAGGAATCCAGGAAACTTCGCAGGATTATATTAAAGAAGATAGTGGCATTGTGAAGGCAGTTGACTGCTTAGACAAGTCAGAGGTAGGCATCTGAGATCCTGATGGTCATCATACACTAACTCGTTATGATAACCTTCTATTTATCTTCAAGACTGATGGAAGTAGTATTGGCTTTGTAGAGCAAGTTCACCCACTCGGACCCATATCTGGCATCTAAAATTGAGTAGTACTTGGTGGTTCACATTGTTTTGGATAATCTGGAGAGGCTACTTGGACCAAGTCGCCGTACCTTCAACATACACATAACCGAAAACCGAAAAAACATGTATGAGAACAATTGAAAAAGTAAACCTTACCTAATAATGTAATATTTGCCTTACTTTCATGGGTTGTGTTTGTCAAGTTACAATACTGAGCAAAGCAAATATATCTACCATGTTCATTTCACAGGAATAAAAATATCTATCACATTGAAAAACTAGTAAAAGCTATAAATTGTTTATACTCAATCTGTTTACCTGTGGATGCTGGAAATATATGATCATGACCCAGAGGGTGTTGTCCGTTCATCAAACCATGCAATGTTGATTATGCCGATATACTAGACTAAAGATATTTCTGTTGTTTCAATAGATTTGAAGATTGGGTCATCTTGTTCAAGACTTAAAGGGTGTCAGTGATTTGAATTCTTAAAGTAAATCGTGCCAAAAGTATTAATCATGTTAGTGTTTTTTTTGTATTATATCATTAAAGGTAAATTACAAACACATGCTGGTGTTAGTTTGTAGTGTCTAAGAACTATCAATTTATCTCAGTTACATGACTTTTCCATGATAGCATCATATAAAGTTTTTGCTACATTTGATACATCATTTGAAGCCAGAAGTTACAGCTGTAACAAGAGTTTGTGAGTAAATGCTTGTTACACTGGTGAACTACGTGAACCAAGTGAGTAGGTGAATCGGGCTGTCTGTGTTGTTTAACTTCCTGGTTTACATTTTCTATCTGGGTTGGTATTCATCCCTTCATTATAAACTTTGTAGTTGACTAAGATGATGCTTAAAATCATCAAGTTGGTGAATCATAGGATATGGATTTATTTTCCATTGTATTATCTAATTGTAAAATCAGGGAATTAAGGAAGAGGAAGACATGATTTTGAAGTAAAAGAGACACAGAGAGGAGAAGAAGTCTGCTGATACTGTTATGATGGGTTCAGCAAGCTAAAACTGAACTCCCATACATATATGCTACTTTAAAAAAAAAGTATGAAAATTATGATATACCCTCCCGTTTACTAAGAATAGGAACTTATTGGTAACAGAAAAAAGTGCCCCCGGCATAGAAACTAATTTATCTTGACATACATTACGTGGCAGTGATTTTGTCTCAAAGTTCAAGTAACCTGTTTCCAGGAAAGCCTGAGAGAGGAAGAGAATCACTTTATAAGTGATGAGAATATTTGATTTGATTCTTGTGTGGATCTTCCAGTGATCAATTGATGGTTTTCTTGTGATTGCCAGGTTGAGATTGAAGTTGATCAATTCATCAAAGGTTATTCAGAGGGATGCTTAAGCCGTGATGGTGAGCGTCAAATGTTGAAATTGAAGGACTGGCCACACCCGAGTGCCTTGGAAGAGTTCTTGTACTACCAGAGGCCAGAGTTTATAAGTAAATTACCACTGCTTGAGTACATCCATTCGAAATGGGGTCTTCTAAATCTTGCTGCAAAACTGCCTCATGATTCTTTGCAAGCTGATGTGGGACCTAAACTCTTTATTGCATATGGGACCTCTGAAGAACTTGGTAGAGGTGATTCTGTGATCAGCCTCCATGTCAATATGGGTGATATGGTAAGTGCATGTTTGATGACTATATTTTTTTTCTTCATTCTCCTTAAATTCAAAAGCTAAAAGATGCAAGTTATTGTACGTTCACCATCTTTTGTCTTTGGCATTTTGCTTGGAGATTTCTGTGGTTTTCCAAAATTTGTTTTACCGACTAGATAGGGTACATCAGGAAACTATTGAGCAAGAAGAAATTTTGGAATGTGTCTCTACGAACTTCCTCACCCTGATTTCTCTCTAGGCAAAGAATGCTCGATGATCTTCATCTTAATCCAGCAAACGTGTGTCATAAACCATGTGTTCATCTTTTGACATCTCTGCAAATATATTCATGGATGTCACCATGAAAAGTTTGTTGAATTTTTACCGCTGAGTGCTGAATAAAGTGAATTTTATGAGGAGTACATATCATGTTATGTTTTTCATTTCTGAATCCATCCTAACTTTTTCTATTTCTTATGTCAACAACATAAAAGCCTTTCTGTTTGTATGTAGGAGCTGATGAGTTGAGATAATTCCCAAAATCTGTGGAATTCATTCTTTCCTTCTAGTTATATTTCTGTTTGTGTAATATCATGCATTTAGGATGTCGGCGGTTTGAGTCCAATGAGTTGTAGGGATTTTTCATGTGAAAGCAGAATTCGAATTAGTGATGATTAAGTGTAAAAGTGGCTCGTCATAATTATATTCTGTAATGAACATCCTGTCGAGAAAGCAGTCAGCCAAATATTCACATTAGGTGCTTTAGACAACCTTAAGCGATTTTTTGTGGCACACAGTAGGATTTTCATGAGAATTGAATGTGCACATTTTCTATTTTTGATAAACTTATGTTGGAGTGAAGGTGTGAGGGGGGGAGGAGGAATGTGCGGTACACACTTGTTTTAAGTTTAGCTTTACTTATGTCAAATCTGTGATTGTGTTCTTCCATCTTTTCATGGTGTGTTCTAAACTTACAATGGTCTATATTAAAGCTTTGCATGCTCGTGTAGGTTTGCTTATTGATGCACACAGCTGGAGTAAAGTTACAAAGCTGGAAACAGGAAAGGGATCAGAAGACTCAGGAGATTCGGGAAGCCATTGAACAAAAATCAACCAATGACCAAGAATTACTTGAAGGTGGGCCTATTGGGGAATCTGAACAAACTTTGGAAGATGAGGGTAAATCACTAGATGGGACATCAAACAAATGCTATAAAGAAGATGAATATGGGCTGGAGGATGCCGAAATGAATGATATAACAGGAGATGAAATCTGTAATACAACTGCAAGCAATTCGGGCGAGTTGCAAGAAGTTGATACTTCACATGAGGAGAAAGATAATGAAGATATTGATTCAGAAAATTATCATGCTGGAGCTCTGTGGGATATTTTCCGTCGTCAGGATGTTCCAAAGCTTAATGAGTATTTGAGAATCCATTCGGGAGAATTTGGTGTTCCTGGTCTCTCTGTGGATGCCTCTGTAAGTTTTTTTCTACTCTCTGTGTATATGCCATATTATGTGGTTTACCAAACTGCTTGATAAGTTACTGGTTGGATCTCAGAGCGTGCATGCTGTTTACGATCAAGCTATTTTCCTGAATAGAGATCATATACAACGGCTGAAGGAGGAATATGGTAAGAAGTTGATGTTGTTGTCTTTTACTTGCTTGGTGTTGTCTTCTTTGACTAATAAGCAAATGTTTGTTTCCTTCTATTTATACATGAAAAATGGGGTGTATTCTTTTCGTTACTTCAGTATGCAAAGAATGCTGTTATGAAAACTTCTTACATTTTCATAACTGATGTGTGACATGGCAACCATGTGAGAATTCCACATTATTGAATAGCCCTGGTCATGAAAAGGCCTAAGCCTTCTGCTTTCTCCTGTCCCAAGATAGATCTTGGAATGCAGCTGCTTCCTGTATAAATAAATGAGGAAGTGATAACGTGACCTACAAAAGGAAAGAAAAGAGGAAGAGAAATAATTCAGTGTAAGGAGGGCGGGACACTACTAGGAAAGAGAGGAAGGGGGGTTGGCTTGGGGGTGGGAAGAGAGGCGAGGTTAACCCAGATGGTTATTGTGATATGACTGCAAAACTCCGTACAGTCTGTAGATGTGTTCTTAGCTTTTTCCTCTTATTGTTTTAGGAATTTTTATGCTACCCTTTCTGGAAATTATGTAGTGAAATAAAATCAAGTTGGGGCCAGGGTTTTTGGGGATGGAAGTGGGAAATGAGGATGATATGGAGGTTCACAAAGATATACTCTGTGGAAAACTCCATACAATCACTTACATAGTTGCAAGGTTTCTTTCTCCTTTTGGATTTTATGTTGACCTTTTTCGCTATTACATAGTGGAATAAGATCAAAGTCTAAAAACATAAAATCCTCGTGTATAAAAATAGAAATTTATAATGGTTGTTTGCACAAACTTCTACAATTATTTGCTGAGCCTAAAATCTACTGGTTATTGATCATGATCAGTCATTCTTTTTTAAAAATTTTTTCATACATCCGAACTGTTCAATATTCTGATTTTTTTTATTTGTATTTCTTTATGAACTTTTTGTGTCTAATTAGAATATGTGGTACAATATCTCTCCAGAAATAGAGCCATGGACATTTCAGCAAGATATAAGTGAGGCTGTTTTTATTCCTGCTGGATGTGCTTTCCAGATGAGGAATCTTAAGGTGAGGATTTAGTGATTCTGGTCCTCTCATGTGTAGACATTCCATTGTTGAATTACTCTGCTCCAGGCTCCTTCCATTGCCTTGAATCTAATGTATATCGCTTGTCTTCAGTCTAATGTTCAACTCGGCCTTGACTTTTTGTCTCCTGAGAGCTTGGAAGTGTCTGTTCGCCTGGCTCAAGATATTCGCCGCCTCCCAAATGATCATGAAGCTAAGCTCCAAATGTTGGAGGTTGGGCTTTTCAAATTTATTATCTTCAATTTAATCACTTATTCACTTGTAAAGGAGCTTCAAGAACTCAATGATTTCCATGCAGGTGGGCAAAATGTCTCTATATGCAGCGAGTTCAGCCATAAGAGAAATTCAAAAAATGGCACTTGATCGCAGGTCACAGCATTAACAATAAGATTTACTTTATACTTTAGTGAGATAATTTTGGTCTCTTTCGTCCTCTTCCATTCCCCTAGCCACCAATGTTCACTTGAGCTTTGAAATTTAAGATGCTGCAGTTCATGTTTCTCCTTTATTGAAGTTCTGACTCACCATATTTCCACAATGTCAGACTTGGGCCAGAACTCGGATGTGAGGATCGAAATTTGACTGCGCTTGTTTCTGAGAATATTGAAAAGTTGATAAAGTGGAGAAGAAGCATTTGACGTAGAATCCACCTTGATACATCTCCTTGTACAGTCAGAGTTTGTTCTTGAGCTTCAAGGAAATCATGTTGGTTCATGAGCTTTATCTGAAAATGGGGTTGCTTCACATCATGATTCCTGTAAATATGTAACATGATTCCTCTTGTACCTTTACTGACCTTATAGAGTGTGCTCACAGATAATGCCTGACACTTCTCACGGAAACCATACAATGGTGAGCTTTGTCCAACACCTATGACAGGTTGATTTGGTGATATCTTTCAATTTGACTTCTTTTGGCTTTAGAAATTGACATGATTTTTGAGTTAATTAGATGCATAATTCCTTGCAATTAAAATGTTTACATAGATAAATCATTTAATGCATCCCACTGTTTTTGAGAAATTTGTATTAAAAAATGGGATGCAAATTTATCCCAAGTATTTTATAGAAATAAATACAAAAAAATTATGGTATGAATATTCCAATTTTTATTAAAAAAATGATATGTAATTATTTGAAAATTTTATAATAATTGTAAAATTATTTTCTCTAAGATTTTGTGAGAATTGGGCTCAATGGATCCCTCATGTTTTGTTTGGGAATACACCTTGCCTAGTTGAGAGTTAGAATTTGCGTGGATGATATGATATTAACCAGTATTTGAAATTCAGTACTTAATTACCTGCAGGTTAAGAAATTCAATCACATCAATTTCTCAAACTAAAGCGTTTTCACTTTCTTACCATTTTAAGAAGGTAGTTTTTTCGGCTTCTACTAATTAATTAACTGTTAATGTTAATTAAGGAAAAATTGTATGTAGTGGTAATTAAGCTTGCGAGGGTCCGTTTCAACATTTTAAAAACCGAACCGGTGGTTGAGCCTGGTTAGACCGGGTTCAACCCTTGAATATTATACACTATATTTTACATATATTTAATTTTTCTATAAGAAAAAAGGCAAAAATAATACTGTGAATCGGGCCGAGTCAATAAAAACCGAACTAGCTTCCGATTCTGGTGCAACCAGGTCCGATCGGTCGGTTTGGTTCAATTTTTAAAACACTGGTCTGTTTACTTTTTTTTAATTAGAAAGTAATTTTGTTAAAAATAAAAAAAACAAAATTTTTTAACTGTATAAGAATCAACTCAATGGGCCTCAATACACGCCATCAATAATTAAAAACACAAAAAAAATTGGGAGCCTGAATCCATTGGCCAAATTGCAGCGTGGCCAAAGCGAATCACGGGGCGCCACCTAAGCCCCGCATGGGCGGATCCGCGTGTGGGCACCCTGTTTGGCCACGCTGCAATTTGGCCAGCGGATCCGGGCTAAAAAATCGGAAATGCGCAGTCAATAGGGGCACACCTGCACATGCGATCACTTAAACAAAACAGAAGTCCAAATTTAACAGCAGCACTTTTTAGCTCCGCTTTAGACTTTTGCGCCACTTATCGCCCACTTCTTTCACTTGTTCGCAGCGTAACCCGGGCCATAGCAACACTATGGAATTTACTTATGTTTGTCAGAGTTGCTATTTGCTATGCCTACCCGTTCGTAGTCACTCTCGTTCGCAACGAAGATATACGGACGATGAGAATAGGGGGACCTTATCCAGCTCCCATTTGACAACATGGAATGCTTTTCTCTAAAAAGACACAAGACAAGATAGGATACCCTACTACCCCACTTCACGTGGTACTCAATTCAGTCTTTTTTCTTATTTTTCCGATTTACACAAGCAAGTTCTTCTTGGCCCGAGAATCCAAAAAGCGTAGCGCAGATAGAATCTATCTCATGCTTTTGCATTGAGAGAGGGAGAGAGAGATCTAGAGAGAGAGAGAAAAGAAGCAGCTAGCTCCAGAGCAGAAGATGCAATGAAGAGGAAAGAGAGCACAGAAATTAATCAGGATTGGGACTACATATATATACTTCTTTGAATGAAAATGCACACAGTGATTTCATTGCAAAACTGATAGACTCATTAAGTTTACAATATGTAGGAAGATACTACTTATTATTACCTGCAAAACTCACAGCACTAGAGAAGTGTACATATATTATAAGCAAGTAGTAGTGGGAATTGAAGCCTAAGAAATGTGATCTCTCCATTGAAAAAAAATGGAGGATGACATTACTAGTGCATTCTAATTACTAAAGCTACCAAATAAGTACTGCTATACTTATTATTTATTATAAGCAAAAACTTCTTCTTCAATTTCCCATAATTAATACTGCTTGAAAGCAAGCTAGATTAGGGAAGTAATGAAGATGCATGGAAACTTTAGTCATAACTATAGCTAGAGCCACAGACCTCCCTCTCGCTTGAGGAGTGGCACAAGTGACCCACTGAGGTGGAGGGACATGACCTCGTCGGTGGAGCCCACGAGGCGTCCGCCGATGAAGACGGTGGGCACCGCCGGCCGGCGACCAAGGAGGCCGACGAGCGCCTTCTCCATCTCTCTCCCTTTGGGTTCTTCGTCGAGCTCGTACACGGCTGGGTTCACCCCGAGTTCGTAAAACAGCCTCTTGATGGTGTGGCACATGCAGCAGGAGCTGAGACTGAAGATCACCACCGCGTTCTGGGAAGCCAGTCTCTTGATCGTCTCCATAAGTGATCGATTATATATCGAACAATAATCTCAGATTAGGCAGAGTAATATATCAGAACCGGTTCTGGGTTTGGGTCTAGAATCGAGTTTATGTGTTGCAGAGCTTATAAAATTGGAGGGGATCGAAAGAATGAAAAGGAGAGAGGGATTTTCAAGAAAGTCTTGAAATGCGCGCAGGTGTAAGCAGCAATTGGGGGTCAAAAACCAAACTGCTGCAAGGGTTTTGAACTGCTCTCTTGGTTGAAAATGAAGTTTTAAAGGAAGCAGTGCTGATCGAGTTCTGAAAAATGAATTGCGATCAGGTGATCGGAAGGCTGAAGGTGGCTGAGGAAATATGAGAATGCTTTGCAGTGTGTAGGAACGTCTAGGAAGACTACTTGGTGTAGTACTGGTGAAGAAGGGTGCCTCAGTCGACTTATTTATAGAGTCCAAGGGCCAGATTCGATACTATTTTGAGATTTTCTTCTATATAAAATTGCACATGCACCAAAGAAAGAATGTTCCATAGATATCTAAACTTGTTGACCCAAACACCCTTCACCATTTCTTGAGAGTGACACAATATTATTAAACCCTAAACCCTAAACCCCATATATATAATCCACTGATTAAGTGGGGAGATTGAATCATCCAAACCCTCTTAATTATCTTATCCACATACTAATGTCATCAATCCTATAAATGGGAGGGCAATGTAAACAATGTTATTGTTTTTAAACTTGACAACAAACTTAATTAGTATGAATCCCAACTCATAGTGTAGACCTCTTTTGTATTTTTCTTTTGTGATCAAGTCACATATATATATATGTGAAATTAAAACTTGGTAGTTCTTCCACATGGGAAGGAGGTTACTGAAGTTTGTGTTGGGAGTTTGTAAAAGTAGTTCATATATAGTGCTACTTTAATCATTGATTACAACTAATAATTATCTTGATTCCAGATAAGGTATCCAGTCCTAATTAATATTGCTCTTTTCCTATTCCACAAACTAATCTACTTTCCACTCTTTTTTTTTCGTCATATATAGTCTACCATGGCTAAGTCATTATGTAGATACTATAAATACAACATATTTAAGGAGCTAATACTAATTAATTAAGCTTGCCCTGCACATTTAAATCTAACAATTAGCTTATGTGCATTGGTTGGCAATATTCTTCGATCACTTCCGATTTCGCTGAAAGGGTTCGTAATCTATTATCACTAAAATGAAATTCCAATCTGCCATAGGGTCTCAAAGGGTGAAGAGTTGCAGGCTCTTTCATTTCAGTACCCCCCTTCAATTTGAGGCAAACGTAGTCAGGCCGAAAAAACGAGAATAGTCGGTGGGTGTGGCTGATTCATTTTATATATATCTAGGCACATATTTATATTCATTGGAGGAAATAAATTTAAGGTGAAGAAGGCCGGCACTTGTCTGCCCCTTTACCATCAATGTTATTGTATATGAAGAGTCTGATGACACAATGTTGATCAGATCGTTTTCCAAATCGGTATTTACTATTAAATAATGTCAAAGGTGATCTTTCCCAAAGAATAGCAAAGATTAGTTTTTTTATTGTAAAGTACCATGGATTGACCAAAGATATTGCATCTTTTGATTCTTAAATCAAACGCTTTTCAGCAGCAGCTTGAAATTGTAACACATGGATGATATAACAAGGACACTGCAGGTATCAGCTTATCTTATCATAAAATATTATATTATACATTATACATTCTTCCAATACCAATTCAAAAAAAGGAATTATCAACTTAATCGGGTATGAGGAGGTAAAAGCTAGCCATTGTTGTAGCCGACATATGGCACCGATCGACTGTGGGACGTCGAAATATATACACATAGAAATCAGATTTAATCTGGTATATATTGGTCAGAATTAAAAGAGAGGAAGATGAAGATCTTGTAATCTAATCTCTGATATTATCCCAAAGGATATGATCTTCGATGATACAGATCTAATGAAATTAATGGGTAAGGAACCTTGGAACATATATGCAGTCATTTCATGTGGCAATTATAACACGTATATGTGTTTCCCTCATTAACCCTTGTGAATTAAAGTTATTCATTTCTCCAAAAACGATCAGCTAAGAGAGAGACAGAGTGTGAGAGAGAGAGAGCAAATGAGAGAAAGAGAGTGAGAGAGAGAGTGAGAGAGAGAGAGTATTCCTTGGTAGATATAAATCTTTTAAAGAGAGAGTGAGGCTTTTTATTTTGAGAGATATAGGAATATATGTAAGGCCATTTTGTACAGATGAGTACCTCACTATCTAATCTGTGATGCCAGAGATCGAATATAGAGCCAATTTGTACAGATTTATCTAAATCTATAAAGATTGACATTCTTTATCTAAATCTATAAAAGTTGACATCCACCATGCATTGCATGCGGCACTAGATCTCCTTCACATGGCTCATCTCTTTTCATCTCTTTATCTATACATGTTTATATGTCCATGTCGATCATGTACTAGTCCTCATGCATATTGTTCCCATTTTTTTATGTGCATTAATATATATATATATATATATATATATATATATATATATATATATATATATAACCATCAATGATATTCCTTTTTCTTTCTCGTAGTAATTTTCATGCATTTAGCTAGATTATAGACATCTATTATTCGACTAGTAGTAAATGTTTGGATTTTTTTTTTTTTTTGGGTTTTATGGCGTTTTTGGTTTGCATTTTCTTGGGGGTTTTTTTTTGGGTTTTTGAGGTTTTTTTTTGGTATTTTTAAAGGGAGTAGGCTTTTGTTTGAGGCATGCAGGAGGAATATATGTAAGGCCAATTTGTACAGATGTGTACCTCACTATCTAATCTGTGATGCCACGATCCGAGCCCGCATTCCTCTTTATCTAAATCTATAAAAGTTGACATTCCTCCACCATGCATTGCATGCGGCACTAGATCTCCTTCACATGGCTCATCTCTTTTCATCTCTTTATCTATACATGTTTATATGTCCATGTCGATCATGTACTAGTCCTCATGCATATTGTTCCCATTTTTTATGTGCATTAATATATGTATATATATATATATATATATATATATATATATATATATATATATAACCATCAATGATATTCCTTTTTCTTTCTCGTAGTAATTTTCATGCATTTAGCTAGATTATAGACATCTATTATTCGACTAGTAGTAAATGTTTGATTTTTCTTTTCTTTTTTTGGGTTTTATGGCGTTTTTGGTTTTTTTCTTGGGGATTTTTGGGTTTTAGGTTTTCTGGGATTTTTTTTTCTTCGGGTCACTTTTTAAGAAATATTGAAATAGCAAGGAAAAAGAGATGTGTTGCACTAGCTAGTATTGCATGCAATGAATGGATCATTTATACATACATATATATATATATATATATATATATATATATATATGCATGCATGGCCTGATCATCTCAAAAAACGACCCTTTTACTCCTGAGAGGTTACGTAAGTACTTTTGGAGTTTTGGGCGGCAGCAACCTGCGGAAGGAATTGAAGGAAGGTTGCATCAATCTGCAGAGGTACGTGGCGCCCTCTCGGAGGGAAGACGGCTCCTATACATTGCACTTTGAACCAATATCGCTTCTGCGTTATCGCGCGTCATCATCGACCGAGAAACTAAAGGAGCTACGCCCCCCCCCAAAAAAAAAAAGAAAGCAGAGATGATGACGGAGAGAGACGATGCATCTTAATTCGGTGCTATAGCTCAAGATTCGATCCCCCTGCACGTGTGCATGAGGAGCGAAGGTCGGAAAATTAAGAGATGGATCGATCGATGGAGCTGCCGAAAGAGATGTGAAAAAAGCAAGAGGGACCGATTGATCGAGGGAGGTCCAGAGATCGATATCGTGCGAATGATCTAGAGAGATCTCTTCAATGAATAAAAATCTTCTGTGAGCTAGGGCTAGCCAGAGCAGAGGGATGAGATATTCCCCCATTCGAGCCTGTCTCTCTCTCTCTTTCTCTGTTTCTCTCTCTACGCCTCTCTACTCTCTCTCTCTCTCTCTCTCTCTAAAAAAAAAAAAAAAAAAAAAAAACTGGATCATGCAAATGATTTGTAAAAAAAAAAGGTTAATATTTGTTAGGACATTTATCTTAAAACATTGTTTTTAAAGGAGGTTAATATTTTTTTAAATTGTGACACACACACACACACATATATATGGAAAAGAAAGCTAGCTAAGGTTTTGAGAGAACTGCGTGCGCACGCAGGAAATACAAAAGGAAAAGGATGAAAGAATCTTGGGGGGACGTTCCCTGAAAAAGTGACACTAAATTTTAGGGTTTCGTTTTGGACTACAGCCAGGAAAATTCTTCCTCTACCCGTCTGTAAGCAACCGAGGGGTCGCGTGGCTCAGCAGTCAGTATACCTGCTAGCATTATCCGACCTTACGGAAGTCCAAAAGGTGCAGAGTACTTAGAAACTACTTGACCTTCCCTGAGAAGAAAAAGGAACAATATAATAATCACTTCAATCAATCAATGACCATATCGATTGTTCTGATCATATATATGATCGATTCTCAATTGGGTTCTCTCTGTCCACCTCCTCCCAGAGTAAGTACGGATCGTCCGTACTACCGTCGTCGATCGATAAGCTAAGAAGACCCAGATACGTACATTATCGTTTCTTTCTTTCTTTCTCGAGCGAGCTTTGATTTCTTTCTGCTTGCTCTTTTTGCGAATCTTATAATTTTGGAGAACATGCTGCAGAGTAGTGGATAAACTCCATCGTGCATCTTTCTCCAACTCAGAAGATGCTCTTTCAGACGGATAGAAACAAGGACGTACACCAAAATTACATAAAAGAGAGATCGGATACCTTGAGTGCGTGGTCCTCCATGTGTAACACCATGCAAGACTCGGTACTCTCCATCCTATTCAACAAAAATGCCCTGCTTCCATCGCTTCCATCTTTCTCTCTTGGAGCTATCACAGATACAACACGAGCTAGCGACTACTTGGCTGATTCTGGATCATTTCCGGAGATTTTGACTAATCTAAATGGAATATTGATTCTGATCAGTTTCAAAATCTAACCCAGCTGCTACAGAAAGTAGTAATTCCAAGGAATCAAGAAAAATCTAATTTCTTTCTTTCTTTCTTTCTTTCGGTGTAACTATTAGTTCTTCATTATCGAATCCATGATTAGCATGTGATATATATATTATGTCCTGGGAATTAAAACAGCTTGGCTGGGACCCCTCCGATATGATCCCTCGCGATCTTGGTGGCTTGAAAAGTCGAGATCGAGCATTCAGGGGAGGCACTTGGGCGAATCGTACGGCCGTCTGTTTCTATATACAGACACATATATGACTTTGATTTTATTGGCTTGTGTACACCAAATGTGCCTCATACATGTGTCTTTGGGTCCCATCTCATCTGAAGAATCTGTGCCTCTTTCTGGGTAAAAAAATTTCTCTCAAATATCTGAACACATGATGACTCATGATCATGAGTACTCCCCTGTCCTTGTTCCATTTTCGTTCTCAAACGGGTATAAATAAGCCCCCCCCGTCACACCTCACTTCACCACAAACTTGCAGAGAGAAAACTTCATCAGTATTCTAGTGTTCTCTGTTACGTACTTGAGATATATACTCAGTTATCTCTTCTCTGGGCTTAGCATCATCATCAATATATACTGGCCCCATAAGAGATATATCACAGAGCTTTGCGTTCGAGACGTACATATATAGCTGGGTACTTACGTAATTAGAAGGGGCTAGCTATCGATGGAGAGGGTGACGAGCTTGGCGACGCAGAAGGCACTGGTGATCTTCAGCAACAGCTCCTGCTGCATGTGCCACAGCATAAAGCAGCTGTTCATCGGACTAGGGGCGTATCCGATGGTGTACGAGTTGGACGAGTTGCCGAGTGGGAAGGAGCTCGAAAAGGCACTGGTGAAGTTCGTGGGGAGGAAGCCACCGGTCCCGGCCGTTTTCATCGGAGGGAACTTCATCGGGTCGAATGAACGAGTCATGGCGCTTCACTTGCAGGGTCGTCTCTTCCAGATACTCAGAGACGCCGGAGCCATATTCGTCTAAGTATATATATTATATTTTAGGCATATATAGTATATACTATTACTAATCTCTCTCAATCTTCATGAGATCAGTACGTACTCCTTCGGCTCTCTTTCTCACTCTCTCTCTCTCTTTCTCTATATATAGATATGTATGCAAATAAGCTCCACAATAGAGTATATACCGCTGCATATCTATCATATATATGTTTCCGTCATGCATGATTAGGGACTGAGTTGCACTTGTAACCCTATCTAGCTTTGGATCACCTGCATTTCTGGGATCTCTCTTTCTTCTCTCTCTCTATGTGTACTTGTTTTTGTATCATCTCCTCCATTACAATCGCATCTCTCGTAGTTAATGGAATGGACTGATGCGTTAATGTGTTTCAGTTTGCATTACTATAGCTGCAGCCAACTTCTCTAATATTTTGTATACAGAACTCGTATATATATGTGGGTACGCGGCCAATTCTGTACTGGCAGTTATATATATAACATATTATTCTCAAATTAAAGAAGATCAAATTTAAGGAAAAAATGGTGATCTATTTAATTCATTGCCGGTGAAGGAAAGGGGTGGGGACATGGCATTTTACTTTGCCCGGTTCTCAGTGATGGCCTAGAATTGGCCGGGACAAAGAAGTGAGTGACAGACGAGACAGGGCAACGTTATATACATATATACATATATATATTGCAGACGGTCCCGCGAGCTCAAGTTGGGGTCACCACCATTGGTCTGGCCGGCCCCTGAAACAGACATACTGTTTTAGCATCTTCTTTTTGCACCGAGTTTTGTCCATCATGCCCAGTTACAAACCCAGAAGGTCTCGAACTAATGCAACTCTCCTTTATCTTTATAATTTCTATTGAAGAAAATTAATGATAGCGCATCAGAGTTGGATTAATAAAGCTACATACAACAATAGAACGCAGCAAAGTTTCATTTTCGTGGCCTGCATTTTCAAACCTGAGCTTTGCTTTTCGTTTTCATAATGCAGCTCGCCCATGATTTATTTTGTTTTACACATTAATTAGGATGAAAATTAATTACATTACATTATATAGTTGAATTGATTACTACTCTTTGATGTATATGGTATAGTTGAGATAGAGGCTGGTTGTAGATATATTAATTAATTTCTGAAGCTCATTCAGCAGACTGATCCTAGTCAATGTACAGGATTGATCCATTAATTCCTCCAGATCGAATTGTTCTCCTTCACGAGGCTAATGATCAGCCTTAAAAGGGGGTATCATTCTATTGAGACTCAGTTTTACCTATGTGGTTGAGATTTGCTGCACAAGTCACTTAGTAGCTAGATTGGTCCCAGTGATTGAGACCTGACAAACCCGGTTGGCCGGTCCACATGATATGTCCCATTCATTTATATATGGACCAATAGTGAACAAGCCAAATGTCACATTCATGCATGGTACTATGAGTCCAATGAGTTCCAATCACAGGCGTATCGGAACCCTCTTCTAGATCTTGCACAAAGCTCACGACAAGATAACATATATGCATAGTTTTTTTCCAGATGGACGGTCCAGATAATCATATATACTGGTTGACGAAGAGATGGATCGAAGAGGTTTAAATCAGCAGTCAACAATAGTCTTTGACATCTCTGCTCGATAAGTCAATCAACAATCACAGTAAAAGTACCGATGGAAATAAAAGAGATTGATCATAACAGTGGATCCACACGTAGCCTCCCTGTGATCAAATGTAGTTTGACGCTACGCTAGGTTCCAACTCCTACGTTTTACAAAACCTAGAGTGTACATATCACTTAAGAGGCCACCTCTCCATAGCTTGACATTAAAATCTTATAGATTCGGGATTCGGGTGTTCTAAATCAAATCTTCTTGCTCTTCTCATTTCAATAATTCACAAATCAAGCAATCGAGGCTAAAATAACAAAGACTCCCTCGCTTTTAGAGTTAGTAGAGAAGGCTTCAATGTTACAAGAGGCTGATGGAGTTTCTGAAAGTCTATCGTAAAAAGTTGAGAATGTATTGCTGAAAACATCTTTTACAGTGACAATGCATAATCTCCACGGTAAAATGGTGGGGTACCAAGAAGACAAACATGTGCCAAAATAGAATAATACAAACTGATGAACTCCTGGTCAGCTACTAAAATAAATGAAGATTAGGTTCATTTATCGATATACAGGATAGTAATTAGAAAGGAAACAAATACATAAGTAAGCATTCTTTTTCTTTTAAATATATAATATCTTACACTCAGAGTTCTCACAACAAAATTAAGTACAATAACAATAACAATAACAACAACAAACAGCAGCAACAATAAACAATGACAATAACAACTACATGGACAAGGAGAAAAGTGACTAAAAATATAGAAACAACACTAAATATTCTTCATGATGTATTTACCTTCCTATTTGTCATTTGGTGAGTGGTTCCTTCCAAGTGCTAAACAGAAAGCATGCCAAACAATATTTATAGCAATATTTGGCAAATTTTAGCAACGTGGCCATGGAAGAATCTATGTAATAATGTGACTGAAAGGATCAAACCCATATTTTAATGTGAAATGCACATCTCTAAAACCCTAAAACCTTGCCCAATGATGAATACCTTCACTTTCCAATTCCAAGTTCTTTTGAAACATCACGGGTCAGGCTGAACTGCAAAGTGTTATGCCACGGAAATAGAGTACGAGTGACTGGAAGTTTCCTACGCAAGTCCTGCAAAGAATTTCATACAAACTCAACAACAGAATTTTTTTTTACAACTTATATTTCCAGAATACATTATCTGGAAAACTATTGTCTTATCTTGAAGAAAATTTGGGTACTAAATTGTAAAATTTTCCAGCAACAAGCACAAGTTGCTAGCAGATGTTTCAAAATTCTGTGTCCAACTTTTCAGGGAATATAGGTTTCCAGATGATCTAATAAGGTCTAATCTTTCGGCAAATATCCTGGATGCATTTTTAACTGTTGCAAACAGACGATGTAAACATCTGAGAAGTACCTTGAAGGTAGTGTCAGGCAAATTTGAGTAAGATGACTGCAAAAAAATTAAAAGAACAAATAATAATGAGAAAACTTTCACATGAAAAAAATATAAGTCAAACTGCTATAAGTCGAAAATTACCAACCTCGAGAGACTCAAAGTACTCAGATTCGTGATGATGAATTATGTGTGCAATAGATACTGCAGAGTCTTCTGGGGACTGAAATGTAATTGACATAATCAGAAACTATCCAGATTTTCTCTATTGTAAAATAAGGAGAGCATTTCCAAAGGGCATGCCCAAGCATATATAGGGCAGGTTGACGATTCAGTTCCAGATCTCTAAAAAGGGTACAGATATCTCTAAGATCTCTAATGATATATGAAGACTCTTCCACAGTTATTTCTTATTATACCAGTGCTTCTATCAAAATGTGGTGGTTTTACTCTTATTAGAATGAGATCATGACTTGGGTAATGCTCGTCATGTTTCAGGTCATCCTATTTTGCATTCAGCTAATTTTTTTGTTGATGTGCAAAGTCGAGTGTAACAAGATCCTCTCCCGTAGTTGAATTCTCTCTTTCTTTTGAGGCCTGAGGTATCTCCTCTTCCCTTTTCATTAATGAAATAGCCATTTTATCTTAAAAAGAAGAACCCAATTAAACACTTCCTTTCAACCATTGATTACATGTGCAAGCTACACCCAAAACTCTAGAAACTCCCATGTGGCCTTGAGGCCAAAGGCCTCCAACATAAAAGAACAAAATCTTGTTTTCTGGATTAAATGATGAAATATCTTATTGGTAAGAACGTAACAGAGGGAGAAGAACTCAGCCATTCGTGACAAGATGGCAAAAGATAAGAATGAGCAATCACAGTCATTTTTATTTTGGACAGAAAAAGGAGGTGGAGCTCAACTTAGCTCATGTCTCTGCCTAACTAGGTGTTGACCAAGCTTGGCTGATTGAGGAAAATACTATAAAAGCAACAGTAGTAGCATCATTAGTAATTTTCTAGATATTGGTGTCATTAGTATCATTACATTTTTAAAAAAACTTAAAATGTCTTCATCGGGTCACCTATACCCAAAAAATCTACAATTTCAATCCAAATTATCACCATGCAATTACAAGACAAAAGGTAAAGAAAGAAAATACTCCCAGGAAGCATACTAGGTTCAAAGAAAGGTTATTTGTAAAACCCTGTTCAGTTTTCTAATCAATATGGTTTACAGGAAAGAATTAAATTCTGGTGTTAGGCATCACCTCAACCTGTTTTTAAGCACTCAGTGGCCATAGAGATGTTTTTGTAAATGTTTATTTTCTTTTTCAAACTTTTTTTAAAACTGCAATTGAATTAGCATGTTTTACTTATGGAAAAAATGCTACCTGTAGAAGGGTAGAGTCTCTGCATTCATGCTTTGCATCTAGTTGGACATTTCCTTCTTCAAAATAGTGGGCTCCTACCTGAATCATGCGTTAACAAAGAAATATTGAGCTAATGATAGAAATGAATAAAGTTGCAAAATAAATCAATCAGACACCATTGACTTTTTATGGATTCCTACTTACAGCACACTGCCTAACTATCTAGGGAGGAAGTCAGGATACTGCACAGAGACAAATACCTGCATCTTGCCTGTTACTTCCACCGCTTGCAACTCGTCCTTGAAAGCAATATTCCAAATAGAGCGCCAACTCCCATTGCTAGAAGATATAATTTAGAATTTATAAGAGAAAAAATCAGTATAGTTCATTACAGATGTGTAGCATGTGCTGGAAGATACAATTTCAATTTTATTTTTTTTAAAGATAGTTTAAGAACAGGATACAATAAAACATAAACCAAAAGCGAGGAAAGTTTTGGGGATCGATTGTACTGATCAAGTTCAACGCACCAGAAATTTTGAGGGCTATGTCTAACTGCTGAAATCACCACGACAAGATCGAAGTCAGCACCTGGTCCTTCGATGTCTTTTCCATTAGTGCAGTAGACAGCACATGTTCCTTTTGGATAGGTTTCTGTTACATACTTGAGAACTTCAGCATCCAATGCTCCTCTGCAGAAAGCTCAACATGAGAACTCCAAAATGAAAACATACCACTACAAGTCCGTAGAGCAAGAACTTACACAAGAAGAAAAAGACAAGTGGATGCCACTGAGTATTCACATATTAACAAAATTTACATCCATCAATCCCAACAAAGTTCAGGATATTATCTGATAATAACAGTATAAATAACAGCAATAATAAAATAAATTAACCACAAATTATTTGTTAGTAGTGTTTGTTGTACTTGAGTTGAACTTAAAAACAACATTGACCTACCGAAACTCCTCAACATATGAGGACGGAAGTTCATCATCTCTTGCAGGTCTCACTGCCCTACAAGCCTGAACACAGACCAGCCAAAGGATGACAATTAGACCAACAAAAGGATGACAATTAAAGTATGTATAACCTCCTTACTCAAAGATACTATATACAAATATCATAATTAGCTAAAGTCCATTTAAATGGAATAAGAAACTTTCAACCATAAAAAAATAATAAAAAAATTATTCACCTTATCAAGAGATAAATTCAAAACCATCATAGCATAGGATGGGTTTCAGCTGGGCAGCACAACCCCCTGAATAAAGGTCATCACCTTGCAATATCATGCCATTTTAAATTTGAACTATCGTTCTCAACTGATCCATCTGGATGGTGACTCATTTGGTAGAGTTACTGATGGAGCAGCTTCTAGGCTTGATTCCAACCTTCATTTTCCACAAATCACACTCCATGTTACCTTTTGGCCAGGGTTGCCATTTTTTATCGATATGATCTAAGCTCTTTGAAAACTGATATGTGCACACATGAGGTAAGCCTGCTTCTAGTTGTTCTTATTTGCAGGTCAGATAAAAAAGCTGTGGACCGCACACTGTTTATCTTGTTGCAAAATATTTATTTGCAGGTCCAATAGAAAACTGTGGACTACACACAGTTTATTTCTTTACAAAGTATACATTAGCAGTTCCTTAAGAAGTGGAAAGTTTTCCTATGAGGTGGATTTTCATAAGTTAAGAGTTGTTCTGCCTTTGTGTCAGTAAAGGGCAGGCTGGATACCACATAGTTTGCTCATTTCCTTCCAAATAATGAAGAATTAGAAAGCAGCCTTGTTGAAATCAACACGCTTCCATTTTCTCGAACCTGGCCTGAGCTACTGGAGAAGCGCGAGGAATGTAGTCTGGAACTAGATTTCTCATCTCAGACTTAGGTCCCAAATGTAAATCTGAAAATCAGAGATATCTAGAATGATATCATGTGCTCCAGATAAGGTAGAATGGATGTCTCACATCAAATATATTAATCATTAAACACATATAATGTGAAGTTCAGTAGCACATTGTTCTTTAGCCTAATCAGTGTTTTTCTGAAATCTAAACCTTCAACCAGTTAGTTAAATATGTAATCAAATGATCTAGTGACTTTGATCACTTCGATTAACCTTGTAATCAAATGATCTAGTGACTTTGATCACTTCGATTAACCTTGTAATCAAATGATCTAGTGACTTTGATCACTTCGATTAACCTGGCATTAATTGTGTAGGCCCTTTAGATTAATATTTTTCTTCAAGTCAGAACTTTGAATGTTCACTGGTGATACATACAATGCTGATAATGGTTTGGAATGCAGAGATACATCGTTTTAGTAGTATCAATCATGCTTTTTATCAAGTTATAAAAGATAGCTTAGCGAAAACATTAGCTTACCAGGACAAGTTAAAAAATTTGCCACCTTGATTCTTTTGCTATTTGGCTGAGGGACACTCATCCCCATCTATTGATGAAAGTAGAGGGAAGGGAAGTTTGGTTTTCTTATATTTTTTTTTTTTTTTTCCCTTAAAAGCAACTTGGTCAATAAAGTCTCTAGATTTGTTCTACAACTTTTCAGCCTTTTGTACATGTTTCAAGACTTAGAGATTAGTAGAAAACGATGAAGATCATTAAGCAAATATATTCTGCAATTTGATATAACACTACATCAAATTAGAGGTCTTGATTTTCTCTGGTGTTTTCTCACTAGAAACAGCTTGTGATTTGGCATCAGTTGCCTGAGAAGATAAAGCTGCAGCTTTCTTAAATTGGATATTTCCTTCTTTTGATTGCTAGACATGTCAAATAGAAGACAAGCCTGAAAGTTATAAGATTGTTTTCTCAATCAAACTTACCCTTTTCTTTAGTTGGTCAATCCATACGATTATATTTTCATTCCTCTCATTGTTTTCAAGCATCAAGTATAAGATTTTACAGCTTGCAGCACACTATAGAAAGTGAGTGAGCTTGAATGTACCAGGGATGATGTTTTTGCTCAAATTACGGCTATTATATGAAACATACTGAAACCTATCATTATAAACTGCAACATAAATTATTTCACTTTTCATTAACAAGAGTTTCTCGGGCCCAAGTGATGAAAGTTTGGAAGCATATACTTAATTCCTCAGACTCGAGCAAACAATAACCTTTCTAGTTTTTTAGTTAAAGTGCTCACAGAAGGCACCTTTCAATCCTTAATTGCCAGGACTCAAGCAAACAATAGCCTTCCCCTTTTGAAGCAACACTCCGAAAAAAAAGTTGCTTAAACATCAATCATATATATATAAAATTTTCCCTTTTATTCTAGAGCTGAAAGTTTTCGTTAAAAACTGAAGCTACTCCCTTTTCCTTTTCTTCTGAAAAGCAACTAATGCTAGTCTATAGTATCAAAATATACAGCCTGCATTTTACCAGAGGAGAATGGGGTTATTCAGCCATGACAATCAGTTGTCTACTCCTCTCCACTAACATTGACGCATTGCTAAGATGAAGTGACGGGAATTTGTAACCCAGTCTCTTGTCAGCATGTTGATTAGACAGCCAACATATAGGATATTTTTAGCAAAAGGTGTACCCCCATCAATTGTTGTTATGAGAGGCTCCCTTCCCTTGGAATAGGAGATGCAGAGCATTCGTCTCCCTCATCTATGTAATTCTTTTCTTGCATTTTAGTAACTGGAGCAATTTAAATCATAAAAATGAAAGACAGACTTGCATAAAAATGAACAACAGGTGGCTTTACTTGTTTGACATGGTCAACTGTAGCAACTTGACAAGTTCTTGGTTCAAGGTAGTGAGTGTCATCAAGCTCCCCAAAAGTTGTTACGAGTATCTGCAGCGACAATGCAAACATAACTAATCGATGCTGTGAGGCAACATTATTTTACTGAAGCAAATTTGAAACAGAATAAAACCAAAGAAAATTTTGAAAGAACATTCCTCAAGATTTGAGCACCTCTAGACTATTGTTGTTAATAAATGGAGGTTAATGAACTAAACACTGCCAATGAAGGATCTGCTGAAAATTAACCTCCAAAGTTTCGTCGACATAATTTTCTCACAAATAGAGGTAATTATTTCGAGCTAACAACACAACGAGTCAAACATCCAATAACAACCACCGAAAACGAAACCTGAGATCGAGTAACTCACATCGCTCGTTCTGTTTGGTAATTCCAGGGAAATCAGATGTGCTTTGTTATAGAGCGGAAAAGCTTCGGAGACAGCCATCTCGTAGACGTCCTCATCCATCAGAACGGACCGAATGTCTACATATCCAGAACCAGCAGCGTTCAGACGAAGAAACGAGAACGGGACAGAAACGAAAAAAAAAAAAGCACGCATACCTTTCGCAATGTACTGAATTTCTCCGGTGGGAGCATGTGTGAGAAACCATTTCGCCATTTCCTTCTTCTCTTTGACAGTGAGGTCTGGCTGCGGGTAATCGTCGTCGGCCATGGCGGAGGAGGAGGAGCGGACTAGATCGGGTTCCGTTCCCGCCCTCTTCTTTAGCGGGCGTCACACGTCTTCGTACAGTGACCACTACCCTTGTAGTCGTGCACGGTAAGAAGAAAGAAATGCCAGCTGTTAAGCGACCCATGCCAATCATCCTTCCGGCCGCAATCGAGAGCTGAGTCGAGGAGTCTGGGTAACTGTATATGTCTGACGTGGAGTCCGAGTAGGCAATATCTAGACTATAATTCCAGTACGACTTCTAATGGGCCAAGGTGCCAGGTCAGCAAAGGCATGTTGTCATGGCCCACGGCGCCAAGGTAGGACAACTATGTAATCGTGGGCCACGGTGCCAAGGCAGCAAAATAAAGTAATAATGGGCCATTGTGCCAAGTCAGCCAATGTTATCATGGCCCACGGTGCCATGGCAGAAAACCATGTCACTACATTGGCCCACGGTGTTAAGGCAGCAAAACTATGAGAGACCTCATAATGGGCCAAGATGGTCCATTGTGAAACTATGGGAGCCCCATTAATGGCCATTGTGAAACTATGTGAGAATCCTAGGGGTGGATTTGAGCCATCCGAACATATTTAAGTTTGAGCTCGAGCCAAATAAAAATTGAGCCAAGCCCGAGCTTCTTGCGAGTTGGCTCAGCTCAAGTCCACGCCCATGTGAGACCCATTAATGGCCCATAGTTCAGGAGGGAAAAACAATATCAATAATGGGTCACAAATGAAAAAACAGAAGCAGTGTTGCAATGGCCCACGGTGTCAAGACAGCAAAACTAGGTCACACTCGCCCACGGTGCACAAACTGAAAAGCAATGTCAGCCCATGGACAGCAAAATTGTGCTTCTATTGGCCAGTGGCTTCCCTGAAATGGGCCGCATGGATCCAACATATATCTCAAAAGCAACAAGTGAAGTGGGATATGTGCCATGGAATGTTGATCCAAGATATATGTCTCAAAAAACTAGAAAAATAGTTCGTCAGTTCCTAGAGAATTGCATGCAAGAATAGATTCCATAGAGTATACAATTTGAACTGCAGCAAATCCTGAAGACCAAATTAAGCTGCAGTAGAGCTGTAGTACGTGTAGAAAACCAGAAGCTTCCACCTCCATCGTTGTCGAGAAATAAATAATAGAATTAGGCAAGAGGGAGATCGAGGTCTAAACGAGGCCAAGAGAGAAAGGTCTAAACCAGGAGGGATCGAAAGAGAGAAGACAGAGAGAGAGAGAGAGAGTTCAGGCGCTTTTTTTTCAGTCATTGCACACCTGTCTCTTATGCAGGCATGCCCCTATTGGTTGTGCATACCGGTATTCACATTTGCGGTATATTTAGGGCCGTTCACTAGAACCCGGATCTCGCCAAAATGCAGTGTGAAAATCCCAGTAACCTCAAGACGTGTATTTAGAAGTGCACTTTCAGAACTTCCTGTGAACTTAAACGTGAGAGCAGGAGTGTACTTACACCCGAAGACTGGTGTAATGACACTTAACGTTATACTTATAAGTAAAAGACACAACAGAAATTTGTTATCGCAGATCGGAACCAATCGTTCCTAATCTGCGGGGCATTCGGCCCAGGGTATCAAAATCCACTAGAAAGAGTATTACAGTAATTCAACAGAATAACTTACAGTAATAAGTTCTCCTCCCCTCAAGGATTCGAACAGTAGCCTCTTCCTAGTCTAGCTTCCTGTCAACACACTTCTACAGAAGCTCTTCGATACCCACACACTAAGTCTCCCCTTTAGTGTGATCCCTATCACCGGGGAATCTCTTTCACGAAGGCTTCTCGGGATGAGAACACCTATTACAATGGTCAATTGCTTCTTGGAAAGCTAGTAGACCCTTAATCGCCTTCAAAGATCAAACATACAACAAACAAAACATACAACCTTCAAGATATGAACGCCAGAACCTTTTTCCTCATTGCTCCCCTCAAACGCGTCTCTCCTTAATACTTTCGTTAATCTCTGCGTAACCCTAGACCAGCACGTATTATGCTTTATATACCATTAGGGTTTAACAATCTATCTTGCTGTCTTTCAGCCCAATGCATCTTGTATGGCTTACTTTCCTATCCCAACTAGGAAACTTAATCACCTTTATCCTTGGTGATAACATATGCTGATTTCTTTCCTATAGAGTCTAGGAAACTCAATCTCCCACGATTAGGCAACTCAAGATATTCACAATATATTGTTGACCTGGTCAAACCTCGGGTTTTGTCATAAAAACAGCCAATACGGCTTCTATGCACTAACAATCTCCCCCTTTGGCTCTTTTTTGACAAAAACTTCATGATAACCTTGACCAGTACACATCACAACCACTACTCCACATACACTCTGAAATCAGCTATATCACAAATTCTTTGATGAACCTAATCCATACATACCATCAGCAGATCCATACATACCATCAGCAGATCCATACATACCATCAGCATTATAACCTGATCCATACATATCATCAACATTGGTTCATCTCCATTCTGAAGTTCATTGCATCTAAACTGAGTTCCATGATTCTTCAAGCATACCAATATTTTAAGAAAGCAGATTCAACAATCAAAAAGCCACACATCATTCATCTATCCACATCACATCAGTACTTCACACATAGCAAGCACCAGCTAAATCATCCATCTCCAACTCATAGATATCAAAAGAAGAAGACTAACACAAACACACAAACAGATATCAAACGGGGTCACTATGATCAGCCAAGCTTCTGTTTCTCCCCCTTTTTGTCAAAAAAGATACAACTCACGGATCCTCTATTGTGAGGAGGGAGGCTGATTGGTCTTGGAAATGAGATATTTGATAAGTCTCATCTCATTCTTAAGAAAGGTCTGGCGACGAACTAAATCATCCATCTCCCTCTTGACACCCTGCAATCTCCATTGCAAATAATCAACAATCATCTGATCAGCTGAAATACCTGAGGACGAAGAGCCCTGATGCACAGGACGTGCTGAAGAGGAGCTGATCTGAATAGCATCACCCAATGATGGAGGGGGCATAAGCACTGAAGCCGATGTAACCGGCAACGGAAGCACTTCTGAGTGAGTATCAAGATCCTCATGCACAGACATATCCTCATGAAGCTCATCTCGCAAGATCGAAGGTGCCTCGGATATAGACACAAACAAAAAGCACACAAGACAGGCATAGGTGTACCGACCGGCCCCGATTGCACTTAACGGTACAGATGTGGGCGGAGAAAGCATCTCACTGCTACAAATCATCGCCTCCCGGTGGCTGAGCCAGATCACCCTCTGCAGGAGTGGAAACCATATCAGTTCGGATACCTGTTTCAGTAGTCGAAAAGCTTGTCTTGTTGCGTAGCTTTTTTTTTTTACTGTGGACCGGGATCAACTCTGTGAGACCAACTGATTTTTGCTTGTTCAAAATGCCGTGAATCAACGATGGGAAAGTGAGACACCCCTGCTTATCTGTCTGCTCAGAGACTTTGACAATCTGTTAAAAAATCCTCCCACTTAGATCTAGTCTCTGCTCCTTGCCTATTCTGTACAAAAAATCCAGCATACTTTTGTGTACAGTCCCTCTATGAGTGGTAGGTATCCAGTTCCAAATTGCAATCTTGTGTAAGGCCGAATACTTTGGAGTTAATTTCGAGGCCGGAAAGACATGAGAGGCTGGCCACATATGAATTTGTCCACCGGTCAGTTCCTTCAACATACTCTCATCACCCGTCTCTTCTGGCGCAGTGTGACACAACTGAATTCCAAGGTAGTCCGAAATCTGGGAGACCCCAAACTCATACCAGTGTCCTCTCACATACACTTGACAGTTTAAGCTCTGTCGTGGTCTGTTCAAATTCGCATAAAACTCCTGAACAACCGAAGGTGAATACGGTCCAATATGAGTGACCGTGTGCATGAAACCAAGATTCTCAAGCAGTGGAATAATTATTTTGAATTCATCTAAGTTCAGCTCTCTTTCAGGACGAAATTCCTTCTTGATAACAGTTAGAAACCGCTTCTCTGCAGCTGCATCTGCAAATTTTGCATTTTTTGCTTTGGCTGAAGACTTTGCCTTCTTCTTACCCACTTTTCGGTCGGTGTTCGTCGATTTTTTCAGCAGCCTGTGAAACCCCCTTTCCTCCGAACGAACGAGTAAGTCTCGTCTTTAATCCGCCTAACGCCTGAACTAGCTTCGAACAGCAGATTGACCTTCCTCTTCTTTTAATTCTTCTTCGTCTAGTCGAATGGGTGACTCACTTGTGCACATTTACCCGTGACACCTCTAAACCTTTGTAACATTGTGGACTCTCAAGGCGTGCTTTCCATTCCGACTGAATAGCCTTACGCTACATAGGGATTATAAGGGGCAGGCCATCCTCTTCTTCTTCACTGCTCTCAACAATTCTTCTCATAGGGTTTTGCGGTACACTTTTGTGTACTGTCCGTTTGTGTGATACAAGGGCATCAAGGAACTGTTTAATCGTAGTATCGTCCTCCATCAACCCACGCTCCTTTGCCTATGACGATCTATCAACACCCACGGCCAATGTCTCCAATGAAGGCGCCATCGATTTCTCATGAATGACGTCTTCTTCATAATTCAAAGAAGATACAGAAAATGACGAGGGAGTAGATGAACTCGTACCTTGGCTATTGCTTGGCGAGGCTGAATCGTCAGTCAGTATTGCCATTGTGAGAGCGCGACTTCATGGTAAGTTTTCCCCTTTGTCGTCCTTCCTCCCGAAGTTCGAACTGTAGTTTCGAACTCGAAAGACAAAATCACACTTTTAACTTTACCTTTTCACTTTCCCGAAAACAAAAAATCGTTTTTTTTTTTTTTTCTTTTCTATTCCTTTTTTTTTTGTCTCTATTTTTTTTTCCAGTGTACTTACATGTTTAAGTACACTACCTGGTACTCTTTTAAAAACAACATAACCCCAGAGCTCCACGAAGGAACTCAAATCTCTTTGCATCCCGACTCTTTGTAAACATGTCTGCCAGCTGATTCTTTTTCTTACCTCTAGTTTTCATCCCATCATTTACATTTCCAATTATTGCATCACTGGATGATTCATCTCAGTATTCTTATAGATGGTGTCTTTTTTTTTTACCGCAACACTTTCCCCGGATTTCTATAGTATATACTCTTATATCTTCTCGGGGCGCACCTTCATATGTATGCGGGAACTCAGATCGACTGTTCCTTTTTCCCTGGATCAGGAGAACATGTTCTTCCTCATCTCCTAACACCCGAGGACCTTCGGTTTGGTCGGCTACTTCCACATTCACAGTTTCAATGACGTGTTTGCATTCTTCAAAAATACTCTGTATGCATGACTATTCCTGGAGTAGTCTACAAAAATCCCTGCCATACTCCTGGAATAAAACTTTCTTAACTGTTCACGATCTCTGAGAACATGACATCTGCTGCCAAACTCACGAAAGTAATGTACCTTGGGTTTCCTTCCTTTCCACCGCTCATATGATTGTTTGTGAGTAAGATACCTGAGATGTACCTGATTGCACACAGTCTCAATGGCTCCAGTTAGAGTAGGCAACCCTCTAATAGCTCCATACTTTATCAGAACCCCTGGAGTGTATATGTCCAAGACGCTTATGCCACGCTTGAGCAAGTGTTCTCTCTAGTGTAATACGACAGCGATGCGATGAATTATCTTGTAACGGTTATCACTGTCCTCTTTCCTTCCAGTACAAAGATGTTTTCTTCATCCAATACCTTACAACCATCTTTAGTAAAATTCACATATAAGTTCTGGTCGCGACAAGCCGGTCGATACTTATCAAGTTCGCTTTCAGCCCATCAACCAATAGCACATCCCTTAACTTTGGAAGTCCTTGAACATTCAAATCACCTCTTCCAATTACAAATCCTTTTCCCCATCTCCAAAGGTAACTTGTCTACCATTTTTTTTTTCTGTAGATTTGTAAGGGACTCAACATTTCCTGTCATATGTCTAGAGCAGCCACTATCAAAATACCATATTCCATCAATGTTTGTTTTTCCTCGCAAATGATGAGCAGCAAACAAACTAAAATCTTTCTTTACCCAGACCAGATTTTGAACACTAGACTTAACTCCTTTAAAGTTTTCATGTCTTCTTGAACTCTTTGTAACTTGTAGCAATAAGGTCTCGATATGACCATAGACCCCACAGAAATGACATGTAGGAATGAATCTTCTAACCTGTTTATAACTAGGTTGAATATGAGCTGGTTTGCTGAGATGAACTGGCCCCACTGTATCTCAGTCCATGTTTATTGTCCATTCTTGTCTCTTGAGTCAATATCTCATCCAATTGATGTTTGCCTTTGTCAAACTTCACCCAAATCTCCTTTGCCTTTCTTAGTTCTTCTTCTAGTTTCTGAATTTTCTCCTCTTTCTCATTTACTCCCTGTTTCAGCAAGTGGTTTTCTTCATTTAAGGTGCAGGTCTGATCTCTCAACAGATCTACTTTCCTCTCTGATTCTTTGGCTTCTTCCTTTTTTCATCAAGTTTCGTTTCAGCATGACTTTCTCCCTTTCCGAACTACAACTTGCTCTTTTAGGATGTTAATACTTTCAAGAATCCCATCCCATTGCTTGATCATGTTCTGTCTTTGTTTCCATATCATCATCATCATCTGTTTCATCTTTCTGAAACAATTGAGATGTCGATATTCTTCTTTGCTCTGGTATTTCATTATTCAATTTGGTATTAGCGGTGAAGGCCACATAATTACATTCTTCATCTCTGAAGTCTTTCATTGTCGTCACTCCTAGTAGCCACAAATGACTTTTTTTTTTTTTTTCATATAAGTAGGACACTCTATTTGGATGTGTCCCCTTCCTCCACATTCATAACATGTTATACTTTTGCTCTTGGTCTGCTGACTCAAAACCACCTTCTCTCGATTTTTCCGTCTCGAAGAAAAATTCTTCTTCTTGCTTTTTTCGATATACTTGTTAAATCCTTTAGCCGAAAGGACACTTTTGCATCTAGCTTGGCTAGAGTAATGGTGGGGATATCGACTCCTGAGTTGACTGAGTCACCTCACATCGGCACGAAGTCTGAAGTGCTACACTATCTTTCTTAACCTCTCTTCTTGAATTACTTGACTCTTCATTCATCTCAAATGTTTTCAAAGACCCAATAAGTTCATCCAAGGTCATATCATTTAAAGACCTATTTTCTTCTATAGCAATTCTTTTCATCTTAAATTTTGAAGAGAGTGAACGAAGTACCTTTTTGACGAAGTCGATCCCGAGGTATCCTGTCTCCCAGGTTGGCGTGACCGATTTGCAATGTCTCTGATCTTACCTTCAAATTCCAAGATCGTCTCATCGTCTCTCATCCGCATGAGCTCAAACCGGGTCATCAGCATCTCGTAGCTTGATCAAGACGTACACTTTCGGTTCCCTCATAATGTACCTCCAAGTATCTTCCATGCTTCTTTAGCCGTGGTGCATGCATGCAGACACCGCCCCTGAATCGCTCTTCATCGATTCCTCCAAAGATGGCATTCAGCGCTTTGGAATTGCAGTTTGCTAATCTCTCCTCCACATCATTCCATTCGCACTAGACTTTAAAATTCTCTTCTTATGCGCACCTTCTCCAACTTCAACCGTAGGAGGTTCCCATCCGTCTTCAACAGACCGCCGGGCTCTTTTCGTCCCCGAGCCTTGATATAGATTCTCATCTTTGCTTTCCAGTAGGCATAGTTTGTTCCATCAAGCAAAGGTGGTCTTGTGTTTGACGCCCCTTCCTTATGATAAGCTGCCATCTTCCTTCACGACAGGTTTGTAAAATCGTTTATCTCCAAACTAACTGAGCCCGCTCGATACCACTTGAAAATCCCGGTAACCTCAAGGCGTGTATTTAGAAGTGCACTTACAGAACTTCCCGTGAACTTAAACGTGGAGCTAGGAGTGTACTTACACCAAGACTGGTGTAATGACACTTAACGTTATACTTATAAGTAAAAGACACAAAGAGAAATTTGTTATCGCAGTTCGGAACCAATCGTTCCTAATCTGCGGGGCATTCGGCCCAGGGTATCAAAATCCACTAGAAAGAGTATTACAGTAATTCAACAGAATAACTTACAGTAATAAGTTCTCCTCCCCTCAAGGATTCGAACAGTAGCCTCTTCCTAGTCTAGCTTCCTGTCAACACACTTCCACAGAAGCTCTTCGATACCCACACACTAAGTCTCCCCTTTAGTGTGATCCCTATCACCAGGGAATCTCTTCATGAAGGCTTCTCAGGATGAGAACACCTATTACAATGGTCAATTGCTTCTTGGAAAGCTAGTAGACCCTTAATCAGCCTTCAAGAACAAACATACAACAAACAAAACATACAACCTTCAAGATGTGAACGTCAGAACCTTTTCCTCATTGCTCCCCCTCAAACGCGTCTCTCCTTGATACTCGTTAATCTCTGCGTAACCCTAGACCAGCACGTATTATGCTTTATATACCATTAGGGTTTAACAATCTATCTTGTTGTTTTTCAGCCCAATGCATCTTGTATGACTTACTTTCCTATCCCAACTAGGAAACTTAATCACCTTTATCCTTGGTGATAACATACGCTGATTTCTTTCCTATAGAGTCTAGGAAACTCAATCTCCCACGATTAGGCAACTCAAGATATTCACAATATATTGTTGACCTGGTCAAACCTCAGTTTTGTCATAAAATAGCCAATACGGCTTCTATGCACTAACACAGTGTAACCAAACCCAATCCCCTGAGTGCCCCCGAGCATCGAGCCCGGATCCACTGGCCAAAATGCAGTGTGGCCAAAGCGAATCACGGGGCGCCCAGACACGGAACTGCCCGTGCGGGGCTTGGGGGTGCCCCGTGATTCGCTTTGGCTACCTGCATTTTGGCCCGCCGATTCGGGCTCCCGAGCACCGCACTTGGGAATTGGGTTTGGCTACGCTGCATTTTTGCCAGCGGATCCGGGCACCACACCCAAGATTAGGATAATTAGTATTAATTGAACAGAGCTTAGAGCTCCAAAGTCCAAACGGTACAAGTGAAAAATGTTCATGTATGATAATTAATAGGATAAAAACAAACTGATCATCTAATTAATTAATAGCTAGCCACATCATGATGATTTTCCAATATATATTATTAATTCACACGAGTCTGCGTGCAGTTCCATTAGTATATGGTGGAGCCGAAGAAGCAATATTTCATCTCATGCAAAGCAAACTAATTACTCATTCACGTAAGAGAAGAGTACTACTGGCTGGCTTAATTATTATAAGAAAGAAGTAGAAATACTACTTGTTACACTTGAGTAGATGAAAGAAATTAGAGAAAAGACACTTGGAAACTACATAAGCTTCATGCATTCACGTAATTAACTAACTTCAATGATCTGGAGCAGAACCCTAGCTTGCAGAATATATAGTAGTAGATGACCATATATATATAGAGGAGCATTAACCTATCATATGAGGGAATTTGTGAAGTACTCTCCTCAACAACAAGTGATGAATTAAAGAGCCCTGGCTTGTCTTAGCATAGGGACCAAGGAGCCACCGAGGTGGAGAGACATGACCCTATCGGTTGTGCCCACCAATTGGCCGCCGATGAAGACGACCGGCACCGCCGGCCTCTTCCCGATCAGCTTGATCAACACCATCTCCATCTCCCTCCCGCTCGGATCTTCGTCCAGCTCGTGCACCGTCGGGTTCGCCCCCAGGTCGAAGAACAGCGTCTTCACCGCATGGCACATGCAACATGAGCTCAAGCTGAAGATCAGCACCGGGTGCTGCGAAGCCATTGCCAATATCCTGTCCATCTTCGCAAGCTCACTCTCGCTAGGTCTACACCAAAATGACTAGCTACCCGAAGTTAGTAAGCCTCTTTCCAACTAATTAATAAACCCCACACAAGATAATACTACTGAACTACCATATGTAGAAATTTTAAAGAGAGAATTACCGGCTTACGGCAGCTAGGAGGTGCAAAAGATCACAAAAGAAGGGTACTTCCGATCGATCTCGAGAAGGGGATCGATAGAAGTTGTGATCGGTGCGATGAAACTGAACTTGGACAATCTGAGGAATTTATAGGCCGAGGGGGGGGGATGGGATGGGATTCCTTCGTTGAAATGGAATGAGTCAAAAAAAGTATAGTTCAAGGGTGGCTTTATTCTTTCCGGCGATGCATGAAGATTGAAGTGTTTCAGTTTATCAGGGGGGAATACAATGCAACATGTGTGTGGAACTCCCTCAGCCGTCTGTCAGTGTCAGCTCCGTCCATGGAGAAGAGAACTCCGCCACAGGAGGAAAAGCCTTTGGAACCCCAGAAATTATTAAGATTCTTGTTGATCAGAAGGACCCCTGATTGAATTTCTCTTCTTCATATCTTATTGTTTAAATTCCATGATTTGCCAACCGTGTTTTCACTGGAAAATGGCTTAATTTGTATGGTTTTTAATACAGGTTTCGACAAAATCCCAGTCACCATACTTTCTACAAGAATCTTGGAGAAAAAAGGTAGGGAAAAAGGCAGGAAAAAAGGCAGGATTAGTCTCATTATCATATCAACCACCATATTCTCAAAAAAAAAATCTTTTTTCCCCAACGCCGAAAATGAAAAATTGTCAGTTATATGTCAATTTCTTACAAAAGGTGTTTGCCTAACAACATCTCCATTTTTTATTTATATTTGTGACTCCACTGAGTTGAAGGCGAGTCGAACGAGTCAGCTCAAATTTTCGAGTCCGATCGGACGAGCTCAGCTTCGAACTCAATCAGTTTGTTAACCCTCCAACAATGAGGTTTCACAGAGTAAGTGTGCAATAGATTCAAGCAGAGGATCAGAGTGAAAAATCAAAGATCAGCTCAATATTCTAGCCTTGATCTCTTGTAATAAGCTATGGAGTTAGCCAAACCGACCCGACTTGGATTAATTTTCAGGTATCAGAGTGAGTTCGAATAGGACTAAGGCAGTTGTGATCCCCATAGGAAAAGAGAACTGAGAGAAGGTAAAGTAAGATTCGAGGGAGGCAGTCATGTGGTGGTTTTGGGTGGGTAGCGATGGAGATTCCCCGGCCGGGGTAAATGGATCAGTGGTGGTGGCGACGGACCACATAGCACATGCAAGTATGAGATCCCTTTGAGGTTTGAAGTCCAAGGCTTCCTCGAGTGTCAGCCAGCAGAGAAAAATATTCCTCCATTCGCTGATCTCCCTCGATCAAAAGCAGCTCATTACAGTGATTCCACTCTGCAACTTGCTGCAGCAGGGACCCTCCTCGAATATGTGCCTGCCTCCTCTGCTCTCCCCCAGTTCCCCCTTCTTTCGCATTTAAATGCAAATATCAGCCTCTCTCCAACATAACAGTAGCTATGTAAAAAATAATGTTTTAAAAACCTGATTCGCCGTCAAACCAATAATATGTCCAGTTTTGGTCGAACCTGGTTAGACCCAGGTTGGGCCAATGGTTCTTCTATTGAATATTATACCCAATATTTTAAAAACCAAACTGGGCATCAAAGGTTTTGGTCTAACCTGGTTAGACCCGATTGGACCAACGGTTCAACCATTAAATATTATACTCTTTACTTTATATATATTTAAACTTTCTATATATAAAAAAAAAAAAAAATAGAGTTGATTATAGTGAACTGGATCGAGTCAATAAGAACTGGACTGGCCACCAATTCCGGTTTAACTTGGTTGCCCGGTTCGGTTTAAAACAGGTAAAGAGGCTTTATTTAGTAAGTCTTCATATTTTGGTTGAACCAAGAAGATCAGGAACAACCCGAAAGAGAAGGATTCTTTGGTCAAGCTGATAGATCAGCTGCCTTTCTTTAGCTTTATGGAGAGGGAACCAGCGGCAGCCAGGGCCACCAATGTTATGGGAGAAGAAGAGATCCGGTTCCTTTTTAAGTGTTGCAGTTGCTGGGGGGGGTGCCAATCATCTTGTTATATGCCCAGCAATAATATGGGGGGGGGGTATCCACAATGTGGGAGGTCTCGAGGGAACCTCCTTTTCGGAGGTCTGACCAAGATGTTACAGTTTTGTCGTCATCAGTTGAAAGTGGGTTGTTGATGATTGAAGCCACCTGCAACAACAAACTCTAATGCTCTGCTCCCTTTCATTTCCCTTAGAAGATCTTCGTAATTAATTAGGAGGTCTATGATAATTGACTTTGATTGTTTAAGGCTCATTTGTGTAAACCAACGCTGAGTAGTTTATTTTTGTGCAATTTATTTGGTGGGTTACACATGAGATGTAAGCCATCTCTGATGTGAAAATACTTGTAAAAGATACACCTATAGAATCTATAACATTATAGAGATATATTTACCTATTCTTTTCTTGGAAAGACAGAGAGAGAAAGCAGCTTACAAATGAAACAGATGACCTTTTTCGGTCAAGGATTTACTATTTTGTACTCATTCAGTTGAGCTTCGTTTTTGGAAAATCCTTGGTTCCAGTAGTTGCATCTGAACCCCCAACTGGCCAAACCTCCGGGCCTCTGGAAATCTTCTTTGGCTGCCTGTTGGGTCATCCAACCACTTTTGAGAACTCGGGCAACCTGTTCAATTTGTGGCAAAATGAAAGAGGCTGCAAAATAAAGCTCAATTTAATCAAATTCCATACATTCCAATGTTAGTTTTCAAAACTATTTCGCTTTTACATATATGCCAAAACAAAGTATAGAGAACAAGCAAATAATACCCTGCAAGCACCACCTGCCTGCTTTGACAAATAGAAGTAGAGAAGGAAAAACCCCAGCCATCTTAACCTTCCTTTAAAGAATCAAAGAGAGACAAAAAAGGCAAAATTCCCAAGCAAAGGTCATCAATTCAAAGCATAAACCAACTTAATATACAGAAAGCGCCTATGCCAAAATCACTTCAGCATGCTATCTTTGCAAGACAGGAGAATCTCTGGCTGAATTATCTTAGTTAGCTAGTTAGTTTCTCCTCATGCTTCAATTTTCACTCAAGTGGCAAGAGTGCTCACGGCAATAGCTCTGAACTCGAGTTGTTGCTGCATGGACTTGAGTCAGCAGTTTCAAGACAGGTTCACATCCTGGGGCATCTCCAGTTCCTTTTTGCTTTCAACAGCAACTAACTACCAGCACCGGACAACAACATCAATTAGCCTTCAACTGTAGGATCTCTTTCACAGTCCTCCGGCGGAAGTACGGCATATGTTCCTGAATAAATAATATAATAATCAGATCAAACGCAATTCAAAAAGTGAACAACTCGCATGAATAGATTTCTCCATAAAAACAAAGTTAGCGACCACAAAAAATGTGCCTGTCACATCAGATGCCCATTAAGATAATACATATCAGCGTTTTAAGGTGCAACTAATCAATTTTACTCCACAAACATGGAGATCTATCTAAAGGAAGTCCACAATTAGGATCGTATCCCAAGACCAACTTAAGAACTAGAATTTACACTCAACAAGCATCTGACTGACCTGACTGAAACAAAGGTCCAAGCCACGGCTGTAGAAATCTGCATACTTAATCATGAACATGCCACAATCCCACCTGTTGAGATAAGAATAAACTCTTCATTATTCTCACATAAACATTTCCATGATTCTTCTATTGTCTGAAACAAATAGGCAGGTCTCACTAAAAGAACAAAAAGCAAGGGGACACAACAGAAACTCCAACGTTCTTTGGTTCATATTGAAATAAATAACTGCAATACAATATCAAAAAGCCACCAGACAGATAGGAGAATTCATCATTAAACAGATAATTGAACAAATCCAGTCGTACTAACCCAATTGATAAAGAGAACCTGACTTGCTCTTAAAAGAAAAATAAAAAGCAATTTACTTTGACATGAGATACTTCAACAGAGCACAAGAAAGTTGAAAAATCTTACTGAATCCTATTTCTTTTGAATTTGAAATATCTTGATCATTGTTTTATCCAACAAAATTATTAAACTCTATTCCATATTAAAAATATAAAATATCAAAACAAATTAAGGAGGCAACAAAAAGAAATACCCATTTTGTTGCTCTGGAAGATCTTCAACAAACTCTTGCTCCCACGAACTGACATTTATATCCTTATTGCTCTTATCCTTGGCTTCGTCCACCAAATATTTAGCCTATGGTACTCAAAAACAACAAATGAGCAAGAATCAGTAAAAATTTTAAGCACGCTACTGTACCTGAAAAACATGTTTACCATCCAGTATTTTCCTGTCTGAGTTTGCCATTTGTTTTTTCTTCTTAATAATTATCTTTCACATGGTATTAAGAAGGAATACTTTAGCAACTAATATGGTACCAATTAAATGTGCTCTGAACCAGACACAAACTAAAATTCAAAAAAATAAAATAAAAAATTGAAAGATAAATATAAACAGGGAACAAGTGACTCATGGATTTTACACACACATGCAACAGCATTTAAAGATAATCAATCTCATCCAAAAGAAGTAACAACCATAGAGCTTAACAACTCCAAGCGAAGAAAAGACATCCAACTCCAATAACCAGATTCTATACCATATTGCCAGCTTAATATAGTTTTTTGACTTCCTTCCCAAGCCATGGTTTGCTAAATCAGCAGATGATATACAATGGCATTTATGCTTCATAAAATAGAGATCTGAAGAAGTAGATGCAGTAAATTTCACAGGTAAGTATCAGGAAGCAGAATTTCGAGAAACTGTCTACAAATTCTTTCTGAACGTGAATGTATAATAAATGTCACAAACTCGTTTAAGCAAACCATGAAAGGTACATGCATGTCCTCTCAAACCAATTTTTATTTCTTCATTGGTTACAATTAACTCAATCTGTTAAGAACAACATGCCACTAAATATCTCTTTTTCATACTCAGTCATACATGAAAATTTTCTTTGAGGGAGCAATCATACATGGAATAGAACTGTGGAACAAGAAACGAGATAAGAAAAAATAAAATACCAACATGTACATGTCTAACAAGCCTCATAGAAGTATTGCGCCCATGCACAATTTTCCCAATGATACAGAAAAATTACTCAGCTGGTAAATGTTAAACAAATAAAAGTGTCTCAAGAACCTCAAAAATTTGGTGTAAGTCCTTTACAATTGAGGACTAGAGCCCCACCTCAGCACCATCATGGCATATCATGTTATACTAGAGCATCCGCACCTTGACTAAAACAAACATGTAACCACTTAACAACTAGCTTCTTAGGCTGACCTTTTTCGACAATGCATAACGCAATTTAACAGACTCAACTAACAACAAATAAACAATGAAAGCTCAAATCACCCAGCTAATAAAATCTCAAAACCTATGTAAAATACTTAAAATGAAAACAACACATACCAGCACATTAAGTACTCTGGAATCTCGACCGCCAAGGGAATCAAGATATTGGAACTTTTCATCCTTTACATTGATAACAGCCAGACACCAATGAACCTCCTTATGTATAGGGACAAATATCTGCAGGAAATCAGTCGATAAGTCAAGGCTCCAAGACCCAACATGTTCAACCAATCAATTGAAACCACGTTAAGGATATAGAAGGGCAAAATATCTTTACTTTGTCACAATCAAGAAGGCCGTACCCTATCTTCCTTTGCGTCGTCCATCTTCTGACAGCTTTGTAGTCATAACCATTTCTCCCACTGATCAGCTGGTAGTATACAATTCAACAAATAGCAATAAGGAGGTAATAAAAGTTAACAGCACACATGCAGATATCTGTCAATTACAATTGCATAAGTATGGTATACCATGGTGAAATCTTCAACTTTGAAAAAGCAAAACTCATTTTGCATTCTAAGATGACGTAATACATCTGTGAACAGTAGAGTACCAACCTTTTTGTAGAAGAAAGTATTGAAGAAGTGACAATTCAAAAATTTTGTGTGATTGCTTCTTTCCCGCTCTTTCAGCAATTCCAGATACAAATTTATGACCTGTAGACAAATTAATGCCAATCAGAATGAGAGCTTCACTGCTTCATCAGATAAAAGGGTAACACTTGATCCCAGAATGCTTTTACTAGTCCACTGAGGCCTGAGAGGGCTGGATAAAATATCTCTTTACTAATAAGTCCTTTTAGAAAACAGCCAAAGTATAAAGCCTCTTGTTATTCTTCAAGGAGTTTCTCCGTAAATGCCTTACTCAAGATAGGAAGTTATAATATCCCATCATCATGCAGTTGACATTAGTAACAAATAGACAGTTACTGTAAAATTATGCAAAAAGAAAACAAACAAGTACAAAAGTAAAAACAAAGGTTACCTCATCGTTTAACCAGGCACCTGGTCTCAAACACTGCATTTTTTCTCTGGTAATTTCTATATTTGAGCTCTCATGTACAACTAGTAGCTCCTGGCTGCATTTAAAAAAATATTAAAATAAGAGAATAAGATCAACCCCACTACTGTATGGACCACATAAAGAATTTCAAGTTCAAAATAATTACTAAAAATAATTATCAAAAACGATTCTACAATCACATATTATTTGATAGGATATTTATTACCTGTAAGATCCACAGAGGGCATGGGAAACATCCTCCTCTTCCTGTTCTGTAAGAGGAGTAAAGAGTTCTCGGGTAACATCCTGAATTTCAAACCAATGAGAAACATCAAACAAGGTAATATGAAAACACAGAAAATTTCTAACAGATGCAACAGCTCAGGTTCAATGTATGGGATATCAAATCGGAATATTTTAAGATATGACATTAAGGTTGCCTTCCTACCCTTTATGGAGATATTTTCCTAACTTTTTTATTAAAGAGTTCTTGTTTGTAAAGACCTCTTCAGGAGGGATGAATTGTTAGACACAAAAAGTTTGAAAGAGCACATTGCACTTAAAAAAAAAAAAGTATCAAGTTTAGTTATCATTATACAAAACATGATTTAAAGTTAAATTACTGAGACATCCTTCTGTTTAATTCAATAATAACATGCAAAAAAAAGTACAACAGATTAAGAAAAATTTGTAAACTACTAAAATGCCCTTTTGCACTTGTCATAACAAAAACTGCATAACCAACTAAAAGGATATATTATGGACCCACCAATTTGTAGGATCAATGAGTCTAAGATGCTTGAGTAAATGAAATTATACATGTCTTGGTATGATTTGTTAAGTGGGTGGCGCACAAGATTTATGAGCCTATATTAAAGGAAAATTCTTTAGAAATATTGACCATTTAGCTATGTATATCACATGAAATGATGTAATATTATCAAAGTGCATTTAATAGAAGAATACTTATTTTCTATAAAAAAAACAAAGAAGTTTCATTTTGTAGCCCAATAAAAGAACTAGTTCTCTTTTATAGAAGATGAACTCTTTTAAAGAGGAAACTAACAAAACACAAATCTGGATGCTAAATTGGCTCTCTAATAAAAGACATGTCAAACCTATGTGAATATTTCCAGGTTGAGAATTGGAAGGCTTGTCCATAATCAGATCATCTACCTCAACCCAGCGTTTGGTAGACAAAACAATTGCATTTCCCTTATTTAACTGGAAGACACTGCATTTAAATGTCTATATCAACTCAGTATAGGTAATTTTGCTGTCTCTTCATTGTTTCCCCTTATTTGAAGAATAAGATAGATCCTTGCTAATGCTAAAAAAAAATCAATAATTTATGAAATACAGGGATAACCAAAACACCAAAATGCTATTTATTAAACGTAATGATGGAGGTACCTGTGAATCATGGACTATGTGAACATGCTTTAAAGAGAAACAACATCAAACTGGCAAGTCCAGGCATTCATTGATTTCATAAAAATAGAATATGTGAATTATATCGATGTGAAAATGTTATAAAAGAATGGAGAACATCTATCAAGACTACATATTTCTTTAATAGACTTCATTTTTCACGCCTCACCAATGACACATCTCAGGATTTGGTTTGTTATCATGTTCCTAACCAACATAGTCGACAGCAAAGAATCACCTTTTCAGACAATGTGTAACTGCGAGGGATGGCAGCTAATTATGCAATCAGGCAATCAGTTAACCAAGCAGGTGGCACATAAATTGCAATAAGAGGGCAAGCATTAGCAAGAAAAAAAGTAACCCCGGGCACAGATAGCGGGAAGTAGCAGAAAGTTACCTCCTTGGCTTCTTCTGTTGGACGCTTGGAAAGTAACTTGAACGCAGACAACCTTTCCTCGTTTAGTCTGAGCTCAAAATCTATGTTATGCAATTTCTTATCTCGAAACCTTGAATTCTCAAGCAATGTTTTGTACACGGGTGTGTCATTTACTGTAACCCCCGCCACATTTTTGCCAGATTGAGACGGTACCACTTGCTTTGTTTCATCCCTATTCGGAGTTAATATTGTCGGATCCGATGCAGAAGGGGATGAAGGTTGGGAAGGAGAGCAAACCAATTTCGAAGATTGCCCCACATCATGCGGCCTTACAGGAACGAAATAACCTTCCTGCTTTTGAACTAACTGTTTATAGGCATCCACACTTAATCCTTCACATGTTACATCGTCCACGGACTTGTAGTCCACATTCGCTGGCTCAGTCACTGGAGCCTCTCGGTCGCGAAACCAAGGAATTGTACGCAGAGCATTACGTTTAGCTTGTTTGTACTGTGACAGAACGTTACCCATCTTATCAACTCCTTTACTTGCGAGAACTTGACTTCTCTCTGGCGGGGATTTCCTTTCCAAATGCAAAGAGCGGGAAAATTTTGAATTTCTCTGAGGAGCATGAACAAGGCGAGGCAACGGTGGAGGAGCGGGGAAGCTTTGAGTCTTAACAATGGAAATTCCGGAATTGTGCAAAACCGTTGGCTGGTCCTGCGCCGATGGCATCGAAGTCGTTCGAGCTTTTTTGGCAGGCGGAAGACTGATGGTGTAATCTGAATCAGACGATAACTCTGGAGGCAGAGAACAGCTCAAGGTGAAAACATCGGTGAAGGGCCTTCGTGTCTCCGTTAGCGCACCCATTCTACGTGATTGAGAATCCTTCGACCGCGATTACCTTCACAAATCTACAAGCTCTTCCCATCTAGCGGCTACCATAACATAAGGCCAAAATTGAAACTCCAAAGTATCCCACCGAGAGAAGAGAACCCCGCGCTTCGATTTTTCGAAACAAAGCGAACCCTAAGGTCCGGCAACCTCAAAACCGAAGATAACAGAAATGCGCAAGCCACCACAGAAAACCCGAAACCAAATAAGACTTCAAGGCATCCGGAATACGAACTAATTGGAAGGAAATTAATCGATCGCAGAAAGCACTACGAGCGACCCAAATTTCAAACCGGACTTAAATTCCAGAGGCGCGACAAAAAGCAAAACCCTAATCCCAGAGCGCGAAAAAACCGTCGGCTTGTACAATTCGACGTCAACGCAAGGAAACCTGAAAAACTAAACAACCTAGTAAAACCGATAACCGAACTCGAAGAGACGAAAAACAACAACCGGCCGCAGAGACGACGAAGAATTTGTAGGCCGATCCGCGACGATTCGTGGACGGTGATCTCAGTGACGCCAAGGAAGAGAACGAGGGACGGATTTGAAGTTTTGAACTCTTGGAAGTGGCTCGATTAAATGTCACCCGATCACCACATCCAGGCCCAGTAGATTGGGCCGTGGGAGTTTCTTCGGTTAGGATCTTTACCCATATACAACGAGAACATATTTTTATTTGACTCACATTCAAAATTTGTTATTTTTAATGATAAAATAAACGTAAAAAGAGCTACGTGGTGAAGACAAATAGACAACCTATCTATTATCTGTTTCTAATTCTATGCTTTTAGGAAAGATTTATACTTCAAAATTTAACATCAGTAATATTTGTGGCCAGAAAAGTAAATGTCATTTGACTTTTTTAATAATTATACAAATTAGCAACTATAATAGTAAAATTGGTAACTATTTATCAATAAAGATCATTTGGCTTAAGGAATAAACTAGCCATGTTACCGAGTCAACCCCATAAATCCTATCAATTGTCAAGATTTTTTTGACTCGGAGACCCAAAAACCGAGTTACACCGACCAAGTTGAGTCAGATCAACTCGGCCAAGTCATAATAAAACTATTGTTGGCGCAACGTGAAACCAACTCCACGCAAATCAGACTTGATGTTTTAGTTGAAAAATGAAGAGAGTGCAAGTTTCAATCTTGAGATTGAAGAAGCATAGGGGGGGATCAAATGGAAGAAAGACAGGGTTTACACGAATAAGGTCATCTATTTGTAAGAGTGACAGACGTCTAAACTATGTTTAATTACAAAAGGTTCAGAGATTACTGGAAAAACTACCAAATCTCAACAACTACACAACTTTCATACACACGAGGTAGGCTCCTGCTGGATCATAGCTGCAAAATCCTTCGCTTTTGTTGGATCCAAGAAATGCCATTACATGGAACAGATCACAACCTTCATTACTCATTCTAAAGAAAGAGACTCTTGAACTCGCCATTTGCCAGCTGACAAAGTCGATTATAGACAAGAGAATCTGAAAATCACAACGAATGATAAGATTTATATGGTACAGGGAAATCAAACAAACTTCAAGATCCTGCAAGAATGCACTCCTGATCTGAGACATGTATCAAGTAATTACCAGCTTTCTCGCCAAAATTGGTGCATATTTCAGCACGAATGCTTTGATTTCCTTCAGCTATGCCAATAACTTCTACAAAATTAGACAATGGCAACGGTGGGGAATCTCTTATAGTTAACTGATGACCATCAGTTGATAGACCAACAAAGTTGGCACCTTCCTTGCGTAAAACCTGAACCAATGCCCGCACTCTGCGACCAACATGCATCTTCAAGAGTTCAGCATTGACCAAAGCTGCAGGATTTGATGTATCCATATCCTGTCAGACAAAAATTGGCCATTGAAAGGTTAAAAATGGAATGATGCAAACAAACCAACTGAAAAGCAACTCTAGTGTTGTTATAATTAGCATATTTGGTACGCAGAAGCATGAAATCTTTATAGTAGTTGACCATATAGAGAGTGAAAAATGTTTTTGCAACTTTTTTAACATGACAGAATCACATAGAATTTTCAGGAAAACTCTAAATCGCTCCAAATTGCAGATATCAATTTTTTAAAATGAGATGGAAAAGCCATTTTCACACTACAGCTAAGTTTCCCAGAGCATAGCTGCACCACTCATTGTTGTGTCCATTTCAAATCCTTTAAATAAGACATATATGTTTCACACTTCAGTTAACAGGTAACAACAATTTTTCTTCTTTAAACATAGGTAACAACAATTATTGCGACACTATTTCAGCAATAATGGTCTCCGTAATAACATTCAGACAAATAGAGAAGGATTGCAAGCTTTCTAAAGCATTAAAAGATGGCACCTAGTGAACACAGCAGAACACCAAACTGATGCCTTAGTTCAGTGTCTCGATTTGAATTTTAATGTCAGTCCAGTGCATGACCGCTGATATGCTTACACATGAGTTACTGACTCGTGCATCTAGTGGAACTACAAATCTCTTTCCAGAGTTCCAGCAATGTCCTGTAGGAAGACCAGTCTAATTTGTACCTTAATTCAGTGACCAAGTTCAACTCAAGACTGCAAAATTGAAAATAATAAACCCAAAAGTGTATGATGTTTTGTCTGAAAACATTTAACATCAGACAAATAATAAATGAATCACATCATCATGAGCAATATTGGTAATGGTGCCTGGATGCCTACTTTCGGCTGAATAATATTTCTTTCAAATGTCATCCAATTAATGAGACAAGTCTGAAACAAAGTCAAACGAATATTTAAATTCCAGGTTAAATCTCTAAACATTTTTTGTCCACACCATTCTTCCGCCCTGAGGCACAACTCATATAGTCCTAGTGAGTGGATTTTGGCAAGATCAGCCAAAAATCCAACAGCATCTGCAAATCCTAGAGAATTAGTTTACAACAACAGCATGTTCTACTCTTTAGTGCTAGTGTTTTAAACAGTGTTTAGAGTTTCATTCCCTTCTTTGAGCCACTCAACTATTCCGGACAGAAGTTTAGGGACTTTAGATATAAACACTGACAAAGTTTGATTTGCCTGCTTAAGATCTTCCTCGGACATGTTTGAGGAGTTCTAGAGGATCAGAAGAACTGGACTCCAGTATAGTAACTACTACAAAAGTGGACTGAAATGATGTTTCACCACCAAATAGCCTGCAATTTTCCATTGTTTTCATAAAAAAATTACAAACTCTAAAAAGGAAACATGTATATATTCCCAGCTCAATAGGGCTTGATTATCACAAGTAATTTGCCTAGAAGCTTCTTCCCTAAAGTTATAACCGGGGATAAGTATCAAACACATCATACAAAACTAATAGTTAACGACCAAGTTGAGACTAACAGAAAACCGATGGAACGGAAGGCTGTTTTTGTATGAGAGCTCTATCAACCTTAAAATAAGGTTAATAAGAGAAAAGAAGTCGTTTACCCCCGGTAGCCCCCCATCTAGCACCAAAATGAGCTTCATTGCATTTTCCGCACCTCATTTTTCCTTGCCAAAGACAACTCTAAGAAATTAACAGGCTCCTGAAATAAGCAAAAACATCCGTGTGGATTGTTTTTCTTTTCTGTGTAAACGCTCTAAGTTCCTAAGCACTGACACAGTGACACTAAACAGATTCGAGATCAGTCCGAGAATCTGAAATAATTGAAGAAATAACACATGAGAGGAGACTGAAATAATTCAACTCGACAAGTAAGAACGACCCATACATACCTCTCGAGATCAGTCCGAGAATTATCAAATCGAAACCTTAAAGCTCCGAACTGCAGAAATTCAAGATCCACGAGACAGAAAACCTGGATGCGCTTCTTTCGGTTCACGAAACTGGCTGACCAGACTAGGGTTTTATAGAAGAAATGGCAAAACGTGGCGGGAAAAAGGCATTTTGGCGAAAGAAAATTCGAAATTCGTGGGCAAACCGGTAAAGTTGGCCCTTTGGTTGTTGAGTTGGGCGCGAAAAACTACAGAACGTTGCTCGTGACTCGCCAGAACCAGATACGGTAATGAATTCAGTGCAAAAATATTTAGAAAGATTAAAATATTTATATTGATTTTCATTCATTCATTATATATTTTTATCGTTATATTTTTTAATCAATAGTGAAATATTATTTAAATAAATCATGGATTAAATCAGCAGAGCTCAAAGATTGAATTGTCCTTTTATTCCATTAATTGTTGACTTCACAATTACATACACTTATATTTAAGGGTGTCAATTTCACCCAATTATCCGATTACCTAATTTTTAAATTACTCAATTATTCGTCTTTTAATTCAAACGGATATAGATAATCCTATTACGTACCCAATTACACGATTACCCAATTACACGATTACCCAATTACACGATTACCCAATTACCCGATCACGCGATTACCCGACCTGAATGGTAATTTAGTAATTTTTTTTATTATATATATATTTTTTTTTTTAATTAATGTTATTTATATTTTGTTTAAATTATTTCTAAATAATTTTATTGGTATTTATTGTAATTTTAAACATGATATTATAGTTATTATTTAAAATTTTGTTTCTATTTTTTAATAAAAATATATATTATTTATACTTTTTTAAATATTTATTAAAGTTTATATAATAAAATTAATAAAAATAGTATTTACCCATTTATTTATCCGATTACCCGTTTACATGCGGGTAACCGGGTAAAAAATTTAGATTTGGAATAACAATTCTTAATTCGGGCGAAAGGGGTAACGGGTAATGGATAAAGTAATCGAAATGGGTAACAAAATACCCATTACCTGTTTGGTTTATTATCCAATTACCTATACGAATTTAGACGTACGTAGATTTACAAACATTTAAAAAGTTAAAAGATATGTGAACCTCTAAATAACGATTTAGATAAAAAATTATCTGTTAATATCTATTATAGTATTATCACATTTTTTAAAAACAAAAATAGTTTCTATAATTTAATATTTTTTAAAACCCTATTATGTTAAATAAATAGTGAATTGGACCATATGTCAAGAATTATAAACCAAGAAAGTCAGGCTCCAAACTCCAGAGCTGGAGAAAGAGGATGAGACCACAAGGTGAAAAAACGAGGTGGAAATAGGGTTTAATTTACATTATTATTATTATTATTTCTTTATTTCCTTATTTCTTCAGTGTACTTAAGTTTCATGTCAGGTCTGAGTTTAGGGTTTGGGGTCAGCTCTGAAGTTAGGGTTTAAGGTTTGGGATTTGGGGGCCTAAACCCCGATTTTCTGCATACCCACCCCAAGGAGAAAGAAAGAAGTTTAGCACTACACTATAATTGCAGAAAAAAAAAAGCTACATAAGTTTGCTGGACTTGATTACAAAGTGAAATTTTACAGTAAGAGGACATTAGGGATGTCTGCCATGAGAAATCAGGGATCACAAAGGAGATTTCTGAGTGTGCTGTTCTTGAACAATTAGCTACCACATCATAATTCAGAAGTTAGAAGCAGGAAAAGCTTCATTCCTGGTTTACCACTTACCAGACAGTGTACCCAACCTCTTTTCAATTTCACATTGTAGGTAGGCATAATTATTTTTTCAGTTACAAAACAGTGTAATAGTTACATTTCCAACCTCAGATCAGGAGACCTTGTACCCGTGTTAATCAGCAGCTAGCAAAATGGTTTACTCGCCAAACGATGCCTCACTTTCGCAGAACCCTCCAGGAATGAATGCCAAAGCAAAAGCCAGATTTGCATCCATTCACGGTTGAATATGCTTTTCTTGTGCTTTCTGCAGATGGGACTAAGTCGGAAAGAAGCAAATTTAATGGTTTATAAACCGGAAGAACGGTTGGCATACTCCTGCACCAGAGCCCCAAAGAGTGAAGGACGTTCAAGCAACTTGGATGGTGTGTCAAACTCCTTTGCTAGACCTGCTCATAAAGCGAAAGTTTGTTACTAATACTTGCATGGATTTCACTATTTCAATCTGTCTACTGCAGATGAAAGATCGATTTGCTTGTTTAGTGTTAACCCATGAAACATAAAGTTAGAGACAAAACCATACCTGCATCAATAACCAAGACTCTGTTGCAGTCCATAACGGTCGGTATTCTATGAGCAATGCTGATGATTGTACAAGCCGAGAAGTCTTCTCGAATAATCTTTTGAATTACAGCATCAGTTTGTGAATCCACTGAGGCAGTAGCTTCATCAAGAAACAAAATCCTGCTTTTCTTCAACATAACCCGGCCCAAACAGAGAAGTTGCCTCTGTCCCACACTCCAATTGTCGCCATTATCAACAACTGGAAACAATGAGTTTACCATCATTCAAATGTTCCGGATCAAATATAAAAAAGAGCATGCTATCCTTTGTACTAAGATTTTCACTTACCTAAAGCATCTAATTTTTCAGGTTTTGAAGCCACCACATCTTTCAGCTGGCACCGTTCAAGGCTCTGTCAAGAATAAAGCAACACAAGGAAAGAGATGTAAGTGAACCTAATTTTTAAGCTTCAGACTGTTTTTTATGACACTTTTTTTGCATTTTTCTTTGTAACGGATCCTAGCATCAATGAAACTGTGTATACTAAACGGTCCAAACGCAAAGAGTACAGAAGAACATACAAAAGACTTACCTTCCAAATCTCTTCATCTGAATACCGCCCAATTGGATCAATGTTGCTTCTCACTGTTCCTTCAAAAAGGACTGGCTCTTGTGGAATGATTCCATAGCGTGATCTGAGATCATGAAGACCCAATTTACAGATATCAACCCCATCCACAATAATTTGACCTCCAGACGGCTCCACTATGCGGAACAATGCTTGTATCAAAGTTGACTTCCCACTCCCTGTTCGGCCAACAACACCAATCTTCTCTCCTCCTTGGATTCTAAGAGTAATACCCTTGAGAACTAAAGGGGTACTTGGGCGATATCTAACCTGTATGAGAAAACTTGTTACTCCGATAAGAATAAACATTTGAACTTATATCTTGACTGAATGAAAGGCAATCACTAAATTCCAAAAAGTTTTAAGGTACCAGGGGATGGATTTTATAGTAGAAGCAAAAACTAAAGTGAAGACTTTGTTAAGGTTTTGTTTTTGTAACCAAATTGAGCATCCAGCTAAGCAGTAAACAATTTACTGCTTTAGTAGAATGAAATTTCATACCCAGTCAAGAAATAATTTGACAGTTCTTTTGTTTACTCATCATCTCATTTATCAAACTCTCGAAGAGAAGCTCATTTGGTATTGGCTCTCCTTCACTTGAAAGGCCATGGCACCAAAGTAGCAGCTTGTCTTGAGAAAAACCTAACCTACATAAGTGTTTGGTATCGAGATACATGATCCTGAACGACTAACCTGCAATTCATGGAGCTCAATGTCGCCTTGTGTGGGCCAATGAGGAGAAGGGAGACAATCCTTTATCTCCCATGCTGCTTCAGAAGGAATGTTTGTGAACTGTTTTATTCTCTCTACAGAGACCATTCTATTCTCGACAAAGCAACTCATCCAGACCGCCCAAAACAACACACTGTTGAGAGACAAGCCATAGGAGAGAGATAATCCAACATACTCTGCAAAGTATCAAAAAGATGTCTATAAGGTTTTATTTCTATTTTAAGAAGAACTAAAATGTTGCTGCTGCTGAGTATGAGCAAACACTTGGTATTTGAACAGTCTTCGGTTTCATTGGCTAAAAGAAAATCAAAATCATACTTAGGAACAAAAATATAAATGATATTAAATGAATTATACATCAGTAAGAGGGAAAAGTTACCTGGTTTTATTACATTGCTCGGCAGTGCAACCATGAATAAAGCTGAAAGGCAGAGTATGATGCTTCCAATGAGCTCCAGGCGGAATCCCAACCATTCATTAGATCCATTGTTATGGAAATCCATCCGTAAGTTTGCATTCACCCTATTTATGTTTTCTTGACAGAATCTTTGCTGCTTATTGAAGCATCGAATTGTCATCACTCCAGACACACTCTCTGAGAAATGATGAATTACTGGTGCTTTGGTGATAGAATCAAGACGGGTCAGCTCACGTGATGAAGCGAGATAATACCTCTGCAAACAGGAAAGTGAAATGCTCAAAACGAAATAATAGTCAGGAGAGGAAAACCTAATGTTACAATCAACAAACTTCTAATTGATGAGCCTTGTATGCAGGTAGAGAACTTATCCTGAGATAGCTGAAATGAGCTACAACTTCAACTAAATAAAGCATGGAATCTGGGATGCAGTAAAAACACAGTTTAATTATAAATGTGAAAACTTATGAGCATCCATACCCTGTACCAAAAATTCAGCCAGCCAAGCGGGATGATGAGAAATATTGTTGGCCAAGCAACCTGACATATTATAATTACAATGCTAATCACAGTGATGAACATAGAGACAGTTACTCCCACGAAGAAAGGCAGAAAAATATCAATATTTGTCTGGTCTGTGGATGCCTGAAAAGTGAAGAGGCATAACAATTGTTGGTTAGACCAAAAATGAATAACAATGATAAAGAAATAGCAGAAAAAATAGGAACAAAGGAGATAATGATCTTACTCGACTCAATACTCTTCCTGATGGTGTTGTATCAAAGAATGACATGGGAGCATGCAAGATGCTATTCAGAATCTGGCTGAAGAAGATTTGAGCTGTCTTGAGTCCCAAAATTGCAACCAAGAAGGCTCTAGAAAACACAAAGACAATAGAGATGGCCGCAATAATGGAATACACAGAAATGAACTGCTTAGGTTTGAACGAGGCCGCGTTCTCCTCCGAAGTCTCAAATGCGAGCCAATAGTCACTTGCCATGAGTGATGCTTGCCATGCCAGTGAAACACCCACAACAGCAAGTAAGCCCCACCATCCATATGCTTCAGTAGCATATAACTTGTACACATGCCAGCTTACATTCCCAGTCTCCCTCTGCTCATCTTCTATGAGCTTAGATGTTCCTTTTTCAGATTTTGGAGGTTCAACTGTCCCATTTTCTACTGTTGAATCTCCTCGCTTCAAAGAGTTCTGCCTGACTGTTTTTTCTTGTTGGTTGTTATTGCTGACTTCAACAAGCTCCATCGAAGTTTCATGCGCAGAAACAAGCACCTCAAAATCTGTCCCAGATTGGAGCAAAACATCATACTTTCCAGATTGCACGATTTTACCTTCTCTCATGACCTGTTTTGATCATCAAAATGCAAAACGAAAAAGATTTTACATTCAAGCATGCAACGAATTCTTCATTCTACTCACAAATCATTGGAAAACAAATCCAAGAAGAACAGATTTATGGTCCAGAACAGAACAGCCACCCAAAGTACTCTGTAAATGAAACACTTACCAAGATGAGATCAACATTATGCAAGAAATCAACTTGGTGTGTCACCAGCAAAATAGTCTTATGCTTGAGAATTCCTCTCACACATTCCTGAAACAAACAACTGAGAGTTTTAAGCAGCAACCTAATGGAGAAGCTACGGAGTATTAAACGAGTGATGCATCACGTATTCATATCTCGATTGAACTAAATTCAAACCTTGAAAATCTCTGAGCCAGTGTGAGCGTCCACAGCACTAAATACGTCGTCCAGGAGGTAAATGTCGCAATCTTGATAAACAGCCCTGGCGAGTTGTATCCTCTGCTTCTGACCTCCACTGAGATTGATACCCCTCTCTCCGATCTCCGTCTGGTCCCCAAACTCCATCATTTCCAGGTCCTTCTCCAAGCAACAAACCCGCACCACTTCCTTGTACCTCTCCGCATTCATGGGCTGCCCAAACAGGATGTTCTCCAGTATCGTGCCGTTCTGTATCCATGCGGTCTGTGCTACATAAGCCGTGCTTCCGCAAACTCTCACCTGCAGAAGAAAAAGGTCGCAACTGAGACGATGATGGAAGAGGAGGGGAAGAACTTATGTAGAAGTCAGAGAGACCACATTTGCAATGGGTTTCTGTTACTACCCGCTTACAGTCTGAAGTAACTTTACTTATTAAGTAAGAAATCACATCAAAGTCGAAACAGGGGAAATGGTACCTTGCCAGAGATTTTGTGCATCTCGCCGAGCACCGCCCCAAGTAAAGAGGACTTCCCGGAGCCCACGGTGCCGACGACGGCGGCCAAAGCGCCTCGCTTAATCTCCAAATTTATATCCTTGAGCACTTTCTCGTCTCCTTCATCTTCCCACCCAAAGTTCCCGTCTTTAACCTCCACGGCCACGTCGTCCCTGCAATCCCCATCCCCCCTCGCGACCGCCGCCTCGTTCAGCTCCTTGCTCGTCATAAACTTGTCCAACCTCTCCAACGAGGTGATCGCCTGCGATATCTGTATCAGCGCCTGGGGGAAGTTCCGTAGCGGCTCCTGCAGTATCTTGAAGAACGACGTCGCCGTGAACACCATGCCCGCGTCCAATTTCACCCGCAAGAGAATGCAGGTCCCGAACGTGAGGACGGAGACCAGAATAGGGGCGCTCCAGAGCGCGATGATGTTGCCGGAGACGGAGTACATGAAGCTGCTCAGCCACCCGTACTCGGAGTCCCGGAACGACTGGATGCGCTTCCTGAAGTGCTCTTCCCAGGCTTGGAACTTGATCACGCGCATGTAGTTGAGCATCTCGTTCGTGGCCTTCATTCGGGAATCCCGCATCCGCATCAGGTTGAAGACGAACCGGTTGTTGCGGCGCGCGCCCAGTACGACGAAGACGAGGAGGACGCCGAGCCCCACGACGGCGGAGGTCATGGAGACGCCGAGGTAGCCGTAGAGGAGCGCGAGCGCGACCCCCACCTGGAACGGCATCAGCCATATGTAATGCAGCTGGAGCATCATGTCGGAGAGCTGCTGCGCGTCCACGGCCATGTAGTTCACGATCTGACCCACCCCGTGCGCCTGCCGCGCCGAGCACGAGAGGCGGAGGCCTTTCTTGTACAGAGACGTAATCAGGGTCGAGCGGATCAGCATCCCGTTCTTCTGCGACTGGAAGTTGTACTGGTGAGAACAGAGGACCTCGATCGTTTTCGCGACGAGGAGGATGAGGACGAGGTAATACCCTTCTAAGGGAGAGCTCCGCTTGCCGGAGGTGAAGTCGACGAATCGCTGGATGAGGGTCGGACCCACGTACATGACGCAGAGTCGGATGATTGCGAGGAAGGCCGTGAAGCTGAGCTCCGGCCAGAAGCACCGCAGTAGGGTGGTCCGAACTGGGTGGTTCGATTTGTCGGCGTTTTCCGGCCAGTTCGATTCGAACAACTTGGACATCCTCTCGGCTTGGTGATCCGGAGCCAAAGACGGGATCTCGTCCATCTTCAGCGCGGATTTGCTGCCTTTTCTCAACAGGGGATTCATCCAGACCCACGTCGCTCGGGAGAGCACGCCCGCGGAAGCATAGGCAGAGACTTTCGATTTGTTCAGAAGTAATTCTTTCAACGATTCCGTCTCGTTTTCCTCCTCCCCCATGTCAACCACTGTCACCCCCGTCGATCCTCTTATTCCATACGTGAGCAGAAGTATGGAGATGGGAAGCGAGATCAATGAAACAATGTCGTCTATCTTTAGATCGAGTTCAGTGGCAAGAGTATGAGCGAGGCACAGACGAATGATAGCCGACACGGAGAACAGAGAACAGAGGAGAAAGTTCGCAACCCAGTAAATTCTCAGCGATACCGGGTGAGAGACAGCTCGGAATCGCTTCTCGTGGGCGACGAGTACCGAAATCGCTATATTGGTTATGGCTTGGAATAGCCGAAACAGAGACTCTGTAAGCTTCCACTGCTTCTGAGTCGATCTCGTAAAAGCGAGGATGCAGAGAACAGTGTACGCGATTCCCAGGAACGACGTCGAAGAGAGCGCGAGCTTGAAACAAATACTGGTTCGGACTTCAATTTTGTTGCTTCGAATCAGAGGCTCTTTGATATCGGAGCTCGAGGTCAAATCACGGCGGCCGCGGAGTCTGGACCATAGTTTCTGGAGGGAAAACACTGCGAAGACGAGAATCAATAGAAGGTCGACCGCGGAGAAGAGAGCTCTCTGTGGACACGGAGAGAGGAAGATGAATCTCATCCATTGCAACAAGAGTGATAGAGTTGGGGAATCCCCGTCCGGCCACGCGTTAGAAGAGCTTGAACACGAGAGGGAAGCGAGCCAAGTTGCAGAAGACATGTTCAAAAACTGGGGCTTTCTCCGAATCTCTCTCAACCTCGGCTGTGATTATTCCGATTCAACGCTTCCTCTCTATTCAGCTGCAGCACAATCGAGAAAAAAAAAAAAAAATTAGAACGCGATTCAAGTTCCAAAGTCGGATTATTCTACCGAAGAAGTTAATGCAAACTGCTAAGTACAGCGAAACTACTGGCGTCGCCTGGTCTGGCCAATCCGCCATTGAAGAGAAAACTGGAGCTTTCTCTTCAGGAAGTTAAGGACATGTTCGATTCGCCACCGGGGACGACGACCTTATCGGGGCAAAATAAACAAACATATACTCCATTGAAAAGTTGAAACAGAGTTCAGCGTGGGTCACTGAGCTATGTTCAGGGAAAAAGAGAAATGGGTGAAAAGCAAAAAAACAGAAGGAAATCGAAAAACACTCTTTCTGATTCTGACTTCTTGCTTCTTATAATCAATTAGCTGGTGGAAAGCTCTTCGGGTTCAGGTTTAAAAAAAGGTAGCTGGGACGCCTGCACAATCAGGGAGCAGAGATTCGGCTGCCGTAGTTCCTAAAAACAACTATTATAACGAAGAAGATTGGAAAAAAAAAAAAAACACAAAAACAAAAAACTAGAAGGAGATCCGGAGATCCAGGGACGAGAACCAATGCGCAACACGATACGATCATTCAACCACTCTTCAGCGGAAAAACAAAACAAAAAAAAAAAAAGGTACAGCACGGGAGCGAAAGATTCTAACCAGAGACCAATAGACCATTAGAATTTAGAACAGAGAACTTTATCTCGAATCGAGGAAGAAAGGAATCCAAACCACCATTTATAAACATCGAAACACCTCCACCGTGACGGAGGAAAGTCCCGACGGATACAAAAACTAAAAAACGTTTGATTTTGAGCTTCAAGACGCAACTGTGTAGATAGATATATATAAGTAACCCAGAAAAAGATGCCACGGGAGCCAAATCAAGTTCACGGGATCAAAAGATCCAAAACAGAGACAATCGGAAGAGAGAGAGAGAAAGAGAGAGAGAGAGAGAGGAAAACCCCAGAAATAATATCTCGGATCAAGGACCAAAGGAATCCAAAATTCCGAACCAACCTACAAGGACCTAACGTCTCGCATTTATGAACATCGAAACTCCTCCACCGTGACAGTATCAAAAACTAACATTTGAGCCTTCCAGAAGCAACTCCGTGTATAATAGAACTACAGCAATGTATAGAACCCAGAAAAGCTGAGCTCGGGAAGCCCAGTTCCAGTTAAACCCAGCACGACTCTCTGTTTCTACCTCGCCGAGAAATTAAAGCCGAAGCGCCGAAAAGGGCCACCGGGCAGCAGGAGGCCGCAGCAGCAAGACACCGAATGAAATGGGAACGAAATCCAACAAAGTAAGGTAGTTCTTCTGCATTTATATCAACACATCCTTGTACAGCAAGAAGGCAACACAGTGACTGCAAAGTGAGAGACGTGGAGAAGGGGTAGCCGCCTTGAATGACCGAAGGAGCGGGGATGTTGCCAATAATCAGCTATACTGTAATTTAATGGAAGTCGTTCATGGAGGTCAATAGACACAATACACGTATTTGAAAAAAAAAACAAAAAAACAAAAAACAAAAAAAGCGATGCAGAAGAAAACAGGGGAAGAGCAGCAAGAATGACAGGAACAGAACCCGTGGTGATCACGGAAGCGGAGAAGAACGGCTGAGTGGCCGATCGTCGCTGTTTGGAAGAAAAGGGAAAGCGTTCAAAGATCCTCAACGGCTTCAATAAATGATGGGCCACGACTTCGATTCGATTTGGAAGATGATCGAATTTACGAAAACAGTTTTACGAATTAGCAATTCATTATGGTTAAAAAAAATGTGTTACGATTCTAAACTTATTTAAACTAATGTAACTATTTTACGTAAAATCAATCTCTTCACGGTCGTTACGATATGCGAACGTCCTTCTTCTCCCCGTCCAAATCGACAATGAGACTGACCTTCTGGTCCGACCGCCGACAAAGATCAAAAGGGCAAAGCGTGGACGACTTCTTGCCCCTCACTTCCTTCCACGAAGGCCATTCTCAAAGTCCAATAAATAGTCAAATACAGTGACTGAGATCTTTGTCCACCAGCTTTTTAAACTTAGGCCATAAGATCAAAATCTATGGTGTTAGTGTTACAGGCCACTGTAGCGTCACCACTTCCACATCCACACATTGTAAACACTCTTAGGATGTTTTTTATGTATCCGATACATTTTGATACATGATTCGGGCGATACTTATCAGATTTTGGGGTCCTCGTATCGGGTTTCCGATTTTTTTTTTTTTTTTTACTTTTTATATTAATGTTAAAAAGATGATAAATGGGTAACATTGTAATGTTATATAATCATAAACAAAATATTAGGTAAAGACATAAAAATATGACAACCTAAGTTTGTACATATCATGTAATATAATATGAATATCTCAAGAATTAACCTGTGGTTGTGATTTATTCATTGACCTTAGCTCCACTCATGATTCCTGAAAGGGAGATGCCAAGCATGAATGATGCTATATCTAGAAACACATGTATTCTCATAATATTTTTAGTGCATAAAGTCTGTCTTTTGTTTGTAATATGGTTACAATGTCACATGGTCTAGATATATATTTTAGTTCAACTTCAATTAATTATATGTACTCCTCTCATTGGTTAGGTACAATGATATTTTTTCTTTGTGTGGTACCAATTAACCATAAATCATAGAGAGAAATTTTAATAGTTTGTAATCCATCCTCACTTCAAGCTAGCAACTTACCCTAGAAATAATCCTTTTCTTAGATATTGTTATCATTATTTTAATTTTGTAAGAAACACATGAAATGATAAAATGCCTAAGCTTTTTTATATAATCTTTCAAACTTTTTAAGTTAAAAATAAAACACATTTTTTTAAAAAAAAGTGGAAAACACAAGAACCTAAATATATTTATAGTATTAAATAGCTAGGCTATGGATCCACTGCGAACAAGCGTTGTGCATGTCGATACACACGGCCAATAAGGGCGCGCCTGTACATGAGGCAAGCGTGCGATGACTAATTAATTAAAACTCAAAACCCCGACACAAACCCAGTTGGTAAGTGATGCTAGACGATTAGTGGCGCATATTAACGTTGCTAATACCTATTCGTGCACTCTCGTAGGCCACATATATATTCCGGTCTTAGAAAATTCCTCTTATATAATTTTTTTATAAAATATTAGGAAGACCTAAATCTCCTTGTTTTTTTTCTAAATTATTAAGGGGTACTGATCATTTTCCTATAATTTTTAAAATAACCTTTTAATTTATTATTTTTAACTTGCTACTTTGCTAGTATTATATATCAAGGAGCTGAGATTATGGTAATTAATTAGCACTCTCCTATTGTTTAAGTCAAGATATACGGCCTCGGGGGAATGAATGAATGTGGACCAAGGGGCGTCACACCGGCACACCATATCATCAAAGAGAAAACGTGCACGAAGCCATTGTAGCTTTAATCATATATATGTATATTCACCAAACTCGATCTCACCCTCGACAAGAACAACGACGAGATGAATAAATAAATAAATAAATGGAGATCAAAGTAAGACTCAAAGACAGTCTTTTCCGCTCGTGATTCATTCATTAATCATTAAACACTAAAATGCCCACAACATCGTTTTAATTTCGAAGTGATCGATCGATCGAGCCAAGCGAATCAACCAGTTTGTTCTTACACTATTTAATTCCTCCTTGGAATTTTGCTTTCGTTTGAAGGTCTTTGCCTTGTTTTTTATTCCGCAAGGGAAGTCAAGGACCATGCATGTGCAGTTTTTCCCTTTTTTTCTTCTTCTTCTTCTTCTTCCCAACTGAGTCCGAGCAGCAGTAAACATCGTCGGGTCCATGTCTGGGAAGCATCTCGGTGTTAATTTGAAGGGAAAGATCACAGGAATCGCAGGCAGGGAAGAAGCTTGCGGTGGCTTCACGACGAAACGTCGTTTTTCGTTTGTGGACGATTCGGTTCCAGTACTGCGTCTCCCCTTCTCTTTGTTTTTGCATGGGCATGCAGCAGCAACGGGACTCGAAGAATCAAATGACTGGTTTCAGAAAGGGTTCCACTCAATCTATCTTAGAGATTAGTCCATATGGACACCGGATACGGGTTAGTTTTTTGTCACTTCTACTAGTCATAGTCCTTTGGACCTAACTTTGCGTGGTATCAAATTCATAAATAGAAATATTTGATTTTGAGATAGATTTTGGACCTAACTTTGTGATTATAAATGTTTGGTACGTCTCGGATAGACCTTTGACCCAACTTTAGGATCCGCATGTGTCACCGGTGACGAACAACATGGTAACACTCTTTTGGTATAGAAATATATCGAAGTTAGAACTATAGTTATAGTAATATACATTTTGAATTCACCTGTGCTAGCACCATGGTTAATTGTTATCTAGTGCTGTCAACCAGATTATAACTAGCTATTTAGCACATAAAAACTCAAACGTGGATATTTTATACCTGAAATTTTATATTTTTAGTAAATTAAACTAGTATATTATAGTGGAACGGAATATTTTGAACCCGAATTTGATATTTTGGCTCTGGTTTTAGCATTTTAACCCCATGATGTGTCACAATCTGGTTAGTGATACCAGATAAAAGCTCTAGTGACGACACTAGGTGATTCGAACCCACCAATAAAGTGTTTAGGTTTGGCAAATTAACCAAAATTCAGATGATTCAATTTTGTTTGGTTACAATACTGGAATGCATTAATCAATGTTAAGGATAAAGTCTGGCTAGCCATATGTTGAGATTGGAACTATTTGTCTTCATTGGTACTAGATTTGAACCCCTAAAAATGTAATAGTGTTGAAATTGTGGTATTTTATGTTATTTTATGATATTTATTTATTTACCAGTACATTTCAATGTTTTAAAACCTGAATTGGCCATCAAACTGGCAGTATGTTTGGTTTTGGTCGAACCTGGTTAGACCGGGTTGGACCAATGGTTCAACCACTGAATATTATCTTTTATATTTTATAAATATGTTATATTTCTATAGGTAAAAAGACAAAATTAATGCTGATTATAGTGAAACGGGCCAAGTCAATAAGAACCAGATTAGCCTCCAGTTCTGGTTCAACTGAGTTGGACCGGCCGGTCGGGTTCGGTTTTTAAAACAGTGGTACATTTTCAGATAAAATGATATATACTTAAAAAAAAATTTAAATTTTTTTTTAAAAAAGAGAAAAGCAATTTATAAAAAAGAATTTTCTCAAAATAATATAGTTTTATTCTTCTTCTGTTTTTTTGTCTCTTAGAGTTAACACGGCAGTTGGACTATCTTAATAAAGACTTGTATCCATTTTCATACCCTTTTCTCTTTCGCGGGCTGTCAATCTTCTTCCTGGAAGTAACTCCGAAGTTGCAGAACGTAGAGCAAGAGCAGAGACTATGGAGGACTGTAATGAAGTCCTCGGCGGTGCTTCACGGCAAGCTTTCACGTCTACAGAAGAATTCCAGTCGCTCTCTCCGACTCTCTCTGTTTTTGGGTACTCACAGACTCTGTTTCCGTCTTTTTGTGCTCCCGGAAGGCCGGAAGAGACAAGGAGGGCCCGACGAATTAAGGGTTGCTTTCTCCGACGCTCACGTCAAAGAAAAAATTGCAGAGATTCCAAAGGGTATGTCGTCGCTTTCTCCATTTACGTCAAGCAGATGTTGCACAGACTTTTCTATTCGTTTTTTCTTTCTTTTTTTTTTCTGCGCGCGTTTACAGTGTAATTACACATGTCCTGAAATCGGACTTCGTCGGGTCACTCGTCTGTTCTGAAGAATCTCAACCGGAATTAGTGCATCTGAGTGGAGTCAATCAATGCAAGAACAAGACGATAAAAGCAGAGCAGACTTTCGAAATCTGATCTTTCTCTGTAACATCGATTTAGATTTCAGTGTTTCGATTGAAATGGAAGTGGACCTTATCTAAGGAATCACAAAACCGTATTGATCGTCCCATTAATACGAGTAAGTAACGGATTCAAATGTATAAGATAAATAAAGATACGAGCGTGACGGCGCCATTAATGAATAAACTAGTTGCAGACTTGCAGAAGTGACTCCTCCTTCCCAAATTCTCATCGGGTAAGATGTCGTCGTCAAAGGGGAGAACAGGGTTTTTTTTCTTTTCTTTCGACGCCATTGGTCTCTTCGTTTCCTCCAATAGCTCTGCAACAACTGCAAAACAGAGGCGACTGATATTGGGTCATCCCTGTCAAGAAAAGCCTGTTTCGAATTTCATTCCTGTCTTTTACTATTTGGATACAAGTTGCCCAGAAAATCAGAAAATTCGCCATGCCTTATCGCGTCCATATCCCCGTGTTCGAAAAGATGAGGAGATTCCCTTTTCCTGTTTTGAGTACTGCATGGATCGGTTTGGCAGCATTTGCAGAGAAGGAAAGCAGAGACGGATCTGTTCTTCTTCCGTCTTCGTGGGCCTCAAGTTTCTGTAGATTCGTGTAGTCGTCACCCGTGACGATTCGTGGATTCTGCTTTTCGTTACGAAATAATTGAACGGTTTGGGAAAGGAGGTCGAAAAGGAATCGCATTTGGATGGAAATGGACGGGAAGGAAGTGATTTAGAAGAACACATGATTTAATTTGACTAGTTGCCTGTTCCAGTTGAACTGAGATGAATTATGGGAGGGGGGAAGAAACTGATACCACCACGGCAGTGTTGCTTTCAGTTAGGACTGATTAGTAGTGTAGTGTTTGCCTTTTTGTAATTGTTATGGGTGGGCATGGGTTGAATTTGGGACGGGTTTTTGAAAACTCGAACATAATACGATGTGGAAAACCCGAAAACTAACCCGGAGATAGGGGTGTAAACGGGTAATAATAGAAACGGGTAAGGGTTATTCCGTCAGCCGAATTTCTTACCCGATTACATATAAATAAATGGATAATAATATTTTAATAAATTTAATTATATAACCCTTATAAAATTTAAAAAATTAAATTAAATTAAAATCATATAAAAATTACATCCAAATTCTTAAGTTTATCTAAAAACTACTCAAACAAATATATAACACACATATTAGGATATGTATGATAGAAATAAGGGCATAAAATTTTAAAAAATATTAAATTATTATCCAGATAATCGGGTAATCGGGTAAAGAATACCCATTATCCATATCCGTTTCAATTAAGAGGCGGGTAATTGGGTAACTTTTTAATCAGGTAATCGAGTAATCGAAATACATAATTTTGTTACTTATCCATCCGATTACCAAAATCCGACCTGACCAACATAAATTTGACTCTTTTATCTTTTAAGAATTATGTGAAAGGTGAAATAGGTATAAAACCCACTGGTTGAATTTGGGTTTAGGGTTTTGCCCTAAGCCCGATCAAATCCATTTTTGGATTCGGGTTGAATTTGGGATCGAACCCTACTCCTGCGGCCCACCCTGTAACTCTTGCTGCAGGTGCAGGTGGGAGTTTGTTAATTCCATGAATTATAGATGGTTTAATTACGTAAATTCTAACTTTTTCTTCAAATAACATGACTAAGGAATCGATTAGAATGGTGGGTGGTTGAAGCTTCTGACTATAAAGTTATTGGTTTTTCTTTTAGTTCTGAAAGATTATATGTAAGTATACACGACAGCTTCTGAATTTACTGGACTTGTTCAAGGACAAGCATGTTTAAGCTATAGGTTGATGGCTGAAAGACATATTGCATACGTTTCATACATGATATTACACAACTTGCATTCATTTCACAAGCCACAGCATCAATGAATTTCTTCACAGTGGGAGAATTAAGCAAACAGTAGGCCCTAAAGGAAACGGATTCGACTTTCAGATCAAACAGGACAAAAGATGGATTTTTTAAACCGAGAAGCGCCTGAGATGGAAGGGATTCTTAAAGCTTCCAATAGATGCCCAAACGATGCAAAATGCCAGCAACAAGCCCCCAAAAGAGGATCTCAGCAAAGATGACATATAGCAGAATGCCAACCTTTCTGGAGTGCCACACATTGATGAATATATGCTTTTGAATCCAATGCACCTGTCACCGTATGGATATATTTGGGTTTTGTAAAGGAAATACCGGTTTTTCATTCTGGCCCAGAAAAAAGAGAAGTTGCTTGGAGAAATTGAATTACCAGAGTATTATTGGGGCTGTCATAGTACCATCCGTTGATGAACCCCGCAAATATGCCTTCGGCTGCCATTACGTAAACAAGCATGGCATTCATACCAATCCACTCCAATGGAAGGAATAGATACCGCAGACCACCTACGTCAACCTAGTGCACATAGTGAACAGGCAAATATCAGGACAGTAGGCAACGTTTCTTCTAAAAGTCAAATTGTCAAATTGTTAGTGGGTGAGATGTTTTTGAGGGTTCAGGCCATAGAAGAAACTAAAAAGAGCTGATGGATAGATTGTGTATTTTGTTTCCATTTGCATTACCTGCTGCTGAATAAATAGCTCCAAAAGGAGTAGTCAAATGCAGACAAAGTAAGGTCAAGAAAAATTTCCAGGAGAACAGCAGATACGCCCTCATTGGAGCACCATAGTGCCTTGAGATGTTACCAACACAACCACAATTTAAGAGTCTAATTTAAACAAAACTTGGAAAGTGATAATGAAGCACATGAGATCCATTCCAAATGCAAAAACGTATGAAGTTTCTTTTTCCAGTGATATTAATGGGAGTGCACAGAAAAAAATTGCAGGAGTATAAGACATACCAGAACATAAAACATGGAGAAGACAAGTGCGGCAGCACCCGATGTAACACATACATAGCTGAAGCTATACAATTGTTTATTGAGTGGAATTGCTGGAGGAAAAGAGAAGAAAAGGCAGAATATTAATCAAAACTCATGGAGTTACAAAGGCAGCTATAGGATCAATTTTATTTTCTTTTATCAATATTTCTCATTTAGCATACAATTATGGTGAGGGAAAGAACCGACAGTATAGGAAATGCACCGATTCTAACCTTTTGTAAAATGAAGAACAATCCCAGTAATGAGGAGAACAAGACCCATTGCAACCCAGTGTTTTAGTCTACTTGCATGGCCCTGAAGCCAGCATAGTATATTACAAGGACAACATCAATGCTTAACATGAAAGAAGACTGAAAATGATAACGTTGACACATACCTTCATATGCACTAACACATGTCCAAAATGGATTCCAATCACTGTTGAGAGAACAGCTGAGATAGAACTGCAAAAGAACTACTTCAACTCATACAGTTGAATATGAAAGAAAACTGAGACAATCACAATAGCACGAAATAGGAATAATTTCATGCAACAGTTTACAGTTTTGCTCATAATAGACAAATATAAATCACCATGCCATTTCCATTAGCTTAAGACTACACTTTCATCAAAGCTTACGTATGTCAAAGATGAAACTGGTGCCAAAGTCTTTATATTATTACCAAGTCAGATGGATAGTATTTTTGTCAAATAACTTATCTTCAATCGAGAAAGCTAATGTTTGACAGAAAAATCATGCTCACATGAGACCTTGCTGGCATCATAATTGATTGCAAAAGGTTCCACATAAGATTTTCCTCATCAAAGACAGTAAAATGAAAGAAACTTGGTCATGAATTGTTGCAAACCCAAATGCACAATTTAAATAATTTTAAGATATTTCTAGACCTTAGAATCCCTTCAGGTTCAAATGGTGCTTGACACCATGAGGGGGCATCTTTTCTGAAGGGCCCTTCATAAGGAGAACTCTCAGTGCATGCCTGTATCACTTTAGCCAAAGAAACAAAATAACTCTACAGTCACTGATACAGAAGAACACTTAAAAAATATTTATGAAGCTACAATAGAGCACACAGAATAATGAGAAATTAGTTCCAAAACATCCAGAAACCACCTTAGATCTCCTCCAAGCTGGATGTTGGTACATGTGATTGATCCCCAGAACCTTTCTATCAACAAATCCTACAGCATTACAAGGAGGGTCTAGTTTTCCTCTGACTCCACAAGTGACCTGAACATTTTAACAAATAGCAGATTAATATTTTGATGCAACCTGTGACTATCAACAATTACTCCACTCTGTCCTAAAAATGATGTCCAGTTGAAGTATAACAAATTGCAGGGGGAAGTAGAAGATACCCTGAAAACCTTCCCAAAAGCAGGGTAATCACGATTGTGGACAGTGAACTCCCAATCAGGAACGTAGGTCCCATAAAGTGTTGCAAGGTAGACAACAAGAATACATGCCCCAACCACCCTACACATTGAAAACAAATAATTGATTTCCCAAACAAATTTTCCCTAGTAAAAACTGCACTGAGTGGACATTACTAGTGACAGACAACAGATTGCTTACCAATGCCAGCAATACATCCTAAATATAGAGAGTCTAGCATGAGAAACATCCACATTTTGTGCTTCCTTCGTGAAGATCTCCAGGAGAGCCACTAACAGATAAGCTAGAGCAATTCTCTACACGACTTGAACAAAATCAGAGGTAACACAATCTGGTAAAGGTTAAATTTTCGGCACGTAGGATTGCAGGAGCCCTACCTGAAGAATGCCACACCATCGGATGAATTTCATGTCAACTCCATAAGTTAACTTGTCAGGCGCGTGCGAGTATCCACCTTAACATAATCAATGACGACAAATATTACAGATTTAGCTTCTTTCGTTCAGAATCTCGAGGCCCATATAGAGTTAGGCAAGCAGTTGCAGCCGAATTCAACATGCTCATCTCAACAAGCATTGGAAAGCTCTAACTACTGATATATATCTACCTCAATTAGTCAAGAGTCTGAATACAGTTCATAGTGATTGGAGAGAGGAAACATTTCTAACCATGTACAAGAGAGAAACTGACCTTGCAAGAGAATTCCCCAAAAGAGAAGCTTGACTGTTCTCAAAAGTACCTTCTTTACAGCCAATGATCTGCTCGGGACTCTCTGTACACAGAAGAAAATGGCTTCTTTTACTCGGTAGTGAAGTCCAATAAGAAAGCTATCAATCATAGAAGCGAAAAAGAAATACACCTTAAGCGAAAGAGCAATGGCCATCCCCACTATGAAGAGAAAGAATGGCATCACAAAATCGGCAAGATTGCAACCATTCCAAGGCGCATGACCAATCATCTGCCACTCTCCTCCGGCATCATCCACCAAAATCATCAGCTACAACAAAACCCAGACCTTTCAAATTAGAAAAAAAAAAAAAAAAAAAAAAAACGTTTAATTAACTCCATTTCATAACCCGTTGGCGCCAAAATTAGAAAACCAAAAAACAGGAACGGAAGCTTACAGCGACCGTGAGACCTCGGAATATGTCGAGTGAGGCCACCCTTTTCGACTTGGCGGATTTCCCGTCAGGAACCCCGGTTGCGTCACTCGCCACCGGGTGGGAAGGATGCGGACCCAGTTCAACTTGACTCATGCCGAGCTCGATTCGACCCAGCTTCCGGCGAAACTGCCTGCTGTCTTTTATTGAACACCTCCGTCTTCAATCCTCAGTCCTCAGCCACTGAACCACTCTCAAGCTTCCAGTACAGGGACTTCGCCGGGTGAGACGAAGAATACCAAGGTAGACGAAGCTTGCTTAACATGCAGCTGCAGAGTTCAGACAAAACAATGGTCAATAATTGTCTAATGTACGAATGCTTTTATAGATAAACAATGATCAATGGGATTCATCGGATCTGCACGGAATCAATGTAAAGAAGTAATTCCTTTTTGATTATTTGTTGGTACTTGGTATCTTTGTGACGCGGACTGAAAACCCATCTGGATACCCAAGCGAGTCAGTTGAATTGACTCGGTTGGACTCAACCCGATCACCGGTGCACTTCTATGGAAACCAGGAAGGGGTAAGGGTAATAGTCCGTTATCCGTTTTGATTACCCTACCTGTATTTTGTTACCCGTTTCACCCCAAATTTTTTACTCGATTACACGGGTAATGGGATAAATAAATGGATAATAATATTTTAATAAATTTAATTATTTAACCCTTATACATTTTTAAAAAAATCCAAAATAAAATTAAAATCATATAAAAATTACATCTTTATCTAAAAATAACTAACAACACACATATTAGGTATGTACGATAGAAATAAGGGCATAAAGTTTTAAAAAAATTACCAAATTACCATCCAAATAATCGGGTATCCATATCCATTTCGATTAAGAGGCGGGTAATCAGGTAATTTTTAATCGGGTAATCAGGTAATCGAAACACATAATTTAGTTCCTTATCTATCCGATTACCATTCGGGTAATCGGGTAATCGGTACACATGTTATATTACATTTAAAAATTACAAACTAACATTTAGTCTTTAATAAAAAAAAACTATGTTATATGTAATTAATTAACATGATACCCAATTACGATATTGTAATTAATATATTATTGACCATCAATTAATATTTTTTTACCACCGACTAGTATGTTATTGACCACCAATTAGTTTAGTATTGAGTTTTTCTATCCACTTCAGTTCGTTTTCTAAAATAGTAGATTGTCATTTTAACAACATTAATACATACATCATCCTGTGGTCTACAATGGTTGTATGAGTAGTCATTTTCCCTAGGAACCAAGTAGTAAATGCAAATGAGTTGAGAAGAGCTTTGTGGGGATATAGATGATGTTTAGAAAGGCTTCATAGTAATTCTATAATAAATTACTCCGTTATCATTTATTTGTTTGTTTAATGGATGATAAGGTTAAAAGTAAAATAATGAGGGATCGTTTTATAAAAAAAAAAAAAAAAAAAGAAGATATGTATAAAGAAACTACATTATTTAAATTATGAAAACTTGAAGTAATAAATAATAATACGTTAGTATGGAATAAAATCATAAAAAAGATGCATAATTCTTAAAAAACTGTTTCTTGGCAAAAATGAATCATATTTTTGCTGAGGAAAAGTAAATTTACAACAAGTTACAGATAAATTTCAGATATTTTATTTCATATTCATCCCATTTGGTAAGAATAAAACGAAAAAAGAAGCATAATTTACAGCCAAAGGACTTCCCTTGTGTTGCCAACATGGTGGAACATGAAATATTCAGTTCAGAGTAGGATGCTAGTTAAATTTTACTCAGAACCATCAAGCCAAACCCAATACCAAGAAATGTTGCAATAGCAATGCCAAATATTCCGGCAAGAATCCCTGGAACCACCATAGAAGTCCATCCTTTGGCTGTAGCCATCCCACAAGCGGTTGTAGGCCCTCCAACATTGGCATTTGAGGCGATTAACAACAGCTTTTCATCAAACTTCAGCAGCTTTCCTAGTCCAAGAATCAATGCAAGATGTACTGCTATCTGTACCAGAGCAAATAAGAAAATACTTGGCGCAGTGTGGATAACATTCCATATGCTGCCACTTGCTCCCACAACAGCAAAAAATACCTGTACCAATCTTTCAATATTAGTTATTCATCTTTGCTAGTGCTATTTGGGCTCAAAACCTTTATAAAATCTTATTTTCATAATCAATTATTAACATGGAATGGAACATGACACCCGTTGAAATCATCCCATAGATAGTGCATCAGCTTGCAAGAATCCTTCCATTTCATGCAAGCATTAGACAAAAACATGCCCCCTGTTCCTAGATCACATTTTTTTTTGAGAATAATGATCTCTTTTTTGTATTCCTTGTAAAGAATGTTACAACGGTACCATGTTACAATGTTCTTTCTGTCTTGAAAATAATTTTTGGTTACAACTTGAAATCAGTTTACATATTATTTCCAATCAGGATTGCTACTGTAGAGGTAAGTGTTGCCCTGTTGCTGTAGTTGTTCTTTCTGCTCCATCTTTTGCTAACTGATCTGCAATTGTATTAGATGATCTTGGACTTGATTTCCATGTGATGCGCCATTCCATGGTGATATCCTTGATTTCATCAAAAAATTGTTTGAACATCCATGGAATGTCTGCCTTTTGTGTTACCCATTTGATGGTAAGGGCTGAATCTCCTTCAATGATTATAGGTTTTGTAGACAAAGGTTTTAACATGTTAACACCTTTGAAGAGTGATTCAACCTCAGCTTCATTTGATGTTGCAATACCTAGGGGCCCCGAGTAAGCTAGTAGTATACTCCCATTGTGAATGTTCCTAGATCACATTTCATCACTAAGAAAACAACAACATACTGAACCCTGAAAGTTTTCTGAAGAGCTATAAGGGAGGACTTGTGTACTTTCTAAGAATTGCAGGCATGGTTGCCAGCATATAACCATGCCTGCATATAACGACCAGCCTAACAAACTAAGAGGAGGTCACGCTCCAAAAACATGTGGAGCATTTTCAATGATCGTCACTCTCAAATAGGCAGGAGGTCTGATTCGTTTGCCTTGTCAGACTTTAGCGCCCATACAATGTGTTTCACTATTTCTCAGAAGTTGAGATTTGTAAAGGATCCATTTCAGCAATGCACATGCAAGTATTTTTCTCATAGTAACTGTTAGTGCCATATAAACCTATAATATCACAGAAAAATAAATAAAACAGATTGTTTTGATGCCAATTTCAACTTTACCTGCATTAGAATCAAAGCAATTGCCTCTCCTGAAGGAGCGAGATAACCAAACTGATCCGGAAAAATGGTTGCTAAAATTACAATAATAGCTGTCACAAATGGAAGGTTGCCTCCCTTGAGTCCCAGTCTTTTCGTCAAATATGTTGCAATCTTGCAGATAGCAAAGGCTATAGAGAGAGCTGTGGCTGTTTCCAGAACAGGTAACTTGTTGCTGGGCTTGCTTTCCTTATCCAAAAGACTGTCTGTAGAAATTTTCAGTTTTCCTCAGAGGGGATCTTCACTGGCATTTAATAAGCACACTGTTTGATCTTTTATTTGGTCTTAACAGAAGCTACACTAGAGGGTTCATAAATCAGCTTGATTTTAGTGGAAGAGATAAAATGGCTTAGTTGCTAATGGCAAAATTTGCTTTTCGATAAACTGCAAGGTTGCAATTACACATGAAGAGTGTAGTTAAATGATTTTTTAATTTACAATGGCTTTAAACATAAAAAACAAAAAGGCCAACGAAAGAATTTCCCAAACTCAAAAGAGCTAGGCCTGGGGTCTTAGCTCGATGGTCCCACTGGAGTTATCTGTGTGGGAGATCTTGGATTTGGGTCTCCACAACAGCATTGGAAGTAAATAATTTGTAATTGGGGCTAAAACCAGTAATAGAGTACAAATTTATTCGGGTTCTAAAAAAAAAAAAAAAAAAAAAAAAAAAAAAAAAAAAAACAAAAAAAAAAGGACCGGGTCTAGCAAAGATGACATTGTAACATATTTCAGATCGAATAACACAACAACATCCCAACACAAATTGCAGAGTTTATCAGGGTCATATCCAAAACACGTCTTCAGGAATGGTGATTTGGATTGGTATATATAATTTGACTGAATCTGACACTGATAAATATTAATTAGATTCAAGTGTGTAAAATACCTTTAACAGTTCATAAGAAAAAATGTACGTACCATTTATGGATGATGACTCTTCAGCAGGTATTCTTGAAGCCAGTGCAAAAAGAGTAGTGAAATATACTGCACAAATGACATTGTCTGCAGCTAACCCTGCGGCCAGAACTGATGAAGACATACCCAAAGCCTCCGCAACAGCAACATAATTTACCGCTGCATTTATAATATCTTAGATCATGCAAGTGTAAAGTAGAAACTTATCAAACTTTCAGAAGTCCATGAATTGCAAATGATATATAACAACAAAGATTTGTTAATTGGATAGGCGCTTCATAACTGACTGTAACAATTTAAATATCATTGAAAAGTTACATATCTGTTTCCTAAAAAAGAGTTACATCCCAAAAGACAATGGAAACAGAGAATAGAATGAAAATATGAAAAAAACCTTAGGAGAAAAAGTGCTCTTGCCGTTATATAATTTATAACTGATAGTTGTGGTGTTGCAGTGTCGCTCTAAGGATGATTCTCTAAGAAGGATAGTTAATTTATAGCTTGAAATTTACAATTACAAATGGATGATTCTCTTAGCACCACAGCAGAGTGAAATAATTTGTGCATGAAAATCACCTCCACCAATGTGTCTGCCCATGAGGGCAGCTGCTATCTTCCAACTGTCTTGACCAAGTGACCGCATTGGAACGAGCAAATATGCCACCACTGTGCCAATTGTTGTTGCAACTACCATAAGACATAAAAATACAATGAGAAACCAAACCCATGAATCAAATGCAAATCATTATTAAGACAGAAAATGAAGCGCGAAGTCCAACCAAATCGGCTAGGATAAAAGCACCTCACTATCAGTGCCACTCTCTCAATTTCAGTGTCCTTTCCCCCATTTTTATCTCCGAGCCTATTATATTCTATAATTCTATTATACACTTGTGTTTATAATTTTTCCCTTACTTCTATCAGGACAGTCCAATATTTGAAGAGGTCAGACATGAATTTGAGGGCGACAATGGGTTAGTTATCATGATGGATTGCATTAACCTACAGGAAAGGCACTAAGACTCCACATTAGTGTTAGTTACCTGTTTCATTCATAATCTACCAGCTAAAGACAATGTAAGCTACTCCGCAAACTGAAAGCACTAGAAGGCATACCTTTTGCTGATTGGAAAAAAATTTCCAACATATATGTGAAGCTAAATTTTGTTAGTGTCTCTATTTAAGCTTATTGACTGAGGAAAAGGAAACAAAGGAACAAATCTTCTACATATAATAATTAATTCTAGTTGAAGACACTATATCGGCAAGTGATGTCAAACAGTAGTTGCAATTAAAAAAAAAAAAAAAAAAAAAGATAGTTAACTAATTACTTGTGTCAAAATTGTCATGTTTGGCTGATAGGCATGTACCTTAAGAAAAGGTAAAAAGAAAGAATCTACAATTACTAGGAGACATCTTTCTTTCACAAAGCCACCATCATCAGGATAGGGTTGCTTTAAAAAGGCATGGTCCCTGATTTTAACCTAGAAGAAAGGGTCTACAGTCATCTGCACCATGCTCCGAGCAGTCCCTACATATTTGAGTGTGTGGAACTAGATCTGTTGTTGAAGAAAATCACTGGGATCAAGTAACAAGTATAAGAGATATCAAGTCATGAGTATAAGACTGGACAGAGCTACAACATGCTTGGCAGACACTCAAAAGTCACCAAGAGATTCATTTTTCCAAAATAGTGTGCTTGCATTAAGACCTCTTCCCTTGTCTCTGGGAGAGTTGAATGCAAGACCTCCCACTAAGAATTTCACTCCAATTCACTTTAGAAGATTGTTATGGAGGGTTCAGAGTTCAGACAATACTAAGCTCTCCATTCTGAGAATCCTTGAATTGCTCAACATTATGATTAAGGAAATTGCTTGGCAATGAATGAACTAAGCCATGCAGAACATGCACCGATGTTTCAATTAGAAATTGTATCGTGTTACTCCAGCGTGTTTACTAAGGGATTGCGTCTCCGTGTTGATCAACCACGAGGAACACTACTTCAGCAACTAAAGAATGAAAAGCATAGGACGAATACAAACTAAAATTCCACTGAATAATTCAATGAAGTAGCAGATTTTGCGGTAAATAGTCAAACAATATATAAGAAAAGGAAAACAACCGAAGCATCAATAAGAAGGACATAAGAAACAAAAGCACAGCGTTACCTGATCCAAGCAAAAAAGCCAGAAGTAGCGTTCCCGTCGACTTCACAATGCGGCGTAAATCAGCTTTGAAGAGTAGCAAGGGGACAGCCATGGGAAGCAGATACTCCATAACCACAGAGTAAGCGGGAGCGTCTGCAGAAATGAGACCGAGATTACTAGCAGCAAGTCCAATCAGAACACTCACCAGAGCTCCACTCAAGGCGCTCCCAATCTTCGTCTTCTCTGACCTGCAATCAGAAACCCAGACAAAGAATCAGTGAAAAACGATCATTTTGGTCGACAAATATCAGCAATGTAGGCAGACGAAGGCACGACCAGAGACCGAAAGCGCCAGTTCCGAAGAGCACAGTCCACATTCCCCACTGGTCATTGGAAGGAACGAGAGGGGCATTCAAATGAGCCCTGGTCTGGAACAGGCAGGTTCCTTTTGCGGTCGACCTTGTAGCAGAACGCAAACGAAAGAGACGCGAATCGTAAGGAACGGGACTCGGGTACGCAGATGATCGGGTGGGACCAGCTCGATACGGCTTATGGCGGGAAGCAAAGAGAGGCCGTTTATGAAAGTTTGTGCAGCAAGACAGGGAGCTCGCAGAGAGGAGAGAGGAGTACGAAGTCGTCATGAGATCCCTCCAGTTCGAGGCACTAGAAATTCAGAAACGATAGCGAGACGATAACCCAACTTAGAAAGCTATAAGATAGTGAAAGACGAAAAGCTGGCTAAAACTATTCGATGACAGAAGAACCCTGCAGCCCTGAAGCTCCCAATTCCCAGCAACGAGCTCCAACTCCCTTAGATACCTCAAAAAACCCAACTTTTACGCCTTCTAGGCAAGCTTCAAATCCACGCGGGGTCGCGCAGAGCATCCGCGGGTAAAAATTCAAAGGACAAGCACCACCAATGTGGTTCTTCAGCCATGTTTTCCATACTAAGATTGCCTGGTGCAAAAAATACAGACTTGCATCAGATTCTCTTCCCCTCCTCTATTGAAACGAAAATGAACTCCCGTTTTCTGATCGAAAAGAAAAGGATGCAGAAAAATTCCAGACGAAGGACAATTATTCAACTTGCCTATCAGCATTTACCAAAGTTTGCTGCCTTGCCTTGCAGAGGTGTCTGACCCATTATTTGGATTATTTCTAAAATCTAATAACCCCTATCCAAACCCAAACCGATCTTCTAATTTCTCATCTGACCCAAACCCGAATATGTCGGGTCGGGTTTTCCAGCGTTCCCACCCTGATTCCATGAGTAGTGGGCCTTCATTGTAACTCGGGGAATGTTATCCATGGGCTTGTCCAAACAGTCCATGGGTGCTTCATTGTATGCTTTCGTGGCTCAATTTATAGGTCTCGTTGACAGCAGGGAGGCGGACGCGAGGTTGCTTGCTCGGGGTTTTTGCTTCCGATTCTTTCTTGCTAGGGTTTTGGGTTTTCACTCCCTTGCGTGAACGAGTCGAGCCAAAGATGAGGTATGTGTCAGCTTTTCTCCCGTACGATGATCTCTCTTACACTTTGCTGCTCGCGGAATCATTTTCGTGTTCTTCACTATTTTCCATATTTGTTTTGCACGGCGCACTCACTTTTTTTCACCCATTTGTAAAGCCCTCTTGTTTCCGTGTTCCTGAAATCTCGGAAAGTGCTTCCTTATATTTCGAGTGCTGGGTCTTGATTATGATATGTTTTACTCTATGCATGTTCTTGCTAGAAAATGAAATGTAACTTTTTATGAACTTGAATGTTTTCCAATTCGTATAGGGTATGCTGTGCGACCCGGAGTAATACCACAATACGTTTAGAGGATAAAAAATAAATGTATTCAAGTAGCTGCGTTTCAGTTTATGTTTGGTGTCATTTCAATTTGATAGTTTATTTATTTTTAACACTGTTCTTGCATAAAGGTTCCTTGCGCTCCTTTTTTGTTTAGCTGTGGTTCATAGGGTTTTAGGCCTGCGTTTCAGTTGTAATTTATCTCCAGCTCTTTCGAGATTCTGTACCGGGAGAACGGAAAGCACGCGAAGTTTAGCCTTGATGTTCAGGGGCTTTTCTCGATTGGACTCAGTTTACAGTATTTCTGTATGAAATGATACATGGAGTTGTTTTCCGTAGATTATAGACGATTTCTAAATTTAACTTTAGTGCTCGATCCACAAGTCATTAGCACCCTCCTAATATTAAAGGCTACATTATCATATCTTGATTGTTACGATCAAGCTGTTGAGTTTTCTGAGATACGTTTCTTAAATTATGGTAGTTTTAGCCATTCCAAGTTGTTTGTCTTGATAGTTTGGCATTGCCAATGCGTTGTGCTGTGGGTTTCTGTTGGGTGTAGCTGTCTACCTGACATTTCATCAATGAATGAGACAACTGCAATTAGGTGAGGCTGACTGTCACTTTTTTAAGTGCGTGCTGTTTGGATTTTTTATGGTCAATATTTTTTTATTCCTACAAAGTAACATTTTTTTTATTCCTACTCAGTAACATTTTTTTTTAAAATTATTTGTTTATATTTATATTTATTTGTTTATTTGTTTATTTTTATTTTTTATTATTATCTTTTCGTCTTCATGCTTGAGTTATGCAGCAAGTTGCATACTTACCTCTTGTTGAAGTACATATACATCCGGAGGGATGCATGAGAGCTTGTTGAAGTACATATACATCCGGAGGGATGCATGAGAGATTTGTCTGCTTGGCATATATGTGTCCCCTTCTTGTGCCGGCAGTCTCAGGAGCCCCACCCTTCTGTGTACCTTACGAAAGTTCTGCAAGGCAGGGGAGGGGGATTGGCCCCGACTCCTGCTGGCACAAGAAAGGAGGGCCTGAGCTTCACCAGCATCGCCCCATTACTCTTGTTTCACCTAGCAAGTAATTCTCCAGTTTTCCCGTGTCACACAATGATGGTGAAGTTGGGAATTCCTTTCTCATCACTGTGTTGAATAAAAGGAGGCTCCTCCATTCTATACCCAGAAACGGGAGGTCTTGTGCTGGTGTTGAGTTGATGGTGGAAATTTTCTTCCCGTACCTGCAAATTGGACTGGTGGAGCTGTCAAACATGGTCGGGTTAACTGGGTGTTTAAAATGTGTTTGGACGAGATTGGGACTGGTTGAACTGAACACTAGTTCTTCAACAGAGTGATTGAACATTGTATATCATGTTTGACAGGTTACTGATTGTTTATCAATATACTTATGTTGTTAGTGATTGTTATACACAATCATGATCTGGTTTTTCGTCTTTAAACTATTGCAGTGATTGTATCATTAGTTGTTACATATATGAAACTATTCTCGTAGTATATGATCATGGATCACTCCCTGATTGCGCGTCTGTTGCATCACACAGAAGTAAAAAACAAGCATGTGTGAGTTGTGCATGGCTTGTGAAATGTATGTCTGACCTTGATTGGTGTTGGTTCAATTTTTTGTAGTCGTCATCCTGAAGTGAAGTGGGCCCAGAGAACAGACAAGGTTTATCTCACTATCTTGTTAGCTGATGCAAAAGATCCAAAGGTCAATCTTGAGCCGGATGGTGTCCTCTCATTCTCCGCTACCGCTGGATCAGACAATCACTCCTATGAGCTGAAGTTGGATCTTCTTGACAAAGTGAACGTAGAGGTAACTGATTAGCTTGACTGATTTCTAAATAAAGTTCAGTTACTAAAATTGCAACGCCCACATCTAGACCATCTAACCACTTGACATTGTCCAGGAAAGCAAAATAAATCTTGGTGTGAGGAGCATATTCTGTGTGATAGTGAAAGCAGAGAAAGGGTGGTGGAATAAACTATTGCGTGGCGATGGGAAAACTCCACACTATGTCAAAGTTGATTGGGACAAATGGGTGGATGAAGATGAAGAGAATGGTTTGCTCTCTCTCAGTCCGTTTCCTTTTTAAGTTTGTAAAATTTGTATGTGTGACGAGAATTACATAATGCATGCTTCTTCACTTCAGGTCCAGCTGACTTGGATGTTGGAGGAATGGATTTCTCGGTACGAATTTCCTCTTGTCCTTTTACTGCTTTATTGAGTGCTCCATTGTCGTGAAATTGAACCCATTGTTTTGGCAAATGTAGAAATTTGGTGGCATGGAAGGCTTGGAAGGCATGGGAGGCTTGGGAGGCTTGGGAGGAATGGGTGGCATGGGAGGCATGGGAGGCATGGGAGGCATGGGTGGCATGGGTGGCATGGGTGGCTTGGGTGGTATGGGAGGCATGGGAGGCATGGGAGGCATGGGAGGCATGGGTGGCATGGGTGAGGAGTTTGATGATGATAGTGAGGATGAAGGTACTTCAGTCATCTACTTCAATATTTTTGAAGAGAGGAACCTTAGTGAGGATGTTTCTTTGAGACTAACAGTTTTTCTTGAATCTAACCCATCTCAGAACAAGAGGCTGAGAAGACAGAGGCCGCTGAAAAGGCAGAAGCGTCTCCTCAAGAGGCAGCTAAAGAGGCTACCGCAAGCACGTAAGGAGCAGCGTCTTGAAAGCTTGTGCCACTGGCAGTTATAGAGGATGTGGGTCCGGTCTTGCATGGCTTTCAGAATGGAATTAGTGGCTACGGGGTGTCTCTCTGGATCCAGCGGGGTGCACTACTCTGTTTTGTTACTAAATTTTATTCGTTGATGTCTGCTAATTACGGGTTCCCATTGGCTATAGACGAGGTTCCCATGTTTGTCTGGCTAGCGTGAACGGTGGAAAACTTTGTGATTGCTCTGTGGCTTTAGCCGGATACAGCCGGATGTGGGATTTATCATAGTTGTTATTGCGAAACTATATTTCTATTCTCATTGCACTGTAGTAACCACACTTCCTTCAGTTAGGCTTTATATGACCAGTTCGTTCTTTATCTGCATTTCTTGGTGGCTGCACTGGATCCGTTGTAGTATCTATGTTAGCCCCGTACTTTTTAGAGCAGAGTTAAAATATGAATTTTGTAATTGGGTTTGAATCAAAATATTATAATTAAGCCTAAAATATTATAGTTGGGGTTAAAATATTAGGCGAAAAAGTTGAATGGGTATTAAACACCCTACTCGAACTTAAAAAGATCTTTGCACTAAGTAACATTATAAACTCTTTTAAGAGTGAGAATTTGTGTAGATCTATTTTGATGTGGAACTCAACAAACCATATTCAACCAAGATGAATGAAAAAATGTTTCAAATAAATTATCATCGACATTAAATCAATAAATTGTTCGTTGCCTAGTTATTGAAATATATAAAATCGATATCTATGGAATGAATTCATTCCTCCCCAATTCAAGGGGTCGCAATCTTACTTTCTGTTACGTAAATGAGTCCTTTACTGGATTGATGGGCGTTTGGGCTCGTCGAAATTGAGCCGTTCATATTTTGGTGCATACAAACATATTAAATATAATTATTCGAATAAACTCTTTACATTAATGAAAAAGGTAGCGTATGTTAATGATTTATTACAAAATGCTCCGTAGATAATAACAGCCAGCCATAGGCCCATAGCAACGCATTAAATTTGCGAATATTTCATTAGGGAAGGTGCCTTTTCACGTAGTATAAAAAAGGGATGGAAGGGTAACAAGAATCAACAGCCCTGCTGCTTGATTTGTTGTGTCTCACAGTGAATGACTGGATGAAGCCACCCGATGCGAAGAATCAACAGCCCTGCTGCTTGATTTCTTCGCATGGACTGACGAGGTCAGGTGTTCAATCCCGACGAGACATGAGAAACCAAAAGCACCAAAGTTTCATTTCATAAAAAGGTAAGTTTAAGAAGAAATATTGTCATTTTAGCCATATTATGTCAAGTCATTTTAATCTCTATATATCTTCCCCTTTCATTTCTATTTCACGGTATTGACAAAAGGCTTAATTTCCTGCTCATTCCTGCTCTTGTTCTTCGTTCCCAAAACCTCCTATGAAAGCTCTTTCTTATAATATTATCGATTTTTACTCTTTTTATGAGAATTCTTAAGTCGTGTAAAGCAGGGGTCTGATCATATATATATATATATATATATATATTAAAAAATGCTGTATTATTAGCTTTTAACTTATTTTTATTTACCTTCCATAAATAGATTATCATGGGTTCTCTATATATCTTCACATTTTTAGGAATATTAAAAGGTGACCATCCATCTTAATTTAATTAATTGTCACTTACTAGGTGTTAATGGTGTTTATATGCAGGTTTCTCTTTTAACCAAGGTGCCTTGATAGGCGCCTTGGGTCTTGGTCGTTCCTTCAAGGGGCTGTTCTATCAGTAGCAACCAGAGGAACGACCAGAGAGAGTTTTATGCTTTGCCAGCAACAAGTCTCAAGAAGAGTAACAGCCTTGTAGTAAATTATTTTTAATTTTTAATTTTTGTATTTTTCCATAAAGGGCCCTTTTATTTTAGGCCTCTTTAACTTTGTAATGGATTTTGAGAAACAGCAAACCACAATACATAAACCAAAAGAATTCAGAAAAGAGGGAAGGGATCAGAGGAGGAGGGAGAGAACAGAGGAATTATTGCTCTCTGAGTTTGGCGTACAGTCTTCCCGCTGGAAGAGCAGAGTGCAGAGGGCGGTGTCTAAATGTCTATAGTACTGTATACTTTAAATAATGACTGTCGCTCTGGGATCGCCCTTCTCTCGTTCGCGACTTCCAAAAGGAAACAGCCGGCCGTATTGGACGGCGAAACCTTCCAAGTTCCGAGCAGGTCGGGATCCTTATCCCTTGATGATCAGTCGTCGCTTATCACTGCTGCTCTGCACCTCTTTACAATCTTACACGAACAAACCCAACAAACCAAATCACCGCCTTTCCATCGCAAACAAGTTTTTCTTTCATAAATTTAATGCCCGGTCTGATCAAATAATTAATATGAAAATCGGCAGAGACCGTCGTCTCAGCCGGGGTTGGTGAATTGTTTTGTGCTGCTCCCGAATAAACCAGCAAATTAAACAAACCGACGGTGAACAAACTCCCTCTCTCTCTCTCTCTCTCTCTCTCTCTCTTGCCGCTTCTCCGACGCGTGTTTCAAGATGTATATCGGCGCCCATGAGAATGATTTCGTCAAGCACAGGGCAGCACCTAATTTCAGTCAAGGATTCCAATTCCCAATCCAAGCGTAAAAAACCCCGGTCCCAGAGTCCCTAGAGGACTGCGATCTTCTTCTCTTCTAAGTTCTTCCACTCCTTTTGTTTAATCGAAGGCGAGCTTGAGTGGAAGATTATCTGTGCGATTCACGAGTGTCTGTCCTGGCGTCTTTCACGTCTCTATACTCTTAAGACTGCGCGATTTAATTTTTCCCAAATGTGGTTTGGTCCGAGAACGGGCCAACTCAAAGGGAACCCGCACTAACGAAGGACGACTCGGACCGGATCGAATCTTTTGGGTTGAGATTTGGGTTTCGCCTGTTATCGACGACGGCAGGATCGGGCCGGTTCGGACTCCCGCTTCAGGCGAATTTGGCGCGAAACCAGCTCGCGCAGTCGGTTAATAATCCTCTTCCTTCCCCGCTGCGCACGTTAGCAAAACCCTGGGTTGCTTTTCGCCTGGAAACCCTGCTAGCACCTTTGGGCGGAGGACTCTCCGCTGCGAAGACGCCCGAAGGACTGCTGAAACTGAAATGGACGAGATGGAAACGGAAGAAAGCCCCGCTTTAAAGCGCCTCAGCATAAAGAATAGCATCCAGACCAATTTCGGAGACGAATACATCTTCCAACTAGCATCGTGGTACTTCGTCCTGGTTTTTTTTCTGCTTTTCTTCGAGCTATCGTGCTGAACTTCGTTACCAGCTTCCTGAACGTTTCATTGTTTGACAGTGTGTTAAGAGTTCCTTGCTTTTTTGGGTTTCATGTTAGGCCTAATAGTCTCTGCTTGATTGACGGTGTGCTCGCTAGCTGCGGATCTGTTTGAGTGTCTGTGTTTCCTTTGCTTCTGGTGCCGGATGCGAAAATTTGAATGCGTTAGTTTACTTTTTCAGTTGTGAAATGCTTTTGTCGCATATCATCGATTAATGTTGCTAGTGGAGTTGATTGTTTTTTCCTAGCTGAGTGAACAGTCTGTGATCTCTTCCTTGCAAACTCATTCATTGTTTTGCTATGGTTTCAAGCCCGGAGATATCATGTCTGGCCGTATCGTTGTCAACCAATACCATCAAGTTGTACTCGCCTGCGACTGGGCAATATTTTGGAGAGTGTAAGGGTCACACTGGAACCATCAATGAAATTTCCTTTTCAGTTCCATCCTCTACGCATGTCTTACATTCGTGCTCATCTGACGGTACCATTAGAGCTTGGGATACGAGGACTTTTAAGCAGGTTAGAACACCTTCATCAACGTGGACATGATTCCGCTCATCTTAACCAAAATGTAGAATATTATTTAGGTTTATTACCTTTCTATTTTGGTTCTATAATCTGTGTTCAAGCCATTTTCCTATCATTCTTCCACTTCTTTCTATTTTTATTTTAGAAATAGGAGGAGATGGACGACACAATTCAGATAGTTTATTGACTAGCATCACTTCTGATTATGTATCCTCTAGGTATCTTTATCAAGAGCTGGCCCCTCTCAAGAAATTTTTAGCTTCTCTTTTGGTGGATCAGCTGATAATCTGCTTGCCGCTGGTTCCAATGCTCAGGTAATAAACCTTTTCCATGCAATGAGTTATTGGTTTTGCATTCGTTATGAGACGTCCATCCAATTCCTGAGTCGATGCACAAGTGAAAAATAAATCCACGTTCTTCTTAGACTGGTTTTGGTATGGTGCTTCAAAGTAGTCTTCTCAGTTGCCTTCTGAGAAGAATTCTTTCTCAGATTCTAAGGAAACCTGACATTCTCTTTATTGTTTACATTCGTCAAGGATAAACATCCTCTTACATAACCTCGTATTCTCGTTAGAAATTTAGCTTGACTCAGTTTTAAATTTCTTAACCATTTGTTCAATCTCAAGGATTGTTTTGCGTAATTATAAGAAAAGAGAGTCATTTATGACAGCAAGTCGCTAATCTGTGTTGTTATTAGAATATGTTTCATGTTGCTTACTGGATAATTAGATGTATGATATCCAAATGATAAAGTTCTGCAAATTCGGTTTCTGCAACTGTTTCTAGTAATTATGCATGGTCATAAGAAAATATATTCCTATTTTCTAGACGCATGTTTGATGTTTCACCAGATAACTGCTTTTATGCAGATAATCTTCTGGGATTGGAGAAATGGGAAGCAGATCTCGTGCTTGGAGGAGTCTCATATTGATGATGTGACACAGGTCCCGGCCATAGTTGTTATTTTTTCATTTTGAAAACTGGAAATGATTTGAACCAGTCAATACCAGACTGGAACTTTTGTATTGTTCTTCAACATTTGAATCAATTGTGTGTCTCTGGCAGGTACGATTCACACCAGATAATCAAAATAAGCTTATTTCAGCTTCTGTTGATGGGCTAATGTGCATTTTCGATACTAATGGACACATCAATGATGACAACCACTTAGAATCAGTAAGTAACAGTTGAGCCTTCTTAAACTTTGTCAACTTTGGGAGAGGGGATGTGTGTTACCGATTGAAGGTTGAGGTTCTTATGCAAATAATGTTCAGCACTTCTTAGAGAAGCAGATTGCCCCAAATAGAAGTATAATGAGATCTGAGAGAACCTATGTTTGTGCATCATGTAAGGCTGAAATAATGGTATCTTCATCTGATCAAGGGTTTGATGTAATGGTTTAGGTGATGAACGTGGGCACTTCTGTTGGAAAAGTGGGGTTCTTTGGAGAGAGAAACCAAAAGCTTTGGTGTTTGACTCACATCGAAACATTAAGGTCATTTCAAATCAGAGTGTTCAATTTATGATTCTAAACTGTGTATGTTTTTGGGTCTGAACCACTAGTTGCATCATTTCTTTTTGTTTCATTTTTAGTAAAGTGTTTTAATCTTTTCCATTCTACTCCATCTCACTGGAGTAAAATCTACTTCCAGAGCATCGTTTGTTCCATATATTTTTGTGGTTTTGGTTGCTGTGCTGGTTTGCAGCCATACAGTAAGTTTTGCACGCTGTAGTTTTATGTATTTCTTCAACGTTTTGTCTAGAGAAGATCTTCTCTAGAAAAGCTTTTGCTTAGGAACTTCACAATTGCTTACAAAGGGATATAATTGAGCCATATTATATATTTTGCTCTGCTAGCCTATTGGTGTCAGGTAGTGCTTTGTTTTTGTGGATTATTACCTTTTGGAGGGGTTAGCTTTTGGCTTTGTCATGGACCTCTCTTTCCACTGCTTTCTTTCTGCTTGAGCATTAATACGAAGTGCAACTTGCAGTGTTTGGGACTGGACAAATGCAACACAAGAAGCAAACTTCCAAGATGCTCGTTCAATGGCTTCTGATAGGTGGAACCTGGATCATGTAAAACATTCCGTTAACCAAACATCTGATATTGGTAGTATTGATTTGGCATGAGGATCATGTTCCTGACATCTGTTTGTTTTGGCAGGTTGACTATTTTGTTGATTGTTTTTACTCGAGCGTTGATGATCGGTTGTGGGTGATTGGTGGTACTAATGCTGGCAGCATGGGCTATTTCCCTGTAAATTATAAGGGAGCAGGGACAATAGACTCCCCAGAAGCCGTTTTAGAGGGTGGTCATGCAGGAGTTGTAAGGACCATTCTGCCTGCTTCAAGCGCACATATCCTTCCTACCCGAAATCAAGGAATTTTTGGTTGGAGTGGTGGGGAGGATGGCCGGTTGTGTTGTTGGTCATCAGATGAGTCTACTTCTGAACCAAATCGGTCATGGATTTCAAGTGCATTGGTTATGAAGACTTTGAGGAATCAAAATAGAAGAATCAGACATCATCCTTATGGGAAAGTGATGCCTCTGTAATCTCAGTGATGAACGTGATCCCTTGTTGAGAAATTTCTTGTCTTGTATAAATCCAGAATTGTACCTCCTTAAGTGCATACTTGACGCGAGGAGAAAGAAGCTCTAATCAGTTGAGTTGTGCGAGAATTTTGCAGGTTTTGAGTAATGAATCACAATCTTGAGCTCGAGTGTGTTAATGGGAGAGCGTTTTTTAATGTTCATTGGTTGGGTGTAGAGCAGTGAAAGATGTAAAACAAATTTGCAGCAATAAATGTTTTTCAAGAAACAAACAGGAGGGTTAACAGAGAAAGAGTAGGACAAATTACAAAGGAAGAAGAAAACGGCAAAGATCACATAAAATATTCGGTGGCTGGGACCAAAACACCAAGTGAAAGCCAAAAACCTTCATTTTTATTATTTGTTGTGCATTGTTTATCTTTTCATAGCTTTACATTTTGTGCACCCCAAGTGGCAGCGAAGTTTTCGGAAAGAAAAGCTGACGCTGGCCCAACGCATGGCCTTCCAAAAGGTTAATCTTCTTCCACGTTTTATCCAAGATCCCTAGGCATAAGTCGTACCCTATCGGTAACAAAGGCTTCCCCTCAGATCAATAAGGTAGGCAAGAACAGAGAGAAATTTGAGATTCTATACTTGTAATGACAGCACATGGTGAAACAGATAGTAGAAACTTTGTTCTAGCATTATACATATAGGTTAATAGAAGGCACAAGTTCCTGATTGCAGATTCACGCGGACACATTTTACATTCGAAGAACTTTTTACCTGTTTAGAGCAACGCTCAAATCAACCAAGTGGCGCATTGTTGGTCTCCCATGGGGGCAGTTCCAAGGGGACTTGAGGCCAACCAAATTCTGAAGTATCTGTAACAAAGATGAAACACAACAACCTTTTCAACCTTGAGGTTATAATAGTTTTTGCACAACAAGCTTTCACAGGTGGTTGTCAACTCAGCCTTCTAATGCATAAAAGATGTAACACCAGTCACCTGTTGGATTAACGCGTATTTTCTTCTTGCAAGCAATATTCAATTTTCTTTGTCAGAAAGAGGAAACAGAGGCTTGTACCTTTTGCATCTCCTTTCTTCCAAGTGGATCTCCGATCATGACAGATGTCCTGCAAGCCCTTGATGCCAGCATCCCACGAACTCTCGATGGACAGAGAGAACTTGGATCATCCATCCTGTAACTGCTCACTATAGAACACTCTCCTTGACTGTCAGAAAGGGTTGATATAAGTTCCTTTACATCTGTTTCAAGACAATAATCAGTTTGTACGAGCAAGAAATAAGCTCCAAAGGAATTGAGATTTCATGTAAGTTTCTAAGACACTTCAGATTTTTTAAGCAAAGCGTTCACCTGCAACTCCAAAGGTAATGTTTTTACTAAATGGAACAGTTTTTAATAGATAATGGCTGCCAGGAAGAGCATCTGCATCTTCAATCAAAGTGAAGCCATTTTTCCTAACACAAACAGAAAATGGAGATCAAAACGCCATGCTTCCAAGCAAACCCCTAAAAAAGGATAAGAAAAGCAACAAAAAATGATTTAATTAAGTATTTAATACATGAAAATTTCAATCACATTCTTAACTTATCAAGTTGAGAATCACTGTTACTGCTAAATATGTTTTTGATAAATTATCATAGATATAATTTACCTGATTACATCCATATGAATGGAAGCTACAACTTCCTCTTCAGGTGATAGCTCCAGTCTTATTGGCCTAAAAGTAACCATTAGAAATGTGTCACTACAAATTATTCAACAATTTCGTGACAGCATAATCAAGAAATTCAGGCTCTGCATTAATATTATTATGGTCCCAAAACCATGACTCTATAACTGACAGTAATTATCTTTTTGATGCCCAATTCATTTTAAAAAACTAAATTTCATGCTCTGTTCAGAAAAAGAAAAGATCCAAATATAGTTGAAACTCCAGATCTCAAAGGGAAGGGAAAACTCTCCTACTCACTGAAGAAGTGGTTGTTGATTCAATATAGTTGACCGTGAAAGTCGTTCGAAATTGTATTTCTCATCTGCAGCATGCTGTAAAAATCTGAAAGTTTTAGCACAGCTTGACAAAGGAGAACAATTAGCAGCACAGTAGATAGAGACCTAACGTACCTGATCCACGATAAATAAATCACTGTCAAGCTTTCCAATAATGAAACCAAGATTAAATTGCCCAATAACCTGTAAATTAAACACAACAGTAGATATGTCAAGAAAATTAGTCTACTCAAATGCATATCACTTGAGCATGCAGCTGTTAGATATACAGCATTGGTACGCAAACTTTTTAAGAGTGTCAAGATTCCAATTTGTACCATCAACAGAATGGACAGCTTAAAGAATTAATGGAATTATGTCAATCAATATCCACATTCTCAGTGAAATCGTAAGTACCGATGAAGGCTAAAATGTATTGACAACATAAATTATGGAAAACCAACCCTACCACTCTATTGGTGAAAACATCATGAAACCTAGAACTGGTTACATAAAAGTGCAAACATGGATGATGCTGCATACTTTATGAGTGTATCATAATACTATTCTCCACTACATGCTTCCTGTCCGATCATCATAACCTTCATCAAAGAGCAAATGCCTAGAAAAAACAATGTCTTGTTTTATTAATTATTTTCTTTTAGCATATATACTCTAGATTCTAAAGACGTATTATTGACTGAGCAGAAAAGACGTGGCATATACAGGAACTGCCAAAGTAGATGTAAATACAATAACCTTCATTCTTCCAAAATCTTCTTTTTTGAAGAACTTTTCCAACTCTGTAGTTGCTGCAGCAAGAGCATGTTCTTTTCCTTCCTCATTTTCTGTCTGAGAAGCCTCCAATGTTGCAGCAGCATAACATCTAATGGATGAGATCATTATATGTGGAACTAACAGAAAACAAATTCATGCAGCAAAAGACAGACCAGCTTCCTCACCTCTCAAATCACTAACATCCTACTATTCATACCTTCTAGGTTCTGTGTGTTCATACAAGCTGCTCCTTGAACACAGTCTTGATAACCTCTCCTTTCTTCTTGTTTTTATATCATTAATGCTGAAATGCAACACATAGCATTTCTCTAAATCGGGACCAGGGACTGGTTTATCCAAAACTAAATTAGATGGTAGCATCAATGCATCATTCCCAGTGAGATCAGTTGAATTTTTATCGACATCATTGTGTAAGTCAGTTTCTTGGGCCTCTGTGACATATTTCCCAGATATTTCCTGGTAAAACACAGTCAAGCTCAGAAGGAAGTACTAAAAGACAAGTGAATCTCAACTTGAGAAATTGAAAAACAGTAGTATTAGTTTTGATGCCAAGCTTCTATGGTTTTCAAACATCATGTGAAACTCAATTTACAAGATGAACGAGCTCCAGCAATAAAATGTTTGGAGTTTAAGGAAGCAGATCATACAGCAAAGCAAATTAGGATGATGATGTGCATAAGATGCAGCACCCTTTCACAACCCAAGGATAATTTACATCAAATGGATAAGACCACTGATAATGATATAACAATAATAACAACATGCCCAACAATAAAACAAGAAAATAAGCGCCAAGAAAAAATTATTCTGAATACTCAATTATGTTAAATTATACCTCTGTAGTTTCTTTCTCATCAGCATCAGGGCTAAAAGCTGAAGCAGTTTCAATGTCATTTGAAAGTTCCATAACACCATGGCTGTCCATGTATTGATCTTCTTTATCTTCAGTGCCATTATCCCCGTTGCTGTCCTTATACTGATCTTCTTTATCTTCAGTGCCATTTTCACCATTGCTGTTCATATATTGATGTTCTTTTTCTTCAGTGCCATTTTCACTGTCGCTGTTCACATTTGGATCTCCTTTATCTTCAGTGCCATTTTCACCATTGCTGTTTATATCTTGATCTTCTTTATCTTCAGTGCCATTATCATCCAGACTGTTAAAGAGAAGGCCTTTAGAGCCTGTAGCCTTCATAGCAGAGCTGACTTTTCTTACTTGACATGGAAGCATCTCATTTCTCAGTACCGGCAATTCCGAGAGTACACCACTTTCATGCTTCCTTTTGTTAACAGATACGAACCTACAGAGGGAAGACTGAACCAAGCTCGTATGAGTGGAAGGTTTTGAAGAAAGAGGTGTTCTCAACTGCTTGGCCTTGTACTCGAAAGTTATGTCTTTTTTGTTGCCAAAAGCACCTTGAGAACCAACATCCTCTGTATCTGATAAAGAAACTACATCATCGTTTTGCATTTTCTCTCTAAGAGAAAACCTCTGAATATTCCCTTGATTTTTTTGCCCACTGCCTTCAGGCCTATGCGCTTTAGAGGAGGCATGAGTTTTGTCATCCTCACAAGGAGTATCTGCTTCAGATATATTGAGTTTGGTCTCAGTCGGACCCTCAAATTGGTTAACCAAGTAGCTACATTGGCTCGGCGAATAGATGTTTCCTATTGCTTCTCTTAAGGAACGCATAACAGAGTCCTCGTCCGAAAAGAATATTTTTCTCTTATCAGGAGTTACATTAACATCATATGCATTAGTTGGTATAATAAAGTCCATAATTGCCATAGGATACTGTCGAGAGTTTGCATTTTTGTACAGTTCATTGAGAAGCTTGCTGATTTTAGGCATATCCACAGGCCGCCCATTCACATAAAAGAACTGTCTATCCCCTGAATTTCTACCGCTACCATTCCCTGGTCTAGAAAGAAAACCTTCCACTCTACAGCACTCAGATATATGCACATTTAGTGGCTGCAGGCATGCAAAGGCATTCATGCCAATCACAGTGATGATGTTATCCTTAATCGAGCCATTCCCTTGAGTTTTAAGCACTGTAGTTCTCACATTTTTCCCAGTAGTGTTGGTGCAAACCAATCGTACTCCTTTTGAAATAATAGCATATGCCTAAAAAGATCACGCAGATAAACAAGTGAAACTCGAGTAGGCAATATAGTATTGTGCTATACCAGGAAGATGAAACAGATAAGATAACAAACAGGGTTCATCAACCAGTTTCAAAACAGAATAGCAGAAGTTCCATGTAAATACTTTAAAAACAGATAGTTTATGAGTATAACATGATAAAATAATTCCAAATTCAACAAGTTCCTGGTAACTTAAAAGTTTTGAGGGATCTCACATTCAATAAGGAAATGAGCTTTCCATATTCCCTCCGTATATTTCGACTAAATTCTTTACTTCTCACTGGCAACGTGGAAAACAATTTCTCAACAGTGACAGTGGTACCTACTTGGCGAGCTATTTTCCTTTCAGAAGTAACAGAACCTGAATGATCGAACATTAAGTGAGTCCCTGTAGGTTCATTTTTCGTTCTTGTGTCAATGGATAAGTTGCCTAAGGCACACAGGGAACTAAGTGCCTCCCCCCTAAAGCCAAATGTCGTTAGTACTTGAAGATCCAGAAAACTGGCTATTTTGGATGTATGATACTTACGTGCAAGAGCCTGCAAACACAGATACCCATAGTTAATGAAAACAATGTATGACATATTAGCAACAACAAAGACATAAAGGAAAGAAAAAATAATGACAAAGCAGGAGCTGCTTTTAATGCTAACAATATGGACAAATGATTGAAGATAACAGATGACGTATAAGATAAAGTATTCATGATACATTTAACGAAAAAAAAAAAATGAATAAATAGAATGATAGGGACTTGAAAGAACTTCATGAAAGAGAGATACTTCTTTAAGTAATTCACAGACAAAAGGTTTTTACCCAATAGTACTATAGCCAAGCAAAAAAAAGAATAAGCAACAACATTGACCAATTTGAACTTCTATGCTTCCAAATGTCACATAGGTGAAACAAGTCTGAGTTTTCTCAAAATTAAGGAATCAAGCCTAAAGAATGCCAATTATTATTAGCAAATTAATTTTGCCCTAAATCTGTATTTATCTCCTTAAAATGCTATGTTTCTATAAAATAGTTAAACATGATTTTTTAAGTAGGAAAAGGTTCCACATTGAAAAATGCCTAGAAAAACTAATAGTTTAAAAGGTTCAGTAATAGGCCTCCTGAGTAGATAGTCATTTTGGGTTGCAATTGGGCTTAATCTTCAACATGGGACTAGAGCAGGTCATTTCTGTCGGCCAAGGTCCACTTGTGCTCCCTAATTTGTTTGTGCATTCCATGAGGTGAGACCCAGTTTGTGGTTTGTACGCTCTAAAGGGAGTTTGCATCCATGTCTCCACCTGTTATGTGTAGGTCTGGACATGAAGAGATCGTTAAGCAGGAAAACTTCCCACATAAAAAAACTAAGGAAAAGTAATTCGTGAAAAAATTGAGTAGAGGCCTCTTAAGTGGCTGATCATTTTAAGATTGAACCGGACTAAACCTTTCACGATCATAAAACCCATTGGCAATAATTGTGATCCTTATCATCGTGCAACCCTATCGAATGTAATTTATCGAATATTTGAAAAATGCACAGCTGTATAGAGGTTGTCAGCAGAAAAAGAATCAAGCATTTACAAAGTAGCCATGCAAAAGAATGAAAAGTATCTAGCGTTTTAATAAGGAATACCTGAAAGTTGTTGGGTGAAATACCACATCCATTATCAGTGACCTTGAAAGATTCTTCACCATGCTCTTTCAAAGTTATCTCAATACAGGTTGCACCAGCATCCAAACTATTCTCCACTAATTCCTTGATGGCAGATGACAGATCTAATATAACTTGCCCAGAACAAATTCTGTGAACCACCCCCTTATTGATAGGCTTTATGGATGGAGAATCAACTCCTTCCATATGAAATTTATCATAAAGACTCACTTCCACACCTGTGAGCAGATGCCTAGATTTATCCTCCACATCATAACATGCAACAAGATTAATACTAAATGCAGAAAAGCTTGACGTAGTTAGGACTAGCTATGTGCATTTCTCCACTCAACTAATAATCATTCAATCTTTTCAAGGCCAAACCAAACTTAGACTATTTTCCAATACATAATATGTTTCATTTTCAAAACAAGCCAAAACATGGAGCACATGCACAACTATACTGGAGCAGTCTTCCTCACCTACCCATGCTCTCCCTCTTGTCCAGGGCTAAACCAACAACCAGGCCCAAAACATGAAAAAAATACATGAATGAGTCATATTGAACAAACAAGCAGGCCAAATAGAACACAATCATGGACTTGAATCAGCTTTAACACCAGTTTAGGGCTAGGATGGTCCCTCTCAAAATGACTACTGAAGTGGAGAGGTCTCTTTTCAACTAAGTAAACACACTTCAAGCACAAACCAATTGAAAACTATTCTCCTATGTAAAATGACTCTCGCCCCAGATGTGGAGCAAATGTAATACAATTGGTTTTTTTCATCCACCAACCAAGATAATAAGATTTAAAAATGCACTTTTCCAGAAATTATTGGCTTTATCTTCTCCTGACAAAAGTTTAGACACCTCACCTGGTTTTCATGGTCAGGATGCAAGTTTAGCACTTCCAGGTTCATAATTTTTTTGACAGAACTGCATTGAGCTGATTATAAAAATAATTTTAAAAAAAATGAACATGGAGTCCGCCAAAGCCTTGCCTAGGGAAAATAATGTAGATTTAAACAGTTTAATATTTTATTTAGGACGCCATCAACATACTCATGCCACGTAAGTTTGATTCATCCGCTAAAAAAGTTTCAATATAAAGGTAGTTAGATGTTTAGAAGTGTGTTCAGACTTGCCTACGGTTGCCAGTCTAATCTCATTATCTATTCAACATGCAGAACATCTCCGTATTATTCTTGCCATCACCAAACATACCTTCGCTGCTTGGCCCAGAAAAATTACAACCTAAATCCCGGCACGACGTCTCAAAAATGCCAATTTCACAAGAAATGGCATATTTATTGCATACCAGGTGTTTCACATACAAGATGTCTCGCATCAACACAAAAGCGGGAACGGCGCTTATTTTTCTCTGAAGCGAATATTCACCTAAAAATTTATAACAATGGAAGAATTACTCCACAGTCCAAAACGAGTCATTACTCTTCAACATCGACATGCTTTGCTCAATCATGTTGTGCCATGCCCTGGTCTCAACACTACCATCGTTTCCGTTTCCTAATTGTTCATTCTATAGAACCCACAAGGGAAGCTCCACACCGAACACGAACACCAGTGCATGCCAGAACAAACTTCTGCAGCTATCAAATATCTAACTTGTTCCATGCTTAAAAAAAAAAGAAACAAAAGTCTCATTCTCTTGTAAAAGTGAGAGCTGAAAACGTTTGTTTTTCCAAAAACTGTAGTAGATGAGAAATGCAAGCAGTAAAGTTAACTCAGATTGCACGATTGAAATCGATCTCCTCTGAGGGGGAGAAGCTGCTGGCAATCATGTTCTCCGGCGATTTTTTCTCTTTTTTCTGAGAGATGCAGGGCGACAACAACAATCAGAGAGAGAGCACGTCGGAGTTACGAAAAGAGAGCACGTCGGAGTTACGAAAAGAGAGCACGTCGGAGTTACGGAGGAAGCCATGGGAAGCAGGGAAGGGAGTGGCTATTCCCGAAGAGCTAAAGGCGGGATTTTCCCTGTTTGACGGTGCTAGAAGATGGTACATCGATGTAGTAAGCCTCAAGGGTGAGTTGGCTGTAAAAATCGCATCAAAGAGTTCTAACCAAAGATCTTACGTCAGGATTCCGCTGTGTGAAGTCGAAAGTGTAAGATCGAATTTTTTGCAGCTAACCAAGTTGGGTACGCCAGGGAAGACCAAGTTTAGCCACAACAAAAGAATAGAAGTAGGAATATTTGAAGAAGACGGCAAACCATTATGGAGGTTCGTTGAGAAAAGGGGAACAACGACTGTAGGCACTGTGGACATACCCAAATCTGCCGGTGCTGGGAAAGGATGGAAGTGGATTGATGAAAGCCTTTCAAAAATACATGGAAGGACATCTGAATCGGATGCCAGAGCAGTTCCCCATCAAAAGATAAGACCTTTCTCCCATACGCAAACAAATATGTATACGTATTGGGAAGCCTTGCTCACTGATAGGCAAAGAATTGCGACGAAGGAACCCCCAATCAGTGTGGGTCTTATTCAAGGGAGGCCAACAGTAACTGTTAGGCCAAAAATCACTCATCCGTGGATTGAAGAACTATCGAAGTGCCTGATTGTTCGCCTGACAGCGAAAAACTTCAATGGGAGAGAACTAGCAAAAACTATGAAAGGGAGCTGGAGATTAGTCGAGCAGCCTAGTTTATCATTTCTCAACCCAAACACATGGCTAGTTAACCTAGCCAGCAAAGAGGAGCAAAGAAGAATCCTTGCTTTACAAGAGCAGCTAGCCGACGAGCTGATACAAGAGATTATCGAATGGAGCCCAAGTTTCCATGCTATTGATCCCTCCACCTGGGTGTCGATTAAAGGCATCCCCCTACACCTTTGGAGGGAAGAGATTTTTCGTGCCATTGGCAATTTAGCTGGGGATGTGAAGGAGATAGACATAGACGCGATGCAGGGGGTGAGGCTCGATTGTGCACGAGTAAAGATTCAAGCCTTTCCAACTTTTGCAGGAAGGATGTCTGTAACATTAAAGGTAGGTGAGTTTCAATATATGGCCCTACTCGAAGACGAACATAAGCAACGCAAAGATCCAAGGGTGGAAGGTAAAAAAAAGGGCCGAAGCAGAGTGAAGGAGAAAAAGCGGACAAGAAGAAAAATATCCAGAATTTGGCGAAAGAAAGAAGCCTCCTCGGCAGGGGTGTTCGCTCCGGTACCGACAGCCCACGCAACAGTCGGAGAAGGAGAAGATGATCGGAGACAACTGGCGATTGTCCTTCCTACCCAAATAGGGGAAGGCGCAAAGGCAGAATCGACGATCTCTCCAAATCAGGAAGTGCCAATTAATGAAGACGGCAAAAGAAGGGTATCTGAGAGAGGAGACGTAACGATCCCTGATTGCTTTACTGGCACGCAAGAAAAGGAGGAAACGGCCAGAAAAGGGTCGGAACCCAAGAATGTGGGCCTGGATGAGAGACATGAAATTAAACATGTGAAGGCAAATGGGAACAAAGAAGTGGAGAGCCACGAGGGCCCGATCTCAAACACGGGGGCCGAGCCTACCATAGAAGGGGAAGCGCAAGCGGATGAAGAAGACTACGATAATCTACCCCCAAAAAGTGTAAGTGACAAAACTGATGGGCCACCCTCAACCTCCCGCCCTCTCCCTGCAAGTGAGTTGCGACAGTCAAAAAATGAATGCGAGAACCCAAAAAGTGTTATGACAGTGTCATGCGCACATGCAAGAAACCATGCTAACAGGATATTGAGAAATCCCAGAGCCATGTACAGAAGTAGCCCAATGAAAACACATAGCGTTAGTGTTCCCCTTCCCTCCAGTAACATCAAGGAAGTAGAGGAAGAGGATGAAGATGAGAAAAGGCGAATATATAACAATTGGCTAAAAGAATATCAGGAGAAGGCAATGTGGGGCTACAACGAAAAGATGGAAATGGATCAGATGAAAATTGCAGAATGCCTAAATCAAGTCAAAGCACTGGAAAAAGCAAAGAACAGAAGTGCAGGTGATCCATGAATATACTATCATGGAATGTGAGAGGACTCGGCTCTGAGACAAAGAGAGCCATAGTCAGGGAAAGATGTCGAAAGTATAAAATTGCGGTAGCTTTATTACAGGAAACGAAATTGCAAAACTTCTCGCAAGCCATGGCAAGAGATGTGTGGCATAAAAGACGTCCTCAATGGGTGGAAGTTGGAGCACAAGGGTCAGCAGGGGGAATTGCAGTCTTTTGGGATCCAAATGAAGTGGAGCTTATAAAAAAGGAGGAAGGAATGTACTCAGTGGCAGTACATTTTCAATCCCGGAGGAATGGTTCACACTGGGCAGCCCTCTCTGTATATGGCCCCACCTCCCAAGATCAAAGAGAAGATTTCTGGCACGAGCTCACGGCCTTGATACAGCTTTGGCCCCTCCCTTGGGTCATAGGGGGAGTTTTTAACGTAACAAGATATACCTCTAAAAAACTAGGAGGAAGAAGCAGGGTGACTTCTGCAATGACATAGTTCAACAGTCTCATTCAGGACCTATCGCTCATAGAGCCAGCTCTCGGAGGTGGCCAATACACATGGTCAAATAAAAGAAGTTCACCAATCCTCGCAAAGCTAGATAGATTTCTGGTTACTAAAGGATGGCTTGATCTGCATAAAAATGTATCAGGCAGAGTTTTACCAAGGCTGACATCGGATCACAATCCCATCATGTTAGAAACTGAGCCTGATTCATGGGGGGCCCTTCCCTTTCGTTTTGAAGATGGCTGGCTACTTGAGGATAGTTTCAAGGAAAAACTCAAAACTTGGTGGGAGGATTGTGTTGCACATGGCTCAGCCTGTCTCAGATTCAGCAAAAAACTTAAGAGTTTGAAGTACAAAATCAGAGCATGGGCCAAAGAGAGAAACATAGATTTTGACAAAGAAAAGGCTGAACTCCTTGACAAAATTCAGGTGTTCGACAGAATAGAAGAGCTCAATGGCTCCCTCTCAATTCCAAAGGGGATAGAGAGAGACTTATTGACAAAAGCTTATGAAGACAAGGTGACTCAAGAAAGGATATATTGGAAGCAAAGAGCCAGGTTTAAATGGGTGAAGGAGGGTGATGGGAACACCAAATTTTTCCACGCCATTGCCTCAGCCCACAAGAGGAGAAATCGTATATCCTCCCTCACAATAGATGGGGTGGAAATCTCAAGTAAGCAACAAATCATTAAAGAATTCACTGACTTTTACTCTGACTTGTATGATGACAGGAACATTGTCAGACCTTTTCCCTCGGGTTTGCCTCTAAAGTCTCTTCCGCCTACCGCAAGGGAGCTATTAGAGAAGCCTTTCACTATGGAAGAGATAGAGGAGGGAATCAGGAGTCTGCCCTCAGACAAAGCACCAGGCCCTGACGGTTTTACTGCAGAATTCTATAAGCAAGGATGGAATTTCTTAAAGGAAGACATCATCAATATGTTTACCGAATTTTATGAAGAGGGCTTAACAGCTAATAGTATGGGCGCCTCCCTTATTGCTCTAGTCCCCAAGAAGGAAGGTGCTTGCTGTCCAAAAGAGTTCAGGCCAATAAGTCTATTGTGTAGTCACTATAAACTCATCACCCGAGTACTAGCTTCAAGACTAAGAACAGTGCTGCATGAGGTAATTAGTGACAATCAATCAGCTTTTCTAAGAGGGAGACAAATTCTGGATTCCCCTCTAATGTTGCATGAGCTGTTACATCACTATAAGAAAAGGGGGAAGCAAGGGACAATTTTAAAGCTCGATTTTGAGAAAGCTTTCGACATAGTACATTGGCCTTTCCTAGAATACTTGATGACACAAATGAACTTCCCCCCTAGATGGAGAAAATGGATTCTTAGTTGTGTATCCTTGGCTAGATACTCCATACTAATCAATGGAACGATGCAAGGCTACTTCAAAGGCACTAGAGGCTTAAGGCAGGGAGACCCAATTTCACCTCTGTTATTTAACATAGTGGGTGAAGCGCTATGTGCCTTATTCAAGAAAGCACAAGAGGAAGGATGGACCTCAGGTATGGAAGTGGGAAGCATTAAAATACCGATACTTCAATTCGCAGATGATACGTTGATCTTGTGTGATGGAATGAACGAGAACCTGCTGCACTCTAAAGCCTTGTTATCGCTATATGAGATCATGTCAGGCCAAAACATCAACTGGGCAAAATATGGAATCATGGGCATCAACTGTGAGGAGGCATGACAGAGTAAGGCTGAAGCTTTTCTGAATTGTGCACGCATACACCTACCTTCCACTTACCTTGGCCTGCCACTGTTTCGAGTAAGGAACAATAAAGCTTTATGGCAGCCTATAGTGGACAAATACCAAAAGCGATTGGAAACATGGAAAGGCCAGCTGTTATCACAAGCTGGGAGAGTAACATTGATCAAGTCAACTTTGGCTGGAATCCCCAACTACTGGTTATCTTTAATACCATGCCCGATTGGGATTGCAAAGAAACTAGAGTTCATCCAAAGGAGGTTCCTGTGGTGTGGAGCAGACCAAAAGTTTAAATATCCATTAGTGAAATGAAAAACAATATGCAAGCCGAAGGATAAAGGGGGTTTGGGGATCAAATCCATTAAAGACATGAACAAGGCAATGTTGGCCAAGTGGGTGTGGAGATTCGCAACAGAAAAAGAGTCTTTGTGGAGGCTTCTTGTTTCAGCAAAATATGGCACCTGTAGCCAAGGTTGGCTGCCAAAAGAATGAAAGGTAGCCTCCCCTATCTGGGGAGCAGTACTAAAAGTAAAAAAGAAGGTGGATGCAGGTATTAGATACCATGTTCGAAGTGGAATTTCTGTTAGCTTTTGGCATGACAAGTGGGTTGGCAATGAGGCACTATCTATAGCTTTTCCAAATATCTACCAACTTGCCAGAAACAGAGATATTACAGTAGCACAGAGCAGAATGCAGCACGAAAACTCATGGAATCTAAACTTAAGAAGAACCTTGAGGGGCCAAGAAGCTACTGAAGCTTCACAACTGCTAAGTAAGCTAGATTCTATATATATGTTGAATTCTAGTAAGGATGAAATTATATGGGCCCCATGCTCCTCAGGGAGCTTCTCGGTCTCCTCATACTATAGGTGGAAATATGATGCTGGGAATGAGCAACAATCGCATGACTCAAGTCTAGTTTGGAAGTTAACTGGGCCCCTCAAAGTTAAACAGTTTGCATGGACAGCTGCCCAAGCAAAACTCCTAACGTGTGATGAATTGGCTAAAAGAGGGCAGCCAATCGTAAATTCTTTATGCAGGCTTTGCAATCAGGAAGAAGAGGACTGCAATCATCTGCTCCTGCACTGCAGTTTTAGTCAAAAGGTTTGGCAAGCAATCATAAAGAAATTTGGACTGCACCTCTGCATGCCAAACTCCTATAACCTACTATTACAGCAGTGGTTTTCGTGCCCGTTCCCCTCATGTGGGAAAATATTATGGAAAGCCAGTTTACTTGCAATTCCTTGGCAGCTTTGGTTAGAAAGGAATGCTCGAATTTTTAATAACAAGAGTACCGCTTTGGGAGGGATCATAGAAAAGACAATACATAGCATATTATCATGGGCAAGTACCACACAAAAGCTACCGCCATTCCCCAGTTCTGTGATAAGAAAGTTTTGGGCCAAATTCATCTACTTTTGCTCTCATAAACCTCCCAAGCAAGAAGAATGGCAACCACCACCCAGAGGAAGTTTAAAGCTCAATTTTGATGGCTCTTCTCTTGGTAATCCGGGGCCGCTGGGATAGGAGGAACTATCAGAAATGACGAAGGGAACTATCTGGTCCTATACTCTGGTCCTGCTGGGGTTTGTACCTCTAATGTTGCTGAAGCGTACGCCTTATTGGCCGGGGCTAAGCTGCTAATACAACAAAATCCAGGGGTAGTGCAAATAGAAGGAGATTCTGCCCTTGTTATAAGCTGGGCAAAGCAGGAGTCAACCCCCCCGTGGAACATAAGAGCAGTTTTTTATGAACTCGGTATGCTGCTAAAGGACTGGAATATAACCGGGAAGAAAGTGCCCAGATCAGCTAATTCCTTGGCTGACAAATTAGCTAAAGAAGGAGTGGGTAAAGATGTAATGACTGCAGGGCCTCCCTTAGCTGCTTGACTGCATTGTACTCTAAATCCTGTAACCTATGTATCATGTAATCTTTTCAATTCCCACGTAATAAAGTTTCTCACCGTTTCAAAAAAAAAAAAAAAAAAAAAAAGAATCAAAAGAAGAAGAAAGATTTACCCACCAACGAGACGGGAGAGAACTCTGAACAGTCGAGCTTAGCCTGTTATGATCGATTGATTGAAATCCTTAAACGAATCCAAGCTGAAGACTCCACACCCTTTTCCCGCGAAAAGAAGGTTTGATGAACGGGGGATTCGAAGAGGCGGAAGGGTTAGTTAGTCCTCACTCCTCACTCAAGCTGTTCACAAGTACGCAATGACATTAATATCCTTCTTTAAATCAGTGTTCCTCGTGCGTGGCTCTCGATTTGTCCTCGTGTCCTGCCTCGCGGCCCAGAGACCGGCCTTCTATACTATCATATATAAATAAATGTTCCCAAATTGTAAAAAGTCACTAAACGTATTACAAAGTTCTGGCTTCATGAGCCCGGATCCGCCGGCCAAAATGAAGCGTGGCCAAAGCGAATTACGGGGCCCCACATCACAAAATCACTTGTGCGGGGCTGACATGGCGCCCCCTAATTCGTTTTGGCCACGCTGCATTTTGGTCAGTGGATCCAGGTTCTTATATCATGGCTAAAAGTTCAATTTTGGCTGACAATTTTCTTCAAAATTGACAAATCTAGCCACATTTTTTTTTTTCATTCTTTGGTAGTCTTTTCAAGAGAAAGCTTTCTACATCCCTTGGATCCATCTGCTGTTCATATCCTAATTTCGTCCAACCCCAACCAATCCTTCAACTAAAGATCAATCCTTCAACATGATCATTTATAGCTCTCCCTTGGTAAAAGATTGAATGAGAACTCCTTACATTGGTGGAAGGAATTTTTTGAACTAACTTCTTAATTTCAGTTTCGGGAAGGACATGTATTAGTAGGAAGTTACCTCCTGTCCTTCATTTCTTCATTAAAGTTTGAGTCTTCCTCATATATATTTCTTCTTTACAGTGTTGTTAAAAAAGAGAGAATCAAAGTAGTTAAATTTAGGAGTAATCAGATGATTGTAGTATCACTGCAGCAGTGCATTTGGAGCAGTTAGCAGGCTGTTTATAATCATCTCTTGTCAAGTTTTTTTTGGCTGAAATGCTTGTTGGATGCCTCTCATTTGCACTTCCTGCCTACACTCTGCATCAGGCCCTATCAATTCTTGATCTTTAGAATGTTGGTAGAGGATGAAAACTGGAAACAACAAAGCTCAGAAGTAGGCCATGGAAATAGAATTTACATGGAAGCTCTGGAGCCTGGTTGTGCGTAAACTGATGATATATGAGAATATAACTCACTCCAAGTCTGCCATAAGCAGGGAGAAAAATGGACAGACTTTGGCAAACACGCTAGTGAAAAAAACCCAAAGCCAAGAGAATGAAGGATTATCACCCCCCATGACAGGCCCCCCCCCATTGAGGAGCAGTGCATTGAGGCCGAAGAGGAGAAGAACAAGAGAAAACTTCAACATGTATTGCAAGATTCTTTTTCTCTTCTAAATTTTCATACATCATCAAAGTCTACACACTGCTACAGAATTATATGCTTCTGTATCGTGCAAACAGCATTTACACAATACTGATCAGCGATCAACAAATGTTAATAAACTAACTCAACTACAGAATTCTGGAACATTTTTCATGTACTCTACTGGGAAGCTATTGACGAGCTATATTGACCATAGCCTGAGCTGAAATAGCCGGCAAATTGGAGGAACAGAACTCCTGCCATGCCTCTGGAGCTTCCATTTCAGTTGTCTTCTCAAGCTCGCGACCAGCCACGAACGCCCCATGAACTGAATTCCCAATACATCGAGCTGCTTCTCGAGCCTCTGGCAGCCTATCGTTCAGTAAATCTGCAGCGATTTTTATCAGATTTGATAACCCAAATTCCTTCATTCCTTCGTGAGCCTGCACGGAGAAGTCGACGTTTTAATCAATTACGAAAGATAAGAGCTATATTGAGATGAAAATTTTTCAGGGATAGGCAGGGACGAACCATTTTGGACACGCAGTTGGAGATGCACACGGCAGCTTTGGCTCTGACTCTGAGGTTGGTATGTTTGACGTATGAAGCTAGTTTCTGGAGCAGAGGACATGGAGGCAGCGACGACGTCATTATTAGAGTGGTCTTTTGTGCTTCCTCGCAGACGAATTTCTTATCTTGAGAGGCCGTCAGAAGAAGACGAAGTAGCTGCACCCAGAGACATTTGTCAACAATGAAACAAGGCATCCCAAATGAATTACTGCTCTACTGATCTGCAACAAGAGGTATGTAAGGACATGGAGCGCTTACCAGTTGATCAAAGGCTTCGTTGGCAGGAGGCGAGGAAAGCAGGAAATGGCCAAAGCACTGGAAAATATCAGCAGAAGCCATGAGTGATGTCTTGCAAAGAGCGCTTCTTGGACTCTTCATGGATTTCACCAGAACTAGCACAACTTTGTCCCTGATTCGCAAGAACGCATAAAAAGGGAAAATTGATTTTAATGGTTTGGCGAAATTGAAATCCATCCGAGGAGTTGAAAGTATAGGGTCTTACAGAGCCATAAGATAAGATTGACATTTTGAATTTTTCAACTCAATTTCCATACAGAATGGAGGAGGAGCAGAGTAAGAGTCGCTTACAAAATTGGGACCAAGAGAGACGCGTGATGTAGTGATAATCTGCGGACGTCATTCAAGGCTTCGCAGACTGCCATCCAATCCTTCGAATCTAAGCGGTTCAGCAACGCCTGGTGATCTCATCAATCAGAATTCAGAATGTTAAAAATGCCTCCGGAAGTACACAGAACTCGAAGAACCAAACATAACTATGAACAAATATCTCCGGTAGAAACCCCGATCTATGCTCCCAATGACAACAATTTAACAGTAAACGTTACACAAACAATATCCCTAAAAGAAGGCGAAATCTTGCGTGCATTTCAAGAAACTGTATATGGATTTAAAATCCTTTAATCGCTCTAAATAAACAGCAAAAGAATCGCGGTGAACCCTAAAAAAGACCGAAACAGAAAGAGGAAGAAGAGAGAATTACAGAGCGTACCTCGACCTTCGCTTCCGGCTCATTTAAGGCCTTAAGATCATGGGAAGCAACGTATTCAGGCGCGGGATCCATCGGCCCCGTGTTCTCATCATTTACGACGGTCTTCGGTGGGGTACAAGGCAAGCTCACGGCGACTTTGGCTATCTTTTTGGGTCTTTCAGGCGAGAGAGGCAGGGCATTGTCAAGAGATCGGAGAGCCATCCTTGTTTGTTTCTAACTTCCTTGTGCTACAGAGAGAAGGTTCTATGGAGCGAGGAGGAGCGAGAGCGATGAACAGAGAATGCACAGAGGGAGGAGAAGATGACTATATACTGTTGTAACGTTAAGATTTTCGAAATTCGGAAAAGAGGAAAGGGTGGTAAAAGCTTGCCTTTTCTAACGGCTAGTAGGCCGCCATTTTTCATTGATTATCCTAAACTTTAGTACTCGCCCGGACACGACGCAGGTTAAAAAAACCAAACCCGGATGGAAAAGTGGCGCTTTTTAGCAATGCTTTGGAGTTCAGCCTCGCTTCCTGCCCGGACCTCTTCTTCCCATGATATTTTGGTAAATTCAATTTTAATTATTTTAAATTTAAACTACTAAGCATATCAGTTCTGAATTTGGATTAAATCTTAAAACTTCATGAAATTTTGAAATTTATATTGAAGCATTCTATATACTTACCCCTTCACCCTTTTTTAAATCTAATAACTGAGTTTCAGACTTTCAGTAACATTAAGGAAATAATTAGAATGCCATTTGAGCTTTCTCCCTTATTATACTATAATAAGCTAATATAATTAGAGTTCTCCTCTCAGGTTTCATGTGACTGAATAAATGAAGCAGAATAGTTTTTCTTCACTATGAAATCTTCAACAAAACACATATGGACAGAAAATTTTCCATCCGCATGGGATGAGTATAAGAAAAGGGTAATGGCTCAGTTCACTACAAAATTTGGGTTGAAAGCCCTAAAAAGAAAAAATCCGAAATTTAACTTTAAAAAAAAAAAAAAAAAAAAAAAGGAGGAAGAAAAAATAGAAACCCCATAAACTGGAAAAGGCAACACTAAAGCCTTGAAACAGTTCTTAATTCATTCTTCGTATCAACTCATTGATTTTGTCTTCCCTGTTACCAGCATCTCCACCTTCCACATAGTGATTTCTCTTCTTCTGAAGACCACCAGATGGAGCGCTGAGTTTAAATGGCCATAAGAAGTTGTTAGCCTCTTTGAAATGGGGACCGACCGTCATGATCTCATGAATGAGGTCTTCAATGCAGACGATGCCGTATTTTCCCAAACCCTGAAGTCAGTACAAGCAAAATTTTCAGTCAGAATGTGACGACAAACAAACGCAATTTTAAGTATAAATTGACAGTTCTCTTACCTGTTCAATTATAGAGTTATCGGTTAACCCGATCCTTTGTTTGTTAATTTTACCATGCCCTCTCTTGTAAATCAATTCCCTCACACTCTTCAGGTTTGGGTACCTGCAAAGAGTTGGCCATTGTCAAGGATCAGAAAAAATGGAAGTCGATCTTTTACTCCGTGCAAAGAAAGAAAAGCAAATAAAGGGACCCCCACCCGTAGGTTACATAGGGTTCAACCCTGTGTAACATGTTCAAGGTTGCTTTGTTCACTTTGAGAAAAACTCCATTAAAGATCTGCACGAAACTAAATAACATAAGAACCGTGAAATACAAAAATGATTGGCAAAAAGAACCCCCCAATCCTATAACAACAGCAATTTGATGAGACACTGAAAGTTCAAATGACAATTTTTCTATAGAAGTTTAAAGCAGAATTTGGCAAAAACTTACCTGGCGGAGACGTAGTAACTGCGTTATCTTTCTTGTCTTGGGATGCATGGCGTTGATACTAGGGAATGACCAAAGAGGAAAAAACAGGTCAACAATGATAATGGAAGGGTAATTTTGGGAATCAAGAAAAGTAGCTTTAAACAGGAAAAAGAGGAAAAAAGAGTAGCAGCGAATTCATGTCTACTAAGCATTCAACCAATAGAAGAATCCTTCTCAAGGTAAATGGTTGGCCAATACAGCCAACATGCGTGTACAGGCCAACATGAAGAAGCATGAAGCAAACCATGGTTAGTCAACTTTTCACAAATAAAACACCACAAGACAGTATAGTAGGTTTACCCCCGAATACGGATAATAAAGAGAAGTTTTGCCTCCGGGTTCACATAGAAACCACCTTTCAATCGAGCCTCTCTCTTTAGCCTGATCAGTTCCTTCTCCTGCCAATTGCATGATATGCAGAATTAAAAGCAGTAAAGGAGTTCATAATATAGTGGAAAAGCAACAATTACAGTAAACCTCATAGCATTGAAAATGAAGAAAAAACACATTCAATTGTCATACCTGATCAGAATATTCCTTTACATATGCTTCAGCCTTCTTGAAGATGAGTTTTCTAGTTTCAGCATTCTTCTTCTTCTGGGCTTCCAAAGCTTGTTTCTTAGCTAAACCCCACTCTTCATTTCTCTTCTGTTTCTTCAAGACAGACTCTGGGACCACTGCACCTCCCTTCATTTCTTCAGCCATCTATAGAAGAAAATATAATTAGAAAACAAAGAAACAATATTACGGAAGCAATTGCCAAAATCTTAACCCAACAGAACAAAAGACAAACAAACAAGGTATAGCTAACTCCTCCAGCCCACTCAACTCCATCTGGAACAAGGATTTGATTCCGCCATAAGAGTGGAGAAGTCCATATAAGCTACAAGCAACACCAAATTCCAAAGCCACTACAAAAATGAAGTAGCTCACGGCTCTAACCCAGTCTAATCATTCTGAAAGATGGTTTTGAACCCCTACATATGATTAAAGGAGAACTCCGCAAAAATCAATAAGCAGAACCACATTAACCTATTACAGTTGTTTCCTAGTTTTAAAAACTAGCAAACCCCAGCTAATATTATATGAATAAGCTAAAGCGAGGTCCACGCGGGAGAAAGATGAAGCAGTCTCCAGATGTACCTAAACTAGACGTTTTTAAAAAAAAAAAACAGTCCCTAAGCTAGACTGAAGCTTAAATCTAACTATGTAACTACGTTTGATGAAGCAATCTCCCAACAAAGATCAACCGTAAGTGATTTTTTTTTTTTTTTTGACAAATGAAAAAATATAGACATATAACTTCAGCTTAACCGTAACAACTGTACTATCCACAGACGTAACAGTACACAAACGCTCAGCACGAGAATTATAACGAAGTCAATGACACTGAGATGCACACGACGATCATAGAAGCAACAATTACATAATTGAAGCAATATAGATCTAAACAAGCAGTTCACACAGAAGAGAGGAAAGAATCGGTACAGCAAAACAGAAAAGGGCAAAACTCCAATCCGTGACATTACCTCTGAAGCGCGGCAGAGTCAAGCGAACGAAATTTCGGGAGGCAAATGAACTACGGAAGCGCGGGTCGCTACTGAAAGACTTCCCCTTGCAGCATCCAAAACCTTAAAAGAGGCACCTGTATCCAAGTGCAGAAGGCTTAAAGCTTGCGAAAGGGTAATATGGTAATTCAGATTATAAGAGTCTCACCGTGGCAAACCCTAAAAACGACCAGATGAACCGGGTTTTCTCGAAGCGATCCAGTTCTCGGGTCTTACGAGACTCTGACCCAATGGTCATTCACTCCCAAAATAAGGGAGAAAGTCAGAACCCGACCCGACTCGACCCGACGCTACTCCTCGGTCTGAGATTTATGGGCTTGGGCTTCGACTTTCTCACTTGTTCTGCTTTCCCGGTTCACAGGTGGGCTCGTTTTGGGCTTCTCCCTCCAAAATGACTTCGTCGTTCAATGTAATATGCATGTCTATGTTTAAATAGAATATCAAAATTTTCGCGTATAAAAGCTTAGGTTTAACAGCCGAGAGCGAGAAGCCAACAGTAACAGCGCGAGAGAAGATGGGGGGATCGCGGAGGAAGCTGAAGAAGTCTCGTTCCAAGGTTCGGATTGCACTCCCCAGGAAGAAGCCCCATGTCTTCAAACCTGCTTTCACTATTCCGCCCAAGCTCCGGTCGCTTATTGCCGAGTAATAACTGCTTACCCTCTACAAGCTTTCTGTTTCCATGTCCTTCTTTTCTCTGCGTCTGGTTTTTCTGTATTCCTCTTGCTCTTTTCTCTGGAGAAAATAGCTCTGGTTTCGGTAAACTGTGTCTCATGCTCATTCCCATTCGGACCCGGCAGAGAAGAGGCTCAATGGGACGAGTCCGGCAGCGTTTTGAGCAACTACCGCAGTTTCGGCATAGTTTCAAACCCTAATTTGGTGGGCGCTATGTCTCGAACGTCGCAGAAGATCGAGAGCGGCGCCCTGCAAGTTCCTCCTCCCCCGGATTCCATCAATCTGGACGATGTCGACAGTGGCAGTGACCTTGAAGAAGATGGTACGCATTTTCTCGTTTTTGTTTGAAGTTTTCGTGGGGACTTGGACTAGGGTAAAATGGGCAAGAAACAGGACTCCAGTGTTTGCTCTTAGGGTTTTCGACCTCTTATTGTTTCCAGCTTAGTTGGAGGCCTTTGTGACTGGTTCGGCGGTTTGGAGCATTGGGGGTTTTAGGGTTTTAGGGCCTACTATTTCGCTCTACATCAAATTGGGTTTTGATCTTGTTGCCATTGTAGATCTGAAGTCAGCTCTTGGGAAGAAAAGAAGAGATGGAAAAGCTGCGCCTTTACAGCCATTGACAGCTATCCAACGAGTTTACATAGGTCGACTGATCGAAAAATATGGGGATGACTACGAGGTAATTCACATCCCTTTCGTCGAATTAAGTCTCCATTGAAGATACTACTCAAGTTTTCGTCTGTTTACCGGTCATTGACATTGACCCTGATCACTGCAGATGATGTTTCGGGACATGAAGTTGAATTCGATGCAGCACTCCGTCGCAGTACTCAAGAATTTGTGCGAAAGGTTTCGCATCAGATCTAACCCTGTGCTCCGCCTTAAAACTTTAGCTGCGTAATATGTATTCATGAGAGTTAAGCTCCCGAGGCTAAGCTTCATCTGCGCGCTATACCATCAATGATATTGAGATTCTATCCTTGTTAGATCGTTTCGAAGAGACTCAATTTGTGAAGGTTTTGCATGAAGGCTTTTCATGCTCAATAGAGCTTACGAAGGTTTTAAACTAATTACACATTCGAGTCCGTGGAGAGGAGGGGCAGTCGATTGACACACAAAATGCATGGAAGATCATAAGATAATTCAGGCAGGGTAGACACAACACCTTTTTTTCATCTAGATGATGATGAGCTCTCATTGTCTTTACATAGCAGAAGGAAGTGCATTGTACTTGTACGACGTTAATTCATGGCTGATACGACCTTAAGTCTTATCTTGTTTACTAATGTTCGTACGCACTGTGCGCTACCATCTCGTCTACAACGACAAGTTATAATACCCCCTGTGAACACATTTTTTCTCAAACACAAGATTTGAGACTGATCATTACAATTCAATTTTCGGCACCCGGACCATATGAATTAATCTCTGTCAAAAGACATAGTAGAGTGACTAACCTTTTTTTCACATTTTCTATTAAACAAACTATGCTCATCTCCAGCTTCGAACCAGTGAAAATATTTCTGAAAACATTACACAAGGAGAAACATAGAAGCCCTATCATAAAACATAAAGGTATTAGAACTCATCTTTTTGTCAGGCGCCAATTTAGCTCCATCAGCTGATGGCTGATGCAGTCCTTCAGACACCGCACTTTAAAAGAATAGATTCCAACGGGGCCTTCAAAGGTTCCATCATAACTAACACTCAGAGAGCGCTTCCCAAGACTCAACTCTCCACTGCGGGAGTGAGAAATGTATACATATGAATCAAATCTTGAAAAAGAGGAATAAGCTACAGAAGATACAAAAAGAAGAATGAAAAAAGTACAAGTGATATTTCTCAGGGATCAGAAGCAGCAGGTCATCCAACAAAAACAACAGAAGACTCACATAGGAAGGGAAGACATATGGGCCCTGGTTCCCTTTAACGAGGAACCTTCTTGCGGCTTAGTATTTCCTGTTCCTTTAAACGATGCTGAAATCTTGCCAAGCGGGCCTGCAGGCTAACCAAACCTGCAGCCTTACGTGAGAGGACAAAGCTCAGCTGTGTTACATAGTTATCAATGAGACTACCAGGCTGGTCAACTTCGGCCAGTAGCTTCATTTCCTGACAGAATAAAAGTATTAGCATACACAGAACCATAAGAATAACATACAAATTCCACTATTGCTACATAAATGTGTATGGACTACCAACTAAATACACAAATACGGGACTTTATGTAAAACATGAAACATACCCAACCAATTAAAACATGGAAACGAACAACGAAAGTAGCTTCTTTCATGAAGAAATTTTAAAAGATCTCTTCAGCCATTGACAGAGACAAACTTTATGCGCCACCACAATCATGCCAAGCATATGCAGGGCATTTGGTTCATTTTTTTGTTTATCAGGTTCTTCCAGAGCTTTTTCTACTCTTTTGTCCAACGCCACAGCACATACAGTTGACTTGAGAATGGGAAATGTCACAGCTCAAGTCAAGCCGTTGGACCACATATTAGCAAAATAATTCTATTGGCAATGCAAAAGCAGGTAAAGCAAGACGTACTTCACGAACTATTTCCATAGTTTCTTCAATTTCTTTTCTGTGAGCCGCAATTAAAGCCTCTTCCTCCTACACAAAGTTAAAACAATTTGAAAGAGAACATATGAAGCATCAAATTTAGAGAAACATGCCAAAGAAAAAGACACTCGAAGAATAACTATAAAATTAAAGCTACCTCAAGTATGGCATTAATTTCACCATCATGAACGGGAGCAGGTGGTTCAGGTTCATATTGTCTGGATGCAACATTATTTGAATTATAATCATATGTTTGCTGCTGTTGTCGGTAACTGAACGATGAATCAGATCCCATGTCCTTTTTGGGCCAGTTGCTTGGTTTTTCAACTCTCTCTTCTCTATAAGCTTTCCTACGAGGAGGAGAAACCTTCCTTACTTTTTCTTCCTCAAACGTATCCACTGAGTTTTGAGCAGATGAATACGATTTATTATTTGTACTACTCTTCGCGTCTACTCTTTCCCTCTCAATGGGGCCAGTAGTTAACACACTTTCTTCCCTCCCATTATACATGTACTGTGATGAGAAACCAGGTGCATTTCTCTCGCAATCAACATCGTAATTTTGTGAGAAATTTTCAACAACCCTCCTTCCAGCATCAACAGTTCTCACTTCATTTGGGTCAAAAACATCTTCCATCTCAACAGGGACAGAGAGTGAGGATGATGATGAAGATTCTTTGATTGAAGCAACAGATGCTTGATCTTTTTTTGTGTTACCACTCTTGGAGAGGCTCTTAACCCTGTCATCGTCACGATACAACTGATTAGAACTTAAAATTCTTCAATAATAAAACTTAAAATTCTTCAATAATACACACAAAGTGGCAATATTGTGTTGATGACAAACCTATCAGCATATCTCAAAGTGTTGAGAGTATGTTCACAAGAACCTGCATTCGGCGATATGCAGGAAATCATCACTGTCCTAGAGTTGCCAACAAAAGAATCACGAAGAACCTCAGTGAGTTTGCTTCCACGAAACGGAATATGAATCTGGTCATTGTCAAGTGCACGGATACACTCTTTCAAGGCTAAAAGGCTCTTGTTGATCTCTGCACCTTCAATTCTGAGGGCAATAAACCAAAGATTAATATTAACTTTTGGAATCAATTGATAGAAAACGTCGATACAATAATTACCGAGTCTGCCGGTCATTATCTGTCGTGTCAGCACCACGTTCACTACCAGCAAGGTCAATAAAAGAAATCTTTCCCACCACCTTCGCAGGCTTGGATTCATTTCCATCATTATAGCGTCTGGATTCTGCTACTTCCTGATGCTTTTTAATGACAAGCTGAAGAATAGCATGAGATCGGGATGATTCCTCATTAGCACCAGTCGAGCCCGTACTTCTTGCAGCATTTCCTTTTTCAATAAATTCTTTAACAATTTGTACATCTGAGACTTCAAACTCCTGCAATCCTACAATGCAAACTTGTTGACGACCATCTTCCCTCATGCACAGTTTCCTGGTGGTTGATCATTTTAAAATTATAATTATAATTAAAAAAAATAAAGAGTTAGATATCAAAAAACCATGAATTTTTAACAAAATAGACGAACATAAAAGATAATATTTATGCCTTTTTGAGGAAAGTGAGAAGATACACATTTAAAACCCAATGCCCCGATGGAGGCTTGAACTCAAGACCTCCCATTATAACTCCCACATATGACCACTGAGCTGTTGCCCAAGTTCAATGCTACTTTCTCAAACTTAGTAACTATTAATAATCATTTTAGTCGAGCAGAGCAAGACACCATATTACAAAAATGTAGGAATCAATCTTGATTTCAGAGTTGCACAAAAACTATTAGCAGGTCATTGAGACCGTGAACAAAAAAGAAGTTGCATGAAAAAAAGAAAAACAAGACCAAGAAAAGCATGACCATATTAAAACCAATTTAAACTCACCTTCGATCACTGAGAAGATCAAATAGTTTGCCACCATAGATCTCAAAATAGCTTAACCATAGCTTAAACCTCTGGTTGCGGTAGACTGGTTGATGCAATAACCGAACAATGTCTTCAGCAGCTTTGAGCGGTAGGGGCTGCATGGTGAATGTTTTTCCACTACCTGAAAACCAAATCAAGCATAGCACTGATTAGTAAAAGCCATATCCATGATATTTGGAAATTTAGAATATCTATAATCAAGAACATTAGAATTTTGTAATATCAGCTTATTCCCAAAAAAGAAAGCCAGCAACTACGAATGGAGTATGATTATTCAAATGAGAAGCATGTAAGAACTGCTGAGCATAAAATGAACAAAGATGCATATGAAAGGCCTAAGATGAAAAGTTTATTTTCGTGTATTCTAGTATTTAAAGAAAATAAATAGGTTTCTATTGCAACACAGAATGAATAAGACACTATGTTTTGTATGTAAAGAGAATAATACATTTGTATTGCAACACCAGAATGAAAAGAACAACATACAGGACAGGTAGGAGTTTTGACCCTTCACTTGCACAATTTAAAGTGATACTCTGGGTAGAGCCATTAACTGAGAACTCTGCTATGATATGGTCATATTCAATGTTTCTACAACAATGGACTAACACCAGAGAGGCACAAGGGCAAAATCCATTAAAAAAAATATTGGCACCTGTTTGACCATATGCAAAGCACGTAGCTTTTGTCCGCTGAAAAATTGTTGGAATGATAGGAGCCACAGTATTACGATAAACCTGATTAAATCAAAAAGAAGAAAAATAGTTCATCAAAATAATGGCAAAAAAAACCCACACACACAACAAACCAAACTTAGCAAAAAGATCTAATAGACATTAAATAAACAAAACAGAGCATGGAGTGTCATGAAAATGCAGCTAGAGAACTAAGTTTCTACTACAGACTTCACTAGCATTTTTTGACAAATATGGCCAATTAGACTCAGAAATTGCATTGTATATCCCTCACTCTTCTTCCACGTTAGATTCTCACTTTTCTTGTCCGATTGATTTCTGTCATGCTTCTTAGCACATAACTTGAAACTTATATTATTCTATTCATTATCCGGGTAACTACACTTAGATTTACAGGGGGAGGAAAAAAAAACAACCTTTTCATCATAGATGAATTTTCAATGCTTTCCTCACTTTCTATGCATGGAAATGATTGAGTACTTTACAACAGGCTAGTGGCCTGTCGTATCTATGATGATTTCAAAAGACTATACTCCATTCTCTAAAAATAAATAAATAAATCTACCTAAAAAATATCATCCAGATAGTTGCATGATGGATTCTCAACATATACACATTCTTCTAAATAAAATAACACTAAAACAAAATCCATGACACAAAGTATAAGTTGTTTACCTCCTCATTTGTAACATGTTCATCCAGAACAGCATCAAAACAAAATTCATGTTTCTCGACGTATGCAGTCAAATCCACCTTTCCACATTAACACTTGCAATTAGCACCCAAGTATAGACAATTAATAAGAAGATAAAAACCTTAACGTTATTCTAGTTTAACCTAGCTTCCCAAAAACTGTGGGTTTCTAGAAAATAAAATGTATGATATTAAAATATATGCAAAGACGCAATTGCACCTTAAGCTTCGGTTCATGAACAGTTAAGGCATTGTCATAGACAGTAACAATATCATCCTCCTTCCGAGATATTTCCTTCTTGTTCAAAGGCCTTTTACGCACCTGTAATAAGTTAAGAAAGACCAAAAAGTCAACTATATACTTTAAAAAAAATGATTTATTAATTAAAATAAAAATGTAAAAATAGATGAGCTGACTAAAAAAGGGTAGATTATCTATAAAAATTTTTGGTTTATGTATAAAAATTTCTGGTTCATAGCAGAGAAGAGATCTTAGACACGAGCCCTCAAACCTGATTAACTACAACGTTTTCTAAAATCATCTATAAAAAAATTTGGTTCACAACAAAAAGGAAGAACTGGTCCTTCAAATGGAAATGGAAATGGAAATGGAACAATGGAATTTATACAAAAAGACAGCTGGACATGTAGATAGAAACAAATTACACTAAAAAATTGGCAAATTCCATTCTACTTTCCGATGAATTTCAAAACCCTGGTAAGGAAAACAAATAGGAATAAGAGAGCGAGGAAGTGTTACTGATAAAATTCGTGAACAACAAATATTTGCCCACTGGATAATAAAACACAATTGTTCATTCTTTATAATAAAACATTTTGAATTCTTAAATAAACAGTTGCACCACACCCAAACACCACTATCACAAATGTGTCCATAATTCAAGATACTGCAGACATTAAAAGTGCTCAATATTTTGATAAAGCAGATTTACAAAATTCAAAGAAACCTCTCTTTGGAGAAATAACCAAATATAACTTTCAATAGCGCAAAGGGCTAAACAAGGGAAAGAAGAAAACAAAAAGTCGTGAGTTTAGATAGAACATAAATTCGAAACACCAGGTTGGAACTTGTTATAACATGTAAATTTGTAATAGCAGCTCTGCAAATGAAACACATTGACACACATAAACATGAACTGAAATAAAACATACCACAACTTTGATCTTAGCCAAGTTGCCCTCCTTAGAAGTTGTTTCTTTTTCGATAAATCTGTCTTTCTCGTAAGTGGATAACCTCAGGGCATCAGCTTGACCTCTCTGCTGTCTGCTATTGTTTGCATCCACGTCATCATCAAATCCCCTGCCACTAACAGCAGGCATGAAAGGCGAGGGCTCAAAGGGCTCTGACATAACGTGCTGCCAAGAACCAAATAAAATAACAGACTCAGCTTATTGATTTTATGAAACAATACAATAACAACAGGATAGACAAGTAACCCAATATCAAGAGAGTAAAATAGAAAATATGGACATTCATGTCATAATTCTGATTTAGCAATGGACGTCTTGGATCTTCAGAACCCTTTCCACTAAGGTAATTTGAAAGACAAAATATAATTTGAAAATTGTTCTATCAACCAAAGTTAAGAAAATTATGTTCCTGAGAGTACACATAAGTTCCAGATTCACAAGCTCCAGCGATAACCTGCAATCATCATAGAAGCCTAGAGGCTGCAATTTATGACTACTCACAACTAGAGCCACACATAGGTTCTTCAACATAACACATTTTTTTATTAATATTCGTCATAAGTTAATTAGGACCCAACACATCATGACCCCACAGCAATATTTTATTTTTGGAAACTTTACACCTTTTTCTTCCTACTTCATCTAACATCACTAATTTACAAATTTCATTCCTTGGTAATCCTTTTAGTTCAAAGTACTCTTTTGAGATAAATGAAAGAGAAAACTTGCCAAAGCTAAGAGGAAAAACAAGAACAAAACAAAGGAGGGGTCCCAAAAATGAAAAATAAAGGATAGCCACATTTTCTACATGAGAACCGACGACATTTACTGATCTATGAATAAAGATAATGTTTCTTGGACACACAACTACTTTCTTCTGGTTTAACATTAAGCAAATAGAAAAGATGATTAACTTGGTTGTATAAAACTTTAGCACCTAACACTTGAAAAGGAAATGCAACTTTTATCAAGATGAAGAAGAAATGGTACATATCCAAAGCATCATACATCTGAGAGAAGTTCAGTGTCATCCATTGCATGAAGATCTAAGAGCCCTGCACCAAACTCCCCTCTCAAATCAGGTGAATAAAAACCCTCTGATCCTGGTGTTGTTCCTGAACCTTGGGCAGTTGGTGTGAAAGGTTCAGGTTCCCCATTCAAATTCAAGTTCCGCAGCAGCTTAAAGAATTTCTGCTTTTCCTCAGCAGACTGCACTCCGTAACCCTACAAATCAAAGATACAGATTTTTATAGCATAAGACAAGTGGTCGCAGGCATGAAACATATACAAGGAAGAAATGGAAACCCTGAGTAGGGAGTAATCAAATAAATGTTCTAACTGGTAATAGAAAACGCTCAAAGATTTTTTTTTTTTTTTTTTTTTTTTGAGAAAGACGCTCAAAGAAAATAAGTATGATAATTTTTCTCGCTCTACCAAAAGAAAAGATCAAACAGATTATGTTTTATTTACGAACCGATCCCAGGTTCAAACAGGCCCCCTATCCAATAATAATGTATAGGAATCAAACGTGTCAAAAATCATCCACTTAGCGAATTCAAGCAAGTTCAGATCACATAACTAAATGCATTAACCAGACAGAGGGACCAAAATTTAGTCGAAAAACTCAAAAGATGTTGAATAGTAACACTAAACAAGAAATCAATCCGGAAAACGGAGAAATGATAACAGATAAAGAAATAGATAGAGATTGAGAGAGAGAGAGAGAGAGAGAGAGAGAGAGAGAGTCAAAAAGAGATACTCATACCTGCATGAGAAGATTTGGGAGGAGACGCTGATCGATTCCAGGAGCAGCCAACGGGGCGGCCAGATGCTGCAAACCGGCAGATTGGAGCCAGCGTGCCATAACGGCGTCACCAGCGTCACTCACGGGACCCGCATTGTGCAGAGACCCGCCTCCGGGATGGTCGTACAGAGCAGCAGCTGCAGAGGCGTTGCTCTGCTGCATCTGGCCACCCATGTGGCGCTGGGCGCGGCGTTGAGGCGCCAATTTTTATATATCGAATAAAACCACTGCACGGCAGATACAAAATTCAGAAAACGCAATCCCATACACGAAGCAAGCAACAAGACCGATCATCGTCCGAAACCCTAAATCGGCAATGACATACTCACATGGAGGCGAAAACTCGAAGATCGAGCAAAACATGAAAGTCTTCCCACGACACGAGATCCAAAACGAACCAGATCGAAAATGCGCAAATGCAATAGCGGATCGGAGCCGATATTCGAATCCGTACCAGATGCAGACCCCAAAGAATTCGATCGGGCTCGCGTAATTGCAATCCGTCGGAGAGAGAGAAAGCGAGTGAGAGAGAGAGAGAGAGATCTGACCTCGAAACCACCTCGCGCAATCCGGAGCAGATCGGAGAGAAAAAGCGAGACAAAAAACCCTTCACCGCGCGAGGGTTCCGATCCCTGCCTTTCTCTCCCCCCTCGTCGCTCTGAGCAAGAGATTTCTTGCGATGATGGCAGCGCCTTGCACGCGGGAGTCTGCCCGTATCACATATTAGAAATATTTACTCGGGAAAGTAGATATATACCCTATTTTCCTGTGTATGGATTTCCGGCGGAGAGCTCCCCCCCTCCAGAAGCGATAAACGTTTTCTTCTCTTTTCCTTTTCTTTTTTTTTTTTTTTTTTCTGAATTCCTCGACCCGATTTCGTCCCTCTCACCGATTAAAATTTACATAACACGCCAAATATGTGCCCTCGGCTAGTGACAAAATTACGAAATTTATAACGGTCGGCGGATATCGCGAAATGGAAATTTCTCCAAAATCCGACAACGGTGCCAATCCTTATTCGAAGATTTTCGCGGGGGCGTTTTCGTCCGAAGACTGCGAAAGAGGGAGTTCGACTTTCGAGCGACGTTATTTTTGAATCTCGGGGAGGCCCCCTCCGTTTTGGTGGACGGGATCTCGCGTCATTTCGATTTTCAAATCGCGCATACACGGAACGATGCGTGTATCCGCGGCGGAGGGCCGACCGGACCTCCTTGGCACGGACCCTTGTCTCCTTTCGTCTTGAAATGTGTTTTTAACCACCCGAGCGAAGACAATTAAAAAAAATGGGGCAAGAACGCCGAAAAACGCCCTCGCTGATGCGGTAAAATAACGACGCTGCCCTTTAAGGTTATCCACATCTCCTCACTCCGATCCGCACCAACCGAAGCTCGGCCTGTGGGGCCCGATTCAGTGGTGGGCCAACCGTGCTATACCGCCGCCCCTGTTGTTTAAAAAAATATTGCTTTTCCCTGCCACGTGACCAGGCGAAACATGTGACGATTGCTTTGTCCCCACGGGTAATTTCAGCACGCAATTGAGGGTAAACTAGGAATTTTCATAAGTTGACATCTGACTCGAAGAGACGGCTCGGTGTGAAGTGTGAACTCACGAACGAGTCAACTCAACCCCCTGGGACCTTTATCAGATCCGATCCCTACAACCCGGTGGGCCCACGAAACACATCCCCGGGGCCCATCTCCGAACGTGACACATTTCAAAACATTTCTTGCTTCGTTTTGCTTTCTGCCAAACAAAAATAAAAAATCAGAAAAGGGCATTCCTTGGGGCAAAAGCATTGAGGTTGGGATCCATCTAAAAAGGTTGGTGGATTCAAATTAAAGCTCATCATTTCTCTGCTTAATTAGGTGTTCCATCTCTTTTCAAAGCTTTGAATTATATTCACCCTCATAAAAGGTGATGATCCTGCTTAGGGGGGTGGATCAAAATCCAAATCTTACTACACAATAAGCCGACATTAGGAGGAAAATATATTTGATTGATTGATTGAATAATAATAAATGTCTCCATTTTTACACCTTGAGTTAAATCATACTACGAGGATTAGCCAACGTTGTTATTTGATTAGGTTACATAGTAATGAAGTGTCTCCAAAAGTGTTTTAAAAAAATCGGCGGTCCAACCCAGTTGAACCGGCACAAGAGGCCACCCCGGTTCTTATTGATTTTGTCTAGGCACGACTAGATCACCTATATAATTATTAAATATGCATAAATTATAAGGTGTAATATTCATTAGTTGAACCATTGGTCCAACCGGGTTCAACCAAAACTGGACATGTTACCAGTTAAATAGCTGGTCTGGTTTTTAAAACATTGGTATGGCTACCCCTTTTTCTCCTTTTTCTTTTTTCAAAGAAAATCATAGTCGAGAGCTTGCATGAAATATAAATGGTGGGTATATTTTGTGATTTATCAAATTATTGAACATGGGATAAAAAATTAGGGGAAGTTACCATTTCCTAAGTTATTTATTAATTACTCATTTTAAAATGTTGTTAGTTTAAACTATCCTTGAGACCAGAGAAAATAAATAAAAAGAGAAACTATTTATCAGTGTTTTAAAAATCGAACCGCCCATCAAATTGGTAGTATGTCTGGTTTTGGTCAAACCTGGTTGGACCGGGTTGGACCAATGGTTCAACCATTAAATATTATGCCCTATACTTTATATTTTCTTAATATTTCAATAGAAAAAAAGAAATAAATAATCCTGATTATAGTGAACCGGGCTGAGTCAATAAGAACCGGATTGGCCTCCATTGATGGGCCGGTTCAGTTCGGTTTTTAAAACAATGCTATTTATGAGTTTTTGTGTTAAAATTATGAAACTATAAATAATATACTTGGAAATGAAGCAAACTTTATTGATGAGTAAAGAAGAGGGAAGAAGTTGGTCCCTAACAATGAGGTTATTTATTGTAAAGTTTAAATATTTAATTTGATTAAGGATGAGTTAAAATCCTTTTGTGATATTTAATAACTTTTTTTAAACCCTATGGCTATAAGTTCTTAACTCTCTAGGGTTGAACATCATAGAATGTGGCCTTCTAATTTTTAAGTAGGATGACGCAACTAAAAAACCATTCTTCAGCATTTAAAGCTTATATATCATGGAAGATGCCTTCTATAATTCCCATAGAATGTTAAATATATCGAATTCCCAAATGTTTAAAGTTAATCATTAATAGAAAAAAAAAAGAATCAAGGATGCATTGGTTCATTTATCTATGCAAAACACTGTTTAAAAAATCAAACGAGACGGACCGGTCCAACCCGATTGAAGCAGAACCGGAGGCCAATCCCGTTTTTATTGACTCGATCCGATTCACTATAATCAACATTAATTTTGTTTTTTTACCTATAGAAATATAACATATTTATAAAGTATAGAGGATAATATTCTATGGTTGCCAAAACCGAACAGCCGGTTTGATGGCTGTTCGGTTTTGGCAACCATAGAATATTATCCTCTATACTTTATAAATATGTTATATTTCTATAGATAAAAAAACAAAGATGGCCGGTTCGGTTTTTAAAACATTGATGCAAAAGATTGAGATATTTTTTTAGAAAAAAATTAATTTTCGAGTCATTTTAAATAATTAAAATCTTGTATTTTAAAGAGAGATTAATCTAAAATCAGTTTACCCAAATAGGGTTTTGCCAAACCTGCCCAAAGATTTCATATCAAAAGATAACCTAATAAACATGTAATTTTCTTCCCTTATAGAGTTTAAAGATGAAAATTAGGATACACAAAAGAATTTCTAAATGCGTTCTCCACTTCTCTTATGTTTATTCATTTATTTGCTTCTCTGCCTTGCATTTATTGTTCCCAAACATGTCATTGATGATTTTCTTTTGAACACAACTTCGTTCAAAGCTTTAGTGATATTGAGTTGCATCTTTCCCTGCAAATGCTACTAATGACTCAGTGCCGAGTTGCGTCGTCTAGAACTCGGTGTAGCAAATCTGAGTCCATACTCGTCCCTACTGACCCTACCAACTGCTGACTAGTTCGCGAGGGTAACGAAGGAGAGACTGAATCATTTAGTTCGGCAGACGGCAGTTCTCATTTGATTTCCCCCGCCAATGCTGGTGTGCTGCCGTTCGCGAAATCCTAAAGCTCCCATTTTCGCTTCTCCCGCTAAAAGAGAAGAGAATAACACAGAAGCAAGGATTCTCATGGTAGCATCGATCAAAAGGTTCGATTCCGCCTTACAACGTTGAGTCATCAGTTAATTTGATTTCAGCAGCTTTAAATTTTCCATCTCTCAGAGAAAATTATACCTCTTTGGCTGCGGTTTAGATAGTCTGTTTTTAGTGATTTGATTTTCCCTTGACGTTCTTCGGTAGCAAAGCGATCAAGTGGTGTGTAACAAGTTTACCCACGTCTCAATCGTTCTGATGAGCTGTTAATCCCCTGTTTGTTTTCATAGTGAAACGTTCTGCTTATGTTACTCGTACATATAAACTGTTCAAATATACGACAGCTCTCTGTGGCAGTAAGAAAATAACGGACAATATGGGGAAGAGGGGCAGGGCAGCAGTGGTGGTTCTTGGTGATATTGGGCGAAGTCCTCGGATGCAATATCATGCGCTTTCTCTCGCCCAGCAGGTATTTTATGAACTTTATTCTTTGTTTGATATTGGTTTTCTGATAAAAATTGTAGTTGATCTCATGGTATAATTCTGTTTCTTGCGAAATTTTGAAACAGATCTATTGCTATCTCCATGAGTCGTAGTGACATTGACAAGCTTTTATCTGTTTCTGTTCACAGGCTTCATTAGACGTTGATGTTGTTGCATATGGAGGTTAGTAGAAGCTTCTATGCGATAGTTTCAATTTTGACAGTTCTAGTTTCATTTTCAAGTATCAAGTTTTCTGAAATTACTAATTTGATTTCTGAATCTTTTCATATTGAAAGATAAATGTGCTTAGCTTGTCTTACTCATTCAAATCTGCAGCCGCTAATTTCCTTCAAATTGGTGCTCCCAGATCATCACATTAATGAGTACAACGACTCAAGGTTCTCTTTAGAAAAAATCATTGTGCTATGCTATAACTAAGATTCAATTTCTTTTGACAGGTAGCAATCCTCATAATGCACTTTTGGAGAATCCATCCATTCATCTTCACAAAATGGTATGCAGTTTGCACCTTTTTTTTTTTTAATTATTTGAGTGGGTGCATCAATTTATTTTCGCCATGAATGAATTTCATGAAAGACAAATGTAGCTACTTGGCTTATTTCTTTTCAACTTTTTGCAGAAGCCCATAGTGTTCAGAGGCTTACCGAAGGTTCTACTGATGTTATTGTTACCAGTGAAGGCTTTGATGCAGTTCTTTATGCTTCTTTGGTTCCTATGTGCTAAGATACCTCCACCGGATGTTTTCCTTGTGCAGGTATGATCATTCTAAAAAAAAAAGTAATTTAAGCGCTTCAGAGAATTTTCTTGCATGGTCATGAGGAATCTGTTCTCGGAGGAAACCTCATAAAGCGCTTTTTCTAAGTGGAATTGCCATCCTAGTACCCAATGCTGAGTTCATGTGGACAGCTATTTTTTTCAGTAATAATTAAAAATTTCCTCTGGTGAAACATGATGATTGCAAACAAATTATTCTCCTGAGTTTCTCTACTTTGTCAATTTGGTGTATATTAATTGGTTCTTGGTATCAAAATAGGTATAAATGCTATTTATTTATTCCTAATGCCATATCTGGAGCGTTTCAATAATTTTGCCCTCTTTGTATGTTGTGGCATTTTGCAGAACCCACCTTCTGTTCCAACCTTGTTTGCTGTGAAATTAGCAAGTTGGTGGAGGAACTCCACCATTATCATTGATTGGCACAATTTTGGATATACACTACTTGCCCTGTCTCTAGGAAGGAATCATATCTTGGTGAAGATCTACTATTGGTATTTGACAATTTGTTTTATTTGAATAAACTCATCCAATGCGGGCATAGATCTCTGCATGATCATCGAGACATAAATGGTGTGTTACTATTAATTTAGGTTTGAAAGGCATTTTGGAAGGAAAGCAAACGGTTCCTTTTGTGTCACAAAGGCAATGCAACATGAACTTGCACGTAATTGGGGAATCAAGTAAGTATACCGGATGCAAATAATGTCACTTCTCGTCATTTGGTTGCTGAAACAGCGTTTTTCTTCCATCACTTTACTAGGGCAACAGTTGTATATGATCGCCCACCCGAGTTCTTCCATTGTTCATCCCTTCAGGAGAAGCACGAGGTAAGCTTGTTGTTGAGTTGGCTTTCTTTTTAGAGATTCCAAAACATTGATGCATTTCCTTTCTTTGGTAGTTATTCTGCCGGTTAAACAATGATCTCATTCATCCTCATGGTATTCGAGACTGTGTTTGCTATGGTAATGATTACCCTTGTTTATAAAGTTGAATGTTTGCAAGCTGAAAGCTATCATAATAGAAATTACATTGAATTTTGTAGGGAGGGGAATAAGTGAAACGGATCCTCATGTTGGTAATACAATTTTTACCACTCAGGAGAGTGGTGAAGTTTCCTTGAAGCCAAACAGACCAGCCCTCATAGTTAGTAGTACTAGTTGGTAAGCATTCATGATCCAGATAAAGAAATTTGGTGATAGTTTTCTTCAATTGAAATTTGGCACTGTGAGAATACTTGGTACTTTCTTTTTGAGCTGTTTCTTATTTTCCTTTTGTTGATTGGAATTGAATCTACTAAGTTTTCAACGCTAAGGCTCATCAAGAAATTTTAAATGAATCTGATGTCATCGATGGAGGATCACGTGTTGTATATGTACTAATTTACTCAAAGGAGGGTTGACCTGCTTATGATACAATCACTGGGCATCAAAGTCTCACCTTGGGTGTTACATATTGGGAACCTGCTGCAGCCCTCCATGGAGACTAAGCTTTTGAGAAATACAAAAGAAATACCCAGATGAGGCTTTGATGTGTTGGTATTTTGCTCGTGCATTTTTTTAATCTGTGTAGATTATACGTGTGATCATTACTTCCAAAAAAGATACTACATCATTTAAAGTCAATCTTTACTTAATCTTTGGAGGGACCTAACCCGGAAGAGAAGTTGTACTGTAGAATGATTATGAAAATCAATGTTCACAACCCAATAGTCAGATCTGCTGTTCCTGTAATGATTTTACTCTATTTAATCAGAATTTTAGTTCCTAATTTACATCATGTTTGAACTAGAGTTTTCATGCTCAGACAGATCAAATGTACAGTGCAAATATATTGGGAAAGATGGTTTGTGTTTTTGTCTCTTGTTTCAATAAGAATACCTCTACCACTTTTAATGGGTGGATGGTTAGTGCGTGGTTTAGGCATTTTCAGGCTGTACTTAGAATATGAAATCAGGGAGGTGCAGGAATCAAAGGTTCTTGGAGCTTTGAGAAAAAATTAAGCACAAAATACTCATTTATTACCCCTTTCAGGACTGCAGATGAAGATTTTGGATTGCTTTTGGAGGCAGCAGTTCTGTATGACAGAAGGGTTTCAGCTATCTTACATGAGGATGATTCAGTTCATGATAAATTGCTCTGGAAGGAAATTTCTGACGGGAAGCAATATTTGTACCCAAGATTGTTATTTATCATAACTGGTATCAAACTTTTTTTCTTCATTTACGCTTGACACTTGTGGCAAATCTAACCTGTTTGACTTCAAACTTAATTTGATTTGGTTATAGGAAAAGGACCAGATAGAGAAAAATATGAAAAACAAATGAAGAGGTTACACCTAAAACGGGTAGCCTTTCGGACCATGTGGCTACCAGCTGAAGATTACCCACTAATGTTAGGTAGCTTTCTTATCTGCATATTTAGGTGTCTTCATCTTCTCTTCTTCTTCTTCTTCTTCTTCTTCTTCTTCTTCTTCTTCTTCTTCTTCTTCTTTTTGTTTATTGTTTATTGTTTTTTTTTCTTAACATTTTTTTTTTTTGTATGTGTTGAAAACAAATTATTTTGGTTGTTCTTCAAGTTCATTTTTTCCACTTATATCTATAAATTTCTTTCTGAGTTTGTAGGCTCAGCAGATTTAGGAATATGCTTGCATGCTTCGTCATCTGGTTTGGATCTCCCTATGAAGGTTAGTTTAGCAGATCTTGAATTTTTTGTTTTTATTTTGGATGAATTTCTGGAAAATCTAACTTAGAAGCTGCTTTTGATGAATCAAGTTGTTGGTGAAAATCTTGACTGAGATACTTAAATTCCAGCTTTCTAAAATCAATGTCTAGTTCCTCAAAAAATAATAAAAAATCAATGTCTAGTGCTCATCAGGAAAGCGAACATCTTGGAGTGGAAGCTTTAGAACAGTTAGATTTTTTGTTCTCCTCTATGGTCTCTCCTTGATATGGAGCACCACGAAATCATATGAGCATGCTGATACGTGGTGGGTCCTTGCAGATATACACTTGTTTATTTAGTTGTGTCAGCTAATATGCATCAACAGGGCCATTTGTGGCTTATCTGATAAGTAAAGGTTATTTGTTTCTGTTCAGGCTGTTTTAAATCTAACCGCAATGAAACAGTTAAAGAGATGTTATCTCATAGCTGTTATGGCAATTATGCTTAGTGAGGTTTTAAATAATGTTTGAGTCTTAAAATTTCCCAATCCAAAGTCAATTTCCAGCTTCTATATTTTCTTTTTCTTGAAGTTTGTTAGCCAAAATAACAATACTTACCTGTCAGATGAGTATTCCAAACAATGGTTAAAGTCATGTTTGACTGGAACTTGAAATTAGGATTTGGATCACTGCTCCAAGTGAACCAGAAGAATGTTGTGTTTAAGAAATCTAATTGTTGCTCATAAATAAAAATAATATTGCAGTAAATGCTATGCTATTAAAGTGGGTGATAGCTGCTATTGGAAAGGATTCTAATATGAAGTCAGAGAGAGGGAGACTGTTTATCACATTGTATTTGATGGTCAGGGGCGAATTGAAAGCTAAGCAGTGGTAATTCTAAGGATCTCCCTGGGTAAAAATAAAAATGCCTCCTACATTACCCTGTAATATACGGAAGCATCAGTGAAATTTCATAGTCATTCGGTCTGAATGCTAAATGAAGAACATAAGCAGATGATGGAAAGGTAAGACACGGGTTAAAGGGAGGCTTATTAGAAAAAAGTCATTACGAAAAACTTTCTTTATAAAAAACAAATCATCTACTTATTTGGTCATTGTACTTGGCATCAGGTCGTGGATATGTTTGGATGTGGTCTTCCTGTTTGTGCCTTGTCTTTCTCTTGGTAATTCCAATAACCAAGTCCTCACATTGCAGCTTTCGTTTACATTAGTGTCAGTTGTTTCTAATGGTATGTTTTTGCTTTGGTTGCATAAAAGTATTGAGGAGCTTGTTACAGTCGAGGAAAATGGTCTCCTTTTTTCTTCATCTTCTGATTTAGCTGACAATCTCCTGGTAAGCGTCTGAGACAATTGCAGTTGTATTGTCATTGTGGTAGTAGTATTCTGTTATCGGTAATTTAATAGCTTATTGATTGCCTGCATCTAGTGTGTTATTCATGATCAAGTTGTTATGTTCATTAACTAAAGCCACTAATTCATGCAGACGCTCTTTAAAGATTTTCCAGATGGATGTAGTACTCTCAACTCCTTGAGGGAAGGAGCTTTAGCGAAAGGGGCTTCCACAAGGTGGGCCACTGAGTGGGAGCAGCAAGCGTTGCCTCTGATAGCTGAGGCAAGTTTTTCCTCTCTTTCTCCCTTGAGGTGTTTGTGTTCCTCTGAGAATTAGTGGAGTAACTGTTTTCCTTTTTACTAGAATTTCTTGCCTTTTTGCCACCTTTTCTTTTTCCTTCCTCTTTTGTTAGTCGGTCTGCAAAGGGATGATAAGAGGATTAGATTACTTATTATTTGTTCTGACTAGTTAATATCTATATACCAGTTTTAATATGTCTATTAGCTAGATTATAGTGGATAGGTGCATAAACAGGTTAACAAATGTGTACATTAGACGTTTAAATTCTGTTTATAGAATCATAAATTAAAATCTAGGAAGTCTATAGTATAACACAAAACTCTTCAAAACTGTATAAGAAAAAATTATGTATAGATTTGAGTTATTTAAACTGAATATTCTTTAAAATAAAGTCATTATTGGATGTGAAATAACCTTCATACAATACCTATTTCATTAAATAAACTCTATATCATAAAGGAGTATATCTTCACAGGGTAAGGTTTCTGTTCCAGTTGTTCAGTATATGTTTTTTATATTTTACTACTGTTGGCGACTGCAGCAAAAATTAGGTTCCAGTGCAGGTACAATTACGAGAAAGGAATTTAATTTTCTTCTCTTTTTACTTTCATATATTAATACAATTTGCTCTGCAAGTTCCAGTTATTACTGGTCTTTCGGAACTGTTTCCTTATCATTTGACTTTTGTATTGCATTACAATTTGCGCTGCAGATTGCAGTTAATGCTGCTCTTTTGCAATTTACTCTTCTTATCATTTTACTATCTTATGGTAGTGGAATGTGCTCTGCAAGTTCTAGTTAGTAGTGCTCATTTTTAGTAAGATTGATTTTCTTTTATGGTAGTAGTTCCTGTTATTTTTTTTAACTATAGTGATTCCTGTTATTGACGAACAGGTAGCATCCGATAAAACCGAATGATTGTGAAGATACAAGAGTTGGAGCGCTTCGTTTCTCAGAAACTTCCTTATCATGAAATAGTTACAAGATTATTGTGAATATTTCATTCTTTGATACAAAACGTACTCCAAAGTTGCGTTTTCTTCTATTTATGAAAAAGTGCTTATTGCTTCTTTTTGTTCTTGACTTACAAAAGCAATCCATTTAATTTTCCATGCTTGAAATATAGAGAAATAAAACCACACGTTTTCTACTAACATTTTTTTCGTTGAGCGTACAAAAGCGCAGAACCCTTGTTCTGATCCAGGCTCCAAAATATACAGAAGCGCACAACTCACTCTGTAGCTCATAAAGAGTCACACAGTTTATTTCATAAGATGCCATTCTCATAATCCTACTTCGATCGCTATTTGCGGAATTCCCTCGTTTTTTTTTTGCTTTTTGAATGTTTCGATTACTTTTCGCGCCAAGTCGAAGTTTTCTTTCGTGTTTCCCGGTCGCGCGGTCCGTTGAGACAACCCTGCATCTGCGACGATCCCTTCGCCCCCCGCTGATTTTCGTTCGTTTCATTGCCAGATTGTTCTTGAAGCATGCGAGAAGAAACGGAGCGGTGAGAATCCCCCACCAGTCACCGTCGGCCAAGGAAGTCTCTCCTCGTCGGAGAGTTTTTCTTCCCATTCAAATTTCAAGACGCAACGACTAGGTTCGCTCTTGTGGCCTCTTTCAATCTTTGATCGTTTGTTTCATTCTGTTGTTACTTTGTGCTGTTTATTGTTGTCGTAATAGAAACCAATCTTTCTACCAGGAGATGTTCTGTTGGATCTGTGAATAATTTGTAATTTTAGGCGTTCTTTCAAGCTTTCTAGATAATACAAATTTAAAACTGGGGTTTGGGAGATTAGAAAACAACCACGGGATGGGTGTGGTTTGATCTAGAGTCTTCGCAATATGCCGCATAAGAATTCTTTCCATGTCTCTGATTCTTTAGTCTCTGAGATGGAATCCCAGTGGAGTTGTTATGGATCGTTAGTTGTCTTTTACAATTTTTTTTTTTTTTTTTTTTTTTTTTTTTTCTGAAGAATGAAAGTGGCTATTATTCTGGGCGGACTTAATTATGGCTATCCTATTCATTATCTTTACTCTATAAACATAGACAAGACGTTCGTGCACTTTGGTAATGAAAAGCAGAATTCGGGAGAATGAAGAAGAAAGGATTCCATTGCTTATTGAGAAATTATGTCTACTGGTTTGGAAGAGCAGAATTATTTTCTCTGAATGAAGAAAGCAGTTGAAACTAGGGTAGAAAACTGAAGAGACCTACAGCAACACATGGGAAGAACTCATGAGAGTGGGAAAAATGAGGAAGATGGAAAAGATGGGATTAAAAAGCCCGGCAGAATTGTAGATGTTGCAGGGCGATAGAAGAGAAGAATGAAGACGGACGGCAAATCTCTAGAACCGGACACAGGGAAACTAACAAGAAAACCGAAAAAGCAGACATGACACGCTTCAAAAGAACCAGAGGGATCAGTAATGGCGAAGATTGGGCTGGAAACTGAAGTACAAACAAACCACAGACGGAAAAGGACAGGCAAACAGGACCAGCAGTAGACGTGGACAAGAGAGAGGATGGTTGGGTGGAGGAAAAGAGAGACAGAAAATAGCTTAGCCACGGAATAGCCGTAGACAGAAGGTAACAAAAGCACCTACGCTCCGTTGCATTTGCTAAGGAACCCAGAAGCTTAAGCAAAAGCAAGAAGCTGAAGTTCTCCCTGTTTTCCCTTCCACATATTTATCCTGGCAATTGCTGAAAAATTAATACATTTTACCAACGGTTGATGGGAGGAAGACAATGAATCCTATGGAACATCTAGAATGTTTTCAAAGGGGAATAAATTCTTATTCACAAACCATACTTTCGCTCCTTGCTTCTCCTACCTGATTAAATTAATTCTTCAAACCATCCTACCACCACCACAGCTTTAGGCACGATCTACACTTCACTCAGATGCCCGAAAAAGCCCGACACTGAGAATCCCAGTGTTCCTTCACTTGTTTCATCCTCTCTACTCTTTCCCTTTGGGTCCTTTGTACCCAGTACTCCTTGCAGCTGTTCCAGCAAACGGATGTTTATAGAATGAGTTACACCTGAAGAACCAGAAAACATTAAAGAAAACAAAACTTCTAACAAGCTATACCTCCGGCTGAGCAAAAGATTCAACTCCTCTAAATGGATGGCTCCTTCGTAAACTCCTTCCTGACACATAAAGGCCATGCACTTCAATGAAAGGATATATCAGATAGTGGAGAAACTTGAAAGTAGCAAAGCAGCTGGTGGCTAGATACTTCTCTGCATAAAGGGCATTTTGCTTTGCGGTCAGCAGCCTTCAGGTCATCGACTATGGTCACTGATGCAGCAGAACACGCACACATATAACAGAAGATGTGTCCACATGTCAGGGAAACAGGATCAAACACTGTATCCTGCAATTTGAAAGAAAAGGTCAGACCATCCTCTGAACCATTTATACTTCCTAAGCAGATAAATTACACAAGGCCATAAGGTATAAGATCAATCAACTAACCAAGCAGATTGGACAAGTAAGATCAATATCAAGTCTGATAGAATCAAACAGGGAGCATGAGAGGGTTGGCTTGCTCCCGTCGAATTTTAGTGAGCACTCGTCGAAAAACCCTTTAACAGCAGTTGTTCCATCTTTGCTTTCCCTCAGGTTAATGTGAAAGGCCATTAATTCACAAAGCCAAGGGGATTTAAGAATCTCTATATGCATACTCTGTGCCTGTAATCTGAAGGCCTGTCCTTGTTTAGAGTAATGTACCTGTATCATCACAAGTAACACATCATAACCAGTAAGAAAAATAAAACAAAGAAACAGTGAGATCAGCTTAGAGAAAACTACCTTGTCATATTTCTTCAGAATTTTTCTAATGGCAGTTGCATTAATCATTGCATAGGTCACCAAATCGTTCCCTTCCTCTATCAAAGCAAGATGACTACCACGCAGCTTGCTTTTGAACCAGATAAAATATTTTCTAAGGCCTGATGCTAGATGTAACTCAAGCAATTTCTGGGCCCTCTCGTTGAAGCTGCCAACAACTTCAGACATCTCCTTCAGGAGGGATGGGAAAAAAGTTCCATCACATACTGCAAGTTCACAAGCAATTCAGCGACCCAAACACTGGAAATTATGTCATAGAAAAACATTGGCATAGTTTTGAGGAAGAAAGGACATAGAAGACCATCTAAAGGAGGCAAATCCAGAATTAGTCCAGTAATGGGCAACAATTTTATGATTTAAAGCAGACAAAAGCAAGATTATCTCTCAGCGTTCACCTCCAAACAGAAAAAAAAAATGATACTGGTAAATACTTCCAAATGAGGATCAATAATTATAACTAGTTCATCTGTTTCGACCTCTGCAATGAGCAACAGAGCTTTCATCTGGCATAAAAGCTGTTAATGGAAAAGAAGAGTAAGCCTCATGAGATTTCATACAAAGGTAAATTTATCAGTTCTTATGCCATCATCTCAACTTCAACAAGGGAGTCCTTTTACAAGATGGCGAATCAGCCTAATCCCACAAGTATTGGATTGTCAGAAGTTAAATTTGCCCTGAAAACACAAAAAACAGAAGAAAATATAGGGGAGAAAGCATTGGCTTGTTAGAAGTTGAATTCAGTCCCGAAAGAAAGAAGGCAGAAGCAGATACAGAGGAGAAATTGACGTACTATGAACTACAGATTAAAGAGAAAACTGAACTGAAGAGATATCTTTCATGTGGATTTCTCGATCAAGTTTGGGCAGGCTGATAAAAACGATACTGGAGAACGACGTCGACATAAGAGGAACTCGCCAAACTGGATTTCGGAAGAGCCAAAAAATGACACTGAATAAGGATTGAAGCAACCTTTGACGAAAAAGGCAACTAAATACACAAATCTTCGAAGACAAAAAAATGGAAGTCTTTCCGTTCTCATGTACCATGTCAATCTGTGGAAACCGAGAGAGGGTCAAATGATAATCCGTTTTGTCAACAGAAGCTCTCCCTATGCGATAAAATGGAGCTCGAAATTCACCTGGGCAATGATCTGGGCATCGGGACAGAGGCGCGGCGGCTCCATCTCTCTGTTTCTGGGACTGAACGTCCCTCCTACACCTCTTGAGAATCTTCTTCAGCTTCTTGAATCCAACCCCAGGAAACTGTTTATCCTGGTTCTGCATGTACTCCTGATACGTCTTACAGAACTTCATCTTCCCCGACCTCCACTCCAACTCAATATCACATCCCAATAACAGAGACTGGTGAGAGAAAAGGATAAGAATGCCGCTCCGAGAAAGCTCCAAGTGCAGCGCAGGGCCGAGTGGCTGGGTTTCGTCTGGGCGTGCGAAGTAGATTCTTTCTGGGTTCCCCGTGGCGGAAGCAATCAGTCCCTCTGGCTTGGTCTTTTTAAAAGGATAACCATGAACGGCAGAGGAGGATGACAGGGTCCGAGAAAGAGCTCTTGAGAGACTCGGAAGAGGAAGGCAAAATGGGCGGTTTCTCTGTTTCTCACACTCCTGGTTCCCAAGGAACACGTCAAATCCTCCCCCCGCGGAGCATTAAAAACTCCAAAGTCCAAACCAACGGCCTCCCATTTTCGTCGCCAGAACTTCCGTATTCTTTTCAGATTTTCAGGTCTTTTTATTTTTTTCATTTTTTCCTTAACTTTTCTCCTGCAACCTTTTCGAACTTCGACACAAATGAATTTACTCTCGTTGCTGCTGCTGCTGCTCCTCATCCTCCTCCTGATTCTGTTTTTGCCCTTTTTTTCTTTAAATTTTTTTTCCTTACTTTTTCGAATTTTGACAGCTGCTGCTACTGCTGCTACTGCTGCTGTTGTTGTTTCTGTTTTTGCCCATTTAACCATTTTGAGACTGAAAAATCAACAAAAAAAAAGAAAGAAAGAAATTGTCGTTCCGTGATTTCATCTTTAATATCTCGAATAAGCAAGGTATTAATAGGATAAAGATAGATGATGATGCGGGCATCGATTAAGGCGTATCGTAGTCCAACACGGTAAGTGGCGTCTGGCGTCTGGCATCAGGAGGCATGCGCGGTTCAGTTGAATCCCTCATTACTATTTTCTCCACTAAACAAACAGCAACGAAAAGGGGAAGAAGAAGGAGCCCCCGTTCCACCCTTCCACGCTTCCACGCTCCGCCATGAGTGGCGGCGGCGCAGCCCCTGCAATCGCCACCACTAAATCTTTACGCGTACGTATAAATAAAAGAATAAATGATGAGCGGCGCCGCTGGGGAAGGGAAGAAGACGGTTGAAAGAGGGATTTGGTTAGTTGGGTTTGGTGGGGGGATTAGATTAGATTAGATTAGAATATAGATTGAGGAGGAAGGGATTTCCAGAGCGGGAGATATCTCAGGGCGGAATGATGGGGGAGAATCTTCTTGATTTTGTTGGTTATTTACTTGAGTGTGATTAAGGTCGAAGTGGGGGTTGCTTAGTGCTCAATTGAGGGGATGGTTCATGATTCATGATTCATCCTTGTCGTGGGTGGAGTATTTTTATGTTTTTAAAAAAATAAAAAAAAAGGAAGTCAAATGACTAAAGAGTATAAAAGTGTAATAGTCTAAAGGCCTGAAAACTACAAAATGGATAATCAATGTGTTGCTAGAGTCCAAGGCAACGAGATATAAACTGTAAAATAAACTTTAGAGTCTCTGATTAAAATATAGTTATTTTTAAACAAGCTTTACACATCGAGTCGTTGTAGTATAGTGGTGAGTATTCCCGCCTGTCACGCGGGTGACCCGGGTTCGATCCCCGGCAACGGCGTTTTTCTTTTTGTTTTTTGTCGAACAATGTCTCTTTATGACGGTGCTTTACCCCCTGCGTGAACTCAGTCCCGCTTCACGGATGGTCCGACTCCGGTTCACATGTCTACCGTCGCGAACGCGACGCTTCACGGGAAGGGTTTTTTTTTTTTTTTTTTTTTTTTTCTCTCTCTCTCTCTCCTCGCGCTGTCATTTGTAAAGCGAAGGAATGCGAAGCGACGAGGATTTGACACCCACCGTGGCCTTGGCCACACCTAAACGCTAAACGACGACGACGACACAGTCTGAGATTCCTCTCTTCTGCAATCTTCACACCTTCGAATCGAATACTTCCCCTGCTGCGTGCCAAATCGCAACGACGCCAGAGACACAGAGATTGAGGCCAATAAGATAAAATAAGACTCTACTTTCTGTTGAAAGATTGGAGAAAAAGTAGTGGGCTTTTTTATTGTTACGGGACCTGATCCGGTTTTCCTTTGTCCGGTGTGGAGTTGCGTCTGGTTTCCAGCGACTGCGAATCCACAGACTAGCAATCGCACACAGAAAAAGAAACTAATCTACAAGCCTCTAGACCGCATTCGACATTCGACTACAGTGGAACGAGGCTGATCCTGCCGTCCACCTGGGATGCTCTCCCTCTCCTCGATTCCCTTTCCGGTACCCACAAAGCCTAGAACCCACGCTCAGTTTCCTGTGGGGGGGAGGGGATTATATAAATGATGCAGATGTTTGAGTACTGTAATACATTGGTACCGATATAGCGATTTTGGCAAATATGGAGAACTCGGTCATGGTGGTGGGAATCGACGACAGCTCGGAGAGCTTCTATGCCCTGGAATGGACCCTCGATCGTTTCTTCGTTCCTTATCAATCGAAACCCCCTTTTAAGCTTATCGTCCTCCACGCGAAGCCCTCCCCACCTTCCGTCATGGGTCTCGCTGGTCCAGGTGAGAGTGCTTTTATTCTTACACGAACAGAGAGCAGTCTTTATCTTCTTCTCCTTCTCTGGTTTTTGTGCCGTTTTCTTCTTTTCTGCTTTTTGCGCTGGTGGTAGTCGATGACGATGACGTTGATTACAAGTTAGCAACGGCAATTGAAACTTGAAAAAATGTTTGTGCTCATGCTTTTATCTGTCATAATTGAGCTTCACTGTTTCTGATTAGTACAGGAGGAATTGATGTCTTGCCGTATGTGGACTCGGATTTGAAAAGAATCGCTTTGAGGGTAGTGGAGAAAGCGAAGGAGCTCTGCGCAGCTAAATCGGTAAAACTGGAAAATTCCCATTCTCGCTCCATTGCCCCTTTTGCTTCCTCCCCTCTCTAGTTAATCTTTCCATCGCTGTCTTATCTCTCTCTGTAAAATGATCCAGAAAAAGGTTCTACTGAAAACCCAGTTTCCCTTACCCCTCTGCTAACTTGACTGGAACCTTCAGGTGACAGAGTTTGAGGTGGAAGCAGTGGAAGGGGACCCCAGAAATGTCCTCTGCGAGGCTGTGGACAAGCTTCACGCCTCCATTTTGGTGGTGGGAAGTCACGGTTATGGAGCCATTAAGAGGTACACACAAACTACAGATGAAGAAAGATTAATGCTCGGAGCTTTTGGTGGTTGTAACCTATCAATTCTCCTTCTCGCAGGGCTGTTTTGGGGAGTGTGAGCGATTACTGTGCTCACCATGCTCACTGCACCGTGATGATTGTCAAGAAACCCAAAACTAAGCATTGATGAAGTTCGGTCTCTGAACCGCTTAAGCGATGAGCGACATACAGTGAGCCGTAAATAAGATGCAATTCCGCGTCTTGATATCTTTATCAGTGCTTCTCTTCAACTTTCTGTAAATTGCTTTATAGTGTAAAACAACTTGTAATGATACTGTCAGACGCGCGGAACAATAAGAGGGGACTGATATCCCTTTTAGTTATCTGAGTACTTCTCATTGATGGTTGTAATGATCCCGGTACCGGCGCTTAGATCGATGAAATCTTGGTTCTCGAAACGGGCGAACTCCAACTGAATTTGAGTTTTGGTTCAAGTTACCGAGACCAAAGTTTAATCAGTTTAGTATATACACTCGCGAGCTGGATTGTGAATTTTTTTTTCTGAGTTCATCTTTACACTAGCTGTTTCTGAGATATCTTTGTGAGGTTGATTTCAGATTATTTACTCGTAAATTTCTTTCGTTAGATTAAATCAATCTATTCAACTCAAAACTGCGGTCAAACGCAAACGCAAAAGCATAAAATTCTCTGATGCCGGATTACATGATCTTAATTGATTCAAGTTTGAGTTTTAACTTGAACAGTTCATACCATTAAAACTCTCTCAGAACCTGTTGCACGGGATTACGTAGTAAACATACAAAAACCACAAGGACTTTCTTAAGAAGAAAACTTCACAAGCAAATATCTTAGAATTGTATAAATCACGAAAACACCCAATAAATAATCCTTATTTAAAAAACATAAAAATATAAAAAAGGGAAAACATAACTCAAGTGTCAAAAGTCTTCTCCAACATTGCCAACCAAAAATAACTACTAAACTAAAACTACAACATCTCTTGAATTCAGTAGGCCGAAAATTTTGCTTTCTTAGCACTTGACCTCCTTCAATCCATGAGCCAAGTACAAAAAGGTTGGGTCAGTGGCACCGTCCTTGTAGTAAGCAAAGACGAGGCTGCCATCATCATGCATGCTCTCCCCCACGAAACTGCTACCACGAAAATACACAACCCAAGGTTAGATTTTTCTACGAAGTAAACATAAATAACCACTGAAATATGATAAGAGAGGAGAAAACCACATACAATTGTAGGTCCTTAATCTTAGAAAGAAGATATTTGGTAGCGCCCTCAATGTGCTTTTTGAATTGCTCTTGCTGCTCGCCTTCCAACTTGGGTGTCAGCAACTTGATGTATCTCTTCATGAATGTCAAGAACTGCTTCTTATCAAAAGAAGGTTGCTCCTGAAATATACGTTTAGGTATACATCAACATCTATAATGAATGAATGCATATACATAGAGAAATTTACAGGTGTTACAAGATTAATAAGAAAAAGGTGAAGGAATAATACCTGAAGCCTGAAGGTATCAACAATATCGACAACTTTCTGAGCCTGATCATCGACTCCTTCATCTTCCTCACCACCTTCAGCAGAAGGGTTAGCACCAATGTCCACATCTATGGCTCCTTGGACAACCCACTGTAACACAAATTTATTTAATCAGATGACGCCCACGTGAAGTAAAAGAACGAGTACAAGAACGGCATAACTAACAATGCTACAAAGGAGTAGTACCCTAGAGAATTTAAAGATAGGATAAACCTCAAGACAGTCCACAAGGTATAAACCATTTAAAATTTAGAATATGCTGAGTACTGACCTTTCCATCTACTTCCCATAGCATTCCATTCTCGATTTCCCTGTATGGGAATGAGTCGGAGAGAAGCTCGTCGCCTGAAATTCAAGGACAACATTCAGTTCACAAACATTCAACAGAAAAAAAAAAAAAAAAAAAAAAAAAAGGTCAGAGAGAAAATATACTGGAAAAAAAAATCCCACCACACAAGATGGGTGATGCACGTCAATGCATATTCTTAATCATATGTGGATGCTAAAGGTTAGAAATCAAAACCTAATAAAAACAGAGATTACAGTGTTCTATTTGGCACTCACTAATTACTTCGTCCACGGAGAAGTAATGAAGAAGAAGCAAGCTAATAAAGATTTGGTCTAAAAAGGAGATGCGTTCTCAAGGTCAGTTACAGATTGTCGACAAACAACTTAAAACAATTTAGGAGAAAACTCGATTTTTTTCTAAAAAAAGAAAAAAAAGAATTTAGGATTGGTATCGTCCTATGCTAGTGCGGAAACACGAAAGACCTTATCAGCGTAGTGGATAAAAGAGATGAATAAATATAGTGACTACAACGACTAATAATCGTATGGGATAAAAAAGGTGAATAAAGCACCCTGCAAACTTGTCAATAATTCCACAAGATTCAAACTTGCAAAACTGAACGGGAGATTTAGTAATCACAGCACGCAAGTCGAGAAAATAATAGGTATACAGTAAAAAATAAGATGCAAATCACAAATTGCAAAAACAGTTTCCAAAAACAAAAACCATCGCAACTATCAAGCAAACAAAGAATTCCTTTTCAGATCGGAACTCCAAGCTAGACCTACAGATCTGTCACCACAACCATAGCATCCGCTGTTTCCCTAACACCAAGACAAACAATACAATACGAACTTTTACAAAACTTTCCCGCGCACAAAGAACCAGATCTAAGCCTGAGCCACAGAAATCAAAAGAAGGAGAAAGAGGAAGGGATTGATACCGGTAAGGAGATCCTGATACACCAACATGTTTGTGACGCTCTCCGAGACTCGCCGACGTCCGAACACCAAAAGCCGGAAGCTACCACAGTGAGGGCGAGGATTGTGTGAGAGCGCAAGAGGGGTCGAGAGCAGTATTGCGCAGTGCTCTTTATAGCCGACGCCCCGAGGGTTTGCCCAGACCGAGTCCGTCTCGGATTACAACTCCCCCGAGTCCGCGACTCAACCAACTCTGTCTCACACGTGTAGAAATCACAAACCTTCTAAAATTACAACTCCTCAATCGGATATCAGAACCGGATCCCGGATCCAAAAGACCCGATTAAACAGCTCGGTTCATCAGACGTGCATGTGATACTTATAATCGGGTTCGGTTTCGGAGTGTAATTGTAATAGGAAAGATATTTGTTGCTTAAGCGGGTACGGGAAGGTAGACCGTTGAATAAGGGAATAAAGGTGTCGTTTTCTAGGGTTTTTTTTTTTTAGAGGGGAGAAAGAGGCATCGATGCGATGCAAATTGCAAAAAGTGGATTTGACGTGAAGGGAAGTGGCACACAATAATGCTGATGGTTTTTGGGATTTATTCGCAGTGGGGGGACGAATATGCCTTGCCGACTGCTGTACATACGGCGGAATAAAATAAGTATAAATTGCAAATATTAAAATTACTTTAATTTTTATTATAATTATGAATATCAAATTATCAATGTTTTAAAAATCGAACCGGCCATTTAACCCGCCGTATGTCCGGTTTTGGTTGAACCCGATTAGACCGGATTGGACCGTTTAATATTATATACACCACTGTTTTAAAAACTGAATTGGACCGCCGGTTCCAACCCTATTGAACCATAACCAGATGCCAATTCGGTTCTTATTGACTTGGCCCGGTTCACTATAATCAGCATTAATTTTATTTTTTTACCTATAGAAATATAACATATTTATAAAGTATTTTAGGATAATATTCAATGGTTGAACTATTGGTCCAACCCGGTCTAACCAGGTTCGGCCAAAACCGAACATATTGTCGGTTTGATGGCCGGTTTGGTTTTTAAAACATTGATATACACCATATTTTATATATATTTAATATTTTTATAAGAAATAAAATAAATAGATTCTGGTTCAACCAGGTTGAATTGGCCGGGTTGGTTCAGTATTTATAATTTATGTAATAAACATAATTGATAAATTGATACACTACATGATATAATGTAGTGTAGTGCCTTACAAAAATCTACCCTTGAAAACTGTATATCAGCTTAAAAACCCAATCTTGTGATGAACTGGGATTTGGTGGGTTTTGAGCGCCACCACCCTGCAACAAAGTGGTCCATGGCGCCCAACTTCACATATAGAAAACGGTACTAGACAGACACAACCACCCAATCTCGTCCTCACTAAATTTCTCCTTTATCCAAGTATGACTAACTCTTGTTTAACTTTATGAGAAAATTTAGCTCAAGCTAATATAGATTTCCGTAATGGGGAGGGTTTAGGGTTTAGGGTTTAGTCTGGTCCAATTTTTAATACACTGAATTATTTTATTACAGTAAATACAATGTATACTAGATGGCACTTTTTGCTGAATGGGCTACCTTCTACCACTAACCACTCCAATATCCTGTAATTAGAAGACTAATTACGTATTTAGGTGGACGGATAGGGTTTTTTCAGTTAACAGCGTTGGGCCCACGTTAGGCCTTCCCAGTTAGCGGTGGTTGGTTACCCTACGTACCGACCCATGTGCAAGTGTGCGGCATACATTATCCAATAATGGCGTCGGACGGCCGACTAATATAATCCACCTGTTTTATTATATTTAAAGGGTCGTTATTAGCGGGTTAAGTAAGGGGCGAAATTAAAATTCTGTAGAAAAGAGGAAAAAGGGGAGAATTTTCTGATTGGTTGGACGCACGCGACGAAGACACGGCACGTGAAGAGCCAGCGGCGGGCCCCAGTCTCGGACTCCGAAGCGTCGCACGCCCTTTCTAACCCGAGTTAAACATGTCGAGTCAACCATGACATGTCTGAGGTGGACTTGGAAATAAACTGAGACGGACACAGAATTTCCCGAAAACGGTCGCGCGATCTGGACCGTACGATCGCGGACCATCGGTCGGCGGAGAGGCTTCCCGCCATCCCCGACAATAAAAACCCCCCCCTCCCCACCCGCGTAGTAAAATCCATATTGTTGACGGGTCCGAACGGAGGAGAGAGCGAGAGAGAGAGAGAGAGAGAGAGAGAGAGTCCCCAATTGCTTCCCGTCGTCAGGAGGGATTTTCCTGCTTGTTTTCTCCCTCGATTTTCTTCCTCCTTGCCGGTGCTTCGGCTTCTTCCTCCCTTCGACTTCCAGGTATCTGCCTCATCGCCGATTTCGTCGTCGCGGTTGCTCGGTTTCCTGGCTTGGCTTGTTGGTGAGGGGGTTTGGTATGCAGGCATGGGTTTAGGGAAAACGGATCTGTGTGATGATCGAGGCGGGGATGAGGTCGCGGTGGTTGCATCCGCGGTTTCCTGCTCGATCTGCCTCGACGCCGTGACGGATAATGGGGATCGGTCCACCGCGAAACTGCAGTGCGGGCATGAATTCCACCTAGGTATGTCCGTGTGTGAGCGTTCCGGTTGAATGTTTGGCTTATAATTAATCTAGCTCCTTTTATGGTATGTCGAATTTAGGTCGCCTGGCTTATTGGTTTTTTCTGCGTTATGTACGTTTGATCATTGCGATCCTAAAGGCGTGGAATTCGTGTAAAGAACTATAGTTCTGGAATTATGCATAAAATTCGGTTGTTTCATGTGATATTATACATAGAACTAGGTATTCGAATACTGGCGGTCTTTTGGAACTCTAATCGTTTCTTATAGACTCAAACTATATCTGTTTTGAGTTTATGATTTATTTGTTGAGTGTTTCTGTAGGTTAGAGTCAGCCATAAAACTTTTCTCTGAATGTCCTGGCTGCATAGGTTTTAGGTTTTGAACTTTATATGCTAGGTGCAGGCGTGTGTTAAAGGTGGAGTCGACGTGCGCCATGGTCATAGCGTGAATTGTTTATAATTTTCCTAGCGGTTTCTTCTGAAAATTTTATCTTCTCATTTATCTCGGTGTGAAAATGAATCAAGTTCAAATCTTTGCATCAATATCTTTGCTGCTTGAAGATAATCTTTTGGTTTTTTTGTTGGAACTGCTTCAGCGAATGGTCTTTCCAATTTTCAGCTATTGTGGTGAGTGCTTTGGAAGTAGGTTATTGAGAAATGTAGGATTGTGTGAAGATAGAAGAGTCGTTGTGCCATGTGTTGGACTCTCCCTAGACGTACTTTGTTTAAATGTTAATTATAGTCATCAAATTATGAGGGAATATGGGGAAGTTTTGTGGTTCTTACTTCATTAGCTGTTCTTGTATAACAAATTGAGTAAAGGCTGGTATTCCCTGTTGTATAATATTTTCTTATCATCTCAAAAGATGATGGTAAGTAGGAAGGGTTGAGAACCAGCTGCTGTGCCTCTGCACTCTGCACATCCCTGTATATACTTTTCTGTTTTCCTACAACATGTGCATTCCGGATTTCTACTTTTCTGGGTTATTGATGCTATCTCTGTAAATCTATAGTTGGAAAATCCACGTTACATTATAAGTAAAACAAAGGATATGCTAGTGAGAAAACATAGATAACATGTAAATCTGAATGTTTGACTAGGAAAATTTCTGAGGATGTTACTGTCTTGTGGATATTCACTAAGCTGACCTGATGCAAATATTGACTGCTGGAATGTTCACTTTTAATGTTTTAATAAAAAACATATTAACTTTGAAAATTTTAAATCTAATTAGAAAGTAGGGGATTTTGTTTTTTTAAAAATTGGAATCATGTTAAGCCTGAGTCAGCTAATAATAGTAATTCTTCATTGAATCTTTGCTCATGGCAAGTTGTAAGACCTCTTCCATGTCTATGTTTCTTTGACCAATTACCAGGAAATTTTAAGTGCACTGTTGACGGTTTCCTAGTCTCCTCTGTGTCAATGGTGGCAGATACACTGTCATAAGAATCAAGACGATTATTTTACTGGGACTTTGTTTTATACTGGGTTTTCAGAAATGACATGATGTTGTATGCTGTTTCATCAGAATCAACACGCTTCTGTACTCCATATTATTAGAATTACACAATGTATTAAGCTGTTTCATCAGATTTAACACTGTTTTACATTGTCTCATCAGAATTCGCACCATGAAAATATTCAACTGATCATTATATTGGGATAAACAAAGAATTTACATTACTCTATTTTTGTGCTCTTTTTGCCAATATTACTAGTTTTGAAAATATAAATTTTGAAGTGCACATAGGTGAGCTTTGACAGAAGGAAGTTTTTATGTTGTATAAGTTCTGTTGAGTGCTTGCTTCTCACTACTATATTCTCTCTAACTTGTTTTCTATTCTCTCTTCAGATTGCATTGGCTCAGCCTTCAATGCTAAGGGGTTGATGCAATGCCCTAATTGCCGCAAAATCGAGAAAGGTCAGTGGCTTTATGCGAATGGATATCGTTCATTTCCGGAGTTTACCATGGATGACTGGACTCATGATGAAGATCTCTATGATCTGAGTTTCTCAGAAATGGTACATGACAAAAATGAACTCAAATCATCTTACTTTTCTAAATATCTGTTAGCCAGAGAATTTTGGCATCCTTTGTGTGGGTTCCTAGTATATGCTGACCTTCTGATTATAAGTGTTTAGTAGGCATGTTTCTAATTTTTTGAAGTTGTGAAAAAATGCTGAACAAATGCTTGTGCTCTCTTAGAGAGGGTCTTATCTTTTAACTGTCGTCCATGTGCCCGCTTTTGAATGGGTGTCCTGAATGTGAGAACATAGTAGGAATATGAGACTTGATTATTTATTTCTTTCTCTTTTTGATATCACACTTGGACTGTTGGTAGTTTTATGCATTTATTCTGTCTGTTGTTTAAAGTAGTCATAGATGACGCTGCAATCCTGCATTCAAGTTGTCAACAGAGGAAGTATGCTTTTCTTTTGCTACACATTGATTCAGTTATTTGGAATGTTGCATTTTGTACCAGTTCATATAAGAATTAGAAAACTGATATGAACATGCCCGTGAATTTGCTTTTGCATGGTGTTTTAGAAGACTGTAGTGATTCATCATTTCTGATGCTTAATTTTTATGGTGGCCTGCCTGCGGCTTTTGCTTCCTTCTTTGAGGAGTAATAATTGGGGAAATGACTCTCACTAGCATATGGTGTGTATTCTGGATGGCAAAACCAAAATATGGTCTTGGAGCAGACAAGATTGTTTTTCAAAGAACTATTGGAACTTTGAGTCTGCTTTGCTGCTTCGGTTTAGGTGCTGCTGATTCTGTAAAAGTATGCATGCATGAAAAATGAAATTAGCAGCATTTTTTATCTGTCTTGTCAATTGAAAAAACACTACTAACATTTCTAGATTTTTAATTACCACAAGAGCTCTAAAGCAATCAGGAAAATGAACTATTCCATGACAATAATAGTTTCATTAAGTTGTGTTTGGTGATGAAACTATACTAACAAATATCAGCCCTATAAGAGAGACGTTTCTGATGATGATTGCAGGCAGGCCTCTACTGGGTGAGGCTCGATATGGACTGGATCTTGTCAGATAATATAATTTGGGTCTAGTTCATTTTCAGATAGCTGGTGAATATCTAGCAAATGTTTTGAACTCATTGAGTTGGAGAATATCAGAATTCAGATAATATACAGATTTAAAACTTGTAACTAAAATGCCTGTATCTTCGAAAGGTAATTGAGAAAAAGAGATGGTTTTCTGAAATGTTGGAGTGAATGTTTGTCGAAAGTAGTATAACAAAGAATAATTTACCTCTCTATCTAAAGCATGTAATGCAATTGAGAAAAAGAGATGGTTTTCTGAAATGTTGGAGTGAATGTTTGTCGAAAGTAGTATAACAAAGAATAATTTACCTCTCTATCTAAAGCATGTAATGCAATCTCAAAATGCTAAGGAAAAAGAAAAAGTATGTAGTGAGAAGAGAGATGGGTGAGAAAAAATGTCAAGAAGCAAAAGAATAAAGAAGAAGGTGAGAGGAAAAAAAAGAGATACAAAAAAAGAAAGAGGCTAAGAAAGTCAGAGAAGATGGCATGACAGGGAGAAAGAGGGGCTGAGAGATAGGGAGAACCTTACATTTACCAGTTCTAACTGAAAAAATCTTGTTCTGGTCATAGCTTTAATGTTGTCCTAATGGTACAAAAATGTGTATGCCTGTAATACAACTCTCTGGACAAGGAAATGTAAATTAGGCTTTCTTATTGTGGTTCACTAGCTTGCTAGTTGGTATAACTCACTCGTGTTATAGTGCTTTGATATAGTTATCAATGTCTTCGTGATCTTCATCAAGGTGTTTTTCTGTTGATGTTGGGTTATTGATTACGAGATTCCTCCGTCTGCTTTGATATTTTTTTTGTTAGGATTGTGGTACTTTAATATGTTAAGAATGGAAAGCATTCACACTTCAAATTTTAACTGTTTATCTTTCATGCTTTAAAGGTTTGGTTCAATCTATTCTTTACAGCTTTATTCTTTCAATTAATCACTGGTTTCTTAACTTTTATGTGCTCGTCAAGGTCTGTCTTGCTTCCACTTTCCTTTGCGGTTCATTCTTTTGCTATTATCCAAGAAAAAAGGTTCTTGTAAGGTTCATCATGGTGTATGGAAGAGCTAATTACTTTCTGCAGTAGTATTTATTCTCTTTCGTATCGACCAATACTAGACAAGTACATTGGATTTGACTGCTTATCTTCAGTATAGTTGTTACGGTTGTTGCTTTGAATGCTCCAGTTGTCTCGTTCAACCAATTGGGGTTGGTTGTTGGTGTGAATAATTGAAAATGCTCTTTATTTCACAGTTTTATGCATTGTAGGAATAATGTATCACATTGCATTGCAACCATAGAGGTTTGCATATTGATTTTTTTTATTTTTTATTTTTTATTTTTTTGCAGCCATTTGGAGTACATTGGTGTCCTTTCAGTGGGCTTACTCGACTTCCTTCATCATTTGAGTAAGCTTTTCTCACCCTGCATTTCTGTTGTTCTTTTTACTTCATTTGTTGTTTTTCAAGCAGAGAAAAAAGTTTATTAAAGTGTTAGAAATATTTCAGAGGCTCCAGCAAAGGCTAGGCCAGTTAATATGATCATATAACTAACCATGCTCATGACCAAGCTTACTGTGAAACAACTGTTTGAAGAAAAATATATTATTATTGGTATTAGGTTGGAGGTTCGTTGTGCTTTGCTATTGATTTATAACCTAAAACATTGTTAGTGGTTCCCACCTTTATTACTGGTGTCTCAATAAATTTAAGAGGGGTATGTTAATTATCTAGATTTATGTCATGAGCCAATTATGTTCTTTGATATATTTGGATTTACTAAAACATCATCATTTGATAATATTCTCAAACATGGCATAATCTTGATTGGCTTAGGGGTTTTGAAATGTATACCTTAAGAGTTTGTGATTCAAGTGCTAAGGTTGAAAAGTGGATTCATTGTAGCTTGGGAAAGTAGAAACATCAACATTTTGACATGCTTCTGGAATTCTAATTCCTGACCTGTCATGTTTTCACCTACTTCTCCCTTTGACAGTTGGTACTGCATCCTTGGGCTGTCATGAAGTATTGACCTGGACATCTGATGGACTGCATCATTCGGCTTTGCTTCCAACCCCAGCATATCAGCTTCTTATCTGTCTTTCTCTTTTAGCCACTAGATTAATTTCGATGCCCTGGGGATTGTCCCCAACCTTGCCCCTTTTATTTGTTTTTTCCTCTCTTTCCTCTTATTCTTCTTCTTTGCCCTCTCACTGGTGGCAGCAGATTTTGCTGTGGCATGTAGTGCTTTATCTGTTTGTGGTTCACTCCCTCCTCTCTTTTGGGGTGTAATAGTCATGCACTGATGAATGATGCAGATCATTCTTTCCTGTTGAGGACCACCCTATACAGCAATTACCTGATCTAGTTGGTGTAGGGAAAGCTGATTCACCTATTAATACATCTTTGTATGGTCTTTCTAGTAGTGGCCCGTCCATGTATTAGTGTCTGAAGAACTCTCTACTGATGGTAGTGTTGCTTTAATAGCCACCTTAGGGGTTTCTTGATGTAGGGATTAAGTGTCAGAGATGTCTAAAGTTTAAAAGATAAAGGTATGGTTTCTTAATGAAACCCCTGGGTGGATGATCAGATATACTGAAAATTGTTTGGCTCTTGGGCTTCTTGGTGCCAGGTGTAACTCAAACCAACTCTTTTCTAGCTTTTAAAAAAAAGCGAGCTCAATTATTTTGTGCATTACATATTCCAATTTTTTTTTTGTGTATTAGACCATAGTCAATGGTAAGGATTGGAGTGGATAGCTTCTATAATTTCTCTTCAAGTGAAAAATGGCAACTGAAATTACTCTACTCTGATTGTTGGGAGAGTGAATTTCGGAAGATATGTGCCCTAAAATGAAGGAATATTCCATCCAATAAAGGTAGGGTGGCATGGTGCCTTCCATCTAAGCTTGATTGCAATAAGAAGCTGTGTTTTATATAATGATCCTGTGGATAATCGTTCATGCCATGTTTAGAACTTTAGCCTGCACATGTTAAGCAGGTTGTTGTTTATTTTGTTTTCTTTTCAATGGTTGGTTGTGATATAATGTGCAAATTACTCATATGTTTGAGTTCTTGCAGGGAAGGGGAATCACCATCAACTGCATGTAAGTATTAGGCACACAGTCAACTTTTGTTTTTCAAGAAAATGATGCAGTAATCTAACTGTTACTGGTAACTAATATAATTTTTCATGCAGTTCATGAGCTTTTTGGACCTCATCCCCTTTTTGGCGAACATGCAGCTGCTTCATCAGCTGCTCATTCTTGTCCATATGTCGCTTACTTCCAGCCACTTCAACCTTCATCCTCCTCCAATCCAGCTGAAAGTGCTTCCGATGGCCCTCCTTTTCACCACCAATGGGGTTCTGTCACTGGCCCTGGCGATGTACCAACCTCTCATGCTTTTCCTTCAGTTGACATCCATTATCACGGGTGGGAGCACCATTCTCCGCCATATTCTCCGCCCAATAGTCGTATCAATGGTGCCGATCAAGCATCAGTTTCATCCACAACGTTGAGGCCAACGAGACCTGAATCTGATGGTTTACCTAGGACAGGATCCTTTATCCACCCATTTCTTCTTGGACATGGGTAAGTAGTTGTTGTTTCACGGTAATATTAAACATTCGTGTTTCTAATCTGCTCTCCTCGATGGACTGATCACAATTCATCCTTTCCCCTATTTTTACTTTTCTCCAGGTCTGCTTCAAGAGCTAGCAGTTCGGTCCTCTCCTCAGTCATGCCACCTTACCTTGGCAATGGTCGGGGACCACCCCGTGTCCAGAATCTACGTGCCTACCCTCAGCAACCCGGCTCCTCCGGCATCCGGCCACCGCCGGTTTTCTCCGGTGCCAGAAGATCGAACGGCCCAAGAGGGGTAGCTTCTGTGGCTGCTCCCTCCTCATCTGATCATTCAGGCTACTACGTGCTCCCTCCACCATCAGGATCATCAGGTCGCAGTATCCAAGAGACCCAGAATCCCGGGGGGAACCGCTTCTATGCATGGGAAAGAGATCGTTTTGCTCCTTACCCGTTGGTTCCAGTAGACAGAGAGTCGAGTTGGTGGGGTCCGTTTCACCAAGGTGCAACAAGTGGGTCCGACTCCAGTAGCAGGAACGGCTTTTGGCATAGGCATACTTCGGAGAGGTCATCCTCCCAGGGTCGATCGGAAAATCCTTCCTATCAGCCTATCCATCTCAGCCAAATGCATCCATATCTATGAATGGTGGGGTGTATGGATGTTGATCGGATGGAACACATATTGGAACGATATATTTATGCACCAAGTCTGTAAATCCGGACCACTCTTCATCGTCGGGTGATCTGCCAAGACTTGAGAAAAAGAAAAAAAACATTATTTATTGGTCACTCGCCTGTATGTGACGGATGCTGTCATCTTCGCTTTCGGCCGTGTTGGAATAAAATTTCTGTTCGTGTGCTGACACGGCCGTGCGAAAGAAAAAATTACATGAAGCTGCGGATCATGGTTCAGTTGGTGATCCAAATTGCTGACACCTTTTCATGTGCTGCAGCCTTTTTGAACGAATGCTTGAAGTTGAAAACTTGAAACGATTTTTTAGCAGATAAAGTGGTAACGAATAAAATAGCCAATCTCCTGGTTGAATGTCGAGTAGAAAAACCTAATCAGATACTTTCTGTGAATAATGGGATTACACAAGCGATGGATGTGATCGAAGTGCTTGTGGTGCATGAGGATGAGGTTATACGGTAACTTTAGGAATGCTAGCAATTTAATAAGTATAGGAGTTTTTCCGCGATAAACTTAAAAGAACCTGTTTCAGCAATTTTCAGGTTTCATCCAGATACCATCATAGATGGAAATGGGGCCTGACCATCCTCGCGGAAAAATGGAGACGAAGAGTGAGAACTGACAGGCATAGCTGGGTGTCTCTCCCATACCGTCTTCATCTCTCCTTTTCTTACGAATGTAAACTGGCTATAACTGCAACGAAAACGAACTGTAAAGTGACTTCCTATATCGTTTCATTTATCAATCGCCAATTCCCCGTACGTATAAAAAAGACTTTAACACTACGTAAAAAAAGAAACGAAATGCCGACGAAAATAGAGAGAATGACGTGCAATGCAATAGGGAAAATCAATGTGACTAGCCGTGATTATTGCAGACTTGAGCTACTCTTGTGCTACCGAGACCGATCCCAACTTCACCTTCTCAATCGCCTTCTTCTTCTTATGTCCCTTGAGGAAATTGGTGAACCAGCGAGCAGAATACTTGGGTGTCCTCTTCAGATTCTTGTCTTCAAAGTCCACATGGTACAGCCCGTATCTTGATTCATAGCCCGTGATGATTTCAAAAACATCGAGGAAGGACCACATGATGTATCCTCTGGTGTTAGAACCGTTTCTGCGGAAAACCCAGGTATCAAGGATTTGAACAGTCCGTCGAATTGGCTTAATTGGCTAACCTGATGAACAAGTAGTCACAGATGCCCATACCTGATAGCATTCAGTGTTGCATTGAGGTAGCCTGCAATGTAATCGGCTCTTGCAGTGTCGTTGAGTGTCTCGTTGTAGATCTGTCCGTAACCTGATGGTGGAAACAGAGATGACAAACATGGCAAAGTTTGAATAATAAACACTCACTTTGGACTTGTAGTGAGAACTGAGACGTGGTGTTCCTACCGTTTTCCTGGATAAATATTGGAGGGTTTCCATACGATTGCTTTATGTTGTCCAGAAGACACTCAAGCCCCCACGGACGGTTAGGCAAATTCCGACCAGGTACAACCTGCTTGTAGAAATGCCTGTTAGGGAGACAAATTTGCTCCTTTGTACAATAGCAAAAGTGCATAAATAGTTTCCTACTCCCAAACTCACCTGGCCTGATGGTGTGTCGTCCTTTACAACTGCAAAACAACAAAGAATTTTGACAAGGTATGGAAGCTTTTGGTTAGTCGTATGTAACATGATGCAAAGAAGAAAAGAGGCGCTACAAGCCCCTATCAGAGGGTATGAAAAAGAGACTCCATACAGGTGAATTTGGCAAAGATATCTAGGTTGAAATCTCGTAGTACTTCGGGCTGTGGATCGTTAGAATTGTCTTGTGCATAGAACGAGAGGTAATGATTCAGCCCGATGAAATCAAACGAACCATTGAGTTGCTTGGACTGGAAGTCTGTGAAAGACGGCAGTCTTGATCCAATATTCTTCTTCATAATCTCAGGGTAGTCCCCAAACACGATTGGGTCAAGAATCCTGCAAATTCACGGGGTATTCTGTTGGCTTGGTTTGTTTCTATAAACAATCTATCTACCTCAGATTTGCATTTGTGACCCACAAATTTAGAAGTACTTACCATCCATTATAGAAATCGTTGGATCGTTGGGCAGCTAAAGCATCAGCAGTGGAGTTTGTAAGAGGAGCAGTCCAGACACCAAATACATTCAGTCCTATCCATCCATGATGTTTGACCTGAAAAGCAGGGCAACACAAACTTTGTTAAACTCAGCTAATGCAGCTTAACCTGTTGAGCTACTAAAGAAGACTTACTAGATACTTTTCCCTATAAAGAGCAACAACTGATGCATGAGCTAGCAAGGTGTGGTGAACCACAATGTAGGGTTCCACAGTTGAATTGCCTCCTTTGCAGTTGACTGCACCAAATGGTTTTGAGCATCGTGAAGGTGCAAAGACTCCATTGTCGTAAGCACCGACAGCGAACATATTGGGCTCGTTTATGGTAGTCCAGTAAGAGACCCTATCACCAAATTCTCTAAAGCAGATGTCTGCAAATTCTGTGAAGTCTTCCCTGAAGTTGCAGCAATCAGAAGATTGCTTAGTTTGGATGGCGGGAGAAGTGTTAATCAATCTTCAATGCAGTATATTTATTTGCTTACACTATTTTGGGACTCAGCCATCCTCCATACTCCTCTTCCAGTACTTGGGGGTGATCCAAATGGTAGAGTGTGACATGAGGCTCAATTCCTTATCAGAACTTTTGTTAAAACAGCAATACCAGAGGAAAGAATTTAAGAAAGAAAGATGTATATGGAACCAAGTAAGATTCCTGAAGATTAATAATACCATAATCAGTAAGCTCGTTGATGAGATCATTGTAATACTGCAGGCCTTTGGGGTTAATATCTCCTCTACCACCTGTGAACTTACAAAATTAGGATAAGTTACCCATTCATGTGAAGTCTTGTTAGCTAAAGACATCAGTTAGACAGTGAGATACTACTTGGGAGCAGCCTTGACCAAGAGATTGACATTCTGTAGGCGTCCAGCCCTGTATCGCTCATGAGCTTCACATCTTCCTGTAGGTTTCATGGTTGTGGAGCAACAAGGGGATGGGTGTAAGAAATGATGATGAGAGGATACAGAGATTATAGTTAGGAGTTACCTTGAATTTATGGTACTGGTCAGCTGCTACATCTCCGTTGCCTTTGTACAACATTCGCCCTGATCGTACATTTATGAATTTATGGAACAGTTGAAAGCCAGATTCAGCAATCTTGTTAACAAGAACTGATCATTTACCCGAATGAGTGGCGACGTCCCATATGCTTGGAGACCTTCCATCCTCAGCTACAGCTCCTTCAACCTGTAACACCCAACCATCCCTCCTGTTGTTAATGTATTCCAGTACCTTTCTTCACAAGGAGAACTAACGAAGCAGAAGAAGCAGCGGTAATCCCCCAACCCAGAAAGACACCATTGTGATGGAATAAAGAAAGGATGTGTACCTGGTAAGCCGAAGTTCCGGCGCCAAAGATAAAGTCGGACGGGAAATCTTTTCTGCTCAATACCGGGTCAGCTTCAGCAAATCCTAACTCCCATAAAAGAAGAAGAAGAGGAAGGATTATGTGTTGTATCGAAGGGATTTTCGCCATCTGGGACTGAGATTCAAAGACAGGAGATGGGTATTTTGCAGTTACGGTAATGCGAATTCTGAATGAAAGGCAGTAGGGGTCTCAGGTTCTTGTCTTAGACATTTGGCCGAACGAGATCATCCTCAAAAGGCGACACCCAGAAAAGTTTTGGAGCGCAAGGATTCTGGCCTCCAGTGCTGGAGTCTGTTCTTCACTTTCTTCTCTCTTCTAAAAGGCTGTCAAGTTGTCAACCGTTCGCTTGGACACTTTGTCCAAGGTATTTGTCCAAGGTATACCAATCTTCTTCTCCCAAAATCTCCTCAAGTCTTGTCGTGATCTTTATACTTTCTTCGTGGTCAAATTGAATGGGGAAACTTTTTGTTTTCTTTTTCTCACAGATTCAAATGAGAAGGGAGTTTAGCAGGTTTTACCGTTTTAGTGATGAGAAATCCGTAGAAAGAGCAACTTTTATCGATAGTCATCACTGTCCTTTCATTTTCTGCTCAAGATCTTCGTCTCCAGTCATTTCTTCACTAGTACCTTCTACACTTCCACTTTACCCTTCTGGTTATACTAATATGCATTCCAAGACGAGAGAATTAATCTATTATTGTTTAAATATCTAATCATGGACATATATTAGGGAGGCGGGCCGAGGGACGCTGGGCCGAGGAGGGAAGTCCGGGCCGGGGAAGAATCCGAACGGCTTGTTTTTACGTTTTTTTCCCTGTATTTATGGCTCGATATCTTGACAACATGTATTCAGGGTTTGATAAATGTTACGAATCAAATGCTCCCGTTGGCCACTTTCGGAGGCGTATCCGCCGGGTTTGTCGTCTTCATCTTCCCGTTCGATCTTTTCCCCTGTTTTCTCAGTTTCTTTCTTGTTTTCCTTCTCTTTCCCTATTTTCGTCTTGTTTTCCACACTGCTTGTTACGCTCCGACGGGATTATTGCAGGAATGCAGTCGATCGAGTACTCGCTCCTCCCTGTTTGGATTGCTTCATCGTTTGGCGCTTTTCATCGAACAAAAGGAAAAACTTTGTTCCTCTGTATAATGATCGGCATTAATCAAGGATGGTTGGGCAATGATATCTCGTACAGAAGAGAGGAGAGGAGAGGAGAGGAGAGCTGTCATAGTATCGTCTGGTTCTCCCACTCCCTGATTCTGAGGCGATGCCCACTCTTGGGTTTTATGAAGATTCCAAAACAAAGAATCAGTGTATATATAATTGCACTTCGCGCTCAAAGAAACACAAGAAGATGGAGAAAATTAGATACAGATTCGAAGTACTTAGGGGTTCTTTGCCATATGAATCCATATCTATAAATTGCTGACACCTTTTCATGAGCTGCAGCCTTTTTGAACGAATGATTGAAGTTGAAAACTTGAAACGATTTTTGAGCAGATAAAGTGATAACGAATCAAATAGCCAGTCTCCTGGTTGACTCACTCACGGGAAACTCGAATAGAAAGTGATAATGATTGTTGCAGAATAGAGCTACTCCTGTGCTACTGAGACCTTCTCAATCATCTTGTCTATCTTGTTCTTCTTCGCTTGTCCCTTGAGGAATTTGGTGAACCAGCGAGCAGAATACTTGGGTGTCCTCTTCAGATTCTTGTCTTCAAAGTCCACATGGTACAGCCCGTATCTTGATTGATAACCCGTAACGAGTTCAAAAACATCGAGGAAGGACCACATGATGTATCCTCTGGTGTTTGAACCGTTTCTGCAGAAAACCAAGGTATCAAGGATCTTAATAGTCCGTCGAATTGGCTTAATTGGCTAACCTGATGAACAAGTAGTCACAGATGCCCATACCTGATAGCGTTCAGTGTTGCATTGAGGTACCCTGCAATGTAATCGGCTCTAGCAGTGTCGTTGAGTGTCTCGTTGTAGACCTGTCCGTAACCTGGCGGTGGAAACAGAGATGACAAACATGGAAAAGTTGGAATAACCAAAAACTCACTTTGGACTTGTAGTGAGAACTGAGACGTGGTGTTCCTACCGTTTTCCTGGATAAATATTGGAGGGTTTCCATATGATTGCTTTATGTTGTCCAGAAGACACTCAAGCCCCCAAGGACGGCTAGGCACATTCAGACCAGGTACAACCTGCTTGTAGAAATGTCTGTTAGAGAGGCAATTTTGCTCCTTTGTAGATAAGCAAAAGTGCATAAATAGGTTCCAACTCCCAAACTCACCTGGCCTGATGGTGCGTCGTCCTTAACAACTGCAAAACAACACAGAATTTTGACAAGGTAGGGTACCTTTTGGTTAATCGTAGGTTAAATGATGCGAAGAAGAGAAAAAAGTGCTGCAAGTCCCTACAGGAGGGTATGAGAAAAAGACTCCTTACAGGTGAATTTGGCAAAGATGTCTAGGTTGAAATCTCGTACTTCAGGCATTGGATCATTAGAATTGTCTTGTGCATAGAATGAGAGGTAATGATTCACCCCGATGAAATCAAACGAACCTTTGAGTTGCTTGGACTGCAAGTCTGTGAAAGACAGCAGTCTTGATCCAATATTCTTCTTCATAATCTCTGGGTAGTCTCCAAACACGATTGGGTCAAGAATCCTGCAAATTCATGGTGTTTTCTGTTGGCTTGGTATGTTTCTGTAAACAATCTATCTACCTCAGCTTAGTACTTATGACCCACAGATTTAGAACTACTTACCATCCATTATAGAAATCGTTGGATCGTTGGGCAGCTAAAGCATCGGCAGTGGAGTTTGTAAGAGGAGCAGTCCAGACACCATATACATTCAGTCCTATCCATCCATGTTGTTTGGCCTGGAAAACAGGGCAACATAAACTTGGTTAAACTGAGCTAAAACTGCTTTACTTGTTTGAGGTACTAAATAAGGCTTACTAGATACTTTTCCCTGTAAAGAGCAACAACTGATGCATGAGCTAGCAAGCTGTGGTGAACCACAATGTAGGGTTCCACAGTTGAATTGCCTCCTGTGCAGTTGACTACACCAAATGGCTGTGAACATCGTGAAGGTGCAAAAAGTCCATTATCGTAAGCACCGACAGCGAACATATTGGGCTCGTTTATGGTAGTCCAGTAAGGGACCCTATCACCAAATTCTCTAAAGCAGATGTCTGCAAATTCTGTGAAATCTTCCCTGAGGTTGCAGCAATTAGATATTTCTTAGTTTGGATGGTAGAAGAGTGTTAACCAACCTTCAACAGTTTCTATTTGCTTACACTATTTTGGGACTTAGCCATCCTCCATACTCATCTTCCAGTACTTGGGGGTGATCCAAATGGTAGAGTGTGACATGAGGCTCAATTCCTAAATCAGAACTTTAGTTAAAACAGAAATACCAAAGGAGAGACATTAAGAAAGAATGAAAGATTTACATGGAACCATGGAAGATTCCTGAAGGTTAATAATACCATAATCAGTAAGTTCGTTGATGAGATCATTGTAATACTGCAGGCCTTTGGGGTTAATATCTCCTCTACCACCTGTGAACTTACAAAATTAGGATAAGTTACCCATTCATGTGAAGTCTTGTTAGCTAAAGACATCAGTTAGACAGTGAGATACTACTTGGGAGCAGCCTTGACCAAGAGATTGACATTCTGTAGGCGTCCAGCCCTGTATCACTCATGAGCTTCACATCTTCCTGTAGGTTTCATGGTTGTGGAGCAATAAGGGGATGGGTGTAAGAAATGATGATGAGAGGATACAGAGATTATAGTTAGGAGTTACCTTGAATTTATGGTACTGGTCAGCTGCTACATCTCCGTTGCCTTTGTACAACATTCGCCCTGATCGTACATTTATGAATTTATGGAACAGTTGAAAGCCAGATTCAGCAATCTTGTTAACAAGAACTGATCATTTACCCGAATGAGTGGCGACGTCCCATATGCTTGGAGACCTTCCATCCTCAGCTACAGCTCCTTCAACCTGTAACACCCAACCATCTCTCCTGTTGTTAATGTATTCCAGTACCTTTCTTCACAAGGAGAACTAACGAAGCAGAAGAAGCAGCGGTAATCCCCCAACCCAGAAAGACACCATTGTGATGGAATAAAGAAAGGATGTGTACCTGGTAAGCCGAAGTTCCGGCGCCAAAGATAAAGTCGGACGGGAAATCTTTTCTGCTCAATACCGGGTCAGTTTCAGCAAATCCTAACTCCCATAAAAGAAGAAGAAGAAGGATAATGGGTGGTATCGAAGGAATTCTCGCCATCTGACACTGAGATTCAAAGACGGGGAGATGGGTATTTTGCAGTTACGGACCTTACGGTAATGCGAATTCTGAATAAAAGGCAGTAGGGATCCCGGGTCCTTGTCTTCACATTTGGCCGGAGAAGATCAGCCTCAAAAGGCGACACCCAGAAAAGTTCAGGAGCTCAAGAATTCTGGGCTCCTGTCTGTTCTTCACTTTCTGCTCTCTTCTAAAAGGCTGTCAGCCATTCCTTCGGACGCTTTGTCCAAGGTATACCAATCTTCTACTCCAAAATCTCCTCAAGTCTTGTCGTGATCTTTGTACTTTCTCCGTGTTCAACTTGATTAGGGAAGCCTTTTCTTTTTTTCAGAGATTCAAATGAGATTGGGAGGTTTGCTGTTATCCATAGTTGTCCCTGTCCTCTCATTTTCTGCTCTATATCCTCCTTGTCTCCAGTCATTTCTCCACTACTCTTCTACAAGCCTGTGCTTTGACCTTCCACTTTACTCGCATGAGTACACTAATCATGCATTCCAAAAATTTCAATTTTGTGCCTTTTGTCGCGATGTTACGATATATGCTCCGTATTCAATTTGTAAACGACAACCTTCTTCCTTTATTGGGAATTCAGATGCTGGATTGAAAGTTGAGACCCAAAAACCTAACTTTTGTCGTTGCTACCGCTGGAATAATTTCCAAGACTCTCGTTCACCACTTCCGGACGCTTCTCTCCCGGATTTGTCGTCTCCATGTTCCCCTTCGATTGTTTCCCCTGTTTCCTCTGTTTCTTCTTGTTTTCCTTCTCGTTCACGATTTTCGTCTCGTTTTCCACTCAGCTTTTTACGCTCCGATGGGATCATTGCAGGAATGCAGTGGACCGAGGACTCGCTCCACTCTGTTTGGATTGTTTGGCGCTTTTCATCGAACAGATGGAAAAACGTCGTAGTTTGTTCCTCTGTATAATGATCGGTATTAATCAAGGATGGTTCTGGAATAAATGGTAGGCATGGTGGCCCAGGAACAATGATATCTCAGTAAGACAGTATCACATACAGAGGAAAGGAAGGCAGTCATATCATCGTCTGGTTCTCCCATTCCCTGATACTAACTGAGGCGATGCCCACCCTAGGATTTTATCAAGATTACATGAGAATCCAAAACAGAATGAAAAAAGTAGTTCTCTGAAAGACCGAAACAAAGATCCAGAGTGTATATATAATCTCACATTCTCATTTCTCGCTCAAGGAAAGCAAGAAGATAAAGAAAACTAGATACAGATTCGAAGTACTTGGGTTTTTTTGCTAGTCAAAGCCGATGAAGCCATGTTAGTCGCACATTGAGCTTACTCCTGAGCTCGAGAGACTTTCTCCAGCTTCACCTCCTCTATCTTGGGTTTTTTGGCTAGTCAAAGCCGATGAAGCCATGTTAGTCGCACATTGAGCTTACACCTGAGCTCGAGAGACTTCCTCCAGCTTCACCTCCTCTATCTTACTCTCCGTCACGTCTCCTTTGAGGAAATTTGCAAACCAGCGAGCAGAGTACTTGGGGGTCCTCTTCCGATTACAATCTTCAAAGTCCACATGATACAACCCGTACCTTCTCTGAGGGCCCGGAAGAATTTCAAAAACATCGAGGAAGGACCAGATGATGTATCCTCTGGTGTTTGAACCATTCCTGCAGAAAACCCAGGTATGCAGAGTCTGAATCGTCCTTTGAATTGGTTTTGGCTAATTCCATGAACAAGTGGTTGGAGATGCCTCTACCTGATAGCATTCAGTGTTGCATTAATATGGGCAGCTATGAAATCGACTCTAGCAGTGTCGTTGAGTGTCTCATTGAAAAGCCGACCGTATCCTGACCATGGAAAGTGGGGATAGAGATGATACATTCTGAATAATGCTCATTTTGGAAAATCTACTGAGATGAGGGTGCTCACCATTCTCTTGGATAAATATTGGAGGGTTTCCATATGACTGCTTTATATGGTCTAGAACCTTCTCCAGTCCCCATGGATTGCTTGGCAAATTAACACCTGGAACAAACTGGTCGGAGAAATGTCTGTTAGGGAGGCAATTTTGCTTCTTTTCATAAAACCAGTATCGCATGTAGTTACTAAAACCCAGTCTCACCTGGCCTGATGGTGTCTCGTCCTTTTCAACTGAAAAACAACAGATTTTTCCCAAGATAAGGGAAATTTCTGGTCAGTTGTACACCACAGAATACAAAGAAGGAAACCTGGTGACAAAAGTCCCAAATAAGGGAAAGAAAAAGCGTACATACTAGTTAACTTTACAGACATGTCCATGAGAAAATCTCCTTGGGAATTTGGATAGTTGGTGCTGTCCTGTGCATAAACTGTGAGGTAATAATTCAGACCAATGAAATCAAATGAACCCTTGATTTGCTTGGACTGGAATTCTGTGAAACTAGGCAGTCTTGATCCAACATTCTTCTTCATAATCTCTGGGTAGTCTCCAAACACGATGGGGTCAAAGATCCTGAAAATCAATGCTGTTTTCTATTGGCTTTGTTTCTTGCATAACAGAACCTATCTACTTCGCTCTGCTTTATATTTAAAACCCAGCAGATTCAGAGGTACTCACCATCCATTGTAGAAATCGATGGCTCGCTGGGCTGCTAAAGCATCGGCGGTGGAATTTGTTAGAGGAGAAGCCCAGACAACATACGCGTTCAAGCCTATCTTCCCATGTTGTTTGGCCTGAAAACCAGGATAAAATGTTAAGCTGAGTAAAGCAGCTTCACTTGCTGTTCGAGGTACTATAGAAGGCTTACGAGGTACTTTTCCCGATAAAGAGCTGCAACCGATGCATGAGCCAATAGGGTGTGATGAACCACAATGTATGGTTCCACTGTGGAATTGCCTGTTGTGCAGTTAATGAGGCCAAATGGTTCTGAGCATCGTAAAGGCGCAAACATTCCATAGTCATAAGCACCAACAGCAAACACATTGGGCTCGTTTATAGTAGTCCAGTAGGAGACCCTATCACCAAATTCTCTAAAGCAGATATCTGCAAATGCTGTAAAGTCTTCCCTGAAGTTGCAGCAATCAGAAGTTTTCTTAGTGTGGTTGCTTGATGTTTTAACCTGGAATGTAGTTCAGTCTGTTAAATTTATTGCCTTACACCATTTTTGGACTCAGCCATCCTCCATACTCATCTTCTAGTACTTGAGGGTGATCGTAATGGTAGAGTGTAACATGAGGTTCAATTCCTGAGAAACCAAAGTTTTTCTTAACTCTATGATGGCAGGAGAAGATGCAAGGAAACAATTACTTGACAATGAAGACACCTATGGATTAAAAATACCATGGTCGGTAAGCTCATTGATAAGATTGTTGTAATACTTGAGACCTTTCGGACTTATAGCTTCTTTCCCATCTGTACATAAAACCCAATATAAGATGCTCCTTTATTTTAATTCTTGTTTAGCAAAAGACATCCGTTTGAACTTAGATTGAGTTATTTGGATACTACCGGGGAGGAGCCTTGACCAAGAGATTGACATTCTGTAGGCGTCCAGGCTTGTATCTGCCATGAGCTTCACATCTTCCTGTAGGTTTTATGTTGTAGAACAATGAATGATGGGTGTAAAAGAAGATGAGAAAATGTCTAGTCCATTTCTACAATAAACACTAAACAGAGCTTATGGTTGGGGAGTACCTTGAACTTATGGTACTGATCAGCTGCTACATCTCCGTTCCCTTCGTACAACATTGGGCCTGGTCATACATTTGAACAATATGTTAAAAACACAGATTCGAGCCATCACGTAGACATTTAGACAAAAATGAACCTGAATGAGTGGCGATGTCCCAAATGCTAGGAGACCTTCCATCCTCAGCTACAGCTCCTTCAACCTATGACACTCAACCATCTCTCCTGAAATAAATGCATATTCCAGTACCTTTCTTCAAACGGACAGCGGGCAGGTAGAGAAAAACGTAGAAGAAGATGAAGACGGCAGACGTAATCGAGTCTGTCATCCATCCCCAACCCAGAGAGTGATTGCCATGAGAGAAGAAGTGGATGTGTACCTGATAAGCCGAGGTTCCGGCGCCAAAGATAAAGTCGGACGGGAAATATTTTCTGCTCAATACTGGGTCTGCTTTAGCAAATCCGAACTCCCATAAAAGAAGGAGAAGACGAATAATTAGAAGATGAATCGAAGCAATCCTCATCATTTCCGGAAGAGATTCAAGCACGGGAGACGAGTAATTTCAATAGTTTGCAGCTACAGCACTAAGAGCCTTCTTTTTTTTTTTTTGGCTTTTGATAGAAGGCACCTTGTGTCGCCATTCTCTTGAACAAGATGAGCACCTGCCTTATCCACATTTCAGAGGTCTGGAGATCAGTGACTCCCATGAGACCTCGGTTAGTCGGTCCTCAGTTCTCTGTACTAAAAGGCTGCCAGCCATTCGTTTGGACTTTGGCGTTTGGAGATGGGCACTTCAGTATGTTCATGTTCAATTAGAAAAAGAAAACCCTTTTATTTTTAAAACATTGATTATTTATCTTAAAAGAAAACTCAATCAAAACTGGAAATTGGCCTCAAAGGCAAGGTTAGTCGTCTTAAAGCGGATCTTAGCTTGGGTAAAGTAAGTTGGCACATCACATCTAATTTTCTTCTCTTAATTCTCTTAATTCTCAAATTAAGAAAAGCCTGTCAGGTTTCTATTCACAATGTAATTGATATTGGAGTATGTATATATGTAGAAGTAAATTTTGTAATGATTGAAAATTACGGTCTAAATTAGCCTCGTAGGACCAGGTCAATAGGTTAAACATTAAGCCTAGTCAACCAACGAAATTTGGCCATCAATCAAGTCATAGTGAACCATGGTTGAGATCAACATCGTCCTGTCGATACATCATCAGTCTATTGAGATGACGATTTAGATAATTAAAACCACATCATCAGTAGGGATGATAATTTAGACAATTAAAGCCATATTATCAGTTCACAGGATTCACGTAGACTAATTTAAGGCATTTTATCTCAATCTAAGGTAGTTCCATACTTCAAGGAAAGGTTGCAAGGTCAACCACACCACAGAAATGGTTGAAATGAGCTATAACTACTCCGACATATCATATACGTAAGTAAAAAATTCTCGAGAAATATGTGAGATAGCAACAATCACCTCTGCGCTATTTCACAAACAATTGTCCAAAGCTAATTAAAATATCAAATAAATTCATTCCAATCCAATGAAAGGAGTTTTAGAAGTTGTACCGTACATAGCACATCGAGCACGCATCGTTTAAAATATAGTAAAACCAATGTGACCTATATCTTAAAAGTAAAAGTCTACTGACACTATCTCCATCTTCGGCTTTCTTATCGTGGCTTTCTTCTTCTGCTTCTTCTTCTTCTTTCCGTCGAGGAAATTTGTGAACCAGTGAGCAGAGTACTTGGGGGTCCTCGTCCGATTCTTGTCGCCGAAGTCCACATGGTAGAGACCGTACCTTGACAGATAACTCGAAATAAGCTCATACACATCGACAAACGACCACACGAAGTATCCTTTGGCGTTCGAGCCATTCCTGCAGAAAACCCAGATACCCATGAATAGTTTGGTTGAATTGGTTGAACCCATGATCGAACAAGTAGAGATGCCCAAACCTGATAGCATTCCGTGTTGCATTCAAGTATGCTGCGATGTAATCCGCTCTAGCGGAGTCGTTGAGTGTCTCGTTGTAGAGCTGTCCGTAACCTGATAAATTGAAACGAAGATGACAAAAATGGCGAAGTCTGTACAGTACTCGTTTCGGAACTCTGGCGAGATCGACATCGTTCCTTACCATTCTCCTCGATATAAATTGGCGGGTTCCCGTAAGATCGGTGTATGTTCTCCAGTAAATTTTGTAGGGCCCAGGGAGTTGTTGGCGAACTCGCACCAGGGGCAAACTGCTTGTTGAAATGTCTGTTAGGGAAGCAAAGTATGAATTTGCACACAAAATCAATACGAAGATGATTAATTTCCTACTTCCATCTCACCTGGCCAGAGGATGTCTTGTCAGTTCCAACTGCAAAACAAGAAAGAACATATGGAAGCTTTTGATGATTGGTTTTGAACGAAATAAAACAGGAGAAAGAAGTCTCCTTTTGGGAGAAGGGAAGAACATCCATACAGGTCAAATTGCAAAACATATCCAAGCCGAAGTTTCGTAATTCAGGCTTTGGCTCATCGGAGATGTCTTGGGCGTAGCCTGTGTGGTAATGATTCAGGCCAACGAAATCAAAAGAACCCTTGATTTGCTTGGATTGGACTTCAGTGAATGTTGGCAACCTCGGTCCAACATTCTTCTTCATAACCTCAGGGTAATCTCCGAACACAATTGGATCAAGGATCCTGCAATATATATAGATGATCTTTTGTCCTTTTTAAAAAAAATTCGTTGATTTTAGTGCCATTTCGATGAACCAATGCGGAGCCACTTACCACCCGTTGAAGAATTTCATAGCTCGTTGGGCAGCTAAAGCATCCGCAGTAGAGTTACCGAGAGGAGACACCCAGATACCATACAAATTCAATCCTATCCACCCATGCTGTTTGGCCTGAACATCAAGACCCATGCATTAGCTCTCTATGTCCTAAGTTCCTAACAATACTTTGATGATGCTCATGAGGAAAACTGATCTTGCAGACTTACCTGATACTTTTCCTTGTAAAGGGTGGCAACTGATGCGTGTGCCAGCAAGGTGTGGTGAACCACAATGTACGGCTCCACAGTTGAGTTCCCGGCATCGCACTCGGTCAAGCCAAATGGTTCTGAGCATCGTAGAGGCGGGAGGAGTCCATTATCATAAGCCTCAAGAGCAAATATATTGGGTTCGTTTAAGGTTGTCCAGTAGAAGACCTTATCACCAAATTCTCTGAAGCAGATGTCTGCAAACCCCGTGAAATCTTCCCTGAAGTTGCAACATCCAGGTGAGAGTACTTTCTTGTTTGATTCGTCCATGAAAGATGCGTTGTGCCAGTAATTTATACTTACACCATTTTTGGGCTCAGCCATCCTCCATACTCGTCTTCAAGTACTTGAGGGTGATCCAAATGGTAGAGTGTAACATGAGGCTCAATACCTGTGAAATGAGAAAGGAGAACTTGTAGGAAGAAGAAACCATGAAACACGGCAGTACAACACTGGTAAAAGTAATTTAGTATATGCTACCATGATCAATGAGCTCGTTGATGAGATTATTGTAATACTCAAGGCCTTTGGGGTTTATTGCGCCTCTCCCATCTGTCAACAAAACCCAACATTTTCACACCCTTGTATAGTTTTATTCAATTTCAGTTGCTTAATTGACAAGAGACATCAAAATTTAAATAGTTTTTGAGCTATATAAGTAATGATATTACTTGGAAGTAACCTTGACCAAGAGATTGACATTCTGTATGCATCAAGCCCCATGTCACTCATAAGCTCCACATCTTCCTGGTTTCAGACATGAAGAAATAGATTAATGAGGGGTGGGGGGGCACCACCAAGGGGTAATAGTTTGTTGAACCATTTAATTAGACCGAGTGACCGATCCGATCAGACAGCCATCTGGGTCACGTTTCATCAAGAATGAACCATTAATAGGCAAGAAGTACTACAAGTTCCCTGGTGGTATCAAGTAGCAGCTACAAGGGGGGTACCTTGAATTATATATTTCTTTTATTTATTAAATAGAAAGCATTTATAACACTCCCCCGGCATAGAGTGGTACCTTGAATTTGTGGTACTGGTCAGCTGCGACATCTCCGTTGCCGTCCGTCTTCATTCTTCCTGATATTTCATAAGCAGATGTTACCCCTCCATGGATCCTTCAGAACGACATTGAAGCAAGTTAAGCTACCTGAGTGAGTGGCGACGTCCCAAATACTCGGTGACCTTCCGTCCTCTGCCACGGCGCCTTCAACCTGCAATAGATGTATCTTCGTCTCTCTCGCTCATCACACATTTGAGCAGAGAAAAAACTGATCAAAGAGGAAAATTGAGGAGGATCGAAGAAGAATGGCGAAGGAGGACGATGTGGACCTGGTAGGCTGAGTTGCGGCGCCGAATGCGAAGTAGGGCGGGAAATCTTCGCTGCTCAGTAGTACCGAGTCGTGATCGTGTTCGGCGAATCCGGCGTTTCGTAAAGCAAGAAGCAGAATCAGAAGAATGGAGGTAATCCGCTTCATCTGTGATAAACGGAATTAGTCTTGTCGAAAACAGGGGAGTTCATAAAAGGAGTCTTTACTTCAGATACTTATATAAATCCACTCCATTCGAGTGCACAAGAAATTAGAATCTTATCGAAACCAAGAAAAAGCCTTCTGAAATAATTGGCCTTGTCGAATTAGAATCTTATCGAAACCAAGAAAAAGCAATCGCCTTGTCGTTAGCTAATTAGAGTTACTTCAAAGAACCGACATGTTGCAACAGTGTGGTTTCTTATTGATATAGATACTGTGATTGTACTCGCAGTTTCACCTTTACCAAGGATTATACCATGAAGTAAAACTAATTTGAACAATTACACTTGTAATCAATGAAACTGTATTGCTTCTCATGGCAGCTATGGTTAGAAAGGAACTCAAGGGTCTTCAACAATCAGTGTAGCTCACTAGGGGGGGTCATTGAGAAGGTAATCCACAATACACTCTTGTGGGCAGGTGCCTCTCAAAAGTTACCTCCCCTCCTTAGTTCAGTGATCCGTAAGCATTGGAAAAAGATTATATACGTCAACACTCACAAGAAACCTCAACTAGAAGAATGGAAATCTCCTCCAGCAGGGCATGTCAAGCAGGCATAGGAGGTGCTATTAGAGACAGTGGGGGACATTGTATCTTTGTATACTCAGGCCCAGCTGGTTGTTGCTCCTCTAATGAAGCGGAGGCCCAAACTATGCTAATTGGAGTGAAGCTCTTAAGAGAGCATGTAACAGAGCCAGTGTATGTGAAAGGAGATTTTAAACTAGTAATCAGATTGGCAAAAACAGGAAAGCCACATTGGAGACTAAAGCTTATTTTTTATGAGTTTAAACTGGTCACGACAGAATGGAGTATTATTTGGAACAATATCCCTAGATCAGAAACTCTCTGGCTGATTGCCTAGTAAAAGAAGGGGTCCATAGGAATACACTGCAAACAAGGGCTGTAATCTATGTATCTCATTGTAAACTACTGTTTTATTAAAGAAATAAAATCGCTATTTGTCAAAATAAAAAAAACTGTATTGCTTCTGAGACTGGCTCCAGCTTCATCTTCTTGATGATGGGCTTCTTCTTCTTCTTCTTCTTTCCGTCGAGGAAATTTGTGAACCAGCGAGCAGAGTACTTGGGGGTCCTCTTCCGATTCTCGTCGCCGAAGTCCACATGGTAGAGTCCGTACCTTGACTGATAACCAGAGAGGAACTCAAAAACATCGAGGAACGACCACAAGATGTATCCCCTAGCGTTCGAGCCATTCCTACAGAAAACCCGGGTACCCATATTGAATAGTTTCGTTGAATTGGTTGAAAAAACCGTGATCAAATGAGTGGAGATGCTCGCTAGTCGCACCTGATAGCATTCAGTGTTGCATTGAGGTAGGCTGCGATGTAATCAGCTCTAGCAGTGTCGTTGAGTGTCTCGTTGTAGAGCTGCCCGTAACCTGATAAATTGAAACGAAGGTGACAAACATGGCGAAGTCTGTAGGGTGCTCGGTTAGGGGTTTTGGTGAGACAGTCGCTTCTTACCATTCTCCTCGATATAAATTGGCGGGTTCTCGTAAGATCGCTGTATGTTCTCCAGTAAATTTTGCAGGGCCCATGGAGTTGTTGGAAGACTCGCACCGGGGACAAACTGTTTGTTGAAATGTCTGTTAGGGATGAAAAAGTATGACTTTTTACACGAAATCAATATGAAGATGATTAATTTCCTGCTTCCATCTCACCTGGCCTGAGGCTGTGGGGTCAATTCCAACTGCAAAACAAGAAAGAATTTATGCAAACCTTGGTTTATTGGTGGCGAACTATAAAACGGAGGAAGAAGAAGGAGATAGAAGTTTTCTTTTGGGAGAAGGAAAGAGCATCCATACAGGCCAATTTGCAAGACATATCCATGCCGAAATCTCGTAACTCAGGCTTTGGCTCATCGGAGATGTCTTCGGCATAGCCTGCGAGGTAATGATTCAGGCCAATGAAATCAAACGAACCCTTGATTTGTTTGGATTGGACTTCAGTGAAAGATGGCAACCTCGGTCCAACATTCTTCTTCATAACCTCAGGGTAATCTCCGAATACAATGGGGTCAAGTATCCTGCAATATAGATGATTTTTGTAATTATTTAAATTTTTTCGTTGATTTTAGTGCCATGTTGATGAATCAATGTGGAGCCACTTACCACCCATTGTAGAATTTCATAGCTCGTTGGGCAGCTAAAGCATCTGCAGTTGAGTTACTAAGGGGAGAAAACCAGACAGCATATACATTCAAGCCTATCCACCCATGTTGTTTGGCCTGAATATCAAGACCGATGCATTAGCTCTCTCTGTCTCAAGTTCCCAAATCCTAACAACACTTCGATGATGCCCATGAGGAAAACTGATCTAGCAGACGTACCTGATACTTTTCCTTGTAAAGGGTGGCAACTGATGCGTGTGCCAACAAGGTGTGGTGAACCACAATGTATGGCTCCACGGTTGAGTTTCCAGCATCACATTTGGTCAAGCCAAATGGTTCTGAGCATCGTTGAGGTGGGAGGAATCCATTATCATAAGCCCCCGTACCGAACACATTGGGTTCGTTTATGGTAGTCCAGTGGAAGACCCTATCACCAAATTCTCTGAAGCAGATGTCTGCAAACCCTGTGAAATCTTCCCTGAAGTTGCAACATTCAGGCGGAGTACTTTCTTGTTTAATTCGTCAATAAAAGATGTTTTCAACCTGTAATTTATACTTACACCATTTTTGGGCTCAGCCATCCTCCATACTCGTCTTCAAGTACTTGGGGGTGATCCAAATGGTAGAGTGTAACATGGGGCTCAATCCCTGTGAAATGAGAAAGGAAAACTTGTTAGGAAGAAATGATGAAACATGAAAACACAGCACTGGTAAAAGAAATTAGTATATAAATTACCATGCTCAGTGAGCTCGTTGATGAGGTTGTTGTAATACTCAAGGCCTTTGGGGTTAATTGCTCCTCTCCCATCTGTCAACAACACCCTCGTATAGTGTTATTCTAAGTCTTTCGTTTAATTAACAAGAGACATCAGTGTGATATTACTTGGAAGTAGCCTTGACCAAGAGATTGACATTCTGTATGCATCAAGCCCAATGTCACTCATAAGCTCCACATCTTCCTGGTTTCGGACGTGGAGAAAGGATAAATAAATGGGATAATAAAAAATAATATATTGAATCATTTTTATTCTGTTCGATATTCAATAAACCACTAAATTGCGTTTTAATGTCCATAAACCTGAGTAAGACCAATTTGAAATGCTATCACATATTTACTTGGGGAAAGTGAGAGAGGTGGTACCTTGAATTTATGGTACTGGTCGGCCGTCACATCTCCGTTTCCGGCGATGACCATTCTTCCTGAAATTTAATTTCAAAAGCAAATGTTACCCCTCCATGAATCCTTCAGGATGTCAACATTGGAGCAAATCAAGGCAACGAAATCGACCTGAGTGAGTAGCGACGTCCCAAATGCTCGGTGACCTTCCATCCTCTGCCACGGCGCCTTCAACCTGCAACATTATATATTCTCAATCTCATTCATCACGCGGTCCGGTTTAGATAAATGGAACGAAGACGGAAAGAGAAGAAGTCGATGGAGGACGATGCGGACCTGGTAAGCTGAGGTTCCTGCGCCGAAGGCGAAATAAGGCGGGAAATCATCGCTGCTCAATGGTACGGCCGAGTCCTGAAGTTCGGCGAATCCCGCGTTTCGTAAAGCAAGAAGCAGAATCGGGAGAATGGAGGTAATCCGCTTCATCTGTGATAAACGGAATTAATCTTTATCGAAACAGGGGAGCTGAGCAGGAGAGGAGCTAAAACAAGTCCCGACTTTTCTTACCTCAGATCCTCATAAAATATAAATCCACTCCAGTGGAGTACACTAGAATCTTATCGGAACCGAGAAAAAGCGCTCCAAGTAATCGATCTTGTCGGTTGCTTCCTCGATCGAGATAAGAGGCGGCCGCGTCTGGAGACTGGACTGCGACTTGAACAGTGTGTTCTTGGGTTCATCTATTGCAAGCTTCAGCCTTAATATTCCTCCTTCAGGAATCCCCTTCACAGAAGAGAGTGAGTATGTCTTTTGTTTTTTTATGATTATTATTATTATTTTAATAATAAAAAAGAGAAAATGGTAGTATAGTAGTTTAATTAAAAGGACGAGTCTTGTTAAAAAGTGAATCATACTGATTAACATGGGTCACCTTTTACTGAAATATTAATAAACCACTGTCTACGAGGGCAACTATGTTCCTGCGAACTGGTTTCCCTTGTATGAAAACAGAAATGAGTACATACCATTTTTGCTGAATGATGCTTTGTAGCATCTGATGGAGATATTGTTCAGTTGCCTTCTGAACTGGAATTATCTCTGGTCGAAGTTCTTGGTGTGAACTTTCTCCTATGGGAGTGGACCGAAGCGCCGACCTAAATTGCATTCGCGAAGGTGTTTTACCTTTACACTTTCTGCGACCCTCCACAGAGACTCTTAACTCAGCCTGTGGAAATGCCTTAACCATTAAAGGCAAAGTAGACGAACTCTTCGTCTGCAACAAGATGAACGGACAAATGTTCGTTCACACTCCCATGGTGGTCGTCAAGAATTTATCAAACAAAGTTATTCTTGGCACTCCTTTTTTATTGAACATACTACCGTTTTCAGTAACAAAGGAAGCTATTATCACCACCAACCTTGGAGAGCCTTACCATTTTGCTTTCCTCTCTGCCCCTACTTCAAGAGACTTGAGCAGTATTACCTCTGAACTGCTCCAGGAAAAGGAACAATAAACAATCCTTCCAGAAAGAATTACTGAGAGACGAATGTAGCGATGTGCCAAATGCATTCTGGCATCGTAAACAACACATTGTCTCTTTACCCTATGAACCTGAGTTCTCGGAACAGGATATTCCGACAAAGGCACGACCTTGTCAAATGAACTCAGAGTATCTCGCTATGTGTCAGAAAGAAATTAATGAGCTCCTAAGCAAATGACTCATTAAACCTTCTCAGTCACCGTGGAGTTGTACGGCGTTCTATGTCAACAACAATGCCGAGAAGGAAAGAGGAAGACCGAGGTTAGTAATTAATTACAAACCTCTTAATGTTGTCTTACAATGGGTCCGATATCCCATTCGAACAAAGAGATCTGGCCGAACCGACTAGTTCAAGCAGAAATATTCTCTAAGTTCGATCTGAAATCTGGTTCTTGGCGATTCGGATAAAACCGTAAGATAGGTACAAAACCGCTTTTGTAGTACCTTTTGGACATTACTGAATGGACAGTTATGCCCTTCGGACTTAAGAATGCCCCTTCTGAATTTCAGCATATTATGAATGATATTTTCTCGCCTTACTCCGAGTTTATCATTTCTTATATTGATGATATTTTGGTTTTTTCACACACGATTGACCAACACTTTAAACATCTTCGTATTTTCAAAACCTTAATTTTACAAAACGGTTTGGTTCTATCTGAACCAAAGATGAAACTATTTCAGACTGAAATCAGGTTTCTTGGGCATACCATAGCCCAGCACACACACACACACCTTTTCAACGAACTATCGAGTTTGCTTCGAAATTTCCCGATGAGATAACTGATACAAAACAGAGAGATTTTTGGGAGCTCTCAACTATGTGGCAGATTATTACAAAAATCTAGCTGCAGATACGGTTCTTCTTTATGCCAGGTTAAAGAAGAAAGCCTCATCCTGGACTCCAGCTCATACAATAGCTGTCCAGACCATAAAGGCGAAGGTCAAAAGCCTACCTTGCCTTGCCTTAGCCGATCCACGGTTATCTAAGATAGTAGAAACCGACGCTTCGGATCATGGCTTTGGAGGAATCCTGCAACAGAAAACACTTGAAAACAAAGAAGTGTTAGTCCGTTACTACTCAGGATTTTGGAACCCTACACAACAAAACTATTCTACCGTCAAGAAAGAAATGCTTTCTATCATTAAGTGCATTTCCAAATTTCAAGACGATTTGCTCAATCAACACTTTTTACATTACGGGTTGATTGCCAGTTCTGTAAACATATCATCCACAAAGATGTGCAAAATCTGGTTTCTAAACAGATTTTTTCGCCCGGATGGCAATCGAGAACTCTCGTTTTATGATTTCGATATTGAGTATATTGTAAGAACCGCTAACTCTTTACCTGATTTTCTTACCGGGGAATTCCTTACAGGTGCCCCATGAGCTCCTCTTCAGGAGGAAGAGGCCGAGGCGGTCCCTCCTCCTTTCCCCCGCAAAGGGAAAAGGCCCAATGCCACAACGGTGGCAAAATAATTCTGGTAGACACGCCAGAAATACTCAAACTACTTTTAGCCAAGCTTCACGCGACCGGCAAAACTATTATTGGTTCGAGTGGGCGGGAAAATCCCCGACCATTACTAAACCTCTAGCTTTTCGCAGACTACTGTAAGAGCTACTGGTGAGACTTATTCGAGGAGGAGTCAGCGGCTACTACCGCCACTCCTACTACTTACTCTCAAGCGGTGCAAGAACCACTTCCCCGGCACAGGAAACCCACAAGGGATTTTGTCCAATTTCTTCCCGAAGGACTTAATGCCCATCAACCCCCTTGGCTTCTACGGCACACCAAACCTTGGGTGGATCACATTTGTTTTCCCAACGTGGGAAAAACCCTTCACTACTACCAGCCAGATACTTTTTACGTCACCGGTAGCGTGAAAGTTAAACCTCGGGCAAAACGCCCTATCGGGCGAGATCGTCCAGAACACAAGTAACGATCGAGCGCCTGCTCAACCCATTTGATTGGCCTACTAGCCCCAATACCCCTTTTGCTATCTCACCTACCTACCAAGCTACTTATTGGGACTACATAGATGCTTTTTTTTTGCATTTATGTATAACAACCCCTCTCGTACTCACATCGCACTACTTTCAAAGAGGGCTGCCCTACTCTCTCAGCCCATTCCACCTTGGTTCTTCCGGTGGTGGTCTTCGGGGGGGGAGATCATGATCTTTCGTGGAAGCTTCACCGACCCACAAGCTCCACAACCTCCATTCACATAATACGTCGTAGACCGGTGTCGCCTACATCCCCATTTCGAGCGAATTAAGAGTCCGACCAGTATGCAACACGGATGGAGGCTACGCTTTTTTATTACTTACGGCATCCCATGGATTTGGCGGGTAAAATGGAAAGTTGATCTGAGATAACACAAACATTCCTGCTCTTTGGCTTAACATACGAAGTCCGAGAGATGGCTTAACTATTATGCCACGTAAATCTGCAACAACAGCTAGAATGTGACCATCAAGGCTGATCTCGGCGGGAAAAATGCCACTCCTGCACGAAGTGGAAGACATCTCCAAAGACAGATCCAAAGGAACTTCGCGAACGATATTTCGAAAGTTCCCTCGACCATCGAAGGCGGCAGCGGTGCTCCATCGCAAGAAAGATCATACAACAGTTCTTTGCAACAACATTTCCGTCTCACCAACTTTGTGCTTTCAGCCTCTACTACGGTGATGATGAGTCGAAGGAAGTGTTCGACTTCGGCGAGGACCGAAGCCAAAGCGAAGCTCATGAAGATGAACAGGAGGCCTAAACCGCCACCTCGAGACATTTTCGAGCAAAAATACCAAGACAAAAGGTATTTATACAAACTCAGACAAGCCAAGAGAGAAATCAGGCACGATTTCCCGCAATGGGCTCACATCACAAACAGTATAGCTGAGGACGAGGACCCGTATCCTTTGGAGGTGATTAATCACTGGGATTACCCACCACACTACATGAAGGAGCGCTATCTCTTCGTCAAAAGAATATTGGCACGAGCCAAAGATTGGCGAGCTCACTTCTTGCTTGCTCACCATGGAGTCATCCACCAAATGGAAGAATGACGTCGATATGACCTGATAAGACAAAAGACACTTTGTTCTTATCCTCAACAGTGAACTACTAATTCACTGGAAGACTTTTGAGGCGATGACATCACTACGGATAGGAAAGAATCACTTTCCACCTATTCGCCCCTTGTTTTCGAAAACCGCTGGAGGTATTGCCCACGGTTTTCACTCTGGTTACAACCGATTGTATAAAATTTGGGATCCGGTCTAGCCTTCTCCACTATAAAAGGAGACTATCCCCTCATTTGTAAAACATGCTCTAACTTCTTCTTCTTTTGTATCTTCTTCTCTTCCGCTCTTGAAGCTTTCTTTTGTAAGTTTCTTTTACTTTTTTTATACAACTCCGAAGTTATTCAGATTTTGTGTTGGTTTTGGACTTTCCGGCGAGCTTTGTTTTGATCCGTTTACATTTGGTATCAGAGCCATGAGAGGCTAACCGCCTCTAGAGAGAGTTCGTAAGCTCTAGTATGTTGTATTAATACTGTGTTCTATACATGTTATTCTCTTCGCCTCTTTGTACTCAATGCTATGTTATATATATGTTATTCTGTTCGTAAATATGTGATGATGTACACTTAAGGTATGGCTAGTTTATGCATCAAGATGATCGTGGACTTATTTAGTAAGTACCCTGGCAGCCTTGTTGCTCGTAAGCCCTGTAAGTCCCGAGGTGAGGCAAGGCTGAGGTTTTGGGCTGCTATTGAAGCTACTGCGATGGTAGTGAGTTGGCTTGCCAACGGGGTTTTCTTGATTTATAAACCGATTGTATCCGAGGATATTTTGTTGCCTATTTACTTCTAGAATTCCATATACATCTTATAGCATAAGATCAAAGCCGCTTTCAAAATTCCATGTATACTATATAGTAGCAATTATCAACTACTAAAAGCTTCTACCGGACTACTCGCCGCGGCTCTTGGTGCTCCGATGCCACGGTCCCTATTTTCCTCGGGCTGGAACTACCAAAGAAGAAATCGCATTTCGACGAATACACACCGCCGACGACGCATTGACCTTACCCGATGGTCTCTTCCAAAGGTACCATCGAAACATATCTACGATTTAGGGTCCTTTACTTTGGCCTGGTCACACCGGTCAAGACCCTAGAACGCACCATTACGGTCGAAGACACGGAACAGCTCTAGAGTTGTTCTCGAGTTCGATATCCAACCTTTCGAGAGAAGTACAAATTCCTACACATAGGATGCGTACAAATTGCGCTCAAGCCCCTTACTCTCAAAGGCTTGAACACCTCTCTGATGTTGTCTCTACGAGACGCGAGATGCCTTAACTGGGCAGACTCGTTGATGGGTGTTATGGAAACCAGTCTTACGAATGGTCCGGTTTACTTTAACATCTATCCAGACTTGGCGTTGTCTATGACAGACCCCCACCTACTTAAAGCGCTAAGTTTAAACCTGATCACCCATAATTATGCGTTCCGATCAGGAGCAGAGACTATTGCCATAGTCTATCGGATCTATTACAGGGTCTTAAACACCCTAGCTTCACACGTGAAGATAGCATCCGAGAAGGGTAAAACCACCCCGGTAGAGTCAAACATCCTCTCTACCAAAACGGCCATCCCTAGGACACTCCGATGGGATGAGATCGAATTTCGGTCCACTTGGCGGATGGCGGAAGCAAATCGTTCCACAACCCCTAGACAAATGGGGAGGTAGAACAGATCGTCCAGATGACGGTAATGTAGAAATTACCTTTGCTCCTAATTTACGATTTTAAAGATACCTTTGATTACGCGCCAACGGAGAAGATCAACTGGATCTATCCCTAGCGAGACAACCTCGCAACCCGAAATGGAAGGATTAGCCACCGACTCTTCGAAACTTCCGACCTATCTACAATAGGCGGGCAACTCACCAATCTTTTAATGATTAAGGCTGAAGAATTGGTGAAGTACGCCCCACCGGACTCTTTCGGGCTGATGAGTTTGGACGACCCGATCAACAAATGGTTTGAGACCGGTATTTTGCTACTTTCGAGAGTGCTGATCTCTTATACATAAAGGATTGGTACTACGCCCGATTTGGTAGGAAGAGAATATGCTCTATTCTTTATTCCTTGGTTTTTGAGAAAATGACCCGACCATCGTTCTCGGTATGTTTCTACTTTAGAACAAGCGGCGGCAGCTTAACACAGGAGCCGTCATCAAGTCGGTCTTTCCTCCAAAAGAGGCTCTCACCATACAAGGTGTTAAAGGAGCTTCGATGGCTATCGTTCACCCGGTGGAAACGACAAGTACTCCATCCACCACGGAGTTACTACAAGCCATCAACCAGTTGGTTAAGCAAGGCAACCGCCAACCTTACCTTAGAAGCGGTTGGAAAACAACTCCAACAAATGGAAGGTAAGATTAACCGGTTGCTAGCCTGTATAAAGCCAAGCCAAGCTCTCGAGGCTTCTACTTGAAAACAGGTAATCAAGTCTCCCTTGATACACCCACCTATGAAGCTTGAAATGCTTCCTGAGGACAGAACTGCTGACCTTCTCGAAAAGTTTCTAGAGAAGATAGGTTCCAGACAGATAAATACTCTGCCTGAAAAACAAACCTATCAGCAGACTCTTCCCTCCTCAAGTCAAGTTGTTCATGTGAAACAAGAACACAGCCGGGTTTCTCCAAGTCGACCTCAACCTTTCGACTTGAATACAGAAGAAAACCCTCTTGTTTACGCTAACAGCTACGACGCCAAGGTTATCTATGAGTGGAACATAGATAATCCTACCCCGAAGAAGGTTCAGGACACTATAACCAATGCTAATCTATTCGAATGTGTGCAGGTCCGGAGGAATGACCGAACCCATAGTGGTCAATCGATCGTCGCAGGACTCTCTCGGTGACTTATATGGATGGTGGTACAATTACCTCGATGAATCTTTACCGAAACCATATCCTCTATGCCGCCAAAACCGACGCGTCGGGAGCACCTCTCCTAGACTCGGAGGATAAACCCATCTCAGATCTTTGTGATGTCCTTATCGGGTCAGCATAGTGTCAAACTTCTCATGGGATCCCTCTCGGCAAACAGAGACTACAAAGTACCCGTTACACAACATCGTGTAGAACTCGACCGATCTGAATTGGTATATAACCACGCTCGAAGTAGGGTTATGACCTTACCGGATCGCGGCCAACCCGCATTTGGAAACAAAGGTTTATTGAAGGGTTACCAACCCAGTTTGCCACAAAGGTCAAAGAAGGCCTTAGGCAAAACCCGAATGAAGAGGTTAACTGGAATGCTCTTCATTACGGACACCTACAGGCAGCATGCACTCAGCAAGGCTTAGCTTTGTGCAACGATCTTCGCCTTAAGAAACAACTTAAGCAATATCACATTTCTGCCAAAATTTTGGGCGAATTCTGCAAACAATTTGCATTCGACCCAGTTCCCGTCAACCCTTGCGGGACATGCGCTGCGAAACGGCCCGCTAAGCCCTTTTCGCAGGGGGGGAGAAAGCGGCGTCTTCCCTTTTCTAAAAGCCGTCGGCCAAAAGAGAAGCTGGCCGAAACGCCGAGTAAAAGGGCTTTTACGGCAAAGCCCAGGGCTTCTGGCTCGAAGCCCAGTTGCTACAAATGTGGCGTGACGGGGCCACTTTGCCGCAGACCGCTTTTGCAAGACAAAAGCAAAAGGTCAACGAACCGGCAATCGACGACCGGTCGAAAGCTCTAGTACTACAAATGCTAGAGGAAGAAGAACACCATTCTTCCGAAGTCGTAAGCAGAACTCGAACTCATTGAGACCTCGACTCATCGCGCCTCGATGTCTTCGGACAACGAAGACAATGATCAACTAGAGCAATTAGAAGCAATGTTTAGGATGACTACTTCTTTAAACATGCTTTCTAACCGATGATTTGTCCGAGCTCTTTTCCAGATTGACAGATCGGAAGGACAAGCAACTATCGCTTGAGACAAGACTCAGAGAGCCTAAGACGTAAAGCTCCAAAATCTTGGACAATCATTACACCATGCCACTCAGACAAAAGACTACGTAAGCAAAACAAAGATCCCTACTCCTCCCCGATTTACAAAAGGAAATCAAAGAGTGTAAACAAGAAATACAGGAGTTAAAGGCAGCCTACTATCAGCTGTCTTCTCGCATCGAAGCCTTGGAACAACCAGACTTTCCGGCGAGCTTTGTTTTGATCCGTTTACAGCCTCCACCCAATATTAATAACTGTTAGAGATTAGTCCATATTTTTAAATTTTGGCTTGTTATTTTAGAATTGACGTCGGACCAATTTTTACATGGTGAGCAAGTAATTAGCAGAAAAAATAATAATAATAATTAATTTAAAAAATAATGAAAGTATTTATTTTCCACTCAAAGTGACTCGGTTCCTAAGAAGACAAGATGGAAGAACATACATGGGCACTGAAAATCATTCAACGGTGACCTTCCCTTGGAGGAATTCTGGTGAGAGTTCGTACTTCTGATCATTCTGCTATATGTTTATTGTAATGTTTTAATAAGATTAGCTCTGAAAAAGCTTGTGTGAACTTAGTTTAGGAAATTAATATCAGGGTAACCTTATGATTTATTGGAGGAAATGTTGGGTTCTGCTTATACCATGTAAATTGTCACTCAAAAACCACCAAAACAGAAGCTCTACTCCACTACTGTTGACACAGTCTCCAACCTCATCACCTTCTTCTCTATCTTGGCCTGCTGCTTGTTTCTTTTGAGGAAATCAGTAAACCAGTGAGCAGAGTACTTGGGGGTCCTCTTCAGGTTCTCGTCTGCGAAGTCCACGTGGTAGAGGCCGTACCTCTGATGATACCCTGCCAGAAGCTCAAACACGTCCAGGAAGGACCACAAGAAGTATCCCCTTGTGTTTGAACCGTTCCTGCGCATGACCCCAAAAGTTCAGGTCGCGAATCCTGGCCTGTTTTGATGATTAACGTAAGTACCCACATGTACCTGATTGCATTCAGTGTTGCGTTCAGGTATGCGGTTAAGTAATCGACTCTGACGGTGTCGTTCAGTGTCTCGTCGTTGATCTGTCCGTAACCTGGACATGGAAGCAGAGATGAAAGAATAAGAGGGAAGATGTTAGAGCTTTTGGAAGCGAGATTTCTTACCGTTCTCTTCGATGAAAACCGGGGGGTTCCCGTATGTCTTCTTTATGTCTTCCAGCAAACTCTGGAGACCCCATGGAGCTTTCGGAAATTTGAAGGGGAACACCTGTTTGTAGAAATGCCAATGAGTAAGAAGCGCACCCAGTTTGCTCAAAGCCGTATTTGACTGTATCACAATGGGTTCCTAATTGTGATTCCCTCTCACCTGGCCTGATGGTGTGTCCTCCTGTCTTACTACAAAACAGTGAAGAATTGGGTAAGCTTTGGAATCTGCCTACAGAGCGCGAGATAAGAGAGCAGGATGTGGAAGAGGCACCCGTATACGTACAGGCGAACTTGGCAGAGATATCCATGTTGAAATCTCGAACTTGCGGCTTTTGCCCATCGGAGTTGTCTTGGGCGAAGAATGTGAGGTAATGATTCAGGCCGATGTAATCAAAAGAGCCCTTGATTAGCTTGGACTGGAACTCCGTGAAAGACGGCAACCTCGGTCCTACATACTTCTTCATGCTTTCAGGGTAATCTCCAAACACGAGGGGACTGAGGATCCTGCAAAACCAATATCTTTTATTAGTTAGTTTCAATTCCATACTTCATGTTCATCAGCCATGGAGTAGTACTTGAAAAAGCTCATGAATTACCACCCATTGTAAAAATCTATGGTTCTTTGGGCTGCTAAAGCATCTGCAGTGGAGTTACTAAGAGGTGAAACCCAGACGGCATATACATTCAGGCCAATCCGCCCCTGTTGTTTGGCCTGAATAAATTACCAGGAAATGAGAAAGACAGACCAGAGAGTACTTTGCCTGCTTCCCTGTACATTCAAGCTGCGAGAGGTAGAAAATAGAGAAGACGAACCAGATACTTTTCCCTGTAAAGAGCAGCAACCGATGCATGAGCCAACATGTTGTGGTGAACCACAATATATGGCTCCACTGTTGAGTTGCCCTCTATGCAGTTGAAACCAAATGGTTGAGAACATCGTTGAGGTGCAAGCACTCCACTATCATAAGCACCAAGAGCAAACACGTTGGGCTCGTTAATGGTAGTCCAGTAAGAGACCCTGTCACCGAATTCTCGGAAGCAGATATCTGCAAATTCTGTGAAATCCTCTCTGGAGGTTGCAACACACTTCAGGTCAATTTCTTACTTTCTGATAATTGGTTAGAAGGTTTATTAAATATCAAACACTTACACCATTTTGGGACTCAGCCATCCTCCATACTCCTCTTCAAGTACTTGAGGGTGGTCCAAATGGTATAGTGTGACATGGGGCTCAATGCCTGATTAGATACCAAAACAGTTGTTAGATGCAATAACAAGGGAGAAAATGCACAGAGAAAGAGGGATTTAATATCATGGAAAGCACAAACGGTTCTTAAAGCAAATAACTATACCATGGTCAATAAGCTCGTTGATGAGATTATTGTAATACTCAAGGCCTTGGGGGTTAATTAATCCTCTCCCATCTATCAACAAAAGCCAACATCTTCTACCCTTTCATACGAATTCATTAATTTATTTAATTAGCAAAAGATATCAATATAGTTTGAGTTTACCTGGGAGCAGCCTTGACCAAGAAATTGACATTCTATAGGCTTCTAGCCCAATATCAGCCATTAGCTTCACATCTTCCTGTAGGTGGGGTAGTAGCCAGTGAGTCCAAACTGCAGGAAGATTTCCTAACTATATGTAGCAAAATGAAGTTCTGTGCGATGATCTTTTATATTTTTCGTAGATGTACCTTGTATTTGTGATAGTGGTCCGCCGCTACATCTCCATTGTCCTTGAACAATGCTCGCCCTTCAATTTTTCAAGCACAAATTGAGAGAAGATAGAAGATAAAATTGGGTGTAAGCTCAATGAAAATCAATTTCAAAATGATTAACCAGTTGAGATTAATCTCTAACATTTTTCCTATGTATGGTCTTGGAATTTTGGTCTAAGGTATATACTTCATTGCAGTCTGATGCTAAGTTTGGCCTCATAACATGTCAAGCTGTGTCTAAGACAAGATTGGCTCACAAAATCCCAGACCCATAAGCCTTTCTCCTCCTATTATTATCCTGGGAGGTTAAGGTACAATATTGAAATGAACCTGAATGAGTGGCGACGTCCCAAATACTGGGTGACCTTCCATCCTCATCTACGGCGCCTTCAACCTGCAAGATTCAACCATCTCTGTACCCGGATGAAGAAGAAACAGTTGAATGCCCCAGAAGGATGAAGAAAGAAGAGAGAAGATGAAGATGGAGTCCACAAACCTGGTAAGCTGAGGTTCCTGCACCGAAAACAAAGTAAGAAGGGAAATCCTCTCTGGTTAGTACAGACCCACTACTTTGAGCCGTTCTGGCCTCAGATAAAGCTACCATAAGAACAACAAGAAAAATCAAAGCAGCCTTCATGATCCGAAACGGAGGAATAACAGCAGCTCGGTAGCAGTACTGTACACTGCTGATCATAGAAGCAAAGAAGACGATGAGTGGATTTAATACAAGTCTGTGGGATTAATGAGGGAACTCTTTCAGTCTTTCGTTCTCACGGCAAACCTTCCAAAGTCCATTCCAGGGCTCTTGTCCTTGGCTTAATTGATTCTTCCCCAGATGCTGCCGCCCTTTTTTCTACCAATTGAGCCCTGTTTTCTTCCATGTTTCTTCTCAAAAACTTCCAAGAGTCCCTGTCTCGGTCTCTCGAGTCTGCAATCTGCACACCATTTTTAATAGTAGTCCCTGTATGTTACATCAGCTCTGATCTCAGATCCTACCAAAATGTTTATAAAAAGCAGAATGCGGTAAAGAGGAAGAGAGGAAGAAAGCAATTTATATATGGGAAAACAAATAAGAAACAACATTGCTGAGTCAGACCAGCATCCAGATCCCATCGATCACACTCAGACAGAGAGGATCGGAGCTTGGCAGGCCGGGCTGAAAGTTTTGGCTGATCGATATATGATGTTTTTATATATGGCCCATGTGTTTCTTCGCTCTGTAAGGCCTAGTTACTGTATTCATCTTGTCGCATGATGGGTCCGGTTTATTAAGTCTTAAGTATAGGCTATAGTGAAGGGTAATGAAGTGTGACATGCACGGTATCATTACATGAACTTTGGATCTATGTGTATACACCAAAATGTGAACGGCCCAAATGCGACGAGCCCAAACGCCCACTGATCTAGCAGTCGATCATCATGGGTAGGCTCTGTCAATTTTAGAAGACATTCGTCGCAGCCCATCGCCAGACCCATTTGCGTCGTTGCATCATCGATACAATCGCCGCCCCAGTCAGCAATAAACTGTTGCATCAGCACCCGTCAATAGCCAAGTCATGAATCAACCTCTTCAACGGTTAACGACCAAGCCTGGTCACCAACCGAAGAAGCCAAGAAAATATAAGTGTGATCCTTATTCAAAGGATCGATCCAAAAGAGGAACTCCCCGGTCTTCCTCCCATCACGACAACAGCAAAAGAAAGGGGATCATGATCCCCATTCCAAGGAAAAAACTCCAACAGTTAGACAAACCCGGCTACAAATAGTCAGAAAAGTTCTGTCGCAGAGGTTCGAAAATCTTTTGTCCAAGTGCACTTCCACGCACGGAAGCTCTCTCGAGACAAGGTTCAAAAATCCTTCATCGAGAAACGTTCTCACGCACAGACTCTTTCGAGCCAAAGAAGTAAAGCAACTCGCAGTTCGTCAAAATTCATCAGTTCGACCGGAGCAGCTCTACACGTTCACTGGCAACGTCAACATGTCGATACACACGAAAGACAAATACTTCATCCGACCGACCAAAGCCGTCACCGTTTGTGCACACTTGTTCTAGAAATCATTTCGACGTCAACTCGCCAGAAGCCGAAACTTCATCAATTCACACAAAGATCGAATCAGAGGAAGAATAGGAGATTGTACTCGCATTCCTTGATATTCAAACACAAATTATAACACAAATATTCTAATATAATCGAATTACTCTCTCGATCATGCCTCTTCACAGACCGGTGGATTTTCGGTGAAACACTATGATTGGTTAATTTCACTAGAAAATATTTGGTTTTCATTTGATCAAACAGGTCTGATTTTGGTTGAACTTTAACCTATGTTAACCTATGTAATTAGTTTTTAAGCTTTATTCTATGATTAGATTTGGTTCACATGTAAATTTGTCGGTCTTTTACCACTAAAATAGTCGGCAAGAAATTATTTACAAAAATATTTGGTATTTTATTAATTCAAGTTGGAAAGATAATCCGAGTAATCAGGTCTAGCAAAAAAACAAATTGAAGTAATAGCTTGAATATTAATGGAAGCGCCATTGCACTAGTAAATAATAGAAGAAAGCTCGAGGACAACTACTGTGCAGATTGAGATGTTTGCGGTTGATTGACGGGCTTCTGAATTAGAGAGAAACTCTCTCCTCCCTGGAGGAAGTTAGAGTACCAAAGGGCAGATTGTTTTGGGGATCTTTTCAGATCCTCGTCGTTGAAGTCCACATGGTAGAGTCCATATCTGGTGTAGTTTCCAGATAGTAATTCGAACACGTCCATGAAAGACCACACAAAGTAGCCACGAGTATCAGAGCCATTCCTGCACTCAGAAGGTAAAAATATCAACAAGAAGCAGGTATATGTAGTTAGGAATTTACGCATTGTTTCTTTTTCTCAGAATTTATTTTAATCAAAGCACTGTGTTTCACCGAAAATCCGCCGGTCCGCGAAGAGGCGCGACCGAGAGAAGTTTTCAATTACTTTAGAATAAATTTGTTACAGGGTGTGTTGTAAATATCAAGGAATGCGAGTTCACTCTCCTAGGCTTCCTCTGATTCGATCTCCGTGTGGTTTTGTCGGTTAAGGCTTACGGTGAGGTCGTCGTCGAGACTTCGAAGTTCGTAAACGGGTGTACACGATCCGGTGTGGCTTTTGTCGATTCGGACGGAAGTATTTGTGTTCCGTGTGTTTTCGACTTTGTGACGATGCCGGCGAAGGTGTAGAATTGCTTACGGTCGGTGTAGAACCACGAACCGCAGATGTTGACTTCTTTGCAATGAAAGAACCTCTCAGGCGTGAGGAACTCTTTCGGTGAAGGGAGCTTTGGACCTTCGATTTGGGAACAAGAGAGTTGAGAGAGCCTTTCGAATGTGATTTCTCTAACTTTTCACATTTTTTTTTCCAACCAACCCCAGGACAGGGAACGCCCGCCTTTTGTAGCCGGTCTTTGTTGTTGTTGAGGGATTTTTCTTTGGGAAAGGGGATCACGATCCCCTTCGCGCCGCGGAAGTTGAGGGAAAGGGGAGGAGGGAGACCGGGAGCTCCCCGTTGAGATCCCCCCCGAATGAGGATCGTGGCCTCTTTTATAGGTTTTCATCTTTACGTTTTGAAATGGTCGATCAGATGTCGACTCACGCCGACGTGGCGATGACTCATCGAATCGTTGTTGACTAGATGATGACTCACCGAAGTTGACGATGCGACGAGACGGCTCGCTGTGTCGATGATGCGGCGAGACAGATGAGTTCGACGATGGGCTGCGTCGGATTACTTCTAGAATTGTCGCGGCCTGTCCACGAACTTTGTTTGTTGGGTCGATGGACTCCTGGATCTGTCGAACGTGGGCCATGCACATTTTGGTGCATACACACTGTTAAACCGAATTCCAAGACAAGAGGGGCTAATTCTGGGGTCCATTTGAAACACCCATAATAAGAGGCAAGAAAAATTTTTATCAGTTTACCATGCTTGTTGGGTGAGAGACCATGAATTTCGTACCAGATTGCGTACAATCAATTAGGAGGTTACCTATCAAGTCTGTGAAATACTTTTTACTTAATAATAATTTTTTTTTTTTTTTTGGGGGAGGGGGGGGGTAAGTTCTAAACTTCAGAGAGTTGAAAACAATAAAACTTGTCTGACTTTTTAAGAGTCCAATAAAGAACCCAGTACCAAAAAATTGCCCTGATTACTTTAGAACCTAAAACTGCTAAATGAAATAGGATACTAATGGAACAAATAAAATCATACCTAATAGCATTGAGCAAGCTTCCGAGATAACCTCTTAGGTATCTTACTCGACGAGTATCATTCAATGATTCATTAAAGAGAGTGACAAAACCTGCACGGAAGAACTCAGAATAAGTTTTTTTCTTTGGCCAGGAAACAGGATATAAAAACTAAAGTCTGAATGTATGAAAGTGAGAATCCATCTTACCATTTTCATGAATATAGATAGGAGGATTTCCATAAACTCGCTTGAAATACTCTAGTACCCTTTGCATGCCAAGTGGCTTGGAGGGAAACTGTACCCCATGTAGGAGTTAGTCAGCAAGACTTGTAAATCAAAAAAACTCTTCCCACCTTCTCTAGTATCAGCTTACCTCAAACGAATCTTTTACTGCAAATGAAACATACATACAGAGTAATTGACTCATCTATTCTTAACAACCTTGCCTCATTGAATTTCATCATGTTTTCCTGTAAACGAAGTTAAGTTTTGAGAGCATGGATCAAAACTTACAGTTCAATTTAGCAAACATATCAAGGAAGATGTCTCTTTCTTCCACTTCAAGGTTGTGATCCTCGTGCTTGACATCAATTGTAGTATAGTGGTTCAAACCCAAAAAGTCATATGACCCCCTGATCAGTTTGGCCTGGGACTTGCTGAACGAAGGGAGCTTTGATCCTGCGTTCTTCTTCACAATAATTGGGTAGTCACCAAATACCAGAGGATTGACAAACCTATGATCAGATCCATCTGAATTAACAACGGCAAAGATAAATAAGTGGTGAAACAGACTTCAGCCTTGGGTTCTGACCATCCAGTGATGAAGTCTTGGGCTCTTTGAGCAGCACTAACGTCTTCGGGTGACTGTGTTGATGGAACGAACCAATACACGAAAATGTTTAAGCCTACAAAACCTTGTTGCTTTGCCTGCATTACCATCTCCATTAGGCAAAAAAATGTGGCACACTTTTTACAGAGGATGAACTTCGAAAATGTCTAATGAAAGATCATTATATTGATTTTAAAAAGAAAAAGAAAAAAAAAACCATAGAGCATATTACTTATGAAATATTGAAAAAGAAAAATCTATTATTAAAATTCCTAAGCATTCTAGGATTTTATTTTCTTTGTTCAAATGTCCAGCACCTCACAAGGTTCAACAAACCTGATACTTTTCCTTGTACAGTCTCGCTGCATGTCCATGTGCTAGTAACAAATTCTGAGCAACAATATAAGGCTCCACCACTGAATTTCCCTTTGCACATGAACCAAAAGGGTAAGAACATCGCTGTGGTGGAATCTGTCCAATGTCATAACCTAACAGAGGTAAAACATTTGGCTCATTCAGGGTTGTCCAGTACTTGACTCTGTCCCCAAATTCTCTGAAGCAGACATCCGCATATGCTTCAAAATCTTTCCTGCACCCATCCATGTGATCCTAATGAACATACTAGCACGGTCACATGCAAATCAAAGCCTCAAGCTTGAACAAGAATAGCAGAGTCAAGGATTTACAGAATTTTGGGGCTTAACCATCCTTCATACTCATCTTCAAGTGCTTGAGGGAGATCATAGTGGAAAAGGGTAATATGGGGTTGTATCCCTGCATCAGTCCAGAACAATGAGACACTTTGCAACTGTAAGATAAGGTTGAGTGGAAACATAAGAAACAATCCGTCACCACTGTTGTGTGTTGGAAGCATACCATTTCCAATGAGTTCATTGATGAGATTATTGTAATACTGTAAGCCTTTTGGGTTAGTACGACCTCTTCCATCTGCTCCACACAATTAGTTTGAAGAAGAATTAGGAAGCAAACTGCTCTCAAGATATAATCTCTCTGGCCCAAAAAGAAACACTTTTCTTACTTGGGATGAGCCTTGACCATGAGATAGAGAATCGATAGGCATCTAATCCTGTATCCTTCATAAGTTTTACATCTCCCTGCAATTTAAATAATAGCAAGAAAAAAAGGGGAAAACAATTTGATCAATGTTATCTTCCCAGTGATATTGCTTCAAACACTTCTCTGAGTTCTTTAGTTAACTTTTAAGTCTAGCTTGAGAATAGCAGAGCAACTTTGTAGTATTAGAACATGGCAAAAAATTTAATGAGGGTTCAGGTGAATGCCCCCATATTTTTTTGAAAATGGCAATTTATTGCTTTCAGAGATAGAAGTTTACAAGAAAGAATTAAATTACATAGGTTACAAGGGCCATTGATGCGCTGTTAACAAATCAGATCTACTGGCACCTTCTTTACCTAAGTGAACAGCTAAAGAGTTAGCTGACCACGGAATCTTGCACCAGATTACGTTGCTTCCTTCTAGAGTTAACTGTATCTCCTCAAAGATGGGTCTTAGTTTCCAAGGTGGCTTGCCGTTCTTAGCCCAGTTGATGCCAAGATTGAGCCTCCTTCTAGATATATTGTTCTGGCTGCCTGCTCCCTAAGGAGCTTGACACCTGTCAATAAGGCAAGTGCTTCCACTTCATTGGAAGAGCACCTGCCAGCTGGCCCTGAGTATACTAGCAAACAAGTCCCTTCACTGTTTCTTATAGCTCCCCCCATGCCAGCTTGGCCCGAGTTCTCAAGAGACGAGTCATCAAAGTTGAGTTTCTCAAGAGACGAGCCATCAAAGTTGAGTTTAATAACTTCTGGTGGAGGAGGTTTCCACTCCTCCATAGTAGGCTGCTTGTCAGTGTTGTAATGGATAACTTTGTTCCAGTCATTCTTATGATTGAGCTAGGTAGGGGAGGCAATTTATTGGAGGCACCAGCCCATAACAAAGTGTTATGGATTAACCTTTCAATGACACCTCCCAAAGAGCAACACTGGTTACAAAATATTCTTGCATTTCTTTCTAACCAAAGCTGCCATGAGGTGGCAGCAATGGCAGTCCTCCATAGAATTTGACCATATAATGGCAGAGGGCAAGGATACCATTGGTAAATCAACTGGCCAAAGGTTTTAGGCATGCATAGGTAGATCCTGAATTTACTTCATGTTGCGTGAATGTCCCCATATTAACACAGAGAAGTATAAACTTATTAAGTCTTGCTCCTACTTTAATAGAATATTGTAATCTTTTAATGCTTAAGCTTGAGGCATATTATTTTCACAATACTGCATGGTTTTATAGGTAATCATCACCAAAATGGTTATTTAAATTTAATGAATACCTTCAAGCAAGTTCAGAGTTTTTCTGGCATATCAAACAATTGATGTCTGTGCATGGAATCAACTATTATAGATTCATCAGCAAGCTCCTTTTCCCAACTTAGAAGTTTCAACGAGCTAGTTGAACTTACTTGTTGGGTACCTAAGGGTATGGTTGGCTACGTTATTGGTGCCTAAAAGCTCCATTTTAGATGAAAGAGAGACTCTTTGGATAAAAGGTGTTTTTATACAAATCTTGCTTTCAAATATGAGAATTAGTTCTTTGGAAGAGCTCAGAAACAAAATTCTTCCAAAGAGTCCACCTCAAAAGTCTACAGGAGAGTGTTGAAAAGTACTGCCTTAAAATGAATTCGATGTAATAATTCTTATGTTACATTGGAAACATAAAACCATAGAATTAATAACAATGCGCCCCAAATCCATTGAAGGGAACTGTTCACGTAGGACAATTTTGTTATTCAAATGGCCAATTGTAAAAAAGGATGGCAAGTGGGGAGATAAACGGGCAACTCAACCTGCTTAAAATGTCATACTGAAAAAATAAAATAAAAAAAATTTAAAGTTTCTTTTATTGTTATATTTCATATATTTTGACATTAATACCCTTATATAATGGGAAAGGATCACCTACACTTAAGTAGGAAAAAGTTTCCTACACTCAAAATTTAAAGAGGAAATGAGGGGCAATTTTATAAATGTGAGGGGTATTTTTCATAAATGTGAACAAAGTTCCAATTCATATATACAAAAAACACCCCTCCTTTAAATTTTTAGTGTAGGAAACTTTTTCCTACCCTTAAGTGTAGGCAAGCCTTCCTCCTATATAATATATATTTATATAAAAATAAAAAAATGGATATAATAAAATAGGATTGAGTTGGGGTTGGGTTTAGTTGAGTCAAGTTGTCGAATTGGGTTAAGTCTGGTCAGGTTTGTCGGACTAAGTACCCATGGAGTTCATCCTATGTTTCATATATTTGTTTTATCCAAAATAAAAACAATCGAGTGACCCATGAAGTTCTCTAAGGTTCTACCAAATACAACCATCTTATATATTGTGGTAAGCAAATTTTGCACAACCATGACCGAACCCAAATTTGTACCTTGTACTTGTGATACTGATCGCAGGCTATGTCTCCTGTTCCCATGATTCCCGAAGCGCCTGATATTAACAATGTATAAAACCGTCACTAAGAGAACAGATAATAAGAACAAAGAGCTGTTGTTGATACAAAAGAAAAGGAAAGGAAAAAAAAAAAATGAGAGAGATGGTTTATTATATATAAGTAAAATATAATTGTATAGAGAGTAGAGAATGATAAAATCCAAATAAGTAAAAGAAAGAATGAGACAGGGAAAAGAGCTAAGGAACGGACCTGAGTGGACATATGTATCCCATATGCTTGGCGTCCTTCCATCTTCCGCAGCTGCGCCCTCGACCTGTTCAATCGTTCCCAGTTACAGATTATTTGCTTACTCAATGAGGCAGACATCGAAAACAAGAATACGAAAAAAAAAAAAAGGAAACAAAAAGCCACCTGATAAGCAGAGGTTCCGGCACCAAAAAGGAAACCCGCCGGGAAGTCCTTTTTCCGATATCTGAGAGTGATGTCTTCATCAGAGACTGAACCTCTCAAGATACACAAGAGGAAGATGAGGACTGTTTTCGCTTTCATGCTCCTGTAATAAATGAGCAAGGAGAAGAGCGACGAGACTCGAGAGAAGGTCCAGCCCAGGCCCCAGCCCCTCCTTAATCAGAATCCAGTTAAGTGTCCTTCAACTCCTATCCTCCCATTTCAGTGGCAGAAAGAAGACCAACCAAACGATACAAAATAACAAAAAATTTATTGATTTTTTTGTATAAAAATTGTTTCTCATTATTGAATATTTATTTTTTATTTGATGAAATAAACAAGAATATAAATAAATTATAAAACTATTACAAATTTTAAAACATACTATATCAAGTATATATCATGATTTATTTTTATTTGAATAAAAATTTTATTACGCTTATATGTCTTTATACACCAAAATGTAACTAGCCCAAATGCGACGAGCCCAAATGCTCATCAATCCAGCAGTCGACCGTCATGGGTAGTCTCCGTCCATTTTAGAAGTCATTCATCGTAGCCCATCACTGAACCCATTCATCTTGCCATGTCATCAGTACAGTCGTTGCCCCAATCAGTAATAAGTCGTCACGTCAGCACCAGTCAACAGCCATGCCACGATGCGATCACTTCAGCGGTTAAACAACCAAGCAGGCCGAGAAAAGACATTCACGATCCTCATTCAAATGATTCAAACAGCATAAAGAGGATCGTGATCTCCATTCCAAGAAAGAGCTCCAACAACTAGATATAATCGGCTACAAATAGCTAGAAACGTTCTGTCGAAGTGGTTCGAAAATCCTTCGTCGAAAAACACTCACACACAAACTCTTTCGAGCCGAAGAAGTTTCGTCGAGATTCACCAGTTCAACTGAAGCATCTCTATATGTTCGCTGACAATGTCAACAAGTTAATACACACTTAACACAAACACTTTATCCGACTGACGAAACAGTCATCGTTGGTGCACACTCGTTCCAGAACTTTGATTTAGACGTCGATTCGGCTGAAGCCGAAACTTCATCAAATTATACAGAGATCGATTCAGAGAAATACTAGGAGATTGTACTCGCATTTTCCTGACTCTCAAACAAATTGTAACACAAATTCTCTGTCGTAAATCGAATTACTCTCTTAGTCGCACCTCTTCGCGAACTGGCGGTGAAATAATGTCTTCAAGAAAATTAGTGAAATATCATCTAATAACATATAAAAAAATTATTCATATATAAAATATTCAAAAAATACTATAAAACACTCATGTAGTCAGCTAACGACTATCGAATTGATGGGTATTATCCATTCTCTCGGTCCATTTAATAGTGAAGTAAAAATAAATAGATTAAAATATGAGAAATGTTCTTTTTCATTTTATATCCATTTTATTTAACCCAAATTACAAAAAAAAAAAGTTAAAATTTACAGAATAAAATAAAAAAATATTGTGTTTACAACTTGATGTCATTAATTAGTAATCTAATAAGGAAGTAGTGTCAGCCTGAACTATTGACTACTTGATCCTTGACATGTAACTCTGACATTGGCTGATACTTGATGTCTAACACATAAACTAATAAATGGCATCGATTATATAAATTAAATTGTTAAATAATCTCACATAAACACTTTTTTTTTAAAGAGAAAACGCAAGATTATTACCGTTGTCCAAATCCCAGTGTTAAATGGGTATCACATGAACACTTTTTTATTTGAAAAACTTTGATTATAAAAATTTTCTAAAGAGTTTGGGTTGCTAAGCGAAATAATGGTCATGAGAGTCACGCACTTGCTACCGTGTTAGTTGCATTTTTTAAACCTATTTCAATTTATTTTTTAGTAATAAAAAAATAGTTGAGATTAAACAACTGTAACTTAAGAAAAACATGTAAAACGAGGGGTGAAGTAGAAGTAACAGAAAAAACTGCAAAGCACAAGTACATTGGTGGTGCTTTTTGTTTTGCATCGAGTGGCTCCTGAAGAAGCCTCTTCACCCTCTCAATTCTTACCTAAAACATTATCCAGAACAGTACCAAAAATAATTGCTGCCCATTGAAGCCTTCACATTGACGGTTTCCTCCTTTCAATGGTGGAAACAGAGACATAAATCACTTTATGTTTATACTTTATAGCATGTGATGGGTGGCAGAAGGCCATGTCGCTTCTTGTCTTCCATTTCTAAAGGAAACCCTCTGTAACTCTAGTAATATGTATTTTGATCCATTAGTTCCAACAATTCACAACCATGTTCCATACAGCACCCTAACAAACATCTTTATATTCAGAAATTCATTTCGTGTAGAATTTTGCATACATGTTCATCGGAATGCTTAGACAGAGATAGAGAAGCGGGCAATACTAAAGACGAAGAAAACTGTAGCCAAGGAACAGTGGAGGAGGATGAGGTAAGAGGACCAAACTACAGGAACGACGTGACTTCCACCCTTCATTTTTTTTTTTTTCTGGGCATTATCATATCAACAGAGAAACAAAACACAGCAAGGACGACTCGAAACTCGCAAAGCTCTGAAACTCGTATTATGAGTGGCAGAAAAATCGAAAAGAGGAAGCATTTGCAGATTAAAGTAAAGACTAAAGCCTCATGGGGGCTTCCGTCCCTGTCCACAAATGCATAATAATCTATCCCAGTCTCACACAAGCAGAAATCCCAAAACATTAAAAAATCGAAAGAGCCAAAAGGGCAGAAAGCAAAGATTGAAAAAGAGCAAAAGAAACGATCATGATATGTGATTACAAGCTCCCAAGCAGTTGAAAATACACAATATAAAAATCATCAGAATCCGGGAAGATTCACAAACCACAAACCGAAACAAGCTTCACGCGTACAAGGGCCTGTCAGTCCATGCACCGGAGACGTGACCGTTCTCACAGACATAAGCGCGAACGACGGGCTCGCCGTCGTCGTGGTACCCAAAAACCCGCCTCAAACAGAAGGCCGAGTGGAGGTCGTAGGTCTCCCTGCACGAACAGAAGGCGCATTCCAGAGGGATCCTGCTCCGGCTCCCGTCCTTGATCGTTCTCCACACCCGGGAGCCCTTGAAATTCTTGAACACGCCGCGGAAGAGCATGTAGTTCCGCTTCTCCTCGGTGTGGACGCACCCGGGCCAATCGCAGATGTAGAGGCAGTCCCCCCTGAATCGACTCGCCAGAAGCTTATTCCCCTGTTCCCGGCTCAGGTTCCAGATACCCTTTGCGAGATGCGAACCCACGCGCTCGCAGCTCTGTTTCCTCCGCTTAAACCCAGGAAGTTCGCCGCCTTCGCACACACCCGGTCTCTCGGGTTCGTCTCCGGCTGCGGTGGAGGCGGTGGTGCTGGCGGAATGGCTGAGTTCCGTCTCGGAAGAGTCGTAGACGGTGTCGAAATAGAGATCGTCGAAGAGGGACCAGGAGATGTTAGAGGAAGGCGGAGCAGGGGTTTCCGGTACCGAAGAGGACGAGGGAAGGGGACGGTGGTCCATGGGGTAATCGCGGTCGGGGCCAATCTCGCGCTCGAGTCCGAAGTCGGAGTTCTCCAGCAAGACGCCGGCGTGGAGGAGGCCGGGGCAGCAGACGGAAAGCTTGTGGAGGGAGGTCCACCATTGGGTCGGCGGAGCGAGGTTGGAGCCGCGGCCGCAAGAGGAAGAGAGAAGATCGGAGACGACGGAGGGGATGGACTGGGAACATTTGAGCTTGTAGCAGACCGTGCTGACCAGGGATGAGAACCTGGTGCAGACGCAGGCGAGGCACGCCCAGTGCCGGGGATCGTCCTGAAGCTTGAACAAGATGTTGAGGACGATGTCTTCGGAGAGATAGAAAAAGTGCGTCTGAGACATTTTGCGAATCTCAAACCCGCCCCCGATCGAAGAAGACGAACCGGATCCGTTAACCACACAACGTAGAATTCTCCGTATCAAAAGATCGTTCCACACCGAAGAACAACGCAGAAGCGCCTCCTCGATTCCCCTAGCCTACTGCTGCTCCGGTCCGCGTAACCACCAGCACCCCCAACAAACCCTCCTTTATCGCACAAAAAAAAAAAAAAAAAAAAAAAAGATTCGAAATGACAGAATCCCCACCCCCGCAAGATAGGAACTAAAATAGAGGAAAATCGAAACTGGGTATTTGCTACAGATCGAGATTTCGCAGCAGCCCGTACACGCAGCTTTCGCTGCCGTGCCTCTCCAGTCCAGGGTGTAGAAACAGAGAGGGAGAAAAAAAAAAAGGCAAAAGTAGGGGGGAAGATAAATCGATCAGAAAAATATGAGGACGTAGGCTCACTTTTTCCGGAGACGGGCTTCTGTGGCTGACATTGCTCGACGTAGAATTTGGGGCGGAATCAGTGACACGATCGATGGTGGTTGATTTTTATAATCGGGTATCTACAGTATCAGTACATCGGAATCGAACAGAGAGAGTTGGTGGAGGAGATGAATACGAGTCGACAATGAACCCGATAGTGATCTTACGACGCCACGCCACTTTCTCCTCTTCGTGTTCCGCAAGAGCAGCCTTCGGATTAGCTGATGAGATCGCCTCCTTAATTGGAAAGTTGCGGACAAAAGCTGCAACAATAGCGTCCCTGGTCTGCAGAGTAGACACGCAACTATGTGGCTCAGTGGCTCTCTCTCTTTCATGATAATTTCAGTGAATGTCAAGGAGAACAAATACACGTGAATAATCATATTTAGCTAAATGACTGAAATGAAATTATTTATGGGATATGTATGACATGTGTCTTTTATTTTATACGACAAAATCCACTCTTTGGAAGAGTCTCTGACTATTGAAGAGAGAATGACAATTGACTCCAATCCAAACTGCTGATCTGAAAATATCATCTCTTTGAAACCTGAAAAAGACTTTTACACATGGCAAGAACAATCAACCGTTTACCATATATTGGTAGATGACGTTGATCGTAACTTCCAAATCAAGTATAATATTTACTTTGGTTTCGTGTTGAAACAAGCCAAACATTCTAATGCCTAATTAACATCGATATGGAGTAGACAGTCCTTTTAAAACTGAACCGGCAATCAAAGCCACAATGCTGATTGTATCGATAGAATTTCTTACCAACGAAACTTCCATGTGCAGCCTCATTGGTTCCACCTCCCAGGTAGGGTGGACATCGGGTCACGGGGACCTTAACTTGACCCGACCCAAAAAACCCGAGTTTAAAATCTCAAATCCAACCCAGAGAATACAAACCCAATTGAGGGTCGGGTTGGGTTGAGGATGAGCTAAACCTAACCAGCAGTTTTTTATACATTTATAGCATAAATAAATTTATTTACCAGTTCTTTTGTCTTTAAGGAGATTTAAGTTCCTAATAGGCCATGCCCACCCCTCCTCCCAGCACCTCCAACCGATCGACGCCCAAAAAACAGATGCACAAACATGAAATTCAGACATGCTCTTATTAGACTATTTATAAATGCAAGTCTAGCAAAAATTTAAACTTCAACCTATCAAAGCTCATTCGAGTTTCAATTGGCCTTCCAATCTTGTAAATTAGTGACCCATTATACAATCACCAACTAAAAAATCATATATAATTTTCAAAACTTTTTTCTCGATTTTTCTAACAAATAATTATTATCAGTGACCTATATATAATTTGAACAAACATATTATAAAATACCCCTTTATCCAACTAGGGACAACGCCCCTTTCTCCATAATGCAATACATTTACAAGAACCCACCTCAATACTTTATCTTTAACAGTCAATCCAATGGTTGAAGACTACACAAAGCGCTCCACTGACCGGCCTCATAGCGGCTTATATTAATTAATCACTAAAGTTAAAACTCAGAACCAATCACTAGACATGAAAGGACACAAGCGCAAAAACAGACATCCGAGCAGCAACAACACAAAATCCACCCCATAAATTCTAGTCACAGCCACTATAACGTCATCTTTCCATTAAACCTAAAATTCACCTGAGTACTTAGTCGCTATGTAAACATACGAATTACAGGAGAGAGGCAGTAACTATTATCTGCAATACAAGGCATCCATAATAACAACTAATTTGTACCGTCGAGTCTAGATCATGTCTGCATAGTAGTTCAACGGGGGTTACAGATCAAATGCTCCGGACAGAACTTATAGCCACAATCTAGCTTCAACTGTCAAAAATCAAACCAATTTAATCAGAATCCGTGTTTTTGTCAGGGCGGATGGAATACTATGTTTACAAAAGCAGCCTAACTGGAACAAGAACACTCAAAAATCCAATTACCACAAAAATACACGATTCAAAATAGAATTTCCAAACGAGGCATTTAGTTTTCTCCCAAGTGCTCTGAACCCAGAGCCTGTATACCACTTTTATTTGAACATTTTTCACTAACATTACTGTTGACTTAGTTATTTTCCAGTCACAAAGATAGCAACATCAAAAGGACAAGTGCAGAGGATACCGAGAGATGCTTCTGCTTCTGCTCTTGCTCCGACTGCTGCTGCGGCCCCTGCTGAGGTTTCGCTTCCTTGGCGGACTCTTACTCACTCGTTTGGCTAGTGGTGGCTGCAAAATTATAAGTTCAATGACAGATTGGTTGACAGATATAGGGGGAGAGAGAGAGAGAGAGAGAGAGAGAGAGAGAGACGCAGAGAGAGAAAGGGAGAGTAGAGAGAGGAAAAAGGGGGGAGAGAGAGAGGGAGAGAGGGAAAGAGAGAAAGAGAGAAGAACAGAGACTTCAAGATCTAATACACATCCACTTACAGAACGCGGCACAGATTTGGATCTTGAACGAGATCTGCAAAAGTTCCAGAAATAACTCAAATTTAATATCCACATGCTATGCTTTTTTAACACCCTGATCCAAAAGCCTTGACGCCTCTTCCACATCAGAGTTAACCAAATTCGGGAAAGAAAAAACCATCCAGTCATTTAAAAGATAAATTGAAACATTAACATGCTTAATAACACTCCCACTGTCGACCTTCATAGACTTGGACTTCACCCGAAGGATCAAGAAGCACTGCCAAGGCTCTCATAGTGAGATGAAGAGATCAAGAAAAGACAGACAGTTTGAACCTAGTTCCAGGTATAAAAGAGACGAAAGAGAAATTATTTTCCAATTATACCACCAATATCCATTCCAGAATCCAGAGCGCGACAAATATTGAGGGTGGCGATGACAGGAGAGTGATGGTTTTGTTCCTACTAGAAATCCAGCTTTACCATCGCATCCCATGCTCCTTCCCATTCAGCAGCATTGGGCTGCCACTATATGCCATAAGGTATAAAAGTCAATATATACTTGGGTGGTTTTTTCCAAAGCTGCTCATTTATGAAACAGCATACCTCTAAGACAAACAGAGGATCCATGCATTTGGCACCAAATCCATCCAACATCCTAACATCCAATCCAAATCGCCGCATAATTCCTTATCTAGAAAACAAACAAGGCAAGATTCATAAACATGAAATGATAATAGGGCATTTGTTTCTCATTCATTTTCCCTTTTTAACCTTCATCTATTTCTGAAACATGGCATCGCAAATGTTTAATGAAGAAAAGGCGACTCCATAGGATTGCCGATCTTTAACCTTCAATGACCTAAATAAATTTGGATCATTCGAAACTACTCTTTTTTAAGACCAAGCACTGTCAATGAAACCAACATAAAAGAACACAAGTGAATATCATCATATTAGCTTCATATTACCCTTCAAAAGGAGGTGAATCATCATTTGTTTCATCAGGTTTGTTGGACCTCAGGCAAACCAAACACTTCAAGAACAATCAATCACACAATATACATGCCCACTTTTATCTTGTATGAATTCTTCCAATCTCCAAAGACAAAAAACAATACAGGCATCACATACCCAACATACTTGTACTAAAACAGAAGAGAGCCATGCATAAAAACTTAGGTTATTTCTGTTCATTACGCAAAGGCTACAAAAAGTTCCTGACTTAAGTGCAGAAGGTCTAATGCAGCACACAGAAAATCTATAGCAACAGAGCTACCAAAGAGAATTTCACTGTAAGAAACAGACAAGAACATGTTTCAAAAAATAAAAACACATCTAAATATAGGATAACAACACTTAAATATTTGAAAACACATCGAAGATAGGCATGAGTATTGGAAAAATTAACAACAACACTATATGTAGCCAATGCAAGTCACCTCCTATGAGATATTGGAAATTACAACTCAAAATCAAAGATTTCTACCAAGATCATGCAGAAGATTCATCCACATAAAATTAATACAGGTTTTTTTTTTTTTTTTGGAAAGAGTGAGTTTGCATGAAGGCCCTGTGGTATGCCCCGGTGGAGACTTTAACCCATGACTTTCAACAACCACCACCCCAAGAGACCACAGAGAGCTCAAGTTCAAATTACAAGCATATTGTTGTCTTTAGATACCATAAAATTTGCCCTCATTACAAATGCCACAATGCCTTTGGAATAAACATCTCCTTCAATTTACCCAATACATCAGTTTGCATCTCGCCCCTGTGGAGACTTGAACCCATGACTTCCAACCACAACCACCCAATGAGACAACAGACACAGCTCAAGATCAAATTACAAGCATACTTCAATATTTAGATGCCATAAAATCTGCCATCATTACAAAGGCCACAATGCCTTTGGAATAAAACCCCTTCAACTTACCCAATTCATCAGTTTGCATCCCTTCTTTCACAAAGCTTTTTTTAAAAGATTGAAATAGAAAGACAACCCAAACAATTCACACAAACAAAAAAGAAAAAAGCAAGCTTTCATAAATTCTTTTAAGTTGGATGTTTCTTATTGTTTATCATAATTTATTTTCTTCTCCTCATTTCTTCCATTCATTTCAATTGAATAGAGTGGATATTTCTAAATGAAGGTCTATGCTGAGGCGACCAAAGAGGGCTCCATGGGGAACAACAATCACATAGCCCACAATTGCAAACTTTTCATAACTGACAATTTGGCTAACATGATGTTTTATGATCCTTGGGCAGGTAACTGACACATTTTCTGAAAAAGAAACACAAGATTCATTTTAATATTGATTTGATAAATGTATGTCAGAACCCCTGAGTCAAAATTTTATTAGATGAGAAAATCAGAAAGCACTGAGCAAAGATGATTAAAATTAGTCACAGTGATTTAAGCTTACCAGAGGTTAACCACACAATAATTTCTTTTGTTTTTTAAACATAGAGGCAACTATTACAATTGTGCACCATCTATGTCAGGTAGTAATCTTTGCTTTGTGCAAAGAAGATTAAGATGAAAGCACAGTGAGAGTAATTTGTGCCTTTCATGTTCCCTTATTCTAGGAAGCAAACAAAATTTATCATTTCCAGAAACATTCTGCCTCATACGGATTCTCTGCTTCCACTCATGACCACAACCTTTAGTTAGAACTATGATCTGCATCTTGAGCTCCTCCCCTAAAACTGATCTGAAACTAATACTCAACTACTTACAATAGATAATCACTTGCATACTTTCAGGAACATTGACATTGAAATCCATGAGCAAATTAACAACATTCCATCATATATATCATTTACACACAAATTCTGCAGGGGAAAACCAGAAAAAAAGGCAATAGAAAGAAACCACAGAATGATAGAGGAACACAAGATGAAAAATAGCAAACCTTGACACACGAGGCCTTGACCCAGAGCGCGAACGAGAAGAAACAGATCTAGACCGTGACCTGGACACCACTCGCTTTGCAGGCTTAACCTTTGGAGATTTACTGAAAAAAAAAATCAACTCAGTACAAATGCATTCAAACTCCATTTAAACTGAAAAAGAAAATAAAAACTCAAACCTCCTGCTCCTGCTCTGACTATAGCTGCGACTACGGCTAGGGCTCTTGCTTTTAGAATAGGACCTGCTACGGCTACGGCTCCTAGATAGGCTGGGGCTACGACTTGCCTTTGCGTCGTACTCTTTCACACGGATGTATGCGCGAGTAAATGCATTCCGAAATTCAGAATCATCAAGTCTTTTTATCTAGCAAAAACATATAAAAGAAAAAAAGAGATTAGTGCAAAGACAAAGAAATATAGATACATCTATTGAAAGAAATGGCATGCAGGAAAATCCAAACATAAATAAAACCTACAGCATATTTCATGTCATCATAGTTTGTGTAGTCCACAATTCCCGTGGTGCCTGCAGAGAAGAACACAAGGAACAAGAATAAGAACAATACAAAATAAAAAAATAAATCTAAACAAAAAATAAAAAACTAAAGTCTAAGAATGACGGAAAATAAAAATAAAAATTAATGTGAAGTGATACAAAGTAAAAAAATAAAAAGAACAACAAAACCAGATAAAAAAAACAACAATTGCAATTCTTATTTGCCTCTTCAGGTGATCAAAAAATACAAACAAAATTCATGAAGGATCAAGAAAACAACATCAGCACCACATATTTAGTCCAGATACTGGAAACTGAACCACACCAACATCAACCAAAGTCATGTTATTGCTAGATTTAGCTGCACAAAACCCCACAAAAATTTAACTAGGAGTACAGCAAACAAGCAGCTAAATGCAACTCACCACCATTCTCACGAAAAACTTGAGAGAAGCAGACGTCCCCTGCCCTACGCATGTGATCCTAGAAGCAGTGATTGAAAGACTAATGAGATCTAACAAAAAGAAAAATAACAAATTTTTTTAATGGAAATGAAAAATAACTTTAATGCAAACGATACCTTTAAGTCTTGCCAGGAAGCAGAAGAAGGCAAGCCAGTGACCAACACTGCATCATACAGAGATCCAACAATCACTTTGATGATAAAACAAGAGAGACACAAGTGAAGTAAGCATTTAAAAAGCAGACATTTCACAAATTTGCATACCGCGATATTCAGAACGCCTAGATACGCCACCACGACCACCTCCACTACCACTATAACTGCTGTGACGATCATAAGAAGAAGAGCCCCGCCCACCGTGAGCAAGTTCTACCTGCTCAGATACACCAAAAACAAAAAAAATTGTAAAATGGGTTCTTCAAGATACACCAAAAAAAAGGGCAATCACCAATATATTATGCAAGAAACTAAAAGAAAACCCACCCGCAGCCTATGCCCATCAAAATTATAGCCATCACGACCACGAATCGCATCCTCAGCATCACGAGCTTCTTCAAACTGAAATAAAATGCATGAATAATGGTAACATATAGACAACCAAGAAGGCCTACCATGTAACTTTTGACACAAAAATGCGTCCCTACCTCGATAAAAGCATAACCAGGGGGCCTAGGAGGAATCTTCAAATCAATGTCAACTATCCGCCCATACTGCATGAGGAGCAACGACATCAGGAAATTTAAACACATAACAATTTATCACTATAAACTCCATGTTGTCAGTTTGAAAATGATTTATTTTCATGTGAGTACTATAAAACTTAAGCTGCACATGACACGAAGAAATCTGTAGAAATACTTCCAATCGGATAACAGTGACAACCAGAAAAGCATGACACATAAATATGGCAATAAAATTCACCTAGCAAAGCATGACACTTAAATAATTCATTACTCTTTTTTACAAGCACATTTTTCCAATTAACTATGAGACATTTTAATGATTCGGGACATGTACAAATATCTCATCCTTCAGCATACTCAAAGAAATTAGCTACAGTACCCAATGCATATTATATGTGAACATCCGGATTTTGAAGACCCACTCAGATGGAATTGAAAGATCCACTAATGCTCCATTGAAACTGATTTTTTTTCATAATGATCAGCGCATAAGACAAGTTCTTCATTTCATCCTTTGAGGAATGAGTATGGTTCCAAGAGAACTTAATTGGAACCTCCTCCACTATCACCAAGACTTCACCTATAAATTTCATGGTATTTGAAAACATTGAACTCAAATAATTCTGGAAAGCTAATTAAATTCTGGTTAGTCTATAAACATGCAAAATTCTAAAAATCATTTTGTTTAAGAGATTTTTGTATCAGCCACATGGATTTACTACACATATATAACGGGAAAATTTTAAGTGCCTAGATGTTTGTTTGATAAGCCGGTTTTTACTGCCGCCGTTAATTGTGAACAGAACAACAATCACGTGTAATGGCTGCAAAACACTGATATATTGCAACATAAGCTTAATGGAATTCTTTTTCGTATCATAACAGACCTTGTAGAACAAGTCCTCCACCTCTCTCTCACGAATATCACCTGGCAGATTACCAACATACAGTGTTCGACTAGCACGGCTCATGGTTCCTACAACAGGGGTAATGAAAAAGTTATTAACATAAAAAGATGCAGTAAAATTAATGCAACACTGGCATATATCAAAAATCATTTCAGGAAGCGTAAAGATACAGAGGAATGCATTGATGAAGCAGAGGTGAGGCAGCAAAAAAACGAATAGTTATGGCCTTGGGCCCTCGACAGAAACCAGGATAAACAAACAAAAAACGAACATCTATGTTTTTTATTCCTGGAGAGTCGACTAACACAATCGCCAAGACGAGATGTTTTCAACGCAACGACGATGGGATGCACAAGGAAGCAGATTCACCCAAACGACTGAAAAACACACGGAACAGTTAATAAAAACAAAAGACATATAAAGGTTATCCGAATTAATGAGGAAAATCGTAACAGTACACCAATAGTCGCATATAAACAAGTCAAGAAAATCGATAATAACAACACCTACGGAAAGACACGAACAAAAAAAGATAAATGACAGCTCGCGAGATTGAAGGACGATGGAAAATTCATACAACGGTGTCGATTTCGGCAGCCGATAAAGCAGATAAAGTTAATCGATTACCTCAATCGGAGCTGCTGCTACAAGCGATAAGGAACGGCTTGGCTGAAAGAAATTTCTGGAGGCCGAGGGTTTGGCTTAGCGGGAGGGGAAGGGGCACATAAATAGGAGAAGGCCAGTGGCTTGACAGTAAATAAGGACGATGGGTCGCGGATCCGCGGACCACGGCCCATGAGCTTGTTGGTTCACCTACTCACGGCTCGTAACCACCGGGTCTGTCAGCCGTGGCCGTGGGCCGTTGCCGCAGGGAACCGAACCGGTCGAATTTGGTCGTTACCGACCCGATAACCGTCCGATGGCTCCCCTTCAGTTTTTTTTTTTATTATTTGGAACTTTCAAACAGTACTTGCATGGTTGGACCAAAGCGGACGGAGAAATCCTTAGTAAGCTAAAAACGTTAATTTTAAATTATTCTTCGTATTGTCTTTTTGTGTATTATTATAAATTAAAATTTAACTCCCGTAGCTAGGGGGAACTTGGGATAAAGGAGTTGTAGTGGGGAGGTCTTTGGTTCGGATACTTATATCTCATTATTAATTATTTTAAAAAAAAAAAAACTCCCAGGGTGTGGAATTGAGGATTCGATCTTGATTGATAAGGGTGTCAATCCCGATTACCCGAATAGTAATCGGATGGATAAGAAACAAAATTATGTATTTCGATTACTCGATTACCTGATTAAAAAATTACCCAATTCCCACCTCTTAATCGAAACGGAGGGTATTCTTACCCGATTACCCCATTATTTGGATGGTAATTTAGTAATTTTTTAAAACTTTATTCACTTATTTCTATCGTATATACCATGTGTGTACATTTGTTTTAGTTGTTTTTATATAAACTTAAAAATTTAGATGTAATTTTTATATGATTTTAATTTTATTTTATTTTTTTAAATTTTATAAGGGTTAGATAATTAAATTTATTAAAATATTATTATCCATTTATTTACCGCACAGGTAATCGGGTAAGACATGGGTAATCGGGTAAGACATTTGGGTGACGGAATGACTCATTTTTATTCTGGCGAAACTGGTAACGTAATAAGGGTAGGGTAATCAAAATGGGTAATAGAATAACCGTTACCCGTTTCGATTATTATCCGTTTACACCGCTACTTGGTTCGGTAAAACATTGGTGGAGCTCAACTCAAAATCAGCTGATTAAAAATATGATATATAAAATATTTAAGAATTATATTAAAAAATCATTTATTATACATTAATTCTCTTTTTTCCACTAAAAAATTGTGAAATTTACTCTATCTATGCTCGAGCTCAACTCAAGTACTACTCAATATTTGTTTAAGATCAAGCTTGAATTCATGTGTAAAATTAAAGTCAAACATAGTTTTGAAGAAAATCTATCGAGCCAAGCTTAAACGTATAAGGGTTAAGCCTTACGAATTACTATGGCTAAATACTTGTTTTAACTTCGAAAGCATTTGAAAAAACACCTTTTTTATTATGAGTTAAAAATAAAAAAATATATATGGCCTAGAAAATATATATTATTTTTTAATGAATTATTTAAAATGATATCAGATCAATGGGTATATTCAGTGTTTTTAAAACCGAAACAAATAGTTTGACCCGATTGAACTAAAATTGGAGGCCAATTTAATTCTTGTTGACTCGGCCCAATTCAATGTAACTAGCATTATTTTTGTTATTTATTTTATAAAAATATTAACTAAATGTAAAATATAAAATATAATATTCAATGGTTGAACCTAGGGTGGCAATGAGCCCAGCGAACCTATGATAGCTCGATCTTGGCTCAGCCCATTAATACCAAGCTCGGGGGTGTAAACGGGTAATAATCAAACCGGGTAATGGTTATTCCGTTACCCGTTTCGATACCCTACCCATATTCCGTCACCCGTTTAGCCTGAATAAAACTTAGTTATTCCGTTACCCGAATTTCTTACCCGATTAATAATAATATTTTAATAAATATTAAAAAATATAAACAAAAATTTAAATTATATAAAAATTACATCCAAATTTTAAAATTTATTTAAAAATAACTCAAATAAATTTACAATACACATATTAGGGTATTATTATAGAAATAAGGGTATAACATTTTAAAAAATTACTAAATTTCCATCCGGATAATCGGGTATGGAATACCCATTGTCCATATCCGTTTCGATTAAGAGGCGGGTAATCGAGTAATTTTTTAATCGGGTAATCGGGTAATCGAAATAGATAATTTTATTCCTTATTTCGGGTAATCGGGAAATCGGGTAAAATTGACACCCTTAGGGTTGAGCCTATGGCTGGGCTCAAGTTCAAGCTCGAGCAACTCAAACAAGCTTGAGCTTGATTCGAGTGGGTCAATCCCCTAATCGAGCTTGAGCTCGAGCTTTTGTCCATGCCCAAGTTGAACTATGTGCCATAAAAGTTTAACGCAAGCTCCAAACCATAAAAGCCCAACACGAGCTCCAAACCGTAAAAGCCCAGCGCGAGCTCCAGACAATAAAAACCCAGCACGAGATCCAGACCATAAAAGCTCAGCGCGAGCTCCAAACCATAAAAGCCTAGCGCGAACTCATGCTCGTGCAACGGGTCTGCCAATTTGGGTTATTTCATTATTCTAGTTAAATTTATTTAGAACAATTGATACAAGTTAGTGATTATAAGCTGATTATGTACCTGCTAAAACAAAAATTCGTATAACTTCATAATTTTTTAGTTAATTATTAATTTTGGTTAATAGAATCATTGATAAAAATTTTAAAAAACAATTCTAAGTACAATTGCTAAAAGAACTTGAGGCTCCCACTTATTAAAAAAACTAAAATATTACACTCAATTAAAAAATATATAACTCAAAATACAAACGAGTTGGATCATTGAGATTCCGGTCGAACAACCTAAAGCTCATTTAACTAAACGAGCCTTACTTAAAAGGCTCAAGTTTGATTTGAGCTTGAAATAATTTGAGCTGAATCTAGTTTTTAAAACATTAGGTATATTAGATTTATAAAGAAAAAATAAAGAGAATGTTTATGATATTTTCCCAAATAATAAATGGTAAATAGTTAAGACTAGGGGTGTAATTGGATAATAATCGAAACGGTAATGGGTATTCATTAACCCGTTTCAATTACCCTGTCCATTACCCGTTTTTGTTTTACCCGTTTTCCGTTTCACTCGAATTAAGAATTGTTATTCGAAATCTACATTTTTTATTCGATTACCCGCGGGTAAATGGGTAATTAGGTAGATATATGGATAAATACTGTTTATATTAATTTTATCATATAAACCTTAAAAATTATTTAAAATTTTTTAAAACATTATCCATATCCATTTCAATTAAAAGACGAGTAATCGGGTAATTTAAAAATCAGGTAATCAAGTAACCAAAATAAAAATAAATCACTCCTTATCCATCTAATTAGGATTTGGAAATTAGGATCGGGAAGAACGCATAATAGGGTAATTTACATGAAAATCTATTATAATTTTTAAATATAAAAAAGACATTAATAATAACATTGGTATCGTTACTAAGAAGCACAATATCATATAAAAATCTATTATATTTAAATGATATTTATATTCACTTACAGGGCTGTAAACTTTACCTAATTATCTGGTCCATTGATTATTAAACGAAAAGAAATGGGAGAAAAAAAAAAGTTACCTAATTCAAAGGCTTTTTTTTATTTTGAAATTCCATAATTTATTTCTTATTGTTACTTTTATCACCCAATTAACCGTTATACCATCACATGCACAAACATAATAAACAGAATAATTTATTGTTATATCGTCTTACATTGAAATTTGTAATCAGCTAGAGTGTATACAGTATACATTCGTGTAGGTTTTAACGTGGGGCCCAGCAGAGGGCCCCGCTTAACACGGGCCACTCGTGCCAGGCTACAAAAGCAAGTTTAAAACTTTAAACCAGCATCATTCGACGAGTTAATTCGGGAGTTTCAAATAAAGACGCGCCAAAGTTTCTAATGGCGGGAAAACGGGCGCCGGTATCTCTAGTTCTCTGCAAATTCCACGGTGCCTTTTTGTTTTTCTGTTATGCCCTTACATTTGAGTAAAATAACGTGTTATGTCAGGGGGTTGATTTGTTCTTTTTGAAAAGTGTAAGGGTATATAAGTTACACTGAGCGGAAAACTTCGTCAAGCCGAAGCAGCCTAGTGCTATAATTCCCATTTTCTTCCTCGCTTCTCTGCGGAAACGTGCTCTATACAGTACTCACCTCGACGGAGTATCGGTGCCGGCCGCCGGAGTTTCTCTTGTTCAGCCTTAAACGCGACAAGGTACTTTTAATCCGGTTTCCTTATTCTCTGGCATCTTCGCTGTTTCGAAGTATTTTGAATGAAAAGGGAAACGGGCCATTCGTTGCAGTGTAAATGTGTTTCTTGGAGAGGTTATTCGAATAAGGAGGACGGATGGATTATCTATTATTTTTATGTCTTTAATCATTTGTAAGTTTTGTGTGTTTTCTGGTTTTAATGCTAAGGCTGTGTTCACGGCAGTGGAAAAGCCCGGGGAACAGAATAAAAAGAGTTGTCTCCATTTGATCCAGTCTTTTTAGTATTGTGTAGGTTTTTTAGGGCATGGTCTATTTTATATCTTATGTATTCTTGCATATTGTCGTGCAGAAAGTTAAGGTGTAGGAAAATGTGTTTGCTCAAGCTCTTAAAAATTATTAGAAAAGTAAACTGAGAAAGCACTTTGGTGATAAAACAGGAGATCAATTTTCTGTTACTGAACATTTTCGCAGAGTAAATGACTGCAGAGGAAATTGTCTTTTCGTTATTTTATCTTTTTATGACACAATCAGTTCCACGTTTCTGGCTTGACAGTCCATTCGAAGTTTTACACTGCGATCGACGGCTCCTTTTAACCATTTTTCTTGTGCGTTCTTTCTGTTCACATTTATTTCTACGAGTTTGGGCTGTCTGTATCATGTTGTGTTAGTTGATTTTCTTCAATTATTTAGTTTCAAGGTTATATGATTTCTGGAGACTGATTTGCATTATTGAACATTTGAAGTAACAAACATTCAAAATATTTCTCAAAAGGGAAAAATGTGCCCGCTACATGATGTTAAATTCCGCGAGATTTTAACCACCCTATGCATAGGGCGATTAAAACAATTATGTGCTGGTGTATTTTTCGTTGTCAATTAGACGATACAAAGAAATGGAGTTTCTAAATATATACTTGTGGAACTTAGAAGTCCAATTTATATCCACCTGTTTCGAAGGGCTAGAATCTCTTGTTGGTCATTAGCTTTTGCAAAAGGCATCCACCCATAGTATCACTGAGGTGTTGTATGCTGTCTTTGTTTATGAAATGAAAGCAAAGAAAAGGACATTAGTATGTTTTCTGTCGACATTTGATTGCCAAAAGAGGTCCATACATCTGCATAAGCAGAATCTTTATCTTCCATCTGAGCTTCTGTGTCGGTGATCCTATTCCAATGGGCTGCTTTTAAAGTTTATTTGTGTTTCTTTGATGCGAATGGATAAGTGAAGGCAAAAGAGAATTAGGAAAGACTTGTCTGACAGAACCAGCTCGCTCTTATGACTCATCCTCTGTTTTATATATTATGCCATACAAGTCACTGACTTTTGCAATCACCGGAGACATCCGTGTGTTTAAGCTTTTCATTCACAACTTTTAACGCAACAAGCCAGTTGCTCATTCTCATAACAATTTTAGCATTATTTTGTTTATTTTCTGCTTGTTTTCAGTATTGAACTACACGATAAAGAATTGGGTGCCATGTCGTAGATGATTCCTCATGAATATAATTTTTTCTTGAATTTCCTTTTGCCTAGTCACTAATTCCAAGGTTGAAGTGAAAATGGCTGTTGAGAATGACAAGATGAGCCTAGAAGTGCAAGAACCTGCACTCAAAGTTCAGAAGCTCTGCCAAAATGGAGTCTCGCTGGAGACTCTAGATCCTGTTCTCAAGGTGAAAAGGCTTTCTGCGAATGCCATCTTGCCATCTAGAGCTTCCCTTCTTTCTGCTGGATATGACCTTTCCAGGTGTCACTTTTTACTTTTTTCTGATTTAACATGTTAATATGTTATGTTTCCGAATCTGATACACCACTTAGACCCGAGTCACTTAGTCTGATTTATTTCCTTTCTGTTAACTATAAATTTTTTATCCAGTGCAAAAGAGATGAAGGTTCCTGCTAGAGGAAAGGCCCTTGTTCCTACAGACTTGAGCATTGCCATACCCGAAGGAACTTATGCCCGAGTAGGTTAGTTTCACCTGCAGTCTTTTTCTTACGGTCTTTACTAATATAAGCTACATCATTGCCTTCTATACTGGATTTTCAGACACATTTTTATTTCTTAGTCAGGCTTTTTATATGTTTGCACTTAAATTTTATCAAATGGTGACATTTAGTTTATGTTTCTGGCGATCTGGGAATATAACTTGCAGCTCCACGATCGGGTCTGGCATGGAAGCACTCCATTGATGTAGGTGCAGGTGTAATTGATGCCGATTACAGAGGATCAGTTGGTGTCATTTTGTTTAACCATTCTGATGTCGATTTTGAAGTGAAACACGGTGACCGAATTGCTCAGCTCATCATAGAGAGGATAATGACGCCCCAAGTTTCAGAGGTTGAGGATCTGGACTCTACTGCTAGAGGCACTGGAGGGTTTGGATCCACAGGTGTCTGACCAAACCAGACCCATTTCTCACATTACCATGTATCCACTGATTGCTTTTGTGCAAAAGCTGTACGCTGGCATATTTTGTAGACAGTTCAATTTTAGAGTAGTTTCCTTCACACAAACTGTTCATTGAATGGCTAATACTCGTCACTTCTGCTAATGCTGATTTAGACTGGAAAGTGAAGCTCTTTGATAAACCACTCTTTGAGGTAACTCTTTGAAAGAGTTCTTTTTGGAAAAAGCTTCATTTTGGAGTTCTTTTAAACGACTAAAATCTCTCGTTTCAAAGAGAGATTAATCTAAGGAGGTTAAAAGAGTATGTCAAATACTGTCCTAAATTACAAGCTATGTAAAAGAGACTAGTCTTGACTCTTGACTGTGACTCGCCCAGAATCTTAAAAACTGGACTGACTCGGCTGAGTTATCTCCTGGCCAGGGTTGGCGTTCCATTGGCACATTTCACCTTTCAAAAGTATAATTAGTTAAAATAATAATTAATCATGGAAAATTCTTTCGAATACATAAAAATATGAAAGCTATGAAGTAAACTATTATTTAAAAATGAAGTAAGCTATTAAGTACAGAAATGAAGTAAACTATTATTTAAAAATCTGGTTCTGCCGAATCTGCTCTGTCGGATATAATCGCTTGCGCGGGATGGCCGAATTTCAAACCGAAGAAAGGGCGAACCAGACATCGGTCTTGGCGGGCTTCTGCTCTCACCGTCGGAGCCATGGGAGACTCTCTCCTCAGGATAGTGGACGAACTCGAGTCCCTTCACAATTCAAATGACCAATCCTCAGTTTCACCGTCAACGCTTCAGCAGATTCGAAGCCTTTTCGAAGATGAAGAGGAATGCGAACGCCTCTTCTCCGAGAACCTTCCGCACTCCTCCATCGTCCAGTCGCTCACTGTCTGCATGGACTCCCTTAATCCCAGCGTTTCCCTTTCGGCCTGCGATGTTTATCTCTCTATTCTTGTATGTCCGTCCTCCCCGCTGTACTCTTTCTTTACGCCTCTCAGCTTTCTCTCCCTTCTCCAATCCATGAAGCGATGCTTCAAGCATCACCGGCCGGGCGCGGCGCCAAGCTCCAATTTCGAAGTTTCGTCGAAAAAGAACAATAGGAAGCGGAAAGGGAGGGTTCGGGATAAGGAGGCGGGCAGCTTGGATGGAGATAGTGGTACGCCTCGGATCAATGTCAGTCTTCTATTTAAGATTCTTGGAAAATTGGATGCGCTCCTTGGTCGAATTCATTTGGGTAGGTTCCCTGAGAGCTTGAAATCCTTGATCGAAACCACTGCAGAAATTCTGGTTATGGGTATTGAGTTAAGTGAAACTGCTGCACATTCTCACAAGTTCACCGATTTGTGTTTCGGTTTAATGCAAAGCGTCTTAAACCCTGATCATGGAGACCAGTCTGTGTCTGCCATGGAAGTCCTGAAATCGCTTTCTCCAGCAATCATTTTACTAAGATCGCAAGTTCGAACCTTGGCACTACGATTTGTGACGGACCGGGTAATGACCATGGCGAAAGAATCTCCTGCGATCAAGAAAGTCACAGTATATTTTCCACGATTTTTGATTGGTAAGGCCCCAGAGAAGTCCGAATCAAGAGTTTTCGCCGTTGAGTCAATCATGGAAATTGTTAAGTCAATGGAGTTCGAAGACCAGGTTGGATTTGCCGATTATGTCGTCAAGATGACTGAAGGAAAGGCTCAACTGAGAATTATTGCTGTGGATTTGATCCCGATGCTCATAATGTCTTTGCCAGATCCTTCAGACCAGGAAAGTAGCTCGTGGGATCTAAAATGTTTGGAAGCACTGACAAGTCGCTGCTCGGATGCTAGTGCCGGAATACGGGCTCGGGCTCTCTCAAATATGGCTAACGTGCTAGCATTTCTGTCTGATAACCAGGGTAAGCTGGTTTTGTTGCGTAACACTTTGGGTTCTGAAAAGGTTAAGTTGAATGATCTGTTGAGGAGGAGATGCAAAGACAGCAAGGCAGCAGTGAGGAGGGCTACACTTCATGTGATTATGAAATATACTGCTCTAATGTCCGGCGGGGTTGATGAAGTCATGCTTAAGTTGATTGGGGTTGCCTGTTCAGACCCGCTTGTCAGTATAAGAAAAGCTGCTGTTTCTGCTCTTTCAGAGGTATTTGCTCTTGTTTGTTTGTGTTCACAAAGATCATGTTCCCTTTATCATCTGATTGTTCTGGTTCTCTTATATACACTTTTAACCTGAAAGTTACATGGGTTCTCACATTACAGATCGTTCTCGGTCATCTACTTGTCTAATTTGCCTAGTTTTCTTTATCATGTATTTGTTTGGATAATTAGTATTTGTACAGTTTTCTGTAGTTCATGTGAATACGAGGTGTGCAAGTAACTGCATACTTCTTAAATTGCTTTGTCTTTGCAATGTGGCCTTTGATGATGTACCTTCGTTTATATTGTCGCCTTGATTGTTATCCTTTTCCTTCTCCCTTGTGTCTTAACTTTTTTTAACAGTAGATAATATGTGACTGTAAATGATTTATATTTTAGTTTCTATCTTTCGCAATGGAACTCATTGCCCTTTATTCCACCTAATATTCTTGTTTCATTGAGCTCTATATATTTGATGCAGATTTTTAGGAAATTTTCTGACAGCAGAGTGGTCAATGAATGGCTACAAGCAGTTCCCCGCTTGATTACAGACAGTGAGTCAAGTATCCAAGAGGAATGCTGCAGTGTGTTTCAGGAGTTGGTACTAGAACGTGTTTCTAGAATTGGATGTGCAGCTCCCATCACTAAGACTGGTATCACTTCCATCACAGACCCTCAAGGTTTAGAAAGTGAGTTGGAATCTATCTATCCAGGAGTTCTAACCATATTAAAGGGCATCTGTGATGGAGAAGTGGCACCTTATGTGAAGAAGATATGTATTAGTCTTGGCAAGAAAAACCAGCTAAAACCAGGTATTGCCATTGCCCTACAAAATATTATAAGGACATCTGAATCTCTATGGGTAAGCTACTCAAGGCCCATAGAGAAGTGGACAGCCCCACCTGGTGCATGGTTTCTTCTCTCTGAGGTTTCATCTTTCTTGCCAAAGTTGGTGGGATGGAAATTTCTTCAGCATCATTGGAAGTTGCTGGATAAGGTGATGCCAGTACCAGGCTCACCTGCCCAAGAGGAGGTGGTTATTGAGGAAGGAAGTATTGAATCAAATTCTGTTGAGTGGGCTGCAGATCGAGTTTTTCTGTTGCAAACTATTTCAAATGTCTCATTGGAGCTGCCACCAGAACCAGCTGCAGATTTGGCTCAAAACTTACTTCAACGAGTTGAGGATTTTAATATGCACTCCACTGAGGTAGTGCTTCAACAAATAGACTTCATTTGGCTATTACCTTATCTCATTTTTAATGATTCATCCTGTTATTATATTCAGAGGTAATCATTAAATGACCCGACAATTGATTGCATTTTGCTTTTTGGTCACATTGGAGGGTTTCTAGTGTGGGATCTTGGTTTCAAGCATTTATTGGAAGGGTATCACATTCGTATGTAATCAACATTCAAAAAAATTAGCCTGATAATTTTGCACATACTGAAGGGGTTAAGAGACTTTATATGAGGAAGATAGTTCTTTGTCGTCTTGGATGATTGTAACCAACAGTATGATATATCTATTTGCACATGAGTTGAAAAATTGATAGTTTATGGTAATTCCTGAATGGAAACGTAGATGAGCTGGTTTTATTGCTCCCTGTATAGACTTTTGATTATTAGGGAATTGAACCGTTAAATGCCTCTGATTTTTTTTATTCTAAAATTTGATCTGGATATCTGTGACTGTGAGAGTTATGGAGAAGTTTTTTTGCCTGAATTTAAGTTAGCTTTTTTTTTTTTTTTTTTTTTTTTTTTTTTTTTGGACTTTTGTACTTATCTTTCTCTCATTACTTCTTCAAACTTACATGTTTGCAACCTGATCTATCCTTTGGTTTGACTAATAGATTATCTCTTTATCATTTATTGTCATGGTGGATAGGTTAATGCTCATGTAAAAGCCCTGAGAACTTTATGCAAGCAAAAAGCAGTAATTGCTGAGAAGGGTGACAGCCTTGTAACGAAATGTGTGGACCTTTTACTCTCTAAAGCTCTGGAAATTCTTAATAATTACATCTCAGAGATAACAGAATCTGGCAAAAACGGTTTCTTGACTCCACCTCCATGTGGGAGTAAGAAAGGGCAGAGAAGAGTAAGAGCGTCCAAGTCGTTGTCCAGAGCTGTTAATGCAGTTTTTACTATAGGGTCATTGGTTCTTGTCTGTCCTTCAGCAGATCTGAAAGGAATTATCCCCGTGTTGCATTCCATTATTACTTCTGGATGTTCTCAACCAACGACTAAAGAAATTGCCAGATTGGTAGTTTCTGCAAAGCACATTGCTCCTTCTTTGTATGTCCAATCCTGGCTAACCATGGGAAAGATTTGCCTGGCTGATGGGAAACTCGCCAAAAGCTATATCCCTCTATTTGTGCAGGTGAGCTTTTATCTTATAGTTGGTAAATCCTCATCATTCTTTCTTTATAGTAATGGAATGTAGGTGTTTCAGGAGCTTGAGAAGAGTCAATGTGCAGCATTACGCAATAACATTGTCGTTGCAATGACAGACTTTTGTGTCCGTTATACAGCTTTAATAGATTGGTGAGGACATTGGTGGTATGTAAGGCTTTTCATTTTGAGCAGCACTCCTAACTTTTTTCAGCTAAATGCTGCTCTATTAACAGTTATATACCCAAGATCACCATTTCTTTGAGGGATCCATGTGAGATCGTGAGAAGGCAGACATTTATCCTTCTTTCGAGATTATTGCAGGTTCGTCCTAATCATCATCTTAAGAATGTTTTGACTTGGCCAACATGTTATACTGAAATTTTAAGATTGGATCATACATTTCCCTGCTCAATGGGCAATGTTCATATCCAATGCCAAGTTGGTGATAAGGCTTTTTGCATCCTCTAGTGGCTAACATCATCATGATAAAAAAAAGTAATGGGCCACTTAAATCTATATTACTAATACTATAATCGATCTTTCTCTTATACAGAGAGATTATGTAAAGTGGAGAGGCATTTTGTTTCTCCGATTTCTAGTTTCTCTTGTGGATGAATCAGTGAAGATCAGACAGCTGGCAGATTTCCTTTTTGCGAACATCTTGAAAGGTTAGACTCCTTGTCTGCTTGACAAATCTGGTAAACTTGAATTAATCACTTGTTATTGTATTCGGCAGCTAAGGCACCACTTCTTGCATACAATAGTTTCATTGAAGCCATTTTCTTTCTGAATGATTGCCGTGCTCATTCCGGCCACAGTGAACCAAAGGGAGCACAAAATGGGCGGCGACTCTTCTCAATCAGGTTTGTCCTTAATGAAATAACACGGTTTCTTTGCCGATAAATAATATATTTAAATGAATGAAAATGTCACTACCTAATTCAGATTCATAGGAAGGGTTAATTTGATTTCATTTGAAGCTTTTTGCATTCATTACCCACCATATAGAGATTTCAGAGCTAGTTCCGTAAGTTAGAAATACTTTTCTGCTGAATATGTGTACATAGCCACTAATCAGAGTATCAAATTCCTGAGATGGGTTAAATTGCTTAATATTCCTGAGTTTGAAAAGAGTTATAAGTCAAAGGGGAATATTTCTGGGATTCTGTAGCATTCATTTCCCTATTTAACAGGGTAGCATTTAGTGAATAGATTGTATATATTGAGAAAAAGAATTTTATAGTAAATTACAGGAAATTACCTATAGGTGATGCCTTTTTACCATTTGATTCAGTTCGATAAAGTTTAAATCAATGTTAGCTATGCATTGCTTCTTTCATTGAAAAATCACCTAAAAAAGAATGTCTATTGGTTGCCTACAGGATAAGTTCTATCATTTACATTTACATCATGCAATTATTTTATTTTCTGGTTCAGAGGTAATGACGAGAAATCTCGAGCTGAAAGGATGCACATTTATGTCACTCTGCTCAAACAAATGGCTTCCGAACATCTGTTGGCCACTTCTGCAAAGCTCTGTGCTGAGATCTTGGCAGCTGTGTCAGATGGCTTACTTGATATTGGAGATGTTACAGTGCAGTCAGTGTTGCAGGTGAAATTCTTTCTTATTTGCACCTTGCTGGTCTAAGAATATCCATTACTAAAACTCAGTGGTATTATGGCTTTGCTGAGAGGTGGCTTGCAAGGTGAACTAAGCTGATCCAGTTTGTGTCTAGGATGCCCTGCAAATTCTCGCCTGCAAAGAGATGCGAATCCAATCAAACCGTGGGCCTGCAGCAGGTGATGCCGCAGAGATGGAAATAGAAACTGCTGATGGAAATGGAGCCACAGCAGCTGCCAAAGGGAAATTGGTGACACAAGCTGCCAAGAAGAATCTGATTCAAAATGCAATTCCAATTTTTATCGAGTTAAAGCGGCTGTTGGAGAGCAAAAACAGCCCGTTAACAGGCTGCTTAATGGAATGCCTTCGTGTGCTCCTCAAAGACTATAAAAATGAGATCGACGACATATTGGTTGCTGACCCACAACTCAGAAAAGAGATTCTATACGATATGCAGAAGTATGAAGCTGCAAAGACCAAGTCCATGGTTCAGCAGGCTGCAGCCAGTGCACGAAGACCAGCCGGCCAACTCACACCCACCCAAGGCAATGTTACTCAAGCAGCAGACCCTGGTAACAGTAGCAGAGGAAATGCTACTCAAGCTGCTGAGCCTGGTAAAAGTAACAGAGGAAAGCCCACAAATGCACAGAAACTGCGGACTGCTTCAAAAATAGCTTCTGCAGTGGCAGATGCGGCTGCAGAAGCCACAGCACGGTCCGTGCTGAAAGAAGTAAACAGAGGTGTTGTCACCACGCCACCCCTACATTCCATGAGTATCCCAAAACTCAAATCCACCAACAATAGGGTCAGCAAAGGGGCTCCCTATTCTGAAATATTGGAATCTCTTAGGAGAAGACAATCCTTTGACTCTGATGAGGAACAGTAGTGTATGTGCGAGATGTTGAAGATTAGGAGCCCATAACTATGATCATAGTCAAGTGTCATGGGAGATTACTAACCTCTGGAAGCTGTACATTCTTCACTTTTCTATCAATTGAATAGCTGCAGACACAGGAGCTTGACACATTGTTAGCAGACACAGGAACTTGATTTATCTTATTATTTTCTAAATACACCAAATTTGTACTAAACTAACGTATCAAGCAATCACACATCTCCTTAATCTTTGTAGCAAGACGTCCCTATTCAATTGGTTGCAATAATGTGATTTAAGCAAAAAATAAATAAAAAAATCTTGAATTATTTAAAATGAAATGGAACACGGGAGATTGGATCTCCATGGTGAGTTTGTAATTTTGTATTTACCGTTTAAAAATTATATAAATTAAAAAAAAAATTACAAAAAGTAAAAATTCTTGGGGAGCACGTGTTTAATAGGAACGGGAGCAGGTCATCTGAGCCCTAGATTGATTTGGTAACGAACGGCCAGGATCGTCGCAGATGGTCAGATCGCTGTAGCGATGGACGAATCTTCCGCCAACTAGTCCCTTGTAAAAAATAGTGACTGGCGGTGATACGCCGACGTTCTCTTAATGTCAGAAGCGTGTTCAGTGTAACCCAACCAAACCATGTGGGCGATCGGTCTAGTTAGAAAGGATGCTTTTTGAAGCGTCTGTGGACTTCTCACAGAGAAGACTGGCTACGAAATTGATGGCCTCGATTGTCTTTTTCTTCCCTTCGCTTTGGATGGGTCCTAAGGTTTGCTGAATGCGAATTCGGCAAACTTCGATATTTTTTCTGCTCGAGGGGTTTCCGTTCCGGTTCGGTAAGTCTGTATCTTCCGATCCCGGGATTTTGTTTCGGTTTTTTAATCTTCTGTGAATTTGTTTTCCCGTCGTTTATATTTGATCTTTAAGGCATTTGTTCGGTGATTGAAGCTCTTGAAGTAGGGTTTCTTGTTAGTTTAAGCGTTGATGGATTTGTTGATGTGAATCGGGTGAGATCCAAGTTCTTCACTTGTTCAGGGTTTTGAGGCCTTTTTTTTGGATAATTGGAAGTAGCGCTGTTCGATCGTCTTCGTCGCTCTGTCTTGGAGGTATAGCAATTTCATCGACACCGAAGTTATTCTGTTTTGTGATCTGATAGGAGTAGTTGGTGGAGCGTTTTGGTAGGTTTCTGTAATCGAAGGGTTTTGCTGTTGAGATCTGAACTTACTGTTTCGAGGGACTTTATTTAATACTGTATCATTGGGATTTCAAGACTTCAATAGTTGGGTGCATGTACCTGTAGCTAAGGAGTTTGTTGTGATTTCTTGAATTTTGGGTACCTTTACTTTCCGGGATCCGAATGAGTTTTCGTACGTGGCAATCTAGTCTATCTTGAATTACTTCTTTGAATTTTTACCAGTAGAGAGTTTGTGGATTAATCATGGATGGGAACAAGGATGAGGCGTTGAGATGTGTCAAGATTGCTGGAGCGGCTCTTGCTTCTGGGGACAAGCAACGTGCTCTAAAATTCATCAAAATTGCACAAAGGTTGGATTCTAGTCTCCCCGTCCATGAAATACTAGCGGCTTGCCAGAACCAAGAGTCATCTCCCTCTTCATCAGCCATCGATGAGAAAAGTTCAGAGCAGAACGTTAAAGAGTCAATGCCCATGCCCGGGAACGTCCCTGAACCCCCAAATGGGGCGCAAAATTATTCTGAAGAGCATATTAATGTTGTTAGGGATATTAAAAGGCAGAAGGATTACTATGCCATTCTCGGAGTGGAGAAGAGCTGTTCGGTTGAGGAGATCAGAAAGGCCTACCGTAAGTTATCTCTGAAGGTTCACCCTGATAAGAATAAGGCACCTGGTTCAGAAGAGGCTTTTAAGATGGTTTCAAAGGCCTTTAAGTGTTTGAGTGAAGAAAGTTCTAGAAGACAGTATGATCAAACTGGGTTGGTTGAGGAGTTTGAATATAACCAGCAACATAACTTCAGGAGGAGGAGAAGACCTCAAAATGACTTTTTTGATGAAAATTTTGATCCAGATGAGATTTTCCGTTCATTTTTCTTTGGTGGTTCTCAGCAGGATGTATTCCGGAGAGCCCATGTGTACAGGACAAGAGGGATGGGAACTCAGCCTCGGGAAAATGTCCAAGGAGGTTTCAATGTGTTGGCTTTGTTTCAGCTGTTGCCTATCTTGATCATCTTTCTACTCGCATACTTACCTTTCTCTGAGCCTGACTATTCACTGCAGAAAACTTACTCTCATCAGATTCCAAAGGTCACTGAGAAGTTTGGTGTGGAATATTATGTGAAGTCAACAGATTTTGATGAGCAATTTCCACATGGTAGCCCGTCTAGGGTAAACCTAGAGCTCAATGTAATTAGGGATTATAAGAGCATACTTGGTCGTTATTGTCATATGGAATTGCAACGGCGGCAATGGGCAAGAAACTATCCAACACCTCACTGTGATAAACTACAGAATCTTGCAGCAGCATGAAAATGAAATGAGGTGGGCACCTTCTAGTTACAAGATAATTGAATTAGATTCTACCATTAGCTTCTGGTTTTGATTGTTCCATCTTAGAATTATGTAAATTTTACACAGCTGATTAGTTATGCAATTTTGTAACTCCTTATTCCTATATGTTCGAAGGAAGAAGCATTTCCTTGTCACTTATTTTCTTTTCAGCTAAAAGATATTGATTTCTTTGTCCCATTGAAAGAAGAATTGGTTTCAATGTTGTGCTCTCACTGGACTCCAGCCATGCTATATTTTATGCTGCATTTATCTGCTAGTAATTTTCTCTATTTTATTTGGTTGGATAACTACTGCATTGGTTAACAGAGAAGTATGCTTGCTTCCTTAATTTTTGTTGATGTTTGCGTGGCATCTTGATAGAGTTACTACCAGTTAGGTGAAGTTAAATGAAGTATGTACCACAGCCCAAAAGATGTCTAGAAGCAGAACTGTCCATATTGAGTTTGAGCCTATTTTTAACAGTGGGTGGTCATCTAGAAGAATGTTTATGTTAGTTTCACTGTTTTCCCTGGAGCGAAAGCAACATGGTCAATAATCGCAGTATGTGATCAATCTCACTCCAGGAACAATGTTAGATGGTTGTAATCTACAAACAGATTTTTGTATCCTCTCTTTCCACATGGAAGTCCTTGGTCCGAGAGTACTTATTCATGTGCACCTATTCTTTGTTTACGTTTGTTAAAATACCAAGTTTATTTGCAACATGAGCAGTTCAATTCTGAAACATAGCAACTTCAGCTTGGTAGGTTACTCGCTCATGCACATCATGCCATGGTTTTCCGACTCAGTGGGCCCACTCAGTTGTTCTGGGAATCTGCTGGGGTTGGACTTTGGAGAGTTGGACTCATCCCTCCTGTTGTCTGCCGAGTCCCTCCCAACTTGGCCCAAGCCTGGCCGAGTGTGGGGGTTGTTATGATGAAGTGAATCAGTTTCTCATTCTGGGTAGGAAAACCCTACCCATATCTACTGTGTCATTTGTGATGTTCATAATGCATATAATATCTAAACATGGACAAAAATTCCACCAAATCAGCTTCACTAAATCAGCTTTAGATTGGAATGCAGGGATCTAAACCTACCGTTCCTCACATGCATTGAAGTTTATGTTTTTTTACGAGTCCTCGTAGTTCCTGCTCGTCAATCAGTTTGCAGATTAGCCTTTAAGAGAGGTATCCAGGTGTTTCATAGAAACAGTAGGGCAGGAGCACAAGCTCTGAAGCCTCTGAATGACATCTCTAACATGTTTGTTTGTTCTATTCTTAGTCGTTTATTTTCATGGTTGTTTGGAAGGCCAAATCAAGCTGTCCTACTCAGACTTTTGGCTGCTTCTTGCACTTTTTCATTTCATGCTCGACCATGTCGCCTTCGTCAACAAAGTTCAAATTGGTTGGTCTTGACTTTGGGGGCCATTCAGCAAGGTTTGTGTGCCGTATACACGGGAAGGAAATCGTAGCTTTTAACTTCGATGAATGTCAAGCCCATAAGCCTCCTAATCACACTCTACGAGGATCAAGATGCTAAACCTGCGTAATCGGCGGTAAGTTCTCTTCACTTAGAAAAGTAAAATGCGAGGGGGACTGAACCAGGGAGCGTGAAAGCACGTGCAAGGCGGCCGCGCCCAATGCGAACGCGGTCGATTCATCATGATTCTACGACCAAAGGTGAAGGCGAGAAACGCGCTTCCCACATAGTACATTAAAAATATATAATTTTAATTATTTTTTAGAAAAAGTAAGTCTCATAGCTCGTACATCGGAAGCTTCCGTCGGACCACCGATTTGTTTTTCTTTTCTCCCAAAATAACACAAAAGCAAAAAAAGAAACTCCAGATTTTTTTCTTTTTCATACATGGACGAAGGAGAATTATACATTACCGCTAATACCATCCACTCGTTTCCTTCTTCGAACGTCGTCAAACGGATACGATCAAGGGCATTACTGGAACTCCAAAAATAAAACTACGACGTTTCTTTTTTTCGCGGAAAGCAAACGAAAAAAAGAAAAATATCTGAATTCTGACCGGAGGAAGGAGTGTTTCTAATCGTCGGAGTCGTCGTCGCCGGATCCGAAGAGGGAGACGCGGTAGTAGAGGAGGAGGAGGATGAGGATGAGGAGGAGCGCGACGCCGACGGGAGATCCGCCGACGCGGTGGATGGAGTCCGGCTCCCCGGCGAAGATCTCCGACATGGAGACGCCGCGGTTGGAGGAGAGGAAGCGGATGAGGAGGAGGAGGATGACGGGGAGGAGGAGCAGTCCGACGGGGCTCACGATCTCCGCGAACGACTCCAGCAGCGCCTCGCTGTCCAGCAGCATCGGTCCCGCCACCACCACCACTACCACCACCGCCAGCAGTATAGCGTGCGGCGGCGACCTCCGCGCCTCTTCTATCATCTTTTTTTTTTCCGGCTTCTCTCTACGTAAGTACCTCGAACTCGAGCTTTTACTGATCTGAACTGAACTGAACTGAGCTGAGCTGAAACTCTGTGCTTCTGCGTCTGGATCTCTTTTCGCTCTTTTCTGTCTGCTTCGGAGATGTTAGAAAAGAGAGGATGAGAGGCCTGGAAGTCGTGCAGCAGGACCGGCTATTAAAGTTCACTTCCTATACGACCAAGGGTAAATATGTCATTATAAAAGAGGAGGGAGGTAAATGAGGAGAAATTCGCCATGAATGTACAGTCGCCTCTGGCCAGTGTGGCCTGCGGTGAGATCTCGCTGGGACAAACTGACTGCAACGGGACAGGAAACAAAAAAAAAAAAAAAAACTGTAGGACTTGTCAGGATTCAACTACAGTGCTCTTTTGATTTTTTATTTTTTTTAATGTGTTTTCTGTTGAGAGGTGACATTCATGGCTCTTGATTAACTAAAGTAATGAGTAATAATTGGGGGATAGAAATTAAGAATCTCAGAAAGTTCCAGCTTGAAGCCTCGGTGATGCAGGCAGGCTGGGCAGCAGGCACTAATCTACATTTAAAGTTTAAGAGGTTGATAGATCCAAAGAATTAAAGAAGAGTGCTTCCCACTCTTGCCCCCTGGAGACACGTGACTCAGTGACTGTGCAGAGAAACTTTGTCTTACATACTATTAAGTCCCATGCTTTGAGCTCCTGGTTCTTCAATCTTTGGTTTGAAACCTCTTTGGTTTCCCTTGACTTCTTCTTTCTGCACCTGACGGAGCCGGGCTTGATATCTCTTTCACTCTGTTTATTTAATCGGTACGCATGCTTAAACAATTGGATTAATGGGAGTATTTTAAGAGAAAGAAGAAGAAGACATGATCATCTTGGTCGTAAGGAAGGAGAGACTGGCTTTTCTTTCCCTGGTTAGATTGGGGAAGTGGCCGTGTCTCGCTCGTGTCTTGCTTTTTACATCAGATGTTTAGTAGTTTACAGGTCTGGGTTAATGAGAATGGTGCTTCTTTTGCATATGGTTATTGATTTTCTTCCACGCTTTGCCGAAGCTTTTTCTTTTACTCCGTCCCTTTTGCTCTCTTTGCCCACCACATCAATTTGAAATAGTAGAAGAGAGGGGTTGCTGTACCATTTTTTTCTCGGTAGATGGTGAAGTATGGGCTTGCCACGTCCACATTGGAGGGAGGACAAGGTGGGGACAGAATATGGGGAGACGAAACTAGCAAAGTGAGTATTTTTCAACTTCCTCCCTTGATTAGCACCCCTACTATATGAAATTTCAATGAGGGAGAATCTAGGCAGAATGCCTTTCCAGATACTGACTTATTTGGGGATTTCTAGCATATGTAGCAAAGGAGACTAAGAATTATTTGATGTGCTTGATTGTGAGATGTGGGAGCTAGGTCCATGTATCTACTTTATTTTCAAATATATTATACAAACTCTTCCAAAGCTAGAGAGATGAACTTCTTCCAAAAACGATTACAAATCCCGATTATTGAGGCCGAGGGTCCATAAATCATGGAAAAGAAGAATTAAGATGACTTTGCACCTTCGACAAGCTGGGTCGTTTTTAGGAGGCGTAGTCGCACATACCGAATGCGCATCTCTGCTGCCCGGGGCACTCACTGTTGCACGAACCACAGTGCTGCCTGTCATTAGAACTGTTGACGCAGCGTCCGCCGCAACATAGGAGCCCGTAACCGCAGACGACTCCACACCCACCGCAGTTATTGGGGTCTGTACTGGTGTCTCTGCAGAAACGTCGCCCGCAGCACACGGTGGCGCCGGCCCATGGGTTCTTGTCAGGGTCGAGGCACACGTCCGGGTCGCCGCCGCACCAGAGGTGGCGCTGCGGCGGCCGCTGCATGGCCGTCAGGAGGAAGTTGGAGTGGGTGGGGAGGTCGGCCGCGGCTTGGGTAACTAGTAGTACTACTGCAAGTATGATTAGATGAAGGAAGATTAGCCAGCATTGGAGAGGAAGAGGTAGCATAGGCAGTTGGATTGGCACATCTCTGAACTAAATGTGAGGTTTCGGAGTGGATTTTTTATCGTCTCTTCCTATCCGGGATTTGGATTTCAATTCGTTAACATCACTCTCATACAACAAATCTTACGTAGTTCGTAGCTAGACGCTGTCCAAAGTATGGGTTTGTTGACGAGTAGGGAATAAATTACAAATTTGATCTTTGGCCTGTATCCTCAAGTCAATGGACGTACCTTTTTATTTTCAACTGCTCAGTTGTTTATGTTAGTGGCGAGTTTCCTTTTTTCTGCTTGCGAGGTTTAGTGTTTGATAATTTGCTTCTTAAACTAAGATCAGTCTGTTGTGGACCGTTCGAGCTACTGCTAGAGTAGAGGTAGTCTTTAACTGTGTCCAATCAGTTTAACTTAATGAAGCACCATAAATTTTCTTTCCCAGTCCCCATCAATGTGGTTGAACTAAACGGTATCCATGGCTAGCTTCATCATCTTGATTGTAGTTTCCCACATCCGTTGTCAAATCGATGTTCTCTAGCTATTCCATTGTGGCACCATAATGATCTATATAACTCAGGTTTAGCCAAAATCCAGATTCTAGACTAGTAGAATTCTAAACCGGATTATGGGTGTGAAAAGTATAAAATGCTAAAAGGAAAATTGACTTCTTAATTACTTGTTTCCTCTCGTAAAGATGCAAACAAAACAAAAAACTCTGCGACAGGTTGCCTTGTACAATTTTCCTCGCAGAGCGTACTAAAAGCGCTATTTCTTGAAGCCAGCCCACGAGTTTAAAAAGTCTGCCTAAGTTGCTGTTCACCAATAAGTCAGGTCCCGTCAATAGCTTCAACTTCATTTAACACTCGAGTGGTGAAAATGATGCATGTGGCCTCAAAATAGTGAGTTATCAACCCCAACAACCAACAGTTTTCATCTGAAATCAATTGTTATCTTATCTTTTTAGGAAAATCTACAGCAAAAAGAACTGCAAACGGGAGTGGGTTTTCCATCGGAAGAGAACTTGAGCTAAGTTTTATTCTTTCAGTAGAAAAGATGATTTGCCTCTAATGATGACCACCTCCTCCGCTTTCAACCTCCTCTTTGGCCTTGCGTTCTGCAGCTCTAATTTGCCGCTGTTCCTCTTTGTAAATTCTGTTTCTTCGCTGAAACTGTAAAACAATCCAAAACGCCATGGTAAGTTACACTTTTCACCGAGGGTAATATTCTGTTCAACGTTCCCAAGTATGTGCTGAAATAAATAACTTGCCAGCATATGAACTGGATCATTGAAGGAACTATCTGTAGTTGTCAGCATGGACCCAAGCAACTTTCTGGTAATAATATTCCTAGAAATAACTTCAGTCACACACCAAAGGTGGCAATATTTTCGCTTCAGAAAATTCAGTCACACACCAAAGGTGGCAATATTTTCGCTTCAGAAAATTCAGTCACACACCAAAGGTGGCAATATTTTCGCTTCAGAAAATAGAACTATCTTTCATAAAAAACACTCAAGCGGTAGAATCATCATAATGAAGAGGGCAAGATACTCTATCTTAGTTCAGTACTCAGGTTGCCTGGATTCTTAAAGTGAATCGTTATCATGCAAAACAATTTAGAAATTCTGCAAGAATAGCATAAAATCTATTGGAAGAGAAAGCATAATTCTTGCAATCATTAGAGCCATCTAATTTACTCTTTTGAGCTTACAAGCTTCACATTTGAAGGGAGGGTCTCCTGGTTCTTAAGAGTCTGCTCATCATAGTAAAAAACTTTATTAGAAATTAATTTGTAATGGTTTCTATCGTTAGGCATATCCTATTTTACACTTTTTTGGTAAAAAAAAGTGGTTGAATTGACTCACACTTGCTATTTAAGGGGTGATTTGTTTTAGGCTCTTAAACAAGTAAAATTTCAGTTTTGGTATGTCTCATGTTGAAACTCAGCTAACAGAAACAACAAGGCCCTCTCCATTCCAATACAGTGAAGTACATTTCTTACCCATTTATGACCTTTTGACCTTTTCCATAGCAAGCTAACTCACACGTGCTTCTCCTAATCACCTCTAAAGCAAGTTAAGAGTCCTGGAAAAATATATAACTTCCTTCAAAATCCCCATCTTTCATTCTCTCTCTTGATATTTCTCATTAAAAGGATGGAACAACAAAAGAAGAAAATTTGCTTGCATCCATACTTTCCTTCTGATGGGAGGAGACTTCTTCACGAAGTGTTATTATAGTCGAATAGGGTTTTTCAGTGGTTTATGGAGCAAAGATAATAAGATTCAATGGGTGAACCAAACAAAGAGCAAGAAGCACACCCCAGCTTACAACATAATTGGATATAAGTATAGAACATACAACATGGTCAACAAGAGAAAACTATAAAGTACCCAAAAGTTAGTAACTGCTAATAGCAAGGCGCTAGCGAGAAGCTTCCCCTTTGCAAGTGAGTCTTATACATTGTTGACACATTTTGGAGGGTAACCCAGGGCCCATATGACAACCATTGACAACCATTGACACATCTACCTTCACTTGGGTCACCTCAATTCGGCTCTCAAACCAACACAAACCCAGATTTCAGAGTTGGATTGACTTGCCCAGTTGGATACAGCATCCAGGTCAAGCCTTTAATGACCCAACTAAAGCTTTTTTTTTTTTTTTTTTTTTTGAGGAAAGCGAATACATTTTACTCCTAATTACAAGTTTTACTCACAATGCTGCTGTGGAGACCCAAACCCAAGAACTCCCGCAGCAATAACTCCCATGGGACCAGTGAGCTACTGCCCAAGCCCCCCACTTGACCTGTTAAGTAAACTTCTTTTAATGATTTGACACTCCATTAACAAAGTTAATGGCATTAACCAAATCGTGATAAAAATCCCCTCTCCAACCTTTTTCTGTTCACAGATCCACATGTACCACCAAGCAACACAGATCACCATAAACACATAAACAGCATCGACTATTCACTAATATTTTTCCACAGATTATTCATTAAAATATTGTGTCAAGAAAAAATATCCATGAATATAATTGCTAAATTAAATGAAATACCAAGAATATCATTTTAATCTTTTTAAGAAGGCAGAAACTTTATTAAAAGCCCAAAAGACGAGGGAAATACAAGCAAGGCATGGGACAATATGTTGAAAATTGAGTACAGGTTCTATCCCAAAATGGCAGGCCACTTAGGAGGCCTATTACTCAAACTTTTAACTGAATACTTGTTCTTAACATTTTTTAATGTGAGATATTTCCCACTCAATTAGTCTCCCTCCATCTAGGATTATACATAAGAGCTTGAGACATGAGCACAACTGCACAAATTCCCAAAAGAACATACAAACTGGGATTCACCTCAAGGAGTAAAAAAAAAAACTGAATTTCACCCATTCGTGGAGGACCATACAAACTAGGATCCACCTCAAGGAGCCCAGAAACAAACTGATTGTCACCTAATATAGCCCACAAATAAATTGGGTCTCACCTCACAAAGCTCCCAGAAAAATTGAGTCATCTCATGGGGTAGTCAGACAAACTGGAAAGAGGGTCTTGGCCCGTAAACACTTTCAAAAGTCTTCAAAACAACAAACTTCAATACTCTCTCGCTACTCAGGTTGGGCAGAAATACACAAAGATCTCCCTCCAACTTTATGCAGACAGTACTCAATCTCAAAAAGGCTGGTTGTTGCTAAATATTTGGCTCAATAACAGCTTGGTCTTGAGCACGTGACAGAGGATGTGGGGGTGCTCATATCCTGTTTTCTTGGAATGCACAAACATTCAGTTCAACTGTCGAAGGTGATAGTGGTCAAAGCACGGATGAAGAATTTTGCCTTTGACAAAATAGAGCCTTATTGATGCCATTGTCTGCAGATATCCCATGCTCAACTTGTTGCACCGTTGCAAAGAATAAAGAGGTAAAAAAAGTAGCATACCTATCTCCTAAAAAAAAAAAAAAAGCGAAATGCAAACTAGTGCAGAAAGGGAATTTCAATGGAGGTGAGGTGGGGAGCCTAAATGTTTGTTCCTCTAGTAAGGTATTACTAAGATAAAGAGAGAGTACAAAGAAATACTTTGCACTAAAAATACAAGAGTGGTATTCATGATCAAGAAATGGGACACCACTCTGACGCAGTGTATTTCACTAAATAAAAATTTCTACAACATACCAACAATGAGAAGTCTATTAACATCCACCTTAGTCAAAAGCCTTAAAAATATTTCATTTGTGGTTCATGATTCAGAGAAAAATTGCTTTAAAAAATGAAAAATAAAAATTTAGAGCTTCCCCTTTATCCTCATTTCCTTATAGGTAAGCTACAAAATTAGTGACTGCAATATTACAAATTTCAAATTGAAAAGAATTCACGACATAAATAGAACAGTACAAAGACACACACCCAATTTAGACTATAGACCGACTATATTAAAAGCTCTATATAGTCAGATATATTCAGCGGTAATAATAATAAAAGAAAAAAAATCCTATCTATCAAGTATAGCTCAATCTGCCTCGTGTATCAATGTTACCGGCGACAGAGAACGAGTCCAGGAACAAAACAAACAGTCAAAGAATTTCTTCAATTTCAGACAACCAGTTTACGCCCCGTGTATAGGTTTCATAGTGACAGATTTCAGCCTTCCCACGCAAAATTCCAGTTGGGACTTTTATGAGGTACATTTTTCCATCGAGCAGTTTCAGAAATTGTGGAATCTAAGTTTTCAAGAATTAAAATATGACAACAGACGAACAGTAACTCGATGCATCCAAGCTACGCATTAAACACGAAATAACAAACGGATGGTTTGGAAATCCAAGCAAAAGGCGGATCAGACGACTAACCTCTTTTGCGTGGTGGAGACATTCGAGGTAATCTTCTCGGAGGAGAGCACAGTCCTTCGGCTCCCTGCATCGAGACATACACTCGCTGAAATCTGTCCAGAAATCGTAGCAGCGACCCTTGTTCCCGGTGATCCCCCAACCTGAAGCCATCTCTCTCGCCCTCTCCTTTCACCTTCTTCCAGTCGCTAGTCTCGAGTGTATTTGATCGAATGGCGACGAATCGAGGAAAAGGCCAGTCCCGGGTCTCACCACTCGAGCCAACCCGGACCGAGCCGCCGAATTATAAATATGCGAAAAATTACCACTCAGAGATTAGTATTTACCAGAATACCTAATCATAGAATTCTAGAAATAATTAATCGATAAGTGGTAATTTTTTCCAATGTTTAAAACTTTTTTCACTTATCGTAATCTTTTTCTCATCAAATAATAAATTATTTTGTCGAGTTAATCAATTATATGTTAAATTTCATAATTTTATCTATTCATATATATTTAATAATAAAAATTACTATGTAATCGGAAAGGGAGAATAATAAACTGATTTTGTCAAGTTAATCTAAACATATAATTTCTAATAATTTTCTAAGCCTAAACGTAGAAGACAGTCCTCCACGCTACACGACTGTTCAGTCACGTACCTCCGTACGTTCTAGGCCCCTGACCAGACCAGAGGTCAGACCAGAGGCCCGAGCCGGGTTCCAGCGGCGCGAAAAAGGCAGAAACCGAATATTATACTTGCATTAAAGAATTACAAATGCGTTGCGCACGTTAGCAGTTAACACCCTTTTCCCTTTTCCCTGGTAGTGAGACGAAAGGCGGGAGATACTAAATAGAGCATTCTGCAAGCAACTTCGACGAAGCAGAAAGCACTTTCGCCGAGAATGGCGTCTAGTTCTTCTTCTGGTTCGTCTGCTCGTCCTCCCCTCGAGCAGTCCATTATATCATCCACTTTGCCTATAATGGCACTCAAAGATAAGATCGTCGAGAAGATTTTGGCGAATCGAGTCACATTGATCGTTGGAGATACGGGATGCGGTGAGTGGCTCATGTGTTTGATCGAGTTTGTGGCGTTCTTTTCAGTCGAAGACGCTAGAGGAAACATTTTTTACATGTTTTATTGACTTGACGCTGACTCTGTTGACATGCGAAGTTGACTGCTCCAGTTCTACTTGCTTCTTCTCTTGCGTTGGTTTTGGTGTTTCTTGTTTTGTTTTTAGTTATTATCCAGGTGAAGTGTTGAGTTAGGTTGGTGGTGGTCTTTTACTTCATTTGGAGGACACCGTGACGTCGAAATGAGAGTGGAGTCTCTTTGGCCAGCCATGTCAAAACCTCCGTTTCTCGGCGTGAGGTCGTTCTGGGGGGAAGTACGGATACTATCGTTTTTTGTTACGGTTAACGTGGATTTTCGTCATCTGCAGCTCAGTTTCTAAAACAAATTTGTTCGATGCTTGCTTTCCCTGTGTATTGGCGTCATACCTTTCTCGTTCGGTTGTTGGCGTAGACGCGTGCATTATGCAATGGTGTTGTCTAAATTCAAGACTTTCTATGTGTAAACGAGGCTAGAATAGGGAAACATGCGAAATATATGAAAATGAGCAGAAAAGGACCTTAGAAGTCGTCCAAGGAATTAACCATGAGCTTTCTAAATCAAGTTGCACTGCTAGTTTTCAAAACCTCAGCAAAGTGATTGGTTCCCATCAATTTGTGCTTTGAACGCAATTTGGCAAAAACTTTTAAAAGAGTCAGACAAATGATTGCTTCCATTGGTGTGTGCTTGATGGAGAGGCCTTTTTCCCGAATTGATGTATTCAATCTCATACGAAATTTCTTTTAAGATGGAAAGTAGAGGAGGATTTCATTGATGCCAATCAATAACAATGACAGAATCAACTCCTACCAATTGTTTAGTACATCTAAATATCTGTTAATTTTTATAACTGTATGTGTACCAGTGAGGTTGTAACTCTTAAAGTGTCTTTCTAGTTATATATCTTGAAAGTAGATAAGGTTCAAGAATACATGGTTTTGGTCTGTAGAGCCACATCTATTTTCAGTTGTCTAAGTAATTAAATTTGTTGTGAAAGGTGGCATCTTTAATTTACTCCCATTATGACTGCTTTCTATATTTCTTATGAAAATTCTTATCGCTTGAGCTTTTTTGGTTGTAAAAGGGAAGAGCTCTCAAGTTCCACAATTTCTTTTGGAACAAAATGTTGAACCGATACTTTGTACGCAACCAAGGAGATTTGCTGTTGTAGCTATTGCTAAAATGGTAGCTAAAGCTCGTAATTGTGAGGTAGGAGGTGAGGTTGGTTATCACATTGGCCACAGCAAGGTTGTTTCATCAAGGTATATTCCTGATTCTATATGCTACTGGACCAAGGTGTTTGGTTATTGGTTTGACAGCCTGATTACTGATTTTGAGTAACATCATGGTTCGAGAATCTAAAATTTTTGATTGGTCAATTTAACCATCTACTACTCGATGGACATTTGTACTCTTGATTTTTTCTTCTTTTTTAAAAGTTAGATGTAATTGCACTATATGTACTTGATTTTTTTTAAATTTATTTTATTAATTTAGATGTAATTGCACTCCTTTCGCCTATTAAAATTATGATAATGAATTTTTATAAAAATTTTAATTTGTAAAATCTATTTGACCTCTTACAAGGGTGGGGGTGGGGGGGGATGGGATTAGCACAGTGTGATATTATTTTTTATTTTTTTAAATTTTTTGAGGAAGTTGAAAAGTGTGATATTAATTTGAAGGACACTGATGTGCCAAAGCATTCACTTCTTCGTATTAGTGTAGTGGTTAGGACATCAAATTCTCCTTAAATTTAGGAGAGACATTGAAATCCCTCTCTTGTGTAATTTGATGATTTAAGTATGTGTTAAACATCACTTGTAAATAGTTGGAAGTCTAATTTTTCTTGAATTCTCATACCTCACCTAACATGGTAAAATTTTAAATCAAGGACTAAACTTACTCGGGATTTATTATCAGTTAATCTGAATTCCTTGTTGTCTTTGATTTTTAGTTGTGCTAACCCCCTTATGTGCTTTTTCTTTGAGGAAAATGTTGTTAATTTCTTCTCAGGTCGAAGATTATTTTTAAAACTGCTGGAGTTTTGTTGGATGAAATGGTCGATAAAGGGCTGGGTGCTCTCACATATGGTGTCATTATTCTTGATGAAGTGCACGAAAGATCTGTTGAATCTGATCTTGTTTTGGCATGTGTGAAACAGTTCATGTTCAGAAAGCCTAATCTGAGGTTGGCGCATGTTTAATTTCCATTTAATTACTATCCATTCTGATTTTGTGTGGTCCAATTGTATTACTTCAGAATTTTTTTTCTGAAATATGACTCATATAAACATATTTTAATTTATTATTTTTTATCCCTTGTGTGGTTCTTACTGGTTTCATTGACTCAAGAGCTTGATGTTCTGTGCAATCTTCAGGTTGGTACTAATGTCTGCTACAGCAGATATTTCGAGATACCGCGATTACTTCAAGGATATTGGAAGGGATGAGCGGGTAGAAGTTCTTGCTATTCCTAGTTCATCACAGCAGACACTTTTTCAAAGAAAAGTTGTATACCTTGACCAGGTTAATTTATCTCTTTTTACAGGAAAAAGTGACTTATTTTTAAAGTTTCAACTAAAGTTGTCTTTGTTTCTTTGTTTTTTTCTGTTGTTTTACCTAATTCTTTTACTAAGTAATGCATTTCTGAATCAGGTTATCAAGTTTCTGGGGGAGAAGTCACAGAACTTGATGGATAGTTACATTTCTGGACCGCACCCCTCATGTTCTGATACTGAAATCACACGTGAAATGCAAATTCTTATTCATGATTTGGTCTTGTATATTCATGCTAATGAACCTAACATAAAAAAGAGTATTTTAGTTTTCCTTCCAACCTACTATGCATTGGTCCAACAGTGGTCGCTTCTGATGTCTCCTGATTTGTCTTTCGAACTTCACATTTTACATAGTAGTATCGACATTGGAAAGGCACTGATGGCTATGAAAGACTCAAATTCTAGTCGTAAGGTATTTGTATTAGGTTAGGGAACTTGCTCTTCAATGATAAAATCTTGTCTTCTTATGGTCTGTCATTTCATTTCTGTAAGCTCTTCTTTATGTATTGAGTTCTTAAACATTTGAGTTGATGTCCAGGTGATATTGGCTACCAACATTGCAGAATCGTCGGTCACAATACCTGAAGTGGCCTTTGTCATTGATTCCTGTCGCTCTCTACAAGTTTTCTGGGATCCTGACAGGAAAAAGGAGGCTGCAGAACTTGTTTGGGTATCGAAGTCTCAGGTACTGAATAGTCTAAAGATTTTGGTAATATTTGTAATTTATTTTCATTTTAGGTTGCTTATGGATTAAAGTTTCCTTGTCACAAATGCTTTTCTAATTGCTGTTTGTAGGCTGAGCAGCGGAAGGGGAGGACAGGCAGAACTTGTGATGGTGAAATCTATCGATTGGTTACTAGATCATTTTACAATAGCTTTGCTGAGCATGAAAGACCGTCCATATTACGGTTATCATTGAGGCACCAGATTCTAATGATTTGTTGTTCTGAATCTAAAGCTATTAATGATCCAAAAGGTAAGTTGATTAGTTTATACGTTAGGATTCAGCATTTTAATGTGGTCATGCCCTGTACATGACCTGAATTTCCTCTGTTCTTTCTTGAACATCTACATGTGATGAATTTCGATTTCTAATGGATGACACTTACTCAAGATGATTGTTTTATTTTGAGTGTTTGGTATTTTTAAGCTGTGATGCGGTTTTGATTTCAAATTTTATGCATCTCTGAGATAGTAATTTCTAACTATTGGACAATTTAATGTTCACAAGTCTTACTGCAGAAGGCCCTTGACCCACCTGACCCTGAAGTTGTCAAAGATGCATTGAGTCTGCTCATACATATCCATGCATTACATAAACCTTCTTCTGCAAGGAATCGAATTGAGCCAACATTTTATGGTCGTCTGCTTGCTGGTTTGAGATTATCATTTGATGCTTCAGTATTTGCACTCAAATTTGGAGAGATTGGACTGCTTCGGGAAGGAATTCTTATTGGTGTTTTATTTGATGCCCAGCCTTTGCCCATTCTTCAACCATTCGGTGATGATATTTTGGTGTGTTCCTAAAAGTAGGATAGGATTGTAAGCGAAATGATATATCTGTTATGAAGTTCACTTTTGTCTTATTGATAACTGTCGAATGTCCCCTTGATTTTTATCAGTTTTTTATGCTTTGCAGTTTGCATGCTACATAGGGAATTACTTTGGAGTTGGAGAAGACATGTTGCATCTGGAGAAAAGGGAAACAATACTGATGGGAAACTTTTGTGCATTCCAGTTCTGGCAACGGGTTTTTAAGGTAATGCTTGCTAGTTTACTTCATTGTAACTGTTCTGGGCATAAAATTAACATTACCTTTGCTGGGAGGGAAAAGCCTGCCTACTTGCTCTGTTAGGTCTACTCTGTCTTTAATTATGCATTTGAAATATGCAGTGGGAATTTGGATGCCGCTTGAAATACAAAAGACCTTTTTTTAGCATCGGACTATAGATAAATTGAAAATGTGAAATGCTGATTTTTATCTCCAGTACCATGGAAGGTTGCTATTTGGTTCTCTTTAACTCTTCTTGTTATTAAAATCATAGTTATTGTTCAAAAGGAAATAAAAAGAACCCAAAAAAAGAGAAAGTACAATTATCACCTGAAAAATTATGTGGCTTTGATGCGAAATCAATTGGATCAGTTAAACCATTATATTATTAATCAGACTGTGAAAAAGCTGGCACTTGTCCTCCCCCTTTACCAACCAACCTCTTCTGTATGCATAAATTGGCTTCTCTCAGTGTAAGATTAAAAATTACACCACCACTGCATCCGCAAATGGCTTCCAACACAATCCTCCAGCTTGATGATTAAGAGGGTTAATCAATCCCTGATACTATCCGTCATACTGCAAGAAAAAGAAAACGAATATACTGCTCCTTTGCCGATCTCTTCTCTGAGCATATATTGGCTTTTCTTTCTCAATCATAAGAGTCAAAATTGAACCACCTCTTCATCCCTACTTGGCTTCAACCAACCCCCCACATTGCAATTAATTCTCTTGTCCAGTTGAACCAGCTTTTCTCAGCTCCAGCAATGACTGAAGGAGGCTTGGGGATAGTCATTAGCTATGGGCTGGCTTTCAACCAAAATCTCCCTTCCCTAAGGCATATCATTGGTCAGATATTTGAAAACTTCTCGAGTTTAGCTGTATCTCTGTTCTAGGGTGTGCTTATTTTCTTCAGACTTACTGGCAAAAGAGGGTGTATCTTGTCCCTCATCTTCTTCCTCTCTTATAATTTCCTTTTGTTGTTTATAAATTTCCCAAAAAGTAAATTTCCCTGAGATTGAGAAAATCATCATCATGTGCATTTGATTAGTTTCTTTTATTTTTTTAAAGTACGTTGTTTTGATTTTATTTCTCTTTTGCCTTTGAAGGATAAGCATCGATTGGAACACCTCAAGGAAATTGCAGATGTTGGCAATGGATCAAATCTAACACCTAATTTGATTCCGGTTCTTGAAGAGCATTGGTGCCATTCACACAATCTTCTGCAAGCATCACTACAACATGTTTATGATAAATGTGTGGATCCTTTCTATATCTAATTAAAAATGAGATTGCTGTAGTGTTCATATTGTTTGGGAAGGAGCCTATATCAAATGCATGCTGGTTCAACGTTTAGGAAGCAGCCTGTATCAAATGCATGGTGTTTGAACCAGCCATCTAAAAGTTGAGATGCAAATGAATTGCCTAAATTAGTGGCTTGTTTGGAATTTGTCAGTAAGCAATAACCACAGGATACTGGTGTATGTGAGTGATCCATTAATTGGCAGCTTTGGCACATTTTTAAACCCACTTTGATTTGTGAATTGCAGGAGCCCAACATCAGCAGTCATTGATTTCCTTGCAGATTGTTGCTACTCATCTTATAAAATTTGGCACAAGTCCCTCTCTAAAATGCACAATACTTGTAGTTAGCAATATTTATTCCTAGTTCTCTTTTCTTATTGCTAATTTTAAGGGTCATAAGCATTGTAACATGAATGTCGCACACATGCCTGGGCAGGCCAAATCATGAGTGTGTGCTTGTGTTTGTTTTGAAATTATAATGAACTGATGCTGTACGTGATGCATGTGGTGCATCTTGGTGTCTGCAGATGAAGATATAGTCCATGTAATACACAGGTTTCGTCCCCAGTGTTTGGTTACATCAAATGGGTTACCGTCCTCCTATGATCCCTGCGAATTTAAGCATGCTTGCCTCCTACTTGAGCCCACTGTTGACATGGATGTTGAAATAAAGAGCTGCTGCCTTAGTGCACCTTATGTTTCTTCCAGTGATTTCAAATCACTTATGATAGCTAAAAAGTTGGTGACAATTATCAAGGAGGTGAATATTTCTTTCCTGATTAATATTTTTTTTTTTTTTTATTATTATTATTATTATTATTATTATTATTATTATTATTATTATTATTATTATTTTGTGTCACTAGTGTTAATGGTTCCCTTTATTGTATGAACAGATGAGACTGCAAGATAGAGCAGATGCTGCTGAAGACCATGATAATAAGATCTCTGATTCCTCTGTTTCTGAAGGCATGAATGAACCTGTTCTTTGCAGATTCTTTGCTAGTGGATCGTGTATTTGGGGTAGCGAGTGTGTCTTTTCTCATTCTCTTCAAAGCAAAAGACCCATGTGCAAATTTTTCTTCTCCCTTCAGGTTAGTAAGGCATCTTTCTAATATTATTATTATAATTTCTTTTGAGGCTCTCCAGTAGAAGCTGCTGGTTTTTTGTGGCATATGTGTGGAGGGAGGGTGAGAGAGGGAAGGAGGTATAAACAAAAACCTCCAAACATCCAATTCTTAGTTGTTAGTCCTTATGATAAATGTATTTGATAAAAGTGTCAAAGAGAGCCAAGGAAAGTGTCTTGTGAGATATTGTGGAATCATGTAAGCAGGGATGGCAATGGAGCAGGGCAGGGACGGGCTTCCATCCCCGGGAAACCCATCCTTGCGAAAACCCGCCCTGCTGGTTGGAAATGGAAACCTGTCCCAGCCTCACGTGGCAAAAAAGATACCCTGTCCCCGCAAAAACCCACCTTGAACCCGGGGGTATTCGACCCACCCGCCCTCCAAAACCATTAAAATATTAAAATATTTAAATATAATTAAAACATACATAAATATTCTAGACTTTCCTCAAAAAAAAAAATCTAGACTTAACTTTTCTTATTATACCCTTTATTTTTTTATTCTACGCTAAATGGGTTGGGTCGGGTTTTGAAGTGTAAAACCCATCTCCGTCCCGTGGACGAAAACCCAAACCCATACCCGCTTTAAGTGGGTCGGGTCGGGTTCCCCATTCTCGGGAACCCGCTGCCATTAGGGAGAGCTCCGGATTGGGTTTTTGGGCAACCTGACCCAACCTGGAAAAAATCAGGTTTGGAGTCGAAAATCTTACCCGTGGGTTGGGAATGGGTTTGGGAATGTGAACCCGAAGGGGGTTGGGTCCCAAACCTGACCAACAGTTTTTACACTATTATACCTATTTTTCTCTTTTGATTTTTTTTAAGGCAAGAGTTTTTGTATTATAAAGTTAAATTTTTTATTATATTTTGTTAGAATTTTCGTATTTTAATTTTTTTTGAATTGGTTAAAAATATGTTTTAAATGGATTAGGCTGGTAGGGTTGGGTTTACGAAAACCCATTAGGTTTGATTGGGTTAGGTTGGGTTTCGGTTTACAAAACAAGAGATTGGGTTGGGTTTAGGGCAGAATTTTTCAAACCTGTTAGGGTTTTTCACGGGTTCGGGTTTTCAAAAACCCAACCCGTGCCCAACCCTGGCTGCCATCCTGACATGTAAGGAGGAATATGGCTCACTGGTCATAGAAGAGGGGGAGTGGTTGTAGTATCTTGGATTCAATTCTGTACATGTGTAATCAACATTTTAAAAAAAGATAAAAGAGAGAAGCGGAAACAAATAAAAGACACTGATAGTTATGCTGTAATCAATAATTGATTGTCGTTGCTGAAGATACATATTAAAAGTTCTTACGAAATAAATAATTACTCTTAACTATCAGAAGAAAACTGTGGTTAGTTTTAATAGATTCGTCCAAGAGTTATTTGAATCAAATATTTTTAAGCTTTTGATTTGAAAATTATATAAATTTGACATCAGCTGATCATTCAGACTAAAGAAAATATGTCAGAAAGTTTTGTGATGATTCTTGGAAGGTAACACAAGAAAGAATCAAACTAAAAACATTGACATACATCCTGCATTCAATGATTTTAAAAAATAATCATAATCGGTTCTACTTTGATAAAGGAAAACATTAAAATTTGTTGCTAAATAAATGACCCTTCTTAATTTTAAAATATTTTGATTGTTCTTAATAGATATAACTTGCCTAAGTTATCTGTACTTTTATTTGATTTGAAAATTATATAAAAAAGGCATCAACTGATAATTCTGGTTAAAGAAAAATGTTGGAAGGTCTTGAGATGGTTTTTGGAAGTTAACTGAGACAGAAAAGTGTCAAATACAAAAAGTTTATATATTTATATATTTATGTATATGCTGTAGTCAGTAATTCTAACCAAATCTATAATCGATTCTAGTTGCTGAAGAAAGCCATTAGAAGTTGTTCTAAGAAAATAAATAATCACAATTTTTAATAAATTTAAGGTTGTTTTTAATAAGTTGTTTCTTAGTAAAAATTCTCAACATTTGAAAATTTATGATTGTTTTTAATACATTTGTCTTAGCTAAAACTTATCTGAAGTCAAACGTTTTTACTGCTTTTTCTCTAGAAATTGTATAAAATAGATATCAGTTGGTGATTCAGATTAGAGAAAAATGACAAAAAATCTTGAGATGTTTCTTTCAGGTTTCTGAAATTTTTGGAATAGAACTAAGAAGGACCCTTTTCTACATCTAGAATGGGAATCCAGGAAACATGTTTCCTTCAAGAAGGAGAGTCCCAGAAATGTGGCTATTGTTGCTTTTTTATCTATACTTTTATTATGGCCTTATGCAGCTTTTTGTTGATCGTCATCTTGTTTAGTGTCAACCAGTAGGTTTGAGTATAGGTCCACCACTTAAATGGACCAAGGAGACAATTTAAATGTGTCATATGTTTTCCCATGTGATGGATTACTAACTGTTATTCTCATCATTCTCAAAAAAAGGTGGAAAAATTGCTGTCAGTGAGGGGCTAGGGTTTTAACAAGAACATTCAACATCTATACTTAATTGTCTTCTTACCTATCTTTATACTCATATTCCTCATTTTTTGCATGAGTAAAATATCTCAGGCAAAGGGGAAGTTGGAGATGATGATGAAGTGAATTGTTTTTAGAAAGTGTATCTATTTTAAGCCAGCCATTTGCCTTTTGTGTGTTTGAAATATTTTATAAAAGCTGGACTCATCCATGCACTGGATTATTTATGGGAAAGTAATGCCTTTTTTTGCGGGTGAGTTGGCTTCATCTGGCTGTGCCTGCTGTATGACAGGTCAGCTTAACTCAGGTCAATGTTATAGTTTCATTTTTTTAATTCTAAATTTTAATTTAATTTTTTTAATACATTCACTTCTTTATTATTAGATTTGCCTCTTCTTAGAGACCTTTATTTGAATGTCTGCTCTATTAATTTTTTTCAACTATTATTAAGCCAATGATTGAAGTCCAAAGAATGGCAAATATTTTAATTCTGTTAAAATTTTTATATATGCTTAAATTGCCAAATATTTGTACCAGAGTTGACTGCTGTTTTATAGGGTTGTCGAAATGGGAGTTCATGTTTCTTCTCCCATGATGAGGGCCCAGTAGTCTCAGCCAAAAGCAGTCCGAGCATCTGTTCACCAGAAGGCATAGAGGACAACGCAGGCATAGTGGACAACGCACATTCTCTTAGCTCTTTGCTACCCACTGATGCCAATGAATCTGTCCTTGTATTAGATGACAATATACATCTCAATTTCTCCTTCAGTCTTTCTTCCCGTTTTAACAATATGAAGATAATTGCTACCTCCAGTCATCCATTCCATCCAAAATCATCAGTCCCATCTTCTGTGACTGTGCTATGGGAGGTTTCTCAGCCATTTCAATCCATCATTGCTACAAAACCTGAAAACAAACTCTCATGGGAGTGCGTGAAGTGTGTGTTTTGGTTTGCAAAGTTTCCTGTAGATGAGCAAGAGTCAGATGAGCAATACGTTTTTGTGCAGAAGTTGTTTCAATTTCTTGCAATCAGATTTTTGACAGATGCTTTGCATGATGTGCGTGTTATCGTGGCCATGAACAATACAAAGTTTTCACAATTTCAGGTGAGATTGCTTTCTTTAATGTTGTTGTTTAGTAGTTTACAAATTCTGCTTTACAATAAAGTATATATTCTATGAAACTCTGACAAACAAGCAAGTAAAGTCTGCTATATAAACTCAGTTGGTCTTGATCCTATCCTTCAATGCCTCAGCTTTTCCTTAAGTATAAGACGTACTCCAGGAGTAGGCGACTGAAATAGATACAGATCAATGAGTTTTTTGCGTTACTTTATTAATTATGAATGTGTAGCACACAAAGAAAAGCACCGAAGCTGAAGAGTGAGTGGATAACAACCTTCAAGCACAAGGAATGGAGCTTCCAACAACTATAATTTCAATAGGATATATCAAATACACCAAATCTGGAAGAAGCTTAATGAATTTAATCAAAGAGTGCTTTGCCTCCAGGGATGAGGGGTCTGTATTAAAGCCAGCCAATGATTAAGGCCTTCAATCATCATTGGAGTTGATAAATTGTATATGGCCTTATGTCTTGAAAAAATTTGTTAGCTTGACCTTCCACTAAATCAGTTATTCCTGTGAGCTTTATGAGTGTGGTGTGGTACCAAAACTCATTAGGCTTAGATCAGGCCAAAATTCATTAGGCCTGTATGAAGCCAAATCGAGGGCCTTTCCCAATCAGGCTCAACCTTTGGAAGCTGACTGAGGCACCTAAAAATCCGAGTCAATTTGCTTGAGTTGTTATCAAATTGTGAAGCTTGTAGCTGGACTTGGGTTAAGAGTGTTTTTGATTATTTTATTTTATTTTATTTTATTTTTGAGGAAAATGAGAATTAGGATTCATTAGGAGTCCAAAAATGGGCGGCAGAAGAGGTGGAACAAGGCTCAAATAACAATACAACAAAAACAAACAAAGAGATGGGGAAGGCTAGAGCAAAAACACCGCCTAGCAAACCAAATAGGGAGGGAGGGATAGACCAAAAGCAGGGTGCTGACATGTCATCCCTTTTCTAGCAATACTATTGCTAAATCATTAGCCTCTTAGAACATACTTCCATCTAATGATCTTTCTTCTACTAAAATCTTAAATCTTATCTAAATAATTCTAGGGTCTATTGGGAGGCACCCTGCGCCCAGAAACCCAAGATATGATCAGAGTAGAGTTGCCCTCCTCCAGTGCGAGATGCTGGATATATAACTTGAGACCTGAAGAAGTGGCCTGAGCTTTGCTATAGTCGAATCACAACGATCCAACAGAATAAAGCATACTCGGAGGCTGACCCATGGGAGTTCACAACCACTCCCCTTCCACTTGCTGGACCCAAATTCACAATCAAACTTGTAGAAATTCAACTTTCGCTAGTTATGTGGGGGAGGCAGCCAAGTGTTAGCTGTGGGATGCGATGCCGATTGAGATGGATAGGAGATGTCCTAGGAAACATAAATTCAACTCCTAATGATCGAGCTCTGAAGATGTGAAGTTTCCTTCAGCTGGCTAGCCCAAAAGAGGAAGCATTGTTCTTTCAATCATTCCTTCAAAGGAAATAGTTACCTTAAAAAAATTCTTCTATTATGCTTATGCTTAATTTATTCCAGTTGATTGTTTGGATTGTGATACTCCAAAATTTCCTACCTTAATTCCCCCCTTGGAACAACATGAGGTAGAAGGCTGGATATGGTTCTTGGGAAGCACATTTGGAGCCTAAACGTTTCAGGGAAACCCCCCAGATTTACCTGGTAAGTGTGCAATGGAGGATATAGGTTATGTCTCAGGGTGGTTAGTGCACAACCTATAACGAGAGTTCTCTCCCTCTTGATCTCTTTTGAAAATCTGGTCAGCATTGAGGATGTTTCTTTTCATGGCAAATTGGAGGAAATGTGTGAAGAGTAGGAGCTGGGAATTTCCACATCTTAGCCTTTGGAAGCAAGGATCTTTCCCAAAGCCACGTTAAGTAAGAGTAATGTAAACCCACTGTGATAACTTCAGAAATGTAACTAAGTGTAAAGTTCATTGAGATGGATTATTCTTCAGAAAGTTTGATAGAGTTCTCCTCAGAATACGGATTATGTCAGGCTGAAAGATTGAAGTGTTGTAGTTAATTGACTAATACTCATAAGAATCTGATCAGTTCAGTGAAAGATGAACTTGGCAACTAAAAAAGGTGATGTCTGAAGACTCTCTCTCTCTCTCTCTCTCTCTCTCTCTCTAACACAACACTACACAAACTGTGACTCTCATGTATTATATAGATAGCTGAGATTGAGCATTACATTGTGATTCAAATCAATGGCCATTTAGCTTTTCTACTAATGCCTTACTTTTGAGTTTTCAGGTGGAAAAACTGGGAAGAGAGTGCTTCTTTTTCCTCAGAAAATCATTTGCCGTTGATGAATCAACTTTTGGAGATTTGTCTAGTGGAAATACCATAAATAGGCCTATGCAAGTTTCACAGCACTTCTTCTATGTTTTTGATCTGCATCCTCCATCTGACAAAGAGTTCGGTGACTACTCATCTGCTCTCCGCCAAAGTTTGTACAAGTGCCAGAAATAGAGAATGCAGTGGCACTGTAAAGCATTGAGCGTGGACATACGACTCCCCAAGCAAAATGATATGATAGTGTACAGCGTCTTTTGCCAAATTGATATGCTTTATAGTTGAAAACGGGTCACAGCTGAACGTTTGTCTGTGAATATGACACGTATATCCAAAATAGCTGATTGTTTTATATATGTAAGCCTTTACCCTTTTGTTTTCTTATATAAAGGCGAGGCTTCTCAATCAGTGATTGTGTTGCAGGTTTCAGTTCACCGAGAAAGATCCCCTACCGTTTGTGGCTCTGAATTAGCTCTGCAGAGAACATCACTTCGGTGTTAGTCGGTAGCAAGGAGAAAGAGAACTTGCACTAGGCACTCGACTTTTACCGGTAAACAGATGCTCATATGGGAACGAAGGTCGAGCTTCGCTTCTACCAATGGTTTTCTTCTTCTATATGACATATTTCGGTTAATGGTTCAGGTTTGCGGCGCCAATCGCCATGGGGCGCGGCCTCCTGCGGTACCATTGGCCGTGATTGTGCCACGTCGAGCCATGTGGGATCCGTAAGGTCCACCTATAAATATTACGTTGGGCGTTAAAATACCAAAATGAGCCAAAATATTTGAGTTAAAACAATACCTTCCATGCCATACTAGTCATACTCAAAACTATCAAATTTCTGTGAACCCGTGTTACACGTGAGGGAAGGTGCCGTGTAAGGCTGTGGCCCTGTCGCAGCCAAATGGACCCCAATTGCCATGCCAGAGGCTCTGAGTTGCATCATCGTAAATATGTGTTATAAACTAGGGATAATAATTACTATTAAGTGTATTCTATAATTATGCATTCTCTTAATTAAGTGTATTAACTAGGATATTAGATTCATTTAATTGCATTAATAAATCAATTACTCGAATTCGTAAACTAGGTACTAAAAAAATACCACGAAGTTGAGATTCTAATAGAAGGACTGTAGGAGTCAAGTTATCATATTTTAATTTTGAAGTGTTGGTATTTGGTAAGGACGTGAAATACAAAATAGGAAACCCAGTTCTGTGGTGGACTTGAAGTCCTTGAATGGTCCTGCTGCGGTCGTTCGAGTGGGTCTTTCTCACCTCAGAGGATTTATCCACTACAGGAAGAGGGGAAGTTGAGGTGAAACTGGGAAGTCCAGCTTCAGGCTTTTAAAACCTCACGTCACCCACCTGAAGAAATATCGGAGGGGGAGAAGAGACCTGAAACCCCGGGAAGAAATATCGAGGAGAGAGAAGAGAAGACGATCGCCCGAGAGGGGGGAGAAATTTTTCAGTCTTGGTCTTCGTCGAGGTCTTCAAGCAGGTTCTGTTGTTCGTAGAGATCATGTCGAAATCCCACGAACAATGACGCACAAAACCGTCGCTTCTCGCCACGCCCTCGATGCTTGCACCTTTCAGCTCCAATCCTGGAGCCCGTTCCATCCCCAATCCCTCACGAAAACCCTAGATCCCGCCGATATCTACCCCTCCAAGCCTTTCTTCTCCAATCGCTCCGTGGAGAATCTTGATCTCTCCAAGCTGTCCATTATCGAGGACGACAGGCCGCCGAAGCCTAAGCGGGAGCACTTCCGGTGGATCGCGCGGAAACGCCGCCGACGTGGATCGCGGTCCGTCTCGGGTCGTAGTAGCGATAAGAGCGGTACCCGTCGCTGCTGCTCCGTCGGTCCCTCAGCTGCCTATGCCACGTGCTCCGATTTTCCTGTTGCTGCGGGGACTGATTCGAGTGGGGAGTTGTTTGTGAATGGAGCTGGGGATGTGAACTGGGCGTCGGATGTTAGTGAGGCGAAGAAGGAAGGTGGTGGGATTTCGGTTGAGAGGGAGAATTCGGGGAACGGTTTGCTGCCTTTGGGTGTCTTTGAAGGGAATGGGAATGGGAATGAGTCGGGGTATGGTAGCGAACCTGGGTATCGAGGAGATGGTGAGTTCGATTATGGAGACGAGTTTGACGAGGAGGAAGATGAAGGTCGGTCTTTGTTTTGGGGCAACGGACTTCAAGGTACAGATGAAGCTTTCTTTTTTCCCCTCTCTTTTGTGTAGTGTTCCAGCTTTGCAGAATGAAGTGTAGTTGCAATTTCGTCTCTTCCGTTGTCTATTGATGAAAATTTTCTATTTCGTCGGGGTATGGAAGCGAGCCAAATGCTGCTGGTACGTGGGTCTTGAGCAGATAGGAGGATGTCCGAAACCATTTGAATGCTACTTGGCGTCTGTTGTAATTTAGAAGGATAATTGAGAATCTTGTAGATTTTGTATTATCATGTTTTACCGTCCCTTTTTTGTCCAGAATTCGGTTTCTCTCAATTCAGGATAAGCAAGATTGGTTTTTCAGGTATAGTTTGGTTTGTCTTACCTTCTGAAATAGAGGAATAGATTGTATTTGATTACTTCATCTAGGGAAATCTGAAATAGTTTGACTTGTCTTACCTTCTGTTAGAGGAGATGATTCAGATATTTTGAGCATATCATGGCTGATTGCTTCCAGTTGGGGAATTGCGGGTCATTGCATTGAAATAGACTGGCAGAGTTCCATCTTATTATAATTACCTCTGCTCTTACCCCTCATTTGTGTAGTATCATGGATTTTAGTCGGTTTCTTTGCAAAAAATGTTTGTCCAGTGGGATCAAATCATTATGTTTGGTCTTTAGGAGTATGACCTCTGCATTTAACATCTGTTCTTTATTTGGAAAGACCCTCATTTGACTGATTATGGTCTGGTTCAGTTGCTTGTGGTAATATCTTCTGCTCTTAGTAAGCTTGATGCAGTGGCAGACACAAGTCTTTTCAAATGTCATTGTCTTTTACTACTCTCATCCCAGCAGCCGATGTTATTGTCTATTACTGTGAACAAAAAAGAAAAAAAAAAGGAATTCTTTCATCTACCTCCCTCTCTTGTTTCTTCTTCTTCAGAAAGCTACCTTATATAAATAGGAAACACTTTTAAAAAGAAGGTTGATTTATGCACAACTCAAAACTATGTGAGTGCTTGGTTTGGCTGCATAACATCTGCCAGGATTGCTAGTTGTGTCTGTCTTCTTTTTTTTAGTATTAAGCAGAACCACTTTATTGCCTCTCTGCTTTGACTGCCATTCTGAGTCACAAGATAGCAAAATAATCCTCCATGCCTTGCTCTTCGCATCATTTTTCTGCATCTTTGTCAAAATTGATGGCTGGGTGACGATTCTGTTTGTATTTCAGGTGCAGAGCCGATGGAGATAGTTGGTGAAAACTCGTTTACTGAGCAGAAAACACACCATAGGGGCAGAAGAAAGAAGCATGAATGGAGAGTTGTCGCCGCTGCTCCTAGGTAGCCCCTTCACTCTGGGAAACAATAGAAATGCTGCTCAGTGCTAAAATACCAAGCTATGTAAAATTGCCTGTTCGGATCATATATCGTATTGCCTTCCCGATCGGACCACCCGCTTCTTATAAGCTTCACGACGTGGCTTTCGGAAATCTGAACACTTGGCCGTTGATGTCTGTTCTAATTCTCTACGATTAGTGATGGTACTCTAATATTTGTGGGCGGACATGGACTGAATTTAGTTCTTAAATGAATAACAATGCGAGATTTTGTTTTTTTTTTTTTTTGCCCTTTTTGATCTTTTTTTGGCTTTCGGTTCTGAAACTTCAATATAAGTAACGCATAGGAAGAGACTGGCAATCAATAGGAATGCTAATAAGCGTTACTAAATTCCATACCGGTGCTAAAAAGTGCCTCCTACCAATCAGGTTTGTGCCCGGTTTTTATTTTTTGTTTTTTATTTTTTCAAATAATGTCATTGTAAAAAAATGGTCTCTGATATCAGTTTATCAAGCTTATGAGAAATTTTATACTATGTTTAACTTTTAATGAATTTTCTTGGTGATGATTGGGCTTTGGATTCATGAAAATGAAAACTACCACCCTAAATTAGAAAAGCCTATTTCTCGATCAAACTCTATAAAGACCTTTAATTACATTCCTTGCATATCTATCTTCATAAAAATTTTTAAACTTCTTTATCTTAATATATTTCATAATTACTATTTATATATATATATATATATGTAATTCACGTTATCTCGTTTACTGATGAATGAGATTATGGGCCTTAAGAATTCCATTGCAGAGAGTATGGGCTAAATTCGGCTCTCACTGCTCAAAAGGAATACACTCATATGGGATTGATGATTCGAAGACGAGCGTCCTTCTTGCGGCCGGGACTACTCGGAGCTGCAGCCGACGGAGACGACGGGAGAAACCGAAGGGGAAGAGTCTCTCAAGGTATTAATGATGCGGAACGAAGCGTTGGGCGCATACAGGGCCTTGCTGAGAGCGACGAGGAAATCCTTCGCCGGTGATACTCTGATGCTACAAGAGTCTGCTTTGGAGATTCGGAAGAAATTTGAAGATAACAGGAATGTCTCGTCTGACTCTGAGATCCGGAAGCTTCTTGAAGAGGCCAAAGAGGCTTCCCATTTCATCACCAACATGATCGTTCAAGCCAAACTCAACCCCACCGGCGGCTACGGTACGGACACTTCGTGGTTTGCTTCGAATGCTATTGACGGTTTTTATGCATTTTTTGCTCTGGGGTTGTGAGGGTTTTTCCACTTTTTTGGGGATATTCCGGCTTTAGTTTTAACACCCGAATCAAGTGGCTCGCCTTTATGCTGCATGGTTGTCCTGGTAAGTTTGAAGAATTTCATGTTTCTGTGGCACGCGCTGTTTTACCTTGGAGGAGGCTTGTGAAAGTCGAACTGAGACTTTTTAAATGGACGAATATGAGAGCGAGTTCAAGTTCTGATAAAAAACGGAGTTTTATTGTTAGCAGATTCTGGATGCGCTGCTTATGTTCAACCTGATGAAAACTGTTTTCTATCAGAGATTGGTTTGTAGACCCGTGAGTGAGAATAAAAATTGCGTTTTCCAGCCATTAAATCGGCTGATTTCAGATGGAGCCTTAGTCATAGAAGACTTGAAGAATTCATAAAACTTCTGTGGTTGCCAGGTAACACTGGCGTCTATCTAAGCAAAAACCAGCTTAGTAGTTAAAAATAGGGTGATTTTCAACCGTATCATTCAATTAATTGCATTCATCGTTGTAATCATCGTGCTCAGTGACTGCTCTCTTGTTTTTGCGTTTTTGTGTTTCTCATCATAGTTCTTTCATGTACATTTCTTGCTTGTTCTACCTTAATTACCAAATTTTCCTTAAGCATTTTAATCTGTGCGACCAGCATTTTTTCAAGTGATGCTTCTTCACACTTCACAGCCCAGTTCTTCACTACATAAAACATGGTTAGGCAACCGTTGTTTTCTTAGAAAATTGTATTCACCATCTCCAGCTTATGTCACTACCAGCGGACCAGATTGAGAACTCAATTTCAGTTGTCAGCCACTTGATTTTTCTATCATCTTGGCTACCTTTTTGGTAACATAAGGGGTTTGTAGTGGGAGGTCTTGGGTTCAAGTCTCCCTAAAGGCAAGAAGCAGGTGCCTTGATGCAAACACAACATTTCAAAATTTGATCTTAAGTAAGAAAAGAATCCCTTAGGATATATAGTTGACCTCAATTTGCATGGATGACACATTTTCTGGAGTTTTTCCTGTATTTCAGCTCTTCTTAATTCATAGTTTGAAGGGGAACTATAGTATACCGACTAGAGCTTTTAATATAGTAATGATTCACCTGGTCGTGTTGTATAACTTTCCACCTAATATCATGGAATGATTCATATCTTCCCCAAATTCTGTAGCGTGGGCACCACTGTAATCTTGTTCATCCTTCAGGCATTTGCTTTGCATTTAACACCTATCATCAAGCCTAGTGAATCATTTGACACCAATTTCAAGTAGTTCCTTATCCCCTTGATTTACACTGGTGATCATTCTCTCTCCTTGTATACCTTTGCATGCTCGCCTCTATAATCTTTCATGTTTTTTTCCCACTTGTCTTTTCAGTTACTGACAATGTACTCCTGCTGCAGAAGTGAAGCTTGGTAAGGATCAAGGTGGAGCCACGCTTGAGATGCCTAGTGAGGATCTTCTTAGGAAATCTGTTTAATAGTTTAAGTGCTTGATCACAATCTTCAAGGTTTTCCCTGAACACTTTTAGCATTTAAATATTTTATATACTAAATTTTCTTGCAATGAAATGTCCACAATTATTGTTATAGTTGTGTAAATCTCATTCCTCAGAGTGACACTCCAAAAGTGAAAGCTCAAGAGATAGGAACAGCTCATTATTATGCAACATATGATTGGTGATAACTGGGTTATTCTATCCTTAATGATAAATGGTGTTTTAAGATATTGTTACCATCTTATTTGAATGACTGGGAAGTAAGTTGGTGTAGTAACACATATCCTGCATATGATATGTAGTTCAATTGCTGCGAAGACGTTTTTCCTGCTCATTGAATTGGTGAAAGAGAGGCCCCTCTTCATAATAATCACTTAATTATTATTGCATGAGGTTCAATGCTCCTGCTGGACCGAACATATAAGGAAAAACACAGTTACGTGGGGGGTTAATATGTTAGTTGATGTCAGGATGAATGGAGTCTGTTCAGTTTTACTCTTGTTTGAATGAGCATGACATGTTTGTTGTTCATGAGCTCTTTGTTGTATATAAAAACATTTTGTCCCTTTTGTTGTTATTTCTTTCCCTAGTGTTGATAAAAAAAAATTTTGATATCCAATATGCTGATTTGTGGGTAGTCTACTTAAATTTATGCATGATCTCTTTCAAAAGAAAAAAGAAGGAAAGTTGTGAAGTTAATCTTTTGTGCTAAATGTTTATTTTGGAAGACATGTATAGAGTAATTAAGAACTGTTTCTTTTCATTAGAAAGAGCTCATGACTTCTACCCTTCTGCTTGTTATTTGGTTGCAGTTAAAGTCTCACACACTGAAGCTTGACTTGTTATTGGGCCCTGTTTCCTTCTCTCCTGGAGCAACAATTGTCCTGCCGATGTATCATTATTGCAAGTTGTTCTTATTTTCAAGAATTGTTTTGCCGAAATATGGAGAAATTTTTGTGCATGCAGCTAAATTATTTCAGTTTCGTTCTTGCTTTTCATTTTGCCCTTTCCCTACTTCTGGGAATCGAATCCAATTTTTCAGTGAAGGGTTTCGTTTCAGTGTAGTAAACTGTGATTGACCACTTTAAGGAGTTAAATAATGTTTTCCTCTCATATTATACCTTTGGCAGGAAAAGCTGGTTTGAATACTGGAGTTCCTTCTGGAAGCATGAATAAATCAGAGGTGGCTTTCGTTGATCTGCTGAAAACTACTTCTATTGTTGACAAACCCCATTCAGTTATTTGCAGTTGTAGCTGGGATTTCCCCAATACTCCCTCAATGACGAGAACAGGGGAGATGAATTCGATCGTGTTTGGTTAATGGTTCCTACTTTCCACTTGTTGCTCATCTTTGAGACGAATCTATTGTGGTTGTCCCCGAAAATGCGTCCATGTTTTGGGTCTCTCGGTTTTCTGTTTAATGTTGCCTCTAGTTTCCGGAAATTCAAATCCTCTTTACTTCTTGTTGCAGAGATGAATATTTTTCACCACTTGTGGACGCAAATGGGTGAGAAATGAATGGTAGGGTTCTGAAACCCGACAACTGTTTCATTATTCGTTTTATTTTTAAAGTGTAAAATCACGTGTGAACAAAAATGGAAGCTGATTCAATCATACAAATGAGTAAATAAGTGGATATTAAATGGACTATATTCGTTATTCATACTATAGATGGATAACAACATAGGGTTCCGCTTTATGGTTTTCAGGCTAGCGATGCACGACGCTTACCTCTGCAGATCAGGAAAATGTCTAGTCCCTTTCATGCGCATAGGTTGTTGTTTGCATTTGCCCTGAAGTCTGAACTCATGTCAGATCTCATCCTCTTTATCTTCAAAGAAGACAAAATTGCTTCTTTACCTCCTGTTATGGGTCAATATGCCAGAAATGTTAACTATAACGACGGATGAAAACTAGCGCATCTTCTCTGGCTTTCCCTCTGTTGATCGATTTCGGACCGATGCTTCTACTTGCCTACTTATCCTGCATTATTATTCGGAAGGACTTCTGAAACTATTTATGATCTTAACTTCTCTGAACTTCCGTAATTGGACGATGTTCTTCTTTTTCTTTTACAGCGTGCATTTTCGCTGAAAAGGGTCATCACTTTGGCTGTGAGAGAATTCACCATCAAAGAAAAAGTGGTACTTTTTTATCATTAATTATCGTTATTTTAAGCGTCGAGGTAAATGGCTGCTTCAGCCCGTCGAAGACTTCTGCAGAAAATTCAGAAGCGAGGTTGCTGTCATGGAAATTGGCCAAGGGTGGGATTTATAGCATTTGCTGTGGTTAGGAATTTAGCAACTTAGCCTCGCTTTACAGTCTGAGAAGTGAGAATCTTCTGCTGTTGCACACGAGATGGATAATAAAAATTACAGGAGCCGAAACTCGAAAGGTAGTGCTGGCAAAAGAGGTCAGAACTCATAATGAGACTCAGCAAAGCCAAAGGAATTCGAGGCTAGCTCAGCGTACTGGAAGTCTTGCATCGGTTTTGTGTATTTAGATTAACCTTAACCAGATTTTTTTACCTGATTAACGAGATTTTTTTACCTGATTAACGACATTTTTTTTGGCCGAAGACAACAGTCGCTTTTCTGCTCAGTAGCCGCAACAGCTATTACGATGATTGAGGGCCCGAGAAGTTTTTGGATTTTGGCTGGTGCAGTCACGGGCAAATGTTCCTTGCCTCTGCTATCGGCAGCTTCATTTTTTCTTTCTTCAATTATCATATCTCATTTCCATGAATTCAGCACCTGTTACTCTTTTCTATGGCTTCCCTTCTCTCCCCTTCCTCCTCTCTGCGAGAAAGGGTAGATCTCAGCTCCATTCGGGCTCTTGTGCTTCGTGTCGATCAGCATTTCAGTCGGTTTCTCGCGGACTTCGAAGCAAGAAAATCAGTTCAGCTGAGCTGTTGCTCCATGCTCAAGACGCACAAACAAGAGTTCTTTGAGTTTTCAGAGCAGTCTGTCCTCTCCAATCTCTACTGGGGAATCGAGAATTTTGAAAGTGCTGTTCAGGCTAAATGTGAAGAAGTTAGAACTGTTCAGTTGATGAAGACTGAGCAAATGCTGCAAGTTCCGGCTTTACTTGATGAACATGGAAATACTAGTGGGATTGCAAATAAGTACTTAATGTGTTGCTCCTACTTTTATCTCTCACTGATCCGGAAGCTTCGAGGTGATGGATGGCAGATGACTTTGCACTTTCTCCAGGCTTTTTTGGTATCACCAAATCTCGTAAGGAAAAAATTTGCACCGGAACTTTGGGAGCTTCTTTTCCTTACCAGAGTAACAAGAGAAAATGGGGACCTGTGCCTCACAAATTTCCAAGAGGAAGACATTGATGATGCTATACGGCGGTTGGCAAGGAGATACAAGGATTGGATGATGTATTATCGAGTCATATTATATGGGGAGACACTATTAGGGGACACGATGCCTAATTTCAATGAAGAGAAACCTGGGAATCACCTGTAAGTCTCTTCTGCAGTGATTATTGAACGATTTTTATTTTTATTTAATGCTTTTATCTATCCTTATTTTAGCATAGTGCATTACATTGAAATTCCTGATGATTCTCATTCGAACATTTCATTTCCATAAACAGATTCCACAATTCCGCTTGCACCAAGTTTCTAGAATCCCCCAAACAAGTGACAATTTGGCCAGACTTTCCCGATGTAAGCACTGGTATTTTTCCTTTTCATGAATGGACTACATAAAACTCTGGTATTCTTGGGTTATGAAGAAAGATTATTATAATATTACTATGATTCCAGTAACTAAGAATTGAGATTAAGAGAAACAAATAATTTATGATTGCTTCAAAAACTGTCTTCAGTCTAAATTCTGTATGTTTGGAATTCTAGCAGACTACAGTTGGAAACCTCATCAGACTCCAATTCTAAATATTGAGTCTTGCATTTATCTATCATTAATTAGCATACTGCAACCTGCTACTAGTACAGTATAATGCAAGATACATGGTGAATCGGGGAGAAAACTGGGTTGTAGTTTAGAGAAATGACTCTATACTTTTAGAAGATGAAAGGGTTCTTCTAAATGATTTACAGTTTAAACAACTATTTGAATAAGCTCACTGAAGGAAGGGAGCCATACATTGAAACTTCTTTGTTGTAAGGGTGGAAATTTCTCTGCACTTATGAATCCTTGTTACCCAGTGGAGGGCATCATCATTTACTTTTTGGTTCCAGTCTCAGTTTTTATGATGCTACCTAGTTTTTTGCAGGTGGAGATGGAATATCCTTGTGATGTTCTACAAAGTACCTACGAGGATGATAACAGTAAAGCTCAGGCTTCTGCTTTCAGTTATGATGAGAACATTCATGTCTTGGAGGGAAATGGTGGATATCCTCAAATGAAATTAGATGAAATTTGTCATAAAACAATGAAAGACAATTTATGTTCCACATGCCTGAATAGCATCCTGAATGTACCTCATTCAGACACGTCAATATCTTTTCATTCCTTCATTGGTTCAGCTGAAGGAAGCGATTTAGAGGTAAGGAATGACCCGTATCCATCACTGTAGTTAACATTAATTTATTTGCATATGTACTACTATCTGAAGTATCAAGTTCATATATATGAAAAGATAAGTTTATCAGCTGAGAAAGCTATATATGAAGCTAAGTTTATCAGTTGAGGAAGCTATATATGAAGCTAAGTTTATCAGTTGAGGAAGCTATATATGAAGCTAAGTTTATCAGTTGAGGAAGCTATATATGAAGCTTTCTGATTGATCTACATAAAGCGATGTATGCCATCATGAATACGTGGTCATTGTAATGAATGGTTAAGTCACAGCCATCAAACTCTTATCACTGACATATGGGAGTGATTGCTGGGCTAAGGGTACACGAGAAGTATTCATTCGACTGTTAACCTCTTCACAAGATTATGACTGTCTGACTTATTTGTTCAGGGGTGGCCACTGTATATTATGATGCAGTCTTATGATATTATGACTTTAATCTAGACGACCTGAAAATATTTTTTGTTGCTAGAGTTAGTCCTAGTATTCATTTATTTCTCTTTTTGAACCAGGAAAATGTCCACAACAAAGATGGTAAAGTGAATATTCTCACAACAAAACCCAATGTTCTAGCATCCGAAGTCTGTGACAGGTACATATATAAATACACAATATATCAATATGAGTCACTAATCTCATCTTTTAAAAAATTTTAAGTGCTTTGTTTTAACAAAATTAAGTGCTAAAATTTATCAAGCTTTATCTGGAAATTCTGCATTGTTCTTAAACTTGGGACTGATTGTGACTTTTGTCTATTTAAACAGGGATGTTTCTCTTAGAGAGACACCGCCACCAGAATCTCTTCGGTATCTGATTCATAGAGACACCCATGAAGAGAATGCCAGTTCAATCTTTTCTAGTAGATCTCCTAGTTCTGGCCATGATCTACATTTATCTATCCTGGAAGTGGGATGTAATTATTCATCAAGTGGTTGCAATTGCTTTATAGACGATGAAGCAAAACTTCAGAGACCAGTTCATTGTGACTTATCCAAGATGGGCCACCACAGAAGATTTTCAAGTGAAAATTTTGATGCACAATTGAACTTAAAGGACCAAGATTACATGGGAATATTGGGAATCTGTGAAAAAACCCTACTAAGACTATGCTCCTCAGAGGCCAATTTGGAATTCTCGGCAATATGGGGAATTTTGAAGCAGAAGAGTGAGAGAAAGTGTAGTTTGCTGAAAGTAGACCTTGAACAGTTGCTTAGTGTTATTTCAATCTCCAAAGAAGATCAACTTGTGAGAGCTTCGGTGTCTATTATTTTAGTTCTTTTATCTGAAAATGAAGACCTTATCGAAGATATCAAGAGGATTATACCTTTGTGTGATCTGGCCTGTGCCCTTAAAAGAAGTGTTCATGAGGCCGCTGTTCTTATCTATTTGTTAAAACCTTCCCCAATAAAACTGAGCGAATTGGAGCTTTTACCTGCCCTTGTTGAGACCACATGCAACTCAAACACTAGTAATTTGGATTATGTTTCACTTCCATTAACACCAAATGCAGCAGCAGTAAGATTGATTGAAAGCTTAGTTACTAATTTTGGTATTGAAGCGAATAACTTGGCCATTTTATGTTCTCCTCCAATACTTTCTAGACTTGTAAATGTTACATGCATAAGGAATGTAGATGAAGGTACATCTGTGGTTACTATTCTTTTGAGCTGCATGAGGTTTGATGAAGACTGTAGGAGTTACCTATCACAAATTACTCCAATGGGAACGTTTCTGCATTTTCTGCTAAGTAGTGATCAAAAGGCCAAGCGTACTGCACTCGAGTACTTTCATGAAATCCTACGGTTGCCAAGGTATGCCAATTCTCCATATGGTAAATACTCCATTTAATTTTGTGAAGGATAACAGAAATAAACTAGAATGGAGCAGAAAGATAACGACCAAAGTTAACTTTTTCTTCTTTCCTTTAGACTGATGAATAAAAACCTAACTCTTTAAGTATGCAACCTCATAACTGGAATTTAAAGATATCCCAACTTGCTTGTGCTGTTATTGCAGAGATTACTATATTTGTTTCTTACTCTACTAAAAATGATTACACTTGATAACTCTAATGCTGCTTTTTCTCAAAGCTTAGCCTATCGAAGGAATTTCATATGCTCTCATTTTGTACGATGTGTTCATTTCTGATAGTGGGGTTAACAGTGTTAAGCTGTCAAAATTCAGGAAAACTGACTGTTATAATTTTCTCCACCCTAAGCCTTCTGAATTTGTAAGCAAAACTAAAGCTCACATTCACTATAGAAAATAACATGACCTTGAATTTGAGTCAGATATCGATATTCATTTTGTTCTATTTCTTCCCAGATTATCAGCCGCTAACTTGTTATATCAAATGCGACAAGTTGGGAATGTGAACATTATGCATACCTTAATGGCATGCATCCAACAAGAAAAAACTGAACATCAAATTCTGGCAGCAAATTTGTTACTTCAACTGGATGCAGTGGTATAGGCAACTTAGTTATTTGGACTTAATTTTTTATAAACATCTTCATGTCCTTGGCAATTTCATGGTTGGTGGTGTTGATCATTTGCAGGAAGACTTGGGTGGGAAAAGTATATTCAGAGAAGAGGCTGTGGAGGTCCTTCTAGAAGCAGTTACATCTGAAGGAAACCCAGATATGCAAATTGTATCTGCCTTTGTTCTTTCGAATTTGGGGGGAACTTTTTCTGATACAGGTGAGCCATATACGGCTGCATGGCTGCTTCAGAAAATGGGTTTGTCATCCTCATGCCACAGGAACATGATCAAACACTTTGATTGGTCAGATAAAGTTCTTCAGGTATGGAGGTTTGATTATTTTGAACAATTTAATGCCAATATTCAACCCCAAAGTTGTATGAGCCAGTGGCCATCAAACTGGTTGCACATTCAGGTTCTTGGTCAACCAGCTCTTATAAAATGTTGACCTGGTATGACATTGCAATGGTATTGTTATTAATTAAAAAATGTACTTGAAGTTATTGACATTTATATAAAGGACCAAAGAAAATAGACAGGAAACAGAATTACGCCAATTATATGAAGAAAACAAGAGTTTTCTGTTTATTCTTGACTTCTCGTTTCATGAAAATTGGCTTTACCCATTTGGCCTTGTATAGCTGCCTCTTTATCTAATTTAATCTGGGTGTGGGATGGAGGTCACCAGGACCAGTCCAACCCACTTCAACGCAGTTCAATGGGTCTGAATTCTCTTACTTCTATGGTCGACTCTATTCACTTAAATCTTTGCTGATGTTTCCTCAACTATATCAAATCTTTGCAGGATAATTATATTGATGAATGGTGCCAAAAAATTGGGAAAAGTATTCTAAAGGTCGGAGATTCAGTGTTTCATGCCTTGAAGAAGGGATTGCAGAGTAAAATAAGGAGTGTTTCGCGTGATTGTCTCATCGCTATTGCATGGCTTGGATGTGGGATAGAAGCATCAGGCTCTGCTAAACTTAGACATTCTGCATGTGAGACCTTATTGAGTAGCATTGAACAATTTCTGCACCCAGGATTGGAGTTGGAGGAGAGACTACTAGCTTGTATGTGCATGCACAATTACACTTCTGCTAGAGGTAAATGACTCTAAATATAGATTTGTTTCTCCGGGGGGAATACTTTTTGTGCCTCTTGCGGAACTGTTTTGAATTATCAAATGGATGTGCCATTCAAAGAAAAAGTTGAACTTCCTGTCATATGGAAACCAGAAGCATGATTTCTGGACAATTATCATGTAGGCACACAAAATCTTATGAGCCTTTCAGAAGGACTAAGGGAATCCCTCAGACGTCTTTCTAGCATCACCTGGATGGCAGAGGACTTGCTGAAACTTGCTAATTCTGTTCTACCGAAAAAGACTGTGAGTCCTACTGCACCTTCCTCTTATTATGGCTTCGTGGTGAGCTGAGCAGAAAGAAAATTGTTGTGATTCACGCTTATTAGCTACTCTTTTAACATGTGATTGGCAGTTCAAACAACGTAGTTTTAATTGGATACAATTTATTTGTGAATTGACTAAACTGATAAAATTGTTGTGATTCACACTTATTAGCTGCTCTTATAACATGTGATTGGCAGTTCTAACAATGTAGTTCTAAATGGATACAATTTATTTGCAAATTGACTAAACTAATTTAATGGTAAGAGCAGCACGTTTCATGTGTGCACACTCAAATACTGGAGGCTGGGAACCCGAGCTATGGGGCCATCAATGCTCTGCTCTACTACAAGGGTCTGCTTTGCACTGGTCATCCAGATGGATCAATTAGGGTACGTTCTTCAAACATTTATCTTAAGCAAGAATTTAGTTTCATCTTCCAGTTTTTTCTTCAGTATAACTTGATCAATGGCATCTACTCCTCTGTCCATGCAATGGATCTAACAAATACCATGAACACAAGTAGGTATGGGATATCAAAGGCCAAACAGCCAAGTATGCTTGGGAGGTGAAAGGACACAAAAAGCAAATCACCTGTGTTGCACTTTTCGAACCGGGAGACAGCCTTTTGACGGGGTCATCTGATAAAACTGTCAAGGTTCTTAAATTTTATGAATTATCACATACAATGAGCCGTCCGTTTTTTCTTTTTGATTTTCTAATAGATAGTGAATCTGCTGGGAGTGGTCCTCTCGCAGGTATGGCAAATGAAAAAAAGGAAACTGGAGTGTGTACAAGTCATAGAGATGAAGGATCCAATACAGAAAATAGACTCATGTGGCCAAATGATCTTTATAATCACTCAGAGCCGTGGTGTCAAGGTGAGTTAGCAGAAGCAATTTAAGAAGCTGGACTCATCTGAGGTATTTCTGTTTCTGGTATAGTAACACAATTGATATTCAGTGTCCTAAAATTTACTATCAGGTATATGATGGATCAAGAGACCTCAAAACTATTTGCAAGAATAAACGTTTCACATCTGTAGCTGTGGCTCAGGGTAAGATTCACCTTGGGTGCACAGATGCAAGCATACAGGTGCCTCCCGTGCTCACTTTAAGCATATATGAAGGTTAGCCAAACCACTAAAAGCCACTCTTCTGTTCTACTTCTTTCAGGTGGTTAGCATGATGAATGATCAAGTTCAAGAAATCAAAGCCCCTGAAAAACGCTGGTGGATAAACAAGAGGCCTATTAATGCAATTAGCATCTATGAAGATTGGATCTATAGTGCAAGTGATGCCATTTACATCTCAAATCTCAAGGTATATAATATTATCTACAGATGCTGAACTTGCATTTTTTTTTTCGCCGGTTGGCTCCCTGACTTAAAGAAATCATTCTGGAGCAGAGACAGCACTGTGCTTCACAATGCTCAACAGCAAGTGTCAAAGGAGCAAATCTGGTTTCACTTGCAGTAGTAGAGGATTTCATCTACATTCAAAGTAGCACTTCTCCTAGCACACTTCAGGTGATGAGCAACTCCTGCAGTAGGTTATTATACCTTTGTTTTATGTATCTCTGCTGATGTCCCTCTCATTTTTCAGATTTGGTTGAGAGGGAACCAAAAGCAAGTGGGTAGATTATCCGCAGGCAGCAGGATTACAAGTCTCTTTATGGCAAACGACATTGTCTTTTGTGGGACAGAGACAGGATTGATCAAGGTACACTCATCTCATAATGGTTTCAACAGCTCCTATTTCCCTTTCTCTGTTTATGGTTTTAAGTTTACTGATTTTTCTTAATGACAGGGATGGGTTCCTCTATAGCTGCAATGTGAAAAGAGTATAAGGTTTATTGAGTTGAATTCATTAAAATTGTTAATTATCTTCAAATTTATTATGTACATAGGAAAGTAAAACCTGAACCATGGCGGCTGGAAGACGGAACGAGAACAAAAATAGTTTGAGAGATTTCATTTATTGAATCATGTAAATTTGTCTATTGTAGTGGATAATAGCTTCTGTCATTTCCAGTCAGCCCTCAGAAGCCGGGTACAAGATTTGAATAATTGAGTGGCATCCTCTGCTGGTGCCATTTTTCTTTCAATAATAACCTTAGGAGCAAGGGCCTCCTAAACTTGGTTCTAAAGGCATGCAATCCTATTATTCACTCAAACCTGCATAATTTTACTCATGAAGGGTACTTCAGTGGAAGCTGAACCTCTTATGATAAGATGATTTAAAGTATGGCTAGCTGCGTTTGGCATGGCTTCTGTTGTTGATCAATTAATGACCAGCGACACAGATCCATTAGGATGATAAGTTTGGAAGAGACGACACCACAGATGAGCAGCTTCAATGAGAGTCGTAGTAACTCTACTTCCTTCTTAATACTTTCCAGCTCCTCCCTTCACGGGAGATCTACCTGCCTTTCACAGGTTCCTCCTCACCCCTCAGCTGTTTCTCTTCCTTTTTCGTCTTTCATGTCCCTTTCTTCTTTAATACATCCCGCCTCTGTATCTCCAGGGTCAAGTTTGTAGAACAAACCACCAACCTTCCATCCACTATAAGAGAACCCTTCGCCTCGCTTCAAGGAATGCATATTCCTCTTATGTGACCTTTTCCCTTTTAGAATGACGCTTGCCCTGCCCTTGTTTTACTGGATGTACACGTACATTCTCGTCCCCTCTATTCTCCTCCTCTCCCTCTGCCTAGAAGCCATCGCATTACCCTGATTTTCACGTTTCTGCAACTCGCTCCCTCGATCAATTCAAGTCATTTAAACCCAAATGGCGGCAACATTGATGAAGCCCAGTGCCTTCCTTGTGCTACTCCTCGTGGCTATTGCAGCAAACCTTGTAAATTGCGGACCTTCCCACGCAGACGACAATGTCAGGGACGCGTGTAGAGCGACCCGATACAGGGAGCTCTGCATCCACTCTCTCGCTTCCTTCTCCGGGTCCGCGAAACGCAGCCCTTACAGATGGGCCAGGGCGTCGGTCTCCGTCACCCTCTCCGAGGCCAAGAAGGTCCAGGGATACCTCTCGAAACAGAAGAAAAATGGGGGAGCGAAGGGAAGGGCGAAGGCGGCTCTCTCAGACTGCGCCGAGTGCTTCCAAGACGCCGTCGACGAGCTGCACCGTTCTCTGGGCGAGCTGAGAAGGCTGGAGAAGAAGACGTTCGAGGCGCAGATGGGGAACGTGGAGACGTGGGTGAGCGCTGCTTTGACGTACGCGGACACTTGCCTCGACGGGTTCGGCGGCAGCGAGGGGAGGCTGGCGAGCTCCGTGGTTCGGAGGGTCGAGAATTTCACGTATTTTACGAGCAACGCTCTGGCCCTGGTCAACAAATTGGCGTCCGGCGGAGGCGGCCGACGGTAGAGTTACGAGAGCTCGAGGAATGATCACTGAGAAGTCTCCACATATATATAGCTGAAACCGAAAAGGGGTCTATCGCTTTCCGTTTGGTCTCATTAGCGGGACCAATTTCATAAATCATAATTCTGTTCAGTCTTACTTGGGAGTTTGTCGAGGGGATCAGTTCGATGACCCCTTTCAAGAATAATATTTGTGAATGTTTAGCTTTCAATGGATGAGAATGAGAAGTCACATATTTACCTCATTTGGCTGGCCGGCGGCGTGCGGAAGATGTCGAAGAATGACGTTACTTCAGTTGTGCAGTCTAATGATTTTATATGCAGAAGGCATCGGATTACGCTAACTCCGCCTCTATGATGTAATATTAAGGGAACGGGAATGAAATACAGAAGCACTTTTAAAACCTAATACAAGGGATAAACTCATGTGACATAATGTAATGTGAAGGTAAAAACTGATATTGGCCTGCTGCTATAATGCTGTGGAGAGAAGGCCGGGGGGCGGGCGGTACGAGACTCTAGTGCTACTCCGCCAAGCTCGTTGGCTTCGTCTCTGATCTTTCTCCTTGATAATTCATCGACACCCTCTATCAGTTTTTCACCGGTCTCTCTCCCACTCCCTTCTATCTCCTGTCAATCACCGTGACTGTGATTAATGTGTCTACGACGCGACGGAACTGGCTTCCTTCTGGTCCCCGAAGACGCGAGTCCTGAAGTCTTTCACCATGAGAGGGAGGCCCTGGCGAAGAGCCACTTTGGGCTCCCACCCCAGCATCTCCTTCGCTCTGGTGATGTCCGGCTTCCTCTTGTGTGGGTCGTCCTCCGTGTTGGGCCTGAACTCGATCCGGGCGTTCGGGTCGATCGTCTCCTGTACAACCTGCAGAACAATGCTAACTGCTGAATTTGTTCATACATTTTCCCTCCTTCCCCACATCCCCACATCATCAAAGCGTATCACGTTCCTGTGTCGGAGCACCAACCCAACAACGACTGGCTTTTCAAGCCTTCATTACGATATGTTTCAGATCGCTTTTCCTCATTCGCCGGACGGACCTAACGCTTGGGCCCTTTTCCAGAACTGGGCAAGCGAGGAGAGAAGATTTGATCGATGTATGGTCCCATTCTCGGGTCCGAATTTATATTTTTATAGAAAAGAGAAGGGTCGACGTGCAGTCGTGCAGAAGCAAGTCCTCTTCACGAGTGCGACACGACGCCCAACAGACTTGACCGCTGGTGCAGGCCAAGAAAGGTACAAATAGAGGGGAAAAAAAAAATTAAACATTGTTACTTATGATTTTACGAAAGTTCTTACCTTGGCGAGCTCGAGCATGGTGAATTCCCCAGGGTTACCCAGATTGAAAGGACCCACGTGTTCCCCTTCCATCAATCGAATCAGTCCCTCCACCTGCATTTACAGAGAACAGCAACGAACACCGGCAGTGAAGGACTCAAGAACACATTCCTCCATCATTTTTTCTGTTAAGAAACCAGAGAGAAAGTCCAGAATTTTTACCAGGTCGGAGACGTACTGGAAACTCCTGGTCTGTTTTCCGTCACCATACACCGTCAATGGCTCCTTTCTCAAAGCCTGCATACGAGTAAAAACCCACCCAATCGTTACCACAAAAGTATCAGATGGTTTATGCTTTCCACTTTAAGTTAAAGCGAACAGAACAACCCACCTGGGCGACGAAGTTGCTGACCACACGTCCGTCGTCGATGCACATACGAGGGCCGTATGTGTTAAAGATCCTAGCGATCCTTACCTGCCATTTTTATAATCAGAAACTCAGATTCTTCTTTCGCACTATCATGCACCTCTTAGGTGTCACTCAAGCGTGAATAAAGGTCAAAGGAGTATAATAAAAACGAAAGCGATTAAAAATGGCACACCTCCACTCCGGCTCCTCTGTGGTAATCCATGGTCAAAGTCTCTGCCGTCCGTTTCCCCTCATCGTAGCAACTTCTAACACCTACTCCCACCAAACCACGACCAAACCATACCATTACCAAGCAAAGAAAAAACCCAAAAAAATATTTCGGTCAGATTTAATGTCAAATCCAAGAAAAACCCAAAAAAATATTTCGTCAGATTTAATGTCAAATCCAAGAAAAACCCAAAAAATATATTTCGTCAGATTTAATGTCAAATCCGCTTCAGGTCGGTACAATACACCAATTGTAGCCGTCGTCGTCTCAATGTAGATGATGATCTGGGTGGGAGGACTATTCTGCATTATTTGTGCAAACAGAGGAATCTAAATCTCAAGCTGGTGTTACCCGGCTATAATAATGTTAGTTTGGGGAAGACGGTGGAAAAGTCTACGGGATTTCAGATTCGCGTGTGGTAACTGGTAACATGTGATAACGTGGGGAGAGGGACTGACAGGACTGTGCCACTTAGCCACGTTTCGTGCTTGCGTTACTTTCATTGGAAATAATAATGAAAGCTGGGTCATGGGTGGGGGAGGACTGCTACTAAGCTACGGGGCCGCTACCTCCACTTTCCCACCCTGTCTTTATTATAGTTGCAGAACAAATCACTCCAGCTATTACGGGAGCGGATGTTTCCGTATTAGTTCGTGAACCTATTCTTCTCAATTTAAAATTTCTCACTGAAACCTAGTATAAACTAATAATAATAAGCATAAAGCATTTCCATGGCTTCTCCTCCACCCAAGCTCGCTACTTTGATCAAAGTATGAAAATGGTACAGAGGGAAGTGAAGATACTGACCGATTGGGTTAACGTTGCCCCAGTAGGTCTCCACCTGAGGGTGCTGTAAGGGGTCGCCGTAAACTTCACTGGTGCTCGTCAGAAGAAATCTGGCACCGACTCGCTTCGCCAATCCAAGCATGTTGAGTGTCCCCACTACATTGGTCTTGTGCCACACGACGCACTGAGTCAAGGAATACCAGCGAAACTCATACGAGCATGAACAAGAAAGCCTCCGTTTTCTGCTCACCCCCCCCCGAAAAAAAAAAGCAAAATGAAAACAAAAAAAAATCGATAATGACAAAATTCCGTATGCGATGAAGCGGATTGAATGCAGGTTGCCACTTCTCCGTGATCTGAATGAAAAGAATCAACATGAAAGAGCCAGTGCTAGAAACAGTAAGACATTGTATGCCACGAAACGCTGACTAGCTAAATCTTTCAAAAATGTCGAATCCAAAGTTCACAGCAAGGTGAATTGGGAGAAAAATTGAAAATTGGGATTTGAAACCGACATGCAGGAATAGCGTGAATAAAATCGAAAGAAACGAACTAAAGCAGACGAATTTTTTAGAAGGAAGAAGAAGAAGGATATAATCGTCTTGACGGGATTGAACTTGTAATGCACGGGCGAGGCGGGGCAGGCGAGATGGTAGATCTGGTCCACCTCCAAAAGCAGCGGTTCCACCACATCGTGCCTGATGAGCTCGAACCTCGGATTCCCAAAATGGTGCATCACATTCTCCTTCCTCCCCGTGAAGAAATTATCGACCACGATGACACTGTCGCCGCGCTTGATCAGCCGATCCACCAAGTGGCTCCCCACGAACCCGGCGCCGCCGGTGACCACGATCCTAAGACCCTTCCGCTTCAGCCCCAGGGGAATCTTCCCGCCCGGATTGAAGCTGTAACTCGGCTGGGTCTCGAACGCCACTCGGTGACTCAGCGACTCCAGCGCCGTGAAATCGCTCGTCGTCGGACGAGTGCTCTTCACGGGGGAGAGGGGAGCGCGCGGCGCCAGGGTGAACACGAGAGTCGCGAGAGCCATTCCGACGAGGACGAAGAGGAGTCGCTGCTCCCGGAGCAGGTACCTGACCGGACGCTCGACGGCCAGCCACGGCTTCGGCTGTTTGGGCGAGTAGGTATCAGGCACCGGCTGGTTCTCATGGCGTCTGTAAATCAGCTCCGAACCCATTCCGGAATATCTCCAACTCGCCTCGATCTTCCTCCCTAGAATATCTCACACTCGGCGATCACTTCACCAAACAGAACTCACAACCACCGTCTTTCCCGAATCCTGAATTTAATAGAAGAAGAATGAGCTCGATTTCCATAAACTCAATAAACAGAGAACAACTTCAGATCAACCTAGACAAATACTCCACAAGAAATTTCTCCAATTCCTGTTCAACATCGTCGGCCGCAACATCCGGACCGGGAAGAAACAAAAACAGAGACCGTAGAAAACGCAAGGAAAAAAAAAAAAAAAACAGTTTTTTTTTCACAAGAAATACTAAAGGAAAGCGAGAAGCACCTCATAAGCCGGAGAAGAGAGCGTTACACTCGTGACCGGCGAGATCCAGGTGTTTTTCCGGCGTATCAGCAGCTTATTAGCCGTTTTCCGTTTTCCCTCCGGGAAAAAGCCGGCAAAATCTCTTTCTCCCGGCGTGTAAAAAACGCCTTTTTTTTTTTTCCCTTCCTCTCTCTGTGTCGCCTTCGTATAACCCTCCGAGAAGAGTCTTAAATAAAACAAGAATGTTCTGTTTAATTCCAAAATCACCCCCGTTTGGTGCACTAATCCCTTCCCGACCTTACCCGAGGAAAACAGCGGAAAAAACATTCCCAGTGGTAATCTCGTCAGATGAAAAAGTAACGCGGTTCGCAGTTTTGCAGTCCAACTGAGGGCGTTTCTGTGGTTTTCAACATAACCAGGGGCAGTTCTCCGCGCCGTGGAACGCGTCGCTTAAAATCTCAAAGTACCATATTGAATAATTAGATAAATATCTAATTTTTATGTTATATAAACCAATCCATTAAAAACCGAACCGATTATCAAACCGAGTTGGATTAATGATTTTTAAAACACTGATATAAACAATAAATTTAATTCCTTATAATCAGAATTTTTACATATTTACTTTAATGTAATATATAATTTTATTATTTTTATATATAATTTTTATTTTATGTTTCCCTTGTGTAAATAAACAAACATTTTAAAAAATATTTGGCTTCTGAATAAATAAAGGTTTAATGTTGTACAGTATTTATTAATATTTTACTTTATAAATTCTCTCAGTTTGTCCAAGATTACTAAACTGCCCTAGGTTGAAACGGGTTTTTTCATAAACAGTTCCAGTTGAGTAGACTAGATATAATTAATCTATCTTTTCTTTGCTGTATATTAAGCTTGACTTGAATTAAGATATTAATTACAACCAAACCGTAATTTCAAATATTTAAACGGAGACAAACCGATCGGGGCCGTCCGTTGTGCGGACCACTATTTGACTAAGGTTTTAGAGAATAAGATCTCACCACGTGTCCCCCTGGACGGACACCTAACACATGTATAGTAATTGATATTTCAGGACCTAAAGTACGGCCGCCCCTTTCTGTCCAATAATTGGTGAGCCGGGCCTGAGCTCTTTTCTGGACCGAGTTCTCTTGAAAACGATAACGTTTTTTTGAACCGGACCCGGTGGTGGACAATCTTTTCCAACTCGGAAATGAAACCGGTTGAGGCTACTCCGAGTCAAGTGGTCCGGGCAGGCGGACGAATCTCAAAAGCTCGGTGGCCGAACTCAGGCCGAGTGTGGTTGGATGGTTGATTGATCCTCCCCCGACCCGGCGATTCAACGGGTCACCCCAGGCGTAAAATTCCGCAACCGGGGTTTTCTTACACTTAGAAACAAGGTCATCGAAGCGTCACTTGAGTTGGCTGAGTTGAATCGGATCAACTCACAACTCGGTCAAATTTCGGTCAAGTGAGAGGAGTCCCATGTCTCACCCCATAACAGGATGAAAATCAAACCTAACACATTTGAATACCGAGTTACAAAACCGCTCCGGTTCGAAAAGGACTAAATAAGAACCAACCCGGACAACCTTAACCATCAATGAGTGAATCATGAATTAATATAGGAGCAATATTGTGTCACAGCTCCCTGATGTAATCTTCATTTAAGAAACTAATCTGACTATCAATTTACAACTCTAATCCTAATTAATAACCGGACAGAAGTCATAAGCTATTTGGTGAAGCCTAATCTAATGAAAACGATATTATGGATTTAATTAGAACATAATTAAAGTGTTATGGTTTATGTCAATCAAGATGAGGATTACAGCACAGATCACAATCAACTTCTCATCTCCATTAATCTAATTCAACTTGTCATCAAACGATTGAAAAGCATTTTGTCCTTTGCAATAACGTTTTCTTCCCCTCTTAGATCCGCTAAAACAGCCATTATATATGTATTTACCAATACAAAAGTTTGTCATTATCATATCTTAAGTCCTAATTATAGGAAAACATAAGATGCAATTCAGTGATGAACGAAAAATAGGAAAGGTTTACTAATCTCACCCTCTTGATGGGGACATCCCATCAACAAGTGTTACACTTGATCATGCTTAATTAAGCACTTGATTATCAATGCACCTACTTAAATTAGATAGACTAATGCAAGAATGATTTTATGATTCGGCCGGTCAGATTGGTTTTCAAGACTCTGGATCATCAGACTAATCTTTGTGTAATTTCTTCTCAACGTGGATTAATAAATTTGAATGATTAGTCTCTTATGAATGAGGTTAATGACTAATGTTAACAAAAATCTGAGATTTGTCGTTGGGTGAGGGATTGAAACCCAGGGAGACAAACGTAACGACTGATGAGAATGATGAGGAATTAGATTTGGGGGAAGCATGCATGATGACATTATGAGATGTTTAGTTGAGAGTTGAGAGTTAGGCTTGAAGAGTAAGCGAGGTTACTTATTTTTCTGTGTTTGTTGAAAATGAAGGTGGAAGGGCGGGTGGGAGAATATAATTGAGTGGAGGTTAGTGGAGCCTTTTAATCATGCACGTCTCTTTCTTTTATGAAGCAGAAATGCTCACGTTTTCATTAAATTTGTAAACCATGAATTGAAAGGTAAAGAGCCTTCGCTGGTTGTTCGTTTATGCCGGTCCATTTTCGTCATGCCAGGGAAAGATTCCCATCACTTTTCCAATATTCAGTTTGATTCCCTTTTTTTTTTAAAAAAAAAGAAAAAAATAAAAATTATTGTAATATGTGAAAGAATAATGGCTTGTAGAGGGGGGAGAGAGAGAGAGAGAGAGAGAGAGAGAGAGAGAGAGAGAACAAATGAGAGAGAGAGAGAGAACAAATGAGAGAGAGAGAGAGAGAGAGAACAAATGAGAGAGAGAGAGAGAACAAATGAGAGAGAGAGAGAGAGAACAAATGAGAGAGAGAACAAATGAGAGAGAGAACAAATGAGAGAGAGAGAGAGAGAACAAATGAGAGAGAACAAATGAGAGAGAACAAATGAGAGAGAGCAAATAGAGAGAGCAAATAGAGAGAGAGAGAGAGAGAGAGAGAGAGAGAGAGAGAGAGAGAGAGAGAGAGAACAAATGAGAGAGAGAGAGAGAGAGAGAGTCATGACGTTAAATAATCTCAGATCATGTGAAGAAAAGGGGAAGAGTTCTTCCTCAGATCTTCCTCGTATGTAATAACATTACGTCGAGGAAGCCCGACCTGACCCGTGACACGGATAAGATTCATCCCCAGACGAGATGGGGTTTCCCTGGCTGAATCCAACCTGTCGAAGTTTTATTCCCACAATAACTTGAAAAACTTAGCCTTGACCATGTCCACAAGGAATAACTACCATATATTATACATAACAAAATTTTTATTATGCCCAAACAAACATCAAAGACATCAGCACCAAGGTTGAATTAGGCTTGGGAAAACGACGAACGGTGGTCCCGAATCCGGATTCCGGAAGCGAGACCACCGAGAATTCGTTGAAAAGTCATCTCGCGGAAGTTGTCCACATGCCGCGAAAGGAACGGCTCGCCGAGTCACCCTTGTAAACCCTACATCGTCCATCATTCCCAAGTTCCTGCAACTAATCGTGTCGTCAAATCAGGCTCTCTCTCTCTCTCTCTCTCTCGCTCGCATGGGGGGCGTGCATTGCGACTAATCCTGATTAGAGAAGGCTGAAGAAATCGCGATAACGTTATGTGACTGCATTCATATGCTTCAGCCTTGAACTGCTGCTCGAATGAGAAATTCCCAAGGCAGCTGCGAACGGTCAATCTCGTTCCAATTCAAAGATTAAAGCTCTGGACTCGAATTGTTTATAGTGGTTCCAGCTCCACGTCTTTCGAAAATACCGAAAGTTTACCGTCACAAAGACCCCATTGGGCGTACAGTACATAGATTGCAAGAAGTGCGGGCCTCTTCTCCATATCTCACGTCATGGAGTTGCAAACGCAGCGTACAGTTACTAACCATCATCCATCTCTGGTTCAACATGCTTCGGCAATTTCAAAAACTCCAAAATGTTGAACTATCAAAAATGGGGAGTTCTTAAGTCTTGGAAAACACCCCACCAAACGTTGGCTATGCCGTCTATATCACCGTAATCACATCCACCACATCTCTATTCCATGGTTGCATCACCGTCTGCGGCATTTTCAATAGTCGCTGGAAGTGCACTGCCATGGGGGGGGTCTTGGCCTTCTGCAATACTGGAGTGATCTCCAACTGAAACGTTTTCTTCCTTGGTGGCCTCACATTTGGTCTCATCATTTTCCTGTGGCACTGATAGAGTAGGCTTTGGAGACCCATCTCCCTCTTGTCCTCCAATCTGATCTTTTTCGACACCTGAATCAGTGAGCATCTTTTCTCCATTTGTAACTTCATCATTCGCAGTAGAGGCGTTGGTCATGTCAGCATCAACAACAGCAGTGTTTGGGTATTCATCCACCTCAGTATTGACATTGTTGGATGCGTCAATGTCATTCCCCGAGACGCTTTCAGTGGCAATTAAAACTTCTCCACTGGGAGTGTTTGAGACAACTTCACCATTTTGTCCATCACCATCAACAGAAGCTGCACTGGAGTCCATATTTGTTTCCTTGTTTAAGGTATCAGTGGCAGGATGGACATTCCCCGCACCAACAGTTGCACTGGAGTTTTCCACATCCATGGTTTCGGGAGTCTCTTTAGCTGCGACCGAAGCTTCAAGGATGCGATTCCTTTCGGCATTTTCAGCTTGCCTTTGCAACTCTAATTTGTAATTTTGAACAAGAGTTTGGACCCGTTCCTGTTCAACTTCTAGCCTTCCATAACGGTGCTGCAATTTCCTCTCTAGCTCTTTCTGCTTGCTAACTTCCTCAAACAAACCCTTGATCCGAGATGCAGCTGCAATTTGTTCTTGTTTCTGCAAAGCTTGGAAACATTCAAGTTCTGTCGCAGCTGTGTCCATTTGCTTGTATGTGTCTTCTATTTGCGACCACAACTTTACAGACCGCATCTGTTCATGCAAAAGAAAGCAAAGATTCAAAAAATAAATAGACGAGTCATTATGGTAAAAAAAATTCAGATAATCAATATTAAGCTAAAGCTATGAACTGGAGAAATCAAATAGAAAAATAATCACAAACCACAAAAAAAGACAGATTACTTGGAATCCATGAGTCAGAATTTTTATTTTCTGTTCCAGCCGTTGAGCCTTCTTAGTCTCCTCATCCATTCTCTTTTTCACATTCTCAAACATGCTCTGTAGGGCTGAAAGTTTCTCACTGTTGCTCGCAACACTAGCACGATCATATGAATTACGAGTAGGGAAGTACATAAGATCTTCTTGGCAAGTATCTCGTGCTTTGACAAATTCATCAAGAGAGACATCTTCGTGTCCCATTGCCACACGAAGGAATTCAATTTCTTCTTTGATCAAAGAGTCAGCCTGAAATGAAGTAAACTACAAAAGATCAGCAAGAGACTTCATCATAAGAGACTACTACATACACAGAATGAGACATCAACCATCAACCATCATCCAACAGTTACTGTCACCTAAGTAAAACTACTTCCAATAAAAGGCTTGAGTAGATGGCAGTAAATACTGGACGTGACAACTCAAGACACCCTCCTGTTTGGCTTCTTAACATTTTATATTGGAAATTATCAGCAAAGTTCAACTTTAATATTTCAATAGCACCACAAAATTTGGCTACCTAGACAAGTCGTTACCATTAAAATTTGTAGTTCTCATTATTATGAGCACAAACAGCACCAAGGATGTAATTCCAACTTCCCAATGAAGAGTATCTTAACTAACGTTTTCTCTTCCTTCAGAACTTACATGTTTCAATAGCTATCAAATAAATCTAGCTACAATTACTTTAAAAAAATGTTTAATGGGAATACATTAAAGAGGGAAGATAACACTAAAAAAATTAGATTTTGAAAACCAAATTTTACTCCAAAGATTTCTAAAAAGAAGACATAAATGTTGATGCTTCATATTTGAGAAGCAGGATTAAACTATAAATGTACTTTTCCGGGCATAAAAGATAGATTATCAAGTCAAAAAATAATAAAGTCAAACAATAACACGTTTGACAAAAGCATCTTCCTTTTCATTATAATCCCAATAACAAGTGTTAGAATACACAAAAATTCCGACAACATATCAATAGTTGAGCATTATGAGCACCAATCCAGGCCTCTTGAGGTGGTAGCATCAATCATGGATCTCCTCTGTTAACAATATAGACACGACACAAGTTCGGGGAATTCAACAAAATCACTAATCTATCCTCTATTGCTGTAATCTTGATCCAATATATTTAAACAGCGAATGATCAAACTGATGCATTAGCTAAAAGTGAGGGCAACCCTCCAAGTCAACAAAAGGGTTGATCCCCCTCCTACTTTGTCATTGGCTTTGCCATAATCCAATAAAAGCACTTTATCATGAAAAAGGGACTTGATAAATTTTATTCTCCTTGTAACAAATGGATATCCTTTCAGCATTAGGTGCCTTGTATTCCGAGAAAATAATCAACATAAAAATATTATAGGCATTATTAATACACTAAACTCTAATAAACCAAACAAGAAATTCCAAAGAAAGGCCTCATATGCATATTCTTAATTATTACACCAAAGGCCAAAATCTACATACTTTTAATTTTAACAACAGCAAAGGTCAAATCTGCATTCTATTAGTTTTGAATAACAAAAATCTGATGTAATCTGGCACCATTTTTTAGGTGAGAATTCCTCTATATGCTGCAGAAATGTAATCATCTCCTAACAGATCACAAGAATCTTAAATTGTAAAAATGAATCACATGTGAGAACAAAAGTTTATTAATTTAAAAGGCAAAATTGACATAGGGTCTCAACCATCATAGTGTGAACAAATAGGCATCTCCTAAAAAATGTTTTTGTAAATGATAGAACAATTTAAGATAAAGCATTCACATAGATGATTCCAAGATAAGTCAGACTGAAGGCCAAGATGATAATGATGTGATGAAATACTTTTTTTTTAAGTGAATTGGATAAAATACAAATTAATTAAGTTTTCCAGCAATGTATGAACAAAATATGAATCATCTCAGACCTTAACTTAGAAATACAGTTCTTTTTTTGGTAAAATTATAGCTTATGTGGAAATGCTTCCCACTCCAACAAAAATATGTTCCATTATATTTTTCAGAATGAAAGCAACTAGAAAATATTTTTATTTTTATTTTTTTTGAGGAAGGTTAATACATTACTCCCAATTACAAGTTTTACTCCCAATGCTACTGTGGAGACCCGAACCCAAGACCTCCCGCAGCAATAACTCCCATGGGACCACTGAGTTAATGCCCAAGACCCTAGAAAATATATTTATATGACTCAATATTTTTTGGGAAAAGGTAATCACATACCTCTTTCAGCGCATTTTCCTCAAAATCTTCAATTTCAGGAATAGATGCTGATTTTCCACTTCCGGCTCGCTTTCCTCCTTTTTTCTTTTCCTTTTCTTCTTCTAGCGGATATTTAGCGTTGTCATGCTCTAATAAAACTAGAAGCTCCTCTGTTATCAGTTTCTCTGCCTGCTTATTAGAAGTTGGAGGGACAAAAGAGCTCCTGTCACCATCACTTCGATTCACTGAATTTCTGATGAGTTCCAAAGAAGCAGAAGGAGGCCTAGGAAGCTCCCTCTGAAGCACTTTTGATCTTTTTCTAAGAAGAGCCTGCAAGCGTGCTTCTTCCTCTGCTTTCTCTCTAGCAATTCTCTCACTCATGTCTTCTTCTATCTTCTCCTCTGTCTCCTCATTTTCCTCAGGCACTGGATTCACAACAATTTGATACTCATTTTTAGGCTGAGGAATACTAGAAAAACCAGAGCGCAGATTTCTTTGCCACTCAGCTTGTCTGCGAAGTTCCAGCTTAGCACTATCATGCATATCCAGATCTTCATTAATGTGCAGTTCATCACGAATGGGAGTTCCTTTTGGCGTCGTGCCATAACTGGCATCCCGTGATGGTGTCATTCCAATTCTGGGAGTAAGACCTGCAGGACCAGGAGTGGCAATAGGATTTGGTGTCTGGATCTCCCTCTTCTTAGGCGTAACACCAGAGAAATCAGATGGGTGCAACTCAGGATTTTCCCCTCCCAATAAAGGTGTTTGTGACTCTCTCAATCTTGCAAGATTCTCAGCTTCCATCATGATAGCATCTCCCTTCCCGCTAGGAGTTCTCTGAGGTGTTCGCATCGGTGTCATCCCTAGGCGTGGAGTTTGAGCATAATTAGCTAGGAGTTCACTTGTGGCTACACTTCCTTCAGAAAGCTCCCCGTTACCAACGATATCACTAGCATAACCAATTTTGGCAATTTCCTCCAGTTCATGATCAGAAATCTGTGGTGCAGGAAGCATCAGTTTTGATCTCTTCCTCACTGCTTCGGGATCATTAAGTTTATTTGCCTGAAGAATTGCTGACGGTGCATCCTGCCTCTGAGCAATTTTATTCTTAGCAGTATCTTGTTTTCTCAGTTGTGTTTCAACATCAACTCTCCTTTTCCCTTCCAGCTCTTCAATGGTAGTGGGAAACTTGGGCTGCTCCACCGGCCTCTCTTCGTCTGCAGTATCATAAAAACCAGGTGGAGGCCTTTTCTCAAAAGGTATCTCCGCATTGTAATCAATCCCCTTCCTTTTCCTCTTCCTTTGTCTCGTGTCGATGCCAGCTGCCTTCAGTTCTCTGCGTTTTTGTAGAGAAGCGAGTCTTCTTGCCTCTTCAAGCTGCTTCTCCCTGGCTTTCCTCTTCGCCTTCTTGCCCCTGGTATTTGCCAAGCGAGCACGAGCTTCAGAAAGCATTTCTTTCTCATCTTCATCCATATCAACAGGATCTGGACGAGCAGGTTTAGATTCAGGGTTTGGATCAATCTCTCCAGGTCGCAATTTCCGTGGGTCATCGCTGGGTTCATAGTTCTCATCCTTGACACAGGCAGCATCGAGCAGTTTTTCATAACGTTCAAGGCATTGGGAAGGCGTCCTACCAACTATTGGTGCAATAGTTCTCCACTGGGTGGGCATGAGTTTGGCAAGATGAAGCAGCTTCTCATCCTCTTCTCTAGTCCACTCAGTCTGATTGCATGAATTACTCGTCAGTCTCCATCACAATAACGATTAAAAGAACAAAAATAATGACAAAAAAAAATACAGCGCAAACTATTAAGTAACAATTTACCTTCTTGATGGACGGGTCTAGCCACTCATACCATCTGGCCTTACACTGCTTGGCGGATTTTCTCACGAGAAGCGAAGATATTCGAGCCCATTGATTCTTCCCATATTTCATCACGGCTGCTTTAAGGATTTCATCTTCGGTGTTTTTCCAAACACCGCCCTTTATCATAATCCTCATCTTGCCCGCTTTTTGTTACTCCCCACAAAAGGATCTTCAAAATAGAAATAAAAATAAGAATGAAGTGTGAAATTTTGTTATTCCGATGAACAGATAAAGACAGAAACCATTCAAAATTCAGAACCAAAAAGGGCGACAGACCCAATTTTAGCTGTTTCTGCAGCAATATAAGATTAACATAACTTTTTTTTACAACAAATAGTATCATACAGCATCAAACCCTTCATTTAAATTGACTACAAGAATTCTTTGCCTCCATTTTAGATTCATCTTCAACCAGGTTGAGACAATCTTTGTTGATTCCGTTCATTGATTATGTTGATTTTCGCTGGGACAATACAAGGCCTATGTCAAACACTACTAGAACATTAAGAAGCGATGACACCATCATCCCTGTTGTATGGAAAATAAAATAGCACACCATGTATTTTACTTTATTCACAACAGTTTATACTAATGTCCACCCTGAGATTATTCAAAATTAAACTCAGGCATCTTATGATACACTGAATCATTCATCTCACTCGATATTTCACATGAAGAGAGATCTCAATCTGCTTTCAACATTCTGGAATCAGCAGTGTACTGAAAGCATCAGGAACTCGAGCACTATTTCATGCTTCAATCTTTCCCACGTCTTTGCCACAGCTGACATGAAATTTTCCAGTAACTCACTTTCAATATCTGGTATTTTACAGTGACATTCTAATGAGTTCCACGAACTTCGTGCCAATCTATCGGTCTAAAATTACACAAAATACACTGCAGATATTAAACTTGTCACCCAAGACATTGTACATAGACCTTCTACAAAGAGGGACCAAAATCATGTCGAAGCGCCAGTCTAATAATAAACAATGGCATCCGGTCGTAAAACTTAATAACCTCGACATTAGTTACAAATTCTTTTGTCAGAACGTGCGGATGGATTCTTGGGAGATCATAATTTGAGCATTTAGAGCAAAATCCATTTCATAAGAACTGCTTTCTGAAAATGAATATGAAAAACTCAAAACAGCACAACCCAAATGACAGACAACCCAGCAGCTCCAAAACGTACAGAATCTTTCACTTGTAACAAACCAATCGACAATTTTTTTTTTTCTTCGAATGCCGTAGGAACGATACAGGAGACAAACATAGAGACCCGAAGTCCGAACCCCAAGTGAAGTAAAGCAATGAAACCTACTTGATATAGGGTCTAGGGTTTCGAGATCGCTTGAGCTTTTCAGTGGCAGAGAAGCCGATGCAGCGAGAATGAAGATGCGAGCCGAGGGTTTTTCTTTTTGCTTTTGGGAGCGGTGAGATTCAATCCAGACTCAACGGGCCAACGTTCTTGCCCCAGACGCGTTCTTTTGTTTAGAGACGATGCTCGATGGGTCTCCCCGGCGATTTCCAAGGGTTGTCACGGACTCACGAAGCCCTACTGCGAGGGAACTAGCATACTCCGGCCCGTTTCGGTAGGGGCGTAGGGGTAGAAACTAGAAACAAACCAAGCTGACTCACTCGGAGCTTGATGAGCAGGCTCGGTAGTAATTTAAAGTTAAAGTAATTTTAAGAAAATATTAAATATTAAATATTATTAGTTTAATATTATTAACTCTTATTTATTAATAAAACAGACATTATTTTAAAAAAACAAAATTACCAAAATAAAATATATCCCAAAATGAAACATACTGCCCTAATACTAATTGGTCAAATTACATATTGTCGTGCATTGCACACGTGCGCTAGCGTGTTGTTATTTTATTTTTAAAGAAAATTAAAAGAGGCAGTATTTTAATGTCACTTTCACTTGATATAATTAAGGTGAAAGCCGGATTAAAATGTCATATTTTTTTTTATTTTTTTATAAAAATAAAATAGTAACACATTGGTGCATGCGTGACAAATTTTTATTTTTTTTTTTTTTTCATTTAAGTATTTTTATTTTAATAAAAAAAAACTTTTTAAAATAAATATATTATATATTTTAAAAACCCTATACCTCATCTATTTACCTATTTCCTACCATTACATCATTTCCCCATATGGTAACTTGCCCCTTTCACATCCATGCAAACTAATACTTTTTCCCAGCCCCATAAACCATCCACAAGTGTCTTTACTCTTTAACCATAGGCTATATAAAAGTCATTAAATTGTTTTTTAACTATGATATTTTTAGTTTAAAGTTTAAACATTTAAATACCAATTAGACCAAAACATGATAAGGTTAAGATGAACTTACCCCTCGTCTATATACCTTTTATCTTTAATACCTATTTCCTATTATTACATCATTTCCCCATCTGGGCAACTTGCCCCTTGCACATCCATGCAAGCTCATTCTTCTTCCCACCCCATAAACCAGACTTTCCCTTACCTATAATCATGTAAACACATTTTTTTCCATCACATAAAATGTGTTTACTCTTTACCCCCATAGGCTATAAAGTACAATCAATCCTTACTCTAATGATCCAATTTGTCATTAAATTACACACATAAAAACAATTTAATTATTATTGTTAACTATGATATTTTTAGTTTAAACATTTAAATACCAATTAGACCAAAACATGATAAGGTTAGGATACTTTAAAAAAAAATATCAAAAGTTCTGATTATCGTCACATTCCAATAGTGTTTTATCCTACATTTTCATGAATTAATCATTGTAAGTATGTATAGATTAAAAGAAGTAAATGGCATTTTATTGTTATATTCAATGACCTTGTTTCACCGAAAATTCGTCGGTCCGCGAAGAGGCGCGACCAAGAGAGTAAATCGATTTATAACAAAATATTTGTGTTACAATTTGTGTTTGAATATCAAGGAATGTGAGTACAATCTTCTAATCTTCATCTGATTCGATCTCCGTGTAATTTGATGAAGTTTCGACTTCTGGCGAGTTGACATCGAAATTTGAGTTATGAAACGAGTGTGCACGAACGGTGACGACTTTGGTCGGTCAGACAAAAGTATTTGTGTCCCGCATGTATCGACTTGTTGACATTGGCGGCAAACATGTAGAGCTGTGAGTCAGTCACTTAATTTTTTTGGCTCGAGAGAGCTTTTGTGTGTGAGAGTTATTATCAACAAAAGGTTTTCGAACTAAGGTTTTCCAACCCCTTTGACAGAATTTTTCTGGCTATTTGTAGTCGGGTCTGTCTAGTTGTTGGAGTTATTTCCTTGGAAACGGGATCACAATCCCCTTTTTACTATTGTTGTTGAGATGGGAGGAAGACTGGGACTCCTCTGTTAGATCCATCGAATAAAGCTTATGAATGACTTTTCTCGACCTCTACCGTTGGCGACTAAGCTCAGTCATTTAACCGTTGAAGAAACTGACTCATGGCTGGTTGCTGACTGGTGCTGACGCGTCTGTTTATTGCTAATTGGGGCGTAGACTGTATCAATGACGCGGCGTGAATGGATTTGGCAATGGGAGTGACTTTGAAAATCAACATAGACTACCACGACAATCGTTTGTTAGATTGATGGGCGTTTGGGCAAACCCATAGACAACATTTGGTGCTATCTTTGATAAAGAACCATTTGAGATAACTTTTTGAAAGAGTCATTTTCAGAGAAAAGTTTGTTTTTTAGCTTTTTCAAATGAGTAAAATCTCCAATTCCAAAGAGAGATTAAGTTAAATGTAGAAGCAGTTGTTTTGTGAAAGAGGTTTACCCAATCACCCATATCCGTGAAAAACCCCCAACCGGGTTAAAAAAACTTGCCCGAAACCAAACTTGGTCCCTTGTTTTACAAACTCGAATCCGACTAGACCCGATAAAAACCTAACGGGTTTCGTGAAATCCAAATTATAGAATAAATACCCACGGGTTGGATTCCGGCAATCCAGACCAGACGTCCGGACCGGACCCGCCTTCAGGTTTACGTTCACAAATCCATAGCCAATCCCCGGTTTGAATTTGGGACTCTAAATCCGATTTTTTTTTGGGTCGGGTCGGTTATACAAGTACCCTCGCTGTAGGGTTTCGTGACAACCCTGGAAAATCTCAGCCGCTGATCTGGGGAGCTATCGAGCATCGAACCTAAGCAAAAGAACGCGTCTGGGACAAGAACGTTGGCCTGTCGAGTCTGGATTGAATCTCATCGCTCACTCCCAAAAGCCAAAAGAAAAACCCTCGGCTGGCACCTTCATTTTCGCTGTATCGCATTTCCTGCCACTGAGAAGCTCGGGCGATCTCGAAACCCTAGCCCCTATATTCAAGTAAGTTTTTATTGCTTTACTTTCCGTTCGCTTGGGGTTCGGGTCTCCATTTTTATCTTCTCTGTCGCTCCTCTTCTTTGCTAGCATTCGAAGAAAAAATTATTGTCGGTTGGTTTGATACAAGTGGAAGGTTCTGTACGTTTTGGACTGCTTTGGTGCTGCTGGCTTGTCTTTCATTTGGGTTGTGCTGTTTTGAGTTTTTCATATTCCATGTCAGAAAGTAGTTCCTATGAAATGGATCTTCTCCACGTGCACAAATTGTGATTTCTCAAGAACCAATGCGCACGTTCTCACGAAAGAATTTCTAAGTAATGTCGAGGTTATATTAAGTTCTAGAACGGGATTCTATTGTTTATTATTAGACTGAAGCTTCAACATAAGTTTGGTCCCTCCTTGTAGAATGCCACTGTACAATGTCTTGGGCGACGAGTTTAATGACTGCAGTATATTTTGTGTACTATTAGACAGATAGGCATGAAGTTCGTGGAACTCATTGGAATGTCACCGTAAAATATCAAACCATTTTTATTTTATTTTATTTTATTTATTTTTTTGAAGAAATTGGGATTATCACACCAAATATTGAAAGTAAGTTATTGGAAAATTTAATGTCAGCTGTGTAAAAGACGTGGGAAAGATTTAAACATGAAATAGCCTTCGAGTGTCAGATGCTTTCAGTACACTGCTGATTCCAGAATGTTGAAAGCAGATTGAGTTCTGTCTTCATGTGAAATATCGAGTGAGATGAATTATCCAGTGCATCATAAGATGCCTGATATTAAATTTGAAACATCTCAGGAAGGTTGTTAGTATAAACAGTTGTGTGCAAAGTGAAATGTATGGTGTGCCATTTTACTTTCAACACAACAGGCATGATGATTTCATTGCTTCTTAATGTTCTGGAAGTGATTGACATAGGCCTTGTATTGCCCCAGCTAAAATCAACAAAATCAATGAAAGGAATCAACAAAGATTGTCTCAACGTGGTTGAAGATGAATTTAAAATTGAGGAAAAGAATTCGTGTAGCCAATGTAAATGAAGGATTTGATACTGCATGGTACCATTTGTAGTAGAAAAAGTTATATGATGTTATTGATCTTATATTGCTGTAAAAGCAGCTAAAATTGGGTCTGATGCTGTGTTTTTGCATTGCCGTTTTGCAACACTTTTGTTTGTGGACTTCATTTCAGTATTTATTATATTTACATACAAGTCTCATGTTTTGAAAGACACTTGCATGTTTAAGCTTATCACATCCAATTGTTAGACTTGTTGTTCTCCTTTGACTTGGGTTTGTTTCCTCTTGTATAGGATATAAGAGCCCTCTAGCTGCTTTCAAGATGTCTCGTAAAGGTTTAATGGAACAGGACCTAAGTAAGCTTGACGTAACAAAGTTGCATCCATTGTCTCCTGAAGTTATATCTCGTCAAGCCACCATCAATATTGGTAATCTGTTTTATATCTCGTGATTGAGTATTTGTTATTCTTTTTTCTTTTGAAAGGTTCATATATATATATATTCAATGCCTTTTATTTATCCATCAGACTTCTTCCCCTTAGAAATAGATGAAACATGGGGCTCATCAATGTTTAGTCGCATTTTCCTAAATTTATCTGGATTTCATGAAATATCATCCTAGCTTTGTATGAGAAGATATTACTTATCATACTACGCTGGTAAACTTTGTATGACAATGGATTTCTTATCATGCTATGTGGTAGCAGGATGAGGACAGACAGCCCACAAGCTGCTTTCTTTTGACTACATTTTCCAAGGGATTCCATTTTTAGTCAGACATCCATTATTATATTCTAACTAAGATTGAAATAGCTATTACTGTTTTTTATTGAAATCCCTGGAAAAGAAAAATAAAAGCCTTGGTCGACACTAAAGAGTGTGTAATATATGATGTTTTTTTTTTTTTTTTTTTTAATACCAATAGGAAGAATTGTGTATTTCTTCTTCAATGTGTTCCACATGGGGGTAGACTGTGTGTCATGCTCAGGTTGACTATAGTTTCAGGGACTTTATGTCCTAAAAAAAATATATTTCCATGTTAATGTAATCCTTGGTGGTAAGACATTCAAACATTGATTCTCTTTGCATTAACTGCCGCATAAGTATGCTTCATAGATAAGGTCTATGATAGCCCACAACCAGTTCCCTTTCTCAACTTGAAGTCATTGTCAAATTGGTTTTCATGTTTCACTTAGACAGAAGTTACAATTGCTTAACAAGGATCCAGATGGCTTGAATTGTTTATTCTTGTTATTAAGACAGTGATAAAATAAAAACTTTAGAATGATGAGTTAGCTGAAACTTGCAAGAAAAGGGAGTTTTTCTGAAGCTTGTTTTATTTGAATAAGACAAAAAGTTGTATTCTCTCAAAATAAGTGGCAATCTTATTTTTATTTATGTTTCAGGTACCATTGGTCATGTGGCCCATGGGAAATCTACCGTTGTAAAAGCAATTTCTGGTGTTCAGGTAACCCTCTCTCTCTCTCTCTCTCTCTCTCTCTCTCTCTCTCCCCCCCCCCTCCTTGAAAGCAGTAATCTCTTTTTTTTTTTTTTTTTTTTTTTTCTTTGGAGAGCAGTCACTTTTGTATGTGTGATATTTTGAAGCTTGTCTAGTAAAGTTTGACAGCATTTTAAAATATTAAAATCTGAAGATGACCATTTGTACTATGATATTTCCTCTTGGCAGACTGTTCGTTTTAAGAATGAGCTGGAGCGAAATATTACCATCAAGCTAGGATATGCTAATGCAAAAATATACAAATGTGAAGATGAAAGATGCTCTCGACCTATGTGTTACAAGTATGATGTTGCTTTCATAAACATTCGTTTATTGTTGGCTCCAAATTCCATTTTATGTGATTTTGTCACCTTTTTGACTTATGCATATGTACGTATAAAAACATGTTTACGCTAGGCTCCAAAATTCTATTATCTCTTGATAAAATTTCATTAAAAATGAAAAATGTTTTTGCAGGGCATATGGAAGTGGTAAGGAAGATAGTCCACTCTGTGATGTTCCTGGGTTCGAGAATGCCAGAATGAAGCTATTGAGGCACGTGTCGTTTGTTGATTGCCCGGTGAGAGACTCGAGCACTTTTCAGTTTCCATTTATAGACTTACTAGTTAATTGCAAACTATAATTTTAGTTATTTCTCAAAAAAAAAAAATTTAGTTACCTAGCAGTTTTTGTATACATAAAAAATGCTGAACTTGAAACTTTGAGATTGGCATGTATGTGGACCTTGAGTGCTTAATAGGCAAATGTGCTCCAGTACTGTCACACGAGACACTCCAAAAATAGCTTCAAAATGATGAACCAGCACCATAGTTTTAACATTTTAAAGAGTTGACTGCGGTTGCTGGACAAGGAAAATGGTCGTTGGACATGCAAAAGTTGGCAATGGCTATTGCATATGCAAAAATTGACAATGGCTATTGCATATGCAAAAATCGACAATGGCTATTGCATATGCAAAAATCGACAATGGCTATTGTATATGCAAAAATCGACAATGGCATCTGGACATGCTGATGCTGCCAATGGCTGTTGGACATGCAAAAACTACTTGAATGTATCATAAAAATGAGTCAGGCTTAGGATTTTGTTTTTGTTTCAGTCTCCTCTTGCCTGCCTGCTTTAATGTTTTTAAATAACCTTTACTTCTGGTTAGATAGTTGTTTTGATCGTTTTTGGAATATGGAGTCACTGGATATTGTGAAGAATATGATTCACAATATTGCGTTAAAACTGTAATAAACTAAATATGTCCAAGATGTCATGATTTTATGATTTTATCTGGATTTTAAGCTGTTTATCTGTCTGAAAGCCTCATATACCAGGATGTATGATGACATCCTAAGCATGTAAAGGCAAACGTAATGTGATTTACTCCGAAAAGAAAGGAAGAAAAAGTTTAAAGGTGTTAGTGTACTTTTGGCTTCCTCAATCCTTATTTATTTTTTCAATGCCTGGTACATGAGTTTGAATAGAAGAAAAAAATTATGCTTCACGTTTGGTTGCTATAGATCAGATGTGATTAGATTTTATGTAGTGGTTTTAAATCCTTGTACATCTTATTTTCTTTCATTATGTGTGATTTTTTGTTACCTGATAGGGTCATGATATTCTTATGGCGACTATGCTTAATGGTGCTGCCATCATGGATGGAGCATTGCTACTGATAGCTAGCAACGAAAGTTGTCCTCAACCTCAAACTTCTGAGCATCTTGCTGCTATTGAGATTATGCGTTTACAACATATTATAATCGTGCAAAACAAAATTGATCTTATTCAAGAAAGTGTGGCCATCAATCAACATGAATCAATCCAGAAGTTTATTCAGGTATGTTTTCAAATCTCAAAGCTAAATGCTCCAGATCCGGTGATTTCCTGGTTGCCTTGTGTATAGCCTGCAAATTTATACGTCTCTTGCATTTGACAACACAGGGCACAATTGCTGATGGAGCACCGGTAGTGCCGATTTCAGCCCAATTGAAATACAACATCGATGTTGTCTGTGAATACATTGTGAAAAAAATCCCTATCCCTGTGAGGGACTTTACATCTGCCCCAAATATGATAGTTATCCGGTCGTTTGATGTAAATAAGCCTGGATCTGAGGTGGATGAGATAAAGGGTGGTGTTGCCGGTGGAAGCATCCTTAGGGTATGTTATTCTCCCTGTATTTGCTACTGACATGCATGTGTTTTCTTGGACCCACCACTTAATGAGGGTGCATTTTTGAGTTCATGATCGTTGATGATATTAAATTGGCTGTGATACATCTGTAGGGGGTGCTGAAGGTGAATCAGAATGTTGAAGTGCGTCCTGGTATTGTTGTCAAAGATGAGAGTGGCAATATCAAGTGCACCCCGATTTATTCGAGGATTGTTTCATTGTATGCGGAGCAGAATGAGCTACAGTTTGCTGTTCCAGGGGGTCTAATTGGAGTTGGGACTACAATGGATCCTACTCTAACTCGTGCTGATAAGCTAGTGGGCCAGGTTCTTGGGGAGGTTGGATCTCTTCCTGATGTATTTGTGGAGCTTGAGGTAGGGTTACATTTTGCTTTGTTGAGGCACCAATTTAATTTTAGAAGAAATGTGCTGAACTATCTTTTGATTTGATGTGTGACCTTTTTTTTATTCAGGTGAACTTTTTTCTGCTGCGGCGACTTCTAGGAGTAAGGACCAAGGGTGCTGAGAAGCAAGGGAAAGTATCAAAATTGACTAAAGGAGAGATTCTGATGCTTAACATCGGTTCCATGTCCACTGGGGCTCGTGTTATTGCTGTGAGGAATGATCTTGCGAAGCTGCAACTAACCTCACCAGTATGCACAAGACAGGGAGAGAAAGTAGCCCTCAGCAGAAGGGTTGAGAAGCACTGGCGGCTCATTGGGTGGGGTCAAATTCAAGCCGGAGTGACCCTTGATGTACCACCGTGTCCACTGTGAGTTGTTTCTTATTGAAAAACGTCTTAGAAAAGCGAAACTTGTATTAGTTGAAAGCAGAGTGGAGATTGAAGAAAATAGCAGATGTGGGAAGGGAGAAAACTCTTAGGAACAGTTTATGTGAGATGGAGAAGAAAACATGAAAGAACACTGAACCTTTAATTTTGTTTTGTATTTTTGACTAGATGAAGTTTTGTTGTCAACTCCGACATTTTCTATAAGCAGTTTTGATCATCATTAAGTTTGATATTGAGCTCGTGCTCTGTTCTTAGCATTCAATGTCGCCTCTCTAGGCCTGCCATTGTTTGTTAAGAAAACTTTATAATATATATAAAAAAGTAAACAGTCCTATTTTAAACTTTTTGCCTATTGAGTATGTAAAAGGATCTGAGTGCTATATTAATGTGAAAAAAATGCAGTATATAGTTTTTATTTATGTTGGGGCGGCTTGACTGGAATCTTGGCTTTACAATCAATGTCTACTAGCAGTATTTAATTTTTTATCTCCATGAGTTAACCCTGGATAGGTTGGGTTATGGGTTACATACACCCATTTTGTAAATGAGTTGGATGCGAGTTGACCTACTTGAAAGACTCGTGTTAAACGGACTGCACCCAGACCTGACCCGACCTACAGAAAAAAAAATGTTATGTTCCGAATTAACTTGTAGCTAAATGTGTGATATTGATCTATGAGGTTATTTTTAGATAAACACGTATGCTGTTTTGCCAACTAATTTGTAGTTATTCGTTATACAAACGGAGGGCTGAGACATTTCAAAGTTAAGTACCCTTGGGAACGATCAAACTTTGCCTTTCTTATATGAAGATATGACAATATCGTAGAAAACTAAATCATGCATGTTTTAAGCTTGACCACCATTTTAAGAATTTAGAAACATTTATTCTGGACACATTTATCAACAATAGGACTTCTAGTTCTAGTAATATATTATGGTTTTAAAATATAATGATTTATGAAACGAGTCAAAAGACTGTTTATTTTATTTTATTTACTAAATCCATAAACATATATTCAGAACGCAAACTCATAAAAAATTGTACACTGGTAACGCTGCTACATGGCCGAGTGACCTCTCCAGCTCAGGAAGCTCTCTTGCCTGCTGGATTGCCTCTCGTGCGTGGACGAGACGATCGCCCCCGTGGCACGCTTATCGAGCCAGCCGACGATGTCGTCGAAGACGATCTCCACGTTCTGGTCCGGCTCGCCGGAAGTGAGGCCGTGCCACATCCCGGGGTAGAGCTTCATTGTCTTGTCGCTGCTACCTGCCCTCTCGTACAGGGCCCGGCTCACCTCCGGATCCACCACCTTGTCAGCTCCACCGTGTAGTACGATGAATGGAAGCGTCACCTACCAATGCCACATTCGGACGTATTTGTGATCAGCAGATCAGGTGAATTTTGACGTACACTTGACAAGGGTTCTGATTTTTACCTCGTGTAAGGTGTCCTCGAGGTTCATACTGGTTCTGAGTACTTCGAGGGCTGTTTTCAGTCTGGGTTTGTCTTGATAGATCAGTTTGTTGTGTCGAATCTGCGAATGGAATTAATAAACCTGAAAGTTTAGAGTACTCTTGGAACCACAGGCATGTGGCAACAACTTTTCCAGGAAGGAAGAGGGTGAAGATAAATTCAGGCTTTGACAGACCCACCTCTTCGCGTTTAACGGGGTCTTTGAAAGCAGAGTCGATGACGTCCCTTGTGGGAACGATCTTCCATTTGGGAATCAGTTCCTCCATTCGCGTCAAGAGGTTCACCACCACGGGGGGCGGCTTCATCTTCTCCGAAATCTACATTAGAAAAAATACACACTCGAGTATAATAATAATAATATATATATATATATATGTATATAAAGAACACACACATACTCTGTTTGTATTTCATGAAGGCAATTTTTGTTTCTTGTTTTCTTACTTCGGTGAGAATTGGAACTTTGGAAAGAAACAGGAAGGGAAAGGTATTAATGGATACCTTGCACATTGGAGCAACGAGCACCGCACCATGCCAGTAGGTGGGATCCCTTTTATGTAGCAGGAGTGTCACGGCCCCGCCCATTGACTCCCCGTACAGAAACCTCCTCTTTTCTCTGTACTCGTCCTTTTCTGAACAGCCAAACAACAACAATAAATATACTCTAGTAGAGAAAAAAATTTCGTCCTTTTCTGAACAGCCAAACAACAACAATATACATACTCTAGTAGCGAAAAAGTGTAAAATGCAGTTATTTAGATGGGCCATGCAATTTATTGGGGCGAGGTAGATGCAACCGCTGAAAGTCGTACTGATAAACATTAACAATTGAAAGAGACTTAACGCAATCTTGACAAAACTAGCTCTTAGTAAAGCAACTAAATCAACAATAATCATAAAAAAAAAGACTTGTGAGTTAGTCCCTATCGTCATGTTAGGACCAAAATTAAGTCACGGCTCACCACAGATGGATTTGAAGTAGTTCTCGCAGTCGTCTACTACATTCTCGAATTTCTTGATGTAACAGCGGGGGCCTCTCGAGCGTCCATGCCCTTCGTAGTCCATCCCGAAGACTGCATATCCTGCGGCCGACAGCCTTACCCCGCACTCTGTCACTCAAAAAGTCAAGAGCAACGCATGTTTAGTTAAATCGTTCTAGTTAAGAGCTGTGACCAATTTTCGGATCTGCTCATCAAAACACGAATCTGCATATTGATATTTGAATGACGTAAAATTGACTCTTGAAATTCAAGATCCAAGACGGACCACCGCGTCATCGACCGGGCAGAGGTGGTTGTTTTAACAGGTAAACAAATTAATTCCTTTTTGTTTCTCCGTTTGTAGTTGAGCAGACTCTCCACACAATGTTGACAACCCACCCTAATTCAATAAATTCTTAGTACCGTAGTACGCCATCCCCGGCTCGCGAGTTGTTCGGTGGTTTGTTTGTTGGCCGAACTGGATGCAAGAAATAATAACCGAATGAAACAAACAACAAACAAACTGTACTATCTAGCCTTGGGTAATTTAACTTGACTAGCAAGTGGCAACTGTATGGATGGCGGGAATGGCCATAAGGCGCCATGCCCTTTCGCCCTTTCGGAGAAAAGTGGATTCCTCTGGCGAGAATTTATATCGTCGCCAGAAATTTGAGAAAAGAAGTGTCAAGTGATAAATGACGCCAGGACCCATTCCAAGCTCTGGCAACTCATCAATTTGCACTTTTCCTTTTCTAATATAATATGTAATGCCGACTTGAGAAACGAGTGGTCAGAATATCAAAACAGACTACAGACTGTAAGAGTACACAATACAATAGTACAGGCCCATTTTCTTCTCGCAATAAGAGTTGAAGATCGAAAATAAAAGTTAAAAAGTGTTTTTGTCACTAGCTCCCACTACAACATCTAGAATTGATGGTCACCAAATCCACTTTGAAGGACCAAAACAGAGTAACAGACCCAAAAAACTAAAAACATCACAGTAACTATCAATGAGAACCTGTTGTATATGTGTTCTTGGCGCCATATGCGACGAGAGATGTAAAAGAGTATACGGCAAGTAATGGTCACGGTGGCATAGAAAAAGGAAAGGATAAAGCCGAAGAAAATGGATCTGAAACCAGAAACACCGAAATTGAACTTAAATTAATTTCTGCTACGTAATATTTTCCAAGTTTCCGTTCCTGTTTAACCGACAGTGACGAAGAAAAAGATAGGGAAATAATGCAGCAGAGTAATGTTCAAAAGGTCAAGAATTGAAAGGAACCATCAAATAAAAGAAATTAAACTAAAGAAGCAACTGCGCTAAATTTTCCCACCAAACAGAAACCGAAACGAGGCAAATAAAAAAGGGGAAGGTATTAATTACCTCTCATGAAGTTGCTGCATTCCATGCCATACCCTGCAAAAGGCACAGACAATAATAAATACAAAGCCTAAACCAAAAACAGAGAAAAAAATTGAGCAATTCAGTAAATAAACGAATAACGATGACGATGCAGAGTCTGTAGACTGCAGAGAGAGAGAGAGAGAGAGAGCAAATGAGAGAGAGAGAGATAAAATATAGAGAGAGAGATATAAATGAGAGAGAGAGAGGGAGAGAGAGAGAGCAAATGAGAGAGAGAGAGGGAGAGAGAGAGATAAAGAGATAGAGAGAGAGGGAGAGAGAGAGAGCAAATGAGAGATAGAGATAGGGAGATAGAGAGAGCAAAATGAGAGAGATAGGGAGAGAGAGAGAAAAAATGAGAGAGAGAGAGCAAAATGAGAGAGAGAGAGAGAGAGAGCAAATGAGAGAGAGAGAGAGAGAGAGAGAGAGAGCAAATGAGAGAGAGAGAGAGAGAGAGCAAATGAGAGAGAGAGAGAGCAAATGAGAGAGAGAGAGAGAGAGCTCTGGATCGGTTTACCATGGCAGAGGAAAATGAGAGCTTTAATAGGAGATTCAGGCAACCAGCTGCAAGTGAAAAGCATCAAGCCTCTCGAATTCCTCGTGTAACCCTGCTATTCACGCAAAACAAACAACAGAGGAGAGAAAACACTCACAATCTCGTTCAGACAACAAACAAGAGATCCAGAGATCGAAAACCGAAGCAGAAAAGGCCGACAACCGTCGCAAATGATCGATCACCTCATGGTAATACACGGCCATTGTACACTGATCCTCCACTTCTCCTTCCGAGCACTAAAGACCTCGGCCAGACAACAGCACCTCAATATTTCTCAAAGAGTACTCTGCTGCAATGAAGAAAATCATCGGTATACACCGATCGTCAACAGAAGACACCAATCGATCCATCGATACATGTCGCAACACACGCACGCGCGGTTTAATCAAAAGCAGAGACGAATACATTAATGATAGAAATTCAGCTGCGGAAAGAGAGAGTACCTCGAAATGGTCCAAATGGAGGAGGAGAAGATGCGGAAGGAGCGCGAATCGGCGGGGGCAGAAATAAAAAAAATCGAGAAAAGGGAGAGCGGGTGAGGTTGGAAGACGAGAGAGCAGTGATGCGTTAGCCTTCTCGGCCATCTTTTCTTTTTATGGACTCGGACTTGAAGAAGCATGGCGTGTTGGATGGAGCTAAAATACGTGAAGCGGGTCCCACGCTCGGATGACGTTCCCGCTTTTACTCTATCCATAGTCCTTGTCAGCTCCCCCCGCCATCTTTTCATTTTCTTTTATTTTATTTTATCTCTTTTGTTTATTTATTTTATAATTTATTCCGAAATAAAAAATAATAAAAAAAAATCGTGGGTCTCCCTTCTTAAGTAAGATTCGATGATTCATGAACGTCGGTGCAGATCAGCAGTACACGTGGCAAAGAAATAAAATAAATGGCCACGTTATCTATTATTTCAACCCAATAAAAACACATTACATTTAAATCAATGATTTAAAACCGGACCGGCCATTAAACCGGTCGTATCTCCGATTTTGGTCAAACCCGGTGAGAACAGTTAGGCCAATGGTTCAGTTTTAAAAACCGGGCTGCTCCTCAAACCGATAGGTTTTTAGAAAGCTACAATAAATTCATACTATGTAGGATTTAATATAATATGTTATCGCCAATGGGAATAATTTCAACTAGCAACTAGATTTCTCATCTAATACGACCTGATCCGACACAACTCCAGTGAGTTCCAAAATATGGGTGCTGTGCTCATTAATTCTTTCGTACCCAACACTTGCCTGCCCGAAAATCGTAAGGCTTTTTATTAATCGCGTGTCTTCGTTCTTCAATTCTGCACTAATGGATGGATCCAAGTTTAATTTATTGACTTCTCTATCTTTTATTGGCTATACATGGAAAGAGAGAAAAACAGGACGACCACTTCAGACCAGGTACCAGAGTTAAATTACGAGTCATCGGTTACCACGGTGCGAGCGTCCACGTGTTCATTAAAACCAAGGGGGAACCTAAGCGACTGAGAGACCTTCCGGGCTTCCCCTCCCCGGCGCCCGTGGCGCCGAGGGCGGGCGAGACTCGGAGATACCGAGTCACCGTGGGTGGAATCGGCGGTTCATGTCCCGCGAGTTATGAGTTATTGAGTTGGGACTCAGACGACCACGTGCTGCTGGAAGTGGCTGCCGTCGGGGGACCACTCGCAGAGGAGTTCCTCCTTCTCGGGGCTGCCGCCGGCCCGGCTCCAGGAGTCGGCTTCGAGGCTGGCGGAACTGTCGAGGCTCACGCGGCTTTCGCGGCGAACGGGGACGGGGACGGGGACGGAGGACGCGTCGGGGTTGGCGCCAGGGGAGGCCCCGGGGGCGCGCTCGTCCAGCCAGGTGACCATGTCCGACCGGACGAGCTCCAACTCCTCGTCCGGCTCCCCGTTCGCGAGGCCGTGCCACATCTCCGGGTACAGCTTCAGGGTCTTGTCGCTGCTCGCCGCCCTCTCGATGATTTTCCGGGAGGCGGCCGAGTCGATCATCGCGTCCTGCTCCCCGTGCAGGACTATCAGCGGCAGCGTCACCTGCGAATGTAAACAAACTTCGTTTCAGTACCATTTGATCGATTCACCGGAGATTGATCCATGTCGAATAGAACTGTGAAATTTTACCTCGGGTATCAAATCCCAACAGGTTGAAGCGGCTTTAATCAATTCGGTCAGGGTTCTCACCCGTACTTTCCCCTGGTAAATCACCTTGCTCCGTTTCGCCTGCACGAAGATACATTTTAATTAATCGATCGATTACGGATCATCGGGGCAGCCATAAATCAGATAAGGAAACAAAATCGAATCTACGTATCTAAGCACGCTTGCCTCTTCTCGTTTGACAGGATCTCTGAACCCAACGTCGATGACGCAGTTGGGAATCAGTTTCCACTTCGAGAAGATGACTTCCATTTTACCCATCATGTTGATCATCGCAGTGGAAGGAAGAAGGTCATCCTTGAACTGCCCAGAAAAGCAATAACGTTATCGGTTTATCTCTTTGGAAACAGATCTCGGACATGCACAACCCCAAAAAATCTAGCAGTTACCCGACACATGGGTGCGACGAGAATCGCCCCATTCCAGAAGCTCGGATCCCTCCTGTGGAGATGTATCACGGCCGCTCCGCCCATGCAGTCTCCGTACAGATACCTCGGCTTCTTCCGATATGCCTCTTTCTCTGCAGTTCATCATCGAGTACAGGCAAAACAGGGGGGAGGGGAAATTAATAGATCAGAAACTCGAGATGAAGAGCGAATGAGGTAGAGAGATCTGTGAAGGGGATCGATTGTTACTGCAAATAGCCTTGAAGTTGTCTTCATAGTCATCGACAACGTTCTCGAACTTCTTGACGTAACCGCGAGGCCCCTGCGACCGGCCGTGCCCTTCGCAATCCAAACCGAACACAGCGTATCCCGCACCGGCAAACTTCAACCCAATATCTGCTTGTCGCGGTTACGAATTCTCAATGCATCGTGACGCGGGAAGAACGATAAATCATAAACGATGAAGAACAACAAAAGTAAAAACCGCTTCAGATCTTGCAAGTTCAAGATTCCATTACCTTTCATATAATGGCTGCATTCGAAGGCCCACGCTGAAAATTCCGCAGAAAGACTTGGGAATCAGAACTCTGAGAAGAGCAATAGTAACTAAGGGAAAGGAAAAATCACCAACTGGGATTGATTACCATGGCAAATGAAGACGAGGGCTTTAATTTCCGTACGCGGTAGCCATCTACAATTCAATAGACTCACCCCTCGAGCGTTCTTCGAGAAAGTCTGTTTAATCCCACAGTCAAATTGAACAATCAATGCCGGGTTTCAGATTTCAGTTTATATATGACGATGTGTATGAGAAGAGAACGACGATGAAGCGGATTTCTGTCTAATTACCTCTTCGTAGTCCACAGCCTTCCGCATTTTGAACTATTTTATTTTACCTCAATCAAGCAACAGACCCAGAGCTGCTAGTTTTGAAAGACTTGAGAGCATAAAAAACAACAGAAGATGGAATAATCAAATACGGAATTAGTAGGAAAAAAAAAAAAACCCTGCAGCTTCTTGTTCCAGAATCGGGAGTACTCCTTAGGGCCAGGAGATCGAAATACCTCGGAGTTTTGTGGGATGGGTCGCTTGCTTGAGTGGGGCTGGTTATGCAGAAAAGCAGGATGAATAAAAAGAAGAGGAAAGGAGAGCAAAAACATATAGAGATGAGGAGCTCCAAGTTTAGTAAATTTCGTTCCTCGAATTTCTGTCCGAAGAAGTGGGAACATCAAGAAGCTGCTGGCAAAAGTCAGACAAAGGTACCTTTCTAAGAAAAACCGACGGCCAGAAAGCAGTTTACCTGAAAGAATGGCTTGGTTTTCATTCCAAGGCTTTTCGGGGCAGTAGACATTGATCGTAGATATTACCTCTTTTGTAGGAACACTTGTGTTTCTTCTTTTTTTCCTGTCTCATGAAAGTTTACGGCTAACACCTATTTTGATTTCCGCGTACAGGTACTCTCCAAAGTTGGCACCAACCAATGTCCTGTTGGAATTTGGACATTACTTTCCGTAAAAAGTGTGTTTGTTTTTCGTTTTTTTTAATAAAAATTTTGGTTTTGTTTTTTCAATATCAAAATTTTTGAAATTGAATGTGAGATACACATTCACATCAAAATGAGAATTTATGAAGGGAGCCCAGCCCACTTAGACATTTTGTTGCTCTACATGCAAACCCACCAAGCATAGAAGTGAGCTCCCTTGCGCGCAAAAGGAAGACATGGGCCAAAACAAATAATGGGGAGGGGGGAGCTCCTCCTTAACGTCAATCGCGAGGCCTTCCCTCACCTGCTGAAAGGAAAAGGGAAAACCTTTTGAACAAGAAATTGAATAAAAATAATGAAAATATTTCTTATATTTCTAACTTATATAGAAAGTGTAAGTATAGAGGTGAAAATGCCACTTCAATCACTTCATGCAGAAAACTACCACCAACCTGAGTTTTTTTTTTTTTTTTTTTTTTGGATATCATGCGTGAAAACATGTTAAGATTTAGGACATTTTTGCGTTTATAATTCTATTTCAACAATGTGATAAAGAAAGTAGAAATTTAGAAATTAAAACTACAGTAAATGAGATAACAAAAATTAAATCAATTACGTTCAAATAACAAAAGCGAAGAGAAGGATAATGCTTCAGTCCATCGATTAGATGTGCTTTAGTTTTCTCACGAATATCAAATCTGCAGGCTGTGCAGCACTATATTTCCGATCTACACTTTTCTTCTTTCAAGGAAGAAGCACCGGGGGAAGCAATGATATCATAATGAGGTAGAATAATCAGCTACAGTAGTCATAGCAGATACCAGGATGGCCGAGCCAAAGATTTGTGTCCAATTACGGGTCCTTGCTGCCAAAGCAGCTCCAGTAACAGCCCCTGCAACAGAAGCATTTACCTGCAGAGAGTCTGAACTCACTTAAGGAAACATGTAAAAATGACTGGTTTGCATGAAAAACAAATGCGTAACAAGAAAGGATATATCTCTGAAATGTTGCAGAGACGTCTAAAACAAACTGAATGACACGGAATATTATGTTATCTTCAGCCATATATCGATATTTCCATTCTTTGCGTTCTTAATCCCTTCCTTTGATGTATTTCTTTTTGTTCAACGTTCAGAAGCTATGTTAAGGACACCTTGGTACATACATCCATATTCATTCATAAATGCTGTAAATGACTTTTCAAAGAATCTTGGTGCATTATGACTCAATTTTTTTTTCTCAAATTGCATGGGTATCATCCTCACAAAATTCTTGGCAATGTAGATTCTCTACTCTAGGACTTCATCAAGATCAACAACAGCAAGGAGAGACATCATTCACATGGATAGTAAAATATCTATAACACAGAATCAATCTGATGTGTTCACATCATTATGCACAATGTCAATAGTCTTACTGTTCTTCAATGAAAACTAAAATTACTATTTGTAGCCTATTCTGCTAATTCAGTTCACATTCAACATTAGCTATAGTTTGAACAACATTTTTCAGCAGGGTCAAAAAAATTTGCTGGATCTTGCAACAACACCTCCCCCCTCCTTGTGGTAGTGCAGTGGACCCCACCTCCTAGTGAGAAAAATTAAGGTAAACTTCGATGGTTCCTCTTTTGGCAATCTGGGATCGGCAAGATATGGTGGAATTTTTAACAGAAGTACATGCGGTTCTGCACGCCCTTAGGTGTTTTCAAGAGCACTTTAGTGGAGAACTGATAGTTGAGGATGATTCCAAGAAGTTATTCGGTGGTGCAGGTAGACCTCAACCCCTCCCCCTCCATGGTGAATATTATACTTGTTTAGAAAAAATTTCTTTTTAACTTCATCATGTGTTTGTGAATGATCATGCATTCCTAGAGCTGCCAATTATGTGGCAGACTCCTTTGCTAAAGACAGGGCACACTTCTCTTCGCATGTGTTGAGGGTGACCCTTCCTTTTATACCTTGGCTTTCATACAATGAACAAAACATTTTCCTCAGAAAAAAATTGCTGGCTCTTGTGTCAATTCTAAGAAATTGAAAAAATTTATCTTACTTCTCTTATTGAAAGAAAGGTTAAAATGGATAGGGAAATAAGTTCCCTATTTATCTAAATAGAAATGATCAAATAAAATGATAAAAGGCACAAATGCAAAATAAAAAATTCAAAGTGAAATTGGATTTTTATGTCATTTTTTTCTTTTGACAGCACAATAGTCCCTCAATCATTGTCTCCTTTGAGCAGAGGTCTGAAAAATGTTTGCTACATTTGTCATTTGGAAAAAGGAAACAGATCTAGAAGGATAAAGACTTTCCTCCTCGTATCAGGGAATATAAGAGCTTTATGCATCCAAATGAACAAGAGCAAATACCATAGCACTTCAATTTTAACAAGATCTACCCAAGGAAAATTCATTAAACAATGGTTCATGATTTTCAATGAAATAAAGTCAAGTTTAATACTGATCATGATCATCACTATTTTTGAATTTGAAAATAGATAATACTTGTGAAAGCAGATATTTGCTTAATTGACATCAAGAAATTATAACTAAAAATCGAGAAAACTAACCCAATCCTTTTCCATTCGATATCTCTGGATGCCACATCGTGTGGCAGAGAACATTCCAGCAAAGAGGCCTAAAAAGGGGAGGGAAATGAAAGATATCCTTAGTCGAGCAAAAGATATTAACCTACAAAGCAGAGGCAAGACATGTCTATCACTAAATGCAAATTTTTCTGTATAAATGACAAAGAACTAGAATGAGTGGAAATGTTCGTCAGCTCGCATAGAACCAACTGAAATGTATAAAAGGAGTTCAAGAAAAGAAACTGGAATCCTTTCACATGGTAATCCTACCACTCAAAGGGACTCCCAAGGCAGGGGATTACCGCTTCAGTACTTCCCTGCTGAAACAATACCACTCAGTGTAATTAATCCCATAAAGATGCGTGGGGATCATAAATCACAAAATTTCCCCCAAATTTTAGCTCACATTCAGTTGAAAGGTCACTCCTATCATAGTACAGGGGAGCAGACTCTATTTGAACTTTTCGTGCCTATTTCAAACCATAAACAGATTTACATAATGAAGAATTAACCTCAATGGCCACACAAAAATCCTTAATTTCTACCCTTAGTTCAAGGTTTAAAGACTGTGATGGTTTGCACAGTTTAAATAACATACTGTTTAGGATCTCAATTTCTTCACTAGCATGGAGAAGAATTAACAATGTATTAAGAAAACTGAATGTTAAAGTACTTAAGGAGAAAGAAATAGTGAAGCCATGAACGAGATCCGCGCAGAGCACGAGAAGCTGAGGTTCTTATCAAATGCTCCGGAGAATATACATGTATTGTACTAAAAATGCATTAAAATGAAAGAGAATTTTGATGGACTACTTTCTGAAAAGGGTATCAGCTGTTTACATGTAAAACACCCCCAAGTTGGAGTAGAAGACTTGCTGAATGTGTCCTCATCCAAAAACTCCTTTAGTCTAGAGGAAATTACAAGTATCCGCAACCAGTATTCAGGTCCACATTTACCAATGAATCACAGATAAACTTTGGTTCACTAATGAAAATATTCGTAGAGGAGACAAAGCGGGTACATTTACCACATTGCAGTCCATATTTTCCCACTGATTTAATCTGCACAAGGTTAGACACTCAAGCATCAAAAACAGAAACTTTGTGTCAGACTGAAGATGAAAATTTGGCAAAAGTATTTACTCTATCACATAAAAGATATTTTGCTTACCACAAAAGAAGCTCTCGATCTGCCAGCCATGCCTAATTTGAAAGAGACGGAGAAAAAATACGCAGCAAGAAGGCAAATTAGATAAGCCTATATTATATTCGTAATAAAAGTAATAATGTTAACTACGTTTCTATTCAACCCCTACCATAGCAAAACTAGATACTCTCCAAGAACAGCAGATAAAAAATGAACTTAAACTGACAAGCCAATGATACTTCACAAAAGCACAAGACTGACCATTTCTATTCGCTTCATATTGGCCAGTGAAGAAGCCCCAACCACAACCAGCCTGTAAAATAAAAAACTGAGTGATAGTATACGTGTGCGACACCGTTGTTTACCTCAACAAACATCTACCGCTATGAAAGATAAAACTCAATCAGAACACACAAAAAACTGAACAACCAATTCGAAAAATTAAAGCAAGTCAACAATGTGAAACACCGTCTGAATGAAAATCAAAGAACTCTAATCACTGATGTGTGATCATACCACTCCGAAACGGATAATAGAGTCGACTGTAACAGAAGCGCAGGGAAAGTCGAATCCTATCTCCGAGTCCATACTCGTCCCCTAACACCTACAAGCGCTTATCCTTCGTTCGATACAGAAACGAAGCCAGAAGCGAGGGAAGATTTCAAAGAATCACGATTAAATAGGTAGCAGTCGGAGTGGAAGCCGGCGCTCGGAGCAGGGCCATCACCACGAAATGAACTGAAATGCGCACTTTTGGACAAAATTTCCGGTTCAACACCAACCCGGTCTGGTTGTCAAGAATTATTGGACCAGAACCACGGATCAAGGCACGTGCTCGCTCACGTGATTACGGAGGGTTAAAACCTTCTTTCCTCATCTTCCAAAACCCTAGTCCTACTCCCTCCGGCGCAGGCGACGAATCCGATCTCTAACTGTGTGAGCAATTATCATTTTCTGCTGTCGAAACTGCTGCAGGGATGCCGGTCTGAGTTATTGTAGTTGTTTTTTCTTTGCTGTATATGTTGCAGGGAACGTAGAGAGTTGGAAATTGGAAGAGGAGAGAGGCTAAAATGAGTCGAGGAAGTGCAGCAGGTCCCAAGGGGAAGAAGAAGGGAGCTACCTTCACTATAGACTGCGCGAAGCCTGTGGAGGACAAGATCATGGACATTGCGTCCCTGGAGAAGTTCCTTCAAGAGAGAATTAAGGTCGGTGGTAAAGCGGGGGCTCTTGGTGATGTTATTTCCATTACGCGTGACAAAAGCAAAATCACTGTCACCTCAGACAGTGCTTTGTCCAAGAGGTACTAATTTTTCAATTTTTTCATTGAAATTGTAGAATTCATATGACTGATTTGTTGTTTTCTTATACCATCTTATGTTCAAATCATGCCTTTTTCCCGCCGTTTTTGGTCTGTCCATATCGACTTTACATTAATTAGTGAAATATACATCCTTAAGATTCAAAGAGCGTAGGGGAAAAAGGGTGTCTCTTGATCAATTGTGTACAGAAAAGAAAATTTCGTGTATCTGGCTTGCTGTAAGGTTCCGGTGGGCTTGTTTTTTCAGTGTAGCTAAAAGGCCTACTGGAGTTTGACTTATAAAGTAGTTAAATATTTTCTGGAGCTGACGCTGCTTGGGTTCCATGTAGCGAACAAGATCAATTAAATTTTCTTGTAAGATGCACCCTTTAATACACAGTTCTTTTACTTGTAGTAAAATCTGTTTGTGTTTTCTGTTCTTCGAGTTTGAAGTCCAGGTTATGTTTATTCTCTTGTAATTAGTGCTGTGAGAACTGAGAACCCTTCGCACATTTCTTGACTGGTGGTGGATGCTTGTTTTTCTCCAATTATATTAAAAACATGCAGCCCATCCTACGGCTACTGCCACTGTTGCATCCTATGTACCTTATGAGATTCTGTAACTTACTTCATAAATGATAGCAATAAAAGCTCGCCATTTCTAAAAAAAAAAAAAAAAAAAAAAATGCAGCCCATGGGCAGTGAGCCAGGAAATTTGGTTGGTACTCTGGAAGAGAGTGTTTTATTGGGACACTTCTCTGGCATTGTATTACAGTGAAACTATAGGATACACTGAAGTAAGGTGCAACTATCATGTGGAATGGAATAGGAAAATCTGCAACCAACCTGCTGCATGTATCATTCCTACTCATAACTTTATTCTATCAAAAAACACAAACACCTTCATATAAGTCAGATTGTGACTCTTTTTTTTTTTTGAAATGGCGAATAGGAGCTGTGAGGATCCGAAACCAAGACCTCCCACAGTATAACTCCTTATGGGACCACTGAGCTACTGCCCAGTTCCCCAGATTGTGACTCTGTAGAGCGTGGATTTATGAGTTGAAAATTGGACCACATGAAATGATGGGGACCTCATCAATTTGATCCTTAGCAATGTTTTGGGTTTCCCCAAAATGTACCCTAGGTAGGTTCAACATTGTTGTTCATTGGCGATACTGTGAAATAGGCATGACTTCACATTTCTGAGGCTGTCTTTTTCTGTTAATTTTGTAATCCAGTGAAACTAAATTAAAGGGTTTAGTGTATGGGTTAACAATTGGAGTCGGCAGGTGACTGACTCTTTGAGTTATCAATAATTCATGTCAGACCTTTGGAATCTGGAATTGGCAGTGTGAAGGCTCATTTGAAGAGGATGAGAGAAAAACTTGATTGAATTGATGTTGAATTTCATGGAATGATACTCACTTCTTTGAAGTAACCTGTCTTTGGAGTTTCCCGCTTCTGGACGTGTTTAACACATGTTTCAGCTAACCTTTTTGCTTTTTTCCCCATGGATAGAAAGGCTCATATGTCAACAGAAGCTACGACCGTATATGCTTGATGATGTTGAAACTAGTATAGAATAAGAAAAGACAAACACTTATTTCTATTTGATATCTACTGGCTTGATACTTTCCCTAGTGCAACATTTTTGCATGGTTTGTTACTTTGAGTTTGCTGTATTTTGTCCATATTTGCAATACTGATGATGCAATGTTGTTAATCTCCAGGTATTTGAAATATTTGACTAAGAAATACTTGAAGAAGCACAACGTTCGTGACTGGCTGAGGGTTATTGCATCTAACAAGGATAGGAATATGTATGAGCTGCGATACTTCAACATTGCAGAGAATGAAGGAGAAGAAGAAGATTGAGATTCTATGTTTAGTTCCTTCAGTTTGGTATTTTTAGTTTCTAAAAAGTGTTTTTGTAGGCTTAACTACTATGAATACGTTGATTTTGGCTTAATGTAAAACGATTCTGTGACAATTAGACTTGGGTGGAAGATAGAGTAAAGAGTATTTCAGTATTGGAGTTATGCCTATTAGTTTGTGTTGAGGGTCTCATTTCTCTGTTGAACTTTGCTCAGGTCTCATGTATTGGAGTAAATTTTTTACTAGCATAGGGATTGATGTGCCGGGAAGGTTGCTGTATGCCTGGATCATCTTACATCTTCTGAGGTGGTCGAAACTTGAAACTAGAATCAAGTTTAAAGCTCTTGATCCAGGCGTGACTTCCATTGGCGCCGGCTAGACTTTCGCGGCTTTCAAAATTCATTTGAGATTTCCTTTAGATCTCTGCGTTTACTACATCACTGCAAATATCTTCACGAATAGCTCTAGGACTCGGTTTTCTTCTCTCGATCATCTTATTGGACTAGGCCTTCGTGAACAGGGAAGTAAAATTCATTCTGGTACGCAAAACCTATACTTTGGCACAGCTTGTGAAGCTAAACCGAGACATAAGTCGTCATACTCAATGTGTATGCGTTATCGCAGATTTCTTCGTGCAACCAGCTATGGCATTGGCATGTCTTTCCCTCACAAGTCAGATATAGGTATAACTGCTATTCCCGCCAGAAGCTCATAATACATGCGGGCTGCCACTAAGCTTGTCTCCTCTGTCCATGCTTCTCTCTTTCTCTCCCATCCCACTCCGGACTGCTATATCTGGAATACCCTCATTCAACTCAGTAGCCGACAACCGGTGCATCTACTTTCTGCCGTCTCGGTCTACCGGCGAATGCGTCTGCATGGTGTCGAACCCGATTTCTATACCTTTCCTTATTTGCTCCAATCGTTCAATTCACCCTCTTCCTTTCAATGTGGACAGTCTATCCACGCTCATGCTCTCCTTTCTGGGTTTACCTCCGATCGCTTTGTCCAGACCTCTCTCATCAATATGTACCTTAACTGCGGTTGTCTAAAATCTGCCCGGGAAGCGTTCGATGAAATCCCTTCTCCAGACTTGCCTTCTTGGAATTCAATCGTCTCGGCAAATCTTAAAATGGGTTCATTTGCTACTGCGAAGCAGTTGTTTGATGAGATGCCGGAAAGAAACGTAGTGTCCTGGAGTTGTATGATTGATGGTTGCGTGAAGTTCGGGAAGTACAAGGAAGCACTGGAGATGTTTAGGGAGATGCTGGCAGCGGAAGTTGAGCCAAATGCATATACCATGTCCACTGTGCTTTCTGCTTGTGGACGCCTAGGAGCTCTTGAGCATGGAAAATGGGCTCATGCTTATGTTGATAGATGTGGGATGGAAGTAGATGTTATCTTGGGTACTTCACTGATAGATATGTATGCCAAATGTGGGTGCATAGAAAGAGCAAGACAGGTTTTCAGTCGCTTAGGGGATCTCAAGGATGTGATGGCTTGGAGTGCCATGATCTCTGGCCTGGGTATGCAGGGACTCGGTGTGGAGTGTATAGACATGTTTGAGGAGATGCAAGACTCTGGTTTGAAGCCTAATGGTATCACTTTCTTGGGTTTGCTGTGCGGGTGCGTTCATAGTGGCTTGGTTAGGGAAGGAGAATACTATTTTAGAAGGATGAGTGAGGAATTTGGTGTATCGCCTTCCATTGAACACTATGGTTGCCTTATTGACCTTTATGGTAGAGCTGATCTTTTAGGTAGTGCATGGCAGGTTGTGAAGTCTATGCCAATGAAGCCTGATGTGCTTATCTGGGGAGCTCTCTTAAGTGGCTCCCGGAAGCATGGAGATATTGAAACATGTGAAGCATCCCTTAAGCAACTGACTGAATTGGAACCCATGAACAGTGGTGCTTATGTGCTTCTATCAAATTTGTATGCGAAAATGGGGCGATGGGAGGACGTGAAATACGTGAGAAATGCGATGGAGGAAAAGGGAATCAAGAAGGAACCCGGGTGTAGTCTGGTTGAAGTGGATGGTGTTCTTCATGAGTTCGTAGTGGGGGACAGATCTCACCCACAGAGTGTGGAGATATATCTGATGCTTGAGGAGATCATGAAGAAGTTAAGACTGGCAGGCTATACAGAGAACACCAGGGAGGTCTTGCTGGACTTAGATAATGAAGGGAAGGAGATGGCTTTGTCTCTTCATAGCGAGAAGTTGGCTATAGCTTTTAGCTTCATTAAGACAAGGCCAGGTACTCCAATACGTATTATCAAGAACCTTAGAATATGTTTAGATTGTCACGTTGCCATTAAGATGATATCAAAGGTTTTTGATCGGGAAATTGTTGTCAGGGATTGCAATCGTTTTCACCATGTTAAAAATGGGTTGTGCTCCTGTAGAGATTACTGGTGAAACAAACCCTCTTACTAAAGCTGCAACCATTTACATTGATATAGCATTTAGCAGGAATCTAACAAAGAAGAAGCACTGGTTTATTGCCCTCCCATGCTTTTACTTGAAAGCAAGCATTTAGCCAAATTTCTAATGAAAATATCTTCTCACGAGTAAGGGTAGTTTTCAAATGTTTGTCCTTTGTTCTAATAATATCAAACAATCGTATGGTATCTTTTAATGTGCGCTTATCCGGATTTTTTTGCTGTAAATAAAATGAATTAAGCTTCTCTCGCATCCAGATGTAAACACTTCTTCGGTCTTCTACCAAGAAAATTTGATATGGGCCATGTCTCGTTTTCGTCAAATACCCCGTGTATCATGTGCGATCCTTCGGTCCCGTCGTCCCACAAGTGGACATAACGTTGCTTTCTATCTACTTAATTATGCTATTGATGTTACTACTATTTTTAAATAAGTTAATTGAAGTTCATTTCATCTTTCATCTTAAAAGACATTTACTCGCGCTTGATTTGCCTTTTCACATTTGGCGGGACATCGACCATGGACGACACGTTAATGTTGTGGAGGGCGCGACGGCGGAGCCGACGGCTTGGATTATTGTATTTGCGTCAATCGTCTCTTTCAAATTTCTTCGGAAGAGTAGCGAATCGATTCACAACAGGAATTCGGTCATCCATGGCCACTCTCAGTAATGCTGGTGAGTGAGTGGTGAATGAAGTCCTTTTCTACAGTCGGTCGATTTTTTGGGCTCAAAATAGGGAGGTTAATTAATGATACGTTTCTACGGAATAATTGATCGAGCAAGTATTGGACATGCACGTCTTCTTCTTCTTCCGGACAACTCGCTTCGGCTTGTCCAGAAACTGAGGCGGGAGTTTGACGTTCCGGCTGTTGGATTTCAACGCTCGAGGCCGCAAGCTTCATATGTCCTTCCTATAGCTGGCCTCGTTACCTCTGGTTGTTGACTCAAGTCTTTTGTACGCTACTCTTATATCTATGTCGTTCTGCTTTTTTTTTTTTTTTTTTTTTTTTTAAATAATTTCTTTCTCTTTTTCTGTATTTCGCTTGTCAGATCCCAATTTGTTGGCGGTTTTATGTTGGTCTCTAGTAGACGACTGACCGGTTTCCCAATTCGATTAGTTCTGTATGTTTTATATTATTTTTAGAGATCAGATCAGGTGAGAGTCCTTTTTACGATATCCAGACTGTCGTGGATTTTCGGGCTTCTGAAAAGTTTTTGGAACCTTGTTGTTGTGGTTGTAAGAATCTTTATTTAACAGATAAACGGATGGATATCTTGTTTTTGGTTGTGTGAGATTTTGTGCAATGCTTGTCTGATCGAGTTGCTCAATTTGGAATTTCCAGAGTTTCACGCACTTTATTTTGTCTTTAGATTTGAAGAATTTGATGTCTACTTATTTACGGATGAATCCATTAGTTAATCTTTCAGTGACCTCTGTACTCTGTCATTGGTTCTCTTTTTTTCACATTAACGAAAAAATGGAGTTTATTTTACTGAATAATTTGCATAAATGGACTGCATTGAGTTTGTTTGAATGATTGTGACCTCTGGTATATAATTTCATAGTTGAACTCGAATTTCCTTTGGACTAGCTAATGCAAGGCTACCATGTTTTGATCCTGTCATTGTAAAGACGAACACCTCACACAGTTTCCTTTCGATTAATAGAAGAGAGGATCTACTACACTCAAGCAAGTTCCATCTAGTTTAACACTTGACTATGCTTAGTAAAATGGACCAGTAGTATTTAAAACGTTAGATAATTGTTTTTCCTTATTATTCTGTTGTTGGGTTCACAGTAGGATTTATTGTGAAATCTTTTAATTGATAATCCAAAAAATTTGGCCAAAGATTTCTCAGTTTACTTTGAACAAAGAGGCTGGTTAAATTTTTCATCAAATGACAAACAAAGCAAATTTTAAGTTCATCATTTAATTTTTAAAGCTTCTTACCACAAAAAGAAAATGTCAAGTTTTAATGGAAGCTGTCAAATACATATTTAGCTATCAGGGAGCTTTACATGGCACTGTAGATAAATGTGATATCTCTTCAATTTGTTTGGGTAATTTTTTGTTAAGAGCTTGGCCAGAGATTCATCACCCATTACTAAGGATAATAGATACAGTATTGTCAAAGAAGAGAAAAAAACTGAACTCCATGACATAAATAATTAGAACAGTATGAATTAACAACCATGCTTGTTAGCTTAATCTAGTTAAGTATTTACCTCTTGAAAGTTAGCTTCATCAAGTGACGTATTAACCTCTTTAAGTTGAGTCTATTTATTATTTTGAAAATATATGCTAAAAGTTAGTTGTTGTTGTTGTTGTTGTTGTTGTGTTGCTGTGTTTCTTTTCCTTACTGCTTTCAACTTATTGCAGCAAGAATTTGAGGAGGTTGATTATTATGTTAAATGGAAATTCAAAGTCTTCTAGTTGAAGCTGGATGTTAACTTCATGAGAGGTTTTTTTGCTTCATATGTACCTCTCTATATACCTTCCTGCTACTTTTCAGAATGCTTTTTGAACTTTTTGTTTTGTGTTTGTAATGCATTGTTTGCCGTCTGAAAGAGATTTTAACAATTTTTTTATGCATGCTGGTGAAGCTATGCACATGAGGCTTTCCTGAGGAGATGGCGTTAAATCAAACAGAGGAAATACTTGGAATGTCTAACTTCTCTTGGTCCTCAAGTTGCGAAAGCTACTTGCTTTTCCATGGTGAAACTTATCTCGGAAATGGATTTCGAGCTTTCCTGTATCTACTGGGTCTTGCCTACTGTTTTGTTGGGTTATCTGCAGTAACTGCTCGATTTTTCCAGTCAATGGAGCATGTGGTTAAACACTCAAGGCAGGTTGTTGAGAAAGATCCTTTGACAAATACTGAAGTGATTCAACATGAGAAAGTCTGGAACTACACAATAGCTGATATTACATTACTGGCTTTTGGGACAAGCTTTCCACAGATTTCTTTAGCTACAATAGATGCAATTCGAAATCTTGGTCAAAAATATGCTGGAGGTTTGTGTGTGATTAGTTTATTTTAAACACCTGTTAAAGTCGTGTATACCATTATTAGAGATCTAGAATTTCTAACTCTAGAAGTCTCACTTGTCTAAGTCTACAGTCTCCTATCATATATTTTTTTGGCTTCCAAGTTTGTAATCTGTGATATGACTACCTCCGTTCCACAGGTTTGGGTCCTGGAACACTTGTAGGCTCTGCTGCATTTGACTTGTTTCCTATTCATGCCGTCTGTGTGGTGGTCCCCAAATCAGGAAGCTTGAAGAAAATATCAGATATAGGCGTGTGGCTAGTTGAGCTTTTCTGGTCATTTTGGGCTTACATTTGGCTCTATATTATCCTGAAGGTAACATCTAAGAGCTTGTTTTTTCTGTGCTGGATTTCAATTATCTTCATACTAATCCAGTCATTGTTCCATAGTGATAGTTTTGCTTCTCCAGTTGTCATCATATTTGCTCAAAAAATAATTACTTATTAAGTTATAAGAACATCCCAAAGCAACTTCTCATGGACTTCTTTCAAACTTTCCAGGTGTGGACTCCAGACATTGTTACCCTGTGGGAGGCCTTGCTTACTGTCCTGCAGTTTGGCTTGCTTTTGCTCCATGCTTATGCTCAAGACAAGCAGTGGCCTTATTTTTCACTTCCTTTGTAGGGTTTGTCCAAGATATTTATAATTCAGATTTTCAGTTAGAACGTTAACTCTATGATCATGCTTGATTTGATATATTTATTTGCATAATATTTCTCACAAGTTACTCATTCCTTTCATAAGAAAATAACCTATACTGAGAAAGTTTGATCATGTTTTTGGCTTTCCTTTTATGTGTCTCAGGCCGAGAAGCGCTAGACCTGTGGAGTGGGTCCCAGAAGAATCTGAAAGGGTTCAAAATAGTGGATGTGAATGTGACAACTCCTCTGAGATACTTCAAGCTGATGAAGAACAAGATGTCAACATTGTTGATATATTCTCCATTCACTCTAAACTTGTGACAGGTATCTCACATTTCTTACTTCCATTTTTTTAAAAATTTTTGGTTACTGTGTCAAATATTGTTCAGTTTGACCATGTGTACTGAATGTAACATGTTGTGGTCAGATAGTCCAAGTTGAGGCAAAATGGTTCTTATGCTCACAGAGACAGTGTTAGGATATAGTTATATATGTTAAAATGGGATTCCTTGTTCATCAAGAATGTCAAGAATCCAGGAATTCCTCGTTCCTCAACCATAATTAAGGATTTCTTTGTAATTAGCAGAGGAGGCTCTCTTTAACTGAAACAGTTTTGTTTTGTTTTTGTTTTTTTTTTTTTTTGTGGAAACTGCTGAGGAGGATTTTAACCCACCTAATCATCTTTTCCATATGAATTTTTAGTTTCTTTGCCACTATCACACCACTTGGCCAACACACCTCAAAAATACCCCATCACTTTGCCATTGCGGGCAGCATTTCTTTATTTTGTGCCAATGATTTTGAAATCTGAAAGGTCAAGCTCCCAACTTGGTTTCAATGAGGATGGGCCAGTGGTTGGAGATCATCTTGGCCAGTGGTTGGAGATCATCTTGGCCAGTACTTTTCAAGAAACTTCAGCATCAATTGTAGCGAATTGCTAGAAGCAATTAAGGGTCCAACTTAGAAGGATGGGGCATAAATGCCCATTACTAAGTATAATTTTTTGAGTTAGGGACCTCCTCAAACTCAGGCTGCAGTAAAATCACTAAACCCTCTGATAGAGAAGTGATTCAATAGGATCAGCTGTGACTTCTCATCCTGGAAGTGTATAACTCTAAAATCACTCACTAACAACCAAGGCACAACTCATCTACATAACAAGCCACCTTCCCAAAATTGCTCCTTATTATGCTAGGAACAAGGCCCATAAGGCATAAACTCCACCATAACCACATGAACTCCCTAAATGAGCATCTTTGAGCTTTAACCTGGCCATTTTCAAATTCTTTAAGCAATAGGACCACTGGATACCAATAATCTGTATACCACCTGAGGCACTAACGGCATCCTATGTTACCACTCTGGGTTGGGATATGGTGAAATATAGCCACACCCACTGCCTTCATAACTTCCATCTTTGTCCCGTGGAGGACAACTAAGTGCACTTTATTTAGGTATAGAACTTCCCATATATTATACTTCTCTGAGGGTCCTTAACTCCCATTATGTTTCCATGACATGGTGATTATGTTTACCTTTCTGGGTATTTCTCTAATAAAAAACCTTATACTTGATTAACTTCAATACATACAGTAAGTAGTAAATTATTTACAGATAATTGACTAGTTATCATCCAATCTCCGTGTCTGACTGCATTTTTCTATCCTGAAACAGTTTTTTACAGTAATCTTTTAATTTCTATTAATTTTTAGAGATCCTTAATTCGAGAACGACTTTCCTTTAGTTGCTGAAGTTGGAATCTTACCTAGTGATTGAGCCGCATTAATTCATATGACCCATATTGTCCCTCTAAGCTATTAATTGAAATGATTTACCCATATCGAGGCACAATTATCTGAACCTTTCATAGTTATGGTTAGAGTTCTCTCTTGTACCATACACATGGACTCATGTATTAGTGTATTTATGTTTTTAAGTGTTGGCTGGTTCATTACTTTGATGATCCTGAACCTGTTTTGGTCCCAAGTTGTCACTGGTGACGCAGTTCTGATTGCTATTACTTACTGCATTTCAGCATCCTTGGAGGAATAGCCATATGAGTGGTCCTTATGTGCTCATTGTTTGACTAGTTATTTAATCTTCCATTTTATAATTCATATTCCAATGTCAGTTCTATAATCTGTTAGTCATTTTTTGAGGAGAGTAAACTTTTGCAGGTCCTGCGTATCAAGCGGTTCCTAATTGTGATATGGAAGAAACATGTAACTCAAATTTTTCTGGACAATCCAATCTGCAGCATGCATCTGTGTTCTCAATTTGGAGACAACAATTTCTGGATGCACTTGTGGTACTTATTCTTTTTTTACTGTGACCCATCTGCACTTATTCTATGGGGTTCAGCATTTTTCTATATTCTCTCTTTTTTTTCTTTTCATTGCTTCATCATCCTTGTAAATTATTGTTGCGTTCCTTTTATTGTGTTTTTGTTTTCATCGCTTCATCATCCTTGTAACTTATTGTTGCCTTCCTTTTATTATTTGCGAGGCCCTTTAATTTTATTTTTGTAATCCACATTCTTAACAAAATCTCTCGTTGATTTTCTCTCGTTGATTTTCCCAAAAAAGGTTTAGTATCAGCCTTGATAGTCCACCTTGTTCATCCAAGATCCTCCCTTATTGTTTCTCCTTGCCCTCATAACATGGACATGAATAATCAGTTGGAGAAAGTCACACTCATTCTTGTAGCATTGAAGGAGAGAGCAGTTTTTTGGTATTGAGAGAACAGATGAGTTTACCATTGGTATGAATATCTCAAATAATTAAATGAACTTAGTCTTTGCATATTTCTTATATTTTTTTCACTTTAGAAGCCCTTGAAATATGTACCTTGTGGAAATATGTTGTTCTCATGCTTTTCTTTTTCTGATGCATGTCTCATTTGGCTAGTGGATGAGTTCTACTTGAGCAGTCACATGCGGTGACACAAGCTAAACACTCTACCTTCTGACCCCACTTTAATCGTTGTCATGTTTTGAACAGTTGGAGAGCTCTGAGTCCAGAAAAATGAACAACATTTGCATGAGGATAGGAAACATTTTCTGGAAATTGGTTCTTTTACCTTGGAGATTCCTATTCGCTTTCGTACCACCATATCACATCGCTCATGGTTGGATTGCCTTCATCTGCTCCCTGATCTATATTAGTGGGATAGCCTACGTTGTTACAAAGCTCACTGATCTCATAAGCTGTGTGACAGGTCTCCTCTTATCTCTTCTAAGAATAGGAAAAATGAAGTCATTTTTCTTTTCCTGGAAGTTAAACTTTGAAGAGACAGATTATCCTTCTTGTCAGTCAACAACTCTTGTGTTTGATATATTTTGAATGCTGCTTCGATGGGTGAGTTATCAACTGCTTAGTTCTTGGCTGTGTAAATAGGAACAAATGATAATACGAACTTTATGAAGTCAGGAACTTGTTGAGCATCTTCTGTTGAAGTTCCATTCGTCATTACTCATGAATTCATAATGTTTTTATGCGGAGTAGTTGACACTAGTTCATGTTTACTCCCATCTCTATCATCCACATTCCGATGTAGCCAAAATCAGTTCACTCCCACAGGAAGGATGTTGTGCTTATCCATTTTGTTTGTCCTCGTATCTTTCTCCTAGTGATCATTTAGGGTACCTCAGAATTTTAGATATGAGAGAAGAAAGCCTCTTTCAAGTCTTGTTTCCAGCTTTTTCTGCGTAGTTGTATTGTCTGCTCCTGCCTGACCTGGAAAACGGCCTGTTATCTGTCACAAAGGTGAAGAGCGCCAATTACAATTGTCCGTTTTGTGAGGAAAAAATGGTCTGACACAAATCTGTGCAGAATAAGTTAAGAGATAAATGCAGGGAGTTTGCTTCTTTGCTGGTTGTTTGCGTTTAAGTGTCTTCTTGTCAATGTTGTGTCTTGTTGTTTCAATTTTCTACCTGGAGTATCTGAGACAAGGACAAGGCAGTTTCAGCTACTAGGGTGGAGTACGCAAAGCTTAATTTGTCCATAATGTTTTGAACGCTTCCATGACATTCCGGTATGTTTTGGTGCCAATGGAAATTTCTGGGTATGCCCTGGTCTGCAAAAAGTTCTAAAAATTTCATGATCTTGTTATCGATGATTTTTCTCTCTTTTATACTTAATCTTAAGGCAGCTCAGGAAAACAAACTGCAACTAATATCTATATTTACATGACAGGGGTAAATCCTTATGTTATAGCTTTTACTGCATTGGCTGCTGGAACATCATGGCCTGATTTAGTAGCAAGCAAGATTGCTGCTGAACGGCAAGAGACAGCAGATTCTGCCATTGCCAACATCACTTGCAGGTGAGGGCCGTTGATTTTCAATAGAATTATATTTTAACTTCACCATTATGAAGACACGATTTTATGGAGACTTGATCGAAATCGTGGTTAATTTCATGCTTTTCGAGAGGAGTGACCCTCTGGTGCAACTGTTGAACAACTTTTCAGATCGCTTATGTCTTTTCTTTTGTAAATGTTCCAAATTTTGCAGCAATTCTGTGAATATTTACATTGGCATTGGAATACCCTGGCTGATAGACACGACATACAACTTCTTCGCGTATGGAGAACCCTTATATATCCAGAACGCATCCGGGCTTAGTTTCTCCCTTCTGGTTTTCTTCTCAACTTCCGTAGGCTGCATCCTTGTTCTGGTGCTCAGGCGTCTAACTTTAGGCGCTGAACTGGGTGGTCCAAGGCCGTGGGCTTGGGTCACGTCTATCTACTTCATGTTCCTATGGCTTATATTTGTCGTTCTCTCTTCTCTTAGGGTTTCTAACATCATATAATTTTCTTTCATTTATATTAAAATTCAATCCTGAGCTGTAGTAATTCCCTTTTTTGTCTTTTGATTCATGAATATGGTGTAGACCTAAAGGTTCGCTCCTCAAAGACTTCAGGGTAAAGAGTGGCTTGTAATATAATATATTTATTTACACCTTAATACTAATATTTTTTGGATTTTCCCGAATCCTGTTCCTGCATGGACTTGTGAGCTTGTCTCGTATTTTATGTTTTAAAGTCAATTTTTATGATAAAATCAAAATACTAAATTAAAGAATATTGTGGAAGATAAATCTTTACTTTACCCTTTATATTTTTACTATAATGATTACGTAATGAAAGTGTAAAACTAAAAAAACGTACAATTGGGAATAGACAGCAAACTACGCGGGACCCAAGCTATAGTGAACGGCAAGGATCAAAACATTTCAATCTGCCTCAATGGACTGCGGTCGATAATCCAAACATCCTTTTTCGAATTTTTCCTCTTTCGATATTTCAACATCTTTCGGTATTTCAACGTATAAAATGAAAGTATATATAACTGAAGAGTTGTTCGCAGCCGGGCGGCGGGAGAGGAAAAAATGCTGCGAGATCCTCTTGGCGCTTCGGTATTTTCAGGTGATCTCATAATCGATGAGAGAGAAGAGCGAAGCTTACGGGATCTTACCGCGCCCGAGTCTCACGAAGAGTGCACCTTCAAGCTTGCTCGGGATGTCTCCTTCATCCAACCGCTAGAGAGATCTTGCATTTCCGTTCGGGTTTCGTTTCTTTAATCCGAAATTCAATTTTGCCATGCCGTAGCGGGTTTCATTGGATGTTGCATCCCACATTTTCTCTTTGTCATGAACTTTCGGTAAAGATGATCTGAGACATTTCAGTTTGATTCTGATCTCATGATTCAGGGGATAATTTATGACATCTGAGAAAGTTTTGGGCCAAAGTTATGCGGACTGACCTTGACCATATTTATTTATTTTGCGAACTTGGTCGTTGAATTTAATTGATGCTGAAGGTATGGATTAGTACCTTTGTTCTTGTTTATATAGGCTTATTTTTTTTTTTCTTCTTGACTTCGGAATGCTTCAAGTGGGAGTTGAATCGGTTGAATTTCTTATCATCCTTGCTGCTTATGTGGGAGGTTATTATGTGAGCTTGGCGGTGTGATATGGCAGTTTTCTAGAACATCAGTGGTCTCCCACACGGATTAGGTAGTCATCACAAAATATTAAGCTCTTGGCGGATCTAGGAAGTACAACAATGACCGCTTTCATTCACTCTTCCGATTGTTTTCAAGATTTTGGTGGCACGACTGGAAAAAACTTCCCGACTAATGAAGATGTAGGCATCTTGCATATAAGGGCCAAGCAACATCTGAAAGACACCTTTGTTAGCTATATATTTGTCGTTCTCTCTTCTCTTAGGGTTTCTACCATCATATAATTCTCTTTCATTTATATTAAAATTCAATTATGTGCTGAAGTAATTCCCTTTTTTGTCTTTTGATTCTTGAATATGGTGTAGACCTAAAGGTTCGCTCCTCAAAGACTTCCTGGTAAAGAGTGGCTTGTAATATAATATATTTATTTACACCTTAATACTAATATTTTTTTGGTTTTTTCGAATCCTGTTCCCGCATGGACTTGTGAGCTTGTCTCGTATTTTATGTTTTAAAGTCAATTTTTTATGATAAAATCAAAATACTAAATTAAAGAATATTGTGGAAGATAAATCTTTACTTTACCCTTTATATTTTTACTATAATGATTACGTAATGAAAGTGTAAAACTAAAAAAAGCATTACAATTGGGAATTGACTTGACAAACTACGCGGGACCCAAGCTCTGATTGAGCGGCAAGGATCAAAACATTTCAATCTGCCTCTTTGGACTGCTGTCGATAATCCAAACATCCTTTTTTGAATTTTCCCTCTTTCGATATTTCAACGTCTTTCGGTATTTCAACGTATAAAATGAAAGTATATATAACAAAAGAGTTGTTCACAGCCGGAGCGCGGGAGAGGGAAAAATGTTGCACGAGATCCTCTTGGCGCTTCTCGGGTACTCAGGTGATCTCATAATCGATGACAGAGAAGAGCTCTTAGGGATCTTACGGCCTTACGAGTCTTGAAGAGTGCACCTTCAAGCTTCGCTCAGGATGTCTCCTTCATCCAAGCGCCCGGAGAATTGCATTTCTGTTCTGGTTTCGTTTCTTTCATCGAAATTCAATTTTGCCATGCCGTAGCCGGGTTACACTTTGGATGCTGCATCCCACATTTTCTCTTTGTCACGAACTTTTCGGTAAAGATGATCTGAGACATTTCAGTTTGATTACGGTCTCATGATTACGGGATAATTTATGACATATAGAAAGTTTTCGGGCCAAAGTTGTATGGACTGACCTTGACCATATTTAATTATTTGCGAACTTGGTCGTTGAATTCAATTGATGCTGAAGGTATGGATTAGTACCTTTGTTTTGTTTATATAGGCTTATTTTTTTCTTCTTGACTCGGAATGCTTCAAGTGGGAGTTGAATCGGTTGAATTTCTTAGCCTCCATGCTGCTTATGTGGGGGAGGTTATTATGTGAGCTTGGCGGTATGATATGGGAGTTTTCTAGAACATCAGTGGTCTCCCTACGAATTAGGTAGTCATCACAAAATATTAGCTCTTGGCGGATCTAGGAAGTACAGCAATGACGCTTTCATTCTCTCTTCGATTGTTTTTCAAGATTTTGGTGGCATGACTGGAAAAAACTTTCGACTAATGAAGATATAGGCATCTTGCATATAAGGGCCAGGTAACATCTGAAAGACACATTTGTTAGCTATATATTTGTCGTTCTCTCTTCTCTTAGGGTTTCTAACATCATATAATTCTCTTTCATTTATATTAAAATTCAATTTTGTGTTGTAGTAATTCCCTTTTTTGTCTTTTGATTCTTGAATATGGTGTAGACCTAAAGGTTCGCTCCTCAAAGACTTCCTGGTAAAGAGTGGCTTGTAATATAATATATTTATTTACACCTTAATACTAATATTTTTTGGTTTTTCCCGAATCCTGTTCCCGCATGGACTTGTGAGCTTGTCTCGTATTTTATGTTTTAAAGTCAATTTTTATGATAAAATCAAAATACTAAATTAAAGAATATTGTGGAAGATAAATCTTTACTTTACCCTTTATATTTTTTACTATAATGATTACGTAATGAAAGTGTAAAACTAAAAAAGCATTACAATTGGGAAATTGACAAACTACAGCGGGACCCAAGCTACTGAGTGAGCGGCAAGGATCAAAACATTTCAATCTGCCTCTTTGGACTGCGGTCGATAATCCAAACATCCTTTTTGAATTTTCCCTCTTTCGATATTTCAGCGTCTTTCGGTATTTCAGCGTATAAAATGAAAGTATATATATGAGAAGAGTTGTTTAGCCGGGAGCGTGAGAGGGAAAAAATGCTGCACGAGATCCTCTTGGCTTCTCGGGTACCAGGTGATCTCATAATCGGCGAGAGAGAAGAAGCGAGCTTTCGGGATCTTACCTAGCGCCCGAGTCTCGAAGAGTGCACCCGAGCTTCGCTCGGGATGTCTCCTTCATCCAACCGCCCGGAGAATCTTGCATTTCCGTTCGGGTTTTCGTTTCTTTTCGTCAAAATTCAATTTTGCCATGGTAGCCAGGTTTCTTTGGATGTTGCATCCCACATTTTCTCTTTGTCATGAACTATCGGTAAAGATGATGAGACATTTCAGTTTGATTGCAGTCTCATGATTACGGGATAATTTATGACATCTGAGAAAGTTTTCGGGCCAAAGTTGTACGGACTGACCTTGACCATATTTATTTATTTGCGAACTTGGTCGTTGAATTTAATTGTTGCTGAAGGTATGGATTAGTACCTTTGTTACTGTTTATATAGGCTTATTTTTTTCTTCATTGACTCGGAATGCTTCAAGTGGGAGTTGAATCGGTTGAATTTCTTAGCATCCTTGGTGCTTATGTTGGAGGTCATTATGTGAGCTTGGCGGTGTGATATGGGAGTTTTCTAGAACATCAGTGGTCTCCACTACGGATTAGGTAGTCATCACAAAATATTCGCTCTTGGCGGATCTAGGAAGTACAACAATGACCGCTTTCATTCTCTCTTCCGATTGTTTTCAAGATTTTGGTGGCACGACTGGAAAAAACTTCCTGACTAATGAAGATGTAGGCATCTTGCATATAAGGGCCAAGCAACATCTGAAAGACACCTTTGTTAGCTATATATTTGTCGTTCTCTCTTCTCTTAGGGTTTCTAACATCATATAATTCTCTTTCATTTATAATAAAATTCAATTTCTGTGTTGTAGTAATTCCCCTTTTTTGTCTTTTGATTCATGAATATGGTGTAGACCTAAAGGTTAAGCTCCTCAAAGACTTCCTGGTAAAGAGTGGCTTGTAATATAATATATTTATTTACACCTTAATACTAATATTTTTGGTTTTCCCGAATCTGTTCCCGCATGGACTTGTGAGCTTGTCTCAGTATTTTATGTTTTAAAGTCAATTTTTATGATAAAATTAAAATACTAAATTAAAGAATATTGTGGAAGATAAATCTTTACTTTACCCTTTATATTTTTACTATAATGATTACGTAACGAAAGTGTAAAACTAAAAAAAGCATTACAATTGGGAATTGTGACAAACTACAGCGGGACCCAAGCTACGATTGAGCGGCAAGGATCAAAACATTTCAATCTGCCTCAATGGACTGCGGTCGATAATCCAAACATCCTTTTTGAATTTTCCCTCTTTCGATATTTCAACATCTTTCCAGGTATTTCAGCGTATAAAATGAAAGTATATATAATGAAAGAGTTGTTTGCGGTGGAGCGGGAGAGGAAAAATGCTGCGAGATCCTCTTTGGCTTCACCGAATTTTCAGGTGATCTCATGTCGGCGAGAGAGAAGAAGCGAGCTTAGGGATCTTACGGCGCCGAGAGTCTCGAAGAGTGCACCTTCAAGCTTCGCTTCGGGATGTCTCCTTCATCCAACCGCCCGAGAGATCTTTGCATGTCCGTTCTGGTTTTCGTTTCTTTCGTCGAAATTCAATTTTGCCATGCCGTAGCCGGGTTTCTTTGGATGTTGCATCCCACATTTTCTCTTTGTCATGAACTTTCGGTAAAGATGATCTGAGACATTTCAGTTTGATTCTGATCTCATGATTCTGGGATAATTTATGACATATAGAATGTTTTTGGTCAAAGTTGTATGGACTGACCTTGACCATATTTATTTATTTTGCGAACATGGTCGTTGAATTTAATTGATGCTGGCCGGTATGGATTAGTACCTTTGTTCTTGTTTATATAGGCTTATTTTTTTTCTTCACTAACTTCGAAAATTCATCTAGTGGGATTTGATTCTGTTTAATTTCTTAGCCTCCATGCTGCTTATGTGGGAGGTTATTATGTGAGGTTGGCGGTGTGATATGGGAGTTTTCTAGAACATCAGTGGTCTCCAGTGGCGGAGCCAGGAAAGATTTCTTGCACGGGCCAAAAATAAAATGTAAAAGATATATAATATAATATAATTTATATTATATATTGTTTCTCTCCCTCCCTCTCCCCTCTCTCTCTCCCCTCTCCCTCTCTCTCTCTTCTCCCTCCCTCTCTCGGGTCTCTCTCTCCCTCTCTCTCTTTCTCCTCTTTTCCTCTTTCTCTCTTTCTCCTTCTCCTTCCTCTTTTTCCCCTCTCTCTTTCTCCCTCTTTCCTCTCTCTCTTTCTCTTCCTTCTCTCTCCTCTCTATTCTTTTCTTTCTTCATTCCTCTCCTTCTCCTTTCTCCTTTAAATAATAATCTCCTTCTCCTTTCATTTTCCTTCTCCTCATTCTCCTTCTATTTTCTCCTTCTCCCTAACCTTCTCTCTCCTTCTCTCCTTCTTTCTCATTCAATAAATAAATTCTCTTTCATTTTAATAAATTTCCTTCTCTCTTTCCTTCTCTCTTTCCTTCTCTCTTTCCTTCTCTCTTTCCTTCTCTCTTTCTTCTTCTTTCCTTCTCTTTCCTTCTCTCTTTCCTTCTCTCTTTCCTTCTCCATTTTCCTTCTCTCTTTCCTTCTCTCTTTCCTTCTCTCTTTCCTTCTCTCTTTCCTTCTCTCTTTCCTTCTCTCTTTCCTTCTCTCTTTCCTTCTCTCTTTCCTTCTCTCTTTCCTTCTCTCTTTCCTTCTCTCTTTCCTTCTCTTTTTCCTTCTCTTTTTCCTTCTCTTTTTCCTTCTCTTTTTCCTTCTCCATATATATAATATTATATTTTAAAGTGGGTGGGGGCCTTATTGCCTAACCCTATATAAGGGTTTAGGAAATATTTGGGGGGGCCATGGCCCCCCCTTGCCCCCCCCTGTCTCCGCCATTGGTGGTCTCCACTACGGATTAGGTAGTCATCACAAAATATTCGCTCTTGGCGGATCTAGGAAGTACAGCAATGACCGCTTTCATTCTCTCTTCCGATTGTTTTCAAGATTTTGGTGGCATGACTGGAAAAAACTTCCTGACTAATGAAGAAGTAGGCATCTTGCATATAAGGGCCAAACAACATCTGAAAGACACCTTTGTTAGCTATATATTTGCCGTTCTCTCTTCTCTTTGGGTTTCTAACATCATATAATTCTCTTTCATTTATATTAAAATTCAATTCTGTGTTGTAGTAATTCCCTTTTTTGTCTTTTGATTCATGAATATGGTGTAGACCTAAAGGTAAAGCTCCTCAAAGACTTCCTGGTAAAGAGTGGCTTGTAATATAATATATTTATTTACACCTTAATACTAATATTTTTTGGTTTTTCCCGAATCCTGTTCCCGCATGGACTTGTGAGCTTGTCTCGTATTTTATGTTTTAAAGTCAATTTTTATGATAAAATCAAAATACTAAATTAAAGAATATTGTCGAAGATAAATCCTTACTTTACCCTTTATATTTTTACTATAATGATTACGTAATGAAAGTGTAAAATTAGAAAAATGTACAATTGGGAATTGACCGCAAACTACGGGGGACCCAAGCTACAGTGAACGGCAAGGATCAAAACATTTCAATCTGCCTCTATGGACTGCGATCGATAATCCAAACATCCTTTTATGAATTTTCCCTCTTTCGAAATTTCAACGTCTTTCGGTATTTCAACGTATAAAATGAAAGTATATATAACAGAAGAGTTGTTCGCAGGTCTGCGGCTTGGAGAGGAAAAAAATGCTGCACGAGATCCTCTTGGCGCTCGGGTACTCAGGTGATCTCATAATCGGCGAGAGAAGAGCGAGCTTAGGGATCTTACCCGACGCCCGAAGTCTCGAAGAGTGCACCTTCAAGCTCGCTCGGGATGTCTCCTTCATCCAACCGCCCGGAGAGATCCTGCATTTCCGTTATGGTTTCGTTTCTTTCGTCGAAATTCAATTTTGCCATGCCGTAGCAGGGTTTCACTGGATGTTGCATCCCACATTTTCTCTTTGTCATGAACTTTCAGTAAAGATGATACAGACATTTCAGTTTGATTACAGTCTCATGATTCTGGGATAATTTATGACATATAGAATGTTTTCGGGTCAAAGTAGTATGGACTGACCTTGACCATATTTATTTATTTGCGAACATGGTCGTTGAATTTAATTGATGCTGAAGGTATGGATTAGTACCTTTGTTACTGTTTATATAGGCTTATTTTTTTCTTCACTGACTCGAAAATTCATCAAGTGGGATTTGAATGGGTTGAATTTCTTAGCCTCCAAGCTGCTTATGTGGGAGCTTATTATGTGAGCTTGGCGGTGTGATATGGGAGTTTTCTAGAACATCAGTGGTCTCCACTACGGATTAGGTAGTCATCACAAAATATTCGCTCTTGGCGGATCTAGGAAGTACAGCAATGACCGCTTTCATTCTCTCTTCCGATTGTTTTCAAGATTTTGGTGGCATGACTGGGAAAAACTTCCTGACTAATGAAGAAGTAGGCATCTTGCATATAAGGGCCAAACAACATCTGAAAGACACCTTTGTTAGCTATATATTTGCCGTTCTCTCTTCTCTTTGGGTTTCTAACATCATATAATTCTCTTTCATTTATATTAAAATTCAATTCTGTGTTGTAGTAATTCCCTTTTTTGTCTTTTGATTCATGAATATGGTGTAGACCTAAAGGTTCGCTCCTCAAAGACTTCCTGGTAAAGAGTGGCTTGTAATATAATATATTTATTTACACCTTAATACTAATATTTTTTGGTTTTTCCCGAATCCTGTTCCCGCATGGACTTGTGAGCTTGTCTCGTATTTTATGTTTTAAAGTCAATTTTTATGATAAAATCAAAATACTAAATTAAAGAATATTGTGGAAGATAAATCTTTACTTTACCCTTTATATTTTTACTATAATGATTACGTAATGAAAGTGTAAAACTAAAAAAAGGTACATTTGGGAATTGACAGCAAACAACGCGGGACCCAAGCTACAGTGAACGGCAAGGATCAAAACATTTCAATCTGCCTCTATGGACTGCGGTCGATAATCCAAACATCCTTTTTCGAATTTTCCCTCTTTCGATATTTCAACATCTTTCCGTATTTCAACGTATAAAATGAAAGTATATATAACAGAAGAGTTGTTCGCAGCCGGGAGCGCTGGAGAGGGAAAAAATGCTGCACGAGATCCTCTTGGCGCTTCTCGGTACTCACGCGTGATCTCATAATCGGCGAGAGAGAAGAGCTTCCGGGATCTTGCCTCGACGCCCGAAGTCTCTCGAAGAGTGCACCTTCAAGCTTCGCTTTCGGGATGTCTCCTTCATCCAACCGCCAGAGAGATATCGCATTTCCGTTCTGGTTTCGTTTCTTTTCGTCGAAATTCAATTTTGCCATGCCGTAGCCGGGTTTCTTTGGATGTTGCATCCCACATTTTCTCTTTGTCATGAACTTTCGGTAAAGATGATACAGACATTTCAGTTTGATTACAGTCTCATGATTCTGGGATAATTTATGACATATAGAATGTTTTCGGGTCAAATTTGTATGGACGGACCTTGACCATATTTATTTATTTGCGAACTTGGTCGTTGAATTTAATTGATGTTGAAGGTATGGATTAGTACCTTTGTTACTGTTTATATAGGCTTATTTTTTTCTTCACTGACTCGGAATGCTTCAAGTGGGAGTTGAATGGGTTGAATTTCTTAGCCTCCATGCTGCTTATGTGGGAGGTTATTATGTGAGCTTGGCGGTGTGATATGGGAGTTTTCTAGAACATCAGTGGTCTCCACTACGGATTAGGTAGTCATCACAAAATATTCGCTCTTGGCGGATCTAGGAAGTACAGCAATGACCGCTTTCATTCTCTCTTCCGATTGTTTTCAAAATTTTGGTGGCATGACTAGAAAAAACTTCCTGACTTATGAAGATGTAGGCATCTTGCATATAAGGGCCAAGCAACATCTGAAAGACACCTTTGTTAGCTATATATTTGTCGTTCTCTCTTCTCTTTGGGTATCTAACATCATATAATTCTCTTTCATTTATATTAAAATTCAATTCTGTGTTGTAGTAATTCCCTTTTTTGTCTTTTGATTCATGAATATGGTGTAGACCTAAAGGTTCGCTCCTCAAAGACTTCCTGGTAAAGAGTGGCTTGTAATATAATAGATTTATTTACACCTTAATACTAATATTTTTTGGTTTTTCCCGAATCCTGTTCCCGCATGGACTTGTGAGCTTGTCTCGTATTTTATGTTTTAAAGTCAATTTTTATGATAAAATCAAAATACTAAATTAAAGAATATTGTGGAAGATAAATCTTTACTTTACCCTTTATATTTTTACTATAATGATTACGTAATGAAAGTGTAAAACTAAAAAAAGGTACAATTGGGAATTGACAGCAAACTACGCGGGACCCAAGCTACAGTGAACGGCAAGGATCAAAACATTTCAATCTGCCTCTATGGACTGCGGTCGATAATCCAAACATCCTTTTTCGAATTTTCCCTCTTTCGATATTTCAACATCTTTCCGTATTTCAACGTATAAAATGAAAGTATATATAACAAAAGAGTTGTTCGCAGCCGGAGCGCGGGAGAGGGAAAAAATGCTGCACGAGATCCTCTTGGCGCTTTCGGTACTCACGTGATCTCATAATCGGCGAGAGAGAAGAGCGAAGCTTAGGGATCTTACGGCGCCCGAAGTCTCGAAGAGTGCACCTTCAAGCTCGCTCAGGATGTCTCCTTCATCCAACCGCCAGAGAGATACTGCATTTCCGTTCTGGTTTCGTTTCTTTTGTCGAAATTCAATTTTGCCATGCCGTAGCCGGGTTTCACTGGATGTTGCATCCCACATTTTCTCTTTGTCATGAACTTTCAGTAAAGATGATACAGACATTTCAGTTTGATTACAGTCTCATGATTCTGGGATAATTTATGACATATAGAATGTTTTCGGGTCAAAGTTGTATGGACGGACCTTGACCATATTTATTTATTTGCGAACATGGTCGTTGAATTTAATTGATGCTGACGGTATGGATTAGTACCTTTGTTACTGTTTATATAGGCTTATTTTTTATCTTCACTAACTCGAAAATTCATCAAGTGGGATTTGATTCTGTTTAATTTCTTAGCCTCCATGCTGCTTATGTGGGAGGTTATTATGTGAACTTGGCGGTGTGATATGGGAGTTTTCTAGAACATCAATGGTCTCCACTACGGATTAGGTAGTCATCACAAAATATTCGCTCTTGGCGGATCTAGGAAGTACAACAATGACCGCTTTCATTCTCTCTTCCGATTGTTTTCAAGATTTTGGTGGCATGACAGGAAAAATCTTCCTGACTAATGAAGATGTAGGCATCTTGCATATAAGGGCCAAGCAACATCTGAAAGACACCTTTGTTAGCTATATATTTGTCGTTCTCTCTTCTCTTTGGGTATCTAACATCATATAATTCTCTTTCATTTATATTAAAATTCAATTCTGTGTTGTAGTAATTCCCTTTTTTTGTCTTTTTTGATTCATGAATATGGTGTAGACCTAAAGGTTAAGCTCCTCAAAGACTTCCTGGTAAAGAGTGGCTTGTAATATAATAGATTTATTTACACCTTAATACTGATATTTTTTGGTTTTTCCCGAATCCTGTTCCCGCATGGACTTGTGAGCTTGTCTCGTATTTTATGTTTTAAAGTCAATTTTTATGATAAAATCAAAATACTAAATTAAAGAATATTGTGGAAGATAAATCTTTACTTTACCCTTTATATTTTTACTATAATGATTACGTAATGAAAGTGTAAAACTAAAAAAAGGTACAATTGGGAATTGACAGCAAACTACGCGGGACCCAAGCTACAGTGAACGACAACGATCAAAACATTTCAATCTGCCTCTATGGACTGCGGTCGATAATCCAAACATCCTTTTTCGAATTTTCCCTCTTTCGATATTTCAACATCTTTCCGTATTTCAACGTATAAAATGAAAGTATATATAACAGAAGAGTTGTTCGCAGCCGGAGCGCGGGAGAGGGAAAAAATGCTGCACGAGATCCTCTTGGGCTTCTCGGTACTCACGTGATCTCATAATCGCCGAGAGAAAAGAGCGAAGCTTAGGGATCTTACCCGACGCCCGAAGTCTCTCGAAGAGTGCACCTTCAAGCTCGCTTCAGGATGTCTCCTTCATCCAACCGCCAGAGAGATACTGCATTTCCGTTCTGGTTTCGTTTCTTTCGTCGAAATTCAATTTTGCCATGCCGTAGCCGGGTTTCACTGGATGTTGCATCCCACATTTTCTCTTTGTCATGAACTTTCAGTAATGATGATGCAGACATTTCAGTTTGATTACAGTCTCATGATTCTGGGATAATTTATGACATATAGAAAGTTTTCGGGCCAAAGTTGTATGGACTGACCTTGACCATATTTATTTATTTGCGAACTTGGTCGTTGAATTTAATTGATGTTGAAGGTATGGATTAGTACCTTTGTTACTTTGTTTATATAGGCTTATTTTTTTTTTCTTCCGATTTCGGAATGCTTCAAGTGGGAGTTGAATGGGTTGAATTTCTTAGCCTCCATGCTGCTTATGTGGGAGGTTATTATGTGAGCTTGGCGGTGTGATATGGGAGTTTTCTAGAACATCAGTGGTCTCCACTACGGATTAGGTAGTCATCACAAAATATTAAGCTCTTGGCGGATCTAGGAAGTACAGCAATGACCGCTTTCATTCTCTCTTCCGATTGTTTTCAAAATTTTGGTGGCATGACTAGAAAAACTTCCGACTTATGAAGATGTAGGCATCTTGCATATAAGGGCCAAGCAACATCTGAAAGACACTTTTGTTAGCTATATATTTGTCGTTCTCTCTTCTCTTTGGGTTTCTAACATCATATAATTTTTTTTCATTTATATTAAAATTCAATTCTGTGTTGTAGTAATTCCCTTTTTTGTCTTTTGATTCATGAATATGGTGTAGACCTAAAGGTTCGCTCCTCAAAGACTTCCTGGTAAAGAGTGGCTTGTAATATAATAGATTTATTTACACCTTAATACTGATATTTTTTGGTTTTTCTCGAATCCTGTTCCCGCATGGACTTGTGAGCTTGTCTCGTATTTTATGTTTTAAAGTCAATTTTTATGATAAAATCAAAATACTAAATTAAAGAATATTGTGGAAGATAAATCTTTACTTTACCCTTTATATTTTTACTATAATGATTACGTAATGAAAGTGTAAAACTAAAAAAACGTACAATTGGGAATTGACAGCAAACTACGCGGGACCCAAGCTACAGTGAACGACAACGATCAAAACATTTCAATCTGCCTCTATGGACTGCGGTCGATAATCCAAACATCCTTTTTCGAATTTTCCCTCTTTCGATATTTCAACATCTTTCCGTATTTCAACGTATAAAATGAAAGTATATATAATGAAGAGTTGTTCGCGGCGGAGGGAGAGAGGAAAAAATGCTGCACGAGATCCTCTTGGCGCTTCGGGTACTCAGGTGATCTCATAATCGACAAGAGAGAAGAGCGAAGCTTAGGGATCTTACCCGACGCCCGAAGTCTCGAAGAGTGCACCTTCAAGCTCGCTTTCGGGATGTCTCCTTCATCCAACCGCCGAGAGAGATATCTGCATTTCCGTTCTGGTTTCGTTTCTTTTCGCCGAAATTCAATTTTGCCATGCCGTAGCCGGGTTTCTTTGGATGTTGCATCCCACATTTTCTCTTTGTCATGAACTTTCAGTAAAGATGATACGAGACATTTCAGTTTGATTACGATCTCATGATTCGGGATAATTTATGACATATAGAATGTTTTGGGTCAAAGTTGTATGGACGGACCTTGACCATATTTATTTATTTGCGAACATGGTCGTTGAATTTAATTGATGCTGACGGTATGGATTAGTACCTTTGTTACTGTTTATATAGGCTTATTTTTTTCTTCACTAACTCGAAAATTCATCAAGTGGGATTTGATTCTGTTTAATTTCTTAGCCTCCAAGCTGCTTATGTGGGAGGTTATTATGTGAACTTGGCGGTGTGATATGGGAGTTTTCTAGAACATCAATGGTCTCCACTACGGATTAGGTAGTCATCACAAAATATTCGCTCTTGGCGGATCTAGGAAGTACAACAATGACCGCTTTCATTCTCTCTTCCGATTGTTTTCAAGATTTTGGTGGCATGACTGGAAAAATCTTCCTGACTAATGAAGATGTAGGCATCTTGCATATAAGGGCCAAGCAACATCTGAAAGACACCTTTGTTAGCTATATATTTGTCGTTCTCTCTTCTCTTTGGGTATCTAACATCATATATAATTCTCTTTCATTTATATTAAAATTCAATTCTGTGTTGTAGTAATTCTTTTTTTTGTCTTTTGATTCATGAATATGGTGTAGACCTAAAGGTTCGCTCCTCAAAGACTTCCTGGTAAAGAGTGGCTTGTAATATAATAGATTTATTTACACCTTAATACTGATATTTTTTGGTTTTTCCCGAATCCTGTTCCCGCATGGACTTGTGAGCTTGTCTCGTATTTTATGTTTTAAAGTCAATTTTTATGATAAAATCAAAATACTAAATTAAAGAATATTGTGGAAGATAAATCTTTCCTTTACCCTTTATATTTTTACTATAATGATTACGTAATGAAAGTGTAAAACTAAAAAAAGGTACAATTGGGAATTGACAGCAAACTACGCGGGACCCAAGCTACAGTGAACGGCAAGGATCAAAACATTTCAATCTGCCTCTTTGGACTGCGGTCGATAATCCAAACATCCTTTTTCGAATTTTCCCTCTTTCGATATTTCAACATCTTTCCGTATTTCAACGTATAAAATGAAAGTATATATAACAGAAGAGTTGTTCGCAGACGGAGCGGGGGAGAGGGAAAAAATGCTGCACGAGATCTTCTTGGCGCTTCTCGGTACTCAAGTGATCTCATAATCGACAAGAGAGAAGAGCGAAGCTTTCGGGGATCTACCCGACGCCCGAAGTCTCGAAGAGTGCACCTTCAAGCTCGCTTCGGGATGTCTCCTTCATCCAACCGCCAGAGAGATCTGCATTTCCGTTCTGGTTTCGTTTCTTTTCGCCGAAATTCAATTTTGCCATGCCGTAGCCGGGTTTCACTGGATGTTGCATCCCACATTTTTCTTTGTCATGAACTTTCAGTAATGATGATCTGAGACATTTCAGTTTGATTCTGATCTCATGATTTCGGGATAATTTATGACATATAGAAAGTTTTCGGGCCAAAGTTGTATGGACTGACCTTGACCATATTTATTTATTTGCGAACTTGGTCGTTGAATTTAATTGATGTTGAAGGTATGGATTAGTACCTTTGTTACTGTTTATATAGGCTTATTTTTTTCTTCACTGACTCGGAATGCTTCAAGTGGGAGTTGAATGGGTTGAATTTCTTAGCCTCCATGCTGCTTATGTGGGAGGTTATTATGTGAGCTTGGCGGTGTGATATGGGAGTTTTCTAGAACATCAGTGGTCTCCACTACGGATTAGGTAGTCATCACAAAATATTCGCTCTTGGCGGATCTAGGAAGTACAGCAATGACCGCTTTCATTCTCTCTTCCGATTGTTTTCAAAATTTTGGTGGCATGACTAGAAAAAACTTCCTGACTTATGAAGATGTAGGCATCTTGCATATAAGGGCCAAGCAACATCTGAAAGACACCTTTGTTAGCTATATATTTGTCGTTCTCTCTTCTCTTTGGGTATCTAACATCATATAATTCTCTTTCATTTATATTAAAATTCAATTCTGTGTTGTAGTAATTCCCTTTTTTGTCTTTTGATTCATGAATATGGTGTAGACCTAAAGGTTCGCTCCTCAAAGACTTCCTGGTAAAGAGTGGCTTGTAATATAATAGATTTATTTACACCTTAATACTAATATTTTTTGGTTTTTCCCGAATCCTGTTCCCGCATGGACTTGTGAGCTTGTCTCGTATTTTATGTTTTAAAGTCAATTTTTATGATAAAATCAAAATACTAAATTAAAGAATATTGTGGAAGATAAATCTTTACTTTACCCTTTATATTTTTACTATAATGATTACGTAATGAAAGTGTAAAACTAAAAAAAGGTACAATTGGGAATTGACAGCAAACTACGCGGGACCCAAGCTACAGTGAACGGCAAGGATCAAAACATTTCAATCTGCCTCTTTGGACTGCGGTCGATAATCCAAACATCCTTTTTCGAATTTTCCCTCTTTCGATATTTCAACATCTTTCCGTATTTCAACGTATAAAATGAAAGTATATATAACAGAAGAGTTGTTCGCAGCCGGAGCGGGGGAGAGGGAAAAAATGCTGCACGAGATCTTCTTGGCGCTTCTCGGGTACTCAAGTGATCTCATAATCGACAAGAGAGAAGAGCGAGCTTCCGGGATCTTACCTGACGCCCGAGTCTCTGAAGAGTGCACCTTCAAGCTCGCTCAGGATGTCTCCTTCATCCAACCGCCGAGAGATATCTTGCATTTCCGTTCTGGTTTCGTTTCTTTTCGTCGAAATTCAATTTTGCCATGCCGTAGCCGGGTTTCTTGGATGTTGCATCCCACATTTTCTCTTTGTCATGAACTTTTCAGTAATGATGATGCAGACATTTCAGTTTGATTACTGATCTCATGATTCGGGATAATTTATGACATATAGAAAGTTTTCGGGCCAAAGTTGTATGGACTGACCTTGACCATATTTATTTATTTTGCGAACTTGGTCGTTGAATTTAATTGATGTTGAAGGTATGGATTAGTACCTTTGTTACTGTTTATATAGGCTTATTTTTTTCTTCACTGACTCGGAATGCTTCAAGTGGGAGTTGAATGGGTTGAATTTCTTAGCCTCCATGCTGCTTATGTGGGAGGTTATTATGTGAGCTTGGCGGTGTGATATGGGAGTTTTCTAGAACATCAGTGGTCTCCACTACGAATTAGGTAGTCATCACAAAATATTCGCTCTTGGCGGATCTAGGAAGTACAGCAATGACCGCTTTCATTCTCTCTTCCGATTGTTTTCAAGATTTTGGTGGCATGACTGGAAAAAACTTCCTGACTAATGAAGATATAGGCATCTTGCATATAAGGGCCAGGTAACATCTGAAAGACACATTTGTTAGCTATATATTTGTCGTTCTCTCTTCTCTTAGGGTTTCTAACATCATATAATTCTCTTTCATTTATATTAAAATTCAATTTTGTGTTGTAGTAATTCCCTTTTTTGTCTTTTGATTCTTGAATATGGTGTAGACCTAAAGGTTCGCTCCTCAAAGACTTCCTGGTAAAGAGTGGCTTGTAATATAATATATTTATTTACACCTTAATACTAATATTTTTTGGTTTTTCCCGAATCCTGTTCCCGCATGGACTTGTGAGCTTGTCTCGTATTTTATGTTTTAAAGTCAATTTTTATGATAAAATCAAAATACTAAATTAAAGAATATTGTGGAAGATAAATCTTTACTTTACCCTTTATATTTTTACTATAATGATTACGTAATGAAAGTGTAAAACTAAAAAAAGGTACATTTGGGAATTGACAGCAAACAACGCGGGACCCAAGCTACAGTGAACGGCAAGGATCAAAACATTTCAATCTGCCTCTATGGACTGCGGTCGATAATCCAAACATCCTTTTTCGAATTTTCCCTCTTTCGATATTTCAACATCTTTCCGTATTTCAACGTATAAAATGAAAGTATATATAACAGAAGAGTTGTTCGCAGCCGGAGCGCGGGAGAGGGAAAAAATGCTGCACGAGATCCTCTTGGCGCTTCTCGGGTACTCACGTGATCTCATAATCGACGAGAGAGAAGAGCGAGCTTCCGGGATCTTACCTGACGCCCGAGTCTCTGAAGAGTGCACCTTCAAGCTCGCTCAGGATGTCTCCTTCATCCAACCGCCAGAGAGATACTGCATTTCCGTTCTGGTTTCGTTTCTTTCGTCGAAATTCAATTTTGCCATGCCGTAGCCGGGTTTCACTGGATGTTGCATCCCACATTTTCTCTTTGTCATGAACTTTCAGTAAAGATGATACAGACATTTCAGTTTGATTACAGTCTCATGATTCTGGGATAATTTATGACATATAGAATGTTTTCGGGTCAAAGTTGTATGGACGGACCTTGACCATATTTATTTATTTGCGAACTTGGTCGTTGAATTTAATTGATGTTGAAGGTATGGATTAGTACCTTTGTTACTGTTTATATAGGCTTATTTTTTTCTTCACTGACTCGGAATGCTTCAAGTGGGAGTTGAATGGGTTGAATTTCTTAGCCTCCATGCTGCTTATGTGGGAGGTTATTATGTGAGCTTGGCGGTGTGATATGGGAGTTTTCTAGAACATCAGTGGTCTCCACTACGGATTAGGTAGTCATCACAAAATATTCGCTCTTGGCGGATCTAGGAAGTACAGCAATGACCGCTTTCATTCTCTCTTCCGATTGTTTTCAAAATTTTGGTGGCATGACTAGAAAAACTTCCTGACTTATGAAGATGTAGGCATCTTGCATATAAGGGCCAAGCAACATCTGAAAGACACCTTTGTTAGCTATATATTTGTCGTTCTCTCTTCTCTTTGGGTATCTAACATCATATAATTCTCTTTCATTTATATTAAAATTCAATTCTGTGTTGTAGTAATTCCCTTTTTTGTCTTTTGATTCATGAATATGGTGTAGACCTAAAGGTTCGCTCCTCAAAGACTTCCTGGTAAAGAGTGGCTTGTAATATAATAGATTTATTTACACCTTAATACTAATATTTTTTGGTTTTTCCCGAATCCTGTTCCCGCATGGACTTGTGAGCTTGTCTCGTATTTTATGTTTTAAAGTCAATTTTTATGATAAAATCAAAATACTAAATTAAAGAATATTGTGGAAGATAAATCTTTACTTTACCCTTTATATTTTTACTATAATGATTACGTAATGAAAGTGTAAAACTAAAAAAAGGTACAATTGGGAATTGACAGCAAACTACGCGGGACCCAAGCTACAGTGAACGGCAAGGATCAAAACATTTCAATCTGCCTCTATGGACTGCGGTCGATAATCCAAACATCCTTTTTTGAATTTTCCCTCTTTTCGATATTTCAACATCTTTCCGTATTTCAACGTATAAAATGAAAGTATATATAATGAAGAATTGTTCGCAAAACCGGAGCTGGAGAGGGAAAAAATGCTGCACGAGATCCTCTTGGCGCTTCTCGGGTACTCACGTGATCTCATAATCGACGAGAGAGAAGAGCGAAGCTTAGGGATCTTACCCGACGCCCGAAGTCTCGAAGAGTGCACCTTCAAGCTCGCCGGGATGTCTCCTTCATCCAACCGCCAGAGAGATACCGCATTTCCGTTCTGGTTTCGTTTCTTTTGTCGAAATTCAATTTTGCCATGCCGTAGCCGGGTTTCTTTGGATGTTGCATCCCACATTTTCTCTTTGTCATGAACTTTCGGTAAAGATGATACGAGACATTTCAGTTTGATTCTGAGTCTCATGATTCGGGATAATTTATGACATATAGAATGTTTTGGTCAAAGTTGTATGGACGGACCTTGACCATATTTATTTATTTGCGAACATGGTCGTTGAATTTAATTGATGCTGACGGTATGGATTAGTACCTTTGTTACTGTTTATATAGGCTTATTTTTATCTTCACTAACTCGAAAATTCATCAAGTGGGATTTGATTCTGTTTAATTTCTTAGCCTCCATGCTGCTTATGTGGGAGGTTATTATGTGAACTTGGCGGTGTGATATGGGAGTTTTCTAGAACATCAATGGTCTCCACTACGGATTAGGTAGTCATCACAAAATATTCGCTCTTGGCGGATCTAGGAAGTACAACAATGACCGCTTTCATTCTCTCTTCCGATTGTTTTCAAGATTTTGGTGGCATGACAGGAAAAATCTTCCTGACTAATGAAGATGTAGGCATCTTGCATATAAGGGCCAAGCAACATCTGAAAGACACCTTTGTTAGCTATATATTTGTCGTTCTCTCTTCTCTTTGGGTATCTAACATCATATAATTCTCTTTCATTTATATTAAAATTCAATTCTGTGTTGTAGTAATTCCCTTTTTTGTCTTTTGATTCATGAATATGGTGTAGACCTAAAGGTTCGCTCCTCAAAGACTTCCTGGTAAAGAGTGGCTTGTAATATAATAGATTTATTTACACCTTAATACTGATATTTTTTGGTTTTTCCCGAATCCTGTTCCCGCATGGACTTGTGAGCTTGTCTCGTATTTTATGTTTTAAAGTCAATTTTTATGATAAAATCAAAATACTAAATTAAAGAATATTGTGGAAGATAAATCTTTACTTTACCCTTTATATTTTTACTATAATGATTACGTAATGAAAGTGTAAAACTAAAAAAAGGTACAATTGGGAATTGACAGCAAACTACGCGGGACCCAAGCTACAGTGAACGACAACGATCAAAACATTTCAATCTGCCTCTATGGACTGCGGTCGATAATCCAAACATCCTTTTTCGAATTTTCCCTCTTTCGATATTTCAACATCTTTCCGTATTTCAACGTATAAAATGAAAGTATATATAACAGAAGAGTTGTTCGCAGCCGGAGCGCGGGAGAGGGAAAAAATGCTGCACGAGATCCTCTTGGCGCTTCTCGGGTACTCACGTGATCTCATAATCGCCGAGAGAAAAGAGCGAAGCTTCAGGGATCTTACCTGACGCCCGAGTCTCTGAAGAGTGCACCTTCAAGCTCGCATTTCGGGATGTCTCCTTCATCCAACCGCCAGAGAGATACTGCATTTCCGTTCTGGTTTCGTTTCTTTCGTCGAAATTCAATTTTGCCATGCCGTAGCCGGGTTTCACTGGATGTTGCATCCCACATTTTCTCTTTGTCATGAACTTTCAGTAATGATGATGCAGACATTTCAGTTTGATTACAGTCTCATGATTCTGGGATAATTTATGACATATAGAAAGTTTTCGGGCCAAAGTTGTATGGACTGACCTTGACCATATTTATTTATTTGCGAACTTGGTCGTTGAATTTAATTGATGTTGAAGGTATGGATTAGTACCTTTGTTACTGTTTATATAGGCTTATTTTTTTCTTCACTGACTCGGAATGCTTCAAGTGGGAGTTGAATGGGTTGAATTTCTTAGCCTCCATGCTGCTTATGTGGGAGGTTATTATGTGAGCTTGGCGGTGTGATATGGGAGTTTTCTAGAACATCAGTGGTCTCCACTACGGATTAGGTAGTCATCACAAAATATTCGCTCTTGGCGGATCTAGGAAGTACAGCAATGACCGCTTTCATTCTCTCTTCCGATTGTTTTCAAAATTTTGGTGGCATGACAAGAAAAAACTTCCTGACTTATGAAGATGTAGGCATCTTGCATATAAGGGCCAAGCAACATCTGAAAGACACTTTTGTTAGCTATATATTTGTCGTTCTCTCTTCTCTTTGGGTTTCTAACATCATATAATTTTTTTTCATTTATATTAAAATTCAATTCTGTGTTGTAGTAATTCCCTTTTTTGTCTTTTGATTCATGAATATGGTGTAGACCTAAAGGTTCGCTCCTCAAAGACTTCCTGGTAAAGAGTGGCTTGTAATATAATAGATTTATTTACACCTTAATACTGATATTTTTTGGTTTTTCCCGAATCCTGTTCCCGCATGGACTTGTGAGCTTGTCTCGTATTTTATGTTTTAAAGTCAATTTTTATGATAAAATCAAAATACTAAATTAAAGAATATTGTGGAAGATAAATCTTTACTTTACCCTTTATATTTTTACTATAATGATTACGTAATGAAAGTGTAAAACTAAAAAAAGGTACAATTGGGAATTGACAGCAAACTACGCGGGACCCAAGCTACAGTGAACGACAACGATCAAAACATTTCAATCTGCCTCTATGGACTGCGGTCGATAATCCAAACATCCTTTTTCGAATTTTCCCTCTTTCGATATTTCAACATCTTTCCGTATTTCAACGTATAAAATGAAAGTATATATAACAGAAGAGTTGTTCGCAGCCGGAGCGCGTGAGAGGGAAAAAATGCTGCACGAGATCCTCTTGGCGCTTTCGGGTACTCACGTGATCTCATAATCGACGAGAGAAGAGCGAAGCTTAGGGATCTTACCGACGCCCGAAGTCTCGAAGAGTGCACCTTCAAGCTCGCTTCGGGATGTCTCCTTCATCCAACCGCCGAGAGATATCTGCATTTCCGTTCTGGTTTCGTTTCTTTTCGTCGAAATTCAATTTTGCCATGCCGTAGCGGGTTTCACTGGATGTTGCATCCCACATTTTCTCTTTGTCATGAACTTTTCAGTAAAGATGATACGAGACATTTCAGTTTGATTCTGAGTCTCATGATTTCGGGATAATTTATGACATATAGAATGTTTTCGGGTCAAAGTTGTATGGACGGACCTTGACCATATTTATTTATTTGCGAACATGGTCGTTGAATTTAATTGATGCTGACGGTATGGATTAGTACCTTTGTTCTTGTTTATATAGGCTTATTTTTTTTCTTCACTAACTTCGAAAATTCATCAAGTGGGATTTGATTCTGTTTAATTTCTTAGCCTCCAAGCTGCTTATGTGGGAGGTTATTATGTGAACTTGGCGGTGTGATATGGGAGTTTTCTAGAACATCAATGGTCTCCCACTACGGATTAGGTAGTCATCACAAAATATTCGCTCTTGGCGGATCTAGGAAGTACAACAATGACCGCTTTCATTCTCTCTTCCGATTGTTTTCAAGATTTTGGTGGCATGACTGGAAAAATCTTCCTGACTAATGAAGATGTAGGCATCTTGCATATAAGGGCCAAGCAACATCTGAAAGACACCTTTGTTAGCTATATATTTGTCGTTCTCTCTTCTCTTTGGGTATCTAACATCATATAATTCTCTTTCATTTATATTAAAATTCAATTCTGTGTTGTAGTAATTCCCTTTTTTGTCTTTTGATTCATGAATATGGTGTAGACCTAAAGGTTCGCTCCTCAAAGACTTCCTGGTAAAGAGTGGCTTGTAATATAATAGATTTATTTACACCTTAATACTGATATTTTTTGGTTTTTCCCGAATCCTGTTCCCGCATGGACTTGTGAGCTTGTCTCGTATTTTATGTTTTAAAGTCAATTTTTATGATAAAATCAAAATACTAAATTAAAGAATATTGTGGAAGATAAATCTTCACTTTACCCTTTATATTTTTACTATAATGATTACGTAATGAAAGTGTAAAACTAAAAAAAGGTACAATTGGGAATTGACAGAAAACTACGCGGGACCCAAGCTACAGTGAACGGCAAGGATCAAAACATTTCAATCTGCCTCTTTGGACTGCGGTCGATAATCCAAACATCCTTTTTTGAATTTTCCCTCTTTCGATATTTCAACATCTTTCCGTATTTCAACGTATAAAATGAAAGTATATATAACGTAAGAGTTGTTCGCAAATGAGCGGGGAGAGGGAAAAAATGCTGCACGAGATCTTCTTGGCTTCTCGGGTACTCAAGTGATCTCATAATCGACAAGAGAGAAGAGCGAAGCTTAGGGATCTTACCGACGCCCGAAGTCTCGAAGAGTGCACCTTCAAGCTCGCTTTCGGGGATGTCTCCTTCATCCAACCGCTTGAGAGAGATACCGCATTTCCGTTCTGGTTTCGTTTCTTTTTCGTCGAAATTCAATTTTGCCATGCAGAAGCCGGGTTTCACTGGATGTTGCATCCCACATTTTCTCTTTGTCACGAACTTTCAGTAATGATGATGCAGACATTTCAGTTTGATTACAGTCTCATGATTCTGGGATAATTTATGACATATAGAAAGTTTTCGGGCCAAAGTTGTATGGACTGACCTTGACCATATTTATTTATTTGCGAACTTGGTCGTTGAATTTAATTGATGTTGAAGGTATGGATTAGTACCTTTGTTACTGTTTATATAGGCTTATTTTTTTTCTTCTTGAATTTCGGAATGCTTCAAGTGGGAGTTGAATGGGTTGAATTTCTTAGCCTCCATGCTGCTTATGTGGGAGGTTATTATGTGAGCTTGGCGGTGTGATATGGGAGTTTTCTAGAACATCAGTGGTCTCCACTACGGATTAGGTAGTCATCACAAAATATTCGCTCTTGGCGGATCTAGGAAGTACAAGCAATGACCGCTTTCATTCTCTCTTCCGATTGTTTTCAAAATTTTGGTGGCATGACTAGAAAAAACTTCCGACTTATGAAGATGTAGGCATCTTGCATATAAGGGCCAAGCAACATCTGAAAGACACCTTTGTTAGCTATATATTTGTCGTTTCTCTCTTCTCTTTGGGTATCTAACATCATATAATTCTCTTTCATTTATATTAAAATTCAATTCTGTGTTGTAGTAATTCCCTTTTTTTTGTCTTTTGATTCATGAATATGGTGTAGACCTAAAGGTTCGCTCCTCAAAGACTTCCTGGTAAAGAGTGGCTTGTAATATAATAGATTTATTTACACCTTAATACTAATATTTTTTGGTTTTTCCCGAATCCTCGTTCCCGCATGGACTTGTGAGCTTGTCTCAGTATTTTATGTTTTAAAGTCAATTTTTATGATAAAATCAAAATACTAAATTAAAGAATATTGTGGAAGATAAATCTTTACTTTACCCTTTATATTTTTACTATAATGATTACGTAATGAAAGTGTAAAACTAAAAAAAAAGGTACAATTGGGAATTGACAAACAAACTACGCGGGACCCAAGCTACGATTGAGCGGCAAGGATCAAAACATTTCAATCTGCCTCTTTGGACTGCGGTCGATAATCCAAACATCCTTTTTTGAATTTTCCCTCTTTCGATATTTCAACATCTTTCCGTATTTCAACATTATAAAATGAAAGTATATATAATGAAGAGTTGTTCTTGGCCGGAGCGGGGAGAGGGAAAAAATGCTGCACGAGATCTTCTTGGCGCTTTCGGGTACTCAAGTGATCTCATAATCGACAAGAGAGAAGAGCGAAGCTTAGGGATCTTACCCGACGCCCGAAGTCTCGAAGAGTGCACCTTCAAGCTTCGCTTTCGGGATGTCTCCTTCATCCAACCGCCGAGAGATATCGCATTTCCGTTCTGGTTTCGTTTCTTTCGTCGAAATTCAATTTTGCCATGCCGTAGCCGGGTTTCACTGGATGTTGCATCCCACATTTTCTCTTTGTCATGAACTTTCAGTAATGATGATGCGCACATTTCAGTTTGATTACGATCTCATGATTACGGGATAATTTATGACATATAGAAAGTTTTCGGGCCAAAGTTGTATGGACTGACCTTGACCATATTTATTTATTTGCGAACTTGGTCGTTGAATTTAATTGATGTTGAAGGTATGGATTAGTACCTTTGTTACTGTTTATATAGGCTTATTTTTTTCTTCACTGACTCGGAATGCTTCAAGTGGGAGTTGAATGGGTTGAATTTCTTAGCCTCCATGCTGCTTATGTGGGAGGTTATTATGTGAGCTTGGCGGTGTGATATGGGAGTTTTCTAGAACATCAGTGGTCTCCACTACGGATTAGGTAGTCATCACAAAATATTCGCTCTTGGCGGATCTAGGAAGTACAGCAATGACCGCTTTCATTCTCTCTTCCGATTGTTTTCAAAATTTTGGTGGCATGACTAGAAAAAACTTCCTGACTTATGAAGATGTAGGCATCTTGCATATAAGGGCCAAGCAACATCTGAAAGACACCTTTGTTAGCTATATATTTGTCGTTCTCTCTTCTCTTTGGGTATCTAACATCATATAATTCTCTTTCATTTATATTAAAATTCAATTCTGTGTTGTAGTAATTCCCTTTTTTGTCTTTTGATTCATGAATATGGTGTAGACCTAAAGGTTCGCTCCTCAAAGACTTCCTGGTAAAGAGTGGCTTGTAATATAATAGATTTATTTACACCTTAATACTAATATTTTTTGGTTTTTCCCGAATCCTGTTCCCGCATGGACTTGTGAGCTTGTCTCGTATTTTATGTTTTAAAGTCAATTTTTATGATAAAATCAAAATACTAAATTAAAGAATATTGTGGAAGATAAATCTTTACTTTACCCTTTATATTTTTACTATAATGATTACGTAATGAAAGTGTAAAACTAAAAAAAGGTACAATTGGGAATTTGACAAAAACTACGCGGGACCCAAGCTACAGTGAACGGCAAGGATCAAAACATTTCAATCTGTCTCTATGGACTGCGGTCGATAATCCAAACATCCTTTTTCGAATTTTCCCTCTTTCGATATTTCAACATCTTTCCGTATTTCAACGTATAAAATGAAAGTATATATAACAGAAGAGTTCTTCGCAGCCGGAGCGCGGGAGAGGGAAAAAATGCTGCACGAGATCCTCTTGGCGCTCGGGTACTCACGTGATCTCATAATCGACGAGAGAAGAGCGAAGCTTCCGGGATCTTACCGGACGCCCGAAGTCTCGAAGAGTGCACCTTCAAGCTCGCTCGGGATGTCTCCTTCATCCAACCGCCCGAGAGATCTGCATTTCCGTTCTGGTTTCGTTTCTTTTCGCCGAAATTCAATTTTGCCATGCCGTAGCCGGGTTTCACTGGATGTTGCATCCCACATTTTCTCTTTGTCATGAACTTTTCAGTAAAGATGATACGACATTTCAGTTTGATTACAGTCTCATGATTCTGGGATAATTTATGACATATAGAATGTTTTCGGGTCAAAGTTGTATGGACGGACCTTGACCATATTTATTTATTTGCGAACATGGTCGTTGAATTTAATTGATGCTGACGGTATGGATTAGTACCTTTGTTACTGTTTATATAGGCTTATTGTTTTCTTCACTAACTCGAAAATTCATCAAGTGGGATTTGATTCTGTTTAATTTCTTAGCCTCCATGCTGCTTATGTGGGAGGTTATTATGTGAACTTGGCGGTGTGATATGGGAGTTTTCTAGAACATCAATGATCTCCACTACGGATTAGGTAGTCATCACAAAATATTCGCTCTTGGCGGATCTAGGAAGTACAACAATGACCGCTTTCATTCTCTCTTCCGATTGTTTTCAAGATTTTGGTGGCATGACTGGAAAAATCTTCCTGACTAATGAAGATGTGGGCATCTTGCATATAAGGGCCAAGCAACATCTGAAAGACACCTTTGTTAGCTATATATTTGTCGTTCTCTCTTCTCTTTGGGTATCTAACATCATATAATTCTCTTTCATTTATATTAAAATTCAATTCTGTGTTGTAGTAATTCCCTTTTTTGTCTTTTGATTCATGAATATGGTGTAGACCTAAAGGTTCGCTCCTCAAAGACTTCCTGGTAAAGAGTGGCTTGTAATATAATAGATTTATTTACACCTTAATACTGATATTTTTTGGTTTTTCCCGAATCCTGTTCCCGCATGGACTTGTGAGCTTGTCTCGTATTTTATGTTTTAAAGTCAATTTTTATGATAAAATCAAAATACTAAATTAAAGAATATTGTGGAAGATAAATCTTTACTTTACCCTTTATATTTTTACTATAATGATTACGTAATGAAAGTGTAAAACTAAAAAAACGTACAATTGGGAATTGTGACAAACTACGCGGGACCCAAGCTACGATTGAGCGACAACGATCAAAACATTTCAATCTGCCTCTATGGACTGCGGTCGATAATCCAAACATCCTTTTTGAATTTTCCCTCTTTCGATATTTCAACATCTTTCCAGGTATTTCAACGTATAAAATGAAAGTATATATACAGAGAAGAGTTGTTCGCGGCCGAGGGCTGGGAGAGGGAAAAAATGCTGCGAGATCCTCTTGGCGCTTTCGGGTACTCAAGTGATCTCATAATCGACAAGAGAGAAGAGCGAAGCTTAGGGATCTTACGGCGCCCGAAGTCTCGAAGAGTGCACCTTCAAGCTTCGCTTCGGGATGTCTCCCTCATCCAACCGCCGGAGAGATACTGCATTTCCGTTCTGGTTTTCGTTTCTTTTTCGTCGAAATTCAATTTTGCCATGCCGTAGCCGGGTTTTCACTTTGGATGTTGCATCCCACATTTTCTCTTTGTCCTGAACTTTCAGTAATGATGATACGAACATTTCAGTTTGATTACTGGTCTCATGATTCGGGATAATTTATGACATATAGAAAGTTTTCGGGCCAAAGTTGTATGGACTGACCTTGACCATATTTATTTATTTGCGAACTTGGTCGTTGAATTTAATTGATGTTGAAGGTATGGATTAGTACCTTTGTTTGCTTTTTATATAGGCTTATTTTTTTTCTTCACTGACTTCGGAATGCTTCAAGTGGGAGTTGAATGGGTTGAATTTCTTAGCCTCCATGCTGCTTATGTGGGAGGTTATTATGTGAGCTTGGCGGTGTGATATGGGAGTTTTCTACAACATCAGTGGTCTCCACTACGGATTAGGTAGTCATCACAAAATATTCGTTCTTGGCGGATCTAGGAAGTACAGCAATGACCGCTTTCATTCTCTCTTCCGATTGTTTTCAAGATTTTGGTGGCATGACTAGAAAAAACTTCCTGACTTATGAAGATGTAGGCATCTTGCATATAAGGGCCAAGCAACATCTGAAAGACACCTTTGTTAGCTATATATTTGTCGTTCTCTCTTCTCTTTGGGTTTCTAACATCATATAATTTTTTTTCATTTATATTAAAATTCAATTCTGTGTTGTAGTAATTCCCTTTTTTGTCTTTTGATTCATGAATATGGTGTAGACCTAAAGGTTCGCTCCTCAAAGACTTCCTGGTAAAGAGTGGCTTGTAATATAATAGATTTATTTACACCTTAATACTGATATTTTTTGGTTTTTCCCGAATCCCTGTTCCCGCATGGACTTGTGAGCTTGTCTCAGTATTTTATGTTTTAAAGTCAATTTTTATGATAAAATCAAAATACTAAATTAAAGAATATTGTGGAAGATAAATCTTTACTTTACCCTTTATATTTTTACTATAATGATTACGTAATGAAAGTGTAAAACTAAAAAACGCATTACAATTGGGAATTGACAAAAACTACGCGGGACCCAAGCTACGATTGAGCGACAACGATCAAAACATTTCAATCTGCCTCTATGGACTGCGGTCGATAATCCAAACATCCTTTTTTGAATTTTCCCTCTTTCGATATTTCAACATCTTTCCGTATTTCAACATTATAAAATGAAAGTATATATAACAGAAGAGTTGTTCGCAGCCGGAGCGCGGGAGAGGGAAAAAATGCTGCACGAGATCCTCTTGGCGCTTCTCGGGTACTCAAGTGATCTCATAATCGACAAGAGAGAAGAGCGAGCTTCCGGGATCTTACCTGACGCCCGAGTCTCTGAAGAGTGCACCTTCAAGCTCGCTCAGGATGTCTCCTTCATCCAACCGCCGAGAGAGATCTTGCATTTCCGTTCTGGTTTCGTTTCTTTCGTCGAAATTCAATTTTGCCATGCCGTAGCCGGGTTTCACCGGATGTTGCATCCCACATTTTCTCTTTGTCCTGAACTTTCGTAATGATGATCTGAGACATTTCAGTTTGATTACTGATCTCATGATTCGGGATAATTTATGACATATAGAAAGTTTTGGGCCAAAGTTGTATGGACTGACCTTGACCATATTTATTTATTTGCGAACTTGGTCGTTGAATTTAATTGATGTTGAAGGTATGGATTAGTACCTTTGTTACTTGTTTATATAGGCTTATTTTTTTTCTTTCACCGACTCGGAATGCTTCAAGTGGGAGTTGAATGGGTTGAATTTCTTAGCCTCCATGCTTTGCTTATGTGGGAGGTTATTATGTGAGCTTGGCGGTGTGATATGGGAGTTTTCTACAACATCGGTGGTCTCCACTACGGATTAGGTAGTCATCACAAAATATTCGTTCTTGGCGGATCTAGGAAGTACAGCAATGACCGCTTTCATTCTCTCTTCCGATTGTTTTCAAGATTTTGGTGGCATGACTAGAAAAAACTTCCTGACTTATGAAGATGTAGGCATCTTGCATATAAGGGCCAAGCAACATCTGAAAGACACCTTTGTTAGCTATATATTTGTCGTTCTCTCTTCTCTTTGGGTTTCTAACATCATATAATTTTTTTTATTTATATTAAAATTCAATTCTGTGTTGTAGTAATTCCCTTTTTTGTCTTTTGATTCTTGAATATGGTGTAGAGCTAAAGGTTCGCTCCTCAAAGACTTCCAGGGCTTGTAATATAATATATTTATTTACACCTGTGTACTAATATTTTTTGGTTTTTCACGTATCTTGTTCCCGCATGGTCTTGTGAGATTCTCTTGTATTTTATGTTTTAAAGTAATTTTTTATGATAAAATCAAAATACTAAATTAAAGAATATTGTTGAAGATAAATCTTTATTTTATTTACTATAATAATTACGTAATAAAGTAAAACTAAAAAAACGTACAATTGGGAATTGACAGCAAACTACGCGACCCAAGCTACAGTGAACGGTAAGGATCAAAACATTTCAATCTGCCTATATGGACTGCGGTCGATAATCCAAACATCCTTTTTCGAATTTTCCCACTTTCGATTTTTTAACGTCTTCCGGTATTTCAACGTATAACATGAAAGTATATATTGCAGGAGCTGTTCGCAGCCGGAACGCGGGAGAGGGAAAAAATGCTGCACGAGATCCTCTTGGCGCTTCTCGGGTACTCAGGTGATCTCATAATCGACGAGAGAGAAGAGCGAGCTTCCGGGATCTTACCTGACGCCCGAGTCTCTGAAGAGTGCACCTTCAAGCTCGCTCCGGATGTCTCCTTCATCCAACCGCCAGAGAGATACTGCATTTCCGTTCGGGTTTCGTTTCTTTCGTCGAAATTCAATTTTGCCATGCCGTAGCCGGGTTTCACTGGATGTTGCATCCCACATTTTCTCTTTGTCATGAACTTTCAGTAAAGATGATACAGACATTTCAGTTTGATTACAGTCTCATGATTCTGGGATAATTTATGACATACAGAAAGTTTTCGGGCCAAAGTTGTATGGCCTGACCTTGACCATATTTATTTATTTGCGAACTTGGTCGTTGAATTTAATTGATACTGAAGGTATGGATTAGTACCTTTGTTACTGTTTATATAGGCTTATTTTTTTCTTCACTGACTCGGAATGCTTCAAGTGGGAGTTGAATGGGTTGAATTTCTTAGCCTCCATGCTGCTTATGTGGGAGGTTATTATGTGAGCTTGGCGGTGTGATATGGGAGTTTTCTAGAACATCAGTGGTCTCCACTACGGATTAGGTAGTCATCACAAAATATTCGTTCTTGGCGGATCTAGGAAGTACAGCAATGACCGCTTTCATTCTCTCTTCCGATTGTTTTCAAGATTTTGGTGGCATGACTGGAAAAAACTTCCTGACTAATGAAGATGTAGGCATCTTGCATATAAGGGCCAAGCAACATCTGAAAGACACCTTTGTTAGCTATATATTAGCATTAAAGGAAACAATGAATGTGGAGGAGGATGACGTGATTCTACTGATGGCTGAAATGAAGAGTATCTCTAAACGGGCGTTGGTGTTGATCCCACGCTAATTTCTTGTATGGTCAGAATTAAGAATTCCAGTTTGTTGATAATAATGATTGTAGCATTTTATCATTGCAGGGATGCTATTGAGAGACTTATATGTCTAGGATTTTACTATAGGGAGCTTGATCGTTTTGCTAAGAAGTCCCGTAATTTAAGTTGGATACGTTCAGTGAATGAATCTCCACAAACAACACAAATATTGCATAGGCAAACAGAAAAGCCCAGCATATACAGGAGGGCCATAGCCAATGGCATTGTGGAAATTTTATCACTTTACAGATCTGCTGTTCTACAGGTTGAGCAGCAACTTCTTGCAGATCCCATTCCAATTTTCTTAACTGTAACTCAAGGCCTAAATAAGGTATTTTACTTTGACCTTTAACTAATGCTCTTTAGACCCTGTCATTGGTGTTGCAGGGCATCAAGAAATTTCAATTGTTTAACTATTGCCATTTACAATTCATATGCTGTTACTATTAGAAAACAGTCTCTAGTTTGACTTTTTTTGTCCATCCATAATTTTCTGGTTTGTCTTAGTTTCATGTTCTGTTGCCCCCTCTATATGAGCTCATCTTGGAGATTGAGCGCGATGATATCAGAGGAGGACAGCTTCTCAACCTTTTACATAAACGTTGTCACTGTGGGGTGCCAGAACTTCAATCATGCATACAAAGGTACTAAGAGTAGGGGTTTTGTTTTGTTTTTGTTTTTGTTTTTGTTTTTTTGTGTGTGTGTGTGGGTTTGTGTGTTTATCTTGTATAATGGTTGAGGTATACTCCATTTACAATTAATGAGAAGAGTAGCAGCAGTATGCATTATAAAGTTTGATCTTAATATGCTCAGATATGTCCATCTTGTTTCCATCATTTATTGTGTTACATTTGTTCTTACTCTAGTTTCCCCTTTGTTTCATTACGTCAAATTATAGGCTCCTTTGGCATGGACATCAGGTAATGTACCACCAGCTGGCTTCATGGATGGTATATGGGATTCTTCAAGACAAGCATGGAGAGTTTTTCATTAGAAGGTAACTTTCAGTGAATAGCTTATGACCTCCTGTCCTGGTTATATACCCGTAGGACCTGGTATTGGGTGTGAACCCTAGTTGACTAGTTGGTTAGGCGGATAAACCAGTCCGCCATCTGGTTGCATCAGTCAATCACGTCCATCATTTGGGTCAGGTGGTCATCTGATGCCAAACCTGAATCAGGTTCAATTGGACACCTCACGTGTAGTGACTGGATATATCTTGGTTCTTGACCTTCTTCTTCTCTTTTTCCTCTTACTTTTTATCATCATATGACAATAATATTCTTAAAATATTGTTCATATTGTTAAAAAATCTTAGAACAGTAAAACATTTTAGTAATGAGGAAAATATTATTGCAATCATTGTGATACAATTTCTACTTACTAGTAGTGCTTCTAGTTTGGGGACTGATTACCTTGAAGTTGAAACTTTTATTTGTGATACTGTGTGGAACTTGACTAGTTCCTCCCCAAAGGAGGTACTTAAAGTGGCCTTAGAGAACAAAAATAGATGCCATATTTAACCCAAATGTGGGTTTTCATTGAGTTTGATACTTTGTGCAAATTCACTAGTTCCTCTCCAAATGACTAGCTTGGAGGCTGCTTAAAGTGTTGATCTCTACACCCTAAAGCATTCTACATAGGTTTGGCATATAAATGGAGAGAATCATTTTTCTCTTTCTTTTTCTTTTATGTTTTTTTCAATGATAACCAGTCCTTATGTAAATTATATTTTTCAGACAGGAAGATAGAGATACGGAGAATGACTCAACGAATCCAGAAACAGTAGAGAAACTACCACAAAATTCTTCCGATGCTGCATCAGTAACTGATTGGCATCTTGGCTTCCATATTGTTTTGGTATGCTTCAAACTTATATGAGGCAAGGACTTGATACCAAATTTTCTTTGTCTTCTTCATGGTTTATTGCTAAAATTTTTTATATTTTAAATTTCTTTGCCTCCTTCAGTGTTCACTCCAGATTTTGGTTTCCTGTCTAGTAATTCACTCCCAGTGGAAACTATGTTGAACAGCAAGAACAAGTCTCACAGTTAAGAGTGTTAAGAGATGTTAATGGGTTGTAAGGTTAAACAATTGGCCTCAAAGTGGCTAGTCCTTTAGGGGGCTGAAACTCGACTATCTTAACGTGGTATCAGAGAGGGTTGGGTGCATAGGCTAGGGCCCAGATTGTGATCCTCAGGTTGTTCATCTACTATGTTCTCCACTGAGAGTTTGTGCCAATGTTTTAGATCTGTTAAGTGTAAGTGTAAAAACGAGCAGGAATATTGAGGAGAAAAAAATTGTGCTAGGAAATGTTAATTGGTTAAAAGGTTGAGCAGTAAGCTTCTTAAGTGGCTTATCATTTTGGTTGGAACCAGGTCAACTTTAACAAACTAGATAGACAAACCAAATGTATGAGCTAAATATGTTTGTAACTCTTGATACTACCACTTTCTTAACTATGATAAACAGTCCTGGGGGTTATGTGATTCCACATCTTCTTTGACTTCCTGAACTGAAGCAGCATAGCAAGAGTATGAGTACCTTGTGAAGGAAAAAACTGGTTAATGATAGACCTACTACTTGTAGGTTTTGAATCAACAACCATTGAAAGAAGACACATAACTTACTATATTCGTTCTAAATGAGACTCTTAAAGGAGACTCATCACTGATTTATAAGAATGACACAAATACTTAATGGTCATTCTTCTAGCCTTGTGGGCTGAAAATTAGCTTATATGATGCTATATCGAGGGTTCAGTACCTTATTTATCAATGCTATTGTATTGCAAACCTCAAAAGTTTATTTTCAAATCTGATATGAATGTTCACATTCAGTTGGTAAATATGGATATCTACGACAATAAATGTTTGAAACATTTTTGGATTTTGGTTTATTCCAGATTGCAGAGCTTTGGGTGCTTGGTTGTTTATTCATCTTGTTCGTGTTAAACCACCTTAAACTACTTCAATGACTCTTCTGTTGCAGAACCGAGTTCCGCTGCCGTTATTTCTAATAAGCAATGATTAAATATTTACCTTTTCCACTTCATGCAGGACATGCTTCCAGAGTATATACATATGCGAGTTGCTGAGTCGATCCTATTTGCTGGTAAAGCAATAAGAGTACTTAGAAATCCAAGTCATGCTTTTAGATGCCAGGATGCTCCATTGCTTCCTCAAATTTATAGAGGACAAAACAAACTTCAAGGATTTATGGGGCGATTTGCTTTTCAAAAGGAGCCTCAAATTGACAAAAAGTTGATTACTGAAGAGCTGCTTCCTCAATCTGAGGCTGATAAAATAGAGTTCATGCTCCATGAATTAAAGGTTTTACATAATTGAAAAATATTACTTTTGTTTTTCTTATTAGGTAATCAACTGCCTCTGTCTCAATAAGCTGATTATTTGGTTATTTCCCTGAGTTTAGGATTCAACTGAGTTTCATAAGAGGTCCTTCGAAAATGCTGTTGATTCTATTCGTATGATTGCTGCCAGCCATCTTTGGCAGGTGAGTGACAATAGATAAACTATTCTTCAGTTTCCTGGGACACTAATTTACCATTTGAACTGATATGATACAGCTTGTGGTTGTGCGTGCTGACTTGAATGGACATCTTAAAGCCCTCAAAGATTATTTTCTATTAGCAAAGGGAGATTTTTTCCATGTAATAAACCACCACATCCTGTTTGAAATTCTTATTTAGTTATTGTTTTTTGTCTGTAATATGTAGCTTAAAAGCTCATTTGCTTTTCAGTGTTTTCTTGAAGAGAGCCGTCAATTAATGCGTCTGCCACCTCGTCAATCAACTGCTGAAGCTGATCTCATGGTCCCATTTCAGTTAGTATGTTTTTTACTGTTCAAGTCATGAAAGAAATCTTTACTTGGTGGTACATGGGCAGAATCTAGACAACTTTTTTTTTCTCTCTGGAGAGACCTGACAATGCCTGTTTCATATACATGGGTTCCCTTTGGGAAGCCCAAGGGAATGATAAACAGCAATTCTAGTGCATGTTTCAGTTTTTCTGTAAAATCCCTCACATTTTGGAGGCATAAAAGATGTCGTGCACAAGTTTTAGAATATTAACATGCTGTACAATACAGGCTGCAATAAAAACTGTAGCTGATGAGGATAAGTACTTCCATAGGCTGTCGCTGAGGTCAGTCTTTCTAATAGGCATAATATTAGATTGTTCCTTGTCATAATTGTAGTTATTCCACTTTTTATAGTTTTTTTTTTTTTCCCCTTGAAGGTTCACTAATAAATCATTTATCCTGTTACCCTTAGGATGCCTTCGTTTGGAATCTCTTTGACATCCTCACAAGTGGACCTTTCAAAGGTTAACATATCGGATGGAAACTCAGCTGGTGTCTCACAAACTGCTGGTTCTTCAGAGCTGTCAATTGAGGGTTGGGATGGTATTTCGCTTGAATATTCAGTTGACTGGCCCTTACAGTTGTTCTTTACACAAGAAGTGCTTTCAAAGTAAGCTGTCTTACCTTTTGAATTAAGTGGGTGTTGTACTCTTTTATTTAGTCATGATGGTGGCTTTTTTTTTGCATAGGTAATAACTACATATGAAATTTTTTTCATACTTCAACTATTTGTCCACAGGTATCGAAGGGTTTTCCAGTATTTGCTGAGACTTAAACGGACACAAATGGAATTAGAAAAATCATGGGCTTCTGTCATGCATCAAGATCATACAGATTTCGCCAAACACCGGAAAGATAGGTTTAATTGTTCTACAGCTCGGCAGCATCGCTCACGCTCTAGGCCTATGTGGCATGTCCGGGAGCACATGGCCTTCTTAATTAGAAACCTTCAGTTCTATATCCAGGTGATTCATCTTATTGCCATTTCTTGAGAATAGTCATGGTAGACTATGTAAATTCTTGTTGGTTGCCTGCTGCTAATAATGAGAACAGTATTAGTTTTTATAATAGTCATATTATCATTAAATTTATGTAACTTTGTCTCAGGTTGATGTCATTGAATCTCAGTGGAATTTTTTGCAAGCTCATGTCCAAGATTCTCATGATTTTTCTGGACTTGTTGGTTTTCATCAAGAGTAAGATTATGTGTTCTGAACAATCTTGATGTTTAGTCTTTTCCTGGGCTTTGGCAGAACTGTTTTCCGATTAGCTAAGTGAGATTAAAGCAACATAATCTATTGAAGCATTACTGCTTAACACATGGACAGATAGATAGTTGGCCTATATGACCCTTCTGAAATCTAGAACTTTTTTTTTTCTTGTTGCCTAATCTCAGGTGACATCTCATTGTCATCTTCTGTGTACTTTTATGTTCATCTTGTATAATGGGAATTTAGGGAGTTTTTCTCCAATAAGTCCCTTGTTTTGAATTGTTTAACTTATTGTCTACTATTAATTGGCAGATACTTATCAGCTTTGATTTCTCAGTCCTTCTTAGACATTGGGTCAGTCTCCCGGATATTGGACAGTATAATGAAACTTTGCCTGCAGTTCTGCTGGAAACTTGAACAATATGACAACAATCCAAACACATTTGAACTTGAACATATTGCAGAGGTATGTCACTCTTAATAATTATTAAGACACGCTTGCACTTGGGCTTGACTATTTTTCTTTTGTTGCCTTTTATTGCACCGAGTATTACTGCTATATAACTGGTTAAAAATTCAGTTACACTTTAATTCTAATTGTATTTTTCAGGAGTTCAACAAAAAATCAAATTCTCTATATACAATATTGAGAAGTAGCCGGCTGGCTGGGAGTCAGCGCGCCCCTTTCCTCAGACGGTTTCTCTTACGTTTAAATTTTAATTCTTTCTTTGAGGTGAATCTTCTTTTGGCCACGGTATTATTTGTTCTTCTTCTTATCCATATCAGCTTCAGAAAGCTCATGAAATGTCCCATATATAGGCTACAGCAAAAGGCGTGCTTAATGTTGTTCGATGAGGTTGTTCATTCCCTAACCTTCATCAAGCCACAGATGAACTACCTACTGTGATTGTCAATATAAAAGATCTTGCAGCTTTCTAAGCTTTGGGCAGGAGAAGAGGTGGTTCCATCAATCAACGTGGCTAATGCAGAATGTCTTTGTGCATATGCCTGGGGAAGGCTGGGTAGTGGTCTTGTAATATGACTGGCACCGGGAGAGCCTAGTTCACTGTGGATAAGGAGCATCAAGTTGTGGGACGACATTTTTCTATTGTTTTTGCTGGTTGGTGCTGCTTGTGCTACTCGGATGTTGAATTCATGCTTGAAGGTACACCAACCAAGAATGGAGGGTGTATGGCAGTGTGGCTTTGCAGTTTTATTACTGGGGCTAAAAGCTCCCTGAGTGTGATTTATTACTAGGGGCGAGGACCTGAGCATGTTTGTGATGAATGCACATGTAAAAATGTGTACTGAAAATATTTACTCGTGCAGGTACCATCCTAAGGTAGCCAGTGGACTAGGGTAAGGATTACTAATTTTTCCTAGAAAAGCAAAAGTAGTGCTGCTCTTTTTCTTCCTCTCCATATAAAACTTTTAGTTGTCGGGTTTTTCCCTGTATTTCCAACCACTGCATTCAAGATCGCCTTAATTGAATGATAAATGTTGTTCGTGCTCTAACAACAAAGCTTTTAAACTTCCATATCATCCAGCAGCACTAGGTGGGCTCCACGAGTTTCCATGGGGGCAGTCGAGATGCACAAAATTCATCCGTTGGAAATGTCCAACAATTGATAAAGTATATGCACAAACTCCAAAGAATTCCACATTTTTCTTTCCGCCACATTGAACATAACAATCTCAGTGTACAGAGCTGTCTTGAGCTTTGGCTACTAAATCCTCACCTTCAACCTTGGAGGGATTTCCATTATTTTGTGCCTCCTTTCCTTCACCATTTTCAGTGACATGGTTTCCTCCTGTTTTATCAGTTACAAGTTTAGTTGGTAATCTACCAGAAGAGACTGTTAATAATCGGCTAAGCCCATCAAATACGTTCTTTGATTCTGTAATCAATACAGCTCCAGCCGGAAAACAACGACCAAAGCATGTTGCACAATAAGGAAACGCGACCTACAAAACACCGAGTTCTTATTAACCAAGATGTTCCACTGAAAGTGAGGTCAGTTAATGGTTGAAAATAAATCTATGACTCACATCTACAAATGCTCCACATAATGAGATAAAGAGTGCAGACTCGTTCTCTCTGAGCATTCGAGTTGCATTATACCTCAGTAGCGAGTCAGAAACAGACTGCAATCCATTGATAAGTTCTTGAGCAACGGCCTGCTTTAACACTACTGGTGCACAGGGCCTCAATTCATTCATGGCCGATGAAACTCCTGTCACCAGCAGGTAAAACATCAATCAGAGATGCTAGTGGAGCACGTTGTAGATATTGAGAGGGAGTAATGATGCAACATGTTACCATTGATAAATACGGCAATAGGAGGATGTTCCATCAAATAGGGAGGCGGAGTGAGATCATCCTGATTGTCCTCACTGGCACCATTAGATGAGAAACCAACGGCTGGCAAGGGTACCCAACGATGTGAATCCAGGACTAGCTGATAAAAAGCACCAGAATAATAGATCTAAGTTACAAACCACCAAAAGTAGATAAGAAACATTTGCATTGAAAATGTTTACTGAATATAATCACAAAAGAGAAGCATAATGTAACAACATAGAGTAACTCTTGGGCAGATCCTGATTACCTGAAAATTTTCAACTGCTGTTTTCATATTTTTCGAGAACAAGTTGAGGACTGCACTGCAAAATAAAAAATTAAAAAAAAAATGTGAGTAGGAAGTTATTTCCAGTCAAAAGATGTATTTTACATCTATAAAAAAATCTATATACTCTTCAAAAATAGCTGGAAGCAAGCCTCTGAAATCTAATCCAACCCAGCCAAGTCCCATGGCACAGTACTGTTAAACGGAAAAGAGCCAAAGTTAGAGAAAGCAAGCTATAGACCTTAAGGGGGGAAAAAAAGACATGATAAAGGCCCTAGGCAAAAATATGTGAGGAAAGCCTCTCACCATGCATTGATCAAGAACATTTGACAACGATCCACCTTCTGTGATCTTAGGAAGCATAATCTTCAATGTATTTAAGTGAGATGTGATTTGATGCATGGCCCAACTAAAAAGAAGCCCGCCATCATAGTTCTCTTCACTTCTAGAAGAATCATCAGCAAAGATTGCTCGGTATTGATTAACAACTTCAAAGAGATGCATCCTATGACTATTCACCATCCATTTCAAGTACTCGTACACATTTTTTTGGTCCAAATCGTCAAGAATGCCTGCCAGCCATGCCTCTCTGCATCTTAAAAACTGTGGTTTACAGTCAGATGGGACAGGGCGTCCAGAGTCTTTCAGATAGTGGGGTTAAAACTTTCAACTATATGATGGACATTTGAGCAGAATGTGCAAAAGAAAAGCAAAAGGGACAGACCTGAAGGCGTAATTCAGATTCAGTGAAAACTCCTATGCGACGTAAGTATCCTATAATTCGGAGACACTCAGGCAGCTGCAAATCATAAGATGGATAAATATTTATCCACAAAAAGAAAACTACACAGTATGAAACATGATTTTTTTTTCTAAAACAGTGACTATAGTAAGCATTCTGTCACTTATTGAATCAATATAGCCTACATTGCATTGCATGTTCTCAGGAGCTCCCTTCTTTCTAATAGCAATCTATAGTTTTGATATCATAGGTTTTTTATTTCCTTTTTAAAACCCTGTATATTTTTCTGTTAAAATTTTTATCACCAATTAAAAAAAAAATGTTGCAGGCATTCAGTGATAGCATACACTAAGGGAGCAAATGCTGCTGAGACCACACAAAAGGAAAAGACAACTTTAACAATATTCTGCTCAAAACTCATGGTACAAATGCAAACCTGGATACTGGATCGAAGTTTCTGGAGAAGCTGAGAAAGCAGAGCTTGAGTTGTCTGTTTTACTTCAGCTGCAAGTGACTGAATGACAGGTAGCCTAGGTTCCACAGAGTATCATAAGCTACTTCTGCAAGAATTCCACAGAAAAATAATCCTTAATAGTAATTGGTCAAAAGCAAGCTTACTTGGGATGCATTGTTGAAAGTTTGTAGACAAAAGCTTCTAAATCAAGGGCTTCATCATAATTTCCATTCCGTACACATCTGCAGAATGAATACCAGTTAAATTTGTGAAACGAGTTACTATCAAACAGCAAGTGTGATAAGATTAGTCATAAATCAGCACACACAAAACCAAGGAAATGCTTAAGAAGATCAAGGAAGAACGTCTGCAAAAATGATACTCTGTTCTATTTCAACAAAAAATATGATGCTGTATTTTTTTTAAAAACATTTTGAATGGTAATTGTATATCACTTTAAGTTTCAGAATTATGTGAATAAGAAGCAAAAGTAAAACAGGACCAATGGAAATACACATGTATCCTTTTTTTTTTTTTTGTAGAGGTAGATAAACCCCTTTTTGAAAGGAATTTCTTGTCATTTCACACTTAACATGTTTCTAGTAATATAAAAAGAATCAGACATTTCCAATATGTAAACATTGTAACTATTTTTCTATCAAACAGGAGCATCATTAGCAGTGCATGTGTGAGCCATTCATTGATGATCACACAAGAAACTATTTTAGTGAATGCCAAATAAGCAAAAGCCCCTTTCCTAGCAAGACAATCTGCCGCTCTTTCAAACAAATGAGCATGACCAAATCAGCGAACCAGGCCCACTAGCTTGAAAAGCCTGGGTTTTCCAATATTGATGCACACAATTAATGAAAACTTCTGAAATTTTCTTGAGATGTAATGCAAATCTTACTTAACTAAACAAACACATACGTGTCCATGAGCTGAGGAATTTCAAGCAAGTCAAGCAAAGTACTGTGGTTAGCTAGCAATGTTCGATTCAATTTCCTCATCTCCAAAATCTGTTGTGCAGAATCGACAAACTCTGTACAACCAGACGTCAGCTTTGGAATTTCAGCTATCTGCAAAAAATGTGGCAAGAAAACCATCAGCTCTGAAATAGAACTAAAGCTGACTTAATTTAGACATGCTAATAATAACTAGAATATAACTAAAGCAACAAAAAAGAAATCAAACTTTCGTAAAGAGTGGTATGACAAAGATTATTGATGATCTACATCACCACATAAGAAACCACTTGATGGTGAGAGGAAGTCTTCTTGCTTTCTCTTCTCAAATTCCTTCAGTTTTCTAACAGAGAGGCTAGCCGCTGCTTGCATTTTCTTTTTCTTTTAATTATCTATTACAAAATCTTAAGAGAGTGTTGGCATGCCATTGGGTAAGGTGGGAAATATTGGCTGACAGCTAACAGCAGAATATATAAAGGATTTTGTTTAAATTCTAGAAGCTCAAATCCAGTAATGTTCCATGCTGTGAGTCTAATTCCTGTAAAAGCCAACCTGCAGATGGCTATGTCTCCATAGCCCTGCGACTTTCTTTGTTCGTGACTTAATCTGACATTCCTAGATCAGTAAATGAGATTGCAGATTTTTCAGGTGACGAGAGCATCTCTCATCAAGCTCTGATTGCAAGGGATACTCCAAGTTGATGTAATTGCTGGCCTTTTGGCCTTCGTAAAATTTTCACCTTTTATCAAATAAATAAAATCACCTAATGTTATTGACAAAGGACAACACTCCCTGCTTACCAGAGGTCAAAATTAGGAACTAATCAGAGGAGGTGAGCAAGAACCTTGGAAAATAATAGCTAATAACCAATTGAACTTTCTAATTTTTATACAAGTAATCGGGAGTTGCTTGAAATTACAAAGTATAACCTTCTCAACTATAGTAATATAAGCAGAGTATAGATACCAGTGATTCCAGGTGCTTGTCGATGGCAGTTACTTCCTCCCGAATCGAGAGCAGCGCATCAGCTGCAGCAATGAAGGCACGATAGTTGCCGACTGCGACCTCCTGCATTTGCCTCTGTATACGTTCTGCATCCACACGAAGAAGCTCCGGCTCCTGAAAATGCAAAGCTAGAAGGAGAATAAATAATAACACCCAAAGACGTCGGAACAGTAGATACATTTTTGGGGAAGTAAGAAACATTAAAAGCCTTGAAGAAATGGGAACTGAATTGGACACAAACTTTGTGCAGTCGATCTAAGGTGAACGAGAGAAGCTCTGAAACGTACGGCTGCTGAGAGGCGCTTGCAAGTGGGAGAAGTTTGGCCACCATCCTATCTTCTGGGTTCTCAATCTCCATAGGATCAGTGGAGGTGGTGTTCCACAAATTGAAGTCGAACACGTAGTCAAGAGGAGCGACGATAACTGGAATTCAGGAACAATCTGGAGAATAAAGAAAAACTTCTAATTTACTGTCGAAGATCCAGTCGGGTTACTTCTAACCTATTAAAAAGAAATCCAGAAATCTAGCTCGTGATAAGATGCATAAAATTTCTTTCCCATGCGAAATTCGCACAGCCAACGCTCGATTCGTTCGCATTACAGAAACACATGAAATGATGACAGAGATCTGAGCCATGAGAAACCCAATTAACCTCCGAAAAAGGGAATACCAGAGACTTAAACAATCGCAAGAGAATTTCGATCAATCGCTACAGAGGTCCCAAACTTACAGTAAAGATCCAAAACAATGGCAGTTTACAAAGCCACAGCGTCTAGATTTCGCGCGCTACTGAGTACTGAAGGAGTAGGAGTGAAAGACCATTTCCCCGTCGGCGTCGTCCCTGAGGTCCGCTTTAGCAGCTCGTAAATGGGCTCAATCAAAATTTAAGTCAGGTAAAACTTTCTAAAATCGCCATGAATAAGATAATCTAAATCCAAACATATAAGATATAAGTTAAACATGAAAATTCTTATTTAGTTATCTTACATTCTTACTTCAAAACAAAAATAGTGTACATTTAATTATTTAAACACATTGCTTTTAAGGCAGATTAATTTTCCTAGCACTTAACATAAGCTAATTTCACAGCTAATCAGGGTTATGAAAAAAAATCTTTATAAATTTGTTTGCTTTATTTACTTCATACTCATATACGTTTTCTATATAAATTTAAATACACATGTCATGTATTAAATATAAAATAATAGATAATTTAATTTAATTTTTTTTTATAAAAATAGGTAAAAGTATAGGTAAAATGTGTGAAACTAACTCAATTTTATACTCCGAATATTTTAGCTTAAAATTTCTTGTAAGCTAATTGAATCATATTAACTAATAAGTAATCTTTCAATGAAAAATTCTCTTTCATTTAGTAACAAAAAAATAAGTAAAAGTATAGGGAAAATGAAGACTCAATTTCATACCCCTAAAATTTCAGCTTAAAATTTCTTTTCATGTAGGAGTAATTAATATTTTAAACTAATTATCCGGCTCGTAATGGCTAATACGGGCCATAACTTTGTATCGGATAGGTTAAAATACGATACATATGGTATGTATTGGCTGATACGGTCCACCATGCTTGTAGTTACTTCTAAAACTATACATAATTATATACTCTCTGATGACATCTCTCTTTCTATGTAAATTGTACAATAATAATACATGGACACAGCAAGATGTTCTTGCAGCGGCTCTAGGCATTAGATACTCTTAAGAGATTTCCAACATCAATAATACTGCATCCCGGTGTTTTACTCAAGCCTCTCTCATTCATCAGAGCTCTAACACCCTCAACATGATTCCACATTCCCAAAGCTGCATAAATATTACCGAGCAGGACGTAGTTCCCTGGATTCTCTGGCTCTAACTCAAACAGATGCTTCGCTGCTACCTCACCCAATTCGACATTTTTGTGTAGCGAGCAAGCACCAAGCAGAGCACCCCAGACAGCTTGGTTGTGCTCAATGGGCATGGTAGAGACCAGTTCATATGCTTCTTTTAGTCGACCAGCACGGGCAAGAAGGTCCACAATGCAGGAGTAGTGATCAAGATTGGGTTCCATGTGGTAAGTTTCGGTCAAGCTTCTGAAGAAATGGATGCCTTCGTCTACAAGCCCAGCATGGCTGCATGCGCACAAAGCAGATGTAACAGTCACTTCATTGGGTTTTATGCCTGATTGTATCATCTGGTGGAAAAGCTGAACCGCTTCCCTGCCACGACCATGGATTCCGTACCCAGAAATCATTGCACCCCAGGAGACAACATCCTTCTTTGAAAGAGAAGCGAAGAGCACATTTGCTGAATCTAGCTTCCCACACTTCAAATAAAGATGCATCAAGCCAGTGGTTATCTCAAGGCTGCTCTGTTCAGAGAAGACGAAGCCACTTCTTACAAGGTACCCATGTATGTTCCTCACTTCCCAGTGATTTGCCAAAATAGCATAAGCCGGAAGAAGACACACAATGGTTGATGTGTTACATGGTACAGCTTCTGCCCTCATCTGCTTGAAAATCAAAACTGCCTCTCGTGCGAGTCCATTATGAGTATAACCTGAAATGACTGCATTCCAAGGGACAGTTTTTCTTCTTGAAGTGTTTGTGAACACTTTATAGCAAAGGTCAGGTTGTCCACACTTGGCGTACATGTCAATCAAGGCAGTTTCCACAATAACATCCATTTGGAGCTCCCCGTACTTCCTAATGGCTATTCTGTGGACAGATTTTCCGTGCTTGAGCGAGGATGACCAACCAGGACAGGCAGAGAGTAGGGTGGTGATTGTGATAGCAGTAAGCTTAATTTCTGAAAATTGCAGCATCTTGTGGGAGAGGAGAAAGGCTTCTCCAGGATTACCATTCAAGTCATACCCCCCTATCATAGCTGTCCATGACACCACATCTTTCTCACCATCATCAAACACTTTGCGTGCATCCTCCATGCTACCACACTTTGCATATGTATCTATCAGGGAATTTCTCACTCGGAGGCAGTTTCCAAGCCCCTTAATGTTGATGAATCCATGAATTTGTCTACCTCTTGGCAGATCCCTCAAATGTGCACAGACGGGCAGAATGCTTACTACTGTAGCAGCGTCGGGTTGCTCACCTGCACGTTGCATTTGAACAAAAACTGTAAGAGCTTCCCCCAGGCTCCCATGTCGTAGGTTACCAGCAATCATAGTGTTCCAGGAAACAGCAGTTCTTTCGTGCATATTAGCAAACAATAAGCTTGCAGCGTCTCTTCGATCACAGTTCATATACATAGAAATAAGAGTATTCTGGACGTAGGAATCAGACCCATACCCGCTGATGACTGCTTGGCCATGAATTTGCATTCCTAGTTGAAGCAGCGATAAATCACCACATGCCTTGAGAAGAAAAGGGAAGGTCAAATTGTCTGGTTTTTGCCCCCACAAGAGCATTTCGTCGTACAGAGAGAGAGCAGTCCCGGGCGCCCCAAAGTCTACATAACCTCTGATCATGAAATTCCAGAGAAATGTGTTTTTGGTCTTCAAGATGAAGGAATCGTCGTCATCGAAGAGGAGGCGTGCATGGGTTATATCACCACAGATTGCGTACATGGAAAGAAGTTTGGAGCATAATATGGGCGTCTGGCTTAATAAGCCGCAGGTAGCCATGTATGAATGGAGCTGCTTCCCTTTTCTCAAACATCTAGTCTCAACGCATGTTTTCAACAGATACTCGCAAGCTTTAACATTGCGAAAAACATGACAGCGAAGGTTCATGGTTATTGAAGACACGGTTAACAATGGAAGGGATCCGTGCCATTACTTCACTGCCTGTAGGCACTACACTTTGGATTGCACCATTCTCTACCTGCCCCATCTACGAATAGCGGATGAAGACTGCAGATGTTTAAATTCGGAGTTCTCATTTCTGTTTCTTCTCAATCCGAAAGCTCAGAACTGTTACTCCATGCCATAGACCCTAAGGTGTAAGCTGTGTCGCAAAGCTGTCCCTCCAAAATTTTTCCCTTTCGAAAACCGTGCAGATGAATGGCTCTCTGTTTCGTGCTCCGAGAGAAAGGCAGTTACCTCCATGACGATGGTTATGACTTACAAAAGAGCTCCGTTTGCCGTAGATGTCTTTAAGGGATTCGGCCCCTTAACCATGAGGGAGCAGCTCCGATGCTCGACGACGATTCCACAAATCCAATCTTCATCCTAAGAAATATGAATTATTTAGTAATCGGTTTCTCCATTCTGAGAGCATGGGAAGCGACGTTTTGAAAAGATACTCCAATTGAAGAAATTCACACTCAAGTAAATGGAGGTTCAATATCGTGTTACCAGAGTCTATGTGAATAAGATAAACCTATGGTCCTAACAAATGGCTCAGAACAGAAGGATATGGTGTAATTATTTCCTTACGGAAGATAACTCTTCAATCAAATAAATCAGTTGGGCATCTCACATATGATTAGAGTTCAAGAGTATAGGCGAGTTATCGCAACATAAAGAAGGTAGAACAACAAGAACAAAATAAGTTAACTCCTCCAGCAACACTGCTCTCTGAACTAGAGCTCTTCAAATCCTTCTTCATCTGCGTCTTCGTCCATCCTTAGAAATTCTCTTCTCCAACTCTCCATCTGCACACACTTAAAACCGTAAGTCAACCTTACAGGACTTAATCTGGGAGACAAAAAGAGAAATGCACAACAATGATAAAAGCTTTACTTTCATTACCTGGTCATCAGATAACCGCAACTGCTTTGCAACAAAAAGTACATTCTCATAATCTCCTAATGGTGGTTCCCGGCCCCAATTTCTTGCGACTTCTTCATAGGTAATGAAACTGACTTGGAAACCATTCCTAATGAAAAGCTTCTCAATCCACTCCTGCAAATGTGAAAGATCTGTCACACTTGGCTGCTAATATAGGGTCAGATTTTGCTGTCCCAGGAAAAAAGAAAAAAAAAGGATGGGAGAATCATTTTTACTTTTGACTAATTGTTTCATTTGAAACTTTTCCAAGGAGAAAAATCTCCTTTTAATGGTTTTCTAGTTTTCCTGCTGCCAAAAGAGGTGAGTGATCAAGGACCGCTTTAATGCTTCTTAGCTTCGTTTTCCTACAGTTTCCAACAGTTCCTCTAAGATCACGGATACTCATTTTCCTATCCACTCAAAATTTTGAAAGAACAGAGGAATCAGGCAGGAGATTTTCCTGTTCCAAGTGTACTGAGAATACAAAAAGATTTTGACCAAACAAAAGTGCCATTGGTCCATTTTCCTTTCATTCCTTCTTGGCGCAAAAACATCCCAAGTAAAGAGATATCAAAATAATTGTACCTTGGCTCCTGGATCAGTTTCCGCCAACGAGAGAGGCAATTCACCTAATAGAATAGATCCCTTCATTGCTAAACTGCTAACAACAAAAATAGTTTCTGTCAGGCTTTCCAATGTCAAAATGGGAAGTCCCTGTAAGCAACAGACAGCACCCGTTAGTACCTTCCACAATACTTTTGCTAAGATAAATGAGGCTAAAATATTAACTTATTCAAACTTTTTTACAAGATAACCACCCCCCCAATGTTCCTCAATTTGAAAAATAAAAAATTAAGTTCATTTCTATAAATTGATCTCCTAGAATAAGCAACAAAGGGAAGGAACACAAATAATGAAGGAGAAGACACAATGCCTCTACAGAAACAGAAATTTGCTTGGGCAGGTTATTCTTGCACTTAATAATCTAACCATCTAGCAGTTCTCATCCATGAGCCACTTAAAAATTTAGAAATTAATCGTAGAACCCACTAGAATGCTTTCAAATTAGAATGGATTACCTGAAGCACCCATAGACTTGGCCTGTTACCAGAAAATCCTTTCCCATAAAGATCCCCAGCCATGTCAGAGGACTCCAGTGGAACATGAAGCAGCAGACATGTTTTTGAAACTTTAGCGCCAATGCCTATAAACCCGTACCCAATCCATTATTGGAATATGGAACCATATTTCATGAGATTAAAATACATAAATTAAATTAAATAGTACAAACTTTTCACAGGCAAATATCCAGTGAAAATATATTTTCTTCTGAGAAATTGGTGCTTTAGTTCATTTGAATCACTTGGTCACTTTTAAGGTATTTTCAGAGATAACTTCAAAAGATAGCACCAAAAACCAATTTGCAGACAACAAAAGCTTTGTTGTTGTAGAGGAGTCGATGTAGAAAATGCTTTTAAGTTGCCATCCTTTGCACTGAAAAATAAAGAACGACACTGCAATGAAACTAAGATCAAATTTACTGTGTTGCATAGGGTGGATTTGCAATGAAGTAAGACCCTACAGAGAATTAGAATTGCACGCCACCAAAATAGTTTGATTTCAACAGTAGAATGAACATACGTGCATCTGATACACTACAATGTACATTCACAATAAAACCAAAGGTCTTAACCTCATTTTGGGGAATTCCTCTCCCTGTCTATTAGCAGGCGAGGCTAGGCCTCTCTGTTCATTGTTTATAATTCCTCAACTAGTAATGCGTTCAGAAAGAAAGTGCTTAAATTGCCATGTTTTTTTTAACTAATTCTAGTCTCCAACAAGAATATTTAGATTTAAAAGACTTATACATGCAAGTAGCGTCGTCAAAACAATATCACTTTTCTGGACAAAGACACCTTGCTGAAAACAAACCACTCATCAGTAACTACATTGACACGGCAATACTCAGACACGTAAAATTCCACAATAATAGTTCTTATTTTTTCTCTCCTAAAGACCGATACACACCTTCAAGCTTTTCAGAGGCTACTTTAAAAACTCTTTCAGGAGAAACGTCGAATATGACAGTTGATCTTGGCCAATTGACTCTGTAGGCCCGGGTGTCCATACCATCTGTCAACAGAACAACCTAGAGGATAGAAGAATGCTGATTCAATGTTTAGCAGAGGGGCTAACATTTTAGGATGTTCATACAGAACCAAAATACCTGCCTCAGTTCCTCCATTTGGTTCATTGCACTTAGCAGCTTATCATCAATGTATTTTGTCGCAAGGCAAAAATGACTCGGACTCTCCCCCATGCTTTCATCTTGAGACGCCAAGGCAAAACATCCAGCATGAGGGTCATGAAATAGAGGATCTGAAATTGCACATCAGCGTCACAGGCATGTGCGGATGTCCTCTTAATTAACCAAAAATAATTCAAATTGCTTACAGCAAAGCCCGCTGGGTGAAATGCAGTTTTCCGTAACTTGCCCTCCCACCCAAAGAGGGCAACTTTGAAAACCCAACAGTAGTTTAGTTTAGACCACAGTTCTCCAATGCTATTCAACAAAAACCCAACTTTCTCAACCCGTTAAAGGGCCTACCTGAGCGATGCATCTCTAGCGAGCGCCAAGCCGCAGCCCGCAGAGCAGCCTGAAGAGAAGAATCCTCAGCATCCTGACTTTGTTTCGATCGAATCGATAAGGAGTCGGTCTTCTTGTTCCTATTGCAGTTGCAGATACTCCGAGGGCAGAAGATCGAAGTCCTCGCTGAGGAAGCCAGAAGAACGTGCCACTTACTGCCCATAGGAATTCGAGGTCTTGAACATAATCAGGCAGCCGTCTTTTCTCTCCTTGGGAAAATGATGCGCCATTCGCGGGAAATTAGATTTCCCCGTCATAGATTTCCCCGTCAGATGCCATTCTCTCCGTTGGATCACGCGCCGTAAGGCCAAGTCACCGCGGATGTCACGGACCCGATTGACCCGGACTATCGTATAATCAGGCCGGGTTGGGTTGGGGATTAAGTGGCGGGGATCGAGTTTACCCGAATCATCCAAGTTGAACCAGGGTTCTGATCAGGACTCCGGCCACACATCCCGGCTTAGAAAACCTTGGGCTGGTGTAAATACCATAAGTTGACTATTAACTTTAACCACCACTTTTCCAACGGTTAAGTGAATGAACTATTTTAGTATCACACACATTAAATCAAATTAATTACAATCTAATTGATAAATGGAATCCTATTAATAAAATGCAAATGACGCGTTCTACAAAAATGGACCAGACCCACAGACCCACTAGTCCGGTCAGACCCAATTGAACCAAAACCTAAAGGCATTAATTCACTGTAAATCAACACAACCAAAGTACTTTTTTTGTTTTATTATTGTATGCACCAAAATGTGAACGGCCCAGAATCGGCTACAAATAGCTAGAAACGTTATGGGGTTCGAAAATCTTTCACCCAGAAGCTCTCACGCACAGAGACTCTTTCGAGTTAGAGAAGTTCAGCATCTCACAGTTCGTCGTCGCTCTACAATTCAACCGAAACAGTTCTACACGTTCGTTGGCAACGTCACAAGTTAATACACGCAGACACAAATACTTCTGCCCCACCGACCAAGGCCACAACAGTTCATGCACGATCATTCCCGAAACTCGAATTTCGAAGCAACTTGCTAGAAGCCGAAACTTTACTAAATTCATACGGAGATCGAATCAAAGGAAGCGTAAGAGATTGTACTCACATTATTTGATATTTAAACACAAATATTCTGTTATAAATTGATTTACTCTCTTGATCACGCCTCTTCGCGTGAAACAATTATCTATCAAAATATTATAGGATAAATATTCAATGGTTGAACCATTGGTTTCTAATTGGGTTGGACCAAATAGGATGATGACCCGGTCCGATTTTTAAAATATATGGTAAAAACTAAAAAGAGTATTTTAAAAAAAAAAATTTATAGAGAACTGTTTAATTTATTATAATACTAAAAGAGTATAGCCCCTGAGTCGTAACAGGACGTTCTCACCCATTATGCTGGAAAAAGGGCGAGCCGATGTCAGCTTGTTTGATCACTGTACAGGCACAATCGCAGAAGAGTATACTACGTAGTACGTACTACAGTAATACTGCCTTAATTTGAATGAGATTCGAAAGCACAGTTGAATAAGACTAGTTCGAGTCAGAAAAACGAAAGCCAAATTCGATTTGGGTTTCGGATTTTTGGTCATTTTGGTCGTGAAAATGTTGTCGGCTGCGGGAATTCGAAGCGTTGAAGGTGGATCCAGAGCTGATGATGTGGGAAGGTCTGGGGATTGCGTGCATGGAGGAGGAAAAATTTGAGAAGCCATTGAAGAGTATTACTAGAAAGAGGCGAAGGAGAAGAAAAACTTTTTAACCCTAAGAGTCTCGAGCAGCCATCTTATCAATCATTCCCTCTCTCTCTCTCTCTCCTCTCTCTCTCTCCGAGTCGGGATCGCGCGCACGTGATCTCGATCTGGGGAAGGTCAGTCCAGCAGCCTTCACTCAGTCACCGGTCTTCGTCTTCCTCGCGCAGTCGCGCTCCGTTTTTTATCTCTTTCTCCTTCTTTCTCGAGTCTCGACGACTGTGCCCTCCTTTGCGTGTCAAACTCAACTAAACAACCTCAAACGACGTAGGACCGATGATGCTCCCCCCTCCTGCATTAAAATTTACCTGGTAGTACCTAAAAGACGGTACCCCACCATTGCTCTGTCACTCACCCCTCCTTCACTTACTCCCGCACCCTGTTCTTTACTTCATCCCCATTCCCCTCCTGTTAATTTTTTTTTTTTTTTTCATTTCGTTACGTTACCAAAGGGCATGCAATTCTTTCCTTTCTTCTAACCGTTCAGTTTTTTCGATTTCCAGTTTTCAAATTGTAATCAATCTTCTATAATTTCCAGAGCTCATGTACTGCGACGAAGCAATCGTAAATTGCTGAAAGAATATGTATATAATTATATGTACCAGAGATGAATATTTATAGAAGAGCTAGCGTGTGAGACGTTGCAGGGTCGTTGGAGCGTTCTTGGGGCAATTACAGAGGGGAGCCCGGGAAACGCTCGGGTTTTTCTCTTTGGGTTATTTTTGAGTTCCGATGCAGACTCCTGCAGAGTGCAGAGGACATGTAATGTAGCCAATGGAGAAGACTGAAAACCAAGTGCGTTTGCGTGTTTGATGCAGTCATGGTGTAAATGTAATGTATTTAATGATCCAAACCTGAAACGTTGGGAACAGGGAAACGTTAGCTCTGTTTTTCTCATGCAATGCAAGTACTAAAACGCTAGGCAATTCTTGATAGATCATCAGATCAACAGAGAGGGAGCTGCAGAAAGAATTGAACAAGCAAATTAATATAGAGTAGTTCCGCGGTAAAGAAACAGATTAAACAGAGAGACGGGCAGGCATCTACTGAGGTTTTGAATCTTTTGATGCTCCATTATGACTTGAACTTGAAAAGATGAAAGAGAGACTTCGTTCGTCTGGCAGCTGACTAGCAAAGGTGGAAGTGTTAAAAGAAAAAAAAAAGTTATTATAGGAGAAGAAGAAGAAGAAGAAGAATAAGAAGAAGAGAGCAAACCCACTTAAGCAACAGAGGGGAAGTGCAAATAGTGGAGATGTGGCAGAGCAGAAGAGAGAGGAAGGACATTACGTTAAGGTGAACAACCCATGTTGGAGAAGGGGAGCACGCGCAGAGGCGAGAGCCAAACAGGGCTGCTCTTTGCACGTGCCCTGCTTCTCCAACGAGGACCTGTTCACCCAGCAGCGCCATTGTCACACTCAAAAGAGCACGCACACGTTGAAGAAGAAGAAGCAGGACTCCTGTATTTATACTAGCAGAAGAGGAGAGAGAGAGAGAGAGAGAGAGAGAGAGAGAGAGAGAGAGAGAGAGAGAGAGAGAGAGAGAGAGAGAGAGAGAGAGAGAGAGATGAAATGAGTGAGGTAACTCTAGGTAGAGTCCTGGGGTGGGTTTTCTTCAAAGAGGTGGAGCAATCGAGTGCGGGAGATGACCTGCCAAGATTTTTAATAAACATCAAAAGGGTCAGAGCGAGGCCCTCGCCTCCCCTGTCGGCCTTACCACTTGCACAACCTTGCTCCCCTCCAAACCAACCTACCCGGAGGACCTCATGGAAGGCGAAGATCACAAGCCCAAGAGAGAGCAGACCCCGAATAAACCCCCTGCAAAAAGGACGAAACCCTTCGAAATACGTAACAATTAAGATGGGAGGGAAAGCAAGGGAGAGAAGGGGCGGAAGGGGGAAAAGCACGAGGCGTGGCGTACGTCAAAGTGACACAGAGAATTGGATTGTGAACTGTGAAGAATTTCGCGACAGATTCAGAAAATGCACGGAGGCCATGACGTGTGAAACAAGCCTTGGTGCGTGTGGAGGGAGGAGAGGACTGGCAGGGTCCCATCGCGGAGGAGGACGGAGGACCCATTTGAAAAGCTTTACGACATTAATGGGTTTCTCTTCTGAATCCCGAGTTCCCCCCCCGCGATCCTCCTCTGCCCCGATTAAAGTGGGTGTTCCAGAAACATGTCTGGGCTCCATTTGGGAAAACCGTCGTTTGCTTCGCTTTCACTCCTTGTCAAATGCACAAATGTGACGATTTCTTTTCATTAATGGAAAATCTATAGCTTGTCAAATGTCAATCCGTCTCTCCCTCTCCATCTCCCTCCATCAAATACCGTGTTCAGTGAGCCCAGCAGCCGTAGATGCAGATATATCCACCCTCTGCTCCTCTGGCTCAGTGGGTCTAGCTAAAACCAGAGCATCTTTTTTACCTCCCCAATGCTGGCTTTCTATCTTCAACCTTAAAAACGAAAACGATCTAAAAGGGTCAAAGAATCAAACTCTTTGAACTTGAAACATGAAAAGATAGACCATGTAAGCATTCGTTTCAACTTGCATAAACCCATATAAGCAATAGAAACAGGGGAGGGGGAGTAGGTGCAATTATGAACGGGATTGAACTTGAAAGGATAGACGACCCAGAAAAGAGAGAGAGGAGGAAGGAAGCTTTGGCAACATATGATAGAACAGTTATATGGGTTAATGCAACAGTGGTAATTTGAATTGAAACTCTGAAAGTGCTGTATTGGTGTCAGTTTTTTTCTACAGTGCTTCCTCTCTACAATCATTCTCCTGCCCAACATTTCTTATGCACTCGATGAACATGCTGACTTTAGTTACAGTAGACTGAACAGCAGCTTTCGGGTTTCCCTTAACATCCTTCGCTCTATTTCAACTAGGATTTTCCCTTTTCATGCAATGCAACGCCATGCAGGGAAGAAGAAGCTCTGGAAGCCTGCTGCTGAATTCTGGGTTTGTTGCAGTGAGAGCTTCACGAGCGTTGGCTACTCGGAGGGGCTACATGAATCGGCCAAAATGTCCACACATCTTATCTTCCATTTCCAATAATTGAGCTTGTGGACTGCTCCTGAACTCCATCATATTGCAGGTCTATATTATGATGAAACTTTTTAATCCATTGATTCGTTTGTAAGTCCTTCCAAATTTGTTGTGCTTAGGGTTATTGTTAGGAGACCTGCGTTAAGCACGTACTCCCTCCTATGAGTGTGAGAGACAAAATCTAAGTAGGACACGTATGTATACTTTCCTGTTTTGTAATACATGTGGTATAGCTTAGAAATACGATTCTATTGTAACTAAAGTTTTAGTGACTTGGGGAGACATGTAATTGTGACCTACTCCCTCATTTAGTTATAAAAAAAAAAAAAAGGAGATTCAGAGAGAGTTGCATAAAATTTTGTCGAAGTTTATTTCTTCTCTTTTATTTAATTCTTCCTTCTATGCTTCGGCTTTATTTTATTCGCCTATAGTTCCCACGGGGAGTCATACGGTGGGAAGTCTTGTGCTAAAGGTAGTTATTGCAAACGTGAAAAACTAGCCGAACTTCGGGAGCCATTACTCTCTCAGTTCAACTATAAAAAGAAAACCTCAATGCTTAGATGATGAACAATTCAAAAATTTATGCATGGAGTAAAGTGGCAGAAGTGAGACTTTGGTGTTAATGCCTCAAAGTCGCGAGTGAAGGATGAGTTGTGTTCTCTAAAGGGGTAGTTTGGAAGGTCACAGACTGGTCAGTTGTTTTGAGTGAGTTATAAGTTTGTAGTGTTCTTTGTATGTTTTTGCTATTGTAATTTCCGTCTTACATTCGAAATAAAATTTTCTAATTAGGCTCTTTGGAGCTATCTTAAATTTATTTGCTTTCCTTTCATTTTCTTTAGTTAGATGAATGGCCTAGTTGAATAGCCTAGATGAATGGCCCTGGATTTGCTGCCAACAATGGTGTTTGAACAGGAAGCAAAATAGCAACGCTAACAAGTGTTGCTAAGTCGCATATTGACACTTGAACATCATCGCTAGCCACTTGTGTACAGTTGTTGGCTGCAAATCCGAGCCTTAGATAATTCATTACTTAATTTTTAAATTTCAAACATCTCTAACTTTTTTTTGTTTTATTTTATGACGCAACATTTGAAGGCCCAAAATGAGAGAGAGAATTCTCTCTTTTGGGTTGGGCCGGACTCTTAGGCTGGGTCGCTTAAACCGACTCAAACTTTTAGGTGGCCCATATGGCCGTATCTGTAAACGCCGAAGCCCACAAGTCCGGCAACCTGGGTCTTCTGGTGTCTGCAATTGCGTCAACTCATGGACCCAAGGTCTCGTCTTCCTCGAAACAGTCTGATACCCCCGAAGACACAAACCCAACCTACGTTTTGACTTCCTCAGCTCAATGCCTCTACGTGCACTTCCCTTTCATAAAACGTACTTAGTAATGTGACGTCCGTCTGATTAATATAAAAGCAAGTTGAATTATAAATATTGATGGCTCTTACCATGGTTTAACAGATCAAACCTTATATAATTTCGAACCGGGTCAATTAATTGTATTAAAATTTCCATCCAAATGTTTAAATATTATATAATTCTTATAATATTTCATAATTGGTATATCTAATACCCCATAATTGTGGACAAGCCGCCGCGTGGCCCACATTTGTCGCCGCCGCCGCCGTCGTCGTCGTCGTCGTCGTCGTCGTCTGCTGCCGGCTAACGCTTCAGCAGCCGCGGCAGCGGGAAAAGGCAGTGGCAGTTGGGGAAATAGTTTTCGATCGGAGGGCGTTATCGAAGTAGATCGGATAAATACGTGAGGGCAGTTAAGGAAACCTTCCTTAAAATGGCAGGACCCGTTCACGTGATGCGGTGCATCCCCGTACTAGAAAACGCCACGTGTTACCCTTGCTCGACAGGTCGATCTCTGGCAATTCGATCTTATCCCCTACCGTGTTCCACCGTCTGCGCTCCACGTCACTGTCCTTCACCGGCTTTGCGGCCGCGATGGGTCCTAACTTGCTCGACCTTTAATGCCCCTGACGCCTATATAAAGGGAAAGGACCGGGAAGTTGGTTCTTAATTTTCCCAGTAATTCAGGAAAATTCGTCGTTTCGATCTGTCGCTATGGGTCTCCTTGACAAGCTCTGGGACGACACCGTCGCCGGTCCTCAGCCGGACACCGGCCTGAGCAAGCTCCGCAAGTACTCGTCCTTCTCGCCGCGGTCGAGTTCCGGCAAAGGTCCGGTGTTTGAACATGATTTGATCTTACTCTTCCGAAGTTCCTCTGGCGATCCTTTTAGCTCAATAATTTTTCTGCCAAGTACTAAACGGAGATCATTTTGGTTAAAGATAATCGGCTAATGATATTTTTCAGCTTTGCGAAATTTTTTTAACCGGAAATTCTAGTACTAGGTACTTATTTCTTACTGTTCGTGAGATTAAGCCGTGTGTTATAATCGGCATAAAGAGTGCTTCGATCGAGTTCCTTTTTAGAACTACGAACTATTTCTAGAGGATTGCATAAATGATCGTATATGTTTCAGATGTGGTAGCGAATTTTCAATACGGATCTGAGGCGTTGAAAACGACCTACGGATCTTGATTTTCTATGTTTCTGCAAAACTTTGTTCTGATTCTGCTTCTTAAAGTGTTAACCGCCTTTTCTCGTCTCGGAACGACGCGTCCGATGACTTTGGATTAACCATGATAAGCTGTCCGCTGCTGTGAGGGTTTTTTGTGTATGTTTGGATGCTAAATATATCTGATCCTCTTTTGCTCGTCTCTGATGGTTTATCTGGACTTGCCGCAGAACTAGATGCCGGAAACGGAAGGCCGTTTGGTGAGGATTTCTCCGAGGAGGCGGTGAAGGTCACTCGCAGTATAATGATCATGAAACCTCCCGGATTCAGTTCTCCGCCGGTCTCCCCGGCCGGATCTACGCCCCCCGTGTCTCCATTTTCCGGTAAGCCGGCAACTCCTCTTTACTCTTTTACTTGTTTGCCGTCTTGATACGAACTTTATTACTTGTTAGCGTTATTCAAAGATCAAATCCAACCTGTTTGGGTCGGCCGGCAACACGGATCCAAACTTCTCGAAAAAGTGCTCTCATGTACTCCCATCCAGTTTTTTCGGAAGAAAGAAAAAAACGAGGGTGTTTTGGTCATTTAATGTAGGTTAGACTCTTCTTTACCGAGGATAACGTCTCTGTGAGTGTGAGGTTTTTGGTTTGGTTGGTATGATATATGCAGAACAAATAATCAACAAAATATCCCCTCCCCATATGAACCCTTTTAACTGGCATCTGGAAAGTTCTCGCCTGTGTACCGAGGATATTAGCGTCATTCAGCTGGTCAACTTGGTCAACGGCACTGCGGACTAGGATTTTTTTGTTTATGATTGCCGAAATTACCTTCGAACATTTTCTTTCACTGTGAATGGCCTGAAAGAGTACTGTACCAGTGCTGTTTCCTGGGGATCTGATCGTTCGACTGTGAAATAATATACGTTGGATGCTGAAAACCGTGTGTAACTGTTGTATTATTGTTTTCTCTGAATCTGGTCCTGAATTCTAATATGGTCTCTCTTGCGATGGTGGAGACCAGGAGGAAGCAGAAACAGCAATCGGTTTCGGAGGAAATCGTCGTCGGACGCGTACGAGAGAGCAGCCGAGACCGGACCCAGGAGCCCTCCTCCTCCTTACGACGTGTGAGATCTGATCCGTCTGATTTTTGCTGAAAAAGACGGTAGCAACGAAGGAGAAAAGCGAGCGCGCTATGGAGAGCTGCGGGCCGTGTTCCGTTTATATATGATGATGTGTATAAGCGTTGAAGCGAACTTATCAAACGGTTTTGTACATATGTTAGGGCAGCATATATAAATGAAGGTGAACTAGGTAGAGTTATGGGTACGTACTGGGTTGGTGTTTCTTTGTTAGGTTTTGTGGGGGAGAATGTGATACCGTAGCGTATTTTTCCTTCCTCTTTTTGTTCTGTGAGATTTTTGGTGGCAGAATAGGCACTTGATCTCCTGTGATATACTGAGTGTTAGTAGTTAGTACTGTGTGTGTGTGTGTGTGTCTGTCTGTCTGTGTCAAATAGAGAGTTGCACTTTCTCTGTAGTTATTTTACTCCTTCCTATAAACCTTGTTAATCATGAGTTTTCTCGTACTTGCATTCAATGATTTTATCACTGGCCGGGAGCGAGATCTACTGTCAGGTTTGGCTCTCTCTCCTGAATCTGGACGTATTTTCGTTTCATAGTGAAATCTGGTATATTAATTGGGAAAAATGAGTCTTCCAACTTGGACGATCAGTTCTAATCAGTTTGGATAGACGTCAGATTCAGTTGATGAAGAGTGTCTGTTGAGTAGGGAGTTCAGCGTTCGTAAGTTTCCCACAATAATGTTTCTGCAAAACTAACCTAACCGTCTCATATCTGGAATTAAAGAAAAAGTAGCTGATATTGGTACCGATCAACTTCGAACAACTTGAAAGTGCATTGCCTCCTCGATTCATAGACAAGCCAACAAGACAGCACTAAGTCATCTTTAATTTGTAACAAACACAACATAATGGGGGATTCGTTATTTTTCCTTTCCACACAGAGTAATTCTCTCTCTCGTACGTTTCTCCGAGTTTGACTACGCTGTTTAACGTTAAAAGGAAGACAGCTCCTGTCTGAACTCCGAAAGGCGTCGTCTTCGGTTGTCAAGGAGGTGGATGTGGGAAGGAGGAAAGGGATGCGATTTCCAGGTAAGCCAAGGGACCCAGTTTGTTTAGGTCGTTCCCCATTTCTTCCGCCACATATACGGCCTTCCTTTTCGCGTCCATGGAGGGTCTTTGAAATGCATATATAGCTCATCTCACTTTCATGTATATGGAGATGAGACCTCGTTGTCAAATCCTCCGTGGATGAATTGACGGTGGTTGTTCTTTCCTTGCAGCTTCAAGCCATGCAGTTGGGAGTGGTATTAAGCCTTCTTTTTCCCTGTTGGCACCAGAAAGTGCACCACTTTGTTATTCAAAAGTAAATGAATGAGGTAGGCAGAGAGAGAGAGAGAGAGAGAGAGAGAGAGAGAGAGAGAGAGAGACCATACAAGGGGAGAAGGTGGAGTGCTGGTTCAATTATGGCCGGTGGATATATATATAGGTAGGAAATACTTCAATTCACATGAGTGAACATATATACGAGGATCATACGCTTACTAGCACTAGTGCTTAAGCCGGTGCATGATAATGGATTCTCCATAGGACGAAGAGACCTTTTTATGGTTGAAGGTGTAACTAATACAGTCATTGGACATCTCTGTGTTTTAATTTGTTCTTAATTTATTTCTCAAATTGGGGTTTACTTGTTTGATTCATGTCTTGATCAGTATTAAATGGGTTTTCTCTCATTCGTGTGGATCAACTTAAAAGATGCAAAAGGTCGCTGTTGAATATAATTGACAAGACTGCATGGCCTTAATGGCCATGGGACCTCTTCATTTAAGATATATACCTTCCACCATTGTTTCCCCACAAACTCTCCTTTTCATATCAACCGAATATGTATAGCTTATCTCGCTTTTATTTGCACGCAGTGACCAATAATTAAGGTCCTTCCTTGCCATCCCTAGTAGTGCTAGTGCAGTCAGTTTCTGCACTGAATGTGTGGTGAGGAGAAACGCAAACCCAGCAATGGGGGATGTCTGTAAAAAGTTATGAATTTGGAAGCACAAGTGAAACACACGTTCAATCTCTACAGATTTGGATTGTCTGGCGGCAAGTATTGGGAAGAGAGAGAGAGAGAGAGAAGTGGCCGCCTTAGATAGCTTTTCTCGATAGAGCCAAAGCATAGTGGATAGTGGGTACAAAGGATTCTTAATCAAATGTTGAATTATACAGCTTGCACCAGGACCCAGTATCAATCATGATTGTTTGGCCACAATGGGGAAGATGAGTGAACTAGATCATTAACCTGCTGGGATTTTCTTGTTCTAACTAATTAAGGTGGTACATCTAGCTTGTTTCAAAGTCGTCTCGATCGACTTATAAACCATAGTAAAATCAAAATTTTATTAGAAACAATTTAATTTAGATTTTTTTTTTCTAATGTATATCTACTGGTGCAGATTGAAAATCCAATACATGAAAGTCTGAATCTTTCTTTCTACAGGGTTCTTAACCTCTCTCGCTCTGATCAGGTTTAATATCTCTGGTCTGCTTGACTGAAATGGCAGGCAGGCTGTCAATGAGACAAACCTGTCCGGGTCTTATCTCGTGGAGGCCGTCGCCTTCCATTGTCGAGACTAGAGGATACATATCAGAGGAAAAGAAAGCCAGGACTGTGACGGCTGAATAGAGTATGGGGTACATTGGGACGGTCCCCCTTTGTTTAGTTGCACCGGTTCCTCAGTTTTTCCGCCACATACAGGTCCCCGGTCCCTCTGCGTATTATAGGGCCTCTTTGGACTGAATAGCTTATCTCACTTTCATGGCCAAAGGGTCGATCTCTTCGAGAGGTCCTGAAATGATGGGTTTGGCTGATCTGATGAGAGTGATGAAGACATGTCTTTCTAATAAAAAAAAGAAAGAAATGATATATTCGAGCAGGCCAGAGAGAATATATACTCTCAAGCAATGTTCTATAAAACTAGAACCAGTAACAGGAGTTTGACCCAGATATACATACATATTTCTCCCTCATCGTTCTCTAAAGGATAGAGACGCATGATGAAGAAGGAGATACCTTAATTTCATGGTATTTTTATAATATTTGTGGTATACTAACTGTTCAAGAATCTTCTAATTAACCAAGGGATATGAGCTGATCTCCTTTGACTTGTGGGTAATTAAGACAATCTAGCCTGAATGAAGAAGAGATTTAAGGCCTCATTTTCTTCTGGGTCCTCCATAATTATGGCTAAGGAAAGGGACTAATCCCATTAAACCCAGTTTAATGGGCACAGTGTGACACTAGTAAAAAATTCATTGAGCCACCAAGAACTAAATCTCAATCGGATCTAGTGACACGGACTTTAAATATAGTTGTGAAGCCTATTCAACTGTTTTTGGTCCAGTATGTGAACAGATATTATATTTAGAGAGAAAAGTCACAGGCTGCTTTACAGACTTTAGTTAAGGAAGCACTAAGAATCTGTATAGTAATTAAACTCAATAATTAAGAGGAAACACACCCAGAAAAAAAGGATGATCAGAAAGCAATGGCTTTACCAGAGAATAAATTAGTTACTGCTTTTGTAATAAGATGTTGAATCACATAGACACTGGGACCCCCAGCTATCTATGATAGGAGAAGCTGGTGTCTGTGGGAAAGAGTCCAGACCTCATACTCGTTTCTCATTCAACAGATCCGTTGAAACAGATAAATCAAAATAGTGGAGCCATTGACTAGTGAACTAGAGTTTGCAATCTGATCAGCACTACTACTTTTATACGTTTTGTAGAAGAAAATATTATTAGGTTTGGAGTAGGCTTTATATATAATTAAAATCGATCGTTAATCTATGTGAGATGAAACTAATTAGTTCAATCTTTAGTACAATATCTGTGTAAAGTTGGGGGGGGGGTCCAAAGTCTATATCAAAATGACAAGCCGAAGTTAAAAAATGTCTTACTGATTGATACTTGAATACACTATTTTCATTTTTTATTCTTTTATTTTCTTTCAGGTTAAATCGATACAATTTGGATAACGAAATTTTATTATAAGATTGTAAGTCCCTGTGTGAGTCTTTGTTCCTGCAATGACTTTCAGTCAGATTGCTCGTCCGAGCTTATCCATTGCTCCCGCTTATCCGTTTCACCCTCTATCCGACTTGGGCATATATTCAATGTGGCCTAAGAAAAATTATAGTTGGTATATATGTATCTTTTTAATTTTATATCATACTTGTTACTTGTTTGTGCATGTGAAGATTCAACACAGACACTTTAATTTTTAATAAGTGTGACCCTCGCGTGGTGCATGACTTAATATCATATGCATGCATGTATATTAAGAATCTAGACACTTTTGCAATGTATAAATTAAGTGCAACTACATTCTTCTGATGAGGTAAAGAGTCCATCAGATATAATATAAATGTAACCGAACTTATATTTGTGTTTATAATTGGAAAGCGGAATTCCAATTAATTGTTTCAAAACCTTATAATCACAGCCAATTAATTATCTAAAAGAAGCAAGCATGATGCTAAATGCAAATTGACCTTGCCCAAATCATCAGTAGACAGTAATAAACATTTCAAACGCCTAAGTTACCTCTTTTATCAAAATTGCAAATTTCTACAATCTCCCTAAGATATACAATCTCTGATTCTCTAATAACAGCTCCCTACCTCAAAATTGGAACTAATAATAATAAATAAATAAATAAGAGATACACCTTGCGACGCAGGGAACAGATGTATCAACATCCATACAAGCAGGACTATAGGAAACAATGAACATGCAAAGAAGCTTATGGCACTTGTGGCAGAGTTCGTTCTGCTTCAGGTCGGAAACAATGAAGTCTCTCCACATTAAGCTCCGGCCAGAAAAAGTCCATGGGAGCCAGTGCAAACCAGTCCCAATCTCATAATGCTTAGCGAGGGCAGGTATGCTGCAATGTCCAAACTTAGAACACCATCACGACGCTTCAAAAACTGGATAAATGGTACATGTTTGACTGACGACGTTTTCAAGCCCCACACAAGTAAATTAACATTTACCGCCGGTCGCTTCAGTGTTTTTCTTCTTTGTGTTTTTCTGCTTGACAGCATCTTTAAGACTTTTCTTCTCACTCGAACCTGATCGCACAGGGGCTGCTTCAACTTCTATATTAACCTTCTTTGGCATGGATTCATCTAGCTTTTGGAGGTTGCATTCCTCCTTTATTTCATCAATTTTTGTCGAACCTGCTGAACAGAGAGTTGAAGCTATAAAATTTCACAAAGAGGAAGTTCATCACTTTTATATCACAGTCAAGTTGGTTGTCATGTGAAAGATGTCATGCCCTCTTTACTCTCCCAAACATGCAACCAGAATTACTAAATACTTCCGTGTATTTGCTCCTTTTTCTTAGAAACTGTTCCTCAGAAAAACAATAAGAAGAACAGTTATGACAAATGAAGCATTGAAAGACAGGGCAAAGAACACAAAAGCAAGTATAAGCCTATCCTGGCAGGCATCGCACACTAGTGTTAGAGCACTTGCTGCCCAGGCCACACACCCGATACAATTTTATTTGCTTTCCTATCAAAACACATTTTGGAAATGATAAAGTTAGCCTATGTCACCACCCCACCCCAAAAGATAGATGCATTATCCACATCAAATATTGGTCTTATAACCCCTAGAAAGATACCAAAGTCTAACAACCATATCCCATCAATAATGAATTCATGCAACATTTAAAGAAACACCCTTGTCCGGGCTTGTACTTTAGGAAGTATTAAGGAAAATGAAGAACTCAATGCAACAATGAACCTACAATGTTTAGGATAGCACCCTCCTCTCCCCTCCCATCACAAAGGGTAACAAGGTTTAAAATTGAGTTTTCATATATTACAGTCTTGCATCAACTATTTGCTTTTCTCAAAAAGTTAAGCTTTTAAAAATAATGATAATAATAAAAATAAAAACTGTTAAGCTTTCAATGACAACATCATCAACTAGCGTCGGAAATTCACATGTACATACTTCAAGTCTTTGACATTCGAGAAAACGAACTCACTCACCTTCTAAATTGGTGGACTTTCTGATGGAATCTATGGCAATTCCTTTTGAGTATGGATCCCTGAAAATCAAATTAAATAATCAATCATGTTAATACCCAAAATATTGATGTAGCAAAAGAAAAAATAACAAGGTGGTCACTTAAAAAAAAAAAATAAAGTTCAGGTCCACTATGGCTTACCAACTAGAAGGACCACCAATGAAAGCTTTAGTTTTTTTCATATGTACTTGTTGTGACATGTCAGTTTCAACCTCCATATCATTGCTACAGCATTCATCCATCTCTTTCTTTGAAGAGTCATCATTGGCAGACCTCATTTTAATGTCAGGTTCATCAACATCTACTGCCGCCATAGTTGAGTGGCGCTTCACCTTACTTAGTGTTCTTTCTGTGGTGTACTCTTCTACCTAAACAAGATTAAATGGGAAATATAGGATGCAGTTAAAAAATTGCTGATATATTTATAATGGCTATGGAAGTGAGGAATGAACAACAAGAACGCCATGATGTGATTCAGACTTTTCAACGATTTTCAGAAAAGAAATCTGTGGTAGACATCAACCATGAACAAATGGAAGCAACAAAGTATTAGAGCCAATCTAAATAGAAAGTTTTCACGAACGCATCTATCTTAGATGAACTAGAGCCTGCAGTCCCTCTTTCCTGAAGTATATTTTCAACGCATGGAAACTTCAATGAAGAAGTAGAAGGTTTATACCAATATCTTCTCTGACCTCCTTGAGATTTAAAATAGTTTTAAAGTCTCGGGCCAAGTGGTTGGCTGGAGTTCACAATATCCAACAATTGAGTTCCAACTGATTTCTAGACCTCAAACTTCCAAGCTCAAATGGGAATGATCCCAATCTGATACTTTGTCACAAAATACTTCTTCTGGAAATTGCTCCTTCAATATCTTCTATCCCACTTAGGTCTTAGTCTTTGATCTAATGATATGAATGGAGCCTCATGTAAAGTAATTACGTACTGATAAATTCCAACAGCTATATATAGAGTGACCGACATACAGTACAAGAATGAACTAGAAGAAGGTTTTTTATTCAGAGACTCAGAAAATCAAACCCCCCATCTTTGGCAGAGTATTCAGAGACTCCGCAGGGTAAACTATTCTCTCACACATGGGGCCATTAGGACAATCAGACTCTAAACTAGAGAAGAATTCATGGGAGTCTGAATGGCCTCAAGATTTTCACACAGAGGCTCTCAGGAACACCAAAATTAGAAGGAAACTTAACAATGTGATCAGATGGTGTGGACGAACTCCACAGAAGGAGGTTCATCCATAATTTTGGGGAAATTTCGACTTGGCCAATGGGCTGAACAGTCCCAGGAATTGTATTTCTCACTTAGCAAGCCGTGTGGCTGATGTGTTTGCTAAAGAGGGAGTCTCCCTACAACCACTTGTTTTTAGGAACCTTAGGCACTTGTAACCTCATTTGCATTTTGACACTGCAGTAACAAATTACATTTTCCTCAGAGAAAACCAAAATGAGATTTATTAGTTTTATCATGTTGGAACAAGGATTTACTTTGTATGGTTCACTAGATCATCCCTAATCTAGCTGTAACGTTATTTACTGATTCATAGTAATTGCACCATCACTGAATGAATAGAGAGATCATGCATCACGTTTCGTGAGCAACTTGTCAAAGAGAAATGGTAGATATATCATCTAGAATGTCAAATTCAAAAGAAACAGAATGGCAACATGGCAAATAGATGTTTTTCTAGGAGAAACTCACAGAAGTTTTTATTTTAGCAGTTATATCAGCTGCTTTGACTGCAGAAATCCGTAGACACTGCATGACTACACTCTGCAAGACACCTTCTCCTCCAGCCTTCTGAATGGCACAGACATCACCGTTGTTGTTCATTGTAACTGTCATCTTTCCTCCCATAACAGCCTCTTCTTTATATGTAGGATCTACCACCTAAGCACGAGTGGTTTTAAATGTCATAAGACTGAACCAAAACAGAAGTCTAAGAATATAGTGCAGAGATGCCTGTATGGCAACAAAACATAAATCGGCTATGATAAGCAAAACAAAGAACCAATTTTAGAACAAAGCTTCTGTACCAGACTGTTCCCATTATCAAAAAAGGCAAAAGTGACAGCTATAGGTAGGTGATGGATTATCAGAGGAAGAGGATCCTTGACCTGCAAAAAAAAAAATGATTGAAAATAAGATAAAATAACTAACTTTGGCTCATTGAACAAGAAGATCATCTATCCAGTGTAACAGATTGCAACTATAAGAGCATAGGCAAACCTCAAAAGAAAAAAAAGTAAAAAAAAAAAGAAACTCCAAGTGTAATAGCAGCCATAATATTTCTCTTGATACATGAAACATTTTTAGCAGCATTAAATTTACATATAGATATATGGTGAACCTTTTCTGGATCTCAGTGAAAGATGACCGTCAGAAAAAAACAAACCTCGGGTGGGTGAATAATGATTTCCTGACCATCTTCGCCACCTAAAGCACATTCTGGCCTTCGGAAAGTAGAAAGAGCAGTCAAAGCTGCGACATTAGCAGCATCGACAAGGTTCCTGAAAGTTCAACATAAGTAAAATTGCCTAAGAATCAACGACCCGAGACATAATTTGTAAAGGATGTTACCCTCCATTATCCAGAATGTGAAGGTCAACACGAATGGCCCAAACTAATTTCCCGGGAAGGACACAAAGCGATTCTGTATCCACTGCTCTGCTTTCCCTGCATTCCCATACTTAAACATTAAAAAGGGTGGAAAACGAAAAATAAAATGCCCTTCCTTTCATTGGCAAAATGTAGGTTAATTACCTGAGCCCCCTGTCTATGATTCGTCCGAGCTCAACAGCAAATTCACCAGGACGCCCTGATTCAAATGACGGATCTGCCATGGGAGAAAATTCTGTGAATATGGAAAGCGTCCCTTCATTTGGCCTGTCTCTATAAGGTTGGACCAGTTGAGATGTCACAAACCCCATAACGCGAGTCTGACCCAGCTGCACCTCCGAAGAACCATCTTCTCTGCATGTATCACACAAAAAAGTGAATAACAACAGAGCAATAATGACAAGCACAAAATGCAATAAGATTAAATTGCTGAAGACTGCAGGTAAGCTTGTTGTAAAACCACAACCATCACATCATTTAAGCACCTAAAAAAAATGTTCAGAGCATCACAGTGCCTCTAAATCATCTGTTTGACACCAAATATAAAGAGTTGATAAACTATGGATACTACAGTGACGACGTACATGCCTTCCAAATTTAATGGTTAAGCTACGATAGTCAAAAGGACGCCGGCCATCTACTCTGAGATCCGAAAGTAATGCATGCTCAATGAACTTCTTCTCATTGATGGTCATGCGCCAGCTATTAGCCAGCTTATGCTCCATTCTAGTTAACCTGCCAGAAACTTGCTGCACAAAGAAGACATGAAAAAGAATCAGGGAGTGCTGTTGAGGCCTCGGCACTGGAAGATAACCCGCACTTGCGACGACACTGGTTTGATTTTCTTTGCGGCCCACCTCTCAGCTCCGATAGGGCTGGCGCCGCCGTTACCTCCTGTAGCGCAGTCTGTTCTGGCGCGAAAGGAAAAACACGACGCGGGAAAAAACAAGAGACCTAGACTAGCGCGTCAAGCAACGAGAACGTCTGAAGTCGAACACCAAGAAGTCTATCACTAGCTATAGCAAAGCAGTTTTTCTTTTTCACACCACAGCAATGAGACTATGAGAGCGCTCCCATGATACTCGAATATCTGCAATAAGAGAAACCAAAATCACATTACGTTTCGTAATCCGACACTTCAGAAATTAGGGTTTTGTCTGCAAAAACAGTGGACAAATGGATTCAACAGTGCCGACATGAGCGACCTTCGAGCTGACCGCAGGCAGAAAACAGGGTAGCTTCAGCCTCGCACAAGGAAGGGCCAGAGCGCCAAGGTTTGCTTTCTCCGCGAGTAGTCTGAACTCTGAAGACTCAAAACTCCTGATCTTTGGGGCAACGTCGACTTACCAGAGTCCCCGGCCCGGGAACAGTAGTGTCAAAGCCAGTTTTAACCTTCTGCAGTAAAATAGACAAAACATTCGAGTTTCGTCTGACATTTTTTTTTTTTCTTAAAAAATCGATAAAATCAAGTTAATGACATTGTTATAAATTTAGTGCTTTAACTTTTTTTGTAAATAAAAAATTTTAAAATAAATATTGCCTATTTTATTAACAGGTGCTATATTGTCAAAACAGAAAAATTTATATAATGAAATATATAAAAAATAAAAAAATAGTTTTTAATAAGATGACATTGTTTTAACAAAAATCCGCGGGTACGCGAAGAGGCTACCGAGAGAGTAAATCAATTTACAATTTCCTAGTATTCCTTTGATTCAATATCCGTTACAATTTTGGCGAAGTTGAAGCTCCTGGCGAAGTTGAAGCTCCTGGCGAAGAAACATCGAAACGAGTGTGCACAAATTGTTGCGGCTTTTGTCGGTAGAGCGGAGGTATTTGTGCTCCGCGTGTATCGACTTGTTACATTGCTAGCGAACGTGTAGAGCTGCTCCGGTTGAACTGTTGAGTTGTAATGGACTGTGGGTTGCTTGACTTCTATGGCTCTGGAGTTTCTTTTCGGTGAAGGAGTTTTTCCAACCCCCACGACAGGGACTTTTTGGCTTTTTTTATAACTTGTTTGTACTGTTGTTGAGATCGATCCTAGGAAAGGGGATGACGATCCCCTTTCTGTTGATGAAGTTGAGAGAGGAGGAAGACCAGGCTTGGTCGTTAGTTGGTTGAGTCATGTCATAGTGTGACATGGTTGCATGACGCGACAACTTTCCATTGATAGGGGCGTCGATTGTACCGATGACGCAACGGGATGACTGGTCTGCATTGAAAGGCTTTTGAGGATCAACAAAGCCTGGCAATGACGATCATTTACTAGATCAGTGGGCGTTTGAGCTTGTTGAATTTGGGCTGGCCACATTTTGTTGCATACGAACATGATAGAAAAGTTAGGCCACTGTGTATTAGAGATTTTTACCGTAGAAGATGTCATTAGCCAAATATTCTACGCTGAATATCTAAGAATTTTTGGTTTTCACTTGTTTTAACTTACAATGTAGTTTTGGTTACTAGCCTTTTCACAATATTTTGTGAATATTTCCTCCCATCCTTGCATTTAGGGTGGCTATTGGGTTGAGTTTTCCAGGTAACCCGACCCAAAAAACTAGGGTTTGGATTCCCAAATTTAACTTGCTGGTTTTTTATTTTATTTTTTATCTATTTTTTTCAATTATTTAAAAAAAATAGTATAAAAAATTGAGTCGAATTAGGGGTTCGAATTTTAAAACGAATTTTTCAAGGGTTCGGGTTTCAGGTTTTTTAAGTTGGGTCGGGTTCGGGTTTTCAAAAACCCGACCCTAGACCCGTGTCCACCCCTGCTTGCATTTGTGATTTCATAGACCTAAATATTTCAAGATTTCCAGCTTTAGCATTGAGACATTTAGAAAATATACTTAAAATTAATCAAACCCGTGATGTCTATTATTAAGAAAATTAAATGGAAATTGGAATTGATAATGAGAAAGGACATATTAAATAGAAATTGAAATTGGAATTGATAACAGAAACGACAAAAAGAAACGAAAACGGAACAAGGTAAGATAGTTACGGAACGACGTTATCGCTTTCGGATCACACACTGGTGTCTGGTGATGGCTAAAATCACCCGTTTCTTATTCTCGTCCGTAAATTTAATCTGTTATATTAATATATTGTTGCTATTTCAGATCATTTATATTTTTAGGTCCAGTAAAATATCTATTAATATACATATTTATATTTTTGGTCCCGTAATGGGTCCAGTAAACCGTAACTACTCCGTTGAAATCCCCGACTCGGATTACCAAGAAACAAATGCGCTTACCGTGTAATTCTATCCATAAATTCAAAAAAAAAAAAAAAAAAAAAAAAAAAAAAAGGAAAACTCTATCTGTAACCAGCGTGTCAAGACTCAAGCCTATACGTCTCTTCTTTTCCGTTATTCACTAACGGCAGCCTTCGTTCCCAGCTCTCTTCATCTCTCGCCGCCTCTGGTTTCTCCGCCAGCAGCCATGCCTTCTTCTCCGTGCTGCAACGCGGGCTCCTCCTCGTCCGGCCCACGAAAGCAGCTCCAAGCCCTCGTCGACTCGGCCCGTCCTTTCCTCCGGGGAGAGCTCGAGTCGGCCGACCCGGACCTCCCTTCCCTCGTAGCCGTCCTACGCTCGGTCGGAGCAGGGGAGTGCTGGCACAAGCACGGAAGCTTCCTCGACCACCTACTCGACATGTACCGCATCCCTCACCTCTGGGGTTGCCCTAGACCCGTCGCGCTCTGCGGCCTCTTCCACTCCGCCTACTCCAATTCCTACGTCAATCTCGCTATCTTCGATCCCTCCACCGGCCGCGACGTCGTCGCCCGCCACGTCGGTCCCGAGGCGGAGCGATTAATCCATCTCTTCTGCATCGTGCCCCGGCAGCCCCTCATCCACGACGACCTTCTGTTTCATTACTCCGACGACGATCTCGCCGATCACCTCCGGGAATCGGCGATTTCCCTTCGAAACGCCAGGGAAAAGGGGGTTTTTGCGAGGGACGAGGCGTGGAGGAGAAAGCTGAACGCCGTCCTGCCCGCCGATGGAGTCGTCGTGAAGCATATCAAGACGGGGGAGGACGTGAGGGTGTCCAGGCGCGTCGTGGCTACTTTTGTTCTCATGACCATGGCGGATTTCAGCGACCAGTTGTTCAGTTTCCAGGATCAATTGTTCGAGAACGAAAACGGGCGGTTGGAATTCTCCGGCCAAAATTCGGCCGGAACTCTCTGGCCCGGAGACGGGAAGCCGGGGCTATGGATGAATTCCATATCCAGGATGGGCGCTCTGTACAATCTCATAGTTCGGGAGGAAGAGATTTTCGGGGAAGAGATTAAAAGCGGGGACGGCCTCGTCAACGGTAAAGACAGGGACGATGACCTCGATCTCGTGGTCCCTCCCGTCTTCGATTCCTGCACGAAGGTATTGGACGCAGGGGAGCAGATAATCGCCAGAGATCTTTACTGGGAAGCCGTCTGCAACCACGGCGGGGAGAAGGGTCTGGAAGGAGTGGAAGAGTTGCTTTCTAAGTGCATCGAGAAGAACCCGTTTGTGGGGGAGCCGCATGTCGTATTAGCTCAATTTTTCTTGATAAACGGGAGGTTTCAGGAGGCAGAGAGAGAAGCAGAGCAAGGGCTGAGACTCTTGATAGAGTGGGGAAGTCCTTGGGATAAGAGAATGTCTTGGGAAGGTTGGATTGCTTGGACCAGAGTCTTGTTAATGAAAGCCAAGGAGCAGTCATGGCCTAAGTCTGGTTGGGGCATTCTCAACCTCGGTCTCGTCAAGTGATTCTGCTGCTGCTGCTGCTGCTGCTGCTGCTGCTCTTCTCCCGCGACTAGTCACTGTATTATATATTGTTTCAATCCGCTCCTTCTAGCAGTAGTTAGAGAAAACTAGAGGAAGAATAACGGGGAATGGCTGTAAAACACTCTTCTTTTATGATCAGTAGCAAATAAAACACAAACGTAACAGGGGAGATCAGTGATCGATCTTCGTCTCTGTTGATTGTTGAGAATGATGTTTGAATTCTGATCATCTTTCTCTGCTAGACATATCAACGTACGACCGATAGAAATATGTAGAGCTATTGTTGTCTATAATATACTCATATTTTTATTTATAGCTTGTATCGATGACGTAGCGACGGAGCCTACCCATGACCGTTGTTTGATGGCTGGACTCATCAAAATTTGGGCCGTTCACACATATAAAGGAGATAAAATTGATAATTATCTATCGTGGGTACAAACTACTAACTACAAAATAAGTAAATGACTTTTATGGTTTTAACCGGACCAGACCGGCGGGTCTGACCTAGTTGAAACAGAAATGGATGTTAGTCCGGTTTTTTGTTGACTCGGTTCGACCCACTCGTTTCTGTCAACACGGCCGAGTCGCGGCCACTCGGCGGGTGCGAAAAAATAAAAAACCCGCCAAAAGTCGTGCAACGCATAACGTCTAGTCTACCTTGCTTGCGAGACCCAAGTTCATATCACTGTGTCTGCTCACTGCTTCGGGAGCCCTTTCATCGTTCTCGAACTCTTGAATACTCTCTTTTTCGGAAGAAATGGCGCCTAATTTAACAGTGGAGGAGCTCCGCGATCAGCTCGCGAGGCGCGGTCTCCGACTCACCGGAAAGAAGTCCACTCTGGCAGGCTCAGCTCCCGTTTTCTTCTTCTTCTCGATGTTACTTTGACATCTCCCAAGTCATTTTTCAATTCTCAGTTTCTTTTGTTACACAGGTCCGGAGACTCCAACTAGCTGTTAGAAAAGAAGAAACACAGTCGAACGACGTCCAGGTGACAGACTCCTCGGTGGCTGGAAAGCGAAAGAGAGAACATCGAAATGGGGAGTCGTCACAGTGTGGGAAAGTGGACTCCGTCGAAAGCCTGAGAAAAATGAGCATTCGGGAGTTGCGGGAACGGGCAATTCTTTATGGCATCTCCTCTAAAGGGTCGAAGGGAGAACTCATTGAGAGACTTATAACATGTGTGGAGAAGTCTTCAGAGGAGAGTCGAGAAGGTAGGCTACTGGTAGATGCTGTGATTTCATTTTCTCTAGGAACAAATCGTAGAAGACACTCGAGCTACGCTTTTAAGACTTTCTGATTTCTTTTCCTTTCTCAGAGTTATTTCAAACGTGCTCTTAACAAGGGGACGGCACTCATCATATGTTGATTATTTTCAAAGAACAACTCAAAAAGATATAATATGCCTTTTTAAATTATGGACTGATAATTTGTGGTAGTTGTCAACAGTATCACTGCATGAAAAAGAGACCCAGTCGAACCACATTGATTATACAATTTCTATACGGTTTAATGTCTTTCTTTTTCGCTCATTTCCACATTAATCTTGCATTTTTGTGCCATCACATGCTTCTAATCTATGCTCGAGTTAGGATATGAATCGGCTTATTGAATTAGTGCAAGTTTTGATTGAAAGAAACTGTTCAGCATGGCTCCACATAAAATGAGTATGTTATGCTTATCTGACAAAACTGCTGAGGCCACTTGTTCACATGTCCCTGAATTCATGATGCCAATCATTTGGTTCCAGGCAATCTCTCTCTCTCTCTCTCTCTCACCCGTCTCTCTGACACACATACCCTCATGCATGCACATATATATACATACACACAGTGACAAACTCACTCTCACTCTCTCCCATTCTTTCTTCTTTACATGAATTTTCTAGTTTACATATTTTTTATGACTGTTACTGTTAATAGGATTCTTATTGTCATCATGTCGTTCATCCTGTTTGTTCTTGTCATTTGTCTTGGCAAACATTTTAGCAGTCATTAATAAAATGGTAGCAGGTAGGGAAGGAAATGGAAAAAGTGAGGAGAAATTGATTAAAGCCACCAAGAAGGGCAGTGCAGTCCTGGATCAGTGGCTTCCAGATCACATAAAGTCAAGCTATCATGTTTTGCAGCATGTAAGGACTCAACTTTTCTGTTTTTTACTTTTGTGTCATAGCAAACGAGTAGGTTTAGAATACTGCACCAAGGAGCTGGCTACTTTCTTGTGATTAGTTATTTCAAAGACATGGCTATGAGTTGAGGAGGTCAACTGAGTTGCTTGAAGACTTTTTGAAGCTTTTGAAATGTATTTAAGAGTAGTTTTAAAAAAAAAAAAATATTTTTTGAAATGGCAAACTGTACGAGTCTACGTGAATGGGTTATACTGAAAAAAAAAAAGTCTGAAGTATCAGTTACAAGCAAAAGTTTTCCTGTCTTCATAAAGAAAAGCAAAAGATTTCCAACAAGAAAAGATATTATTAATATAAATCACCTGCAGTTACTTACTTTCCACATGATTATGTTGATCCTGCAATTATTGATTTAATCTGTTTATGTACTCACTGATGTTATCATTACAAGCGGTTTCTTAGCTGGCTGATTACTTCTTCAAAGTTTGTATTCAATCTCTCTTTTTTATTGCAGGAGGATAATATATACGACGCCATCTTGAACCAGACTAACGTTGGGAGCAACAATAATAAGTTTTATGTGATTCAAGTTCTTGGTCTATTATTCTTCCTCTTCTTTTTTTTTAAACAAATCAGCTCTATTGCAATTTTTCTAAGTTAATTCCTTTCTGTTTTGACTAGCATCTATTGTTTGGTGCATGTATTAAATGTTTATTTGAGGGAATTTTTAAAGGAAAATATTTACTTGGGAATTTCAATGTTATTTCAGAATCAGATGTTGGTGGCACTTTCATGGTTTACAATAGATGGGGTAGAGTTGGTGTCAGAGGTCAAGATAAGTTACATGGTCCTTTTACCTCAAGAGAGAGTGCAATCACTGAATTTGAGCTCAAGTTTCTTCAAAAGACAAAAAATCATTGGTCCGATCGGCAAAATTTTGTTAGTCATCTGAAGTGCTATACTTGGTTGGAAATGGACTATGGTGAAGCAGAAAAGGAGATGGTATGATGTGGGTGTGCTTCATTGTTTGTTTTTCACCGAGCAGTTCATTCATAAGTGGTCAAAATTCTGACCTATATGTTATGTTTTCTTAACATTTTTATGCTAAGATTTATAACTACTTATTTATTTTTTCTTAACTATAACAATGCTTTCTCGGAGTATATAAGACACTATAAACAGAATTATTAACCATAAAGTCACATGTTCAACAGAAATGCTATAGGAATTTATGTCTAAAGAAATTCTATTTCAAATGTGCACTTTCATTTCTGTCAGTGATTTTAGAAAGATTTGAGTTGTAAAAGGATTCATTATCTCTTCTGGTTGATAGGTGTCAGAACTAAATTATTCTTTCTATGGACGCATGTTTTTCTGGAAGTTCTTCATACTGAAACACCTGATTAACTTCTGCATAAAACCTACTTCCTGTTGGTTGGTATAGTTGATTAATAACAACATCGGGTTCTGATGCAGAGTCCACATGATCAAACCGATCTTATGAATTCAACATCTTATATTCTTTAAATTTCTGCTTGATAGTTGTGCAAAAAATTCATATGAAGCAAAAAGTGCGAGTTTCCAATTAGAATTGTATTCTATTGTTGTCTTCATTCTCTGGTCATAACAGAAGTTGCTCAGTTGTGAGATTGCACGTGTTTTAACAGGGTATGGAGGAGCATGATAACCTGGCATTTGGGATTCAACCTCGAGAGACTAGATTAGATCCCCAAATTGCAAAATTTATATCACTCATTTGCAACATAAGCATGATGAAGCAGCAGATGTTAGAAATAGGTTTTAGCTTTGTTTACTTTATGGTTTCTTCTGCTGTTCAATTCAAAATTTCTTTACTAGGTTGAATTCACATATTTTTGTTTCTTTCAGGTTATAATGCTGAAAAATTACCTCTTGGCAAGCTAAGCAAGGGTACCATCCAGAAGGTGAGGTCTAAAATGCCCACATAGATAATTGTATGTTGTTGATATCTGTAGACTGTAAATATGATAGGAATCTTTGCTGTAGGTTCCTAGGGAGCTATTACACTTGATGCATTGCATATAGAAGATAAATTCTTTGGAAGTGCGCAAGGAAAGCGAAGAAAAGAACCTTAACTATGTTACTCTATGACCATTTTTGTGGATGGTCAAAGTCTATCCCGGTTAATTCTAGGTTCTCTTAAGAGAGTTTTAGTTCTGAAATTTGTTGAAGTTTGGTTATTTGTATGTTTCTCATCATTATGAAGTTTATTAGAAGATGAAGAAGAAACAATGAAGAAAGTGGAGAGAAAGAGAAGAATGCCCACAGGAGACTGGCAGACTTGTTATTGATAATAGCACGAGCAAGTAAAATCGAGAGAAAACAGAATCTGTCAGTTTTATTAGGGATCAAAGCACGAACCTTACCGTCTTTTATTAATCACTTATTATAAATTTACAAGAAGGATCATCATACCCTTGAATACATAATGCAAGCAGAAATCCAACTAACAGAAGAAATCAAGAGAAAAATGTTCCTTCTGTTTGCCTCTTACGCAAAATGTTATGATGCAAAGTGTGAAAATTCAGATCACTGAAATTGAAAGAATTGGTTGCAACTCTTATACCAGGAAAAACTTCAAATTAGACAAATTTTCAGAAAATTTGTTGATTTGATGAAGTCTCTTACAACAAATATTTTTTTTTTTTTGAGGAAAGTGAAGTTTTATTTCATAAATCTGCGTAGGCAGCAAATTACATTTCATCTTTACATCATCTGCTCAAGGGGGTAGAGTCACTGTGACAGCTGCAAGTGAGACTCCCTCCTTGGCCAGAACGTCAGCCGAGTGATTAGCTGATCTAGGTACATGGTTCCATTGCCTAACATTGTCTGCTAAACTCCATATCTCTCTAAACATCTGCAGAAGCCTCCAAGGTGGGTCTTTCTTCTTCTGACACCACCTGATGACATTTCCTGAATCTCCTTCAACTTCCAGCCACTGATTAAATCTATTCTTGTATAACCTCAGCCCTTGAACGACTGCTGCCGCTTCTGCCTCCGTGGAATCTGTGATCCCAAGAGGTCCCGCAAACGATAACAAGGTGTTACCATGGTGATCTCTAAAGATTCCACCGATTCCTGCCGCCCAGGGTTCCCAATAGAGGAACCGTCCGTGTTCAGCTTAATGTGACCGTGCCTCGGGGGGGTCCATTGAGTTGGCTGCTTTATGCGGTGACTGGTGTGCTGAAGCGCAATGATGCTCCAACTTCTTCTCAATTCGTCTCCTTTAGAGGCCGAGAATTCCTTCATGGTACTGAGCCACTCCACTGTTTTGTTAATTGCAAGTGTGGCTATATCCTTCCAATCTCTGTGTTTTCCTTGAAACACTCTCATGTTTCTTTCTTCCCATATCTTCCAAGGGATGAACGAGGCACTAACTTCTGCCATAAGCTGGCCTTTCTTACCTACCGTTAAGTTCTTCCATTGTGTCATCATTTGCTGTAAGCTTCCTGGAATACAAAATGTCACTTCGAAAAGGGCGAGAAATGCTGACCAGATTTTCCAGGAAAATGAGCAATGCAGCAGAACGTGGATCGTGGATTCGGCCTCCTCATGACAAAGTGGGCAGCAGATTGAAGGAAGATTCATCCCTCTACGTACTAGGTTGTCTCTTGTCAATATCTTGTTGTTGAGGGCTGTCCAGAGGAAGCATTTGGCTTTGGGCATTCCATTAAACTTCCATGCTATACTAGCGTGGTGGTTTCTTTCTCCTCTGAGTTCCAACTTGTAGGCAGAGCTCACTTATGAGCTTTAAAAATGTTTGACTGGGCTAAAAAATGTTTGACTGAGCTTAATGTTCAATACCCTGCTTCACTTTACTTCTTGACTTGAGAGTCTAACTGCATTTACATGTGATGGAGTTTTCTCCCTTATTCTACATTCAAATCACAAAGGAATCACATATCATTATAATTGCTTGTAAGTCCCTCACTTGACTTTAAGATACATGATATTAAAGTACTCTGAAAATGATTTGTATTGATAAAGCGTGATTCCTGACTTAAATAATTAGTTAAATTGCAGTTGAGTGACTGGAGGAAAATATTCTTTTAACGCAAAATTAATTTCTTAATTGATATTGTTTAGATTCTGATCAATCCACTTCTTTTCAGGGTTATGAGGTCCTGAAGCAGATTTCTGATGTGATTGGCCAATCCGACAGGAGAAAGCTCGAGTTCCTTAGTGGGTATGTTTTATTTTGCATATAAAAAATCTAAATTCCATTTATCATAGTTGGATGTGTTCATAATGCAATTTCATTGTTATTATGGTTGTTAATCTTGGAATCTGTCCTTTTCATGATGGAGTCTGTGTGGTACTGCATATGTGCAACTCTATCATATTTCAAATTGAAGCCTCAAAGTTAGTTAAGGAGTTACATACATTTGTTCTTAAGAATCCTAAAGGAAAGACACCCATCACAATCCATGTGAAGAGTTAGAAGAATAGTTCGAGAAGGCAGCAGAAAACATGAGATCACATATGGAAATTAGACCTTTAATGTCTGTTATGGAAATTTTCATCTGCATTGTTCTTATTTCTAAATATTAGATTAATTAAATTTTTTTTTTGAATTTTTTAAAAAAATTTATTTTCTAAAATGGTATCTTTTGTCAAGAAATTTCTTATTAAAACTTTTTGTCAATGGAACTAAGAGTAATCTATAATGGCATTTGTGCTTGTTAGTTTAATGTTAGTCAGTTCGTTTGTTCATCTCAGGGAATTTTACACGGTAATCCCCCATGACTTTGGATTCAAGAAGATGAGTAAGTTGTACTCAGACTTAGTGTCAACACACCCTGTGACTTTCTTGCTTAATTAATATAAAAGTATTTCTAGGATATTAAATTGCTTTCCATATGAAATTTTACATGTGATCATGAGAAAATCTTGAAATTCAACAATTGCAGGAGAGTTTGTCATTGATACCCCCTCCAAACTGAAACACAAGCTGCAGATGGTAAGTCCCTTTTCCTTTTTTATTATTTAATTTCCTGTACCCATCCTCCCAAGAAAAGTCCATCTCTCTCTCTCTCTCTCTCTCTCTCTCTCTCTGCTGAAATATGAGTTAAGTCTAATCACCAATTCAATTAGTTATCTGGCAAGCTTTTAATCATCCTAGTAAGCTGTCAAAACTTCCATAGCCTTGTACAACTTGGTGGTTATAACCTCTGGTATACTTGTACCGCTAGGCATTAATAAAAAATCTTCAGTTTCAAAAAAATCAACCTGGAGTGTTCTAACAATTCTACCTTCTAGGCTTAACAATTGTTGTCTGAAACCAGTTATTTTGGCGCCTTTTATAGTTCTCAAATATGTGTTTTAGAATCTCACACACGTTAACTCCTTTAACACTTCTTTTCCAGGTTGAAGCATTAGGGGAAATCGAGGTTGCTACTAAACTATTGAAGGATGATCTTGAGACACAGGTAGGAGTTGTACTTGAAGCTTTCCCTGTAGTTTGGCAGGGCAGTCTTCTGCTATGAGTGAGGTTTAGGCTTAAGCTCAAAAACTGATTTGCTCTGCAGTGGAAAATTCTCAACCTCTCCCTCTCTCTCTCTCTCTCTCTATCTATCTATCTATCTATCTATCTATCTATCTATCTATCTATCTATCTATATACGTATCTATCCTCTCTATCCAAAAAGAGAGGGAGGGAGGGAGTTAAAGTTTCTCTGGGATTCTGTTTCCAAATATTCTCCTTCCAAGGTCCCCATTGCCAAAGTATTCCACTTTCTTATCTTTGTACGGTCATGAGGATTTTTTTTGCATCTAACAAATGAGATTCCTTGGATGACATTCGCCTATATTAGTTACCGAGAGACCTCTATATCAAGTTTGCATATGGTATTCAGAACGTCTCTTCATTGCAGGAAGATCCTTTGTACTCTCATTATAAACGTCTTTGCTGTGAACTAACACCCATTGATGCCGATTCAGAAGAATTTTTCATGGTAATACTGAGTCATTGTTCTCTTAGTAAAGTTAGATTTATTGATATTATTATTATTGCTAGTTTTAGTATTTTCTTGATGTTAGTTTTTGTTTTTATTTAAATGATACATGCACAAACTGAGAACATTTTGAAGACTTTCAATCTAGGACTTCGTCACTCGACACTGTTAAAATTACAAAATGATCTCTTGAGAGTAGGTATATTTTGAATCATAATGCAATTTTGACGTGTCATGCCATGGATCATGGCGTTTGCCCAACTTGCTAGACGTTTTTATCCACAACTGGTGTAAATATTATTCCGTTTTTATCCACAACTGGTGTAAATATTATTTAGTTTATCTCTTTGAATCAGATGATTCCTCTACAAACTGTAGACACAAGTACTTCAGTTATCAAAATCGTAAACTCTCTCATTGTCAAATAATTGTCCTTGTGAATTTATTGTGGTCCCAATTAGTGCCGAAGATGCCCTTATCAGTGCTGCTCAACCGTTATTTGTTAGTAGTTTTTTCTAATCAACTCTGAAATTGTCAGTCCTACTATTTCATTCATAAGTGAAAGAACTAGATTGATCTATGGTTAACACTTGATAATTTTTCCTTGAATTTTCCTCCCCAGTTGATTGGATCTGTTGCCTTTCTTGTTTAATAAAATCTTTACTTTTGAAGAAAATGTTCTCCTTTAGTCAATGTTTAATCGTTTCTTAATACTACAATTGACCAATGAGACAGTTTTTGAATTTTCAAGTGAAAGAATAAAAGGTGAGTATTTAAATGGACAAAGAAATTTAGATTGCCATGTTCCAGACTCAATTTCACTTTTTTTTTTTAAACTTTTAGTTTTTAGGCTATCTTTGTAAATGCTGGAGAAGATTAAGTATAACTGCTTGTAATTTTCTTGCACTGATTACCTCAGTCATTCAGATGTAGTTCTTTTTCTAAAATAAAAAGTAGCTTTCTGGGCAATAATATTTCTTCAGATACCATTGCCATGCAATGAATGTACAATCTGTTTCTCAACTTGTACTTCTTTTTCAATTACTGATACTCTTCGACTTTCATCACTTACATGTGCTTTTCTCTGACCAGATAAAGAAATACACGGAGAATACTCATGCCAAAACACATTCAAATTATAGTGTTGACATTGTACAGATATTTAAAGTTTCCAGACAAGGTGAAGCTGAGCGCTTTGCAAAGGTAGAATATGTGGAAATGACCTATTTGTAACCTCAGACATACATATCAGTTGGATTTATTATTTTCTTTCTATGGTCTATTTGTAACCTCAGACATATATATCAGTTGGATTTATTATTTGCTTTATCTGCAAGCAATTTGCAAGTTTTGATTGGGTGGTTGCACATATATGTTTGGATTTTAGCATATGTTATTATTTAAGGGGTGGTCTCAATATACTGGCCTGATGCCTTTGTTGATCTATGTAGTTTTCTACCATGAAAAATAGAATGCTCCTGTGGCATGGTTCACGACTCACAAACTGGGCAGGCATTCTTTCACAAGGTCAGTGATCTCCTTTCTGTTGTTCGTCACGAAGAAAAAATATTTGGCCATTCAATAATAAAACAAAATGTCATCTTTTGTTCCATGTATCCTATCACACGGCGAGTGATATCTTGTGATATGTAATTTATCTGTTTGACAAGATCTTCAAATAAAGTGCCCATACTAGGGTATGCATGTTAAGGGGCCTACAAATTGCAGATAGGCTAGTTCTATGTACACAAAGAAGAATGAACCCATCACATTGTTAATTTAGTGATTTAATTAAAATGAAGATGAATTGTTAAAATACCAGAAAAGCAAGAAGCTATGCTCTGGTCTAGGCGAGGAAACCAAGAAGCAAAAACACAGAAGTTTTTAGAAAATTTCACCAGCTAACTGCCTTGACTTCTGGGAATGGAAATCAAAGGGAAAACTGAACAACACGAGTACAAGTAGAAACAGATCTAGGTTGTGAATATTGGTGCCTACCAAATGTTTAGATTTCATGATGTATGTGCTCATGGGACTGCTAGAGCTATAATGTTTGGTGAAATATGAAGAGTTGACATAAACCATGGTTTTCTGACCTGCAAAGTAGGTCGACTCGGACTCAAGACAAGGTCGGTTGGATTGGAGGGTCATATTCAAGCCTTCTACGATGGTCTGTCTCCTTGACTCAGGCAGAGTCCCTTTACTGAACTCACGAGTTCCAGTCCGATTTACCTGGTCTGGCTCAGGATTTTGAGACTTCAAGTCAGTTTCCGGTTCTGAGTTGGAAAACTTTGTCATAAACTTATGTTTTTTAGGGGCATGATTTACTCAGAGACGAAGATGGCACTACATGAGTCTCAAAAGGCTGTTCTGCAAGTTTCTCGAAAATGTTTATTTTTGCAAGTGACATTATTGTTTTCATGGTTGCTTCAAGTAGATAAGGCTGTCCTGTTTTTATAAACAGATGCATGGAGTCTTATTCCAGAGTCTTATTTGGTTTTTTAACCTGAAAACTTTAGATGGTTTACTTTCATTGTTATTGCACTAACTTCAGAAAAGAAAAGGTAGTTTGGCCACTCTAGCTGAGATCATTCTGCTCTCCACAAAATGGGGAATCCTGGAAATCCAAGGAGTATTTGTGGGTCAGCAAATTCTATGTGCTACATGGAGCATGTTACTCTTTTTCTTTTTTGGGTAAAATTCTAGGGCTACGAATTGCTCCACCAGAAGCGCCGGTTACAGGTTATATGTTTGGGAAAGGAATTTATTTTGCTGATATGTTCTCCAAGAGTGCAAACTACTGCTATGCATCTCAAACTTCTCGGCTTGGTGTGCTTCTGTTGTGTGAGGTGGTTTCTTCTCATCACTTTTTCTATGGTGTTTTGCAGTTCTTGTCTTCTGTCATTATTGTTCTTAATGGACCTCGATGTCTTTCATTTTTGTTTTATTTAGGTTGCATTAGGGGAGATGGCTGAGCTTCAAACTGCAAACCATAATGCTGACAAGTTGCCAGAGGGAAAGCTAAGGTCTTTCATGATGCTCAAGTCTTTTGTAATCATCTCATCCTTCTATGATAATGAAGTTTGATGTGAGTATTCCTCTAATTGATGCAGTACAAAAGGAGTAGGCGCAACAGCCCCAGATCCTTTGGAGTGCCATTCACTTGAAGATGGTGTTGTTGTCCCTCTTGGTAAACCAAAGGAGCAATCGGGTCCAAAGGTATAAATAGGACAAAAAAAATATTGTTGAATGTTTCATTATCATATGTTCACTGAGGAGAACCTTCTTTTGTCTTGCAGGGTGCATTGCTGTATAACGAGTACATCGTTTATAATGCGGAACAAATACGGATGAGATACGTTATTCAAGTCAACTTTAATTTCAGGCGTTGAAGGTAATGACTTGCTCTTAGATGATCTTCATCTGGAGTGCAGGGACGGCAGGATCGGACAATGGTTGCTCGTGGAAGAGACTAATAAATTCCATTGTACTGAACTGGAGCATCAATGAAGCCTTTTCCGTGTTTCCAGTTCAATGTCACAGAATTTGGCGCAATTGAAAAGACAAACTTAGGTACTTAATATACAAATTCAACAACGGGTCCATAGCTCAGTGGTAGAGCATTTGACTGCAGATCAAGAGGTCACCGGTTCGAACCCGGTTGGGCCCTACTTCACATTTTCCTTTTTTGTATAAACCAGACAAAAAAAAAAACAAAAAAACAAAAAAAAACCGTATTATGAGCTTGAAATCTACGACATCGATCAAATGAATGAAAAACGAATATCTTTTTCGATGTCCGGATATTTGGTATGATTACGTAAAAGACAACTCTTCCTTTGGCTACTTAAGTGCTTAATTACGCTAATTATAATTAACTGTACGTAGCTTAAGGATAAATACATCATAGGTGTACATTATAGTGTACATTATATGTGTACATCATACAATAAAAATCCTATCATTATTCCAGTAACTTAAACTAACTATTTCTCGTTAAGTAGAGAGATTAGTAAAACAAACCCTTTAAGAACTTTATTAAATCCTATTCATCTCATTGCATCATTTACCATAACCATAGCCATGATTAAAGCTTGATCAACTCCCGGTTGCACACACAGCGTCAGTACATCTTTACCGTACAGCTCATGAGGCCTCGTCCCATTCTTTCTATGAACCTGCCATTAACATCCATGTACTTAAATTTCGGCATTCTAACCACTAATCACTTGCTTTTAAGCTAGTTTTAGTGTTTGGTAAACGTAGATTAGTTTAATTAATTTACCTCTGCGACGGGCAAGTACCCGGAACTTGTTCTGTAAATCTTGGACCAGCCGTTTTGGCTAGACCAGTCCATGCGATAATCCAAGGCCTTGTCTGCGTTTCCTTCCGCCATGGAGATCTTGCAACTTGGGTTCCCTAACGTCTTGGTCGCCTTGAACAGAGGCTTCTCTCTCTGATCACTTGCGTTGATATTTCTCTCCCCCTTGTAGGCTTCCCAGCTCTCCAGTATCCCCAATCTCTGCACACATATGCAAAGCCGTTAAAAACTGGAACTGGAAGGTGCATAGTCTTCGATCATGAGCTTAATTTGGTGACTGCAATTTTGGATTATATCTCCTCGATGGGACTGATGGGACTTCTTCCTAACTGGGTTTTCCATATTCGGCCATTATTATGATAAGATATGTAGCTTTTGGTTTCACATCTCTTTCTTGTTTCTGGTATGAAAAAAACAGGTAAGCAGCCTGTTCGGGGTTTCACGGACCTTTTGCCACGAGTCCTCTTGGGGTCCCCTATGAATATTTATATCAGAAGAATCCGTGCTCTGCACCCGCTGGGGGGGAAAAGAAGAGCGATTCGTTTTCTGTAATGGGAAAGAACTTGCTCAAGTATTTTGATTGTTGTTTGTGGATTATGGACTAATATTGGGGGGGGGGGATTCAATGTTGCTATATATCTGGAATTTAATCTTTTTAAGAAAGAAAAGAAGGGTTGAATGAAAGAAAATTAAAGATCTGTAGTTATGTGTATATTACGTACCTTTCTGCAACGTCGAATGGTGATGAGGACATTGCCTTGGACGTCCATGAGAAACGTCTCTTCTCGCCAATTATGGTTGTAATTGTCGACTCTGAAGACCATCTCTCCGCTGGAGTTATCAAAGACAGTGTATCCGTTTCCATGGAAGAGAAGGGACTTGCGCCACACAGTGAGAGAAGCAGGAGAAGAAGAAGATGAATAAGAAGCAGGGGAAGAAGAAGAAGAAGACGAAGAAGAAGAAGAATAAGTAGAAGAAGAAGAAGGAGAAAGAGAAGAGGAAGAGCAGAGGTGACGATGATGAGGAAAACCCATCACGAATCTCGTCTCTGTAACACCTTCCTGTTCATCAGTTTCTGAACTTTCTGCTGCTATAAACAAGTAACACCCCTTCTGGTGGACCCCTTGAAGGCATCAAAGGTCTCTCTCCCAGGCATTTTTAATATGTATATATACACGAAACGGGTTCTTTCTCTTTCTGGGTATGGAATATTTGAAACGAATTTGGATTCTTCTGAAGAATTCACAGCGATGAACGCATTTAAGTGGGAAACGTTGACTCCTGTTCCTTTCTTGACAGATACAAATCTATAAAACTATATATACGATGGAGTACTGAGGAATGGCTGTTTTTTGTTTTCTGCAAGGGAACTCGTGATTGATTTTGATTGTGTATCGTCTCTGCCAATATTGCTTGCCCCCATCTCTGCCTGCAGATTCGGCTTATCTCTATCGACGAAGTCGGTCCAAAAGTGCAAAGAGAAATTCCATGGCGTTATCAATATTGCAAGGTAGACTGGAACACGGTGCTGCTGAGATCAATCGAGCTATATATACATATATATATATCTACTGCAGTCAAGTCTTCTGACTGTTCTTTATGTACTTCACATAAGCTTCTTGAATCTTGATCATGCATGTATAAGAAATAAGAATTCTTTCCAATATCAAAACTCATATTGTGTATTAGTGTTTGAGATGGGATAGAATTGAGACCCAACTTCACAGTATCACAGCCTCCACCATTGTTGTCCACGTGTTATTAACTTAATTAACTTTGGCTAATCATATATTAATTTCATTATAACAAATGTAACATTAATATATTGAGTTTTATTAGATTACTAAAATGCTGTTTCATCAAAATTAATAGTAATGCATTTATAAGATATGATATCCAACTACAAATTCCTTACCTTTGTTAGTTTGAGAGAATTACAACGAGTCGAGACACGAGAAGCGACTCGGCAAGGTCAACTAGGATTCGGCCCGAGTTTGGGCGAGTTGAAGGGTCCTGTTACCGTGTGACGCAGTTGTAGACTTGCAGTGCGATTGATTTCACCCGTTGGCTTTGTTTCCCTTCTCCGAACAAGCTTCGATGGAGAACCCGTTTCGGAGAAGGCAACGGATTGAATCCGTGTAACTCGTAGATTGGATTCGCCGTATGCAGCGTAATGGGATTTGAGAAACTCCCTCTGCTGCTCCTGCTCTTCTTCAACCTCCAACTAGCCTGCACTCGCGCCGGTAACTGCTCCTCAAATAAAGCCACCCCTTTTTATGCATTTTGTTCTGTGCCCACGACAAGATTTGTTTTAAATCGATGCGTTTGCCTCGTTCTCGCATTTTACCTGGGTCGATTTTTGTGTTGGATGAAATTGATCCCGTGTGAGATTAGGAAATGGGTTAACTTCGTCGTGTAAGTGAAGATGAAGGTTCCTTGAGAGAACTGTTAACTGTTTAGCAGCTTTCGAGTTGTTAAGACTCTTTCGATGGAAATTATTGAACAGATGGAGGCAGCGAATTTCATTTCGTTAGTTAGTGTCAGTCGTGGGTTAGAGTCTCTAGATGGAAATTATTGAACAGATGGAGGAGGAGAATCCCATTTCTTTAATTAGTGTCAGTTGTAGGTCAGAGAGAGGGTACAAGGCTTTTACCCTTTATCGTACTGGCTTGTCGTGATGGAAGGCTTCAGTCCGACAAATGTGACCTGGTCCATGAGAACAAGTTATCTGTTAATTGGGACAATCTTGCTTCTGTTATGAATCTAAGCGGATGTTTTCACGTCTTTTTTTAATATTTGGCATCAACTTATAGACAACCACTCTCCCTGTTTTTGTTTCTAGTTTGTTAACTATCCATTAGTCTCCCCAGCAATGAATTTGTTAGCATATGGGACAACAGTATTTACATCTCTTATATTATTATCTTCATGAAGCCTGGTCTCAGCCATGTGGGATTCAATCGTTTTTCATCAATCCTGATAATTAGTTAATAGATTCATAGTTAGGTCTGCCTTTGTAAGTGTATTTTGAAACTTCTACCTCGTTGTTCGGCCATTCTCAACTGGTTTATTCGGCAATTAATGTAGGCAAAACCTTCCCACCAGTGATCTACTGGGCCTCTGCTTTAGCATGTCTGAACTATATCAGTCAAGTCTCTCTGATGGTCTCCTCTCATGGTGCTTCTCTAACTAACTCCATAATGTGATAGTATTTGATTTCAGGTTTCCTGATTTTTCTTTGGTATATGCAGCTTTTATATATGCCACTATTTTACTGTGTGACACTCTGCTTCACAAAGGATAGCTAATATAGTAATTTTATTGTTGAATAAAGGAAAGGTTTTGCATCTAAATCATGAAATCCAAAATTTAATGCTCAGGGATCCTGCCTAATGGGATCAGCATTTTCTTCAAGTTTAGATCTGTGACTTCTTTTAGGTTTATTTTGCGTAAGGCTTATCTTCTGAAACTCAAAAATGTGTTTTTGCAGATAAATTAAGTGAATTGTGTGTTTCTCCTGGTGGTCGCTTTCCTCCATTTTCTTCTGAAGGAAAACCTCCAAGAAAAGCAACCAAAGGTTCAAAAGATTTGACTGTTTGCAGGGTGTTCAGAAAAAAAACCTGCTGTGATGTAGCCCAGACACTTCCAGCATTCCTATCTATTAGAAGGCTTGCTTCTTCTGGGGAAGCAAACCAAGAGTGCTTGCATTTATGGGAGCTTTTGGAGTGTGCCATCTGTGATCCTCGTGTTGGGGTTCAACCAGGACCTCCGTTAATATGTCCGTCATTCTGTGATATGGTTTTGCAGGCTTGTGCAGATGCATTTTTTTCTGTGGAAGCAAAGAACCATGTGAGTGTTCTCTAAATGTTAATGTTTTGTGTACCTGAGAAGGATATTGAACAATTGTGCCTCCCAAGTATGAAAGCCAAAATTTTGGCTTTTTGTTCCTTTTAAAATGTTTTGTTTGTGTGGTTTCATATGAAGAAAGCTTATGAGAAACTGCACAAAAGCCAATATCTAGTAGTACGTTTACTTTAAGCCTTCTCCTCTGAAAAATCAGTGTATTGCATGAGATGTTGCTGGAAATCACTTATGGGTTCTTGATTAGCAATATCTCTTCAAAGTCTGATTTAATGTAAGAGATTCGCCATACAATCATTACTTCAGCAGTTCACCACCACTTTTAGTAACTTACTGAGTACAAAGATTTTGATTTTGCATTTTTTTTGTGCCTCCAGGTTCTATCCCCTTGTGGATTAAATGACATAGTTTGTGGGAAAGCAGCTGAATGGACCTCTAATGGAACTGAGTTCTGCCGACTTGCGGGTTTCTCAGTGTATGTGCCAGAGAAACACCATGAGGGTTCTAAAGAGCCCTTTTGCTATGGTGGAAAATCTAGTCTAGATTCAATTGCAAACTCCTGGAGAGGTTCTGAGTCTGGGTCATCGTACAAAACTGGAAGTTCAGGGCTGTTTGAAGTTTTTCATCAATGGGTCAGTGAGGCACCATTTAGTGAGAAGGTTTCGTGGGCTGTGGGTGGAATGGTGCTTACTGCTGGACTTTTGTTTGTAAGGTAAGTGTTAATTTTTCACCCGACGAGCTTTTGTTTATTTGCCACTTTAGGGGGTTACCGTTCATTCATTTGGTAATGTTGGTGTACCAATATTATAGCTTTGATTCCTTTTCCACCCAGTGAGTCTACCCTTGGCCTTCCAGCTGCCACGACTTGTCGTCTCTTCCAGCAAATATATGTTAGTGGATCTATGACATATAAAATTTTGAGATACTTCATTTTTCCTGTACCAATGAAATGATTCAGATCAAATGGGCAGTTTTCATCAGATTCGTGCAAAACCTATTTGTCTTAGATTGGCGATATGGTGTTCAAATGGTTTTTTGTAGTTAACTTGTTTTTTTTTCATTTCTGTTTCAAATCTATAGCTCTTACTTATCTGGTTAACCAGTGTATCCACATATGTCATGACTTCAAATTGTGGATAGAAGTTTATTTGGCAGCTGACATATTGTTGGTTTTAATGCAGTAAAAGGAAAAGCCACAGCCACCGGCAGAAGCAGGCGGCCCTTCTTCGAACAGCTAAGAAACTAGAATCAAGGATCAGTAAACCATCTTCTGCAACTGGTCCAGGGAATCGTAAAGGAATCACTAGATAGGCTGTCTTTCTTTTCTGGTCACTCTGTCACATGTATCACTTACTCTGTCACATGTATCTACTTGTTAATCATCTCGAATTTGTGGTATTCTAGTTGCCCTTTCAAGTGACAAACCTTGGGGTTCTCCCAATTTTGTTACATATTGTTTATAGAAAAAAAAAAAAAAATTATACAAAAGAGGTGGAGACAAACTAGCTACAAATACGCTTGAACCTGATAGCTATCTTAAGGGTCTTTCTTGCTTCTGTGGGGTGCAATACGAAGGTAAAGAATTTATTTTATTTTATTATTTTTTTTTTTTTGGTGAATATCAGAGGTACATCTGATATGAAAGAAAAAGTACAAGTCATCTTCAAACTATAGCACAAAAATTTAGTGAAGGGAAGAAGATAGCTAACTATGTTAGCTGTGTTATCTGCAAACAAAACAGATTTAATCTCATTATGGTCTTTAGTTGCTGAAAGCAAGGGACTAAAAGAGGAACTGGTGTTTCTTTTAACTTGATGTGTATACAAAAACATATGTTATTCCCTGATATCAACAGAAAAAGAATAAACTGTGAAACTGCATATTGCCCTCCAATTAAACTGTACTTTCTTGCATGAATCTGAGGCAACGACGATGCTTTGACGAATGTTATCAATGTAAAATTAAAAGATGAGGCCTGAAAGAAATAAATCTAGAGGTGTGGGTTGGGTGGATCAGTACGGGGGAAAAGTGGGTTTGTCTGCAAGTGTTTGTCATGGGCCTGTGAGAGTACATAACAAGTAGGCAAGACTTGGATCTGGTCATCCCCACAAGAAGTAGTTGATATTCATATTAGTGTGGTGGAGTGCCTATGTTCTTCAGCACTGAGGCCTATAGACAGGCCATGCCAAGGCCACTGTAAGCGAGGGCAGATGCCGTTTAAGAGAAGGCCAAACTCAGAAGCTTTGTTTTTCTTTCTTGTCTCAAATGGCAGAACAATTATGGTTCCGAGAGTAGTAAAACGTCAAACAAGAGAGAGGAGAAGTGGAAATACTGACAAAATCTTTCGATCTTCAGCATCTTCAATTTGTAAAGATGTGGGCGCAAAATGCAACTCAGTGGCAAATGGTGTCTTTTAGTGAGAGCAAATGGACCATAGACATCCTGGTTTTGAACAAACATGTCTCATAGCAATGCAAGACACAAATTAAAGATACTTGTTCTTAGCATTAGTTAGGAGTTACGGCAGGAGGCGATGAAAGTAGCACTGTTTCAAAGGACCGCATGCACTAGTCTCATTGGGCTGCCAGTTGCAACAGGAAGAGGCGAGCCCCATCCTATATATATATATATATGGCTCAATTAATCAATCTATGCCCTCTTCGGGACCATTGAACAAACGCATAACCGTGTCAACTGGGTTTCCCCTTTCACATTCAACGGGTTGGGAAGGTTTCAAGTAATTGATTAAATGATTATCAGACTGATATTGTGAAGCTAGCGTTCAAGTCTCTGATTTCTGACAGTTCAAGAAGCTTCAAGTCTCGTCGCTCTCAAGGCTAGCCAGAGTTGTCAGGCAGCCGAATCTCAGTTCCAATTCGGTAATGTCATTTTCTTTTCTCCAAGCACTTGCCATCTTCCCGCTGCACGCGTAGCTACTTGTGTGGTTCCGCATCTCAGTCTACCCTCTTCCTTTCCCTTCAAAGAAAGAGACACCCAGATTTCCAAAATTTCGGGGCGGTAATTCGTGCCAAGTACTGGTTCTGAAACTGTCAAAAAGCTGGTTGCATCAACAATTGGGTTCTCTCCCTAATTATTATAAATACCAAACCTCTCCAGCTCTAGAGCATATCAGTTGCAGTACTAGTACTTGCTTCTAGAGATTTAGTGATTTGCAATATATATATATGGCGCCTTCCAAATCCCTTCTCCTTGTTCTACTCCTGGTCATTCTGTCAGTGACTTCTCCACCAGCCGAAGCTCAACTGGGTGGACTGCTGGGACTGATTCGAGTCAGTGGCACAGTCTTCTGCACTGCTAATGGCAACATGGGTGTCAACGGTACTTCTACTCCAGTCTTTGCAAGTAAGTATAATTAACTCATTAAGAATTGGTATGAGATTGATAGTCATTTTGGTATATACCTCGGATCCAACTTGTATCAGAGCGAGTACTCGCAGTGACCCTGACTTTGTATATATGAAAGCTTCCTAACTTTGGCTACTAATCGGATCATCTCTGCTCGACTGCTCCATGCAGATGCACAGGTGCAACTGCAGTGTGGAGCGACCAAGCAAGTGGTGTCGAGCACCACGACCGATTTCAATGGAGTGTTCTCAATTCTGTTGGACCCCGTCACGTCGCTTCTCTCTTCCCTTCTCAGCGACTGTAAGCTGGTCGTTGCAACACCGCTTTCAACCTGCAACGCTTCGCTTCCCGTCGGTGGGATTCTGCAGTCGCCGTTGCAGTTTCTGGGGAAGACGCTTCAGGGGCTTCTGAGTGTCCTCAACGTCGCTCCTGGGGGGTTCTCCTTCCTCCCCTTGCTCGGCTAGCAATTGCATATGTCGACCATGTGCACCACTTCTTCTTAGGGCAACGCTCTTGTCCGTCTGTACTACGTCTTTGTTTTTGCTTCTTGTACTTGTTTTGTGGTTGATTCGTGCAAGTGTGATGCATGTATCGTCGTCGTCCATTAAAGTGGGTCTGGTATATATATATATATATATATTCAGACTGCATGTTTGTGTTTGTACGTGATTAGTTTTTCATGGAACTTTAACTACTATTCCTGTATAAGTCCTATTCTCATCTGTATGCATGCATGGGTGCACACAGCTGGCTTGCTATATCTGCTAGCTGCCAATGATTATATATGTATCAATGAGACTTATGTAAGGATGATTAGTGCTTTGAATAAGTTATTTAATTGGGTTACTCTTGCGTGATTACTTGCTAATAATATTAGTAGTTAATTAGCTTTTCTCTTTTGAATAACATCGAGGATATCAAATTCCAACTGATCAAAGCTACAACTTATAAGGAAATTGGAGATAAGTTTCAAGTAGCAGCATGACACAAGTTGTAACCAGATTTTGTTCGTTGATTGATTACAACTGTTTAATGCGCGGATAAAAAGTTTTGAGATAATGCTTTTTGCTACCTTCGGATAGTTTTCGACGCCTAATTAATATTGATATATATGTTGCAATTTGAAAATATATAAACCCTTTTATATATGAGTGATTAATTCATCTTAAGCTCAAAACTGTTTATTTTTGTTTTTTTCTTTTGCAGCTTACTGTAGTGGAAGTGACCTGAGTATATTCGGGGATTGTTGCAACCATTTATGTGTACATTCCTGATAAGATTTTACATATCAGTTATCATATGATAGTTAGATTAACATCTCTTTTTTTTCTTAATCAAGCAAATGGTAGTGAAATTTTATATAGGTACACAATAAAAATTTTGTATTGTTTCGGCCACATATATGTAAGGGAATTGGAAAAAATATTCATTCAAGAATGAAGAAATATATGACTAAAGGCTACAAGACTAAGGGGGTTTGGAGAAAAATTATGATTGAAGGATATAGTGAGGGAATTTGATAAAAATTTTTTACTAAAGGCTATAGTATGGGATTTTAAAAAAAATCATGAAACAAACTAAAATATGAGAATTTGAAGAAAAATCACGACTGAATACTATAGTAAGGGAATTCGAAGAAATATAATTGCTGAAAGCAATAATAATGGAATTTTAAGAAAAATCATGGTTAAAGGCTATAGTAAGGAAATTTGAATAAAAATCAAGACTAAAGACTATAGTAAGAGAATTTTAAAAAAATCATTCATAAAGGTTATTTTAATGTATTTTGATTAAAAAATACTACTGAAGGCTATAATAAGGAATTTTAAGAAAACTCATTCATTAACGTAATAGCAAGGGATTTTGGTGAAAAATTACTACTCAAAGCAATAGTAAGGTAATTTGAAGATAAAACATGGCTGAAGGCTATAGTAAGCGAATTTGAAAAAAAATCATAACTGAAGGCAATAAGAGAATTTTAAGAAAAATCTTTCATTAAGGTTAGTAAGGATTTTGATGAAAAATTATGACTGAAGGTTATACTAAGGAAATTGGAAGAAAAATCATGGCTGGAGGCTATAGTAAGGGAATTTGAGGAAAAATCACGACTGAAGGTTATTGTATGGGAATTTGAAGAATAATCATGACTAATGGCTCCAGTAAGGAAGTTTGGAGAAAAATTATGATTGAAGGGTATAGTATGGGAATTTGATGAAAAATTGTGACTAAAGGCAATAGTATGGGATTTTGAAAAAAAAAAAATTGATGGAAAACTAAAATATAGAAATTTGAAGAAAAAATATTATTGAAGGCTATCGTAAGAGACTTCAAAGAAATATAATGATTGAAGGCTATAATAAAGGAAATTGAAGAAAAATCATGGTTGAAAGGCTATAGTAAGGGAATTTTAAGAAAATTCATTCATGAAGGTTATAGTAAGGGATTTTAATGAAAAATTATGACTGAAGGTTATATTAAGGGAGTTTACAGAAAAATTATGATTGAAGGCTATAGTAAAGGAATTTGAGGAAAAATTGTGATTAAAAGCTTTAGAATGGGATTTTAAAAAAAAATCTTTATAGAAAACTAAAATATGGGAATTCAAAGAAAAATATTTACTAGAGTCTATAGTAAGGGAATTCGAAGAAATATATTTACATAAGGCTATAATAAGGGAATTTGAAAAAAAATCATGGTTGAAGGTTATTGTAAGGCAAATTGTAGAAAAATTATGACTAAAGGCTATAATATGGAAATTTGAAAATAAATCATGGCTGAAAACTATAGTAAGGGAATTTGAAGAAAAATCATGATTAAAGGTTATAGTAAGGAAATTGAAGAATAATCATGGTTGAAGGGAATTTTAGGAAAGAATTTTCATGAACGTTATAGGATTTTGTTGAAAAATATGATTGAAGGCAATAGTATGGGAGTTTGGAGAAAAATTATGATTGAAGGCTATAGTAAGGGAATTTGAAGAAAATTTGTGAGTAAAGGCTATTGTATGGGATTTTGAAAAAAACTCTTAATAGAAAACTAAAATATGAGAATTTGAAGAAAAATCATTACAGAAGTCTATAGTAAGGGAATTTGAAGATAACTGAAGGCTATTGAAAGGGAATTTTACGAAAATTCATTCATGAAAGTTATAGTGACGGATTTTGATGAAAAATACGATTAAAACTATAGTAAGGGAGTTTAGAGAAAAATCATGGTTGAAGGGTATAGTAAGGGAATTTGAAGAATAATCATGACTTAAGGCAATAGTAAGGGAATTGGACGAATAATCATGATTGAAGGCAATAGTAAGTGAATTTGAAGAATAATCATGCCTAAAGGCTACAGTAATGAAATTTTAAGAAAATTCATTCAAGAAGTTCAAGAAGGTTATAGTATAGGATTTTGTAAAAAAATATGACTGAAGGCACAGTAAGGGAGTTTGGAGAATAGTAAGGGAATTTCATAAAAAATTAGTAAGGGATTTCGAAGAAAAATTATGAGTGAAGGCTACATAGTAAGGGAATTGGACAAAAATTCATGGTTGAAGGCTATAGTAAGGGAATTTCATGAAAAATCATGGTTGAAGGCTACAATATGAAAATTTGAAGAATAATCATGGCTGAAGGCTCTAGTTAGGGAATGTTAAGAAAATTCATTCATGAAGTTTATGGTAACGATTTTGAAGAAAAATATAATTGAAGGCTATATTAAGGGAGTTTGAAGAAAAATTATGATTGAAGGCTATAAGGGAATTTATTGAAAATTTTGACTAAAGGTTACAGTATGGGATTTTAAAAAAAGTATTAAAAAGAAAACTAAAATATGGGAATTTGAAGGAAAATCATTACTAAAGGCTATTATTGTAAGGGAATTCGAAGAAATATAATGGTTGAAACAATAATGAGGGAATTTGAAGAAAAATCATGGTTGAAGGCTATAGTAATGGAATTTGAATAAAAATCATAACTATTCCTTCGGTTTGGCTTCATGAATGTGCCACCACAGAGCCCTACTCATATTCAATGCTACTTCAATTCAAGCGCAAGCCCCTCACTTTGACTATAAACAAAGTACCAAAGAAAGGCGGGAACGAGACGCTTTCTTTCGTTATTAGGTTTATGGATGGATTCCATCAACGAAAGTCCCTCTAACTCAATCAAGATCAACAACATAACATGTCGTGACGCTTAGGTTATCGGCGAACACTTCCAAAGGCGACCCTCTAGAGTTTTCGGCTCTTTCCTAGATTGAACTAGCCTAGCTAGCTAGTGCACAAGCCCAAAGGCCATAGGGGGCACCGCACACGCCCAAAGTTGCAAGAGGGGCACTGCAACACACAAGCCCTACACACACGTCCTCAGGCTTGAGCGCTAGATGCAGCAGCGAGCACATTCACACTCCGGTCACAGGCTCCTATTAAAAGGCATTCCCTCCCTTAAAAGGTGACCAGCTTTCTGTACTATGAGTATAGTTACGCTGCCATTTTTTTTTCCAATATGGTGGAATAGCATGGCCTAGGGCACTAAAGGCTATAGGGAGAGAATTTTAAGAATATTCATTCATGAAGGTTATAATAAGAGATTTTGATTAAAAATTAAAATTGATGGCTAAATTAAGGGAATTTGAATATAAATCATGGTTGAAGGCTAGAAAATTTGAACAAAATCGTGACTGAAGGCTATGTAAGGAAATTTTAAGAAAATTCATTCATGAAGGTTATAGTAAAAATTTTGATGAAAAATTATGACTGAATGTTATAGCAAGGGAATTTGAAGAAAAATCATGGTTGAATGCTATTGTAAGGGAATTCAAAAAAAAATCAGGCTATATATAGTAAGGGAATTTTAAGAAAATTCATTCATGAAGTTTATAGTAAAGGTTTTTGAAGAAAAATATGACTAAATAACGGAGATTGGTGAAAAATTATGATTGAAGGCTAGTAAGGGAATTTGAATAAGTACAATAAGTAAAAAATAATTATTGTTTTACCAAAATTTTAACATATCTTTTTTAACCCAATATAGATTATATCCTCTTATGTTACAATAACCTAGTATTTGATCAATTGTTTGGAGATAATTAATGAGAAAAATACAAGTAGCATTAAGCTAGCTAGTAATCACAGTTGCATTATCTTATCACCACCTTTTCTTGTATTTCCTATATATTAAATATTTCTTTCATGCCTTTATGTGACTATTATTAGTTAAAAACCATCACAAGAACCTTATATAATACTCTTATTAATTGGGCACATTTATCTGGAAAGTCTCCCATTTGATTTATACTGATCATTAGAAGTGCAAACGGATACAAATGTTGGTGATTACAGTGATGAGAAAGAAATAAATGAAAATATATATGTAAAAGATTTAAGCGAGTCAGCAATTTTTTGTTGGGTGCTTCTTAATTTTTTTCCTAATTAAAATTTCATGCCTCACGAAATGGACAGAAAATTTTGAGATCAGCATTGCTTCCACCCTCACCACTGATGGCTTCTTTAAAAATCCTCATCAGATCCACAAAGAGCCGCTGTCGGTCCCCTCCGCCGTCTTCAACCGGTGACGGCATGGGTCCGGCGTCTTCATTCGGTGACGGAATGGGTCCGGCTTCTTCTTTCGGTGACGGCATGGGTCCGACGTCTTCATTCGGTGACGGCCTAGGTCCGGCGTCTTCATTCGGTCCTGTAATGGGCACTTGGAACATCGCGTAACTGTCGACGATCTCCTTCCAGTGTTCACTAGTCTTTTCAGCCAGATCCAGCATGAGCATCACTTGCGCAACAACCTTGATCAAACAAAAACAAGCACCACCCAGAGACCCCCAGTAATTTGTTTTAGATTCTCGTAATATTGCAGAACAATGAACATTCAATGGGAAAAATGGGTACCCATTTTGATTTTAAGCTGCAAAATCAAAACGAAGGGATACTCACTAGGTAAAACCGAGGCCTGTGGTCTCTTGGCGAAGCTTCAGGAAGTATATAGTTCTCGCAAAATTGCTTTGCAAATTCGAACTTCCCCTGCAACAAAGCTCTGATTGATTCAGTAATTGATCTCCCCAACCATGTAAAGCTGTGAGGTATCTAAGGTAAATTAGTTACTTGATAAATGAGCTGTTCCACCAGCTTCAGTTTTTCAAGGTAAGCATGCTCGCCGCCGTCTCCTCTTATCTGCACTTCCAGCGTACTCTCAATCGTCTGCAAAACAAAAGAGTAAGGCACAAATAAGAACAAAAATTTCCCAGACCCATCACACCCAAATCCGAATATTGCGTTAGAGACTGAGAAACGGACTTTCAACTTCTCAAGTTTGTCTTTGTAACCGGAGAGGACTTGGTTGATCTTTTCAGCTGGTCCTAAGACGTCTCCTAACACGGGTTCCAGCGGGAAGTAGGACTTCATGAGCAGAGGAGCTCCAAAGTCTGTGCTGCTGAAACCTTTGGGCTTTCGTCCTCCTTCCTTTTCATCTTGACCTTCTGGTTTTAATGCCGCTGAACATTTCACTACCCAGGAAGAGGAAGGAACAGTTGCATGCAGTGAAACACGGGTAGTAACGGGGATGACACTTCTCGTGGCATTGGAGAATGTTTTGGGCTTCGCGTACAGGTGCTGGTGAAGGCTGCCCATGGTTTCCATGGAGGGGACCGATTAATATATCTGAGGTTCAGAGTATTGCAACACAACCGGATGTCTCTTCCTGTCTCTGTTTGTATACATTTATACATATTTACAGAGATGGAAACGGTTTGTTTGCATGAGTACCCTTGAAGGAGCTGTGAAGAAGGAGAGAATAAAGAAACGGCTGGGTTACATACATACCGGCATGTCCTTTTCCTCTTTTACCAGTTTCTTTGGTTTCTTCGCTTCAAGTTAAAGGATTATCCTCCTCATAAGCAACGTATTGGATGTCTTCCAATATCATGAGAGTCACATTTCACTTTACAGAATGAAACCTTCCCTGATATCAAGAATGAAAAAGAGGCTAGTGAGAGTCATTACATTACATGCGGGGATTACCCCTACAAGGTGCAATGTATGGGAAATTTCATCAACAGTTTGTTTGATATTATCAATGTACATTTAAAGTATTTTCTGATTTTAAAACTTATTTAATACTTTAATGATTTTAAGATACTTTTTAAAGCTAATTTTCATTTGAAAAAACAAAAAATAAAAAAATGAATTGGCTGATAGATAAACCTTGTGACAAGTTCTGGAACGGTAGAAGTGCTAACAAAATTGAACGTCCACTATCCTGGAAATGATACATAGAAAAAGAGATATAAGCTCCAGAGACGAGCTCTCATTTCTTTGCATATGTAACAAGCATTGGGTTCTGCGGGGTTATCTGGAAACCCTGGAGTGCTTGCATGGCCACCGTGGCTTGCATTTCATCTCCATATTCTATAAATGCTATGCCAGGCTTGGCTTCCACCATTCTAACCTCCTTGAACCCTGTGTACCGCGAAAACAACATTTGAAGCATCATTGGAGTGGTTTCATGGGGAAGATTTTGGATGAACAGAATATTATTGGGTGGTGCCGGTGCTTCTGGTAGCATGGTCTTAGGAGCTCCCGGATAAGGTAGTTGTGATAACTGTTGATTTCCAAGAAAAACGACAATCAGAGGCCACACAAACATAAACAAACACTAATTATCAATGCTTTCATGCCTCAGTATAAAAATGTCTTCTAGCTTCATGAACAAGATGCTTTCCTCACACTATCCTAGCCTGTTTATGAAATTATAACATGTAACTGAATCAGAGATGTTCCGATTCTGTTATCCTTAAGATGACTCCATATTAATGAGAGAGAAAATAATGAGGATGCAGATGTATATAAGATGCACAACATCCAGTTCTGCTATAATCATAATGAACAAACATGTCCGGCAAAATGCAATAGACAGAAATAATTAGGAATGTTCTTACAGGTGGAGCGACACCATATGCAGCAGCATAAGCAGGATTGAAACCGGCTCCCGCTTGATTAGCATCATGATGCTGTTCCTTTCGCTTCTTATCAGCTACAATCATAGTAAATAGTCACTTGAAACAAATTTCAGTCTTTGAACTCATCCCATATAGACAGTCAAGAAATATAAAAAATTTTAAGTCTTGAAGAAACAAAAAAGCAGCAGAAAGACAAATTGAAAGGAAAAGTAAAAAATCTATAAAGCATATGAAAGTGGCACAAAAGTCACTAGCAACAGCAAAAGATGAACAGAAAGCAAACACAATTGGTCTTTTGAGCTCTGAAAATTGAAGCAAAATATAAAACAGAAAAGAAGTCATTTGAAGGAAATGTTAAAACAAAAAGGAAGTCAACATAAACTTCAAAAACACAAGATTAAAAACATCAACCCACCACACATGATACTAATTGAAGACCATGCATTGGGAAGTATGAAAGCATGAATAATCAAAAAACTAGAAAGATAAGCAAGATTTGATTTCATAGTTAAAAATGAACATTCAAGGGAAAATTAAGTATCACGATCTGACCTTTTTCCTCATGTCTCTTTCGTCTTTCTCGAGGAACAAAAGAACCATCTGCCTTTGCTATAACATCAGACTTAGTTTTTGCGTATTGTATTCTCTGCATGGTAAAGCACAATGTAACAGCAAATAAGATTACCATTAAGCTCCTCATAGATTCTATAGCACGCTATCAATGTCAGTCAACAATTGCTTAATATCACAAACATATTGTAGCAAAGAACCATTCAACAGTCAAACAAATCCCCAGTACTTGAGAACATAGATTCAAGTGGTGCCTGATGAATGATGGATGCTTGCACTATCAGATTCACTTTTAAAATCCAAATCAAGTCCTAGGTTTAATCCACGTTTGGCAGAAATTCATCATAAAATCTGTCCAATGCAGCAGCAAAAGATATGCCAGAGGAAACTAATTCTAACAATTTATATATATTTTTTAAAAAGCACAGATTCATCAAAAGCCAAAAAAGCTAAAACAGAATACACGTCAAGGGGGCTATCTTACAACAAGGTGGAAGAAGACCCTAACTTTGGCTAGAGAAGCCGCAGAAGAATTTACAGATCTTGAACACAAGACCAAACAGCAAAAAAATCAAAAGCTAAATCAAGGGTTTCTCTAAATGATGACTGGTGCCTCCAAGGAGGTTAGAGTATATTTACCAACCAATCACATTACAGGAAACTCTTTCAATATGGAGGTGCCCTGACCATTTGGATATGCAGATATGAAGCCAATGAAGAAGCCCCTGCATTTTTGTGGAGTCCAAGACCTCTAAGGGACCCAAAAAACACGAGGCAGACTGAAAAATCAAGCAGACAACATAAGTTCAGTGGATTAAATTTTGATTATCAACAAGTATGGTATCCTTAAATCCTTGGCAAAAGCCAAAGAGTTCTACTTTGAACTTCAAATTGAGAGCAAATGGGAATTTTCACTGCATAAAGTTTCTGTATGAGCGATTGCCCAATATTTGTTTGTTAACCTCAAAAAGGCAATCAAATTTTTCCTTTGGTATGAACACACTACAGTTGTTTGTTGAAAAGGTAAAACAACGCTTTAATAGAATGATGATTATAACCAGGACATCATTTGAGCTATGATATTTTGGTATCTTGAAACAAACCAGATATCTTAGCTTTTCACTTTAAGCATCTCTTGAGAGTTTTTTTTTTTTTTTTTTTTTTTTTTGGAAAATAGTGATTTGTTTTATTGCCGTAGAAAAGAATCAGTGTTACAGTGGCAATTACTGCCTAGTTTACATCATAACTGTAGGTTACAATGTCGTAACAAATTCTACAATTAATCCCTGCTTGTGCACCCCTTCCTTCGCTAACTTATCAGCTAGAGAATTGGCTGAACTTCGTATCTTAGACAATGTTATCTGCTTTCCAATAAGAAGAGACTGCAACTCATAAAAAATATACTTAACTTCCAAGGGGTGGTTGCAGTTTGCTTCACCCATTCAATACCAGTTCAGAATCTCCCTCAATCACAACAGGCATGGGGAGCAGCTGTTGTCTCTTGAGAGTATATGAATGATACATTTTAGAATGTTAAAAACTCCTTTCCCTGGTGAATCCTGAACCCTAGATTTCACAACAGAAATTCCATATGTAGCCTTTGAGCCAAAGGCTCAATGCAGAGTACAACTAGTGAACAGCCACTAATATTATATGTGAGCACTGAAGTATTGATGAATCCCTAAATGTAAAAAATGGAATTAAAACCCACCAACAACTTGAAAGGACGATAGTGCACAGGCACAACTCCACTAAAGTACTTAAGGGTATTCTCTAGGTTTCCGTAATTCATAGTAAATACTTTCACAATAATATATTCATTAAGAAACTTATGGCCATCATAGCTTGTTTTCGGTGCATATAGATTGACGAGATTAACGAAAACCACAAAATGACCAACTCAATTAATCAAATCAAACATTTCCAGAGAAAGTAGTAACAAATAAACCAGATGACTGCACTAAGATTATATCAGTATATGCTACATAGATGTACAGTTTCAATCACTTGTCCAGAAAGCTGGCTCAACATTTGGCATTTAATTCAAAACATCATGCGAAAATCACCAAAAGTAAAACTTGAACAAACAATAAAGAAATTTTAGATGAGTGCAAGAAAAGCATGTTGTAAAAATAAATATTGTGATGGTAATGCATGAGGAAGAGTTACTCACCATTGGTTTGTCATAAAAAGGAAACCCTTGCATTTGTCTAAGCGCATTGGTTGCAGATGAAACGTCCTCAAAAACAACCCATGCTTGCCCTTTGTGCTTCAAAGTCTTAAATGCGAGAACCTCCAAAATTTTGCCAAATTGGGAGAATACAGCATGAAGAGACTTTTTGAGCTCTACACAGCAAAAGCAGGTTAGCTAAAGAAAACATGCATAAAATGAACTCCATTTCAAACACACCATCAATGTTTTTTTCTCCCCCTTTAAACAGTACGTAACGTACATTCAAAAAGTAAGTACTTAAACACTGAAATGGCAAAGCAACTAAACAAATAACAAATATCTAGGGATGTGTTATGCATAAACAGCTAAAAATTGTTAGATGTAAAACAAAAAAAATCTAGGGAGAGAGTAGTTGATAAAAGAAAATTTCAACAGAAGCAGTTAGTTGAACACATAAATGCCGGGATGAATAGAACCCAGGACGGTACAATGCGTATACCATATAAATGCTGAGAAACAGAATGACACGAAACAAGATTCTCATTTGGTGCAATGATAATGGCCTGAATATAGTCAACTTTGTGACTTACGTGTTCAGTCTTGTACCGCTGAGCTAACAATTGCTTTTTCTTCAGAGCTATTAAAGAATAATAGTAATAGCAATAGTCATCTTCTAATAAATTCATCAGTATAAGATATTAAAATTTTCGACAGGATCGTTCAGCTCAATAAACATTATGACCGTAAAAACTTGCCCACAGACAGACATAGATTTAAAGAGCATTCAGTTGGAGTCAGATTTTTTGTCCTCCAGATGAAAGAAACGAATATTTCTCTACATACAAACAATGAAAACAAGACAAATTAGCTCGGTAAACGAAGATATCCCTAATTGTTGGTGTATTTTGGAGCAAAAAATCCGAGACCTTGAGCTTCTGTAAATGATGAAAAAGATGAAATTGGCTCCGAAAAACCAACAGAACCCTAATTTTTGGTGTATTTTGGTACAGAAACGCCAGACCTTGAGTTTCTATAGTGCTTCAACAATACAGTAAGTCGGTTGAAGAAACAGTTAAGTGGTAACATATCCTTCGTGTCTTACTCGCTCTTTTAGCATCCCACACAGACAAATTTCCTTTATTTTATTTCTCTGGAGGATAGAACTATCAAAGTATAGCTGAAAATGAAGATTAAGGTGAACATCCAAGGATGTGGTTTCACTCAAACAAAACTAAAACTTAAGGGAAAGCAGAATAACACAATAAGGAGAGAAATGATGCCTACCGTCAAGTTTAATTTTCTCGTTGAGATTGTTAATGTAAATAGTCATGTTAGGAGAAACCTCGCCGGCACTCATCTCTGCTATTAGCCGTACTTCTTCACCCTCTTTCCGCCAACTGAGGGTTGATGCTCAACTGCTGCCACTGCTGCTGGTGTAGCGCGGTTTGGAAGCCTGAGTCCTCAGATACCCGAGCGCCAAAAGGAACAAAAAGCAAAATACAACCCGCGCGACGCGACGACCAAAACAATATGGTCCGGCACATTTAGAATAAAAATAATAATAATAATAATAATTTTAAAAAAAATAAAAAATAAATAAATAAAAAATAAAAAATAAAAACTGTGTGGTGGTAGACTGAAGACGAGTGTTTGAAATTGAAAACCGAACGAGTTATAAACCTGATAATGGATATTCGTTTCCTTTTACAAAATAACTGAAATTGGGTTTTATTAGATTTTATTTAGTAGTTTCAACAATTAGGGATTACAAATTATTTTGATCTAGTACTATCAATACAAAATCTAAAAAATATGAAAAAATAAAAAATGAAAAATTTATATTTTATAAAATATAAAAATCACTTAATTATTTTATTTTCAATTTTTTTTAACTTATTTATATCCTCGAACAATCTATGGTGTTTTCATAGTAATTAATTTTTAATATTTTATTTTTTAATCTATTTATGCCCTTTATTTCTGCTAAAAGTTTATTTACAACAAGTTTTTGAATTTCTATACTAATAGGCAGATTTTTATTTTTCAATTTTTAAAAATAAAAAATTCTCAATTTTATAATTTTTTATTATCCATTTGATTTAACTTTAATTTATAATTATTAACTATTTGTAAAATGTCTTATAAAAAATAATTTTAATGTTGTCTTCTAAGAGACTAACTAAGATAACAACAATATTAGTATATTACTCCGGAGAATATATATGCACAAGAAATAAAAAAAACTATGTCATATATAAAGTCATGGACAAGAAATATTATTGTGAGCAGCTACGTACGTACTTGTCAATTATATATGGAGAATTAATATGCACAAATAAAAATATATATATATATATATATATAATTCTTCTAAAGAAACAACAAATGAAACTACTCATCGTTTCTGTACAAATTAAAGCTGATAATATAAGTAATTATTACAATGTACATATCGTATATAATTTTAATATGCTCAAAAATCACAATAAATTTCAGCGTTCACCTATTGGAAAACAAGATGTTATATATATATATATATATATAGGTATTACACAAATTAAAAAAATCAAAATTTGTGTCAAGCCAAAATACTTTGGGAGAATTTTCCTAGTTTTGTAGAAATTAACCCTCCAAAGAATTAATAATATTGGTCCTTTTATCATCAAGTCTTTCCACCTTTAGTAGGCTGCATGCATAAAATCAAAATATTATTTACGTTAGCATATATATATATATATTATTTTTTTTAAGTAAAATGAAAAAAAATAACAACTTTGATTTAACATAGTAAAGTAATTAATTACCTTTGAATTTTTGTTCCCATTATCAAAGCTTGTTGGAGATGAATTCTTGTCAACAGGCTTCAGGATCTCAAATGAACACATCAGTTGTTCATTGACACTTAAGAGGGCACCAGCATTGTCAAATGTTCCTCCATAGTTGGGTGCGGAAAATATTGTTACCAATCTCCTTGTTGCAAAAAATTTATACCCGTCTTCGACAACCTAAAATTAATTAATAGAGAGAAAATAATTAACTAAAATATTTTTTTAAAAAAATAAAATAAAATAAAATAAAATAAAAAAGAATTATCTACAAACCTGGTGCCCTCGACATATTAAGTCTAGCTCATTTTTATCAAGGAACTCCACCAGTTTATCAGGGCCAAAAGTACATGAGATGCCTCTATCGTTATATCCCCAACCTTCAACTGTAGGATCAGGATCAGACCAAAGCAGGTCGCATAAGAGGCCACTCTCTGGAATCTCTGTAGGCCTTTCGATCTCGTCTATCTGTTTCAAGGTCTGTAACTCCGGAGATAAACCCCCATGCATGCAAAGTATCTTCTCTTCAACAAGTGCAGCAACAGGCAAACAGTTAAAACAATCCGTAAACATCTTCCATAGACGAACGTTAAACCTTCGTTTGCACTCGTCGTAAAATCCATAGATTTTATTAACTTTTGAATCTTCGTGGTTCCCTCTCAAAAGAAAGAGTTTATCTGGGTATTTTACTTTGTAAGCTAGAAGTAAGCAGATTGTCTCTAAACTTTGTTTGCCTCGATCCACATAATCACCAAGGAAAAGATAGCTAGCGGCTGGTGGAAAACCCCCAAACTCAAAGATCCTCAACAAATCTAGATATTGTCCATGTATATCACCTACAACAAGCCCCAACATTAATTAAGTTGAAGAAATAATGCAACAATGACAAGGTTTTGAAGATGAGATCATATAACTTACCACAAATTTTGATGGGAGCTTGAAGTTGAAGTAAGTTGGGCTGCGAAAGAAATATTTGTTTGGCGTTCATGCAAAGCTGTCGAATTTCTGAATCTGAGAGCTGTGCTTGTTTCCCTCTCCCTTCCAGTAACCTATTAATAATATCATCCAAGATTGCTCCATCCATCGCCTCCATTTTAAAATTATTGAAGAAAACAACGAAGACAAAAAAGAGAGAATTTTTTTTTTTTTTTTTTTTTTTTTTTTTCTCTTTCTCTTCTCTTGTTTATCTCTCTCTCTTATCAGGTTTCTGGTTTCTTCTAATTTTCTATAATTACCTGTCAAATTTTTTTCTCCTTCTCTTTGTTTATCTCTGTTATCAGGCTTCTGTTTTCTTCTAATTTGCTACAATTAGCTGTCCAAATGTCAAAGGAACCAATGAATGATATGGAGAAGTTTCAAACCTTAAAAAACGCGTCAATTGTCAAACTTATTTTTTTTATTTTTGGCAAATTGATATCTTCGACAAACAAGTTTTAGTAAAAACTAATTTCCACCATATATCAATATTATCTATTTATCTCAATGTTTTAAAAACCGAACCGGCCATTAAATCGGCAGTCTGTTCTAATTTTGGTAGAACCTGCCGGGTTGGACCAACGGTTCAACCATTGAATATCATCATCTCCTCTGTACTTTATAAATATGTTATATTTATATATAGGTAAAAAGGACAAAATTAATGTTGATTATAGTGAACCGGGCCGCCGCCGAGTCAATAAGAACCGGATTGGCCCCGGATTCTAGTTCAACCGGGTTGGACAGTTGGTCCGGTTTGGTTTTTAAAACAGTGATTTATCTAGTGTTTTAAAAACCGAACCAAACTAGTCGATTTGACCCAGTTAAACGTTAAACGACCCTGTTTTGGGACTTCTAAATAACATCATAAGCCCGCAAGAGTGAGACATCAATTAACCTTAAAAAAGTTCACTTTAATCAGGGACTAATTAATTATCATCCCACTACGTTCATTTGGGTGGGAGGTAGAGAAAGTGGAGGTATCGTCACGGTGAGGAAAGGGGAGACGGCTCGTGGCGAGGCGAGGAGGCAAAACAAACGGCAGCCGCACAACTCTTTCTTTCGGGTGCGTCACGGCCGTTGAACCAAAGCTGTGGCTGATGAATACTCCACGGGACTCTTGTGAGTTGTGAGTTGTGAGTTGTGAGGGAGGGAGGACACGCGCAGATGTGGCTAAGCAGAAGCAGAAGCACTGTAGCAGAAGCAGGTCTGCTTCGTCAGTTTTATTGGTCTCTGTTTCTTTCTTCGTGAACGAACGGGAAAGATTCCGAGACCAAACCATCATCCATTGAATATTTCAATTAAAAAACGCAGAAAAAAAAAAAAAAAAAAAACCAAAGCTTCCTCCGGACTCCGAAAAACTCCGCCGAGTCCTTCTCCTTCCATCTGTTTCTCCTCCCGCCACGTATCGTCGTCTTCTTCGTAACGCGGCGATAGGTGACTTCGCCGCGTCGTCGTCGCCATGATTCCGTGGCTCGCGGTACTACGACAAATCGGAGCGCCCGCGTCTTCTTCCTCGTCACAGATTTCTCCCTCGAAGTGTCGAATCAGAATGTGCCACGGATAAATATTTCACGGGCTCAGAATCTGTCTCTTCGCCATCAAATAGTTTTTTGACATATGCGCCGAAAGCGGCAAATCTTTTTTTTTTTTTTTTTTTTCCCTCACCAAACTTGAACCCCCTCTCTCTCTCTCTCTCTCTCTCTCTCTCTCTCTCTCATCGTTCTCTCTCTCTCTCTCTCTCTCATCGTTCTCTCTCTCTCTCTCCAAAGCCTAAACCTATTAATTAAATGTATTAATTAAATCTATGTATCTTAAAAGAGTGGTCAGTATCATTTGGGTAAGAGTAATTATAAATCTGAAATCTTAATCCAAATCGTATCACTTTTTCTGAAAAAAGAGGCACCAATTTTACTAATTTTAATTAATATTACTTTTTCTTTTTTGTTTAATAATGTTTCATTAAAGTAACCTCCTCCCCGAGTTTCGTAATTTCACGTAATAGATATTTTCGCTACCGTGGCCCGCGGGCTATCGTACGCCGGATGACTCCGTTTCTTGTCCCAAAAACGACACAGACTCGGGGCGGCGTCAGAACTGGGATAGAGGGGAAGTAGGCAGCGGGCCCCACCGGGGGCGAGGAAATCGCGAAGAGACCGAGGAATTGACGAGTTCCGAAAACGCGATTTTTTTTGTACACGTGTCGTGTTCTCGTACGACTTGAGAAACGACGACGGCTTCGTTGACGCCTTCCTTCCTTCCTTCCTTCCTGGCTTTTACTCTTCCTCTCCTTCCTTTGGCCTTCTTCTTCTTCTTTCCCTCTCAACGGCTCCACCACTGCCCTTCCGAGTCTATAAATACTCTCCTCCCCCCTTCTCTGCCTTCCTCACACATCAGCGAGCCCACACAGGAAGAGGGTCGAGCGCGGAGGAAGCAGAAGAAGTCGTTTCGTTGCTGTGGGGAGCTAGAGCTTTTTACAGCAGCGGCCGCAGATCATTCTGATTCCTCTGTGTCGAACCAGTCTATATATTATATTTAAAGCGCCCACTCTCTGAATCTCAAGCAGACATGGCTCGCAGTCTCTCCAGCGCCAAGCTTCTCGCCGCCGTCGATTACGCCATCTCCCTGTCCAGGTAAGCCCGGATCTTTTTCTTGCTTCTTTTCGTGGTTGCGTTTCTTGCCCTGTTTTGAGGTATAATGAGATGTGAACTGAACATGGACTTGGTTCTCTGTGTCTTCTTCAGTCGGAACATGTCCTCCTCCGCGGCCGCGGCTTCGAGCCTGGCGAGAGGAAGGCCTCCGGTGGTGGTCGTCAGACCCGAGGAGAAGTATTCGAGGAAGGAAGCGAGTGAGGCGGCCGCTTCGTGGGTGCCGGACCCGGAGACGGGGTACTACAGACCCAACAACGGAGGCGCGGAGGTGGACGTCGCCGAGTTGCGAAGGGTCCTGCTCAAAAGGAGGGATTAGGAAGAAGATTCAACACGAATCCATCTCAGTAGCTGATATTACCGTTGTCGTACTTTAAAAATTTCTAGTTTGTACTAGTACAGGAATGAAACAGGGGTTGATGGGTTCCTTCCCTTTTTCCCTCTCCCTTCGTTTAATTCCAATATATGAAGCAAATCTCAGCTCTGTGCTATGAAGCGAAACTTACTTCAGCTCTGTGCTCTGCTATCTTTGATTAATATCTGTTATTCTTTATTTCTCTTTCATGGCATCGTCCCAATATGAACACTGTGCAGTAAAAGCAAACGAAAGAAAGAACCAGGTTCAGGGGCTCGAGCAGCAATGAATTTAGAGTAATATAATGCAGCAATGGATTAATTTCAATATCTTCGATCACTGGAAGCAGACGGCCACAAAGATTGCCGGCAATTTCGGCTCTCAAGTTTCGTCAGTTTCTTAATTTCTAAGCGTTAATACAATCGAGTAATCCTGGGTCCATTTCTCCTTCATAAAATAAATACTCCGCAAGGAGAGCTTAGAGAGCAACGATCATAAGAATATAAGAATTCGTTTGCAATATAAAGACGGGAGAGAGATTCAAGAAGCAGGATCTCGAAGCGATGGAAACAGAGGAACGAACAGGGTATAGATGCAGAGAACGGAGAAAAGAAGACCCGTCCTTGTCTACTGAAAAAGTAGAAAATTATGCGCTCCATGTGGCATGATTGCCGATATTGGAAGGTTCCCATCATCGCCACGGAAGGCGGCAGGGGCGGCAGGGGCGGCAGGGGCGGCAGGGGCGGCAGGGGCGGCAGGGGCGGCAGGGGCGGCAGGGGCGGCAGGGGCGGCAGGGGCGGCAGGGGCGGCAGGGGCGGCAGGGATGCAAGCGTGGAACCATTTTCACATCCGAGATGTTCATTCCTGGTTTCCCACGGCTCCACCTCCTCCATGACAAAACAGAAAGCACGCAAGTAATTTGATGTGAAAGCGCGGACTTGACATTGGAGAAACTAGAAAGTTTTGGGGAGTTTTTTCTCAATAACGAGCACGTAAGAATCGTAAGAATAGGATTGAGTGTACAGTTTCCTCCCAATAATGGACGGGTTCTGGAGATTCATGTATGGCTTATCTACCTTTAGGAGTCGTTTCCATTTGATTCCCAGAACCTGTTGTCTGCTATTTTCGCAACAAGACGGTAAATTGGTGTTTCAAAGCAGCCAGAACACGGAACCACACACATGGGTTCACCGGATTTCTGGTTAAAGTAGACGAAGCCGAACCCTGTTTCGGCATTAAAGAATTGTATGGGATATTATAGATGCTGTCCAAGACTATTTTAACCCAGTTTCGTGTCAAGCTCATCCATTTGTTGGACAGCACAAGTTGTTCTTCTCATTAGAATATCTCTGCTGGTCCCTTTTCTGGCTTGGCGGAAGGCACCGGGGTTTCTTGTTACCTTCAGCAAAAACTACCTGCCTTCACAGGCGTTCAAGAGTCGGCCTTAGTTGTGATTTATGAACAGGGGACTGACTATTGAGTTCTGACAGATGTAAGGAACATAATTCAGCCACGGAAAAGCAACCCATACCTACCGTTGATTTGGGTAGACAGCCTACTCATTTATTCACGAACTCAAGCATCAGTCTCATTCTAGCATCTGGATAAGCTCAACTCTTTATATATTACCAGTCCTAGAACGATTTTTAACTGAATAAGCTACTAACAGAGGAGATTCAAACCCACAATAGAGGAGGGTTGAGATTGCTGCTGGGTCAATTATCAAAGTGGAACACATGGTATAAATATGTATCCTAAGTCTACTCTCATGTTTGTCTTCAAAGTCACTCCTTCAGCAGCAAAGAACTCCATTGTGCCCTTGTCGGTCAACTTGGCCCTCGGCATTTCTAAATGTCAGCTTGCAGAAGCTGACAAACCCCATGTAAAATTTCATGAATACTAAATCAATTCTTGAAAGAGTCACCTGAGATGAGACCAAGTTGGAGTACAAAGGATTAGAATGCAGAGTCAACAGGTACGAGCTCGTACTTTGTCAATAAGGTTGACAAAAATTTTAAAAGACTAAAAGCATTTTTATAGCATCAAATCCAGCTTCAGAAATATAAGTTTCTTATCCCTTTGATTACATTATCCAAGGAAGGGTCTCTGGATGAAAAGGATGACGATCAGAAATCTCATTCACAACTGAAAAGAGGTTTCATAGCCATCGCAAAGGAGTTTGAGCTGATCCTCGTGCAACCACAAGGTAAAAAGAGTCTAAAATGCACCTTGTCAGAGACAAATCGTAAGGCATGGAAGACAGAAAAAAGAGCTGCAATTAGATGGGTTTCCTAATGTACACACATTACTCTTCGTTTGTCTTTCTTTCACCTCTGCTCTCTCTTTCCTTCTCTCTTCCTTCTTCTCTAACTCATGTGGAGAATAAGAGAAGAAAAAGGAAAAAAGAGTTGTTTTTCTTTCATTTTAGTTCAGCCAGTAAGAGGGACAGCATGCATGAGGGGCGTGAGTATGTGAAGAAGAGGCAAGGGGACTGTATAAAAGGGGGAGGAAACAGAGAGAAGGGCCTCGTGAAATCAGAATTTTGTAAGGAGGCAGGAGCCTATTAACGTACATTTGGGTTCTGTAAGGCTATGAGAATTTCAGGTGGGCAGAAAGTTAAACTTTCTTCTCTGCAAGATGACTGATGACTGTATCTGAAATATTTTACATGAAAACAAACAGAAGATGATCGTTTCCTAATTTGGCTCAGAAATAAGATCACGAATAAGAAGTGTCATATAAAAAGAGGGCTGAACAGATAAAGCATATAAGTATGGAAGTCATTCTTGGTGAGGTCATTGATAATGAGAACAAGTAGAATTTGCCGCCCAGGCTATTGATTTGCCAAACTACCAACATACTCAGTTATGAATAGCCTACACCAAATTAGTGAAGCACATGAGAGAATCACCAAACAAGCAAACTTCATTGACTAGGTCATTGCTTTGTAATAATAACATAATAGCTGAAAAGTTTGAGGCTAAGAAGATGATGTGCTTGATCACTTTGCTAAATAGGGGCAATTTAGGAGGGACTCCGAATTCTGGAAGGCAAAGGCACAAATCATAAGAGATACAATGATTATGATAATGAACCAATTTGCAGTTAAACTGCTAATTTCCATTCTAGACAAAGGCACAATAGAACCAATTGCAGTTAGACAAAGGCACAATAGAACCAATTGCAGTTAGACGAAGGCACACTAACACCAATCACAGTTATACTGCTAACTTCCATTCTAGACAAAGGCACAATAGAACCAATTTGCAGTTAAACTGCTAATTTCCATTCTAGACAAAGCCACTTCTATTGAGGCTTGTCCATATCCAAGTTTCGCCTCATGTGTTATATTAAAAGCCTCTAACATGACAACCCTGTCAATACTGCAATAATGCACATATTTGACTTGTCTTCTTGATATTTTTTGCATAGCTTGCCATGATCGCATAGTCATTCTGTTAGAAGCAATCCTCAGTTTTTTTAGATACCGCAATAATGCACATATTTGACTTGTCTTCTTGATTTTTTTCATATAGCTTGCCATGAATGCATGGTCATTCTGTCAGCAGCAATCCTCAACTTTCTTGACGCTCACTAAACATGTTTTTTCCGACTGATATAGACACCTCTTGCTGATACTGTAGAACATGAATTTGCTCTCTGGCTACTGTCTGGTGTATATTACTCTCCCCACTGAGTTTTAATGCTCATACATGTACTAGAGTCAAGATGTCATAAAACCAAACTTGTCAACAACACAGAGATGTTGTTTAACTGCTGGATTTGCTGCCAATGTCATAATGACATCAGCATCACAAGAAGGCAGAGACAAGGGTGTGAATCATTGGTTGAAGGAGAGGAGTGATGTCCAGATGGCAGAGGGGAGCTTGTGAATTCTTCTCACGGTGCCCGAAGGAGGGGGAGAGAGGTTCACACAATAAGTGGGAACTGCAGGGACCCTTCCACGGCAGTCAGTGGAGAGGAAGACGAGACTTCATCCCTCTCTTCTGAAGGTTCAGGCAGGAGGGAAGAGGATATGGTTTCATAAGACAGTAGTAGATACCTCTATGATGTTGAGTGCCAGCAAGCCAGCACCCCCTTCCTCAGCTGCTCAGCAGACCCACAAACAGTCATATTCCCGACCCCCTTGCATAGACAATTTGCAATCCCAATTAATCAACTAAGTGACTCAGGTCACCAATTCCACTAGCAAATCCAATAGGGTCAGCCAGTAATTATTTCATTGCACAATATCTTCATTGGCCTTACTCGAGTAATTATTTACTGCATAATGCATTTTCTTTCTTTCACCCAGCAACAGTAGTTGTTGATCATTAAAACATGATAGAAGGTTCATTACAACAGTCACTTGCAGATTTCTTTTACAATGTAGAGAACATTGGCACTTCATTTTCTACTACACATGTACTAATTAGTTGACAAATATAAACCTAACTGATCGAACCAAATTAGCTCGCTATGAGTCGCCCAATTTTCCTTCTTCTTTTGCTGTTACTAGAGGGAGAAAACGAAAAGAAAGAGCGACAGGAATCACATATCAAACACTGCGATGATTTGCGACGGCACGCACAAGCATATTCGGTAGGAAAGGAAAGAACTAAAATGCATAAAAACAGGCACAATATGAATGTACATACATCCGTATTATATAAGTAGTAAATCAGTCACTGCATCTAAAAGTATTCACCTAAATCATCTTACTTACATAACAAATCTAGCCTTCTAGGCGGAAGAAATAAAGGGTCTCCCGCCGGCGACCAGCTCGGGCCTGTTATTAACGCAGTTCAGTCCACATCCACACTGCGGGCACTCCTCGAAATTATCCACGGGAAAATTGGCGGAGGCAATCCCGACGGAGAACTCCAGCTCGTCATCGACCCGTTTCACCTCCACGATGTTGAGCCAAAAGAGGATCACCTTAACGCTGACCCCGCTCAAATCCCGCAACCTTCCTCTCGAGATGTAACCGCTGATCGTCGGTTTGTACTTCAATTGATAGGATCCCTCGAGCGAGAAGCTGCACGAACCGTTCAAATAAGCCTTAAATTTCCCGGTGGCCCGATCGAGCTCGTATCCCAGCGCTCCTTTGGGAAGTATGCCGATCGGGAAATTGTAGCTCTCCAGAACTTGGTAGGTGGAGAGGTTATCGTCCGACAAGGAGGAGACCGGTGGGAAGAGGCCCGGGGAGAAGACTCCCAGGGCAAGTAGTAGCACGAAGAGCGGCATGGAACCCGGGATCGCCATTTTCTCTTTCCTTGAAGCTTCCCCGGCGAACAGATTCCGGCGAGATTTATAGGGGGAGGCGAATGAGACACGAAGGGGGGAGCCTACGTGTCTGAGGTTGGACCAGAAGGGCAGCTTGTAGTCAAACAGGACTGTCGTGGTGTGAGGATGGGCCATGAAGCGCGAAAATGATCTTCAACTTCATTATTTATCCAACAGTTACGAATTTTTATCTCATTTTCCTAAAAGTTAATTTTTAAATAGAAAAAAGAAATTCTTAAATAAAGGGTAATAATATTAATATAGTTGTTAATATTTAAAAATAAACGAAAGTGAAGGGGTGATAATGTGTCACAATGAGACCGTGACAGTCTGACCTAGTCAAACCCCTTATCTTAAGTTGAATACTGAAGTGTTGTTATGTTTTTTATATACTTTAACTTAATATTTTGGTGCATTTTGGTCCACTTATCCATGATTCGATATTTTTGAATTAGTGGTCATGGATCGAATATTTAGAGATTATTGGAGTTATAATTCTCCCAATATAAAATTATATTCTATACCAGAATACAAGTGTCACTCAAAATATTAAAATATCGAATATGAAATAGCAATAGCAATAACATATATTAAAACTCAAAAAACGCAACAGCACAATACAGTAACTAAATAAAATCCAAACTAGTGAAGGAAGAAGAAGATAAAACCCATGAAAAACCATATGCCTTCAACATTCAGTAGATAAGGTTTAAGAAGAATAAAGAGACGGGCCATCTTCTTCTCATTCTTCTGCTTCCTCCGTCCGCGGTGCACTCAAATCCGCAACCGCAGTGCGGCGGCTCCACAAAGTTATCGATCGGGAACGACGCAGACGTGAACCTAACGGAGAATTCGAGCTCGTCGCCTTTCCTGACAACTTGGTCGATGCGGAGCCAGAAGAAGAGGACCTTCACCCGAACCCCGCCAAGGTTCTTCAGCTTTCCTTTAGAGATCGTACCCGTGATGACCGACGCGTAACTTAACCTGTACGACGAATCGGGCAAGGAGAAGCTGCAGCTCCCATTGAAGAAGACCGAAAATCTCCCCGTTTTTGGGTCGAGCTCGTAGCCGGTGGCGCCGTGCGGGAGCAGGCCGCGGGGGAAGTCGTTCTGCTCCAGGACGTTGTAAGCCGCGGACGTGTTCTTCCGATCGTACTCCGAGGAGAAGACCGGTAATGGGGCTATGCAGAGCAAGAGTACTCCTGTGAATGTGAAGATGCAGAGGTGGAGAGAACTGTAACTCATCTTTTCTTTCCTCGATCGGCACCTTAATTTCTTTGTTTTTTTTTTTTTTTTTTTTTTTTTTTTGGGCCTTCAATGGAGCTGCTGTAATTGAAGCAAAATTATATAGAGAAAAATGGCGGAGGGAAGGAATAAGTACACTACTGAAGTTGATGGAGAATGGGTACGTGTTTGAAGGAGTGTCACGTAAGGTACCGACCAGGGGGCCAAGGTTTGTAGGTGCAGTGAAGGGTGGCGCTTCAATCTTCTCGACTTCTACATGACTCACTATCTAGAACATGAATTCATTTGCTGAAAGAAATGTCCACGGTAGAATTTTGTAACAAGTTTATACGTCTACCTAAGTTTGATGACTGAATCTATTTTAAACACTGCGCCTGTTATGTGAAATGTTAATGCATACTTTTTATATAAAAGGGTAACAACATTTTTGGAGTTATAATAGATTACATTTTTAAACTTCAATCTCAATTTTAACTAAAAGACAATCCTTAGTACTAAGGAACAATATCCCCAAAGAGGACATTTCTATTGGATGGATTGGAGGAACTTTAGTTCTTCTAACAAAGAAACATCTGTTTGGGACAGAATTAGTTGGATCTACAACTCTTTTTTGTCATTCTTCACAAGTGTTTTTGACTTGAAATGGAAGCAAGTGCACCAGGATCACCATACCGGCTTAATAACCTTAACCTAGAAGGACAGAATCACCTATTTAATTTATAGCCAACATTCAACAATTTAATTTTCCAGGGCTTTATCAAATGCAACCTTCAGAAGCTAGAATAAATTCAGGTATTTCTCTTTTAAAGCTCATTTTGAATTCATGAATTTACCCCAAAAAGATAACAGCTCCCCCATAAATATCATCTCCTTATCTCCACCCTACCAGACAGATCAAATCATCATAAATACACTAGTTCTCTTCCAGGTCTACAGACAATTTAATCTACACAGAATGATTTATCTCTCACCAGACCTGCTACAATTATTGAATGCACATGTCTGAGACTCCTCACCAGCCTGGCCCTCATATCTTCAGCTAAACTCTTGAGAATTTGGCCCTTTAAAGGCTTTTTAAATGCAGCAGTTCAGGGTACAGCAGTAGGCCAACTGCACAATAAAAGAAACCCAAGCCTAGAATTGGGAATCTGTTCGTGATTGAAAGGGTGAAAGAACATTAGAATAGGGGAAATCTCTGCAGTCATTCTACGTTATTAGAAGTCAAGATTGTAAGCACAGCCAGTCTTTTACATTCTCTTAGTAGATCCCAGCTCCCTCCCAATTTGCTTTTGACTCATTGTGTTGTATGTATTCATGGTTGGAGCTGTGAGAAATGGACTAGTGAGCTAACTGGTACTTGTTAATAAAGCCTGGGGCTTTTAACGCTTGCCAGGCTAAGTAGAGATGGACTTTAAATTGAAAGACAGAAAGAGAAGGAAAGAGAATAGCTCTGCTCAACAAACCATTCAAACAATAATAAGTTCACTTTTTGACAAAAAAAAAGAAAAAAAAAAAGAAAAGAAGAAACACAAGGACAGATTCACAAATGAGCATAGCTATGTTAGGTACATGAAGAGACAACAATGAATTGAAATTTATAACTAGAGTGTATCCAAAGTTAGCAGCTATCCCAAATAATATCTGTATTAATTCCCCTACTTTCATCCAAATATCAAACCAAAAGAATGAAGGAAAAGAAAACAGGGAGGATCCTTACATACAAGGCTCCCGAAGGCATTCAGCTGACATCCTTGAGTCTCCTTATCAAAGCATCCAGTGACTTCTTCTTGGGGTTCTGCTTCAATCCCCTGGTTCCAAAACTTCCAAAAAGCCTTTCCGAACCGTCCCTGAACTTCTCAGAAATGATCACTACTTTCTTATAGTCCAAAGCATTGTAATTCTTCTCCCTGATGACTGGATTGAGGAAATTCTCAGGGTGGTTGCTCATGAGCAAGTTAACCAACTGCCTGGCTTCTGAAAGAGCTCCCCTTAATTGATTTAAACCCGAATCAGAATCTTCAAAAAGATGAGCTTGGTTATCTGCAAAGGATTCGAACAATTTGATATCCACATCAATACCCATTACAGCACTCCCATTGAACTTCTTGACAGAATCCCCAAGGAAGACGCCCACGATCTTCTCTGATATGTGGGTGAGTATACCATGAAGAACGCGCACAAGCACTTCTGCAGGCAAAATCTGTTGAGCAGTAGAAACCAAAGTTTCCAAGTATATCAGCACTTCATTGGCATACTCATTTCCACTGGGTGGGTGGTCATCGCTCATCCAATTGATATTCTCTGTCAGCAACATGAAATCATCAACCTTAGCTTTAAGAAGCCCAGCTAGATGCTCCTCAGCAGCATCACGAGCTGTCTTGAGAGGGAACTGTCGCCTCGTTCGCTCTGCCATTCTCAATGGGAGTCCAGATAATTGAGCCGCATGGCGGAAGAAGAAGTCACAAGCTCGTTGCATAACGGCCATATTGGCTGCTACCTGCATAGCTTGTGAAACTCCATGAACCGAAGAATTGATAAGTTTTACCAAAGAACTGTCCAGTACTTCAGTCAGAAGCCTATCCAAATACTTCTTCACCACATCATAGAAATCTAATTGCCCGCCGTAAGACAGAAAACTAACAGAATCTTCGATAAAAGAACGGACAATTCGGCAACAATCGGGCACCGTGGAGGAAAATGGAGCCACATAAGGGAATGCTGGGATTATATCCGAACTCTGTAATTGAAAAGAAAGCACATTCATGGAATACTCGTACTCTTTCTTCATAAGCATCTGCTCGAACTTATCCGCCGTCAGGGCATCGGTGATTAGTTTCCGGCAATCGGACAATAAGAGTTCGTGGTACTTGTCCCGGTGTTTGCTCAAAACATCGAGCAGGGGATCCACAGGGTAGCCGTATCTGCGCAAGGTCACACCCAGAAGGCTCACATAGTCTTTGATTAAGAGCAAGTGATTAGCAGTTTGCATCCTGGAGAACTGGTCTTCCAGTACTGAGCACATTTTACTGACGGCGATGTCCCAGAGGTTCTCCACTTCGAGTTTAGAGATTAACCCCCCACCGGTGCGTAGAATTCGATCTTCCACGATGAAGAAACCGGCAATTTGCGCAAAAAACTGCTGGTGGGATTCAAGGAACGGGGTCATGGAAGATACCTGGAAGTCGGACGTCAATTGGAGTTTGCGATTTTCGAAATAGTACTGTTTGAATCGATCTTGGAAGCCTAGGGTTTGGTTGATGTGGTAGGCCCTGTACAGGGGAGTGAGATCAAAGCCGAAGGCGCCGAGCTTGTCGTTGGGTTCATCTCCATGGCCGACAGTGGGATCCTCATCCTCTTCTTCCTCGAGGGTATAGATGCAGTCCCGGAGACTGAGCCGGCTCTGTTCTTCCGCCTGTCGCTGCTTAATCCGAAGCTCCTCCTCCCTCTGTCTGGCGGCCGAGGCTTGACCAATTGCGACCTGCCCCAAATTCCGACTCTCGACCCGGATCTGCACAAGCCAATCCCCAAACTCCTTGTTGATCTTCCGCTCGATGTGGGCTCTGATGGCGGGGATCTGCTTCTCGAGCATCCGCCTGAAAGTGGAAGAGGGGCAATCGTGGAGGTGGTCGCGCTCGAGGGCGTCGAGGCACTTAAGCGCGAGGTAGAAGTTAGCGGCCTGGAGATGGGCGTTAGCGCGGCAGCAGAGGTCGGCGGTGCGTGCGCAGGCTCCGGCGGCATCGAGGGCCAGGGCGGCGTTGCGGGAGACGTTCCGGGTCTCGATGAAAGAATCGAGGGAGGCGAGAAGGGGCCCGGCGACGGACTGAAGGCGGGCGTTGGAGTGAGAGAGGGCGGACTTGAGGGAGTCGACATCGGAGAGGAGGGATCGGAGGTCGTCGACGGCGCGGATGAAGTCCTCAAAGTGGGCGCGGCAGACCTCCTCGATCTCGGACTCCTTGGACCGCGAAAAGTGGCGGAGGTGCTGAAGGAGGGTGTCGGGCTTGCCTGAGGCGAAGGCCTTCCGGACAAATGGACCCAGGTCTTCGCCGTTGCAGACGGCGGAGGAGAGCAACAGAAGGTCCAGCTTCTCCGACGAATCGGGCGCGTCGGGGTCCGCCGCGGGGGCGACCTTCCTGCGCATCTTCGAGGAGGTGTGATGCGCCACCGGTGGAGCCGGCATATCTATCTACAAGCCTACAATCCCTCTCTCCCTCTTCCTCTCCCTGTCTGAAACCTGGGTTTATTCGATCGGACAAGAAAAACCCAGAAGGGAATCTCGCAATAGAAGAGGGAGAAGCGGCGCGGGGTTCGACTCTTTTGACTAGAATAAGAAACCAGAGACGGACACGGCGGTGGATTTGTTGATTTTTCTAACCTTCTTCCATTTCAGATTGACTGCAAACTAGACCAAGCCGAAAAAACTATCTCTGGATTACAATATTGCATACAAAATTAATCCAAGAATTTGAGAACATATGTCTCCAAAGTTCTGCACTGTAGAGACTGAACCGTCGAAGGATAGCCCAGTTCCCTATTTTTCAGGCAGAAAGAAACAAATTAATCTGATAAAAGCGCCACTAGTTCTGGATGGGAACTGCAGGGAAGAGGGAGACTCCCTTTTTTTTTTTTTTTTTTTTTTTTTTTTTTTTTTTCATAATTCAATCTGAAATCTGAATTGCTCTCAGTTGAGTATGAATTGGGTTAACTGCTTTTCCACAGCTTGAAAGTGGTTCCAGTCCATTGTAGTATGTATTCTCACATTCATCAATATATATTGGCTTGAATTGGAGGCCAACCAAACGCCCAACTCTTCCAGTTTCGTAGGAACACCGGCAAAGGGAGGGAGCCCAAAGGGACTTTCTTTCTCTTTCCCCTTTTCGTCTCGCCCATGAATTCTTTCAATTGCGTAATGTTAAAGCAGCACATGTTCAACTAGTTTATTTATTGATTTATTTATTCATAATTTCATATCAACCCGGGTAATTAAGTGCCCGACCGGACCGGTTGAGTTAATGCGGTTTGATAAAAGGGATTGGGCTGGGCCGTGCGATCCACGGTCGCGAGGAACCCTGGACACGTTGCCCAGAAACTATAAACACATCTTCCTAATTAATCCAGATCAGAAATTTTGGGGCACCTGTCGAGAGGAAGAAGAAGAAGAAACGTCGAAAATGGGCTGCGCTTCTGGCGTGCATTGGAGTGCAGAAATTCCAAAATCCGAAGAACATGTAACGGTCGATGCGGGACATCGTGATTCTCCTGCAAACATGTCTTAACTTCTCCATTGTAACGTCAACCGAGCTTCTGGTTTACGTTCGACCGTTACACATTTGACTTGATCACTCTATATATTCGTTCCCCTCCCCTTCTTCCTTCTTAATTTCCGAAACCGGGATGTCGGACAAAGGAGCAAAGAAGGGGAAGAAGGCCAAAGACCCCGTCGACGCCAAGGTGCTTTCATGGCGGGAGAAGAAGAACCAGGCCGACCTGGAGGAGGAAGTGCTACGTAAAGAGGTCCAGGAACTAGTCTCTTGGGTAATTAATTAGCTGAATTCATAATAAGTCAGGATTCTTTTCACTCGTTTGTATATCTATGTAACATTTTATGTAATATCACTGATTATATATATATATATGGCCCTGCACAGACGAATATGATAGAAACCATGGACGAGCAACAACTGAGGGAGTACGTATCGAACAGACCCGAAAGCTTGCAGAGTGTGAAAATAGAGAAGAATAGTAATCCTGCACCAAGGAAAAAGGTGAGAGTGATGTGCTGTATCTGTATATTTGAATCTTTGAAAAGACTCGATCGATCTTCTTCTGATCATATATATATATATATATATATATATATATATATATATATTCTGAATGCGCATGCATGCGGCTAAAGAGATGGTGGGTTAGTGATGCAGGTGCAGAGAAGCGGCAAGCCCAAGTCGTCTTCTGCTTCTAATTGGTTAATGGCGGCAGTCTGGAAGTTTCATAAGGAAGATCAAGGGGAAGAAGATTAGTTATATGGATTATGGCCATAAGAACTAATTAACAATATTATATATCCTTAAAAGCTAGCTCCAGACTAATATATATAACTGATATATATGTTTCCTGTTATAATTAAGTTTCAACTTTGACTGGCTATATATCTTGCTCAAATCAGCAGTTTTAGTAGTTTTGATGTATGATCTCTCTCTGATCATCTCTCTCATGGAAATCTGAGACCCTTTAATGATATGTATCAAACTAAAATACCTTTAATGGGGTAAAATACGCAGCATCTCACTATAAATCAATCTTTTCAAGTATACGCGCGGTGTTTAATTAATTATAATAGAACAAAGTGATAAACCGATGAACATATAATTAAGTACATAACCATATTAATTAATTAATTATCATTTTTTCTACGCTAGCAACTACAATATCATCACTAGCTCGTACAAATTAAGAACTAACTTGCCATCGATCAGAAAAGAATATGTAATCAAACATGAATACAACCCACAAGGGAGGAAAAAAACAGCAACTGCATGCGCTAGCTAGCTTAATTAATTCATTTACAAATTAAACACGATCAAGCAAGGTATTAAATGAGATTGGATGGATCGACATGCATCGATATTCATCAATTCGCCATGGTTGAATCTTCGGACGGGACTAGGCAAGGATGAACTGCGCGCATGCAGGTTGTTGCTTGCTTGCGTGCACGTCGTCACAAGTTCTATATATCATTCAAACTTCAATCCTCGCGCGAGAATGATTAATTAATGATCTTTGATCGATCTTCTTCTTCTTGATCTTCCATATATTTATACGCATACATCCTCTACGTACTAACTTACGGCGCCGCAATCTTGTCGCTGCAGCCATCTTCTCCATTGACTTCATTAATACTGGATTGCATAAGTCCCCGCCGAGCTTCCTCTAATCCCTCAATATTTCCATAATCTTTTGCTCCCTTAGCGTTCTTGTAGATGGCGTACAGAATCAACTGCGCTGCTCCGAACACAAAGCCCGCCCCATTTGGCACCTGCTTAATTAATTAGGGTTGTAGAATTATAAGGCTATTAGGGGTAGTATATATATATAAAATGGTATTATGGTATATTATAAACAGCAAATATAATAAAAAAAATATTCATATACTATTTATCTATTTATATAATCAAGAAAAATGATATATTAAAACAGAAAAATAATTAAAAATAAATAACTTAGATTATAGTTATATCAAGATAATAAAAAATTACTGAAAATATGTAAAAACTGACTGAAATACCCAGTAACTGGGTAAATCCAATATTATAGAGGTACCACTCTATTTACTCAAATATATATTTATTTATGGGATGTGGACTTAATTTGACACCCCTACACCAGCAGGTCCAGCACAGGTCAGAATCGTCCAATCATATACAGATCACAGGTCAGAGTCGTCCCATGTGGACATAAATATATAATATTATAAGACTACATAAATATATAATATCAGGGATAATTTTTTTAAGCCCAATCAGTCTATCACAAAGAAATAAAATTGCTTTAATTAAGAAAAGAGAAGGTGTGGGCACTACGGAACAAAACCGTCTTATCGTCCCTTGGAAATATTAAAGACAAGGCTATCTGAGGTGAGGATTCCAGGGTCCCCCTCCGGCCCCCTCCCCCCCACCCACCCCCCGCCGACGAGGATCGGAAAAGCAAAGAAAAAACGCACATGTTAAAATTATTGACCAGTGGGTGTCCCATCTTTTCTGTGGCTACGAGGGGGTGAGAGATAAGGGAACATTAAAATGGAGGCTCGGAATACTGTAATAGCGTACTTGACAGTGAAGATGTGAGTGGAGAATTAATTGAAATGGGAACTTACCCCGACGAAGATGTCGCGTTCAAGAACGGAGTAAAACGTCCAAATTCCTCCGTTGAGGAAGAGAAAGAAGGAGAGGAAGAAGGGCATGTACTCTACGCTCCTCTTTGTTATCACCGTTTTCTGTACGCGCGTTACATGACATGCAAACGTATTTTGTTAGATATCAGTCTCACATGGATAAACAAGTTAAAAAAAGAATCTTCTTGACTTATATATATATATATATATATATTACTATATTAGGAAGATGCTTTCTATGCCAAAATGACTAATTGGTTTCTTAATTTGTACTTGTTTATCTACTTGTGACAAATTTGTGAGCATGCATATATAAGATCAGAATAATCAAGGGGATTGAAGGGAAAATAAATAAGATGGCCTTTGGGAGACATGAAGGGATTCAAAGGCTAATTAAAGGAGACTTCCAATTACGTACAGGAGTACTGTTTGTTTTTTTTTTTTCTTCTTCTTTCTATGGTAGAGCAGGTACGTAGTACAAACCAGCTGGATTTATGATCAGTATATATAAGACGTAGCTGGTTGCTGAGAAAGGGGGGGTCGAGCAAAAGGTTTTTTTTTTTTTTTTTTTTTAGAAAAAAAGGCAAAAGTATCCGGACAGCTGAATCCTTAGAGGGTAGTTGTCATTTTTCAGATCTGTTTCCCCTTTCTTCTACATTTCATGGAAGGTCGACCAAATAATTAAGAGAGATCAATTTTGATGAGCATATATATATATATATATATACCATGGCTGCGAGCGGCGAGCCGTACATGCAGATGGTGAGTCCGACGCAGAGGAGTCCGATGACGGTCACTCGCAGCTCCGTCCGATGGATGGCCAGCCGAGTTACCAGAACGGCCGCCCCCAGAAAACCCACGTCCAGAATCGCCGCAAAGACCCCCGTCCTAGCCTGGAGAGAAGATCGATCGATGCATAAATATAGACACAACATGAATATACACTTACATATATATATCCATGGTTGAAGAAGCTAGCTAGAAGTACTCTTGTCAGTACCCTTGAAGGGGGAGGCGCGTAGATGAGGAAGAGAGTAACGTAGATGAGTTCGAGGAGGACGCCGACGCTGTTGACGGTGGCGATCAGGTACGCCCCCGGCTTCGTCACGCCGTAGTAGGTCCACAGCGACGAACTCAGAAACGTGCACACGTACGGCAGCCCTTCGAACTCCTCCGTCGAACCCCTCTTCACTATCCTCGCAAACGTCTGTCTGCAACATTAACACACATATATTATATATATACTACTAATCAGAGAAGAGACATACATGAATTCACGAATCACTTACATTGGAGAAGCAAACATCAACAGAGAGGTGACATTCCCTGAAATATTGGACGGTCGGAAACATTAAGATCAGTCTCTTCTCTACCAACAGAAACGACGATCAAATAAAGAGTACTCACCGATGACACCCAGAATGAAACTTAGAGTCTGCATCAATCCAGGTGGGGGAGCGACCTCTGAGAAGTTGAAGAATATGGATTGATAGATAGATTAGATATTAGTTGCAGCTGCTGCTCAAGGAGCTACCTATATAGCTTGGAAGCTCGATCCCCCGGCATATTTATATACAGATAAATAAATGCTTATTATTAATATCCAGTAGACTAGAACTACTTTTTTTTTTTTTTTTTTTTTTGTGGTTCCTGCTCTATCGTAATATACGTTTTTATATTTCTGTGATCTAGCTTTTGATTAAAGAAAAGAAGTTTGCTCTGGTGCACTTTAATTATTGATAAGAGAGGTCAACTTCAGCATGCAGGGTCCAGCTATCTCCCAACAAAAAGGGCACTGTTGCTGAATCAAACGAGGGCCGCTCAATGAATGTACGTGGCCCCACCATCCCGCATTGTTAGGAAGATATCGATCGGTAGTGATCAATTCTTTTAAGAATTAACCGAGTTAAACTAATTCATATAAAACCGATTTTGTTCTAATTTCCCGGGTAGTTCATCTGGTTCGACCATAAAAGTTGGTCCGGTTCACAGAAATAGCTAGATATATATATATATATATTATAAGTCTCCAAGGATTCACCACCAAATGTACTCAAACCAACTCAATTACATGATTGTTAATAACATATCCCTAGCTAGCTAGATATCCCAATATAGTTCAATCCATGGTCCAACTCGGTCTAATCGGGTTCAACCAAAACCGGACCCTCTACCGGTTTGCTGAACGGTTCGGTTTTTAAAACATTAACCTTCTTCTATAATACAAAACCTACAATTAATTAATAAGCAGCATTATCTATGTATTAATTAAAGTTTTACCGATCCATTAATACAAGATATATAAGTTCTTTAATTAGTTAGGTTCACATCTAGATGAGAGATCGTCTTCTTCCTCCGGCCTCATCATATCTCTAGATGATACTGGTCCAACGCCCAGGGAAAACGACGTTCCAGGAGGCATAAACAAGTACAAACGTGACATATATTGCACCATAAATAATGGCTGTCGTGTCTTTCGCAGGAGGGCTTTTATCTTCTTCTTCTTCTTTTTTTTTTTTTTTTTCTTCTTCTTCTTCTTCTTTTCGCATTGATCATGGCCAGAAAAGGAACAGAGACGCGTATGAGGCGACTGATCTGTGAAGACAACTCGTGGGTCGTGAATCACATGTTGCTTAGCTAGCTCGATCGATCCCCATTGATTTTGCTTTCCTTTTTTTATCTTATAAGAAAGTATATATGATATATATATGCTTCTTCTTCTTCTTCTTCTTCTTCTTCGTGCTGTCGTTTTTATATTCGGGTTAATATATATATAGGAGTCAAACCAAACGTGAAGGAGCATGACCCAGTTAAATAACTCTGTGACTGTCTGTCTGTCTACCAACATCACAATATATGTCAAAGCGCGCGCGTATGAAATGGGGGCTTGTCCTCTCTTTCATCTTAATTTCTTTCTCCAGCCTCCATAGTAATAGTTGCAGATCAGTTAAATTAAAGAGCAGATTACTAAACCTTTATCTTAAATAATTAGCTTTGATGTGATACACGATGATGGCTAATTAACCAAACACAGACCTATTTCTTGGTTTGTTCATGGAGCTGGTTAATTAATGCATGTTGACATTGGTATGGATATATATATATATATATATGTTGATATAAATAGAGATTATATAGTTTCACATTAATTTATGAGAAATATTAATTTTTGGTTTTTAGATGGGAAATTGTCGGTTCACATTATGATCGACATAGACTAATTAATTAAGTGCCACTATTTTGATTTAATGGACGGAAATTAAAATTAATAAAATCAAAGTAAGTTAGGTCCAACTAATGGACCTTATTATTGCAAGTGTAGTTGATATATAGCCATTTAATTTGCTCTAATTAGTAATTGGGAAGTAATTAAGTGTGAATCAACGCGACACAAAAAAGAAAAAGAAAATAAAGAAGGGAAAAAAATGAAATTCAAGTTAGTAAGCATGTCTTCAAGCGTGCTTACAATACAAAGATGCCAAATCATAATCATCAAATTAAAGGACTATATATATATTCTAGCACGATCAACTGCTAATTAATCAGTTTCTCTTGTCAGTAGATGGGATTAGGTAGCAACTGAATTGACTCCTACGGTTCAGAATTCTTGTTAACAATGTATTGAGTTTTTAAAAAATAACTAATGTCATAATCCTTATATGCATTGGAGATTTTGGGAACTGTGAATAAAGGTGTTAATTTTATGTGTTTCGATTACCCGATTACCCAATTATCCAATTACCCGATTACCCACCTCTTAATTGAAACGAATATGGATAATTGTTATTATTTACCCGATTACCCTAATTTGGTAATTTATTTAGACTTCTAATAGTTTTATTAGTATTAGTGTTATTAAATATTATTTTTGAAGTTATTTTTTATAATTTTATTGATACTATTTTATTTGTACAAATTATAGGTTTTTTGTATTTTTTAAAATTTATAAGAATTAAATAATTAAATCTATTCAAATATTATTTATCCATTTATTTACCCAATTACCAATGTAAGAAATTCGGGGCGAAACGGGTGACTGAACACGAGTAGGGTAATCAAAACGGGTTACGGAATATATATTCCGCTTTAGCATTCTTTGTATCATAACAGTAGAAGGAAGGGATTCATTTAATAGAAAATTTCTGAGGATGATCATGATGTCTGTGTTACAAATAAATTCCACCCTAGCTCTTTTATGGAATTTTCATACTTCATCTTTCCTTGTTCAAATATCTTCATCGTCTTTAAGGGAATGACCGGAGTACATCTGGTCGTATGGAATCAAAGAATAGGTCTTCAGAATCCTCTGGAGACTGAGCTGCCGGGACACCGCCGGCTTCGGCAAGCTCCTTCCCTTGGTAAGGCTCTTTTCTTTCTGGGTCTCGCTTGATTCGTAGACTCCCATCTCCACCAGGTGAGCAGAGCCCTTTTCTTCTTCTTCTTCTTCCTCCGCAGACGGTTGTTTTGCTGAAGCTGGCTTCTCCTTTCTGTACGCAGCGTAGAGAATTAACTGAACTGAACCCAGCACGAATCCGATCGCGTTAGGCACCTGCAATTGTGTAATATTCAATTTACGATCATTTAGACATAAATAGGGCCTCCCTCTACTGAAAGTTTCACGTGTTTGGACTTCAGTCGGAGACAACAATGACTGAGCCCGACAAAGGTCGAATCTTTAAAGATAAAAAGTAGAGACTATGCCCTTCAAATCAATCCGGGCACATGCATGAAGAAATCTCACCCCGATGAAAAAATCCCTGACAAGGACGGAATACAGAGTCCAGACGCCTCCGTTGAGGAAGAGGAAGAAGGAGAGGAAGAAAGGCATAAACTCCACACTCTTCGTCAGTATCACCGTTCTCTGTGAAATGCACAAGACACCCTCCATTAGAATCCAAGTTTTGTTATGTCCTACGGTGCTTCTCTTTCCTCGATCGAGAAGACGAGAGATTTTTCACTTACCATGGCGGCCATTGGAGAGCCATACATGCCTAACGTCAGACCGGCACAGAGGAACCCCACCACAAGTACACGTTGGCTTCCATGTAATACAAACAGAGTGACTGCAACCACAGCTCCCAGAAAAGCAACATCCATGGCAACCACCAGTTTCAGTGTCTTTATCTGAATATTTGTCTGGGTCAGTTATTGCGATCAACAAGCTATATAATTGATCACTAAATGATTTTCTTGGGAAAATACTTCCATTTTATTATTAATTGATCTTTATTTCCTTTGGGCTTACCAGTACTAAAACTAAGAAAAAATGATCATTGAATTTGTTAACACAAGCACAGAGGCAGAGAGGTAAAGGGGTACTGTCAATGTTAGAGAAGCACCATCAAGCTCGGAGAACTTTATCAATGGTTGGTAGGAAATTAAAAGATGGGGACACCTGCTTATCAGGGATTCTTCTTTCTTAATCTTTTAAAAAGAGGGGAGACTTGAGTTGGAAATATAAATATGTTCTTGACCAGGCAGAGTTTCCCGGGACAAGCGGGCTGTGGAGCTTGTAGTGATTTCTAAGGAATTGACCTCGTGTGAGACTGAAAACAGAGTCCCCCTGGTCCCTCTAATGGAAACAGTAAGGACCCAGCTGAGTCTTAATCGTAGAGATGAAAGATCAGGAGATGGTTTTGTGTGGAGCGGGCCGGGGGAGTGATCAGTAGTACTGACCTTTGTGTCTTTAGGCGCATAGATGAGGAACAAGATGACGTATATGGTCTGAAGAACAGCCCCAGCTCCATTAACAGTAGCAACGAGTAAGCCGCCTGGTTTCAGAACACCGTAGAACGTCCACAGAGATGTGCTCAGTAGGGTCGCCACATATGGAATACTCTTGAAATTCTCTGTGGATTTTTTCTTCACCACTCTTTTAAAAGTCCCACTAATTTTCAACCAAAAAATAAATAGAAAAAAATCAAAATGGGTACCAACGAGAGTCAAAAAGCCAGAACGTACTGAAGAACAAGAAATTCAGCGAAGTACTTACACTGGAGATATGAAAACCAGAATTGAGACTATGTTCCCTGCGCGCAGTAGCATATTTGAGTATTACAAGTTAGCAGTAGCGAAAAGAATCAATGGAAGTAAGACTGGGAAGTGGGTTCTCGTATTCTAGACTTACCGACCACTCCAATGATGAAGCTGATATTTGCCATGGCAGGACGGGGATAGCTCTCGAGGAGAAAAAAACACAGTTGCAGAGATGAAATGGGGAGGGGGATAGAGAAGATATTAAGATGCAAGAGCCATGTAATTGTATGAACTTGACGCCTGCCACATGTCTAGTTTGGTACTCGATCGCTGGCGTCAGTGTTCATAAGAATGTGGCATTTGGACCACTTTTAATGGCTTTCCCGGAACAATATTTTCAGCTCCTTTTCCCTTTGCAAAATTTGTCTTCTTGTTATAATCGTCCTCCTCTCTGGCTACTTTACTGATAAAAGTGAGGCATCAAAAATCAGTCCCGTCTCTGCACTGCTGAGACAGTGATCCTGCACCAAAGACGTGTATTCTTTGACACTCTTCGCGATTAATACATTGAACAGACGGCCTAATTTCACGAAGTGGGTATCGCTTTCGTTGAAGAAATCATTTCTCGATTACTCATCTCCTGTTACGGAGAATCAGAAATTATTGCCTACCCTCTGCTTTTGCGCCAGCTCCGGGGAAGGAAAGTAGGCACAGTAGTTCGTGATGGGCCCTTCGAGATTCAGAAATGGGAGGCTGTTCTGTTTCATGAAAGAACGCAGTCACTGAAATATTCCATCCAGCAAAGTGGAGTTGATACCACATATACGATTCTGTCGACATTCAGAAACGAACGAGTGCAGGACGCGCGATCAGTATCCAGTACTGGGGCTTGCTGTTGTTTTCTTCGAGCTTGTTTTTATTCTGGGCTGGTGGATGTCTTCCTAGTGAGATGTAACCTCTGGAGCCAAAAATGGGAACAGATCCTACCGAGAAAATCCTATATCGATTAACCCTTTAATGCGAATGACTGTATGCGAGTAAATGGGATAACATGGGGGAACTCTCTTCTTCTCCTTCGGTTCAATCTCTCTGCAACTCGACGAGTTTACTGGGTTTCTTCTTCTCGTTCCGTAATTTTTTAACATTCTAGCCTGATATCTTTCGGCAGGGAAACATCCCAAGCAGACGATTTAAGCTCTCCAGTGTACAATTTTTCCAGTCTCAAAAGACGCATTATGCCCTTATACTCTCTCTGTTTCTTTGTTATCATTGGTAGAAAGCGCAGATCTTATCTTAGGAAACAGGGACAAAGAAAAAAAAAACGAAAATAAAGGAAAAAGGGACGTAGAAACTATAAAGAAGACAATCAGGTTGAGTGATGAAATAATATAGCTGCTGTCCTACAAGCACAGTCGGTTCAATAGAGGAAAAATATAAAATCCACATGAAAATGCTCGATATTTTCTTATTAGAGAAAGGTAAGGGCCTTGTGGCTGTATAAGAGACAGGATGGAAGGAAGAAGATTTGAGCACTACATTCGAGACATGGCCTGGGTGTCTTGGGCAGCCTGCATCAATTTTGTAGAGATTAATATACACATAAGCAAGGGAGGAAACGGAGGAAAGAAACAATAGGGAGTAAATCTCACCAATGAGGCGCCCCTGGCAGCTCTTTCTACCAAGTAGTCACACGGCTTGAAGAAGCCGCCGTAAGCCTTGCTCCATTCCTCCAGACGTGAACAAATGTATTTGGAGCCGAGAGAATCAGCCCAAAACATGACGCCTCCCCTGATGGTAGATAGAGACCGGGTTAGCTCTGATTATTATCACAGGTTTGTGAGGTAAGAAGAACACTGACCTGTATGGTGGAAAACCCATGCCCATTACAGAGGAAATATCGAGGTCTGATGCTTTGACTGCTATTCCCTCAGCCAGGACTCGACAAGCCTCGTTTACCACAGGGAAGAAGATCATCTCGATGATATCCTTATCTGACAACTTCATCAACTGCAAAAGCAGCACAAATTGGATAAAAGAGAAACCATAAGCTCTTGTTCATGCTAAAGTAAAAAACAGAAGGTATCTGTAGAAGATGACATTAGAAGAAACACTCTAGTTGTTGAACTGGTATAATCTGAAAGAGGTGGAAATATTTGTACCACCAGTTCCACAACCAGATCAGGCTTTAAAACTTTTTTTTTTGAAAGGCAGTTTAAAAACATTACTCCAATTCACCTTTAAAAGACATTTTTCTAAATCAGTTTAAGACATTACAGCTGCAACAACATGAAGAGTGCAATGGAGAGAAAGAGACCTTGGGATCAACAGATACACCAGTAATGCTCCTTGCTTTCTCTATGTACTTTCTGATTTCAGGATCAGGACTAGCCTTGCGCTTATCATCATAGATATAGAAACCCTTGCGAGTGGTTTCCCCTGAAAGAAGCAGCCCCTCAGAGTTGAAATGTCAATGTATTAACTTGAGACAATGCATATAATAAAATGCAAATAAAAAATAATAATAATAAGAAGAAGAAGAAAACCAAATGGTTTTCCTCACCTGCTCTCTTGTCCTCAACCATCAGAGGCATCAAGGCCGACTTATGAGTTCTGTCAGGGAAGTTTAGAATAAACTGTTGACCTGTTGCCATGGCCACACCAAAGCCAACCAAATCGCACAATCTACAAAGGAAAAGATAAAACAAATCTAAATCCAAAAGTTGCATCAAAATGATAATTAAAAGCTATAGGATACATGTCATGATCTCTCTTACCTGAATGGGCCCATTGGCATGCCAAATTTGGTAATAGCACGATCTATACGAAAAACATCTAAACCATGATCAACTAACAAGAATGCTGACTGTGAGTATGGGAAAAACATTCTATTAACAGCAAATCCAGTGCAGTTCCCAACAACTACTGGAGTTTTACGAATCTTCTTGCCAACATCCAGTAAGTCAACAATAATTTGAGGAGATGTCTTTGCAGTACGGACTATTTCAAGCAGTGGCATGACATGAGCAGGACTGAAATGAAGATGAACTAAGTCAGAGACAGTTATGTGATGTTGTAAAATATAGAAAGTTCTCAGAAAAGCTTATTGATTACCTAAAGAAATGAGCCCCAACAATTCGGTCATGAGACTTTGTCCTTTCTCCAATCAAATTCAAGTCAATAGTGGACGTATTGCTGGCAAGAATACAATGCGATGGGCAGTACTTCTCAAGATCAGCAAAAATCTGTTGCTTCAACGAGATATTTTCAATGACAGCCTAAAACCATGCAAAGCAACCACAACTTAGTAAAGCAAATGTGGAAAACTCAACATTAAGAAAATTAAATTGGAAAACAGAGAACTCCAAAAAAGCCCCCATAAGATCTCCAAGGACTATATAACAGCAGCTCCAGTCCAACTAAAAGATCCAAACAATGAACAGGTTATTTGCAGGGTTATGTTTGAGCCAGTCCTGCCTTGTGATTTTATTAGTTGAAGGCAAACCGATAAATATGACACCAAAACTTATGCTAATCATTCCCATGCAATCAGGGGTGGGTATGGTCTCATTTGGAATTAATAAGGGTGAAAATTTAAACTCTTTTGCTGGTCCTTGGGATGCAATCTCTGCAAAAACCCTTGCTTTGCTGTCATCTTGCCAGTGAAGGAACCTCCGGACAACATAGTGGTCCAAACATATACTTTGCTACTTTTTCTTGTATCTTTTTTCTTTCACTTCATGCCTTCCTAATAAATTCTTATAATTTTTCGACGAAAATGCTTTATTAATGCAAGCTGAAGCAATAGAGAGAAACATAGTAAAACAAATGATGAATAAAAGAGTAATTCACTCTCGGTTTCCTCAAAAATATAAACAGAGTAATTCACTCTCGGTTTCCTCAAAAATATAAACAGAGTAATTCACCTCGGTTTCTTCAAAAATATAAACAGAATAATTTACCTCGATTTCCTCAAAAATATAAACAGAGTAATTCACCCGGGAGTTTCTATATCATGATTGACAAATATGATTTATGTTGAGACCAGTGATCTAATGTTTATGAATCTAATGTTTATGGAATGCCTTTTCAACATTCCAGAGATATCTATTACTGCTCATGCTGCTCAATGACAAAAACAAAAAAGAAAAGAGTATTAAAGTCTCCACCAACCTCAATGACCATATCCACATCTTTGAAGCTTTCGTAGTCCAGAACACCTTTCAGAAGAGAAAAGGTTTTGTCGAACTTCTCTTGAGTCATTTGCCCTTTCTTCACACGACTCTGCAAATTAGCTGAAAGTATGCATGGGTTTAGAAATTTCAACAAAACGATCAATGCACGACACTGTAGAATATAATCTTACCTCTGACCCTCCCCATTCCTCCCTCCAAGAACTTTTCATTCACCTCTTTTAGAAGTACAGGAATATTACTGAGAATGAGTGCTGTTGCTATCCCAGAACCCATTAATCCTCCACCAAGAATAGCTACTTTCTTTATTTTCCTTGGCTTCAGACCCAGATCCGTGATCCCTGGAACCTACAAAAGTTTAAGAGTACCATTAAGTATGCACCAACAATGTGAAGTGCAACAAAACCAATTAAAAAATGTTTATATCTCAGTGTAGAACCTTTGAGGTTGCACGCTGTGATAGGAAAACATGCATGAGGCCCCTGCTGGTGTCAGATGCAATCAGTTGCTGTGAAGCCTCATACTCCTGCCAAAACCAGATAGAAATCATATGTTACTATTTGCTTAACATAGAAAACACATAACACCCCTCCACCTCGCCAAAAAAAATATATATATTTTGTTGGGAAAAAAGTACCTTCATGAGTCCAGCACGTGGACCTGAGACAATGCCTGCTTCAATCACATCAATAGTAACAAGTGGATGATGGAGATTGGGAGCTTGTTTCTTGGCCTGAACACGAGCAAACTTGAGAATCTCCCTTGCCTCCCCCAAGGGCTCTATCTTGTCTGTTCTATAAAGGGTAATAACCCATGGCTTTTTTCGCTCTGCAATGTCTAAAGCCCACCTTTTTGCCGTCATTAATAACGCACCAGGAGCAGCTACCTCATCCACAAGACCTGAGGCAAGTGCTTCATTCCCTTTAATGGGCTTGGAAAGCTATAGGTTGCAAGGGAGAATTACATTAGGCCAAAATTTAATAAGACGGAGTATAAAAGAAAAATTAAGGCTAGACAACATTGTTTGTGCATAGAAACAACTGTGATAACATACCAGCATCATTTCAAGAGCCTTAGTGAGGCCAACAAGACGTGGAAGCCGCTGTGTCCCTGGTCCACATTGAATAGCTCACACGGTAAGTGAAACAAGAAAATCCCATATTTTAAGTTTTGAGCCAGTAAAAAAATGTTATGTATGAATAACCACCTAACTCAATGGTCCTCAACAGCTCAGATACATTAAAAGGGACATGTAATAAGCACTAGTAAAAATAATGTTATGTATGAATAACCACCAAACTCAATGGTTCTCAACAGCTCAGACAGAAACAACATTAAAAGGGACATGCAATAAGCATACACTCTATACTGTGGTTCTCACATTTACACCCACCTGTGGGGTATTTTATCATAGTTTTGTCTCTAATTAAGACAAGTGATCATATAATTGTACCTCCAAATCCAGGAAGAATTCCAAGTTGAAGTTCGGGCAGGCCCAGCTGAGCATTGGGAGTAGAAATTCGAGCATGGCAAGCCTAGACCACGGCATAGCATGTTAAACATGATCAACCAATAATAAAAGTAACTACAATATTATCATTTTACACAAAAAAGCAGTCCTATTTGAATATGAAAGGGAAGTAGCAGTTTAGGTTTAAGGGAAAGACCATAGCAAGTTCTAGTCCTCCACCGAGTGCAAGTCCATCAATAGCCGCCACAGATGGTTTTCTTGCAGCTATCAAATATAACAACCACGAGATGCTCTATCAGGACGCAAGTAAACAAAAGATGGTTTTACTTGAGAAAGGGCAGGAGAGAAAACAGCCAAGAAATACCTTCAAACTTATCAGAAAATACATCTATTGATATATAACCAGGTTTGGCCTGTGGATCTGTAAAGAAGCAAAAAGAAAAAACTAATAGTCAGTTAAAAATGTAAAGCATTTTTAGGACTTCATGATATAAGTAGTAATTTATACCTTTCCCTTCTCTTATACTACTAAAGGCTGTGATGTCAAATCCTCCCGAAAATTTGCCTCCAGCACCTGCTCTCATAAGTCAAGGTGTTGGATTTAAGATTGAGCAAATATGCTTGTCCCATTCCCACAAACAAAAATTAAAGAAGTAAATAGCGTCACTACCTGTAAGAACAATTGCTTTTACATCATCTCTTCGCAAGGCTTCCTCATATTTATCCTGCAAGCTGAATAAAACTGACAAAAGAGAAAGAGACCAAGATATAAGTAAAAAGACAAAAGAGAGAACCAGCAGCTCATCTATCTTAGAATATAAAAACATCACATTCCCACTTGCACAGTTCCACCTGCTCTTGAGAAAATCCACAATTCAAAGCACTTATCCAAATTAGACTTTCTCAGGTATCTAACACAAATTGGAGGAGCCAATATATTCCTAGATAGGAACATAAACCATGATCATCCATCATTGGATATACCATAAGTTAACAGAAATTAGTGCATAGAGCTAATGCAACATACAATAGATAACACACGTCAAGCGTCGCAATCACAATACCATCTTTTTACACTACTGTTGACATTCAAAATAAATTATCTATCCAAGACTCATTCGACCATACTAGTCAAAGATTTGGGAGCAAAAGGTTTACAGAGGCACCAAATCAATCCCCTCTTTGTTTTGCACGGGGTGCTCTTTATTCCAAAGCTAAGGCTAATAATATAAAAACTATAGAAGGGGCTCCTTACTACAAGGGAATGGAGGGTCCTACAACAAAAGGATTAGAGGAGAATCCCAGATATGAAAACTAAAACTAAGTCTTTGGCAGCTTTTTATAATGACGCAAGTTTGAAAAGCCAGAAATCAAACTCTGAATTTCAAGAAACCAGACCAGTCCTATTTACTTTTGCCAAGTTAGTAGAACTGTCTTTAATATCTCCATGCAAAACTGGAAATACAGTTTGTGCTTCATAGTGCCTCTTATATGAAATTGCTCAAGCCGGTGCAGCTTATGAGTCTTGTAGACATAAAGTGCACATGATAGGATACATGAGACTCATGGTGCCCTATCTACAGACTTGGTCATGTTTTAAGCTATTATATAATAATTGAACTCTTTACATTGCTGCTGGTTGTCTGAATCTGGAAGAACCCATCCTAGTTACACTATCAAAATACTAGTACTCTGAAACTCATTAATGTGAAATTCTACTCCCTTGAGTAACCATAAAAGTTGGAAGTTCAGACGAACAACGAGCCAAACCACCTCATATGTTACATACTGCAATAAAACCAATAAAATTGACAGTCGTACGAGTTTAGCAACTGCACTGACCAAGAAAGAATAATCCAAATAAATACTGCACCGGACTTGAAAGTAAGAGATTTTTGTTGATTTCTCATAAAAAACTACTTCAAACAGAGCACATATGGATTACAGAGGATATGGGGATTACACAGGACTAGGTCTAAAAGATGGTGGCTTCAATTAGTCTACACACAAAACAGAGGCTCAAAAACTTCTCATGAGAAGTAAAAAACGCAACGAAGAACAAACTTGCTAACAAATAAGTGAAACACAAACATGCATACTAAACAGGAAATCCTTAAATTGGTGCAGGGGAAGATAAAAAGGCAAGCGCAAATAAAGAGCAAAGATTGTATATAATTAGTTAAATAAAGATTCTTTTTTAGCCAATCAAACGTGCAATCATGAGCATCAAAACAGAGGAGAGAGATCATAGGCGAACAAAAACAACAAAGCAGGCGATCATGGGCTATAAAATCAAACAAAAACGAAAAGGGTATAAAAAATTACCATCAAAAGAGAGGGAATTGACCGGTGGATGAACGATGGTTATGACAGCCACTCCATCAGCTCCCACCTCCATTCTCGTCGTCCCCTTGCTACCCATGTTCCCCTTTCTCCTCTCCCTCTCGCTACAATTCTGCAACTAGTAGTTAAAAGGAAAAACTTCGGTAACGGCGGATGCGGTAGATGAAACGGGTCCCCGTATGGGCACAGAGAAGGCAAACGCAAGACGGCACAAGAGACGTTTGTTAGCAAGCCGAGATTGGACTTCCCTCCTGGCGTAACTCGGAAGAGTGATATATACAGATTACAGAGTCGTGAAAAATGATGGAGATAATATATACGTTTTCATTGGGAGTGGGAAACCTCTGCAACAGCCAAAAAACTACGCAACTGAAGGAGAGATGCGTAAGCCGGTAAGAAAGAAGACCCGGTTTGGACGTTGAAGTTCCCGAGGAGATCGCTTCCCACTTCTCGATGCCTGTAGACTTGTAGATCAACCGAGTTTCTCTTCATATCCAGGCTCAATATTAAATATATTTAATTTCAACTTAGGCTATTAAAACAAGAAAAATATACTTAATTTAGTCCATATAAGTTATTGTCTAAAAATAAATTATAATCAAGCTGGTATATATAGTAAAGTTTCACAAATAAATAAATAAATAAATAAATAAATAAATTTAATTTTTAAGACTTATTTTTTATGATTAATCATGTCGTTGCAATATATTATTCATCTCATCCCACTATTAATGTACTATTCAATACAAAAAAAAATTTAATTATGTGGCTTTATTCAATAATTTTGTATGCAGATAATTATCAAAAACGATCATCATTGTCTAAATTGATCTAATTATATTACTGAGTATTACTGAGTATTCAGTGGTAAGGTTCATTCATTTAGATTATTTACAAAATTAATACAAATCACCATAATTGATTTTCTTCCTTCCAATACTTGATTTTCGTATGAGCGCTCGGTTAGTAATAACTCGGGTCTCAAGTCATGCTGTTGCTGGAGGTCTCAAGTTTGAATGACCTTACTACTCAATAAGTCTCCATGACAGTGATAGAGTTACACGACAAAGAGCCAATATACAATGGATATCACACTGTGGAGTTAACGCTGTATATATACAGCGACTTAGCAAGAGTGAGTCAGCGCGATTAGAGTCGTGGGAGAGGAGCTCAAATTTGCTACGCCCAAGGCGAAGCGCTTGGCTCCGCCCGCATCTCAGACGGTCCGAGTGGGTCCCACCCGTGCCCATGTGGGGCCCTCCGTCAGTGAGAGGCGGGCGGAGCCAAGTGCTCCGCCCGTGGGCGTAGCAAATTTGAGCTCGTGGGAGAGCATCAGTGGTTGCATGTCATTTAATGTATTCAACAAACTTATGCTGCTTTAAAGAATGGAAACTACCATGGTACTTTTAATTAGGCTAAGCAAAAATCCACCATATGCTAGTTAGGAAATTGAATTCTGCGCATTTATGCCTCTTAATTGAAATGGATCAAACCAAAAATTTGTAAGGTCCCAATTTCACAGTTAAGGGCAGGCAAGGATTGGGTTTTGAAAAGCCCGAACCAAACTCGACATGTACTACAATTAGAGACCCGAGCTCGGTAAAAACCTGAATGGGTTTCAATGACCCGTCCGAACCCGACCTGACCCCACCTACCACACCTCACCCATTTAAAACATTATTTAACCGATTTAAAAAAATAAAATACAAAAAAAATCTTGGATCTTAAAAAATATTTAAAAAGGTGAAATAGGTATAGTACTGTAAAATTCTATCGAAACTTAGTCGAGCCGGCTTTGGGTTTGCATTTCCAAATCCATACCCGAACCACGACTTAAATTTGGGACTCCAAACCGATCAAAATCAGATATGTTTTTATAAAATCCTACTCGACTGGACCCCACCTGACCCACCTAAGCCATTTAAAACATTATTTAACCGATTCAAAATATTAAAAAAAATACATACCAACATCTATACTTGCCCCGTAGGTTGGATTTGGGACTCCAAACCTAATTTTTTTCAGGTTGGGTCGGGTCGGGTCTGCTAGTGAAGTAGGATCAGGTCTATTAATGAGGCATGATTGGGCCTCTTAGTGGAGTAGTGTTGGATTTGTTAGTGGGGCAGTGTTGGGCCTCTCACTGGGGCAAAGTTAGGCTTATCAGTGGGCGAGGTCGGGCCTGTCAGTGGGGCAAAGTCGGGCCTATAAGTGAGGCAAGGTTGGGCTTGTTAGTGGGGCAGGGTCGGACCTATCAGTGGGGCAGGGTCAGGCCTGTCAATGGGGCAAGGTCTGGCTTATTAGTGAGGTAAGGTCAAGCCTGTCAGTGAATCAAAGCTGAGCTTGTCATTTGGGCAGGTTTGGAACAATTAGCAGGGCAGGTTTGGGACAATTAGCAGAGCAGGTTTGGGACAATTAGCAGGGCAGGTTTGGGACTATTAGGAGGGCAGGTTTGGGACTATTAGCAGGGCAGGTTTGGGACTATTAGCAGGGCAAGTTTGGGACTATTAGCAGGGCAGGTTTGGGACTATTAGCAGGGCAGGTTTGGCCTTTCAATTGGGCAAGGTCGGCCTATCATTAGGGTTAGGTCGGCCTATCAGTAGGGTCAGGTCAGCCTATCAGTAGGGTCAGGTCGGCCTATAGGTAGGGTCAGGTCAGCCTATCAGTAGGGTCAGGTCGGCCTATAGGTAGGGTCGGACCTGTTAGTGGGGTAGGGTTGGGCAAGTTAGCAGGGCATGGTCAGGAAAGTCAACAGGGAAGGGTCAAGCTTGTTAGTCAATGAGGTGATTGAGGTCGAGCCTGTCACTGGGGCCGGGCCAAACCTATCAGCGAGGGGATCAAGGTCGAGCCATTTAGTAGGGTAGGGTCGGGCCATTTGTAGGGCAAGGTCGGGCCATTTGTAGGGCAAGGTCGGGCCATTTAGTAGGGCAAGGTTAGGCCTGTCTAGATACGAGTCGGACCTGTTAGTGGAGCAAGGTCGGGCTTATCAGAGGGACAAGGTCGAGTCTATGAGCAAGGCGTCCCTATCGGGTAGGGATGGCAACGGGGCGGGGCGGGGCGGGTTTTTGGAAACCCGTCTCCGCCTCGTGAAAATTTGGGGAAACCCGTCCCCGCGAAAACCCGCCCCGCGGGTTTATTTTGTAAACCCGCCCCCGCCCCGACCTGCCCCATTAAATATTAAAAAAATGTTAAAATATAAAATAAATATAAAATAAATATTATAAATATATAAACATATAAATAATTATAAATCATGTAAAATTAACATTTTTTTTAAACATAATATTTATTAATATATTTATTAATATTTTTTAATATTTTTTAAATAAATATTAAGCCCGGTCGGGTCGGGTTTTGGGGCTTAAAACCGTCCCCCCCTGAACCCGTGGACGGGTTTCGCTCAAAACCGAACCCGACCCGCGGGGTAAAAATGTAAACTCGAACCCGCTTTAAGCGGGTCGGGTCGGGGCGGGTTCCCCGCTAACCCGTCCCCGCTGCCATCCCTACTATCGGGGCAGGGTCGGGCCTATTAGTGGGTAAGGGGCCTATCAATAGAGTATGATTTGACATCTATTAAGTTAGACTTTTTAAGTTAAGGCTAGATTTATAAGCTTGGATTATGAGTGGAATTTATAAAGGTGTCATAGGGTGTGGTAGTGTAATTTTTATAATAGTTATACACTTTTATTATTTTAGCGTATATTAATCCAGAATTTTTTTTATTTTTTTATTTTTTCTGCATTGCACCGACTTTTTTTGCTAGTGAAATTTTAAGAAAATGAGAATCAAGTTTAGGAAGTGGAATCCAGACCACGTATAGCCTAATGTTATAGATTGAACACAAGCACAACATGTTATTCGTCCAAATTAAACAAGGACTAAATATTTATTCACACGTTCGTTCAAGACGTACTTCAAGGCCAGCCTAAGAGCAGACTTGCGACGCCGAGAATGGAGACCTGAATGCCTCTGACGTGAAAGTTCCTTTGTTTGAAGGGGTTAAACTTCCCTGGATGGTCGAAGCAGAAATCACAACTGTCCACAATACCAGTTATAGCCGAAATCATGTAGTAGAACCTCTCGTAATCCTTTTCAGACAAAGCCCCTTTGCCGTATTTCATGGCGAGGAATACGTTGTCGTACAACTGAAGGCATATGTCGTAGCAAATCTTATCTCCTGTAGCATTTTGGCGCATCATCTTGATGTATTCGTAAGTGAGAGAAACATTCACGAATTCGGAATCGAGACCGATGAAGCCGAGCATGGTGAGATTAGCAGTCGGGGTTCGCTTGTCTATGAGCAAGAATTGGACGCAGAAATCGTAGACGGTCGGGATGTAATCGCGGTCGGCGCGTTTGCAGACCCTGTCGACCTCCGGTGGAACGTCGACGGCGTCCACTCCGGCTGTGTAGCAACAATAGCCATGGAGAAGGAGGAGGAGCAAAGCCAAGTATCTCACACTACTATCCATGACCTGCATACACTCCGCAATATTGTCGTCGTTCTTCACAAAATGCACAGGAAAAGTATGTAACGTGAACGCGATTGATAAATAGAACGGCGTCGTCTCGTCGGCAGCTGCCTCCGGAGGAGTAACCGATGCGAAACCTATACGCTACTGCCGAAGAGTTCGCTGTAATTTTGGCATATTCATTTAATTTTAATGGTAGTTTCATTACACTTGTTACTGTCAGATAATGTTTGTTATAATCCAGTAGCACAGGTGAGAAATCGGCGTCGTTCTTTCCAGACAGAACAGGATCGGCCGGTTCGTTGCGGTGGACGGCGTTCTTCCACCCGGCAGTTCTGTTCGTGCGTGGTGCCGTTAATGACCAGAACGCAGCCGTCTGGGAGCAACGCAGCCAAGTCGGGTAAGCGACGGTGAATCAAAGTGTCAGGTCCCAAACAGGGAAGTGGACACCACTTCCCTTCTGTGCACGGAATTGAAAAGAAACTAGTCGGATACGATGGTGAATCAAAGTAACAACATAAAAGAAGTCAGACGACCCACATAAATTAAGAATGAGGAATGAAGAATTACGAATTAGTTTTTCCATGGAATCATCGCTAACTGCTGCCAAGAGTCAGTCAGGACTCGAGAGAACTCAAAATAACACTTAAACATTTTATTATTATTTTTATATTAATTACACAAGTACCAATAATATTACATTAATCCACCCACATAAGTGATCCCAGTGGAAGGCAACCATTCATCCCCATGCAGTAGCTTCGCCACGGTGAAGTTTAGGGCGCTTTGGGCTGTAAGATTAATAATGGCCGAGCGTCCGAGAGTTGTAGTGTTGAGTCTCTTAGCCCCCGGACCTCGGTTGTCATACTCGGCACAGCACCTGGACGGTCCATTAATATTGTCCAGCAGCCAACCACGGGGATGGACCAGTTTATCCAGCAACGACTGCATCACCACAGTCGTAGACATGGCCGGCCACGGGCTGCCGAGATAGGCCAGCACCCTTGCTCCCGCCGGCACAGCTACGGGTTCCCTCGTAACGGTGCAGTTGTGGAGGGAGAACACACTGGGCTCCTTCCTCGGCGTTCTAGCTGCGTGGGCGGTGACTGTGATTCGGTCTCCGCCGAGAGGCATCCCGGCAAAAATGGTGCAGCTCTGGAAGACCGCTCTCGCGCTCCCGAATATGATGTTGCTGGTGCCGTGAAGGTCGCAGTCCCGGTAGAACTGGTATCCGTACCTTGCGTACACAGTAGCCCTATAGGCTTGAAATTTGCACCGGTACAGTACCGTTCTGTTCCCTTCGCTGGTGAACGCCGGGGCTCCTCCTCGACGGGGTCCAGCATGGTTGATAAAGGTGATGTCTCGGGCTGTGAAATCATCACCCCTAACGTCTGCATTTGATCACATGCATGCACAACCATGCAACGTATTCATCAATGTCATCGGATGCATTATATATATATATATATATATATATATATTATATGACAAGCTGTAATTAAAATGTTGCACTTACATACGGTAGCGGCGCTGTAAGTCCTGTTGAGCTCCGCCTCGCTAAGATTGTACATGATGATGGTTTTGTCCATCCCATCGCCGAGGAATTCTAGGTGGGTCTTAGCTAGGCCCACTTTGACGTGTTCCGCATATACACTGGCTTTGATGTATATGCGGAAGGGGGATGTGCAATGGTCGGGCGCCGCCGCCACGGCGGCGGAAATGGTGGTGAAATCACCACTTCCGTCACCGGCTACAGTGAAGGCCCTCTCCGGTTGCGCATTCCGATACTCTCTGTAGGCCATTATGCCTGCAGCAATAATAATGAGGAGTAATCCTCGAATGAAAGAAAAAATAAGGCGACGGTGTGGGATGGGTATGAAGTAACCACTGGCGCCGAGGTTGATTCTGTCAGGGATCACAATTCTGTAGCCCCCACCAATCTGAAGCTCGAAAGGCGGCATTTTGTATGTATCGAAGATGAAGGAGACGCAAGAGAAAGTGAATATATATTTAGTAAAGCAGAGAACGCGGCTAGCTATCTAGCAAAAGAAACGGTAGCTAGCTTCGGCCGGTGTTACGTAAGTACGTACGTTCGTCTGCGACAATTCGCGGTTGTGTTACGTTATAGTTGTACATTAGCACTTGGCAACCCAAATGCCAATGTACATTGGCATTTGGTTACCAAAATATCAATGTATATTGAACTTTGACTACCTAAATTTCAAGGTACATTAACATTTTGGCAATCCAAAACATTGGTATTTGACAACCAAAATGTCAATGTATATTGGTGTTTAACTACGAAAATGTCAATGTATATTGGCGTTTTAGCAATTCAAAATGTCAATGTACATTGGCTATTAGGCAACCTAAAGGTTAATATGCATTGGCGTTTGGGTTGCCAAACGCCAATGTGTATTGGCATTTGACAACCCAAAAGCTAATGTGCATTGACATTTGGCAACCCAAATGCCAATGTACATAGGCATTTGGCAACCTAAATTCTGATGCACATTGGTATTTGACAACCCAAACGCTAATGCACATTGGCGTTTGACTAACCAAATGCCACTGCACATTGGCGTTTTAGAAACCCAAATAAAAATTAATGTTAATGTACATTGGCGTTTGACTACCAAAATGCTAATGTACATTGACATTTTGGCTGCCTAAATGCTAATATATATATGTACATTGGCAATGTATACATATATGTTGTCTGGCACCTCCTCCTTCCCTACTGCCATTAACACCAGCTGCGGAAGCTGTTTCACTCGAGCTCAAATTTGCTACGCCCACGGGCAGAGCGCTTGGCTCCGCCCGCCTCTCACAGACGGAGGGGCCCACAGGGGCACGGGTGGGTCCCACCTGGACCCTTTGTGAGAGGTGGGCGGAGCCAAGTGCTCCGCCCGTGGGCGTAGCAAATTTGAGCTCGCTTCACTCATGCCCATTTTAATTATAAAGTTCGGTGAGGAACCCATCAATTAACATCTGCTTCAGCGATATTCCTGCAAGGTGTGTGAGCAGGTCCAGGAAAAGATCTACTCTCAACCTCCTGTACTCTGACACAACCTTGTTCACAACATCACCCACAATACGTCCAAACTAATTAAGAGATGCAATTGGAATAAGAGGTGCAGAAAATACTGTGTATGCAAAACCAAAGGAATAAGAAGTGCAGAAAATGATCAGTTTCGATCTTATATATATCTAAGAGAATCACCGACCTTAGCACGGTGAGGATGCTGCAGCATGCCTAGAAGACCGTGGTATATATACCAGTACCCTGCAGTAAATAAGTTGATGAAATCCAAGCTGGTAAGTAGCTTCTGTCTAGCACGGATGCTTTGCCTGTTTTTATCTAATCCCTACTAACTGAGTATCCTTCCTTTCGTCTTTCCTCTTTTCCTCTTAATTAATATGTCTTCCGGGCCTCTTTTAACTTCTTACTTTTGTTCTGACTTCACTGTTCAAGAAAACGTTCATATTTTTAAATATTTTCCTCAAACATGCATGGATTTAATAAGAGTACCAACATCTTCAAATTGTGCTATCTGATATATATATATATAGGATTATTGACAATTAAACTATGTTTTATTTCTAAGACAGACAAAAAGTAGAAGAGTACTCCTTAATTTATTACTTGTGTCACATGTACTGAATAGTCCTATGACTAGCTGCTTGTCCCGTTGTTCTTCACCCATTTCTTCTACATTCACTGAGAAAGCTGTTGTAAAAAAGCTGACCTGTGACACCATTGTTACCATTCTGAAACATACGTACATTCTTAATTAATCCAATCTTTCGGTTGAAATGAGTAATTGAATTTTACAATATGAGATGTTTTAATTGACTCGACCAATATCTTCAATGAAGCTTGTGAATGAGAGATATTAATTAACCAATGATTCAGAGCATGCAGATTGATCTCCTTACGAACTTAAAAAAAAAAAAATGATTTTCACTGTATATGGACAGTAGTATATATTTTGAATAATTTTTTTTAGATACCTTTAAGTTTGTCTTCTACTTATATGTAAATAGATTAAGAAGTTATCATGTAATATTGCATTGTAGAATTTGGTTACTAGTAAACCTTCTAAGATAGATAAAGAAGTGGTAAACAAAGGTAAGAAATATGCTTCAAAAGAGGAATTTTAATTACTAGCTAGTAGGAGTTATATGTATATATATATATATATGCATGTTATAAAGCCTGACAAAGGTAAGAAATATGCTACAAAAGAGGAATTTTAATTTCAGTGTGTAATTTCAGCAAAGAGTCCATCTGCATGCACTTTGTAAATGTCTTCGTTCCTCACAAAATACACAGGAAAAGTAAGTAACGTGATTGATGTAGAACGTCCTCCCCAGTTGTCCACGGAGGAGGAGAAACCAATCCAAAACATACACTCCTGCCAAAGAGTTTGCTGTAATTCTGCCATGTTCATTTAGTTTTAATGGTAGTTTCATTAGACATGTTAGCTAGATGTTAGTTATTAATTAAAAGACTTACTGTTAATTTGTTAAATTATCTCTCATGCATTCAGGAGCTTCATTGAAGATCTTGACCTAAAACCTCTCATTTTGAAAATCGCCCAATCAAATAATTAAGGATATCTGAGCAATTGGGATAAAAATCCCATATATAGTTTATCTAGCTCTTGAAATACTATAATTAATTTGAGCTTAAAATACCACAATTGCAGTCTAAGATATATAGCTAGCTAGGATGAGTACCAAGTTTAACAATTGTATTCCAAACCTGCAGCCCACAGAGTCCTACAGATTAACGATAAACAAGAAAGACAGTGCAGTATATATAACAGTACATGATGTATGTATGTTAATTATTCCAAAACAAGGACTAATTAATTTATTCCATACATGATACATGCATTAAAAATCTAAGGCCTGCCTAAGAGCAGACTTGCAACACCGAGGATGATAGTTTGAATGCGTCTGACTTGAAAGTTCCGCTCTTTGAAAGGGTTAAACTTCCCTGGATGATCAAAGCAGTAATCGCAGGAGCGATAAGAGCCAGTTATACCGGAAACTTGGTAGTAGAACATCTCGTAACCCTTTTTGGGGAGGGCCTCCTTGCCGTACTTGATGGCTAGGAATATGATGTCGTACAACTGAAGGCATATATTGTAGCAACTCTTGTCTCCCGTAGCATTTTCGCGCATCCTCTTGATGTATTCGATCGTAAGTGTCTGAAGCATTTACGAATTCGAAATCGAGGCCGACGAAGCCGAACGCGGGGAGATCAGCATTTGGGGTGGTTCGCTTGTCTGAGAGCAAGACGCGGACGCAGAAATCGTAGATATTCCGGTAGTAATCGCGATCGGCGCGTTTGCAGACCTTGTCGACCTCCGGTGGAACGTCGACAATGGGTCCCTCCACCTCGACTGCGTAGCAGCAGCCGCAGGAATGGAGAAATTTAATCGAGTTTAGCAACTGTATTCAAGACGCGCGTACGTACCAGACTGATCATCAAGAGCATATATCCATCAGAAAGATAAGTAGATATATATGTTACTCCAAATTAAAGAGGACAAATTTATTCCGATCCATTCATCATTTAATTAAGGCCAGCCTAAGAGCAGACTTGCGACACCGAGAATGGAGACCTGAATGCCTCTGACGTGAAAGTTCCTTTCTTTGAAGGGATTAAATTTCCCAGGATGGTCGAAGCAGTAATCGCAACTGCGAACACTACCGGTAATAGCAGAGACCATGTAGTAGAACCTGTTATAGTCCTTTTCAGAAAGAGCCTTCTTGGCGTAATCAATGGCTTGGAATATGATGTCGTACAACTGAAGACATATGTCGTAGCAACTCTTGTCTCCGGTAGCATTTTGACGCGCCATCTTGATGAATTCATAAGTAAGAGAAACATTCACAAATTCTGAATCCAGACCGATGAAGCCGAGCATGGTGAGATTAGCCGTCGGCGTTCGCTTGTCTATCAACAAGAAGTGGACGCAGAAATCGTAAATGTTATGGTAGTAATTGCGGTCGGCACGTTTGCAGACCTTGTCGACCTCCGGTGGAACGTCGACGGCGTCCACTCCGGCTGTGTTGCAACAATAGCCATGGAGGAGGAGGAGGAGCAATAAAACCAAGTAGTATCCCAAACTACTCATGCCCATGATATCCGCGCAGAAAAATCAACAAATATCGTCATTGATAAATAGAACGCCACCGGCCGCTACCGGCCTCGGCTCTGAACCGGAGGAGAAACCGATGCAAAACTGACACACTTGCAAAGGTTTGCTGTAATTTTGGTGTATTCATTTAATTTTGTAACGATATTTTCATTACACATTTACACTTGTTAGATGTTAGTTACACTTGTTAGATGTTAGTTACGGAGGAGAAACCGATGCTAATCTATCTTAACATCTTAATATATTTTACAATTAATATTTAAAACTTTTATAAAATTTTCATAATTAGTTACACAAAATTAATAATTTAATACGAATTACATCATTAATCCAGCCGTATATGGAACCCCAGTTTGAGGCAACCATTCACCCCCATGTAGCAGTGTCGCCACAGTGAAATTTCGGGCGCTTTGGGGGGTAAGAATGGGCGCCGAGTGGTGTCTTGTAGCCCCCGGACCTCGGTTGTCGTACTCGCCATAGTACCCAAATGGTCCTCCTCTAATAATATTGTGCAACAGCCAAGCATAGGGATGGATGATTTCATCCATGAATGACTGCATCACCACAGTCGTAGACGAGGGTGGCCAGGGGCTTCCAAGGTAGCCGTGCGGCCCTGCAGCCTGATCAGGATCCCTCGTAATCGTGCAGATATGGAGGGAAAATGCACTCGGCGCCGATCGGACTCCGTGGGCCGTGACTGTGATTCTGTCCTGGGGGAGAGGCATCCCAGCAAAGATAGTGCAGTTCTGGAAGACCGCTACAGCGCTCCCGAATATGATGTTACTGCTGCCGTAGATCTCACATTCCCGGTAGAACTGGTACCCGTACCTTGCGTACACAGTAGCCCTATAGGTTTGGAATTTGCACCGGTACAGTACTGTTCTGTTGCCTTCGCTGGTGAACGCCGGGGCGCCTCCTCGACTGGGTCCAGCATGGTTGACGAAGGTGATGTATCGGGCAATGAAATCATCACCCCGCACATCTGCATTAACAATTTAATCACATATTATTGCACGTACAATTAACCATGGATGCATGCAGCTAGCTCCAAAAATTACAGGATCATGGAATATAGTAGATCGATCTACGTCGGTCGTTACACTTACATACGGTTGCAGCATTGTAGGTCCGGTTGAGCTCCGCCTCGCTAAGCCCGAAAGCGACGATCGTCTTGTCTATCCCATCGCCGACGAATTCAAGGTGGGTCTTTGCTCGGCCTACTTTGACGTGTTCCGCATATACACCCGTTTTGATGTATATGCGGAAGGGGGATGTGCAATGGTCCGGCGCCGCCGACACGGCGGCGGAAATGGTAGTGAAATCACCACTTCCGTCACCGGCCACAGTGAAGGCCCTCTTCGGTTGCGAATTATTACTACGATACTCTCTGTAGGCCATTATGCCCGCAGCAATAATAATGAGGAGTAATCCTCGAATGAAAGAAAAAATAAGGCGACGGTGTGGGATGGGTATGAAGTAACCACTGGCGCCGAGGTTGATTCTGTCAGGGATCACAATTCTGTAGCCCCCACCAATCTGAAGCTCGAAAGGCGGCATTTTGTATGTATCGAAGATGAAGGAGACGCGAGAGAAAGTGAATATATATATAGTAAAGCAGAGAACGCGGCTAGCTATCTAGCAAAAGAAACGGTAGCTAGCTTCGGCCGGTGTTACGTAAGTACATACGTTCGTCTGCGACAATTCGCGGTTGTGTTACGTTGTGGAAGATAAGAATTGAAGAAGACGATCCGCAATGCGTAAATATATAACGGCGGCGCAGAGGGAATGAGTTTGCGTTGGATGAGAAGAAGACGAATGAGGACGCGTTTAAATAACATTATGGTGGTGATCGAGGAGACGATGGAGAAATGAAGTTAAACACAACTGATCAGACGTATGAGTGGAGACGGTTTCTGCAATGCATGCAGTTGGAGAAAGGTGGTGGATGGTGGCTGTGGATTATGCATGTATTCGGATATACATATACCCGGCCACTGGAAACTGATCAGTTCCTAGTGCTGTACCTGCAGTGACATATATATTCCTTAAATTGAAACAATTGATGTCAAATCGATACTAATTAATAAAAGAGATAATAGCTCTAGGTTTCATACGCATTACTACTTATTGAAACAATATATATTCATGTCATGATATATATAAAGAAAAGTAATTCATATATATATGAAATAATGCGCATTCATGTAGTTGGAGAGTTTTAGTTTATCTATATGTAAATAGGTATACATCCAAGTGTACCTATCAATTTTCCATCTAATATATATCATCTGTACGTTTTAGGGTTTAATTTGTTTGATGATACTACGTGCGTCTCCGAGACGTTTCGATTCGCATGCACTAGTAGTAAACTTGTTTTCTATCTTCCCCTTCCTACCTGTGTATCTTATTTCCTTAATTTCCTCTCTCTCTCTCTCTCTCTCTCTCTCTCTCTCTCTATATATATATATATATATATATATATATATATATATATATATATATATATATGTGTGTGTTTATCTGCCTTTACCTTATTTCTTTCCTTGTTACTTTTATTTTGGCTTCGATCAATAATATTTTTCAAGAAACAGTTCATATTTTTTAAAATATGCTTAATTTCCTCGAACATGGATTTAATATTAATAAACTGTCTTCTCCAAATGAACTATATATCTCTATATATAGGATTAATTGATAACAGACTATGTTTTATAAATCTCTGAGATAAACTAAAGTAGAAGAGTACTAGATTAATTATTACTTGTGTCACATGTATTAAATAGTTCTATGACTGCTTGTCCCGTTGTTCTACAACCATTAATTTCTTCTACATTAATTGAGATAGCTAGCTAGATGTAGTTGCGAAGCTGACTGTGACATAATTGTCACCATTCTGAAACTTACTTTCGTAATGCAATTGATCTGGTTGAAATTACTAGTAATTGGTTCTTAATTAATCTCTTGGTTGAAATGAACGAGTAATTGAATTTTACAAAGTGGGAGGTTAATTTTAATTTGGCTCAATATCTTCAATGAAGAAGCTCACGAATATGAGAGATTTAACCAATATATATTGAGTCAGAAGACTCAGAACAGATATATATATATATATATTCTCAGGAGGCCTAAAACCACCTTAATTAGGACACTGATGGCCTGAGGTGTGAGGCCCAAACAGGAGTGGGGTGGTGACGAAAACCATTCATCCCCATGTAGTAGTTTGGCTACGGTGAAATTTTTGGCGTCTTGATCGGCTGTAAATTTAATGGCCGAGCGTCGTCCGAGAGTAGTACTCTTCAGTCTCTTTGCCCCCGGACCTCGGTTATCATATACTCGCCACAGTACCCAGATTGTAGACGAAGGTGCATGATGTCTAGCTCGGGCTATGAAATTATCACCTCTCACATCTGCTGCGTTAATAATACACATGCACGACAATGTATTAATATTTCATCATCAATCAATGGCCGAGAAAAAACAAATTAGTTCTACTTAATTACACACTGGTGGGGTCTGATAGCATTGGTTTAATTTGTCCACCCATGGCCGATGAACTCTAGCTATGTGGGTCTTAGCTCTCGGCCTACTTTTACGTGTTCCGCATGCATGTATATACACCCGTTTTGATGTATATGCGGAAGGGGGATGAACTGTGGTCGGGAGCCGCCGCCACGGCGGCCGAGATGGTGGTGAAGTCACCGCTTCCGTCTCCGGCTACCGTGAAAGTACGATCTTATGCTCCGAATTTATCAGAGATAGAAAGAGAGAATTTATCTGAGAATTACGAATAGGAAATGATGAAAGAAGACAGAGAACCTGCAGAGAACGAATCGGAAACGAACTTAGGAGACCGGAAATGAAGAAGACGATCGCAGAGTGACGCGTTTATATATATAGTGGTGGCACAGAGTGATGCAGAGACGAACTTAGATACAATTAAAGCTCGAGTGGGGACGGTTGGTGCAGTTGGGATTCGTAAGGAGAAAGTCCGCTGGCACGGTTCTGCAAGGACCATACATACATAAATGCACGAGGCATTAATTAACAATGGCGATCGGCGCATTTTGCTATATATCATGGGACGAGACTTTATTGGATCGAAAACTAAATATCTGCATTAATATGTAGTTGGATTATGCTATCTCATTTGTTATTTTCTGCCTTCGATCTCTGCCGTCTCATGCACGCAGAGATATATAATATATACGAAGGGAAAGCACTGAACGCTACTTGATTGCTTAATTAATTATTAGAACTGGCCGGCGATGGCCATGGCCATGAACATGAACATAAATAGACTGATAGTAGTAACTCTTCGACCAGACTTTCATCTATTCTCGATACCGTGTTAGTTTTGGTTGTTGATCCTATATAAACTCTTCCACATAAACATGCAGCTCTCATTAATTAGAGTTATTGCACATTCAGTAGTGAAGGATGATTTTGACATCCACTCAGACTCGGTCTATATATATATATATATATATATATATATGTTTTGGGGCACCCACGCACGTCTCTGCGAATCATCAGTTGGCTTTCTTCGGGCAACTTCCAATTTCGTAAACCCATTAATTAGCAATTAAAGAGGCTGGCTAACATTTGACTCTCACTTAATTTCTCTAAGCTTTAACTAATGCATCACCATCATATATATGGACTTATGGAAAACAGAACAGAATGATTAGTTTCAGTCTTACATCTAAGAGTAGTACCAACCTTAGCATGGCGAGGATGCTGCAGCATGCCTAGAAGATCGTGGTATACCAGTACCTGCACAAATCCATCCTCATGAATTCGGGATCGTTGTATGAACACACAGGTGATGAAATCCAAGCGGCCGGGGAAGCAGCTTCGGCACAAATCACGCTAGGCCCTCCTATTTCTAGTCCTCAATTTCTCCAGTCTAAGGATGCTCTACTTGTTTGTTATCTTCCCCTTTTACCTGCGTATCTACCCTTTTCTCTGCTCTTTGCCTCTTTAATTATCTGCCTTTACTTTTTTTTTATTTCTTTCATTTTGTCTTCACTGTACAAGAAACAGTTCATCAATAATAAAATCGACTTCTCCAAATGAACTCTCGCAATGACTGCTTAACCCTTTGTTCTTCAGCCATTTCTTCTACTTTATTACATGTGCTAGATACTGTCTTTCGGCATACAAACTATATAGTTTGTGGACATAATTGAGATTACTGTTGTAAAGAAGCTGACTTTGACACAACTGTTACAGTTCTCAAACTAGCAATTTTAACGCAGTCTCTTGGTTGAAATGGGTAAATGATTCTTTGTTAATGCAATCTCTTGGTTTAAATAAGTAATTGATTTTCAAAATGAAAGGTTTTAGTTCAAGATCTTCATTGAATCTCATGGGTGAGAGAATTAACCAATGACGCGAAACAGATTCTCAGGAGGTCACCTTCACGTACGGTTACTCCTGCAGGTATACGTAACCAGTAAAACTTTCTACCTTCAACCGATTCATGTCTTCGTATATTGACAATATGGTTGCCCTGTCAATAGATTGACCACTTTGGTGCATCTCTCGCTGAAGTCAAAGTGAAAACAAAATCCTCAGTAAAAGAAGGCAAGAAGGGAACAGACCTGTCCACTGCAAAAGGGGCCAGCTCCAATGCCAATAGTAGGAATTTGAAGGGCAGCTGTTGCAGCTGCAGCTACAGGTGCTGGCACACATTCTAAAACAACAGAAAAACAACCAGCATCTTGTAGAGCAAGTGCTGTTTCCACAACCTGAGATGCATCCAGGAGAGATGAGCATAAATGTAAGCGCAATTATATAGTGATCTTAATGAGTGACCTTAATTAGTGACCTTTGAGAACCAAACAACTAAAACATTAATACTTCAAAAAAAAAAACAAGTACCATTACCTTGATCATAGCGCTTGTTACATTCCTGCCTTGAGGCCTAAAACCACCTAGGACACTTACGGCCTGAGGTGTGAGGCCCACATGTCCCATAACAGCAATTCCAGCCTCCACAATAGCTTTGGCAGCTGAAATCCTAGAAGGACCGCCTCCTTCCAAGTTAATTTAACAGCATCCATTGCCCCCTCTTTGAGGAAAGCAACTGCTGTCTCTATAGCCTGACTAGGGCTGCTTTCATAGGTACCAAAGGGAAGGTCACCCACAAGGAGAGGGCGTTTGGCCTCCCTAGCAACAGCAACGGCACGACAGTGAACAAGCATCTCATCAAGAGTGACAGGAATAGCGGTTTCATGGCCATGAACAACCATAGCAGCAGAATCACCAACGAGACAAACGTCAATTCCAGCCTCATCAAGGTGGACAGCAGATGGATAATCATAAGCAGTCACAAGTGTTATAGGTTTTCCATTGCGGTGCTTTTGGTTCAGATAGTTCACAGTAACTCTCTGAAATGAACTCTGAGATTGCGGACCCCCCCATATACAGTATTCTCAGGAACATTGCTCATCATACGCACTCTATTCCCAATCTGAAAGAGGTTTCGAATTCTACGGACTGAAGAAAGCATTTTGCTCATGGCAAACTGGAAGACCAGATAAAACTAACAGCAGAGTGATCACAAGTCTTTGCTGTAACGACAGGGTATCATGAATAAAGGTTGAGACTTCAGAGTCTGTATTGAATACTCTAAATAAATGATGTAATAAAAATCACTTCAAATTGTAGCTTGGACATAAACAGTCAATTTATCTATAGGCTCCAATGTCCTTTAACACCCTGAATCCGAAACATGCCAAACAGTCACTAATCAAAAGGTAGGAAGTGTAATAGCTCCAATCTACAGCAGAGTCAATACCTTGCTGAAAGATATATCCCTGTTGGACCAGTGAGCAATGGTAAAGATTTGTAATTATACAGTGACGAATGCACCTGTTCCATATATTGATTTGATAATGGAAAAACATCTGATAACTGACTTGTATGAGTCATTTGGTAGATCCTATTACTGGGAATTTTTTTCATGCAAGAAACTTGTTTTGTTTCAGCTTTGTCAATAGACCAGAAATATGAGCAATATAAAAAACTTTTTTAAGTTGCGTCAACCACTTATTCGTTTCAAAATAACAATCACAGCAACAGGTTAAATATTCCGGAGGAAGAACTGAGTTCTCTCGAATCGAATTTCTCTCTTCTTTCAAAAAACACAATTCTTTTTTTCAGAATAGAGATCTGTTGGCTTGAAAACAGAGAAAAATCCGCCAAATGTTCAAGGGGAAGGAGTTCTTACTCCTCGAACGGATCGAATGGCTTGTTTGTCTCTGTATAGATTTTCTTCCTCCAGGCAAAGTTACAAAGGGATTAGATTTCCTCGTTCGTACTTGTCTCACACACCATCTTTTGCAGCAGCATTCATCAGCAGAAGTTGCAGTCTTACAGCTGGCTCCTTCTCTCAAACCACCCATCTTCTGTAAATAGGTTAGCAGCAGTAATCAATCTTGGAACCGTCTCTGAGCAATGAGCAAGGATTTGTCCTGAAAACTCCTCCTTTAGTTTCAGCTTTCAAGACAACGTACACGCGGGCACTCTCGTATACGAATTTGATTGCAAAAGTACCAATTTTGCATTAACAGAAACACAGAAAAAAAAAAAAAAAAAAACAGCCAATACTGATTACACTTCACAAATTAACAAAGAGAATGAGAGTCGATGAGATGTGGCAGCATGCCCAGAAGATCTCACGCCGCGTTCGCTTTCGCCGTTTCCCTTGAATCCCTTCTACTCTGTTACTGTAATTTCTTCTACCATACTGCTTCAATGTCGTTTTCCCATGCTACCTCCTCGTATATATATATAGCATCTAGTAGACTGAAGCATATGTATGGGTATGTAAGCAAATATTTGTGAACGTCGCTTATGATCAATATATACTTGTGGGTCTATACTATAGTACTCTATAATTAAATTACATGCCGACCAATACATATTTTTATACCCAAATTAATACTCACGGACCCCATGCAGGCGTACTGGCGAAAAGTATATATATACACAAACTCGTGTGGGCCTATATTTTCAATCACAATCACAAACATTTGTAAACCTATGTGGGCATAGAAAGACATTAATGTCTCATAGAGCAGCATGCATGGTCCATGGAGTGGTATATACCACCATGTTAAGGTTAATTTGCAGGAAAAATTAATGCATGGCGAGTTTCTGGCTATGATAGTATGATGGGCTAAAACATTTTGCTTCTAGTGCTTGCTCCACTGGAAGTCATTTGCGTTCTCGATCATCCCCAGTTTTGATTTCCTACCGGCCGCCATTAATACTGAACAGATCAATATTCATTACCTGGCTAGCTAATTCCTGAAAAAAAAAGGGAATCCATATATAATTCCACTACATTGTATATATATATATATATAAGAAATCTTTATTAATTACCTTGCTAAAACGATGGCCATGTAACCGCGTAGTGCGAATTCACGTGGGCGAAGTACTGCTCGATCGTAACTGACGCTGCTGGTTTCGAATATTCAGAGTTTTTTAGATTTGGGGACTTAGCTCCTCCAATGGTGATCAGTACTGCAAGTGGGTTGACTAAAAGTTCATTGCAGATCAACTATGATCCGTATAAACTTCTGGGGCATATATATACCCGCATATATATATATATATATATAGCAATGGAGTTACAGTATACGGCTCCACAAATGATATACGATGCATGGGTGACTAATCATCAATTAATGGTGGTGGATAATCAATATGACCACTTAATCATAAATTTATAATGCATTTAAATTCGATAGCAACCTGAAACTGTTTCTGTTTCTCTAGCAACAACGAGCTCGGCATTTTCTCACATAATTATTTAAGGGATTGAACAGTAGTGCAGCTTGCATTGCACCTTTTGAACTAATTCCCTTGTACTGCTCTTGCTTCTGATCAGCTGTAGATCTCCATTTCGCTACTCCTCTCGAGTTCTTCAGAAGATCTGCTAATCGTGGTTCAGTTTTCTTCTCTCTCTTCTCCATTCATTGCTGCTAGCTCGATCGTCTTCTCTCCTACCAGTTTTCGTAGCTAAGCCCATTTTCTCGCTAGCACAGCAACAGTAGTAGTGTGGCAGTTGCACCAGCTATTTCGCTCCTATTCTAATTACAATCCCTGATTTTCTTCCGTTTCTAATTTTCGGCCCTAATTTTCTAGTGTTTGAAAATGCCTTTCCGTGTGAACGCCGTCCAGAGGCACAGGATCGTCCAGGTCCTGTTCGCGAACCGGTTCAGAATCCTGGTCGACAGGGAAGAACTATGCAAGATGATACTGCAGTTCTTCGTCATAGTGCTGTCGTTACTGTTCATGACTCAGTACGCACGCTTCTTGGTCCACTACGTCCCCTCCTTCCTCAACGCCCCCGACAAGGGATTTTACCCCGACCTCGTCGTGGCCAAAGACGGGTCCGGGGACTACCGGACCGTCTCCGAGGCCGTGGCCGCCGTTCCGGACAACGGCAAGGAGCGGTTCCGTATCGCGGTGAAGGCCGGAGTGTACCACGAGAACGTCTTCGTGGGTCCGGCGAAGAAGAACGTGATGCTCATCGGAGCAGGGAAAGGCGCGACGGTCATCACGTCTAACCGAAGCGAGGACGGTGGATGGAGACCGGCTGCAACCGCAACGATGAGTAAGTGCGCCTCATTGCCTAATAAAGCATGCATGCATGCAGCATCTCGATCGTATTCTCATTCATGATTAAACTAATTTTTTATGAATAACTCATTCATATATAATATGGATATGCCATTAATTTGCTCCTCGATCCCAGCCATTACCGGGTCCGGCTTCGTGGCTCTGTACATGAGCTTCGAGAACACGGCGGGGCGGTCGAGCGGATACGCACTCGCCGTGAGAAGCGTCTCCGAGCGATCGGTGTTCTACGCGTGCAGCTTCATGGGGGACCAAGGCACCCTGCTCGCCGACGGAGGAAAACAGCTGTACGTAGATTGCGACATAGCCGGCGGAAGGGACCTCGTTTCCGGCGGCGGCGCGGCGATTTTCCACAAAGGGACGTTGTACATCCGCGCGCCTCCTCCCGAACGCGATCACGTGGTTCTGACGGCTCACCGGAGGAGGTACCGGAATTCTTCCGAGGGATTCGTCTTCCGACACTACGCCGTGAAGGCGGCCGAAGGTGAGCTCCTTCCGAGGTCCACGGGAGTTTATCTGGGAAGACCTCTCGGTTCTTCCCACTCCCGGGTCGTCTTCATGTGGAGCTTTCTGGACTACGTGATTGCTCCCCAGGGCTGGGTCGTCGGAGTCGGACGAGGGGAAACTTCGGGGTCGGTCTACTACGGGGAGTACCGGAACACGGGGCCGGGGTCTGACACGACCGGAAGAGTGACTGCTCCTGGAGTGAAGAAGACCATGACCGCCGAAGAAGCTGCCTCTTTCGCCGGACTCGCGTTCATCGAGGGCGACTCTTGGTTACTCTCCGTCGGAGTCCCAATTCTGTATGACTCCTTAGGAAATACTACTACTGTCTTGTAAATTTCTAGGCTGTTTACTGGAACATTGTTACTGTTTGACCAAAAATTGATCCGGTTTTCTGAAGCACGAGTCTAACAAATCAAACCCAACAGTTGACTCAGTCAAACCCTTCTAAACAGCTCACGCGGACTGAAACGGTCGTTAAGTGCTAATTTTTTATACCGAAAATACCCTCCACTTATAAAAAAAAATTTATGTTATCCTTCTTCTACCCATTGATCCATCCCGACTCAGCGGTTCTTCTGTCCCGGCTCCGGCGCTTCTTCCCTCCCGACTCCGGCGCTTCTTCCCTCCCGACTCCGGCGCTTCTTCCCTCCCGACTCCGGCGCTTCTTCCCTCCCGACTCCGGCGCTTCTTCCCTCCCGACTCCGGCGCTTCTTCCCTCCCGACTCCGGCGCTGATTCCAGCGAAGATCATTTTCCGTTCACGAAGTTCGGGTAATCTTCCCCTTTGCTGGTCGCCGTGGCCATTCGCCGCTCCCAACGCGCAGCTCGGCAGTCGCCTCTCGCTACTCAGCAGCTCGGCAGTCGCCGCTCGCCTTTCGCTTTCTTCAAAGAGAGGGGAAAGAAGAAGAACGGTTTGTGGTTTTAGGGCTCGTAGTTTTTGTGTCTCCGAGATTTAGCAGCGAAGTTCTCTACGGTGGAGAAACATCTTCTTATTTTGCTACAGCAAGCTTGATTTCCCTAAATTTTTTTTTCTCTGCAAGCATTTTTTTTTTTTTTTTTTTTGTCAAAAAAATTTGTGATTGACCTTTTCGACTGAAAAAAACCATCATTTTTCAGTTTATGAATAAAAGTTTTCTGTTTTGTTTATCTCCTCCTCGTTCCTTTCTAGTTCATCTTTAAAGCATAGATAGGATTGGATTCCTTCTCAACCAATCCCACCCACCAAGCAACTTCTGCTTATAGACCGAGGTATCCGGGCTGCCCTGTTCTCCATTAATGTGATCTTCGTTGGTTTAGACTTTAGCATCTTTTAAGTTGCAAAACGTAAAGTTGTTTGATCTGGGGTTTGTGATTCCGTCACCTAGGTCGTTGATTAGTTTCATTTGTTTAATTCAATCGGTTTCTTTTTTTGTTGGTTTCTATTGTTTACCCTTTTTGGGTGCTTGAATATGGTTTCCTTTTCGTAGCATTTGGTGTCTTTCTATTGGAGACTTGTTGGAGTTGATTGTTGGTATGTAGGGGGGATGTGGTTGACTTGTCGGTTGGCTAGATTAGGTGTCATTGTGGTTCCTTCTAGGGTTCCTGTCTTTTGTTGATTTTGCTATTGATTTTTATCACGATTATGGGCTTGATTTTTTTCTTCTTTTATTGCTTCATTGGTAGTCCTCTTGATTTCGTCATCTGATTATTGTATCAGGTGAAAAGAAATTTTTTTTTTTTGAAAATAGGTGAAAAGAAATTTGTTATTGTTGATTCTTACCTTGTTGCCTCCTAATGTATGCTCTCGGCATCTTTAATTGTTTGTTAGTGAACTTGCAAATTGTTGTTCAATGTATGCATTATTGTCCTACGATTTTTCCGGGAAGCCCTTGGTAATAGGCAGAAGTGTGCTTGTAACAGAGCTTTCGGGAAAGATTCATTACCAGTGCATAACCTGCTGGTGCACCCTTCACTCTGTTTCTCTCTTTGGGAGCTAAAATTGCTTCTAGCATTATAAATTGCAAGGTAGGCCTACTCAAAACCCCGCCCTCCCTGGACCCTCCCTCCCCTCTGTCCTCGTCCTGTTTCCTTTTCTTCTCTTACGCTAGCACACAACAGAAGCATCACCTCGGACTGAAGGATTTTGACGTTTTCAGGTAAGACTCGAGGGTGGGTTGTCGGTGGAGAAACATCGTTTTGGAAATGCTCCTCCAGACTCTCTTTACTGTGTCTTCTGCCCACCTGCACGTCAAGGCGGAGACTTTGGCTTCTAATTTCAGCACAGTTCCTCGAGCATTTCAAATTCAGAAGTTGGGTTTTGAAATTTCGCGTCTGCGTGAGGGAAGTGGGGGCAGACTAATAACTACACCCCCGGGTGCTCGCATTTCGGCTTCCTCTAGCCACTCCGACAGTTCTGCATCCATGTATGTTTATGTCATTGGTCGTGTATTACCGTCGATATAATTTCGGCACGCTATCTCCATTCTTGCGAAAATTGATTTGATTAGAAGATAAAGGTTATGCTAACGAGATATTGAACATCTTTCTTTGCTACTAATTTAGAATGGATGCGTTACCGGTCCATGGGATCTCAGAAACAATTGTTGGTGTCTTGGGAGGAGGGCAATTGGGTCGTATGCTGTGTCAGGCAGCGTCACAGATGGCCATCAAAGTGATGATTTTGGATCCACTTGAAAATTGTCCTGCGAGCAGCCTTTGCTACCATCACATGGTGGGAAGTTTTGATGATGGTGACACAGTTCAGGAATTTGCAAAGAGGTACTCTGGAACAAAGAACTTAATGGCTATTATTTTTCTTGAGAATGATGAAAATCTTACTTGCATACGTGGGAATCTAATTTCTTATTATTAGGTGCGGCGTCCTGACTGTAGAGATTGAACATGTTGATGCCTCTACATTAGAGAAGCTTGAGCAGCAGGGGGTTGACTGTGAACCAAAAGCTTCTACAATTCGGATTATCCAAGTATGTATTAGAAACCAGTTACCAGTTCTAGTTATCCTTTCCCGTCAAAATTTGCTAGCTGCCCGCACCGTGGAAACTTTATTCAATATTATGGTACTGTCCAAACTCGACGTCCTCAATTATGATCCCCCATAATGAAAACGAAGATGTATCCCTCTTTCTCTGGCCATATTAGCTGCAGAAGGGGCTATTTTGACCTTAAAAAAAGGATGTTCTGTGACTAAATAGTTAGGGTTTAAATAATTAATAGCCAGATTTATCTCTATATCTGAGAAGGTTGGGTGAATCATCTGTGTTTGACATGGAGGAAGATTTATTTTTTCAGGGAGCAGTCCAAAACTTGAATTAAATCTTAGAACATTGATCATCTCCACTATTTCCAGCATCATCACCAGAAAGGACTTATCTGGTATTTCAGGCTCCTAAATCCTTCTGAACTAGTCACTGGGGCTCTGTTGTTTCTTGCTTCTTTTGTCAGTCAAAATCTTGTTTTTAAAAATTTTTCTTAAGTTATTTGTTAATCTTTTTACTCTCAAACACAAGTTGGTTACTGAGATGGACTCTGAGAATCATTAAATATGGTAATTGAACCAAGAGCTCAGCCATGGGCTATACTCAATTATTGTGGGAACTACCTCATTATATTTGTTTTTTTGCTTATGCGGCCTATGCAATTGTTTTTGTCATGAACTCTGTGTTTTGGACCCTGTTAGGATTTTCAAAACTTTCTTGTTTCCTCTGCCTCTTACACTGCAGTCCTGCGTAAGGTCTCTTTCATGTAGAAAACGGTCATGAGGTGATGCTGGAAGAAGCTTAACTTTTTTATTGGTTCATGTGACAGGCAGGGAAGAATTACGGCGTATGAAAGACATCAAGTAGGACATGGTAAAATAAATGTAACAGTCCTTGGTAAAATAAATTCAAAAATGAAAAAGTCTCTGGACTGGACATATTTTTGTGTTTTTAATACACATTAAAGCTAATATCTGTGGAGAAGATTGTGTAACAACTTCTTTAATTGATTCAACTCTGCCAAACTTCGAGTCACATTGAGAGAGCACCATTCAAGAACTAAAATAAGATCCTGTCTCTGTAAAATATTTGACAGAGAGGTTTTAGAAATATGTAATAGTTGAAGCCATTAATATACAAAGTTCCAGTTAAGCTCCTCAAACTTCAATTTGGAACATCATTACATGTATGGTGGCTGCTATGCAATGATTTAGTTGCCTTAAATATATGATATTGTTGTACATGTAGTTCAGAAAGCATTCCAAAATTGACTTTTTGTAAACATGTGCAATCTTTCAATATGCTGCTCCCTGAGCTTTTTAATTCCACTTGCTTGACAACCTTTATTCATCTTTTGAGCATTGAACCACTAGTTTATCTTGTTTCAGGATAAATATCTGCAAAAGGTTCATTTTTCTCAACATGACATTCCGCTTCCTAATTTTATGGAGGTCAGTGACAAGGTTTTTTGTTATTTTTTGTCTATTTTTTCTGGATACAGTACAGGGGATTTTTCTTTTTAATTTTTATTTTGGGGAGTGACTGTTTGTCCAAGAATAAAAAGAAAACTTTACTAAAGAATACATGAACATTGAAATACTGAAAACTCATCATTATGTTTTGGTTGTAAAACTGTTAGATTTTGACTCTTGGAGTATCACTTCAGGTTGTTGATGCGGATTCCGCAGCTAGGGCTGGGGAATTGTTTGGCTATCCCTTAATGATTAAAAGTCGAAGACTTGCTTATGATGGGAGGGGAAATGCTGTTGCTCGGTGCGAGGAGGAGCTGTCAGATGCTGTTACAGGTATCTAGTGTAAAACTTAAAATATTCAAGCTTCTTGATTTCCTTTTACCCATACATCTATACGAAAATGTCTCAGTGTTTTAGTTGTTTTACTTTTTCCATACTCCTGATTCTCTAGTGATCCCCCCTTGCAGCTCTTGGAGGGTACAGTAGAGGTTTATATGCTGAGAAATGGGCTCCATTTGTGAAGGTTTGTCTGCACTTGACATTAAATTTTGGTTCAGCAGCATAAAATTTGGTATCTTGCATATGAAGATTTCTTGTCAGTTGCTTCTTCCTTGCCAGTGTCTAATTATCATTATTAAGCTTCTTTCTTTTATAATTTTTATTTTGTCAAAATAGTATTGATTGCTTTGTTGTTGTTGTTGTTGTTGTTGTTATTAAAGATGAAGAGGAAAATAATTGTGGAACAATTATCTTACTTCACTTGGTCTATATTTCTCAAAAACCAACTGGCATTGTAGCTGTTGCACTTAGACCATGTAAAGAAATTAATAAAAGAAACAAATGATAATGACTAAGAGGATGAGAGAAAGAGCAGAGAGTGAAGTACTAAAGACAAGTGCTGCAATAAGAGTACATTTTTTCCATGAAGCTTAGGAGCATTGCTTGTTAACATATCATTGAAGTAATGGATTTGGCAAAGGAAATAGTGAAGGAATGTCTCTACTTTATCATTTTTATTTGGTTTAGGAGCTCGCTGTTATTGTGGCAAGAGCACGTGATGATTCTGTTTCATGTTATCCTGTTGTTGAAACTATTCACAGGTAACCAGCTGATTATCCCTTATCCTTCCTTTTTTTTTTTTAAGTTTAATTTAGTATTTGCTCAATCTTAACTCATGCTGCCTTTTAGAGATAATATCTGTCACATCATGGAGGCGCCTGCTAATGTGCCAGAGAAAGTAAAGAAACTTGCTGTACATGTTGCACAAAAAGCTGTAAGTTCGTTAAAGGGTGCTGGCATTTTTGCAGTTGAACTATTTTTAACACAGGATGATCAGGTACGTTTTACATTCGACGTACTCAGTATTTTTTAAGCTCTCTGCAATAAAGTTATCCTCCATTTTTTTTTAAAAAACTGATGCTGTCGTGTCATGGTCAATTGGTCTGGCTTTTTTTTTTTTTTTTTTTTTTTTTTTTAATTTTAAATTAGTAAACTATGAGGATTTTTATTTTTATTTATTTATTTATTTATTTTGTGATATCTTTGACAGATTTTATTGAATGAAGTGGCACCACGTCCTCACAATAGTGGGCATCACACTATAGAGTCCTGCTATACTTCACAGTTTGAGCAACACTTGCGAGCTATAACCGGTCTTCCCCTCAGAGATTCATCAATGAAAACTCCAGCTGCTGTTATGTATAATTTGCTGGGTGAAGAGGAGGTACTGTACTTTTGGTTTCTAAAGTAGATACTTAAGTTTTATACTTGTCTTTGTAATGTAATGCTCTTTTTTGTCCTTGATATACATGATTTTTAAAGTATAAGGAAATATAATTTTCGAATTTAATGGTTCTATGCATATCCACAAATATTATTATTTGGTCTATTATGAGACTGATAATGATTATGATGTTTTTTTCTTGCTGTCCATCCTTCTCAATAACATTAGCCTAATATCTGTACCCATTTTCCTCGTCCATCTTTAGTTATGTGGCATGTGCCTTTCATATGTCTAATGAAGGCAGGGCTTGCTCACTTCTGTACATGCATACTTTTTCGAACTTCAAATACTGAAATCATCTCTGGAGAAACTTTGGTGACACGCTGGTCATCACCTGTTTATTCTATTACTTTTAAATCTTACTGCTTGTACACAGCTACATGACCAAAATGATGAGTGGTGCTCAATGTAGCTTCTGCTCAGTGTTGAGTACATGAGCTTGTAGAGTGTCCTGGTTTGAGATCTCATGATTAGCTGGATTTTGTCTCCAATGTCTTTTTCTGGGGATTCTTCTATGGCCTGAGACCACCTCCCTCTTGTATCATTCAGTAAAACCTCAAACACTTACCTGATGTGTATCTTCAGTTATATTGTTCATACGGATAAGTTTTTTGCCCAGTGTCTTTTGAGGCTCAAGAAGGTCAATGCCCTCACTGTATGCAATGCAATTTCTACATAAAAAATTAATTTTCTAATCACCCTTTTATAGAAATACTATCAGGTTTACTTGCTATTATTTTTATGGTTCACTGGGCAGTTACCTAGTTTTACCTCCCTTCTTTTACCAATGGAATACTACAGAATAATGAACACAACAAAGTATCCAAACCAGCTGGTGACTTTCTTGCTTTCTGTAGTGTTATTTGACACCCTTTTTTGACGGATTCTTGCTCATTTGGGTTCAATACTGAGCTCTTATGATCCCAAGCTATTTTTGCTTTTATTTTGAGTTTTTATGGCTTTCCCTTTAGGCTTTGTTTTGATTTTTCCTCCTTTAGTGTTTCTTACATTTGCTCCATCCTCAAAAAAATTCAGGGAGAGAAGGGATTCCATTTGGCTCACAAACTTATTGCAAGGGCTCTACAAATACCTGGGGCCTCTGTTCATTGGTATGATAAACCAGGTTAGATCATGTTGAATTCTCCCATGGTTTATGCTATATGCATGTCATGTCTCAAATATATGCATGTCATGCCATCTGTATTACTTTATGCTGAAGCTTTCATGTATTTTCCTGTAACGTAATACTCTTGCAGTAATGAGAAAGCAACGGAAAATGGGTCACATCACCATTGTAGGACCTTCTACGGGCGTGGTGAAGGCAGGCCTGGCTTCATTGCTGAGTACAGGAAATATGGAATCCCCAAGTAGAGGTCACTGAAATATTTCTCAGTTTACTGTATTGTAAAATATTCTTCCTACCAATGATGCTGAAATGAGTTGGCTTCCTTTGAGAAGAATAATATTCTTCCTGTCTAAAATATAAGTAGAGCTCAACAAAAGTTGATCAACATGCATAGTTTTAGTTAAACCAACAATGTGCTACCACCTGTGCTCTTCTATCCTCTTTCACTACCCATTGAGAGAAATCCTATAATTTTTAATTAAACAGTTTCAAGTGATATATTGTTGCAATATTTGATGTCTTCTTTGATCAATCATTTTTGTGTCTCAGCCAGTACTGTGAAACTTTTATGTTCTTAAGAGTGTTTTTAGCCTTCTTCTGAGACATGCATTCTGTGCAGTGTTCCTCCATGTCATTTGGGATAATGATGTAGCCTCCATTAGATCATATTGTCAAATAAATTTCTTTGAGGTTTTCAGGAGTCTAGTGGATCACCTTGTATGGAGAGTTGTTTTGACTTTGATTATTTGTTGCTATGAGAAAAGTTGCCATGCTGAACAATAGAGTTGAAGCAATAGAGCTGACTACTTGGGTTTGTCAAATGATTTAAAACTTGATCAATGTGTCTTAGTTCAAGGATGACATAGACACTGCATTGGCTTGTAAATTTTCCCATATAGTTCAGGGATTGCATCTGCAAATTGATTTTCTGAGTGGATATTGTTTTCCCATGCTAAATGCAGCTCCTCTTGTTTCAATTATAATGGGATCGGATTCAGATCTTCGGGTGATGGGGAGAGCTGCAAAGGTTCTGGAAAGCTTTGGTGTGCCTTATGAGGTGATCCTTTCTCTATTTTGTGTATCGTTGTTGTCTAATACTTGATGGCCTTTTTAGATTGCATTTTTTTTTGAAATGATATCTCTATTCTCCTCGTTAAGTACAACAGTTATATTAGTCAAAGTGCAGATAATAGATCGGTAAAGCTTCTTTGCTTCTGAAGTAAAAGAAAGTCTTCTGGTAGAAAGTCCAAAGATAACATAAGTACTCCTAGGCACCCTGATTTAAAATGATTGTTCATCCAGCTTATAAATTTTTCATTGATCTGACTGAATTATAATCTGTGCAGATTGAAATAGTTTCAGCTCATCGCACTCCAGAGAGGATGTTTTCTTTTGCAAGATCTGCTCAGGAGCTAGGTCTTGAGGTTATAATTGCTGGTGCTGGTGGTGCAGCTCATCTGCCTGGCAAGTTTCCATTTATTTTCTTTTTCAAAACAAAAAAAAAAACCTGAGGTATTATGACACTCATTGGAAGGTCCTTTTGTCTATGGTCAGGCATGGTGGCTTCGCTGACTTGCCTGCCTGTCATTGGTGTCCCTGTGAATGCTTCTTTACTAGATGGAGTTGATGCGCTTCATTCAATTGTGCAGGTGCAGAAATGTTTTCAAACTTTCTTTTTTGACGTGTCTGTATTGGACTTTGAAGTTTGCTTTATGTTGATATCCAGAAAACCAGAAGCATATGGAATATTGTTGATAAAAGTCACAGATGCCTTTCATCTTTTTTTCTTCTTCTCCGTCTTCATGTCCTTCGTTTTGTTCTTCTTCTTTATAGAGGCTTTAAAGCCCATTGTGATTAATATTACGTACTTACTATTAGTCGCTAATGCAGATGCCAAGAGGTATCCCCGTTGCATGTGTTGGAATTGAAGTTGCTGAAAATGCAGCTCTGCTGGCAGCAAGGATTCTTGGTACAAAGTACCCCGAGATTCAAGAAAGGTTCACCTCCGTCCATGTCTTATGTGTTTTTTATTTGATATTCATATGCTCGTTGAAGGTGAAGATTCTTTGATGTATTATATTGCCTCGATTGGTTATTAATTGCAGATTAATTCAACACCAAGAAGACATGAAAAATACTGTACTGGCAAAGGCCGAGAAGCTGAAGAGGGAAAGCTGGGAAGGTTACTCCGGTCCGTGACACACTTCCTTCCCGTGTTAATTATTGAATGTAGTGTTCACTAGCTGTTGTATTGCATGTTGTTGCTCATTAGCTATATTATCTTTCAGTTTTTTCTGTGTTATGTTCATGGAATAATGTATTGTTGTTGTTTTTCTCCTAATTGTATAGTAATATTTTTGTTGGAGGATAGATAATTTATGGGTGTTTTTGTGGGTCTAACTTTCTAAATGAAGGCAGGGAGAGGTCAGGGGGAGGAGGAGGCTCACTTGGTTCGTTGAGGAAGAGGGCCATTATTCAAGAAATGACGCCAAGGGAAGCAGCAGCAGAAGGGAAACAGAGGAGAGAGGGAAGGAAGGTTCTGGCTTCTTACGCAGGCGACAGTCGTCAGACAATTCTTTTGAGCAAAGTCAATGTCATTTGCCATTAAAGTAGCAGCCAGACCGTGGATGCATTCGTAGTTCTCTCTCATTGAGTACCCGAATCTCCTTCCCCCACGTCTGCCTGCCTTTACATGCTTTCTTTCTACCAACTAAACAAGTCCCTGTAGCAGCCACAAAAGTAAACTCTCAGGAGGATGAAACGCCCACCTTCTTCGTCTCTAAGTCTGGGTGTTTTTTTTTTTTTTTTTGTTCTCTTTCTGTGTTGATATCTTTCTGCTTCAAGTCTTCTCTTTATGGATGTGATAGAGTAGTATTGCCATAAATACATATGTGCAGGCTTTTTCTGGTACAAACTTTTCCTTCGGATTATTTCTCCTGGATCAGGCTCCCGACTCTGGCGGGGAGGAGTGAGTCCGCCATGCTTGTTCAGCACAAATTTTGTCTGGAGTACTCTGCTCGCTGTAAATTCCACACTAAACAAATCTTCTGCCTGTTACTCGTCCTCTCCTGGATTTCTTCCTACTGTGTGTATGCCTGCACTCAAGCTGACAGGAGTGCTCTAGTCTCTTTTTGGATTGAACTTGCTTCTCCTGGTACTCTGATCTGGCCTGGGATAAGTGACCCCAGCTCTGACTGCTGCCAGTGGCCCGGTGTTTCCTGCAATGCCGATGGGCAAGTTACTCGTCTCTGGTTGCCTGAAAAAAGCCTCAAGGGACCCATCTCCTTCTATCTGAAACATCTCCCACCTTTCCCAACTCAATCTCTCCCATAATTCACTCTGGTACTCTTGCCCCGGAACTTTTTTCCCGGATGAATTATCTCGAGCTCTTAGACTTGAGCTTCAACAAGCTATCAGGTGAACTCCCTCCTATACCTTTTGCTCTGCAGATACTCAACGCCTCTTGCAATACCTTCACCGGAAAATTTCCTCTGATGGGAGCAGCGTCAAACCTGACTCAAGTGAACATCAGCTACAACATCTTCTCAGGTCCAATCCCTTCTTTCATCTGTGCAAATTCCATGTTCACCAGTCTTTTGGATTTCTCTGGCAATAGATTCAGTGGTGAGATCCCCAGAGGCCTGGGCCAGTGTCCTAAGCTAGAAATCTTCCGAGCAGGGTCTAACAATCTATCAGGAATACTTCCGGATGACTTTTTTGGCATTGGCTCTCTGAAGCAGATTTCACTGCCGTTAAATAATATTACAGGGATCCTACAAAATGAATTCTTCGCCAAGCTCCCAAATTTGACTACTTTGGAGCTCAATGATAACGGATTCAGCGGGGAGTTACCTCAAGATATTGGGAGGTTATCAAGCTTGGAGCAACTACTAATCCACAACAATCAACTTCATGGAGTTCTTCCATTCTCTCTGACCAACTGCACGAAGCTCAAAACTCTGAATCTCAGGGGTAATTCTTTGGTAGGGGACATCTCCTTTGTTAATTTCTCAGGTCTCTCTCAGTTGATCACTCTTGATCTTGGTAATAATAACTTCACGGGAAGCATACCAGAGAGCCTCTATTCATGCAAGTCTCTGACTGCACTTAGATTGGCCAAAAATCGTCTGAAAGGAGAGATTCAACCTGGAATTCTGGCTCTGCAAGCTCTCTCGTTCGTCTCACTTTCCAACAACTTGTTTACAAATCTATCAGGTACTTTACAGATTTTAAAAGGAAGCAAAAGTCTGACTGTTCTTATCCTCTCAAAGAACTTCATTGGAGACTCGTTGCCTGAAAGCATAGGCAGCGACGGTGATGCATTCCAAAATCTACAGGTTTTGGCGTTTGCAGATTCTCAGCCACTGGTCAGATACCTACATGGATATCAAAGCTTAAACAATTGGCAGTTCTGGATTTGTCTATCAATCAGTTAACGGGTTCTATTCCGAGATGGTTGGGCACTCTTTCCAATCTGTTCTACTTGGACTTGTCCATGAATCGTCTCCAAGGAGAATTACCTCTGGAAATAACAGAGTTGCCAAGCTTGGCTTCACCAAAAGCAGCTTCCAAAGTGGACCAGAGCTATCTTGAACTCCCTGTATTTGTGAGAACCCATAACATATCATCCGGTTTGCAGTACAAATCAGCTTTCTGACTTGCCTCCAGCAATCTACTTGAGAAACAATAGCCTAAATGGGAGCATCCCTCCAGAGATTGGCCGCTTGCAGGCTCTTTATGTTCTGGACCTCGGCCTGAACAACTTCTCTGGCGAGATACCTGACCGGCTTTCAAACCTAACCAACTTGGAACTGCTGGATCTTTCTGTGAATCATCTATCAGGCTTTATTCCTCAGTCACTCAAAAATTTCAATTTTCTTGCTTTTTTCAGCGTTGCAGACAACAACCTACAAGGGCCAATCCCTCTACGAAATCAATTTGACACCTTCCCCAACTCCAGCTTTGAGGGGAACCCTGGTCTCTGTGGGCCAATGATTGCCAGGCCTTGTTCTAAGAACCAACCAAGACCAGCCAGGTCCGCATCCAACTTCCCCAACAGGAAGCTCATTGTGGGAGTCATCCTCAGTGGTTGTTTGGGAGGGGGATTTGTTCTCGCTGTTCTGACTATATGGGTAATGTCTAACAGAAGAGTCCAAACAGGAGTGAAGACAACGACAAGATTGATATTGAGAACTTCTCTTGTGACAACTTCAACATAGACTTGACGGAGGAGTCCAGTTTGGTTCTGCTCGGGTGTACTGCTAACAGCATCGAGTTCAAGAACCTCAAATTTTCTGACATTGTGAAGGCAACAAACAATTTTGATCAGTCAAGCATTATAGGCTGTGGTGGTTTCGGGTTAGTGTTCAAGGCTACCTTACCAAATGGCACCAAGTTGGCAGTGAAGAAACTTTCTGGGGACGTGTTTAATGGAAAGAGAATTCAAGGCAGAAGTGGAAGCCCTCTCCACTGCAAAACATAAAAACTTGGTGCTGCTGAGAGGTTATTGTGTGAGTGGGAACTCTAGGATGCTGATATATTCATACATGGAGAACGGGAGCCTGGATTACTGGTTGCATGAGAAGACAGACGGCAGGGAAAGACTTGACTGGCCTACAAGATTAAGAATAGCACAAGGTGCGGGCGTGGGGCTGTCTTACCTGCATCAAATCTGCGATCCACACATTGTGCACAGAGACATCAAATCCTGCAACATCCTTCTAGATGATAATTTTGAGGCTCATGTTGCTGACTTTGGCCTGTCGAGACTGATCCTTCCCTACAAGACCCATGTGACAACTGAGCTAGTGGGAACACTGGGCTACATTCCTCCAGAATATGGTCAGGCCTGGGTTGCCACCTTGAGAGGAGATATTTACAGTTTTGGAGTGGTCATGCTGGAGCTACTCACAGGTAGGAGGCCAATGGAAGTTTTCAAACCCAAGATATCAAGGGAGCTTGTCGAACGGGTTCAACAAATGAGATTACAGGGGAAACAAGAGCAAGTGTTTGATCCACTTCTTGGTGGAAAGGGGTTTGAACAACAAATGCAGCAGGTGCTGGAGGTCGCTTGCAAGTGTGTTAATCAGAATCCTCTCCAAAGGCCTACCATTGATGAAGTCGTCTCTTGGCTTCGCCAAATAGGGCCCCTGAATGAGCACATGGATTTCAAATAAATTGCCTCCGCCGTGAATAGTCTACACCAAACCCAAGACAATCATACAAATCATACACAAACACAGAAAACTTCTCATCAAGGTTTTCTTCAGTTTTACCTTGTACCTCCCTGTTAATCAGAGCGTAGCGAACTTTGCTACTAAAGATACTCTCCTCCCTCGAAGAGTTGTAAGCTTGTGTTTTTGTACATATTAAGGATCATTACCCTCCTCCTCGAAGAGTTGTCTGTTTTTTGTACATATTAACATGAATACAATATCTCTGCTTCTTCCAGAGCTTCCAAATTCGCCCCACGTACCTGGCCTCTTGACTTGTTTGCAGATCTCGTAACTGAAAAAAAGCTTTTTTTTGCCAGTGGCATGAGAGAGGAAGCAGAGCGCGATCATAGACAAGAAAGGAAGTCGAAACCGATGTCGACACCAGCAGTCCTCCAGTTACCAGAAACGAGAGGAAACTTGAATGTCCTACCAAAATAGTCATATCCTGTAAATATGTGACACAGAATTCAGGACAAACCAATATCCACGAATGCATCATATCAAAAGAAGCCGGATAACATAGCCAAGCGATTTGTTGCACATCCACTATCTTGAGACTCGTAACATTTCTCATAGGACATCAATCGAGCATTTGAGACACGACTAAGTTGCTAAAAAACAAAGAGAAAGCCCGAATCACTACTCGAAATCAGGCCTCAGTGATGCACTCTGCATTCTGCAGTCGTTTACCTCCTGATACAAATGATCTGTTTTCATTCATCCTCGTTCTTCCTCGGCGGAGGGAATGCAAATAGTTTCAGTTGTAGATTCGATGAACGACCAAAATGAAATCCGGCTCCGTCAATGAGCGAATGGAGTGGGCCCAGGACACATCTTCGCCGTTAAATAAGGAATCAACCTAGCGCTTAAATCTAATAAAAACTGTTGAAAAAGCTACTGAATTCTCATCAGCTAGAGCAACTCCGGCTGTCGGCTTTTCTTCCTAGCGTAAATTGATGCCCGGGCGCCTGGTTGCGAATGTAAGGAGGCGGCCCTAGGCTTCCAAGCGGGAAAAGAGGAGCAGCAGTAAGAGCTCATTAGTAAGTTATTTATCTCTGTTTGGTTTACATTTAAGTCTCTAAAAAATAAGAATATGTGGCTTTCGCACCTTTTTCCGTTTGCATTCTCCTCCCTTAAACCTATAAACGTTTGCTTTAGTGACATCCTCTGGAAACCTGGGAACTCCCAATGTATTACTGTGGCTTTGTTGATGCCTGGATGTTTCAACTCGATCAGAAACTAAGTTGTTCATAGAATCGTAGCTCGTTGCTGTTTTGGTCTGCACAATTAGTATTTGTGCCTTTCAATCTGAGGCGTTTCGATCCGACATTGGTCGTCAGTTAGGTAGTCTATGTTCATCAAACAAGTCTTCTGTTAATCGACTATTGTTTTGTTTAAAAATCTCGTCTTTGGCGCTGAACTGGAGGTATAGGGCAGTTTGCTGAGGACATTGTTATCTCTGGGTCTTCGCTTGGCAAAAGGATTTCTGGTTGTCTTGTTTTAGCTATAGTACTATGAAAAGCTTCTACCTAAGAAAGGAAAGTCTTGGCCATTGTACTCCGTTAACATGAATATATGCGGGATCACTTGTTACATATTCAATCGTTGACAGAGTCAATCTTTTCTTTCTGGAAAATGAGTATTACTTGTGATAATTTGTGGTTCATAGTTCTTAAAGTCGTAGAATTTTGAATATGTTCTTCCTTGAATATATTTGGGTAGTAGTATCAGGCAAAGTTCCAAGCTCTTTAGGCCCACAAATTGTAGCGGTACAGTTGAAACTGGTTGCACAACTTCGTAGATCATAATACCATGTAGAAATGTTAATCTAACTTTTATATCAACCATTACTGGTATAACAGCCAAACATCAACTGTATGAAGAACTTTTAACCTATTTTCATGTAATATTTTTGTGTAAAAGAAACAAGTTGAAGGGCTTGTATGGCTCTAAACAAGAGGTACTTATTTACCAATCTCTTGCTAATCTGAGCAAGCTCTTGTCAATTCAGAGCTTTCTACCGCTAGTTTCGCTTTGTTTGGTTCCTGTTACAAGAATCAAGTTGCCGTTAGGCCTTGTTATCATCTAAACAAGTAGAGACTGACTACAATCTTTTTTACTTGTGTTTTGAAGAGAAATGCATCACAGTGGATGCTAAGATCTGGATACATGAATCAAGAAAGAGCAAAGAACTGATAGGAAGTGTTCAGTTGGTGCTCTCAATGAAAATGGACTTTGTATTGAGGCTTCGGAGTGGTATTAACTTGCTGCTCTCAGTGCTGTCTACATTTCAGTTGACCTTCTGCCAGAGCAAACATAAATATTCCTCTTTCGCATATCAGGAAACAAGCTTGTTGGAACCCCTGTCACATGGTACTCTTGTAAGGCAAATGACATGCGCCATTGTTCAGAATAGGTCCTTCGACTCACAGATGGCAATAGTTGATATTCATCCATGGACTGTAGGTGCTGTTTGTGAGGTTTTGATGGCTATCCCAAGATTCTTCTTCCAGAGTGGTCGATCAGTTGGTCGCCAGCATAGCTTTCGAAGGCGTGCTCCTCTTAGACAAAGGGACCGTAGGCAGGAAGCCGAAGATTCAACCAATGGTGTACGTCTTCGTGGACCTGCTGCCTACAGAGACCCAAGTAAAGTAAATTTAGGGTTAACAAAAGCACTGGAGTTTTATTCGTGGGTGGAAGTTGAATGTGGTTTCAGTCACAATGAAATAACTTGTAAGGAAATGGCTTGTGTCCTAGCTAAGGGGAATGCCATAAAGAAGCTGTGGCATTTTCTTCATGAAATGGCTAAAAGAGAAGGTCAGCTTGTGAACACGGTGACGTTGACCTGCATCATCAAGATTCTTGGAGAAGAGGGTTTGGTAAAAGAGGCCTTGGCAGCATTCTACCGTATGAAGCAGTTCCACTGTAAGCCAGATGTTGTTGCTTACAACACAATAATTGGAGCTCTCTGTAGAGTTGGCAATTTCAAGATGGCACGGTTCTTGCTAGACCAAATGGAAATTCCTGGATTTAGGTGTCCTCCGGATACATTTACTTACACCATTTTGATTGGCTTCTATTGTAAGCATAGCCTTCAAACTGGTTGTCGCAAAGCCATAAGGAGAAGGATATGGGAAGCTAATCATTTGTTTCGGCACATGATTTTTAAAGGTTTTACTCCAGATGTAGTTACATATAATTGTCTGATTGATGGCCTTTGCAAGACCTATCGGATAGAAAGGGCAATGGAACTGCTTGATGATATGCTCCAAAGAGGATGCAATCCAAATAAGGTCACTTACAATTCTTTCATCAGATATTACAGTGTTGTTAATGAGGTAGAGAAGGCTATTGAGATGATGCGCAGCATGGAGTTGAGAAGGCATGGGACCCCTACCTCAAGTTCTTTTACACCAATAATACATGCACTCTGTGAAGCAAGAAGATCAACGGAAGCACAAGATTTTCTGGTGGAGATGGTTGATCGAGGATCTATTCCTAGGGAGTACACGTATAAATTGGTTTGTGATACACTAGCATTAGCAGGACAGGCTGGTTTGCCACATGAATTGTGTCAAAAAATTGAAGATGGGATCAGTACTCGATATAAGCAAGTGATGAGGGTGAAGCCTGTTATGAAATATAAAGATGTGATATCGCAGTAGGAAATTTTAAAGCCTTCTAGCATTAAAACAATACTTTCAAGGTAACTGGTCAAGTAGTTTAAGTTTACTAATCGACCCCTTTTGTCTTTTTGTCATAGAACTATTCCCTTTTTCAGACAAGTGTACCATATAAGTATCACATCATTAAGCTAAAGATCATCTTAAAACTCATAGGTGCTAATTAACTGTCTCTCTTTAGGGACACTTATCCAAAGTCTCACTCTTTTAGTTTTTTGGTTTGAGAAATTTATTTTGTTGCATCAAGTATATATGCTCCAGTTTGCTTCTTTATTAGTAAATACACTGTTTGCTTTGAGAGTCTTTCTTGCGGTAATATTATTTTACTTGATGTGGACTGTCAGACTTTTTCAACTATCTGAAAAATAGTATTTAACTGTTTATCAGCTATGGTGGATTGGGGTTTCACACATAGGGCATGGGAGAAGTGGGCTTCTATTAATATTGGTTCTTCTGGTAAGTGTTAAAGCTGTTTTAGCCTTTCAGGTCCAATTTGTGTTATATGATTGTTGACTGAGAAAATTTTCTATATTGCAGGTGAGCCTTTAAAAGCGGCTCTGTTGCTAAATTATGACCCAAGTGGACCTTCTCGTCTAATGTCTGTCTTGTAAGTAAATAAATGAAGCAGGTCAACTCCCTCTAGTGGCTACTGAATATGACCCGATTCCCTCCCATTGCTATTACTCTATGACACCACTATACAAATAAATATTAATGAATGCTATTACTTAGAAGTTTACTGCATGTGGTTGGCTGTTGCTTTATTATATCTGCTTGTGATATTTCGCTTTTCCCTCCCCCTTCTAGTTCCACAACCTGCACTAAAGTTTCTTCATTTCCTGGCGTTTGTTTGAATTTGGGTCTGCATACATAATTAAAAACATGTCTTGTGGGAAATTTATTGGGAACTTTTCCATTATTTGAGTACTCTAATGCTGAATATTGCACATTTTGAGTATTTGGAGCTGATTGGTCCATGCGATTTTTATTTCGGTCAATTTTAAATCTGATGGTACAAATAAAAGAGCTCCAATCAAAGAAATAGCTGACATTGTTGTGCTTCAAATATTGAAAACACCTTCGTTTTCAGTATTCTGAGACCGTGAGATTCATTAGCAGTGAGATGAAACATATCTATTGTACTTTATGATATATCCATTTCCAGATTTCCTCGGTGTTGGCTTATAATTTGCCCTCCCAGGGATATGGCAGAGCAGAACAACAAGGGATTAAAGTGAAGCCCGTGGATTTGTATCCTTTTTTGGACTTCATCAGGCGCAACAATCTCCACACGGAATGCTTCTTGATTGGGCAAAATGAATGTGAGTAATCCAGGATAAATCCCATCAATAAAGTATTTAATGGAACATGTAGATGAATGATGGATCCGTCTACCAGTTTAAGAAAAGGTGCAAACCGGTGGCAACATTCTCCATGTGGAGACTATGGAGACTGCTTGCCGTTTAGGGAAACATTTGGACTCTATGCATTTCTTGGCAGCTGTACTTTCTGGTTGGTGATTCACCAGTCATGGCATCCCACTGGATGCTCTTAATCTTAGGTGTTGTGGGCTTAACTACCAGTAGTCAACATGCAGCTTGATTTGCTTCTCCTGTTCGACTTAACATGGTCTTTGTGTTGGTGACAGACTTGCACTGGTTTTGTGCAAGGTGCGTGAACACGTCAAAGCCTGCAGGTGAAGGTGCTATTGTCATGCAGACTGCAGCATTTCTTTTGGTTGCAATGTAAGAGCACTTGATGGAATATGCAAATGGTTCACTTACATGAATGATCTTGAAGTAGTTACTACCCAAATGTTCTATAATTACAGGTATGAAGGCTCGATCGGTTCAGCTTCACGCACAATGGCAGCCGTTGATCAATTTGCTTGGCAATTGAGCCGGCGAAATCTATGACCTTAACACTAATCGAGAATAACGATCATACTGCTCCAGTTAACGGCAACAGGCTGATGATTTTGTAGCCTTGGTGAAAGCTCTAGGGCAAGTCCAAATGTTTCAGCTTTATTTGTGTTGAGTAGCAAATAGAGATACATTCAGCACAGTGCGAGTCCTATCTGGTACCAAGCCCCTAGGCTCCAGCGCACTGATGTTGTCTGATGATAACGAGTCTGTTTTCACGCCAAGGGGGAGGGGTCTAAGTGTTTAATACTTCTTTCCATTTTTATTTTTTTTAGACTTTTGCTATGTGTTGTATGTTACAAATCTCAGTATGAATGTAATTATAGATCAACCTTTCGGTCATATTAAAAATTATTAATTAAGGATTTACTTTTGATTTATTGATTTTACGAGGACATAAGGCCAGTTTAAAGGTACAATGATAATTCATGAATTTCAGAAAATAACGATTGGACTAATATCACTTTGTAGTTAGAAAAGGATTTGGCATTCGTCCAATGCTACAAAATCAACCTAGTGATGTACTGACCTAGTGATGTTCCTCGGTTTTAATTTCTGGACTGGCCAGTACAATTAGACTCTTCAGATTTACCTGGTTAAGTTTGGAACTTACAAGTTACAAATAAAGGAAATATTAATGTCTACACATTCGAAAGACGATGAAAGACTAAGACTTAGAGAATAAGGACGTGATACTTAACAGGGGTGGGGATAGGTTGGGTAACTTGGGTTGGTATCGTGTTTTTGAAAACTCAAACCGGACTTGACTTGTACAACCTAAAATCCCCCAGCGGGTTTGAGAGACCCAACCCAATAGAAATCTGATGGGTTTTACAAAACATCTTACAAAAAAAAAAAAAAAAGAACTTTATAAGACAAAAAAGGTCTTTAAAAATATTTAAAAGGGAAAAAAATAAGTAATTATATTAGTTTAAAAACTCTAAACCGGACCCGGCCCACCTTTGAGTTTATGTTCTCAAATTTAGGACTCGGTCCGGCCGGTTACTTGAAAAACCCAACACAATTCACACGTCTAGGGGTGTAAACGGGTAATAATCGAAACGGGTAAGGGTTATTCCGTTACCTGTTTCGATTACCCTACCCGTGTTTCATTACCCCTTTTGCCCGAATAAAAATCCCTTATTCCATCACCCGAATTTCTTACCCGGGTAATTGGGTAAATAAATGGATAAATAATATTTTAATAAATTTAATTATCTAACCCTTATAAATTTTAAAAAATACAAAAAACCTATAATTTGTACAAATAAAATAGTATTGATAAAATTATAAAAAAATAATAAAGGTAGGGAAAGATGAAAACAGAAATAAAATCAGATTGAAAAATTAGGGCAAGGTATGATAGGAATAATTAATATATTAAAATAAAGGGCATAAAGTTTAAATAAATTACTAAATTACCATCCGGGTAATCGGGTAAGGAATAACAATTATCTTATCCGTTTCGATTAAGAGGCGGGTAATCGAGTAATTAGATAATTAGGTAATTGGGTAATCGAAACATAAAATTTTTGTTTCTGATCCATCTGATTACCATTCGGGTAATGGGGTAATCGGGCAGCAAATAAAGCTGTACGTATCAGTGCGCACATCAAATAAAAACACGCCTGTTACGTACACGAGAGAGGCACGTGAAGGCTTTCACTTTTTTAAAAAAATTCTTCTTTAAAAGCGACCCTATTTCGCGAAGCTTTGCATATTAGTGCGAGCCACAGATATCATATTTTAGCATCCAACTAATTAATTAAGGGTTATACTTGGAAATTCAGTATAAATCTTAAATAACACTTGGCAATGGAACCTCTCGTGACCTGCATGTATGTATTAACAATGCCAGGCAAGACTTTGCTGTAGATGCAGATATACGTTGGTGCGCGGCCCATCGCACCGGGGTAGGTCCTCGTTCGTATATAATTTCGTGAGCCGCCTGTACGTATTGAACGATTCAATATTCGTGAGTACTAGACATTCGGTGGCAGCAAGTTCCAAGAGCAAGCGAAGATAATTTCTAGGCATGTCGATCAAGACCACCAGCCGTTTCATCACTACTGTTCTTGCCCTTCTCCTAATTCTTTTCTCGATAGTACTGCAAGTGTTGATTAATACGTCTTCGTGCGAGGCGATTAGCGTCGACTACGACGACGAAGGCAGTGGCACCATCGAAGAGGCCTGCAGGCACTGTGAGTTTAGAGAGCTGTGCGTCTCTTCTCTGAAATCCGATCCCCGGAGCTACGAAGCAAACTACCGGGGCCTGGCGAGGATCGCGATCGAGTTGGCCCTGAAAAACGGCACCGACACATACGCCTACATCAAGCAGTTGGAAAAGCGAACGACGGATCCCGTCACGAAAGACACCCTCAAATCCTGTGGAGATTACTACTTGACCGGAATGGTTTATGATATTCCCGAAGCGCTGAAAGAGTTCGACGGCCACCGTTACGGAGCTGCGGCGGGCACCCTTTCCTTGTGCGAGGTATGCGCGGATGACTGCGAACGAGAGTTCTCGGAACAGCCGCCGGGGAAAAGCCGTCCGTCTCCGTTGACGCACAGGAATGAAGTTGCCGGAGAGTTATGCAGCGTCGCTTCCGACCTCACTCTAATGATCGCAAAGAACTAGTTGCTAGCTATCTAGAAAATTACTCATTATGCATGCATGTAGCTTGAATTGATTGAATAAATGACTTACAATCACCAAAGATATATAAGATGATTGTGTACATTTGCTGCGTTCATTTGCTGTTGTGATTACTGCAATAAATAAATAACAACTCCCTAATTAATTAGCCTCTCTCAAGTCTTAATGTTATTAATTAATGCTATTGTTAGAGTTTCGCCAAAATGAGTTATTTTATTTTAATTTGATTGTTTTTTTGAGTCCCACACTGGGGACAACACATGCGGTTGCCTGTATTGGCACATTGGGGAAATACTCTAAATTACACTAAATTTATATTTACTCTAAGTGGGAAATTATTTTTTGGTAATTACATCTTTAATATGCATGTGTACTAGCTAGAGATTATAATTATTCAAATGTACATTGAATATTTATTATAGCTCTAATAGCAATCTCTCCTAGAATAGTTTACATGAATTACGTAATAATATAAAACACTAATTAAAGGAAGGAGACAATCAGATTGATGAAATTAATATATAGTAAGATTAATCCTTGTCCAAAGGGGAAACTTCGTTAATTAACAACATGCAAAGAAAATTAACTACCATGCCATCCACAGCGTACTAATTAATTAATGTACCACTATATCTTGAAGCGGTTAGCAACACTGGATACCTCTGTACTCAAAAACTCCCTCATGAACTCCTCCATGGTGAAGTTCAGATACTCTGCCGGTTTGTCGTCCGAAACGAGCTCCGGAAGAGGTCCATAGGAACGATAATTCCCCATCTCCGTCGGCCCGACGAAGTTCGCAATCGATATCCGCGGCTCCTTCTGAGAATTCGCCACCACCCTATGCTCCGTGCTCTTGTACAACCCGTTCGACATTATCTTCAAAATCCGTCATCAAAACACCCCAAATTAAACACAATCAGCTCTATTTCTCTATCTATCTATCTATCTATAAGGAATTCTCTATCGAATTCCTTCGCTTCCTTTTACTCCATCGTAGTAGCAGTACTCTTCTTCTTCCCGATCATCAATATTAGAGTACTCCTCCATGGGCGCCGTTAATTAATTACTGGGTACTGCTCATCAAATACTCTCACTATATATATTGATCTCTGGATATATTCTGGAAAGAAAGGTAGATGAAATTCTCGTTTTTGTACTAAGTTAGAGGTTTGAAACATTCATTTAAGATGTGGACATCAAGTCGATCGGTTTCTGAGTCCCAACATTAAAAAAAATCATAACTTAATTAATTAGTGGGTGAGATTCCGGCCCTCTAGCGTGGCTGGGGGATAGGTAAGAACTTAATTTGTTTATTCGATGCAATTATGCAAATGTTTAACTAAATGGAAGTCAAAATATATAGGACGCGAGGAGGAATAGTTTATGAGCTGGTAGTTGTAATTTTAAAAGTTGAGGGAGCACTCCGGAGAAGCCCGTGCTTAGGGTCGAATATTGGAGCTGATCAGCCGAGCACAAAGATGTCTATATTGGAGTTCAGGTGCTATGGCTCGGCTCTGTGTTCGTTAAGCAAAGAAGGTATAGAACGTCTCGCACTCCTCCAACGGAAAAAAAAAATAAAAATAAAAAAGGTATAGAACAAAAAAAAAAAAAGAGAGAGAACGCACAAAAGAGAGAAAATTGAGAGTTAAAAAATAAAAAGAGAGGGATAGAGAAATCGGACTAAAGTACTAAGGTTCACGGGCGCCATTACTGGGTACTGATCAAATACTCTCACTATCATTCATCCCTGGATTCTGGAAAGAAAGCAGGTAATACACTACGTACTATCAAACAATATATAATATATAGATACATACAATCTTAATTGGTTGCAATACTAAGGTTTCTGTAATATATAATTCTCGTTATTCAAGTAATTAGAAGTTTCAAAGTTTCAAAACTTTGGAACACGTCGATTTGACATTGTCATCCAGTCGGTTTCTGAGTCCCAATCAACAGATAATAACTTGATTAGTGGGTATCTATACCATCTTGCGTGGCTGTGGATTTTGGAAGTAAGACCTTAATTAGTTTATTCGATGCAAATGTTTAACTAAATGGGAGTCAAAATATGTGGGAGGCGAGGACAAATATATGCATGATCAGGTATATAAAGTATATATTTCAATAAATAGTAATTTAGATTTTTATATTCAAAATTAAGTGGATAAAATATTTTTTCATATATATTATAGTTTATATATTGAATTTGAAAACTCTAGTTTACTTTTAAATGATATTAATTGTTAATCTTGGTAGTTACTAATTTTTAATTAATTTTTGACTTATATAAATATAGCCGACATACATGTGCATTAGATTTCATTTAAATGATTAAAAAATAAAATTACTTTTTAATTTATGTGATTTTATAAAAAATTATAAATTTATGCGACCGACGACGTGACGTGTAGATAAGGGTGGCAATTTTACCCGATTACCCGAATGGTAATCGGATGGATAAGGAATAAAATTATGTATTTTGATTACCCGATTATCCAATTACCCGATTACCCGCATCTTAATCGAAACGGATATGGATAATGGGTATTCAATTCCTTACCCGATTACCCGATTACTAGGATCGTAATTTGGTAATTTTTTTGAACTTTATGTATTTGATGTTATTTTTAGATAATATGTGTGTTGTACATTTGTTTGAGTTGTTTTTAGATAAATTTAAGAATTTGGATTTAATTTTTATATGATTTTAATTTTTTTGTATTTTTTTTATTTATTTATAAGGGTTAGATAATTCAATTTATTAAAATATTAGTATCCATTTATTTACCCGATTACCCGTGGAAATTTCGGGTGACGGAATGACTAATTTTTAGGCAGGCGAAACGGGTGACGGAATATGGGTCGGGTAATCGAAAACGGGTAACGGAATAACCTTTACCCGTTTACACCCCAACGTGTAGAGCTCTTTGAAAGAGTTCTTTTTGGAAAATAAATATTTGGAGAAGTAAATTGTGTTTGGGTACGTTATTAAAAAAGTTTCATTGAATCTTTTTCATAATTAATTATATTGACTATAATACCGTTATATACAATTAATAATTACTTTAATTATAATACAAAATATATAAAATAAACTTGCAATTTCTTAGGACTCTGTTGATAAACAAAAGAAAAAATTGCAACGACGACAATAATCAATAATGCAATGACATTGTATTGAAAAAGGTGTTAAAAAAAAAAAACGTAGTATTATAAAAATAAAAGGATATATATATATATATATATATATATGTAATTATCTATGTTTGAGAGCTTGGTTTCTCTGATTTTCCAAAGAGCTAGATTTTTAACTTTACCAAAGCAAACTTATTTAAAAAGGAAGCGTATATATACCGGAAGTTACTTTTCCTTCCTTAAAAAAAAAGTAGCTTCCGGGGCCTCAGTAATATTTTTTGCACTATATCTTGAAGCGGTCAACAATGCTGGTTATCTCGTTACTCAGAAACTCCCTCATGAACTCCTCCATGGTGAAGTTCCGATACTCTGCCGGCTTCTCATCCGAAACTAACTCCGGCAGAGGTCCATAGGAACGATAATTTCCCGTCTCCGTCGGCCCGAAGAAGTTCGCAATAGATATCCGCGGGTCCTTTTGAGAATTCGCCACCACCCTATGCTCCACGCTCTTGTACTTCCCGTTCGACATCATCTTCAAATGAAAGACGATCGATCAGTTTCTTGAATATACATATGCAGTGGCCTCTCGTAGGTATGTGTATATATATATATATAAATAATTACCTGGAAAATATCACCGATGTTTACGAGAAAGGAGGCGTGGTTAAGGGGTTTCACGTCGATCCATTCCTCCCCGCAATATTTGGCCTGCAAGGCTTCATGATCAGCGTGGCCTTGCACCACGAGGAGGGTGAGGAAGAGAGGGTCGGTGTGTGCGACCGCGCCAAGGGTGAGCTCTGGCTGAGGGCAGTACGGGTAGTAGTGACCGAAGATGGTCCTCGATTCACTACAGTACCCAAATTCCTCCAGCCGGTCGCGCCTCAACCCCAATCCTTCACAGAGCAGCTCCACCAACTGGTGTTCCAGCTTCGCCGTCGTCCGGTCCCACTCACTCAACTGGGCCCGGCACGCGACGGGGACCCGGTCCCAGTCGAAGCGACCGGGGGAGGTGATGATCTTGAGCGTGTCGCGCCACGTGGCCGCCTTGGACCGGACCGGGTTAGCGAGGAAGCCGACGCTACCGGGCTCCCGAGAGAGGGAGCGGTGATGGTAAGGCTTCTTCTCCTCGGCGGGGAGTTCGTGGAATGCTTTAATAGCGGAAAGGGTGTCTTCCATCATCCACACGGGGACGCCGTGGTTGATGACACGGAAGAAGCCGAACTCGGCGGCCGCGTCGCGTACCCGTTCCACCACCTGGCTTCGAACCGGGTTGGAGAGGTCGATGGTGGGGATGCTAGTTGGAACCACGTCGTCGCCGTCGTGGAATATTAATGATCTTGCACTAGGGGGGTACCGGTACCGGTTTCCAAAGGGACGAGGGGAGTCGGGGGAGTGGATGAAGAGCCTGGGGATGGTCGTCATTCCCGTGTCCACCAGCCCTTTCACTCCCGTCTTCGACTCTTTGAATTCCTCCACTGCCTTGGCTCGATCATCAGAAGAGTACTCCATGGGCGCCATTACTGGGTACTGATACATCATCAAATGCTCTCACCGCGCGTCTTTGATCTCTGCATCCTGGAAACAAAGCATATATATATAATTTGGTTGCAGTAGTAAGGCTTCTGTAAATTAATAATCCAGCTCGGGACTCGCGTGGGCTGCCTTTCCGCTGTTGGACATTTTAATTCTTTATTAAAAATTCAGTAAAATAACCCTTTTTTTTTTTTTTTTTTTTCCTTCCCGATCAATCAGAAAGTTAGTAGGTAATTTCAGATTGTGATTTAACCAGTTGCAATAAAAAAAATTATAAAAAATCCAATACGGCCCAACTATAATAAGGCCACTCAATTTTTCATCGTCCATAGATGCACTTTTATTAGTCGGAGATCGGAGATCGGAGATCCATCCACCAACGACATGATCACCGACCCATGCCCGGCACTCAGCCACGTAAGAGACCATGTTGACGTCACCAATACGTCATGGCCATGCTAACATCTCAAGCCACTTGGCTGCCAGCTAAGCTTGAAGACCGTAGAGCGCCCAATGAAATTGCAATACTTCGTCAAAGGTGGTTCAAGCTCACTCTGGTCCAAAGACAAAACGACGCGGACCGGAATGAAAATTTACCTTATCCCGGTTCACTCAACTACGCGAAAAGGGAATGAAAAGGGAGTAAAACCCCGAACCGGCCTTAATCTGTAATTTTGGAAACCCCAAATTAATTTGGGGATTTTGGTAAATTTGGTAGACGTCAGTTAGTTAAATGGACGCCTGGCAACGGAACCTCGTAATTTCAAAATAGGCAGGCACGTAATAAAAAAGCCCAGCCAAGAATTTGCTGTAAGTAGAAGTTGCTGCATGTTCACCCCAATTTTCATTCATTCATTCAAATATATATATATATATATATATATATACCCAGCAGAGATCGATTCGATTCAGAGCGAATTCAGATTTTCTCGGTGCCATGGCGATGAACAGCCGCGTCCTCTTCCCCCTCCTTCCTCTTCTTCTTTTCTCAGTACTACTAGTACATGATCAGTTCATGAGTATTTGTGGGGGAGCGATCATATTAATTAGCCCGAACGACGAAGGCACCATGGTAGAGGCTTGCCGGCACACGTCCTTCAGGGACCTCTGCGTCGAATCTCTAAAATCCGACCACCGCAGCTACGAAGCAAATTACCACGGCCTCGCGAGGGTCTCCATCGAACTAGCCTTCAAGAACGGCACCGACACCTACACCTACTTCAAGCGGTTGGCTAACCAAACCTCCGATATCGTCCTCAAATATAACCTCAATAACTGCGTGGATTACTACATGAGCGGAATGATTATGCAGATTCCACAGGCGCTCCAAGACTTCGATCGGAACCTGTTCAAGCCTGCGTCCGACTGCCTCTCCCACTGCGTCCAAATGGCCAAGTCGTGCGGAGACGGATTACCGCAAGCGCCCCCGGAACGCGGCCGTCCGTTCCCGTTGCAACACAGGAACGACGTTGCGGGAGGCTTGTGCAGCATCGCTTACGACCTCGTTCGGATGATCTCTAATTAGAACTAGCTAGCTAGAAATGCTGTAGCCAGCGATCGTGCAATATATATATATGTCTCGGTAGTTAATTTGAACGAGTACTTCATGAATAAATTATATTGGGTTGCTTAATTTTTCAATACATGTAAGTCACTCGATCGATCCAACTTCCAAGGTTGTGTATAATATCAGAGGGATATATATATATATATATATATAAAACTCGATCTATAAGGGAATCTCCATTGCAGTTTCGTGAGTTTCAGTCAAACAACAACCGGAAGAACAACGTTACGTTACCCAAGGAAAAAGAACGTATACTTGGCGATAAAGCCTCGTGATTCCAAGACAGGGAAGTAAATTAATGAGCCAGGTGAGAGACGGGTGTGTACATTTGCTGTTGCCATTACTGCAATATTGACAAATGATTTTTTGACTTTTTTCATTAAATTAATAATAAATTTAAATAATAATTATAATAACGCAAAACTAAGTACTGTTCACCGCCATGGTCAAAGACATGCTATCACGGCCTAAATGTACGTGTTGCTTAATTTTTTTTCAAGAGAATAATATACATAAAGCAACATTTAAATTGTCACCAAGAAAGTGAAGGCAATTTTTAGATGCAATCTTTAATATTTTCAAAAAAAAAAAAAAAAACTGAATTGGCCGGTCCAATCTAGTTGAACTAGAATTGGAGGCCACTCCGGGTTCTTATTAACTCGCCCAGTTCACTATAACCAGTAATATATATTTGTCTCTTTTTCCATAGAAATATTAAATATAATATACAACTGTAGACTCCAAAATGTGATTGGCCCATCTACGGCGAGTCCAGTCCCTCGCTAGCCCATCGATCATTTGTCATAAGATCGTCACGAGCAAATCCAATAAGTTTTGAAATAGGCATCCAACAGCCTATATATCATCGAGCCTAGACCTTTGCCACGACATCAGCCTCGTCATCGCCAAAATCAGCACTCCATTGCCACAACATCAGCTTCGTCATTGCCTCGCCATTCTGTGACCAAGTCACAGTCATAAAACAAAAAAGAAAAGTCACCTCACTGATTCCCTTTCTAAGGATCGATGGAAAGAGTCAAGTCACAGCCTCTCCACTGGGGAGTAGGAGAAAAAGGAGAGGATCGACAGAAAACCCAGAAACCAAATAAAAAAAGGGGAGAGCTCTTTCTACCTAGAGGATTTTTTTTATGCCAAGAGAGAATTTTTTTTCCCAAAGGGAGATCTTTTTGTCTAGAAGAGTACAGAAGCTCTCAAGTCATAAGTTCCAGCAACTTGTCGTTCGTCGGATTTCACACAGTTCAACTGGAGCATCTCTACACGTTCACTGCCAACGTCAACACGCTGAAAACATGGAACACAAATACTTTCGTTCGCCAACCAAAATCATCGTCGTTCGTGCACACTCACTTTGAAAACTCGAAGTTCATCGTCATCTCGTAAGAAACAGTAACTTCGCACCAATTATAAATGGAGATCGAATAATAAGAAAACTAGGAGATCGTATCCCCACAATTTCCCAGTTTGCAAAACACAAAATTCGTAATTTTCTCTATATTCTAGTCAATTTAATTAATCGGTCACGGACCACAGGTTTTCGAGGAAACAACAACATAGAACATAATATTTGATAGTTGAGCAATTTGATCCAACCTGGTCTACTGGGTTCGATCAAAACCGGACATACCACCCTGTTTGATCACCAGTTCAGTTTTTAAAACATTGTTCAAAGTGTTATTTTAAAAAATATTTTAAATTTATTTTTACACATTTATAAAAAAATAATAATCCAAAAAAATCACCCCCATGTAGTTCTCCCTCTAGTCAGACGGCTTCGGTCAGTATTAATTAGAAAGCCAGGGAAAGATTTGCTGTAGACGCAGAGTCGTTCACACTGGGCCTATCCAAATCCCCACCAAGCTGGCCCCGGCTCGTTCCTATATATATATATATATATATATATAACTTTCAACTACCTAGATTCAATTTGAGAGCGAAGATCGATCTTTAATTAGCTATGGCGACGAACTACCGTTTCAGTACCGCTCTTGCTCTTTCTCTTCCGGCAGCAGTACTAGTACTGTTCATTAACGTGTCTTCTTGTTTGGCGATTAGCCTCAACGACGAAGGCACCATCGAATAAGCATGCAAGCATGCCAAATTTAGAGAGCTGTGCATCTCTTCTCTAAAATCCGATCCCGGAAGCTTCAAAGCAGATGATCACGGCCTCGCGAGGATCTCCATCAACTAATATAGCTCTCAAAAACGGTACCGATACTTACTCCTACATTCAGCAGTTGAAAAAAGAAACCTAGCTACGATCCCCTCAGTCACATGATTAGAATGATGCTCACAGTCTGCGAAGATTACTACTTGGCCGGAATGGTTTTAGAGATTCCCCAGGCGCTCCAAGACTTCGATAATAAGCGTTACGAATCTGCGGCCGGCGGCCTTTCCTACTGTAAACGGAGTGCGGGTGCTTGCGAACGGGGATTCCCACAACATACACGAGCATCGCCATTGACGGACAGGAATGAAGTTATGGAACGATTATGCGATATTGCTTCCGCCCTCAGTACTCATGCAGCAGTAGAAAATTAATTATGCACAAGTAGTAGTCATCTCCTAGAATTTTGTTTTTATATTAAATCTTATAACTTTGATTGCCGCAATCGACAGCAAGGGATCCGTGGCGCAATGGTAGCGCGTCTGACTCCAGATCAGAAGGTTGCGTGTTCGATTCACGTCGGGTTCAAACCCCCCCCCTTCCTTTTTTTTTTTTTTTTTTTTTTATCATCCTCATTTAAATGCATAAAAATAATAAAACTAAACTAGAAAGGAAGAAAAAGAAACAAGGCTGAGAACAAGAAGAAGAATACGCGCGGTTACATATATATATATATATATATATATATACCAGTGATATTTTGTTACAAGTGCAAATCGATGTCACCCAGATTCCCAAATTAAGTTTCCAAGTGGCTTGCTTGTCCTCTTCGTTGCCTTACAAATTTGTTTCGTGTCACGAAGAGAGAAAAAAATAAAATCAGAACTAGAATATATAAGAGAATCAGATTATCCATATGATTTCCCCACGGAAAATTTCTCTGATGATTGATTGATATCAGCAGTACTGATTTGCCTTGAGAAACGAAGTAGAACTCGCTCAATCATGCATTACAGAATATGTTCCCCTCAGCTTTCCGTCTGATCGGCAGACTTTTTCTTTCTGCCATTATAAGAAAAACGGGACGATAGTCACGATACCGATATTTATTTCACAGAGCATCTCTTCCACCTGCATCTCGTTTGGTACCAAAACCTAAAGCAAGATCCCCCTCCGGCACTGAAAAGAAGAACTCGTGACGCACGCGCACAGAGAATTTATAGCTTTTGAGATCTTTTGCCTCCCTTCTTCACAACGCCAGATGAAGATATAGATATAACTCTGTGACTGCACTGTTGCATTTATATATAAGACATGAACAGTGTGATCAACATTTTTGCTCTTCTTCCCCAGAAACCTAGCTACGAATCACTCTTGGGTCCGAATACCCTCTTGGGATAGTTTTTGAAGTGCTACTGAATTAATGCATGCTTGGCTGAGCTGATGAAGCGATTTTTAGTCTGCATCTGGGTCGCTAATATATATGCGAGTTTAATTAATTTTCAGAGAGTTCTCATACAAGATCATCAATTAATATGGAATCTTATGCCATCAAACCTGGAGAAATAATGTAAAGTTGGGTCCTAGTCTATCCCAAAAAGTATTACTACCTCTTTCCCATTAATAGTCCAGGAACATTTCTGCTTAAGACACAGTGCTTAATTGTACGTGATCAGCTCCTTTCTTCTATAAATATCTTGGCAGGACTTCTCTTCATCTATAGTGAGAAAAATCAGAAAAGGAGAAAAAGAAGCAGCACCACCAAAATGACGAGCCAAAGGGGCAAAAGGAGCAAGAAGTACTCTGTGTGCGAGAAATCCATGAATATCATGGTGAACATGATCAAGGTGTCGTCTCTCTCGCTTGCCAAGCTCAGCCTCGGTACTTGTACAGCTCCTTCCATGATCAGCGGGACGACAGAGTTAGTAGTACTCCCTCCTGGGGCGCCCATGAAGAAGCTGCTGATGGCGGAGCCACACAAGGAGACGATGAAGAGGCCCTCTTACTTGATGGAGCCTCCTCATCACGAAGGGGACGACATAAATTTGAGGGCCGTGGAGTATATTAACGGCGTCCGCAAGAGAAACATCTTTGAATCGAAGAAAAGGTCGGCGGTCGGCGGCGACTTTATATTGCTGCCTCCTCCGCCTCTCAGGCCTAACAGATGATTATTTTTCCTTTTCTGTCTCTCGAGGTTTCATGGGGGTAAAACTTATGCAGAAATAGCTCTGCCTCTTAATATTACTTATTGGGTTTATCTATATTTCTTCTTGATTCTGAAGACAAGCCGGGATTGTGGGAAGATGAAAGTCATATATACCTAGTTTTGCATCATCTTATATTATTGCCATGAATTTATATCTACTCATTTTCCCTGAATTTGTGCTGCAAAGCGCCAGTTTGTTCTGCAACAAGATATTAGAAAGAGTCTCTAGAACTGCAAAAGCTAACCCACCTTTCCTGGAAGACGGAATAGAGAAGGCGTAGGAATTTTAGCTTTATGAAATCCAAAAGGGGCTACGGATCACAGAGAGTACAATCACTTCAATTTTCAAGATTCTTAGTCCTTCATAAATTTATCAGTCTTCTTCTTCTCTCATCTCCATTTCTCACTACATAACGTCAAAGCAATTACTTAACACTACAGTACAGAAGGCAGCTTCTGCTTCTGATCACTGTGTCACAAATTACAATCTGAAGTGATCCACGGCACGACCCAATTCCTGACCGAAGACCTTCCCCAAGAACTCCGAGAAGGTAAAATTTCGATAAATGGGCGGTTTGCCGGGGGACGAAACAAGCTCCGGCAGAGGCCCGTACTCGTCGGACGGCCCCCTTTTCCCGGGGTTGAAGAAGAGGGCCACCGTCACTCGTGGCTTCGGAAGGGGGTTCGCCAACACGCGATGCTCCACGCTCTTGTATTCGTCATTCGATGCCATCTGGAAAAATCAGCCACGATTCAGCAATGGCAGCCCTTTTTAAGATGGTCGATTTGGAGAATGAGAACGGGGGAAAAAAAAAGGGGGGTAATTTTTTTTTTTTTTTGTACCTGTAGAATGTCGCCGATGTTGACGACGAGAGCCCCTTTTATGGGTTCAACGGGAAGCCACTCCTCGCCGTGCTTCACCTGCAAGCTGCCGACGTCGTTGGTTAACAACACGGCGACCGCCGAGGGATCCGTATGGCTTTTGAGCCCCAGAGTGAGATCCGGCTGCGGGCAGTAAGGGTAGTAGTGAGCCGCTTCGACTATGCCCTCCAGAAGCGACAGCTCCTTCAACCTCTCCGTCTCCAAACCCAGGCCTTCCGACAACACCCCCATCAGAGTCTCCCCCAATTCCGTCACCAGACGCCCCCAATCCATCAATTCCCGGCGACACACGGCCGGAACCCGGTCCCATTTCGGCGCCACGGGCGCCAACGCCACCTGCAGCGTGTCCCTCCAGTTCGCCGCCTTGGACCGGAAGAGGTCGACGTTGGTGTTGAAGTTGACACCGTCGCCCATTCCGCGGCCGTAGTGGGCGGCCTTCACCTCGGCCGGCTGCTCGTTGAAAGCCTTGACGGCGCAGATCGTGGCCTCCATCGCCTCCAGGGGCACGCCGTGGTTGACGATCTGGAAGAAGCCGAACTCCCGTGAAGCATCGCGGATTTGTCGAACGATTTCCGCGCGGCGGTGGGAGTCTGAGCCGGAAAGATCGACGGTGGGGATTTGGGTGGAAGGCGGGGGCGCCTGGAGGCCGGTGAGGTTTTCCGGGGGATGAACGAAGAACCGGGGGATGTTGACGGTGCCGGAGTCGACGAGACCCTTGACGCCGATCTTGGAATCATCGAAGTCTCTGACTTCTTTAGCCCGATCGTAGTCGGTTTCTGTTGCCATCTTTCCAGAGAAGGCAAGGCACTAGGGTTCCGGAGATTTCCCTTGATAAGCTTATCCTTCAAAGGTACTCAGAAAACAGAACCTGAAGTAATCGCAACAGTCCCATCTTGCTTGCGTAAGAGGAAGAAATTTGTAAGAGAGAAACATTTAAGATGTCGTAAATCGTTATACATGATAGGAATATGCGTGCCAAGAAGGCCAATCTTTGTCGTGTGGCAGATAAACTCGAGAAGTTTCAGGCGTGATTTCTTGACGTACAGCCAATCTGAGCGCCCAATTCTTCACTGATTGCAAAAGAGACGTTTCTGAGGCTTTCTTCCCTGCAAAATCAAATGTCTTTCAACTGCAATACAGAGATGATCCATTGGTCCAGCTCATGTTCAAAGAATGAATCACGACCGGAAAAAATCCATTTTATCAACTTCGAATTTGAGTTTCCTCCCCTAAAAAGAAGAAAAGGCTATACGCAAAGAGACTCTACATTAATAATTTTACCGTCGTGGAAGGATCACTTTTTTCAACAAATAGTAGGAGCATGTTCACTTTACACCCTCGGGGGCTCATTTCCGGGTCCAAACCAGCAAGCCATTTCATCATCATCGCTGAGCTCACCCAATTGAGATCTTGGTTCAAGTTTCTTTGAGACCTGTTTCACGTTCCCCTCCATCCTCCTGTATTTGGGAAGATCCTTGCTTCTCTCATGCATCAACTTTTTCCATCTCTCTCTTTCATTGGGGTCTCTAGAGACTGAACTGTTTCCTCCAAGTATGGGGAAATCATCCAAATATGAGGGCTTCTGTAAGCCTGACAGGTCATCTTCATCATCCTCCTCTCCGTTGCTCCAAATGTCTGTCTCCCTAAAGCCTCTACTATCATCCTCAGCATTTCTGACAAAGTTCACTCTTGAGTGCTCAAAATGGTGTTGCTCCCTCTGGGGCCACATCACAGTGTTAGCTTCAAAGTTTGATGCTTTAGGTCGTTTCCAGTTACATTTCAAGCATAGGTTGTTTCTTTTGAAATTGACATAGTTACACCTGCAAAAAAAATAAAAGGCAATATAATCTCTCCAGTATTGAATGGAACTAAGAACGTAAACTCAACAGGCTTCAGTCATTGGATATTTTGGAACTTTAAGGAGCACCCCTTATATTCCCTCAGATATTCGCTAAAGACATGTAGTAGAAACAAAATCAAGCCATAGACAGCTCAAGTATTTAACAGCAAAGAACTCACGAGGGGCATTCCCACTCCCCAGGATTGAGCTGTCTGTTTGACGGCTTCTCCTTGCATAGCAAACATTTTGTATTTTTTGCAAAGTTCAGGAAGTTGCATCTGAAAAATTTAGAAATGATTAGGAGATACATGACTATATGGCAAAAATTAAAAAAACAAGAACATTCAAAGTACAAAAAAAAAAAGAAAAAAACACTCACTTGTCACACAACCAGTCTCCCATCTTCAACGGAAGATGTTCTTGACCCTTGACAAGCTTTTGGATCCTTTCTTGGAACAAACCCTCACACTTCAAGCACTTGATATTTTTTGCAAAGTTCAAGAAATTGCATCTGCATAAAATGGATGAAAATCACCTTCCATTAGAAACAGAGTGCAACCTCTTCATATTTGAAGCAGACTTAAAAAAATTTCATTTAGTACTTTGGGCAAATCCAATCCCCTTGTTTCATAGGAACCTTAACCTCGCTTCTCTCAAGGTTGGACAGGACCTTCTTAGGCTTGCTGTTTAAATTGCTGGAATCAAGTTCCTTTCCACTGAACTCTACCATTTGGATTATCAGCCTCCTGACAGATTCTTTGACACTTCTACTCTGACACTGCTTGTTTTCCACCGAATCTATTAGATGATCCATTCCATATGTCAACAAAATGCGCATAACATCAACAGTCCTTCCACCTTCATTTTCAGAAGCCTTTATATATGCCCTCTCACAATTGCCCCTTAAACTGCAGAAACTGCAGACCTGTGCAGCAAAGGACACAAATAAGTCCATAAAGATCCTTTACAAAGGTTTCTTATTTCATATGCTTTTCTGGTGAAAATCAGAAAAACTAAAACTAAAACACTAAATAACAAACCCAGTACTTTTCCTTCCTCAATGCCAACATGAGCCCTCAACCGCTTCCCAGAATTAACTACTTTCCTGTCTAGGCTAGGACATCCAACTCCTGCAACCACGTGAATGTCTTTCCTAGAGAAGTATCTGCAAGAAATGCAAAACTGTCAAGCAGCAGATACAGGGAGTAAATAGACCAGCATAAAGCAAGGCACACGTCCCTTTACATCAAGCACATAGCTTGAGTTGATGTTTATGACCCACTAAACACCATGCTCTCAACTCAAACACCTTTAACGTTCAAACCAGCATTTAAAGTGATTGAAAGAACTTCATTAGTGAGTTACATCTTTCAAAGTACACATGCAATGATGCAAAGCCATTTCAGACGACATACTACAAAATATTTATTCACAACAGGCAGGCAAAGTTTGATAGGAAGAATACAAAGTTAAGACGCAATCAAAATTTCAATTTTGGCACTAGATACCCACTTGTTTCTATCGTTACCTTCTTGCAAAGTTAGAATAGCATTGTCATGCTCTAAATACAAAACCACTTCATAAACACTTTCCCCGCAACTTACAACTATTGAATGTGGACTCCGCTAATAGTCTTAGACTCGGTTAGACTGTAATTAAGAGCTCACCCAGTTAAACTGCCCTGAGCCAAAGTCCAACCAATGTTTGCACATGAAGCTACAAAAATAACTTCAGAATTTGACACGAACTCATTAGGTCAAGTATTCCTCAACTGAAAACTGATTTCATGCATTATGAGGATCACATTAGCTAGCTGCTAGTTAGGCACAGGTAATTGCTACAGGCAGCCAATCCTGATAAATTTTACAAAAAAAAAAAAAAAAAAAAAAAAAAAAAAAAAAAAATCCAACTTGAAGTCGTAGTGATTGGAAACGAAGTTCTTAAACAATGGGAACTTGCCTTACAAGATCGAAACGATCGCGAGCGAAACTGAGGCATGCGGTCCGAATCCTGTTCGAGTCCTTGAGGCCGATTTCTCGGCCGTCGCCGCTCAAGTAACCTTTTTTCAGGAGGACTTCCATCAGGTTTACCCACTCAGGCCACGGATGGGAAATCTCGACCGAGGGCGGAGTTGAGAAACTCCTCCGCGTTTGTTCACCGTCCTCTGCCTCGTCTTCCTCGCTCATGAGTTTCACGGAATGAAGCTGTTCGATTTCCCTCAGAACGGTGGAGAGCTTGGATTCTGTGGCTCTAGACGAATGAAAAAGGGATGCAAATACAGGAAAAGACTTGCAGTGATCCCCCGAGAGTTCAAAAAATCCATGAGGCTTGGAGAAGAAGCGAATCATCAACGTCGCCGCAATTGAGCTGCTGAAGCCTTTGAGCTCGCAGGCTTCTCTGCTTCGCGGTCGCGGGAAATTGGCCGGCGATCGAATTACAGAGTATTAAGAGATGAAACAAATGACACATCATCGCACAGGCCTAGAGGATGATTTAGGTTACCCTCGATTTTAGAAAGTAGAAACGCGTAATAATGTTCATTGCTCAATTTTCCCTATGTTGAAATTAAATAAATAAAATAAAATTTATATTTTAAATTCCTAATTAGTGTTTTAAAAACGGAAGCGTGCCATCAGACCGGAAAAATGTCCCATTTTTTGTGGAACCAGTGTTTTAAAAAACCGAACCGGCCATCAAACCGGCAGGTTGAACCTGGTTGGACAGGGTTGGACCAATGGTTCAACCATTAAATATTATACTCTATACTTTATACTTTCCTAATAATTCTATAGAAAAAATAATAAAAATAATCTTAATTTTAGTGAACTGGGTAGAGTCAATAAGAACAGATTGGCCTCTGATTCTGGTTCAACTGGGTTAGACCGGCCGATTAGGTTCGCTTTTTAAAACACTTTTTAAAACACTAGCACAACCTAATACAAACCTAATATAACTCTATATTTGTTGCAATTTTTTTATTTTTTTATTTTTTTAATTTTCTGCCTAGAGATTTCATTGGTTAAAAACTGCCAATTTTAGAGTGTGACATTGTTTGTCATAGAAACAAACATATAAACATATCTCTAAATATAATTTTCAGCCCAGTGAGGAAACTTCATTGTTGCCTAAGCATTGGGTCTTGCCCTCTAGATTGTCTCCTAATTAACAGACTAGCCAACTTGCACAAACCTTCTTGTCCATTTACTTAACATTACCAACTAAGGTCTGTCTATGGGTGCATTTGGCATAGCTCTTTGGAGGGGAGCTTTTTGTGGGGAAAAGCGGGTAAACTTCCTTTTAGATTAATCTCTACTTGAAAGCTCTGAATTCATAAAAGGACTCTCTCTCAAAGAGTACTTTATCAAATAGTAATGTCAAAAGTCCTTTATCAAATAGCAAAGAGAAAGCTGCCTAAGCACTTCTCTCTGTTTTTTCACCTTTTGAATTATAAGAGATCAACAACCACAAAAGCCACAGACAGACCTTCTTAAGACGACTGAACGACAAAAACACCAGATTCCACAGATTTATATAAAAATTGCTTTCGAACTATACAATAACGTCCAATGCAGGCTGCCCATCTCGACAGACGACGAGCTTCTCTCTCAAAGTGGATGATGACAGGCGGGAGGCAGGAAGATCTCTCCCTATTCTGTCGTGTTCATAAAATTTTCAAAGGGAGATTCTTTCCAGATAGCTCTTAAGGAACCACCTCCATTAATAAACCTTAATGTTAGGTGAAACATAGAAGTAGCCAAAACACGACCCAATTCTTATATGATTAGTGAAGCCATACCTGTATTATCCTTCAACTTTTCTATTACTTCCCTGCTTTTTCATAAACAAAAAAGCTTGTTTCCACATTGGAACTGGACAATGGACAACTACCCACCAACCCATTTTATCTTATCTTCAATGGACAGCCCCCACTCTCTGCAATTTTTTTTTTTTTTTTTTTTTTTTTTTTTTTTTTTTTTTAACGTAAGAACTGTTACGAAACTGTTTCAATGTCTTCGGGTTGGTACACATTGTAAACCAAATTGTAACCCAAGAATGTTACAATCTGTACAATCCAGTGCGAACAGAGAAGCATTTCTCACTTCTATCTTCCCAAGTTCTCACTTCTACCTGTTTTCAGTGTCCTCTGTTCAGTTCTGAGACTCCTTGAAGTGATGGAGATCGGAGAGGGTCAACGAATTTCCGTCGGCGCTCCGCCCGTGTGGCCTGTGGGCTTCTCTGTCAAAACCTACTCTGTCTCTCTGTCTCTCTCTTTCTCTTGTCAGTCGTCTCTTTCGCAGTAGGTACTAGAATTGGACGACGCATGCCCACACGATTAGATTTTTCTTTTCTGCATTGAATGGACTCCGTACACGATAAAAAAATATTGATGGAACTTGGTTGCGCTAGCTGTCTGCTTTTAATGGCGGAAGCTGGAGTGCTGTACTCCCCAACCCGGCTTTTCCCTTGTCCAGTTTTCCTTTTCTTTCCAAGACCTCTGCGTGGACCCCTTCTTCTCGCTGCTTCTGAGCATTTGTTTATTTGAAGCTCTGGGGAAAGGAGACGCACGGACGGTGGGGAGGAAAAGAAAAAGACTCTGCAGACTGCACAGGACTCCAGCAAACTACATTACAGTGGGGGTTCCTAACTTCCTATGGCTAGGCTATTCCTTTTTAATCTCATCTTTCTCTGACAGATATTAGGAAAGAAGAGTAGAAGACCCCAATAATGTGTTTTCACAATATAAAGCTTTAAAGTTTAGTGACAGATCAAAAAGGATGCAACAATGTGCTTTGTTGTACAGCTACAGTTTGTAAATTCTGATTCTGTTATCACGACCAGCACCAGCTGGCTTCTGTACAATCTTAAAACTGAGAACTGGGTCTGTAGGTAAAAGGCAAGATGGCCTGAACTCAAGCACTTTAAAATGGTCATTTACAAGATTTTCAGACACGAATTAAATCTCCTGAATATCTTTCTATAAAGCATTCTGCTTGTTTTTGTAAATCTGAATGTTTTCGTAGTTGTAAAGCTCGGGATTAATTTTAGTTACAAGCTGGAACTGTTTGCTCATGAACATCGAAACGAATGTGGGTAATTCTGAAAGAGAAAGCTCTCGTAGCTACTATATTTATCAAGGTACCATGTTTACACGTATTGGCATTTGCTGTCACTCTGAAAATCTCTCTCAGAGAGGAGACAGACAACAACCAGTTTTGATATATTTATGTACAAGTTTTCGTTTTTGCATTGAATGATCAGGTACCCCATGCACCCAATTCAATTCAATTCAAATTAATGCGGACCACATCCGATGACCGGAGCTACACGACGATGATACTGCAGAGTGCTCCTCTTCTCGCCCTTGCTGGAACTACTACTGTTCTCTTCCCTGCTGCACATCAGCCTCAGAGTCCTCTCAATCTGGTAACCCCCACCAATGCTCACTTCCCTCTCCAGATGACCGCAGTAGCTCTCGAACACGCTCACGCTCACTTGGAGCTTGAAACCCATCAAGAACAGGAAATCGAGCTCCAGTCTGTTCATCTCCTCCGTGGTCAGTCCCCCCACTCTCGCGAAATAGGAGTTTCTGTAGTTCCTGCACGAACAGAGCATCGAGAAAAACTGGGTAAGATCGAGAACAGAGACGTAATTCGAACTGGGTAGTTTCTGAAAATTTGAATTGATGGATGGGTAAATAATTGGGTTCTAAGTACTGCTACTCACATGTCCTCGACGAACTTGGAAGCGACCATGATGGTGGTGATGAGGAGGCGGTGGACGTTGTTGGAAGTGATTCTGAAATCTGGGTGGAACTGGCAGAAGCGGTCGATGTAGACGTAGGCGACGACGTAGACGGGGGGTGCGACGTGGGCGTAGCGGTAGATCCTCTCGAGGTAGGACTGGACTTCCATGTCCGGGGTCTCGTGTGAATCGAAGACTCGGGCGCTCGAAGCCCTGGGCGAGACCCACCCGCATTTCCTCAGAATCCTCTCGTTCCGCGCCATGGTTCTCTCGAGAAGCGACGCGAGCACGGAGATGACCAGCGGCGCCGTGGACTCGTCTTGATCGGTGAAGCCGTACAGGTCCGACCTCAGCCGCCTCGGCGAGATTGCGTCCAACGAAGAAGAAGCCATTGATGGAAAACAGAGTCTCAGAGAAAGAAGAAGGAAGGACTCTGTTTCAGAAAGAGGAAAGCAGAGAGAATTGAACGAATGAATGAATCAGGGCGTCAAAGAGAAAGGTGGGCTTATATATATATATATATATATAAGAGAATTGAGTAGTTGAGCTGCGAAATATAGTTAAAAAAAGGGAGGGTATGTGGAAGATGAGGGACATTTGGAAAGAGGTAGGAAAGAGGGAAGAAAGCGCAATATTTTACGCAGGGGATTGAAGGAGCTGTCGGTAGGGAAGGAGATGTGACGACAAAAAAGAACCTTTCCTCCTCCTTTCTTCGCGATTTTGATATTACAAAGAAATCGCCGACTGCCGGGGCACTAGTAGTAGTACCAAGTACGGCGAGATATATATCATGATTCATGGCTCATGGGTTATGAAGGTGAAACTTGAAACGTGAAAGCCTCTGCACATTTGATTAAAGAGAGAGAGAAAGAGACAAAATAAATAAAGAAGAGGAAGCAGAAACGTGATCAGACGCAGCGGCTGCATTCTGCAGTACTGAGAGGAGGCACACAGATTTTTGCAGATCCGATTCATCTGATCCGATTTTCGTGGTTTTTCCTTTCTGGGTTTTCATGGTTTACTAATTTTTCTCAGCGTTTACTCGTTATTGACTGAGGAAGTCGTCTCACGTCTCTCGTCTCTCGTCTCTCGTCTCTCGTCTCTCGTCTCTCGTCTCTCGTCTCTCGTCACTGTACATGAGTCCACTGGAAGAGGGAAGAGGGGCACACGTGAGTGAGGCCATTAATGGGGCCTCGGCCTCCGTGGGTGGCAAGTACAGACTACGGAGGAGGAGACGTTTTTATATCTCTGTTTGGCCTCTGAAAGATTTATCTTGGGTAGTAATGGCGCCTGCCAGACGGAGAAGAAGACTCGACTTTTTAATTTTATCTCTTTAATGGGAAAAGAAAATAAAAATAATCTGTGATTCGCAGGGATGATTGATTGCTATGAAGATTGAAGAGAGTACTACTCTTCATTTAATGCTGGTTCTTATTGAGTTACGTATTTGAAAAGTACCCTACAGAAGAAGAAGAAAGAAGAAGAAGAAGGCTGTAAGATCCGACTCGGTCGCCGTGATCAGATCCAGTCAAGCTTTAGTTCAATCAGTCAAACCTACACTTTAATTATCCCAAAGATTATATCTTATGATATGACTCGCATTTTTGAAAGAGATACGAAAAATCTGGGGCAGGGCCTCCCTTCCCACCGACATAAAGAAAGAAAGGGCACTACACAGTTCTACCCAGACCTCCCTCCTCTTCTACTACTAGTTTGGTTAGTAATATTGGTAGCTCCATGACATTGAAATATGCTATGAATTTGATGTGTATTCCTCCTTCATTGTTTCTCGCTCACAGTTGTTTGCATCTACCAGGAGAATATAGGTTCGAAAATGGCATTTTTATTTCCATTTTAATTATTAAATAGAAAACTAGTAAATAATAAATGGTAGGCAAAATTAATATTTTATTTTCTTCCATTTAATAATTTTTTGGATGACATAGCCAATAATCTAATACCATTTACACCCCTCAATAGAGGTTTTGGAGCTTTTGGGATAAGGGAGAATTATGACTTATGGACCAATTATTGCTTAAATATTAAATCATAAATAGATGTTGACAAAATATCAAATCATAGATTTATAGATCGAAATATCAAATTTACCTTACAAACCTAGTATATCATATTAGTTAATAATCTATAAAATACTATTATATTATGTATAATTTACTTTCCCGTTCTTCATAACATACTAGTTAGTAGTATAATTTTACGTGGTTGGGGACGCTTGGTTATATGAAGTTAGTATAACATATTAGTTAATGGTCTATAACATACTATTATATTATACATTATATATATATTTTTATATAACTTATTATTTAATGTATAATTTATCGTGTTTAGTCCAAGAAAGTTGATGTAATATATTAGTTAATGGTCTATAATATACTATCTCCTTTTGTGTAACATATTAATTAATAATATAATTTTTTCGTGGTTGAGATGTGTTTGACATTATAAAAATGTTATAACATATTAACTTATGATATACAATATATTATTATATTATGTATAATATACTTTTTTATTTTATATAACATACTATTAGTTCATTGTTTTATGTATAAATCGATTCAAGGTTAACTGAGCGGTATTTTCATTATCGTATCAATGACTCGGTATTTTGCCAACATATATTCATGATTTAATATTTAGCCAACAATTAATTCATGAGTTGTAATTCTCATAAATAATAAATAAAATAATTAAAATAAAACAAAATTAAAATGATAACAACCAAATGCAATGGGAAAGCTACATACTCCAGACACCACAAGACTCCAGGGTAGAGAGGACACGGTTATGGTCTTGACCAGACATACTTCATGAGATGCACGTGACAAATGGACGAAGGAGCGTGGCGTATGTACGACGCACCCCGACGCGGCGACTTCGGTCCTCACCGAACTATACTGTGCATTCCGGCGGACTACGCAAGAGCCAACAAATTAAACTACCCAGACCAAAGGAATATCCGAAGCTGAGAAACTGATGAAGTGAAAGATGAACTGGGTTCCCGCCGATTCTTCAGATTTTGGAGGAACCCTGCCACGACCTCGAAGGTAGAGATTTTTTATGACATACTTGTTGATATCGATTTTCTTTTACCCTTTTCTCTTTTGTTCGTCTGAGGTCTTGATTTTTTCCGGTTTCATCCATTGGCAGCGGTCACACTGCAATCAATGTCGGAAAGTCTAAGGTAGTTGTGTTTGGAGGCCTGGTGGATAAGAGATTTCTCAGCGACATTGCTGTTTATGATGTGGGTATGTGTTCCGATTTCCTAATCAAATTGTGTTTCGCCTAGTCCTCAAAGGTTGCCCATTTTATTTGTTGCTACATGTCAGCTTTTCTTCGAGTGACTACTGGATTTTGAACTTGAGGTTTCCTGCTTTTTGAACTTTCTGCTGTTCATTGAGCTTCGTACTCTTAAGTGACACATTTCGAAGTAATTATAATGTTTTCTTGCTCATTTTCCATGTCTTGAGCTCATCACGACATTAATAGTAAATGGTTGTCTGATCAACTTGATGGCGGCTCATGATTTCTAGTTTATTGTATGTGGGAATTTGATGGTGACTTAAGAAATCTAGTTTAGTTTAATGAAAGGGAATGTCCAACAGAGAGATGCCGACACTAAAATCTGACAGAGACAAATGGTCATTTCTTGAAATACCATATAATAGGTATTGTGACTTTGGATATGTTAGCGATATTACTCTACAAGTTGACAGTCCGCTGATTTGGCTGCTGGGATAGTGATTAGGATAGTGAATTAGGATAGTGAATTGGGTTTAATACTAAAGAATCAGGACTTTTCTTTCAAGTGTTGTTGGCTCTGTGGACCTCAAGTCAAGATTATACAACTACGGGTTGTATTCTTCTTTAGACATGGTTGTGCTTAGGGAATTCTCTAAGTTTGTAGATTATACTCATCCAGTAGCGTCAAACTTTGGTAGGCTCGTGATTTTAATGGGGATTGAGCTTGTTATGTTTCAGAAAACAAACTATGGTTTACTCCAGAGTGTACTGGGAGTGATTCTGATGGGCAAGTAGGTCCTAGTCCACGAGCATTTCATGTTGCTGCAGCTATTGACTGTCATATGTTCATTTTTGGTGGACGTTATGGCAATAGAAGGTATATATCCATTGATGTTGTGTCTATTGAGTATTCTTTTGTTCTTCACTTCACTTTTCTTTGTTTGATTTCTCTCTTAACCACATGATGCTACCGGGGTTTCAGGTTAGGTGACTTCTGGATGCTTGACACAGGTATGTCTAATTTATTTTAGAGTTTCTTATAAATATGTGACTCTCTTGACTGTTATCCTTTCATTATCTAACTCATGATTTTTACTTTCCAACAATTGATCAACTCTCTTTTCAGATATCTGGCAATGGTCAGAGTTAACAAGTTATGGAGATTTGCCTTCTCCGCGAGACTTCGCTGCTGCTTCGGCAATTGGAAATCAAAAAATTGTTATGTACGAATTTCTTATTATTTCCTTCATAAACAATATCTCCTCGAACCTTTTATCCAAATTTTTGAAAAAAATGCAGGTATGGTGGCTGGGATGGTAAAAAATGGTTGTCTGATGTGTACGTCTTGGACACAAGTAACTTGTTTTCTTGTCATTCTACGTTTCGTATGTTTAAACCTTTAGAAGAACCATAATTTATTCATGGTTATCATTTGAAAGGAAAAACATGATGTTTAACTTCTTTTATTTTGGGTAGTTTCACTTGAGTGGACTGAGTTAGTGGTTTCTGGAACTCTGCCTCCGCCAAGATGTGGGCACACAGCAACTATGGTTGAGAAAAGACTGCTTGTGTTTGGTGGAAGAGGTAAAGTCTGTTACTTTTGCCTCAATCATCCTTCTGGTGTTTGTGTTTCTCTTTTCTCTACTACATGTTTATCTTCCGGTTGATGAATTATTGGATATTCACATCTAGGAAAGTCTAAGGCTTTTAATTACAAGGAACAAATTCCAAGTAATTTTCTATGCTGTGAGCATGCAATCACAAATAGGTGGCCAATGGTACTAATTTGTTTGTCAGTGTTTACTAGGTGGCGGTGGACCAATCATGGGTGACCTGTGGGCTTTAAAGGGTTTATTTGAAGGAGGTAATGCTGGTGGCCATCGTTTTGTGCATGTCATATTCACTAGCTTGACTTTAGAATTGAGTAGCTTTACATGCAATAAAGATAAAAGGGGATGGAAGGGAAAACCTTAGGTCTTGCTATAAAATTGCTATTACTTTTCGTCAAATTTTTGGTGTCTTGTGTCATTCGCTAATTTGCTGTATTCTCATGTTCATTTTTTAAAATTTTCTCATCGTGGTCCTCAAGTAACAATTGTTTTCAGTCCATTTACCATCTTCTCATCTCTTATTGTGGGAGTTGTCTTTATTGGTATATCAGTGTTGAGATTAAAAGAGGTCTAGACACACTAACCATGAGTCCTGAATTTGCTGATCATTTTCTGTTGCTTCTTTCTATGAGACATGGCTCACTCAGCTAGTACAGGTTTTCCTGAAATTGAGCTACCTAGAAGCTCTTGGGGTCCGCTAAAGTTCTTCATTCCATGCAGTCAGTTGTCTATGCATGTTTTGTGTAGTGGAAGAGACAACAAACTATAGGTTTCTCCACTGCCCATTTATCTTTTCAGTGCATCGGACTAATTTTATAAAAAGGTTCAACATTTATCTCCCTGCCACATTCTTGAGTTTCGTTTGGTTATATCATTTATAGCCTTGGCAGTGTTCTGTTTATCCTGCAAATGCTATCATCTTACCAAAAGAGGGCATCTCTACCCTGCCATTTTGTCTTATAGGTTTGCTTCTTCCAACTTGTAGACTGAGACTTGAGGTTTCCTCTCCCTTCCTTTTTTATCTTTATTATTAAACTCAAATAAATCCCCAAATTCAAATAGTAAGGCTCTTCTATTTTCTGTATTGTGGAAGGTAGACAACGAAACGCCAGGATGGACCCAGTTGAAGCTTCCAGGTCAACCCCCTTCTCCCCGTTGTGGCCATACTATGACGTCTGGAGGAGTCCATGTAACATCATCTCAGATACTTTGTCTCTCTTATCTTAGCAACAATTTCTTTTGACAATACTTTTCTCATATATTTTCATTTTATTTAGAATAAATGGATTGAAAGAATGAAGTGAAAAGTTAAACGGTGATAATGAATACTAAAATTGCTTGCAAGGGTTTGGGCAAGTTACAAACAGTTTAGACTCTTGAAGACTTCTGCTTATATGGCTAGAGTGCAGATACTCCCTCATGCGACAATATATTGGTTATACTCGACATGTCTGAATTAGATGTGGTAGTTGATGCTCCCTTCAAATGAAGGAATTACATACTCTAGCTAAAGAACCGATATTCCTTCTGCAAATGGGGACCACTTTAGAAACTTTAGAAAAATTTCTTTCAAAGTCGACATAATCACATTCTTATTATATTGTTCAATAAGGGCGCTTGCAATAAGTTTATTGTGTAATGAATTTGCAGCTTTTGTTATTTGGTGGCCATGGAACTGGAGGCTGGTTAAGTCGGTACGATGTATACCACAACGATTGCATTGTTTTAGACCGAGGTAGTTGCTTAAAGTAACAATTCTGTGCTATTGTCATTTACCTTTATTAAAGTAACGATCAGATATAATATGAAAGTTTCCATGCAGGAAAGAAGTAGTTTCTTGTTATATCTGGTTGTTTCTCACTTGTTAACTTAACTTGATTATTGTTTCTTATTTTTGCTTGCTTTTGTAAAATTAGTGTCAGTGCAGTGGAAACGCTTGGCCACTACTAATACATCCCCTCCAGCTAGGGCTTACCATTCTATGACTTGCGTTGGCTCACGCTATCTCTTATTTGGGGGCTTTGATGGGAAAGCCACATTTGGTGATATCTGGTGGTTGGTTCCAGAAGGTACTTGTTTGCTCCTGCTCTGAGATGGAATAATCGGATTCTCTTTCTTTAAACCATGTAGCTTGTGTTCTGCAAGAGAGGCCTTTCTATATGTAATTTGGTGACTTTGGTCTTTTATTGAAATCACATGCATTTTAAAAGAATAAAATTTTAAAAAAAAAACTGAATCAAAATCTTACAGCTCTTTCCAACTTGGCCCATTACTAACTAGCAGTATGTTGCACATTTCAGATGACCCTATAGCAAAGCGATCTCCATCACTACCACCACCTAGCATCCCTTTGCATGAAAGTGAGGCTGCCTCCATGGAAAGTAGTTCCCCTCAACATGATACCAAGGTAATTCAGATGTCTTCAGAAGAAGCATAACTTAGCTCTTCATAATTCTAGGCACATCTACTATATTTCAGCAAAACTGATTGGCCATTAGACTTCTTTGTATGTGCACCATGTTGTGGAACCAAATATGTGAAAAGTTGGCTTTCAACACAACAATCATCAGTTTAGCTTATTCTTATGTGTATCATCCATGGAAATAAAAGCGAAGAAAAGAAGTCATCCATTTAATTTGATTGGAAGGTTTTTAAACCTTGATTTGAAATGGCATTAGGCTATTTGTTCCCTTACTCATGTGGCGCCTAGTCACTTAAGTGACTCGGGCGCCACGTGCGAAGGACAGATGAGTGATTGGGAGCCTTCCTACTATGGCGCCCAGTCCCTTAAGTGAGACGGGTGTCACATGCGATGGAGGGGATCCCTGATGTAAGCCACATGAGTTAGTCACGTTTTAAGTGACCCGACGCCATATGGCACTGGACAAACCCATGGCGCCCGGTGACTTATGCTTATTGGACCATGTCTCGGCGTTGTATGATTCCGAGTAGCTTCATGGCGCCTCACTTGGTTGTTTGAACCTTTCCCACGCCTCATACAAGGGTTTAAAGTCTCCCTGTGAAAAAGATGAAATCTCATTGTGCATCTTGGCAATCTTTGAGGGTGGAAAATATTACTAAGGAATTTTTGTTGCATCTCCTCCCAACTTGTGATTAAGCCTTGGGGAAGAGTAGACAACCAACTTTTTTCTCTATCCCTTAAAAAAAAGGAAACACTCTCAGCATCACAGCATCATCATAAATATCATCATCTTTAAATGTATCACATAAGTCCTTAAGGTTAGCTAAATGTTGGATACCCGTTTTGAATCATCTGAATGATTTGGGGTTTAGTTTCAAACCTTTTCAATAGAAGGCCAAGGTCCTTGTCCCAGCCAAACTCCTTAGAGAGAATCTTAGAACGGTTCCTTTGATCATCTCTTGGTCCAATTCGTCCCTCATTGATGGCCTCAGCTAACCCTTCTTCCATTGGCCTAGCTTCCATGTAAAGCTGATTGTGTTTGTTAGGGGACTTGCTCATCACAGTACGACACGACTTCTCAAGGACAGTCTCGCGGGATGAAACAATAGGGGGAGAAACAATAATTTCAGTTCCACACATGAAGTCTTCCTGCAAATTAGATCTCAGCCTTTCAAATCTAGATCAGATCTCAGCCATTCAAATCTAGATCAGATCTCAGCCGTTCAAATCTAAATCAGATCTCAACCGTTAAATCCAAATCAGATCTCAGCCCTTAAATCCAAATTAGATCTCAGCTATTCAAATCCATATCAGATCTAAGCCTTTCACATCCAGATCAGATCTAAGCTGTGCAAAATTTAAATGTGATCTTAGCCGTTCAAATTCCACATCAGATCTCAGCCGTTCAAAATCCAAGTTAGATTGTTCAAAACCATATAAGATCTCAGCCCTTCAAATCCAAATAGATCTCTGCCGTTCAAATACAATTCAGATCTTTGGCTTTCAATCCATATCAGATCTCAGTCGTTGAAACACAAACCAGATCTCAGCCGTTGAAATTAGAATCAAAGAGCTAAGATCTGATCTTACTTTGAACAACTGAGATCTGATTTTGCCTTGAATGATAATAGTTTGATTTGGATTTGAACGGCTAAGATCTGATTATATTGAAAGGCTGAGACCAAGATTTGAATGTTTGAGATCTGATTTGGATTTGAACGACTGTGATCCGATTTGGATTTTAACGACCAAGATTTGAATTGGATTGAATGGCTGATCTGGGTTTTGAATGAATTAGATCTGATTTGGATTTTGAACGGCTGAGATGTGATTTGGATTTGAAAGACATAGTTTGATCTGGTTATGAATGGCTGAGATCTGATTTAGATTTGAAGGGCTGAGATCTGAATTGGATAGCAGGGCAAAGATCTGAATTGGATTTGAAAGGCAGCAATCTGAGTTGGATTTGAACGGCAGCAATCTGATTTGGATTTTAACGGCTTAGATCTTATATGATCTTGAACTATCTGATTTAGATTTTGAACGACTGAGAGTGGAATAGCTGCGCCGCTCAGCCCTCGGCACCTCTGCTTGGTGTCCGCGGGGGAGGATGGGGTGAAGAGAAGAGAAAAGATTTATACATGCGACTTTGATGGATCTCTTTCGTTTGATCAAACTAACTGTACCCGTCGATTTTTCTTCTTGCTGTCAAAGACCGGTCTTAGGGTTTGGAACAAGGTACTCAGATTTGGAACCCAATTAGGGTACCGAAAATCCGATCTGGTTGAAAGAACCTTCATTTTATTTGGGCAGCTAAGGCATCCAGCTGTACAAGCAGGTCAGGCAATCTGTTTACAAATTGTTGAAACTGTTTCGCCGAGTATTTTTCCTTTGGGTTTTTTAAGTTTTAATTTTTCCTCTAGTTGTTCAAAGATATTAATGGATTTTACCAAGTATTTTTTAAAGAAAAGATTTAGCCATTTTTGTGGTGTTATAAGTTGAGATTATCCAGGTCAGAAGTTTTAAATCAATCCTAATGCCGACTAAAGAAGCAGTTTGGAATCGGTAAATTTTGTTTTGTCACAGCTCTCCTCAATTGTAACTCTAGTGGTAGTTTTAACCACATCTGCCTTCTGCTTCATGAAATTTCTCTCCCACATGGCAAGATTTGTGAAATGTGAATGGTCTTTTGAAGGTGTCACCACAGACTGGTCCTTAGAAGAAATTTATTTACTGATAAATTATAAATTAACCTAGTCTGCAATGAATTGATGTGTAGAATGGATATTTGAAGTTGGTACAAAGCTACAGTTCTATCTTGAATATCAGTGTAAGAGTTTTAAAATAGGAAATGTGATTGATGAGGTTTAAAGGGATCACATTGTTCATGAGATTTCTGATCTTATGGATAAACTTTCAACTATTTTGCATGCCCTTGTAGAAAAGTCTGAGTGTATAGAGGTGCAGATACAATTTGTTTGTTTCCCATGAAAAGTATGTCCATGTAAATAGGAGTAGTGGAACACTCTGGAGATTATTAGTATGTAGCTTCGAAGGAAGTTGATTACCTTCTTTGGCATTTATGCTAGTTGTGGTGATTCTTTGCAGAGTGAAAGGATTAACACCATATATGTCTTGAGTGGTCTATCTAAATATGCACAAAACTTGATTTTAACATTTACATGAGCAGGGAATACAAGACAGTAAAAATCATACATTTTGTCAAATAAATGCTGGTTTTATCCTTATATATGCTGTAGGGAAGAGAAAAGGAGGAATCTGCAGCTTCCGTGTTACAAAAAAGGCTAGGTATCTCCATCTCAGCTACTGGTTCTGAGCTGATGGTTGTTCATGAATCAAGGGACGAAGAACTTATTGAATTATGTTTGAAATTGGCTGGAGATAGGGCTTCTAATGTTGACAAGGTTGCGTGCATCCAGGTATTTCAAGACCTTCCACTTCTTATATGTTATGTTCGTTTAATGAACTTTGTTGACGGAATTATTTTCACAAAGGCACTTCGAGAACATTGGCAACAAACACCATCAAGTTCATTGCAGTTGAAGGAGCTGGGTCCATTGCTTTGGGACTACCAGCGTTTGATCATCCAGCAGCATTTGTAAGTATCACAACCATTGACACCTTTTTCATGTCATATTCTGTAGTTCTCATTTTAATCAGGTAAAAGATGCATGGTTTCAAATATTTGCGGCAATATTGAAAGCAATATAAAGACTATATGCATTTGAATCAATTGTTAACCAGTTGCTTGAAATGTAGTTCTCAGAGAAGTTTATGTTAAAAACTTGCAGATGGTTTGGGGTTTCATGAACCTTGAGATTGTAATCCTTTAGTTTCATAATGAAATGCTATTGGGTCATTTCGTAAATTCATATATCTTTTACTAAAGATGGGTGAATATTCCAAGCCCTAAAGAGTTTAGGCTAACTAAGAGCACTTAAATGACTTGCTAAGCAGATTGGAATCTGTCCAAACAAGACATGGTTGCCACAATTATTTTCTAGGAAAATTTCCCAAATAAAAGCTTTAGAACGCAGGCTTGGCTAAGGTGGGTCATGTAGCTGTGGTTCAAAACTAATGGATGCAATAGAAGTTCTGCGTAGTGGCTTGGATACTGTTGTCTTATTTCAATTTGTGAAAGTTATTTTCTGTTCATAATTTTGACTCTTTCCATATATATACAAGGTCAAAATGGGCTTATGATGAAGTCGTTGTGGTAGGTATTCATCATATTTCTTATGGCCTGTGATCATCTTGAGCTATTCTTCTCAGTTTCTCAATGTCCAAGTATTCTAGCCTATTGACATACACTTGTCAATAACATCATTAAACCAATTTCTAAACTATCTTGGCCGGCGACCTCCTAGTTCTTTTCATCTTACATGATTGGCAAGAATTGCCTTGTTGTAGACAAAAAGTGGAGCACTGCTCTTAACTGTTTTGAACTGTTATCTTTTTGGCTTGCGAGATCACCTATACACCCTTGATAAACATAGTTGCGGGACTTGTGTCGATGAGCCAAACTTTGCACATAGGACATTCTAAAGAAATAAGTTATCAATGTTTTAGTATTCACTTAAAAAACTGTCCTTTAGATGTTGGTCTTGAGTATGACAGATTAATTATAACTGTGGCAGGAAAAACATTGAGTCTCTTTCATTATATTTGGAATCCAATCCTTCTAAGCAGCAAATATACCAGTTTGCTCACATTAAAGATGCTTCTCAGGCAAGGATATTCATCAGCTTTTCAGTAGCTAATGCTCACATTATTGAGGATCTTTTTACTTAAAAAAAAAAAACTGACTTATTTCATTGCATTCTTCTGCTCCAGTTGAGCATGGATGATATCCCGAAATTGTTGAATGAGTACAGACACCTTCTATCTAATTGAAGGACAAATGGGAGGTACAAGGTATGCCTTATAAACAGGGAGCATATGTTCCCTACAAATGTCATACAATTACAAGAGATTATCATCACTCCTTGCATTTGTGATATGTTAATGTGTAATAATTATCATGCTTGTATTTACAGTGTTGAGATAGAGTTGCAGAGACTTTGTCCGAGGGTTTAGTCAACTCTAAAAGGGGGGAATTGGAAGGGTGATTTCAGGGGCATTCTTTTGATTCTAAAATTGTGTGGTTGATTAATGAGTATACACAGATTTGTTTTTGATAGTGATCAGACATGCTCAAATACCCTTTTTACCATTGAGCTAAAAGGCCCAAGTCGCTGATCAATGAGAATGTTATAGAGGGACAGAGTTTAGACCTATCACCGTGCATCTCTCATGCCAAATTTATTCTCTTTTCTCCCTCCATTCTTCTGAAATTCCAATCTAAACCCCTTTTACTTGGAAGAAAGACAGTTTGTGGTAAGATTCTGAGTCTCTAGTCTTGTCTTTGAGCTAATCTTTGCCTCCACAATTACTTTTTAGGATAATTAATGACCTGCACTGCTATAAATTAGCAAAATATATTATGATTTGCTCCTGTAATTATAAGTCAACTAATCGTTTAATCTTGGCTACTAATGTCTGTCTTAATGGTGTGCGTGTTTAACAAATTTACATATACATATGTATTACACTAAACTCCAAATCGTGGATGAATGTAAAAAAATATTCTAAATTGTCCAGCAAAGGATTTGGCTACTAATATGAATCCTGAACTGTAATTTAGGTAAAGAGAGAAAGTCTAACCAAGAAAGAAGAGGTGGATTCAAGAACTAGAGGAGTTCAATGGTCTCTGGTTTCAACGACAGAATTTTAAAGATTAAAACCCGAGAATATAGTTGGTTTGGTGTGCTGATGCTAAGAAAATGGATGGAAGAGGAGGCTGAAGAAGCAAAGAGAGGGAAGAAATTAATTCCGAACTCAGATGTAAGAACACCACGAGATACAAAATTCAGTTTAAAGATGATTATACTTGTTCTCAGAGCGCTGCAGTTGAGGACCTCTAAAAGAACAAATCGCATAAAAGACTGAAAGTTAAGATTAATGAGTTTGGTTACAAATTATGCAAGGGAGCAAACTCCCCCCAAGATCAGCACAATCCACAAGAAAAGAAAAAAAAAAGAAGAGAAAGAAAAGAAAATTCCAATCAAAACGCAAGAAGAGAAACAATTCTTTCCAAGAGTCAAAGAGAAAGGGAACACCCACAAACAAACGGCTTATGGAACAATGTTTTTGACACTCCTAACCATCATAGAACAACATTAGTCTGCTGAACTCAGTGAAGAGAATCTATATGTTTGCTCAGCTCCTCCAGCTTCTTCATCCTTAATCTCTCACTTTCAGTGACCAGCTATCACCATTCGACAAGGAGAAAAAAGAAAAGAATTAGAAAGTAGAAAAGCCAAACATAATTTAACTTAACACAAATGAAACAATCAGGCGACATCTAATCAGATTATTGGATAGTGTCAGATTTTCTGAATACCCAAAATATATAATTAGCATTTAAAGAATAATACCTCCATCAATTTGGTAATAAGCAATCCTTTCTCTTTGTTCTTCTCATTGAATGCATCAAGGGCATCTTTATATTCCTTCTCCTGATAGACAGTAGCATCAACGAACTTCAGCCTTATAAGCAATGTAAAGAAGGAAGAGAGAGAAATGATATGAAGAACTCATCACCTTCTTTTGGCAAGTATGCCCAAGGGGCTTTAGTTCACGGTTAACTGTGTCAATCTTCTTCCTAACCGTAGCCACTTCTTTCCTCATTGGGTCTATCATACTTTCTAGCTCCTACCAAAGAATTATATTTCATCAAATGACAATGATTTACAACAAAGTATGAAACTGGGAACGGAAATTAACAGTAATGTCTGTAGGATCCTTGGAGTATGCTGGTCTGGAATAATGATATTTTCAGAATAAACACAACTAAAAATAAGGGAGAAGATAGGGACTCTTGAAATTAATCTTTCGTTTTCAGCAAAGCTAATTTGAAAAGAAAAACATTGTCACTTTTCCCTTTTGCTTTTAGGAGAAGTATGAGAAAACCAGAAGAGCAAAGAAGTAGAAAAACTCTTCTGTCAGCCTACCACAACTCACAACTGAAAATTTTAAAATAAAAAAATAAAAAGAAAAAGTTTAATGAAAACTAAAATAATAATAAATAGGAGTTTCAAAAAAAAAAAAAGTATTCACAAAAATCAAGTCAAACCGACACTTAGAACTCATCAGCATCCTCCAGTTGCATATCATACCGTCAATCCGAAGCTCTTCTCAATAGGGTTTTCCCCACAACAAACAGAAAAGCGTTTTGATCTCTTCCATACCCATCTCTTTCAAAATTTCAGTAGAGCAGAGAGGTTTCTGAAACTTACTTCTCTGATATCAGCCAGCCTCTTGGTCTCCTCTTCAACTCGGCCGAGCCGTGCATGCACCTTCTCCCTCACCTCCATCTTTTTCCTCTCGATCTCCTCCTCCTTCGCTCGGAACGACATCAAAGCCGATTTCGTCTCCTCCTCCTCTTTCTCATCTCCCGTCAGGCTTTCCCTGTGACTGTTCGTCGTGGCCCTCCCTCGTAGCACCATCTGCTGATCCAAGCTCTGCTGCTGCTGCTGCTGCACGCTGTGATTCTGGGTCTGCATCTGTTTCCCTTCCCTCGCTCTCTCCTCTTCCCCTTCTTCTTCTTCTTCTTCTTCTTCTTCTTTTCTCCAAAGACGGCAAGCTTTTTTCCGTTCTCGATGCCCAGTAGCTTATAACAAGTGTAAAAGTTCTTCGAGTGGCATCTGACGCCAACCACCTTTTAAAAGTTGAATGTGGAATGTCTATCTTAGTCATGGAGCTTCTCTGGTGAGCTATACACAATTACAAACCGTGTATACAAGGGCAGGAGTTCAAACTTCAATATTCAAATATGCAATTAACACACCTTTATGTGAGATGCCAAAAGGACTTCAGCCTAAAAAAAACATTAAATAAGGAATTAGTCACTAAATCCCATTATTTACACAGTTGAAAGCTGAACCATTATTTGACTACTTTGGCTTTTTTGAAAAAAAAAAAAAAAAAAAAAAAAAAAAAAATTAAAGCTAAGATTAAACTAGTTGTGAGTTTTGTAGTTTATACATGTAAACATTTTCAATGAAATGGATATACTGGGTGGGTCCATCTTAGGTAGTTTGATGTTTTCCTGATTTGGTCTATTGCCCATTTCATCCAACTGATACTTGAAATCTGCTCAAACATATCCATCCAAGGGTTGTATAATATTGAAAAAACAAATACAGAGGTAAGCTTTAAGTCAGTAATACCTGATTTTTTTTCTTTTTCAATGGGAAATGGTTCTTTTGATCAGAGCTGCCAAACCCAAAAAGGATAAAGAAAAAAACCTTAGGAAGAACCAATTTTCTGAAACATTTTCTGTTAAGAGAATAAGGTGGTTTCTGGTTGAAGGGTCCAAAGGAGTACTGGTAAATCCTTTCTTTCTTTTGAGGATTGAAGAAGGATGCTTAGGGTTGAAGTCTTCTGCTGTAGAGTAGACAGAAAGGTCTCACCTACACACTGGGATCCGTGGCAGTTAAGTCAAACAAGTAGCAGTTCAGCTACCTTCAACTAAATAAACCACCTTTGGAGTCTCCCTTTGTCTTTGCTTGAATTATAACTGGCAAAATGCCCATGTCTGTGTCCCATGAAACTGAAACTCCCCTTCTTGAAGATCCCCTGCCCCACTCCATGATGAGGCTGATGGGGTTACTGCAATGCAACTCCCAAGAAGAGATGAATGAAACTCTCTGTCAGAGACTTGAGTGTGTTTCTTTTCTTTTTTCTTTTTTTGTTCTTTTTTGCTATTTAGAGACTCAAGCTTTTACTTTCACTTCCTAGCTTCTGGTTGTCTGTGGGGGGACTTTGATGCCCTAGTGGGGGAGTCAGAAGCATGGGCATCAGAAGCTGAGAAATAACTGGCATAAGGGACTGGAAAATACGAAACTGAAAGATATGCATAGCTATAGGAAAATTTATTTGATATCAGCTGCTCGACACTCTAATCTAGTGAATTAGAATAATCAAAATTGGAATTGCCAGATTATATAGACAAAAGGAAACCAGAGCAAGTCCATTACAATTTTAGATGAACCCAATTTTCTATTGTAATCATTCAACTGATTCTCTTATCTAGATTCATTATCTTAATTCTCATGCAACATCATTCAAAGATTTTCTTTACTTTAAATAATGAAAAATATAATAATATATTATCATAATTTAGTAAAACTAATTGAATTCTTACAGTTATTACGATTATTCAAAGGAGAAAACCTTTATTTATGTATTAAAGTCCGCGAGTTTTAAGCCTTTCCACGTAGTTTGTCCCTACTCATATCCGGTTTAGGCAATTTAAAAGCGTCTCTGTTGTGTATTTAGAAATAGAACAGGAAAAGATGGAGAATTCCATATGATCACACAGACCTGGACCAGAACGAGAGGAAGTAAAAGCCATCAGAAAGAACCCAAGGAAAAGTGTATATCTTCCTCGATTCAAAGAACGATCAACAATTTAACGGGCATTGCTCAGGCTAGTTTTGGAAAGAATATCATTCTTTTATATATAAATTAATAGCAGATCAGCACTAAACTATTACAACAATCATGAATGCAACAACTTTAGGCGCTTTAATACATGGCAAGCGGAGCTTAGTACAACAAAAGCGCCTCTTCTTCCAAAATTTACTAAACTAAATTGAAACCTACCGTGTTCTGGTGCTCAGATAAGAATCTCCTACTGTAAGGAAAACATGCTCTCCTAAGACAACATCTACGGCAGGCTGACCTTCGATGCAGTCGATCTTCATCTGCGAAAACAGACAGGTTTTTGAAGTTGCATGACCTAATAAACTTGAGAGCGCAGACAAGACAACCACAAAATAGAAATCTGATCCTCAAACAACTCAATGCCTTTGCGAGGCTCACCGTTACCTTGTTTTTACTTAGCTGAAACTCTGACTTCAAATTTGTATGATCCCTTGACAATAGGTACGTCTGTAGCCCTAGAACATACTTCTCATTCCCTATTTTTTCAAAACAGGGTCAAAAACTGTATTTACAATAACCAGTCCCGATAATATAACTGTAGCACAGTAAAGAACTGGATGCTACCTGAATATAACGCCAACAAAGCTTTAGTATTGAAAGCCAGTGCAGGCCTAGTTAGTTTGATGGCAAATGACAGACCATTTATATTATGATACTTTTCCTCACATAGTTCAACCTGCAAAAATGTTTGATAGCTGGTTAGTCTGTTGCATTCACATTCAAAATGTCTTTCCGACAACAAGGTTCAGTACAAGTATTCCTCTCATATAGTCCTAAATGAACAAACCTAGCTCAAGAAACATATAATAAGGGTCATAAAGAAAAATTATTGATGCATAAAAAAAGACAGTTTTAGCTTAGGGTTTTGGACTCTCACTTGTCGCACGGAAACTTCCTAAACATAACCTTCTAGAAAGTCTCAGTCATTCCATCCATTTTCCATCAAACACAAGAGCAAGAGATTAGCAACTTGCAACTCAGATTCATTTTATTAAACAGAGTTCTTCTATTGCTAGCCCACTTTGCAAGCTTTGAAGGTGGCATGATAAGACCACCAACCTTCTAATGCATTATAGATTTGCTGAAGTTTCTTTGCTCTTCAGATGATAGCTAAGGGTCTCATTTGGGTAAATTGATGCAGAAAACTTGTTTAGCACTCTTTATAGAATTTTTTAGGAGCGTAACGCCCATCCCTCCTGGCAGACAAATTCTACTTTAGTTTTGCCGATATTATTAAGTGCAAAATGGTTCCTTGACGGTCTACACTTCAAGAATTTTAAGATCACTACTCTTTTGCTTAAAACAATGATAGCTCAAGCTGCTTACTGCAAACAGAGGAACCAAAGCGGATGGAAGCAAAGGTGAGCCAATAGCATCTCTGATATATTGCTCCTGCAAGTTGAAGAAAACAAAGTGAGATGGGACAAAGAAACTGGCTAGTGAATGACTAGCAACTGGTGAACGACATAAAAAATTATTAGCAACTGGTGAACCACATAAAACAATTATTAGCAGCCGGTGACAGTCATCAAGAGCTCACCTGAGAGTTCAGCACATTTTCCAAAATAGAACTATCAGAATCCAATGATTCAATGTAGACCTCCACCATATCAGTAGGTTCCAGTCCAGCTTTCTTCCGTAATTTCTGAATTCTATTAACAACCTGCAAAACATCAAATTAGGTTAGACTTAGAAGAATATATGTATCTTGATAGAGAATCCATCCACTCAATCAAAATAATAACAAAATACATAACAAACCATTCTCAACACAAAGAACACATGAAAAGCATTTCCTAATAAATGCAGATGATTACAACAATCTTCAAATGATTAATCCATGTAAAAATGTAGATGTTACAACACAAAACTCTATTTTTGTTACTTCTGTTTATAACATAATAGAGAATGGTGGTTGCCAAATAATGATTGTAAAATGAGAAGAAGATGAAGCAATTTAGAAGTACCTCACGGGCAACTCCAGCCTCAAACAAGGACTCATCCGCCCGTAGATCCAAAACCACCAAAACATCACCTAATGGAACATAAACAGGGTTTACATTTCAGAGTGAAAAATATCAATGATAAGTGGAAGAAAATTGAAAAGAAAAATTAGAAACATAACCATAATTATACTTCCTCAATGTAAAATAATATTACAAACGAAACTCCATCTAAGTACAAGAAAATAAGCAACTCTTCATGCGTTGTTCTCATTCCATCTCTTGGGGGTGAGCCTGTATTCTGTAGCTTAAACGAATCACTTCTACATACACACATATATAGATAGATCGACGTAAGATAAAGATTGCACTTATTCTGCGCACATCCTTCAGAGAATTTTTCTCTTGGTGGTTTTCAAAGCAGATATGAGACAATAGAAAGATGGATATGAGACAATAGAAAGATGGCTTTTTTACCATCTCCAGCTGCATCTATGTCCTTCTCCTTTGCATTTTCTGGGCGTTTGAAATCCCGAACAACCTGGAAATGTGAAAAATTCTATTAAGTAATGTAGTGAAACTCTCCCACTGTAGCAAGACTTAGGCATGAATCAAAAATAACTTAACAAGTACAAAACATAATGTAATCAAATTTCCAATGTGAAAATGCAAATAAGAGTTACTTCAGCAATTCCCATGATTAAAGAATCTACTCCTGAATAGCTTTTAATAAACAAAACAATTAATCTTTTACAAAACTGAAGACGAAGATAACAACAATTAAATTTAATAATGGTACAGATTATATACTTGCATAATAAACAGAGATCCACCAACTCTGTGGCAGACACGTCTTAAAGGGGGTTTCCCCCCATTCCCATCATGTAAAGGGAACCCCATCAATTTTGTCTTCAGTTTTTGCCTTTGGCTTCCAACAAATTGCACTTTTCACAAAAAAAAAAAAAAAAAGAAAAAAAAAAGTACTGATCTTGTACTTGCATAATACACATAGATCAAACAAAAGAAAGAAAATAACAACAGAAGAGCATGCCAAGACGGGGAGAAAGCGCAAGCCCCCCTGGAAGCTCAAGCATGCATATGATGAGATCTCAGACAAAATAATAGAATGAAGAATAGCTTGATCAAAAGTTCCCAGATTTGCCAATTCATTGGCTGATTCGCTAGCAGAATCGGGTGTACACAGGCAACATCTTGTAATGGGTCCTCGGTTACCTAATTAACTGGGACAAAAGACTCTCAAAGCTTGTAATCTGATATGTACTATTACTGATTGTTTATCAATAAAAAGTTTCAACATCTTTCAAAAAAATAATGGGGAGAAAGCAACAGAGTGAAAGGGGGTGGAAGAAAACAATGGTAATGAAGATAATGAATGTGACGAAAAATGAAGAGCACCTTAATGTCAGTCAGCTTCAAGCAGTGCCCGGCAATAGTAACTTCTCCTGACTTTTCAAAAGCTATGATATCAGCTTGTGACATTGCCTTAACCTCTTTTGCAACTAATCCCATAGCTTTTCCCAGACGCTTACCTAACACACTACAAAATAATAAAAAAGTCAAATACAACTAACAATTGTCACCTACAGTAACTGCTCAAGACATAATAAATGTTTAAATAAAGCAAAAGATAATACATACTTAAGTTCCTCAAAGGAATAACGATTAGTTCATTACCTAAAATCAGGTTCTCCACGTAAACTGGCATATTTTAGTGGGTCACTACATGGAATCACCGATCTAATATTCAGTTCCTCCAGCACATACTGCACAAAAAATTATTTGGTCTATTGATGAGAATTCTGATAAGACACCAAGATGAAAAAAAGAAGCACCAGGACAACCAAAGACAAATACAAAAAAGAAGATGATACTCCATATTACTCAAAAAAGAACTCACTGAAATCACATGTTTGCAACTTCTCCATGTCAAATGAAAAGGGACTCCAATCTTAACAAGGAAAATAGATTTTTCTATTGAATGATTTTGGGTTTCGTCCTCTCTTGGTTGATGTTCTCTTATATCTCCACAGTTTTATACTTTTGCTTAAAAGATACAGAATCTCAGGTTTCTACTTCAAGTTTTATCCATCAAACTTTTTTTTTTTTAAATATCCATTAAACCTGAATACTAACAGTTGCTTTAGGCTCTTGCTGAAAAGTAGGTCATTCATCCTACAAACAAAGCATTCAACTTGTTAATCATTGAATATGAACCTCCATGCAACGTCAATCATCTACCAAATTTTGACATTGCATATTCAACTTTATTATTCTTCTTACCGGTTCCCAAAAAATAAAGATCGATTTACTAAACAATAATAATCATCCACAAACCTCTTTTAACTTTCCAGTAATGTCTTGCAGAAAATCAGTATCAGGATGAACTACAACCATCTCCCTGTCATTGCTCAAAATGAACAGAAAAGAGTTGTATGAGGTTCAGTTTTCTGTTGAACTGAAAATACTGAAACTCTGATGGAGAACATGAACCACATCAATAAATGGGATAAGGAAACTGTACCTAAGTGGTGTCTTAAGAGGCTTATTGTGGCGCTCCCGGATATTCCGTGCAAGATCAATGATCGTCATCATCCTAGCAACACTTAGTTCAATTCGATCCTCCACCTAATGCATTAGACACCAGCATTAGATTAAAAAAGATTTTTTTTTTTCAAAAGAAAAATTCTTAATCTAATAATTGCAATTTGAGAAAACTACACTTAGTTCAATTCAATCCTCTCTAATGCATAAGACACTAGGATTAGATACTAAAAGAAATTCTTAAAAACAAAAAAAATCTTAATCCAATAATTGCAATTTGAGAAAACAAAACAACTCTTTTGTCTACCCTCCTCCTGACTTCAATGGAACTCTTTACTTTTAAAAAAATTAAAAAAAATGAAAAAGAATTCTCACATTTAAAAGGAAAAGAAAAAAAAAAAGAAGAAGAAGGAGATATGAAATACCTTTCCTTCTACTTGAGGGAAGTGGCAATGGTGAATGCTTTCCTGTGAATCCTTGAATACCTTCCGCAGATTTTGATATAGAACTTCAGTGAAGAATGGAGTAAATGGAGCCATAGCTTTACATGTAGTTAGAAGCACCTAATTCCAGAAAGAACCACATGTGAGATACTAAACAAGTAGTTCATAAAACAACTGCTTAAGGTATTCAAGAAACAAATGACTGTAGAACACACTTAAACAACCTCAACTACCTGTCTACTCAGAAAGAAAAACAAGTATACTACAGAAAGGTCTAAGATTTTTTTTTCCTTTTTTTTAAAAAAAAATATTGACCACACACAAAAAAAAAAAAAAAAAAAGATTATCGAAATAAACTGAGAAGGTGTCAAAAGGGTAAGATTCATAATACATGGTAGAGAGTTGAAAGAGCAATCCTGCAGTCATCTTCTCCTGTGCGTCCTTTTAGTCTCTTTCGGTTAAAACGAACATAAATATTTGTAAGGTTGTCGATAAATTTCAAAAGATAAGGTACAACCTGCACCAGTGGAAGGAAATAAATTACTAGCAACATCAGCATCATATTATTACCCATGCTAACAGAGGGTCTACATGATAATTCAGGTTTCACAAATAGCAGTCACACAAACCGTGTAAAGTCGATAGGCATCCATCTCTTGACGAACAAAGTGTACCAAGCTCTCAGTAGCAGAGTAGATCCACTGATCTAGCACATTTGATGACTTTTGAAGAGTGGCACGGTCAATAGGTACAAAAGGTTCTAAACCTTCAACCTCTAGTCTCTTTGAATTTTGAATAAGGAACCTATACGCATTATACCATGGAAGGAAAACATCTTTTACCTGCAGAAGTATAAAGTCAAAACGATGCGTCCTGCTATAAAAGTGGAACAAAGGCATGGAAAAGAACACTCACAACACTGTATACACCATCCTTTTTGAATCGCAAAGGTTCAGCTCGCACCACAGGCGAATTGATGAGGTATAATCGCAAGGCATCCTGCATATCAAACAAATACGGAACTGTTCAAATTCTTCACCAATGAAAAGGTAAACAAAAAATGAAACACATAGATATCGCTAGAGATTCCTATGTCAAGGGAAAAACCTCTAAGAGCAACCAGGTACATTAATACGACAGTTTTCACATGTTTCTCCTATTGAAATTTCTACCCATGCTTGTAACACATTCTACCAAATCCTGTCTTTCTTGCCAAAAACATGTCCAAAAATCATACTCACAATAATCATGTTTCTAATTTTCTGCTAATGAAAATACAATATTTCCAGCAATTAGCTCTACCATATGCAACAAAAATAACAAAAGTTTGTTTCCTAAAAAGAAAGTTTTTTTTCTTTCATTATAAAAACATATGGAGAGAATCTACTATGAGCTTCTATAATCACTTGGTTAGTTGGAAAAAAGAGTTTGCCAAAGAACATTGGAGGTTTGGAGATTCAGTTTGAGTTATGAATCAGCTAACCAAAATGGAACCAAAAAGGCAGTCTTTATATAAATAATATAATTTTCAGCTAGACAAAGGCTTCCGAATGAATGTGTACTTTCTTTTGCATCTAATATAGGTAACCAATATAGCAGTTGCAGCCTCTTTTTAGAGAGCTGCAACTTCTTGGTCTTCTGCAGCAAGTTTCGGTTAGAAAGTGGATTGGTGATATCTCCTTATCATTGTCATACTGGCATCATTATACAGAGGTCGAGCATTCTATGAATAATGCATCACTGACACAGGTAAGTGAAGCCTCAATTTAAAATATGGTCTGAATGATCAAGAAGCAGAAGAGGTAGCTTCCTTATGTTCCTTCTAGAGGAGATTGTTATCTTGAGATGACAGTAGGACAAGTTGAATTGAAGTATCTGTTGGACAAAAGAAATAACTTACAGCTCCATAATCACCAATAACTTCCATAGGAGATGGATAATTCTTCAGCCTCTTACTCATCTTTTTTCCATCCTCAGCAAGTACAAGACCATTACAGATGAGATTCCTAAACGCAGGCTTGCCAAACAAAGCAGTTGACAATACCATCAATGTATAGAACCTGTAAGACAATTAAAAAAGGCACACAAAACATACATGAGCAACTGCAGCAAGATACCAAGCTTCTGATTTTATTTTGGCGAGAAAAGCTAAAGTGATCCAAAAATTTTAGAAAGAGGACAGGGAGGAAACTGACCATCCACGTGTCTGGTCAAGTCCTTCAGCAACAAAATCTCCAGGAAAGTTTGTCTCAAATAGTTGTTTGTTCTCAAATGGATAATGAATATAAGCGTACGGCATAGATCCACTCTCAAACCAACAATCGAACACCTAGACAAGCCAATTTTTCACTTTTAAGTCGAAAGAAAGAACCAGAAAAACAATAACAAGATTACATGTATAAGGTGACTTTTTTTTGTATCAAGCCATATGAATGAATCAAATAATCCACGCATTAGAAACCTAATCTATCAAAACTGGTGATGAGTGTGGCATGAAGTGAAAGCAAGAAGAGAGCAGAACCTTTTCTTTCTGAGAAAATGTGCTTTCACTAAAAGCCAAAATAGACTAAAAACAAATAAAAACTCAGGCCTCTTGCAACAGGATTTTGAAGTGTTATTCCTTTAGCCAATGTGCCGGCCTCTTTTACAAAGAAAATGAATCTCACTAAAAAATTAAAAAACCACCAAGGAGTTGACCTTTACCTAAATCATCCAATACACTTCAAAGAACCCTATTAAAAGAAGTCAACTTGCACCATCTAAAAGAGAACATGATGCATTTCAAATAAAGGACAGGAAAAAAGAGAACAGGAGCATTAAAAAGAAGCGGCGACACTCAATAAAGAACCCAAATTTCCATAAACACTCACATCCTCAACACGTCGCAGCACACCGAATTCAGGACCACGTGCAGAAGGAATGGTAATATGATCAATCTTGTGTCGATGCAAATCAGTAACCTGTGCAGACAAACTTTCCAGTCATTGGTAGCAATATAACTATAACAGCAGCTTAGTATACATACATGTACATTAACCTAAAAAGTGCCATAAAACATCCAACGTGATTCCATATGAAAATTTTATTTTCTGCAAGTGGATTCTCTCACTTTTCAAGATAAATCCATTGCCATACCACTTTAACCCACTCATGTAGAGGTTTCAACTTTTCTTTCAACAGGGTATGTCTATATGAGAATGTCAAAATCAAGGACAAATTGCTTTTTTATGAAATACCAAATTATGCACAGTAAGAATTCTTCCTAATGCAGGATGTGCTTATATCAAATGCAGAATGTGCAACCTATTTTACAATGCAGAAACTGTAGCCTACTTTTTAACATAGAATAAACTAATTATAGCCGTAGAAAACAAAATTCTCTCCAAAAACAGTTAAAGGTAAGAGATTAACTCTATATCCAGCTCATACAAATTATTTCTAACATGTGATTCCAATTACTAATGATGCTATTGCACAAGTATACTGCTTTTTTTAAATGACATGTTATTAAGGTAAAGTGACAACATGCTCAAGAAGGAGCGTATTTCACAACTAACTACTGAAGAGGAACTTATCAGCAAGCTAGTCAGCCGACTGCTAAACATGCAACTAAACTACTGAAAAACCAGAATACATTAGGATGAACCAAGATACAAGCACACCTTGACACCAGAAAGTGCTTCGAATTCCTCCACAGATCCGATAACTCTTGTTTCCTTGCCATCTTCGCTAACCCATACGGGAAGAGGTGTGCCCCAAAATCTACTTCTGCTAACAGCCCAGTCTCTGGCATTCTCCAACCAATTATGAAACCGCTTATCCTGATATTTTTCAAATAAAGTGAGGAATTTTAGTTAAGAGAGAAGAAGAAAAATTACAGAAGAAGAGCCACTACTGCAACCCCAAAAAAACTCATCTTCTATAAAAAAGGAAGAAGCCAAATAATTTCTAGCAAGTGTTTCCCACCCATGTTAAAGCATCTGCAGGCAATTAGCACTTCTAACAAAGACAAGCAAGTTCACTGCATTTCTTCATACAAGCTAAATTACACAAGAGGGAAAGAAAAATCCACAGCAGAAGAATAGAAGTCATTTGAAATGGTTTAAGATGTTATAAATATTTTTTTGACTCGATAATATTGTATACATAAAAAGAAGAAGAAAACTAAAAAAATGAAATATTTTTTTGAAATCCACAGCAAATACTATTAAAGGGCAGTCTTCCTTCAATATTGAGGACCCACCATTTCCTCTTCAAACGTAAGGAAATTCTTTCTAAATGATTGTATAAGTCATAAATTACCCATTACAAAGCATATGGACAAATAATTTAATATGACAACTCAAATTAGAATTCCAGTTATCTCTTATCTCAATAAATATAACCTGCTATATAAATTTACAACTTTTAGATAATTTCACTTTAAATGTGAGATGAACTTGGACAAAAAAGATCAGTAACACAAATTAATTCCAATACATTTTTAATTTTTATTGAAATATTAATATAATAAACACTATAGAAGTTATTTGGAGTGAAGCTTTTGCAAATTGCATTAATAGCACTTAAAATATTAGTAAAAAATGAATATAAGAATTCCATTAGTCACACTAGATTTAGAATTATCAAGGGTAGAAGTATTTATAGAATCTGTAATATCAGTGCAAAATTTCCAGTACCACAAAAGTAACATTGTATGAATAGCGTCACATGGGGGAAAACAATCTGATAATGATTAATGAGAAAACAAAGAAAAGAGAATACATGATCAAGCCCAGGAATTTCCAAAATACAAATACAGAAAATACCCAAAAAAAGACAGACCTTAACATAATCAGGAACCCAGTATGTTTGTTCATTGCTTTCCAGCAACTCCTTCTTTATTTTCTCTACTGAAACAAACCTACAGAAAAGAGTGACAAGTCAGGAAGTGAGAAGGTATTCAAACACCACAAAGTAGTAAAAGGATTCATCCACGTTACTGTAAGATTAAACTTAGGAAAATTTTAAAATTTTCACCCACCAGCTCGGAACGGCTCTGTAAAGGAGAGGTGTTTCAGATCTCCAACAAAATGGATAAGTATGAGTAATGCTTCCCTTGTTCACAAGTCTACCTTTGGCCTGTCCAAACGCACCAGGATTCTTCTTAGAGTGTAAGATATTTAAGCAGTATCACCACCAATGGTTTCTCTAAGTTAGAATATTTGACCTTTACACAATGTAAATTGGTAAGACCTTTCCACAACATTGAAAAGTATAGTCATTCTAAAATTTAAGCCTCATTGATACTGTAACATTGTAACATTTTTTGCAATGAATACAAAAAGAGATCATTATTCTCAAAATTTAAGCCTCATAGAATGCCAATGTTAATCCATTGACTTCCTTTTAATTCAAGAGAATTTTTTTTTTGCATCCTAATTTGTTTTTGTATTCCCTTAGCCTTCAGGCTTGCAATAAAAATCTCGCTTTTTCTCAAAAACTTCATATCAAAATGGATACTTTTCTAACTTTAAATATCATGATCCAACCATGTCCTCATCTTCATTTGTTTGTGAGTGGATATGTATTCCCAGGTCTGCCAATTCTGTGGCAGACACTTTGGCTAGGCAGGGAGTTGTCCTCACCTCCATCGAGGTGAAGACGAGCCCACCTTTTGTATGATATTTTCCTCATATATTGAATAAAACAAGCAACTTTCCTCAAAAAAAAACTTTAAATATCATGAATTCAGTTCCAACTAAAAGTAACTGCTCCAGGGCAAAGAAAAATCGCAGCCTTACCTTCACAGCCTCAATGATATCATCATCCGCTTCCTTGACATAACGACCCTTAAAATCTGAGATTTTTGCTGTAAAACGTCCATCATCATCAACGGCCACAATAAGAGGCTCACCCTACACAAACAATTGTCATGATTTAAAAGCTAGGACATCAACAGAATATAAAAACATGTTTCATAAAGTATTCAACAGCATAACAGACCACCAATAAGCGACAAACAAAGAATTGAAGTCACATAGAAACTAAAGAATGTAAAATACTTTTATGAAAAGTACATGAATTTTATTAACTTCCAGTGACATAAATACATAAGCTCAGGGTCCCTTAACTTGAGATTGACCCCACCTTTAGCAGGTCTATGAGCTCTAGAGTTAGCAGCTCTAAGGAATACAACTCCAATTACAGCTTGACTCCATTAACACATCAAAAGTTTCTGTAAAGAACACTTGGAAACTCCAAGGAGGACAATAAATGTAAAGTAGATAGACAAAGAAAACAATTTAGCAAACCCAACAATATAAGTTTAAATGTGAGGGGAGACAGTAGGATGGTTACAGAGAGAGAGAGAGAGAGAGAGAGAGAGAGAGGGAGGGAGGGAGGGAGAGGACCTTCTTGATTATTTCCCAGTTAAGGCAGACACGGTTATCATCTTCACCAAATGCTGGGGCACTATGAACAACTCCTGTCCCACTATCTTCAGTAACATAATCATCTGAAACAACCCTGAATGCTGTATCAGACAGTTCTTTGAAGAAGTCAAACAGTGGAACGTACCTGCATTAAGCAATATCCCGGGTCACATTTTTGCAAGAAATGAGGTAGAAGACAAACATTAACCAAAATAATTCTAAGATACATGAGGTCTTCTGAAGAATTCTTTTGCCATTTTTAAAGGAGAAAACCCTGTCTATTTCTAAAACAGCGAATGTAAGCTTCAATTCTTCAAAACGTAAAATAGAATAAAATAAAAATGTAAGTTTTAATAAGATTGTGGTGGGGAAAGGGGATTCTGCAAAAAAATTTCGTGTTCGGAAAGTAGGGGCCTAATATTTCAGCGAGGATAGATGACAGTAGCAGCAGGTGAAGCCCATCAAACATGGGCCAGTTGAAGCGGCTAGAACCGATTGTGACAGGGTTAGCAGCAAACTAATCTTATAATAATCCAAGGTGCTAGATATTCAGAATATTCAAAGTAACTTCCCATAGTCAATTGCAAGAGAAAATTGCATTTACGAAAGAAAATCATTTCTTACTTTTTCCCCACCAAGGAAGACCCAGGGAATTCTTCCAATAACTCAAAAGCTCTAGAATCTATGCCACCTTCAGTTTTATCATTAGAAGAACCCTTGCTTTTAGGGTTTGAGTTCTTTGAATCCTGAGGAGGTCCATTGACTGCTGCTCCTTTTGTTTTTTTTACTGGCAACTGGGATGCACGAGACTTTGCAACTATATAGACCAAGCCAGTAGACCTTTCCTGGACCTGCATAATTTTTCAGAGTTCTAATCACATACACAGGAGTTAAAAAAAATCATATATAGATAACAACTGATGATGTAGAGTTTTTACAAATAAATGAGTGTTCTCACATGATGCTCATGAAAAGTCAAATCAAGTTGTGTAATGTATAAACATATCTATCTCAGTGCTCATATTATATAAATATATATATACATACATATATATATATATAGACATATTAGACAGAAAAGGAAGTCATGATCTATAACTTAACTAACAAGATTTCAACATATCAAGCAGTGAACTTAATTATCACTAACCTTCACATATGCAAATGATGCACGAACACAAAGAGCAAGGTTGCTAGGAAGAGTCCATGGTGTTGTTGTCCATGCAACCAGAGCTGCATTGTGTGGATCACCAATCAATGGAAAAGATACCATGATTGCAGGGTCCGGTACTTCCTATTAAACTCAACGAAATAGAAACAGAGAGCCATAGTGTGTGAGAGAGGGAGAGAGTCAGCAGTTGAAAATATCAGAAAACCCCATGGAAAGTCACAAATATAAGACAAAGAAACTTCAGAAGGATACCTTATAGTTCAAACCTGCCTCAAAGTTTGAAAGAGGGGTTTTACAACCAGTGCTATAAGGCATAACCTGCATAAAATTTTAAATAGATGGATCTTATTATACATTTAGGACCTTCCAATACTTTAAATACAAATTTAAATTGCTGTATGGACAGGCACAAGTATGCTAAAGAAATTATTTCAACATGCTGTTAGTCACATGAAATGAATATTTAAGTAGCATAAGGAGTCCAATACAGGCATGATTTGATAATCAATAAAAAAGGGATATGAACGAATTATAAACCCAAACTAAGAACTTAATAACAACTTCTAAGATAAATAATAGATAGGACATTCTGTACAAATGCCTATACATCAGAAATATTCCCGGACAATTTTGTTTTTCAAGTGATGGTCAAGCCATAGAGGATTCTCAACTCTTGACTCACATACAAGTAGTTTTCAAATTCAAAAATATTCATCTCGATGTTTTTGTTTCGACTTCTATTGAGAAAATAAAATAACATAAGCGCATTATTAAGAGAAGGAATCCACTTGGTGGAGGTATAACCAAAAATGGAAGTTCATTTTTGTCAATGCATCCCTCAAAGGGGTATCTGGGCCTGCTAGATAATAATCAAAGCGCTGGCAATTCAAACTCAAAAAGAAAGAATGGGATTCTAGAAAAGCAACTAACGCATCGAGAAACACTAGTCGTGTAAGCGACCAATTTGCCGAATTCGATGATAAAATTATACAGTACACGTACCTTAAACCCTCTGTACACCAAATCCTTCTCATGAAGAGTTTTAAACACCCACCAAACGCTCTCCATAAACTTAAAATCCATCGTTTTATAATCATTACTAAAATCAATCCACCTCCCCGTCCTCGATACAACCTTCTCCCACTCTGCCACATACCTCGTCACAATGCTTCGACACTCCTCATTATATTTATCAATTCCCATCTTCAGCACTTGGTCCCTCGTCTTAATTCCCAGCTTCGTATCAATCTCAAACTCGACGGGCAAGCCGTGGCAATCCCATCCGAACCGCCGCATGACGTGATGTCCAACCATCGTCTGATAGCGGGTGACGATATCTTTGATTGTCCCAGCGAGAATGTGCCCATAGTGTGGGAGGCCAGTGGCAAATGGAGGGCCATCGTAGAAGATATATTCTGGAAGGTGTTCCGTTAGCTTGAGCTGTTTCTCGAAGGCTTGGATGTCTTCCCAGTACTTGAGGATCTTCTCCTCTTGGCCAGGGAAGGAAAAGTCCTTACCTTCGCAGACTTCATCCATGGCGGGAGGGAAGAGGATGCTCGAGTGTAGGGTTTTGGGGGGTGTGAAGCAGGGGTTATAATAAGGTGGCGCCTGCAAAGGAAGAAGGCAACGGCAATACTGCAATTCCTATTCAGATCCGATTTGAAATTTCGGATATCCGAAATGACAATTTTACCCGATTATCCAATATACGAATCCCAGCCGTTGTTCGTTAGCTCTTATAATAATCTCTCTTGAAGCCCAAGGAAGGTCCCGTTTCCTCGGCTCGTATCTCTTGAAGCCCAAGCAAGACAGATCCCCTCCCCTAGGCTTCCTCCATTTTTTTCGTTTTTATCTCCCACAAAAGTTTCCAAATCTTCTCTTTCAGACTTCCTCAAACTCTCCACACAAGTGAAGCGGCGGGGTGCAAGAAAAAGAAAAAAAGAACCGAAGAGACTCCCCCTGCAACAACAACAACGGCAGCTGCGGGTTTTAGCTGCTAAAACCCGCACTCTGTTGCGTTGACAACCACTCCGCTTCTCTCCCATCAAAGCCCATTCGTACCGCAAGACATCATCACAAAGCTAAAATGAGTCCCAAATGCTGTTGCAGTTCTGGGAAAAAGAAAAATCCATCAGTGCGCAACTGCGCATACCAGACCTCTTGACTGAGTCTCATGTGAAATGTTGTTATTGTATTTGTGATGGACGATTTTCTTAACCGACCTAGTTTCACCGCTTTCGTTTTATTTTTATCAGACGTTCATTTTGGTCTTTGCTTCGTTGTTGTCTTAGTTGTGTTGTATTACCAAAGATCCGCCGGTCACGAAACGTCACAACCGCTCGTGCGAAATACAAGAAAAATTTACAATTTGTTAGAATTTGGGATATATTTAAGGTGCATGATTCGATTTATGTCTAAACAAAAAAATTGTCAAAAAAAATTAAATAAAAATTAAATATTTTTTTTTTATATATAACTTTTGATGTAGAAAGTTTCAACCAGTGTTTTAAAAACCGAACCGGCCATTAAACCGACAGTATGTCTGGTTTTGGTAGAACCTAGTTGGACCGGGTTGGACCAATATTAAATATTATATTTTATATTTTATACTTTCATAATAATTCTAAAAAAAAAATAACAAAAATAATCCTGATTTTAGTGAACCGGGGCCGAGTTAATAAGAACCAGATTGGCCTCCGATTCTGGTTCAACCGGGTCAGACCGGCTGGTTTGGTTCGGTTTTTAAAACACTGGTTTCAACAAAATTAAAGGATAAATTGTAGGCATCAAAATCAAACGTGCCCAAATTTGACAAGTCCATGCAAAGACCCATCCAATAAACCATTTGAAATCCTATTTCGTATATTGTATGCACCAAAATGTGCATGGCCCACATTCGACAAGTTCAACGACCCAGTAAACAAAGTTCGTGGACAGGCCGCGACAATTCTCGAAGTAATTCGACGCAGCCCACCGCCGGGATCCGTTTTCGTCAAGCGTTGTTAACATGGTGAGTCATCTCGCCCGCAAAGATAGACTCGGTGAATCATCGTCTAGTCGGCAACAACTTCGATGAGTCATCGCCACGCGTCGGCATGAGTCAAGATCTGATCGACCAATTCAAACGAAGATAAAATCTCTGGAAAGATGTTGCGATCCTCATTTAAGGGATCTCAACGGGGAGCTCTTGGTCTCCCTCCTCCCCTCTTCTCCCTCAACTTCACGAGCAGAAAGGGGATCGTGCTACAAAAGGTCAGAAGCATTCTGTTCTAAGGGTTGGAAAATTGAAAAGTTAGAGGAATCGCATTCGAAAGGCTCTCTTAACATCAGTGTGGAAGCTCTCTCTTGTTCCCAAATCGAAGGTCCAAAGCTCCCTTCACCGAGAAGAATTCCTCACGTACAGAGGCTCTTTCATCACAAAGAAGTTCAGCCATTCGCAACAGTTCGTCGCTCTACAGCTCGACCAAAAATAATTCTACACCGTCGCCGGCATCGTCACAAGTCGAAACACACGGAACACAAATACTTCCGTCCGACCGACAAAAGCCACAACAGATCGTGTACGTTCGTTTCTGTAACTCGAAGTCCCGACGACGGCCTGGCAGGAGACAAAACTTCACCAAAACCACACGGAGATCGAATCAGAGGAAGCATAGGAGAGTGAACTCGCTTTTTCCTAACTCACACCTCATTGTAAACACAAAATTATTCTAAAGCAATCGACATATTCTCTCGGTCGCGCCTCTTTGCGGACCGGCGAATTTTCGGTGAAACATATATATTGTGGATTTTTCTATAGTTTGCCCATTAATTTCATCAAGACAGCCCACCTACGGGTCCAACGTCCAGCCAAGTCAATTTCTCAGCAGTCAGCCAAAAATTAGTCACCCCAGGCTTCTCAAGCCACTCAGTAGTCGGCTGAAAAGGCAACCCAACGCCAAAAGAACACCAAGTCTGGTCGATCCCTAAATTGCAGAGGGGAAAGGGAAAGTCTCCCCTCCTCTTAAGGATTGATAGAGTAAACCCAAGGAGCTCCTCAATCCTCTCCCACTCCAACAGAAGCAGAAGAAATCAACCGAGATCCTCTTTTTGAGGATTTAACTCCAGCAAACAAATCAAGCACTGGCTACAAATAGCCAGAGACTGAACGCCAAAAGGGTTAGACACACATAGGTTCAGATATTTTTTACTCAAAGTCACTCGACTCAAAAACTCTCTCGAGCCCAAAGATCACAAATTCTCAAGTTCATCAGAACACACAATCCACCGAATAAGCATTACACGTTCACCGATGACATCAATATGCCGAATACACGGAACACAAACAATTTCATCCACCCGACTATACCCGACGTCGTTCATGCACACTCGCTCGAAACTCAAAGTTCGTCGTCGAACTGCAAAAGACAGTGACTTCATCGCTAACCATATTGGAGATCGAATAAGAGGAAAACTAGGAGATCGCACCCGCAAAATTTTCCAAATTTTCAAACACAGATTATAATTTCTCTGTATTTCAGTCGAATTAATCAATCGGTCGCGCCTTTTTGCGGACCGAAGGTTTTTCGCCGAAACATAAATAAAACTAAAAAAAAAAAAAACGACTGGTTCAATTAAGAATATTAACTTAAGCTGAACCGGTTTATTTTACTTTTATTTGTATTTTAAGTAAATGTAAAAAAAATTACTAACAAAAAAATTGTATTAAAAATCGTTTAATGAAGTAATGATATAATAAAAGTAGTCACATATATAAAATAAATATTAAGCTAAAAAAATTGTGCTCTATTTTATGATAATTTTTGGGTTTTGATCTACGTTCAATAATGGCTTATTTTATTATTTATTGCCTTTCTTTGATTTTGGGTCAATTGTGATACATGGTTATTAGTTGTGTTATGATCATTTTCAGCGAGTACACAAACCGGTTCGGTCTGATTTAATTAAAATTAAATAAAATTATTTTTTGTCGATTGGTCTGTGTCTTGTCTGATCGGGTTTACTTTACAGAAACCGGTGTGGTCCAGAAAAAAACCGGTTCGGTTACGGAATTCTAGTCCATATCTGAACCTGCTGCTTCGAAGAGCTTCGTGCCTAAGGCAGTCAATGGCGGCAAGTATTTGATGCCAAGGATTCTTCAGCCAATCCTTGGAACGACGAATTAAGGGGCGAATGCTTTGTTGCCCTAGGATTCTGCAGTTAATGTATGCTGTTTCCCCCTTAGGTTATCTGCAGTATTTCCCAAGTTTTATTCTTAACTTATTCTTTTCCTGTTGCTTTGACGTGCCAGCGATTCTTCAAAATCACTCCCATGTCTCTCTTGGAACTAGACGATGACACTATCCGCACTATGTCCGTCGGAGCCGTGTTTACAGACTTCGTATGATTCTGTTTCTACTTCTCGTTACCTCGTTGTTCTCGTCGGTTCTGTTTTCGTTGATTTGAAAAGGCATGTGTTTGATTTACACTGAACAAAGGGGTAGATTCCTTGACTTGGGTTTAATATGTGTGACTTGGACTACGTTTTTCAGGCGGGGAGTATTACGTCAGTTGATTTTCATCGGACCCAGGATCTGCTTGTTACAGCAAGTGCGGATGATTCTGTTCGTCTGTACAATACTGCTAATGCTTCGTGAGTTCGGTTTTCCTTTTCTGTACTTTAGGGATTGTGTGGCTATATTATTTCAGCTCAAAATTTTGATTGTTGTTTAGCTTGTTGAAGTGGAGTTCTGAACTGTTCAGGTTAGTGAAAACCACGCACCATAAGAAACATGGAGCGGACCGTGTTTGCTTCACTCACCATCCAAGTTGTGTAGTTTGCTCTTCCAAGTATAACTTGGATTCTAATGGTGAGAATTTTCCCTGGCCTATCTTCAATCGATATTTTTTTTCTTTTGCTGGAAGAAAGGGCCCGCAACAATGATTTTGTCTTATCAGAATGTTTGAGGTACCTTTCTATGTATGATAATCGATGCCTCCGCTACTTCAAAGGACACAAAGATAGGTAAGCTGTAGTTTTGTTGCATACAAGCTCGTTTCACAGCCACTAAATTTTATGACCTGTTCTTGTCTTGGTTGGAAATAGGATTGTTTCTCTTTGTATGTCACCAATCAATGACAGCTTCATGTCAGGATCACTTGATCATACCGTGAGATTGTGGGATCTTCGTGTCAATGCTTGCCAGGTTGGATTATTGCTTCTTGTGTTAATTTCTCATATGGCGTTTTGTATTTTTTTCAGGAATTGAACAACATAGATAGGTAAATGATACATTCTCACTAATGTAGTTTTTAGGGGCTCATGCGTTTACGTGGTAGGCCTACCTGTGCATATGATCAACAAGGCCTGGTATTTGCAGTTGCGATGGAAGGAGGTGCTATAAAGTTGTTTGATTCTCGTTCATATGACAAGGTCGGGTTCTCCGTTCCCCCAAAAAATAAGAAACATGTTTGTTTACCACATTCAAAAACGATCTTAACTTTGTCTTTCTCATTCCAAATATAGGGTCCTTTCGATACATTTTTAGTTGGTGGGGATACAGCTGAAGTATGTGACATCAAATTCAGCAATGATGGCAAGTCTGTGCTTCTCACAACAACAAACAATCATATCTATGTGCTTGATGCGTATTGTGGTGAAAAGGTTTGTAAACCTACTGTGAAATTGGATAATAAATGTTGTGATGTGCTTGTATCACTGGGTTCCAATGTACAAAAGCCTTGCTTACGATTAAACTTGTTCTAGTTGTTTGGTTATGTTTAAAGATTGCTCCACTAATACTTTTATTTATTTATTTATTATTTCTTAGTATAATTATGTCATTGTATAGAAAATTTTGTATGATCCATCATTTCCTTTCTCTTGGAACTTTTACCGGAGAAATATATAATAATTAATACAGAAGTTTCTTCTTCATGCAGCGGTGTGGCTTCAGTGTGGAACCCTCACCAAATGTGACTATTGAGGCAACTTTTACTCCAGATGGGCAGTATGTCGTCTCAGGTAACAATTGCTCATAATTTGCTCTCCTGCAGTTTTGCGATATTCCCTTCTGGGCCGGTTTTTAGTTATGATTATGATTTCTTTCTCCCTAAATGAGAAGAGGATTATGGATTCTTCTTTTCTAAACCAACCTTGTACTCTAATGATTATGGATGAAGAACCAAAAACTTGATTCTGAAAGTGTAGCCTGTCTCTGCTGTATGTCTCTTTATCAGAGGTTAGATTGTCTCACTGCTTACAATGAAACAAATGTCTTCATGCAGTGAAGTAATTTTTTTTTTTTTTTTTTTGAGGAATGTAAAATAATTATTTTGGAACCTCCATTTCTTTCACTTGAGCATTTTACACTGATTTGTTCTTGGGTATCAATTGCAGGCTCTGGGGATGGGATGTTGCACGCATGGAGCATTAGCCAAAGAAATGAGGTACAGTGGATTTTAGTTTAGTAAATGCCAAAGACGAAATGTTGAGTTTTCTAGAGCATATATCATTGGTATAAGGTTCTGAAGGTTTTCGATTAAATTCTGTAAACCTAATAATAATAATAATAATAATCAATGTTGTCTTTGAACAAGTCTTGAAGCTTCATCATTTGCCGATCTGAATTTTTTGTCCAGAAAGCTTCCCTGTTTCTAAGATTTGGATCACTCTGGATTACTGGTTTTAAAGAATTACTCTCTACTGCTCTTAAGTGAGTTCATCGACATTCATATTTAATCCACCTCAAGAGTGTCATGGTCCATTATCAGTGGATGATATATGCCGTTGAACCCATTTCAATTTTTTTTTTTAAAACCATTTAAAAAAAGGTATCAGCGGTTGAACATTCAAAACAGTGTGAAGCGTGTTTAATGTAGAGGCTTGTCAAATTAGTGTTGCCATTGAACTCTGTACTCGCGTTGTGGCTATATCTCTTAGGCTCCATCTTTACAGAAACTTGTACTCCATTGTATTGGTTCTAATTAATTTTTGGTACAATGATCATGATTACAACAACGGCTTGTTTCCCCAATAGGTGGCTCGCTGGAACAGCTATATAGGCGTACCCAGTTGCTTGAAATGGGCTCCTCGTCGAGCCATGTTTGTGTCTGCATCAAAGTCACTGACATTTTGGATTCCTAATTACTCAAAATCAGCAGGAGAGCCGGGTAAAGGTGAAGCTGGAGGTGCATAAATGGAGGCGTTTCCAGCATTTCCCTTGGTTCTTTGCGATTACCAGATTACTTGTTTAATTCCTTTATATCAAAAAGAAAAAAATTGACAAATGCAACTAGTGCTCTATGTTACTGAGCCAAAGTATTTATTAGTTCAAGTTTTTGCTGGCAAATTGTTTTATTTCAGTATCCCTTCCTCCTCTTTGTGCGCTGACCAAATTATATGAGATTCTCATTACATTCATCTTTTCTTTTCTTATGTTTTCCTGTGTTTATACATAAATCAAAACTGTGTCCAAAGAGGCTTATGTTTTCCGTGAAAAGGCCAAAGTTTGACTCGGAGATTTTAAGGATTTGGAAACAAGCACCAGAACTGCAACAGCATTTGGGACTCATTTTAGCTTTGTGATGATGTCTTGCGGTACGAATGGGCTTTGATGGGAGAGAAGCCGAGTGCTTGTCAAATAAGTCCAGTTTGACTCTCACGAAAGTATTAGAGAAATACTCCAAAAGAATGGCATTTTATAATAAGAATTATAAGAAATATTGAGGGGGGAATGCGTGCCTTCTTCTTTTTGTGGCCTACTTAGTCATTTCGGCCCATTTTGCTTTGGCAGTTGTGTTGGCCCATGAGGGATGTATCGTTCTTGTTCTTCTCTCGCCTTCGCGCTGACGGCAACAGAGTGCGGGTTTTAGCAGCTAAACCCTGAGCTGCCATTGTTGTTGCAGGGGGAGTCCAGCAGGAAGCTTCAGTTCGTTTTTTCTTGCACCCCTTCTACAAACAAAAAGAACAAAAAAAATAGAATCCTGCCAAATCTATTCTGGTCCTATCATAAATTAAGGATTACCTTTAAAAGCTTTTGTGAGCTTGCGTTCGCACTCTTTAGTACAAGTGCCATGCAGGATCCTATCATCTCGCTTGGGAGCCCCAAGACTAGTAGAACTCTCTTTTGCCACATTCTCATCTGCTTGTTATCTGGCTGAGCAGTGATGCCGTGGCTGCCGTGGCTTCGTAAACGACTGTAATAGTTGTACTATTAGAGTTGAGATAGTTGTCTTCCGAGAATTGAGCACAGTGATACATTGTGTAACCTCGATGTAATATGTACTTCTTCCTCATTGGCTGTAAACCTATAAGTTACCAAAAAGGGGAATTGCTACAGCACAGAAACAGGTGAAAACACGAAACAAGGGAGCAAAAATTGCCCAGAAAACCATGAAAATTGGACGTAGATATTGACTCGCACGCAATTTGGGTACTCTATATGACTGTTTTGCAGCTTTACAGGCTTCGCGCAACTTTTTCATACAAATCTTGAGGGCAATTCCTCGTCATGTGGTTTGCCACAAAATTTGCAATCTGCAGGGTGAAAAGATCATACATCAGAGGTCCAAGCAATTTGTTAACATGAAAGAAATCAAATACAAGGCCTAACAAGAGATCTACCAAAATGAAACCCCCCCCAAAAAAAAACATTGAATGCAGCTCCAAATCTGCTGTATTCCTATTTCAAAAGAACTACTCATAAACCCACAAATATATTCCCCTCTACGAACAAATGCTCTGTTATCATGAATTACACCTTTAAGAAGACTGATTTCCCCACCGTCACATCATTCAATGAAAAGGACAGCTAACTATTAGTTTGAAGCTTACCTTAGTCTTCATTGCACGAAGAGTACCATCAGAATCTACCACATTGTCCAAACTCAGGGCAACCTTTAAGAGATCAGGTGAACACATTGTTTGTGTTCTCTGGAACCCGGGGATCTAGTGGAAGGAACGAAAGCTTGGCAGTTTCCCTCAAAGCATCTATATGAAGTCCTGCTCTTGCAAGCTTGTGAACATGTAATATTGCCTCAAGCTGTCTGAGTACCGTTTGTTGCTCATTGATATGGTCTCTTTCTTGAAGGCTGCACATGAAGATCAGGAAATAAAAAAGTTACTTCAAATCCCACACTTTCCGTATAGACACACACAGAACTCAATGCATGAATTCAGATAAAAAATAAACAAAATGTTCATCTAAAGATTGGTTAATTAATGCCTCACTTTGCATGTACAACTCCAACAGTGTTTTCAGGACACAGGAAATGAATGAATGCATAACAAAGAAAAAGGAAACTTTTTTTAAAAAAAAAAAATTAAAAGGCAATGTTTATGAGTACAAATGAATTTTATTAAATTTGGAAGTCTTGGAAAGTCGTTCCCTTTTGGAACTATCTTTAAGACAAAAAAAACATCATTCGACATGCAAAGGCACTTGTTTCTCTTTTCTGGAATGTGCTTTTATTAATGCCCAGTGGCCAAATGGAGTACAAATAAAGCAGCAGGGCCTCTTCCAACAAGCTGTTCAAGACTAGTTCCATAGCTAACTTATCAGTGATGCTGTTAGCAATACTCCATACATGTTTCCAAGCAGTAACATGAAACCTACTCAACATCTGAATCTCACTATAAGAATTCCAAAACCTCCAAGGATGTGCTTTAACTCAACATCTATATCTCATTATTTGTAGAAAATTAATACTTTTTACTTTAGGAACCATACAAAAAAATGAGGAAAATTTGCTAGATAAGTCCATTTCAACCGGCTTGCCCAACCAGGGCATATTTGCAGGTCAGTATCAGGTCAGGTGACTCAGGTCATATAACATGCTTGTAACCTTTCAAAAAGGATTCTTTTGACGTTAGCCTTCTCAAAATTTAGGCAGGATTCTGCAATGGTTAAAATTGCTTACAGAAAAATATAAATAATACTCTCTTCTGGTTCAACAACTCTATCAAGGTACCCATACTTCAATTTGATTTAATAGTATAATGGTTTCGCTTATTCATTGTTTTTATTGATATCTCCATTGTTACAATTATTTGTAGAAAAAAAAAATCACTATTTGATCTAAAGAAAGTTCAGCTAGTAGAAAATATGAATTAGATGGAATTGGAATTAAGGATGAAACTACTTAGATTGCTCTGCCAGATGCTTGATGAAACTACTTAGATTGCTCTGCCAGATGCTTGATGAAACAAACTAAACTACATTAGAAATTTCAACAGATAGAGACAGACCTGGCTCCAGAAGAGTATTTGTAGGTCTCCAGAATCTCATTGCCAGAATGAATCAGACCAGCTGTCCGACTTTCACCATCTAATCTACCGTGTGCAAGGGCACAAATTGCATCAGAGAGGCATTTATTGACCGTCTCCAATGCCATTGCCAAGGCCCCAACTCTTCTGTGGATTTCTACAGACTGGCAATTAAAAGAAAATAAGAAATGAATCATAGAACAGAAAAACTCCTACATCCTTCTAAAGATAAAAGAAATGCAACATAAAGCATAGTACAAAAACAGCATAAGGGATTAACTAATGTATGCATGTTTGTGATTAGGGATCTATCACTCAATTTCATTCCAAGACATGATAGGTGAAATGGAAGCATTACAAAACAAGACAATTTCATGCATGATTTTTATTTTTATTTTTTTTGTTTTGGTGAAATGATGAGACTAACTTGGATTTCATAAAACAATTAGGACATACTAAAGTTCTGAAATTGCATTTATTTAAAGTAGGCTCTAATACAGTTCCCTGTCCTAATTCCTGAACAGTTTTGATTTAATATATATAATAGGTCCAAAAGAATATATTATTACTAATTTGTTATTGTTTATGCAAGCAGTATCCCAAGGATGAGTTTAGCAAGACACATGACAGGGACAAGAAAATGTTTACACTAAAGCAACACAAAGTCAAAAGGTAAACTTACCTTGTCATACAGCCCGGCTTCCTGACATTGTCGAGCAGCATCAAGTAAAAATTGTTGCTGCACTTTTCTGTCCACCAAGAATCTTTGTAGTGCACCTTCTTCTCCAACACCTCTTGGACCAAGCAACAAGTGAATCCCCCCGTCACGTAATAAAATCTCCATCAAGAGTTGCTTCAACATTAGATCTCGTTGTCTCTGTTGATCAGGGTTGGCACGCCCAACCCATGACAGCTCTCCACCACCCATGGCTGCCCCAGCCTGTGCAAAATACTCCAAAGCCAGAGACAGATTGCCTAATCTTAGAAATACTGCACCATATTGTCGAACCATACTGGCAGCTTCAGCAGAACCATCCATGGCTCCTAATCTCTGGCCACTAGTAGTTACATCAGAGAGGACTCCATGATCAACCAACGCAATGGCAATATGTACAGCATCTATGTTGAGCCCTTCTTCCCCAGTTTCCTTAGACATGAATACGATTGCAGGAACCAGCTGAATGCTCAGAAGTAATACATAAGGATAAACCAAAGGGTCTTTACCATTTTTGGTGTAGTATGATGGTTCAAACTTGTTCAAATAAACCTGCAGATCATCTAGAGTGTATGGGACCCAACCCTCACTGAGAACAAGAGCAGAAGGTCCAGCTGGAGCATCTCGAACAGCTGACAGTTTGAACCACAGAAAAGGGTTGGGAGATCCCTGAGCAACCTATCGATCTGGCGGCTGCAACCAGAAATAATAGCATACAGTAATAATTTTTTCTTATCATATCCAATTCGACCAGCACGATCCCCCATACGGAGCATTTTCTCACATTCTTCTGCAGCAGCAGTTGCAGTCTCTGGTGCCACCTGACCTCCATTTGTAATCCACTCAGCTAACTGTTTCAAACATGGTGCAGAGATTTCAAAAGAAAGGAGAGAAACAGAAGACAGATAAACTTTTACTCTCCCTAATACCAATGAATAGGAATGCCAACTGCACTGGTGCAACATGAGTTTCAGAAAATCCAATTCCCACACTCCTCATCGTTAACCCTGTATATGCCATTGCTGTTGCCCTACCCATGATTTCCTATACGTGCTTTTCCCACCCCATGCAGAGAATATTTTACAACAAGAAAATGAAGAAGAAATGAAATTAAATGGAATTAAATGGAATTAAATGGAATTAAATGATGTAAGTGAGTTATGGTCATTCATTTTACACATATTTGTGTAATAACAATTTATTACACATATCATTCATTTTACACATATTTGTGTTTTAACATATTTATCCTATCTTCATAAGATTTTACATCAAGTCCATTATTTTACATTTGAAGCCATGATTTTTCTTAGGCATAAGTCAGAACTCAGATGTGTTTTAAAATAACTTTTAAATAGATTTGTATTTAAACATAATGAGATAAGGTTTCCCCAACCTATCCCTGCCCTGTTCCTGCACAAGGTTTTTCCTTAAACCCATCCACACTGTTGAAACCTCGCCTCATCCCCAATTTAACCCATCCTGTGCATAAGCCAACTATATGAACTGACCTGAGGAGCAAAATGGTGTGCAACACGAGATGATTGGGCCACATTTCTTGCTTCATCATAATACCCTGTTCTCAAGCAAAAGTAGATCTGCATAATAGTAGGCACTAAAAAGACAACAGAATCTTGGCTGAAATGTAAAATTTTATGGGCACAGATTCTGATGTAACGAGTTTTTTTTTTTTTGAACGGTAAATAGCAGTTGTGAGGATCCAAACCCAAAACCTCTCAAAGCAATAACTCCCATGGGACCACTGAGCTACTGCCCAAGTTCCCAGTAACGAGTGAATATATCATGAAGAACATGGTTAAAAAAAAAAAATCATGAACAAGAGACCATTACAATCTGTAAATACTTTTTCCTAAGCTGTATAACAGATAAAGGATGATCACAAGAACCTGCTGCCAAGTTGTATCAACTTGAGGATGCCTGCGGGCATCACCTGCGTCAAAATCCAGTACGCCATAATCTCTTAAACGAATCTGTAGCCCCAGAAAAGGGATCAGAAACAACAAAGAAACAAGTCAAAGATCATTTCATATGTAAAAGATAGGGAAGAAACTTCAACATAATTACGGATGCATAAATATTATCACAGTATGAACACATGCTGACCTGTCCAAGCATTTCCTTTACATTTGATGTGCAAATTTTGTTCAAATCTATTATTCAAAGGACTTCAATTAAAGTTCTTTGGTGATTCAAAGTCAAGAACAAACCCTTAGGAATGCTCTGACTCTTTGCAGATTTCCAACAGCACCTCCAAGAGCAGCCTGCAGGCACAAAAGAGATAGAAGGCATCTGTGAATTTATATGGAGAAAGAAGCCTCACCAGAAGATCTCACAAAATCCAAAGGCCAACTACAAGAGCAGCCATAGTAGGTAATGTAAGGATAGCAGCTAAAATTATACATGGAATACGAAAAACAAGCAATAGCAGTACACCAGAAGTATATGCATTAAGGTTCACCTGTGCAGGATGACTTTGACTAGCATCCAGGATGTATTTTTCATGCCCCCATTCCAGATGACGCCTTGCCCCTAATAAAAGTGACATCTTCTTTGAAACATTCTTGCTAGTAACCATAACTTCACTGACCAATGACTGCGTGAAATAGATAAATTCAGCAGAACATGAAGAGTAAAAGGCAAAGAAGAACAAATAAAAGTTTATGCTATACATGAGATGGTGCAGCTTTACCTGAACCAAGTGCCATATCTTCTGCATGCTTACAGATTTCCCACCAGCAGTGTCATGTCCAAGACTATCACACGCCGCCTTGAAAGCTGTGGCAGGCTATCAGAGAGAGTCAATAGATAATTAAATGATGCCTGATTACCAAATGCCTTAAGCGGAATCAAGTACAAATACTGCCGTTTCGAGAAGAAGAAGAAGAAGAAGAAGAAAGTACTAATAATGATTTTTTTTTAGGAAAGTGTGATTTTATTGAATGCATGACAATTGCCAGACTACTTTCTTGTACATTTCTCATACTACATATTCAGGGGGTTTCAGTTACAGTCAGTGATATAATGATGATGATTATAGAGATATAGTCTTAACTGTTGAGCTATAAAGTCATAGGGGTGAAGATGTTTAAAATTCTAATTCAAAGTTTTGTAGTGATATTTGTTGGACTATGATGGTCATTTTATTAGAAAAGGTCCATTTTAGTAAGAAGCCCGAGGGTTAAACATCTATATCAAAGAGAAAAACCCCATTCAGTGAGGATTTTGAGGATAACTTTCTAGCTGATCTAATCACTGAACTAGGAACATGAAACCAAAGTATACGTTAAATGGCAAGAAGAAGATGTAACAATTAAACTAACTGTTAATTGTCTATCCATGATTAAATAATAATAATGACAAGAAGAAGAAGAAGAAGAAGAAGACAGCTGAAACCTTACTTTAAATGGCAAGCCACGTTCTCTCATTTCATTAAAATTTCTGACAACCTCCCCATATACTTGAGCTTTCTTTTCAAGGACAAGCTGGTTTGATAGAGGTATAACCGCCATGCTTGATGGACCAGCAGAAGCATGAGGACTAGATGTCAAGGATGAAATCTGCTGAGGACCGGATAACCCAGTTCTTAAAGCAGCATTGTTGGTTCTTGGTAAAGTAGAAAGACGAGTTAGACTCTGCAAAAAGTCTCTCTTCTCCTTTTGCCAGTCATCCTGCAGATGTAAATATGAGTCGGATACAGATATTTCTACTTAATATGAAACCCCATCTCTATCGAACCCAGTTCAGCTGAAAAAGTAGGGACTTTTAAGTATGCATTGTACTGCATATAATGATTAGAAAACCTTCGTACACAATAATATCAGCAGAGAACTTGCTGAGGAAACCAACCTCCATAACCTGCATCATGTAATCATTGAACTTCTCAGATTGTCTTTCTGAGCTTCTTGGATAGCTGATACCATGGCCATTTCATGAACCTCAAAGTGACCAGGAACCGTAATCACCAACAACTAGAACCAGACCATAGTTAAAGTGAATCGAATCAGGAGTAACTAACCCATTTTAGGGACAGAATCAACTCTAACGGACATTTTCTATGGTTAGGGCAAGAAGATACAATAAGTTACATAAATTAATTTAGAGTAAGTATGTGTGTATATTAAACTTGTCAGCTAAACATTATAAATGCAGATAAAGGCACACCCAACTTTGAAGTTTTTATAAATGAAGAATAAATCTTCAAAAATAAATCTTCAAAAAACAACTAACACATTTTAACGAGATGCTTGGCTGGATGGAGAAGAAATTTTCCCTTTGAAGGGCTACAGTCAATGAATTAAACCCTTTGTGCATCAAAACAAAGGCTAAAATAACAACACCAGTGGGATGAAGTCAATTAATCAAATTTTTATTCCAGATATGTTGAGATTAGATATCAATAAAAAAAAGTTTAACAGTTGTGCGAGAAAAAATATTGGAAACAAATTATATGTAACAAGCAGAAGGGAAGAGTTAAACTCACCTGCTGTAAATACTCTTCTACAGTTGTGGCTTCAGCAGGAAAAACATCCTCAAATGTTGTCTTCATTGAAAAGTAAACAAGTAGTGTCAACTATAGTCATTTAGGCAACTTTAAAAAACTAAGGGTTCAGGGAAGAAAAACTAACAACCTAGTAATAATGATCCAGAAAGGTAGTCTTAAGAATATACATTTATACCTCTGCTAAATCTGTTTCTTTATAGTTTTCTTTCTTTAGACCAGTTTTACCTTGTTGTTTAAGATATAAATCTAGCCATTGATATCAATATGTCAAGCAAGATAGAAAATGCAATCTCACCCAATTGATTCATAATACAGACCATAATATTTTGAAAGAAAACAGTTTTTTTTTAAAAGGACAAATCAAACTTTACTTGTCATCAAAATGAAAACTAAAACACTACTAGGGAATCAGTGAACAGAAAAACAAAAAACAAAGAGGAACAACACCAGAGTGTGCAGGTTAGAGGTGGCATTAGTTCAGATTTTACGGGGAACCCAACCTGACCAGAAAACTATTGGAATGGAGTTAGAATTTGGATGAAATAGCGGAAACAGGGTACAGGTAAAACCTTGCACAAATTTGAAGTTTCTAAAAAACCTGACCCATGGCAACAATAGGGTCCTCAAAAATATAAAAAATGACATCAATATTTACTAATATTAGGTTAAAAATCAACCTTGGTGAAGTGCCATAAAGTCATTATCTTTAAATAGCACAGTAAATCATACAATGCTGATGAGTTATTTAATACAAGACAGCTTTTCATGTCAGCATTTAATGTCATTTATTTTCTTTTATCTTATCTTTAAACTTTGATGAATGTGTCAAGGTTATCATTTATTATTATTATTACTTCTACTCATCTAATATACTTTAAACCTAGCAACTAATGAATCCATTTAATGACAGTTTTTTGGTTTGTTTTGGTACTAAAGTTCAAAGTTGGAGTCGTGGTCGGGTTTTTGTCGGGTTTATAAAAATTGACACAACCCAACCCACCAACCCATAACAAAGGTAAGGAGAAATTGAAAGTTCAATTCCACGATCTCTAGAAAATGTATCCTTTTTTCCATTGTAATGTAGAAAAGCCACATTGTGCCACATCGTCTTACTTTGACAATAGATAAGGTGAGGGCATTAATGTTTTATTCTAAGTGATGGAGAAAGGCACTCTGCCACATTATCTAAATTAGGCAGTCTCTCCTTTCGCATATAAACAGAGTAACTCACAGTCTCTAGGTAATGTGGATTTCATCCTAATTTTCTTCTGGTAACATGTTTTAGGCACTTTTGTTGAAGAACTAAGGGAAAATACTGCATTCAGGGAGTGAATATGTTTCAGATGTTACTCAACAGAAAAATATATGTTTCGAAACATAAAAGAAAAAAAAAAAAAACTATTTTTAAACTGAAAAAAAAAAATGCTTACTTCAAGTTCAAAGGATTTGAGATCCCGTGCAAGTTGTTCTGCATTTATTCCTTCCCGCGCCAAAAGTCTACCAAAAAGTTAAATGAAGCTTCAGACACTAAAATATACAACTCATGTTATGATGCAAAGCACGACTTTTTGTAGACTCAACAAGAGCATCAACATTGCAGATATGATGGGCTTATTACTACACAAACAATCAATCTTTTTCAAATATGCAGATAAGATGGCCTTGTTACAACAAAAATGATCTTCACTATCAGAAGTCTGAATATGGTAATCACCAAATAATGCTAATAGTTATGTAAACATAGACCAATTCTCAAATCATTGCACCATCAAACATCTGAGTTGGCAACAGGTCTTGGAAACGTTACTCAATGGAAATGAGTAATTGTGCAAGATCTGATGATATCAAATTTTTTGAGCTCCATGTTGCTAGCCTATACGGGCAATTCCTAGGAATAGTGTGAAACCCAATTCCAGGTTAACACCATTGCGGTTTCTTCGGTCTAAATGCGTTTGACCACATTGTACTTTTTTAAAAGAGAAGACTTGCAGCAGAAATGGTTATAACACTATAACATCATAACACTCGACAGCCTGCTGAGCACGGAACGTGCATTGTTGAAACCTTTCCCTTTTCCTTCTGCCGGATTAAAACAAGTTTCCAACGTACCTACTAAATAATGTCATGCCAATATCAAATATAGTCTTTATACAAAATGCAACGGTGGACAAATGACAACAATAAAATGTGATATACTAGTGCAAAAACAAACTGAGCTACTAACGGTACCTGGTTGGCGCAATTGATTGCGCTGGAGCCTCGGTCCTTAGGGTTTTTGACTCGAGCTTTTTGGACAGCGCCTCCAGTTGGACCAAGTTCCTCTGCGAAACTCATTCGGACCATGAAAACCACTTAACGTCTTGATATCATGAAAAGTTGTCAAGAACTGGAAAGGAAAAGGGTGACAGGCAGAGCCAACAAACGAGAACATCGAGAGACAAACCTAGAGAGGAGGAAAGTGAGCTGAAGGAGAAGCTTGCTCCAGTAGCTTCGTGGACGAGTGAAGTAAGTCTGTCCAGGCGTTCATCTCCGGTCCTGTCACCATTGAAGCACCTCGTCGGAGCTCGAATCAGTGACGGTGTCGACTGAAGACCGACTCGCAGAACCTAGTAGGCGGGAGGGATTGGAGGGTAGGGATGGCAACGGGTTCCCGTTAACGGGAACCCGCACCGACTCGACGGTTCGGGTTTGTATTCTTTCCCCGAGGCGGGTTTGGTATTTTGGAGCGAAACCCGTCACGGGTTCGGGGCGGGGACGGGTTTCGCCCCCAAAAACTCAACTCGACCCACTTAATATTTATTAAAAAATAATATATTAAAAAAATATATATATAATAAAAATATATTAATAAATTTTATGTTTAAAAAATGTTTAAGTATTTATATATTTATAGATTTATAATTTTTATATTTTTATATTTTTAAAATTTTTAATATTAAATAAATTATAATGGGGCGAGTCGGGGCGAGGCAGGTTTAGCAAGTTCGAAGCGGGGACAAGTTTCCCCGGAATTTCACTGGCAGGGACGGGTTTCCAAAAACCCACCCCCACCTCGCCCCGCCCCGCCCCGTTGCCACCCCTAGAGAAAAAGTGGGGATGAAAATAAAGATTTTTTGTGATCGTTCATGGTTCACGACTTGGGTGGGGGTGCTCCTGATCTATTCCATTCTTGGTTTACCCATCACATTGAACCTCAGCCAAGCTCACTAGGGTGGGTCTCAGGTCACATCCCTGACATGGGCCAATTTCATAAGGACACAGAGGTGTCTAATGGTACCGCGGGGCCCGCAAACAAAAAGAAGATGTCATGGTTATTCTCGAGTATCCGTACACGCGGACGGTGAGGGAGACGCCGCGCCCTTGCCCCTATTTAAGCCGGGAAAATTTATCCGTAAGCCATATTTCAGTTACGATCCTCAATCGACCCTCGATTTCGAATAGCGACTGCTCGCAAGCCCCAAGCGAGGCCCCAAAGAACAGAAGCTTCTTCTGCCGCCGCTTCTTCAAAGCAAGGTAATTCCTTGTTATTGTTTCGCTCCGGCGGATGCTCGGAGGTCGATCAGGACATCCACACAGCGGACGGCGGATGTCGAGCGCCGGACTTGTTTGTCGGACTTCATCTGAGGAGGTTAGATATCCGTCGGATTTATCTGTCTCGTGAAACCGGGAAAAGGAAACCCTAACATCGATTGCGTTCTGTTTCCTGTATCTACAATGTTTCTAAGTTAGGATTCTTGGATGCGTTGTATTTGTAATACCACCGGTTGTGATTGTCGGTGTTGAGTAGATGGGTGCCTGGTTATACTCTAGGGTCACATCATTGTTTTTGCACTCTGTAATACTTTGGCTCGGGGGAATGGCGTGATCTTGTTCGACTGGGTGCACGCGTTTACGCTCTTGTTTGTGCTGCTTTCGTCAGCGGTTGAGGGTATGGTTTGTGGTTTTGGAAAAATTTCGAGGTGTTTAATAAGATTGTTTTCTGGGGCATTTGAGAGGAACTCTAAAGTTTGAGGTTTAGGTAGTTTCCCTGTTTGTGTTGTTACTTAGAGGTTAAAAGGTAAAGATGCGATCGAGAGGACATGAGAAGGTTAGGCTACGGTCCCCTCCCAGGAGTAGGGAGTCTAGGGACTATAGAGCCGATCGTCTTTCCGACCCTCACGATCTCGATGGGCGACCCGGTTCATTCAGTCTCACTCCAAGGCGGGAACGTTCCAGAAGGGAAGAGTCTGATGGCCGCAGGTGGTCCGGTGAAGAGCCTTCACATCCACTTCTTGAGAGGAGACACTCCTCAGCACATTTCAATGATGACAGAGAACCACTGGAGAGAAATAGGTCGCACCCAATTGATGGTCAAGGTCGTCTGCTTATGTGTGTTGATCATCGCAGCGCTTCTTTTGAAAAGAGAGAGTATGCCAGACGTTTTATGCACAATGATGAGGAGGCTGAGCTCAAGGGAAAGTACCTTCCATGGCACCTAACAGATCTAAATTCCGAAACAAATAGCTTTAAGCAAATCTGCAGTGGTGTTACTGCTCCTAGAGCTAATAGGGAGAGGGAGCTGCAGGACAATGGGCCATCAAATCTTGGCAGAATTGACTCACCTCAGAAATCAATGCACATCCAAGATGGTAATGGCAGAACTTTTTTGTTTCCTCAGGAGTTGACGTATTCCAAGGGTCCTTCACAGACTATGTTGTCATCTGAAAAGTACAGTGAGACCATCCCATCCTCGGCCTCCATGAATGCTGAAGATTATACTCGTTATCGTGATAGTGTTTATCAGAGTAGCTTACCCCGGCAACCTTATGAAGAACAAGGCAAGAAGACCTATTTGAAGGATGTTTCTTACACTATGTTACCATTCTCTGCATCACAGGATTTTGGAAGCTCATCCTCCAACCGTGCAAACAATGACGTACTCAATTACTGTCATGATGGTCAACGTGGTATTCGTCATAGCAAGTTCAAGGACATTGACTCGTACACTTATGGCCAATCATTTGATTCTTCGCGTGCGGATCATGTGCTAGGTTTTAGGCCCTCCCGGAGGGATGCATTAAGTCCCACGAGAAGTGCACTAAGTCCCACGGGAAATGCATTAAGTCCAATGAGAAATGCACCAAGTCCCATGAGAAATGCATCATTGAATTACAGTTACACAGAACTCAGTCAAAGGGGCAAAAATGGTTTTGGTGTATCAACTGATGAACTGTATACGACAAGAAAGTCAGTACCAGAGGAAGACTATACTTCCAGAGAACCAATAGGTCGTAGATTGTTGGTTCCTGTTGGAGATAGGTTTGGCGGTTCATCAAGTTCTCTCTCAAATCCAAGAGAGAGCAGCTTAAGGGATTACCCATCAGTCACAAAGTACCATCCTTTGGAAGGAATTTCTTCTGCCAGTGGTAGCCATGGGGAGTATAGGAGTGCTGGGAGCACTCATTTCAAGTATGGTACAAAGGTTTCAGAAGATCGTGACATTGCCAACTATGAAAATGATTATGGTTATGTAAAAGATGCACGTCTGGCAGATATTTACAGGGAATGCCCAATGGATTCTGTGCTAGAAAATGATGCTAGTGTTTATAGGGCTCTGCCGAGTCCTAAACAAGCATCCAGTGAGGAGCGTGTTCTCTATCCCTCTGAGAGGATGACAGAAATTAACTATGTTATAGGTGATGTCGATAGTCATATCCCTGTATCACGGCCAAAGAGTCGCAATATATTTGAACGGATCAAGCCTAGAGATGACCAATGGACGACTGATGTGCCAGATAGGCTATTTTCATCCAGTAAGCCAGCTTTTGAGCATTTCCACAAAAGAATGCCTTCAAGGGCTTTCAGCGATTCATATGGAGCTCCTGTAGACTTACCTTTATATGAAAGAGAGAACTGGCGTGGTCATGATTTTTGGGCTGTCAAGCCCAAAAGGAAGTTGAGACCCAGTCAGCTTGCCTTGCAGAAAAAGTTCTCTGTGGATAAGAAAAAGGAATTTCGTCCTTCCAAGTTGCAAAAAAGAGCAATGGAAGATAGACACCTGAGTGAGATCCCAGACAATGACCAACCATCACCTAGAACAAATTCTTTTGAGAAGGTCGATCCACCTGAAGGCTCAGAGGAGTTTAAGCAGCTGGTTCATAAGGCTTTCTTTCGGTTTACTAAGCAGTTGAATGACAGCTTATTGCAGCAAAAGAAATACCAAGAGCAAGGAAAAGCTTCTAACTTACGTTGTATTGTTTGTGGCAGGTCTGTCTTTCTATTTTGTGATGTCTTTCTGACAATGGAGCTCCGTTTTACTTTGCCAACATTTATGCGGCATCCATGCCTCATCTCATGCCTCATCTCATGCCAGAAACATTATTCCTAACACCATGAAATGAGCATGGGATTATGTTAGTTGCGGTTCATCTAGTTTTTAGGATGACACAGGCTTGTTTTTGACTTATCAGCTAAGTGAACTGTGAAGGTCTGCTGGTACCAAACTGTGGATTCGTTTGGTTTGGAAGGTTTCTTGGTTGTTGGAGCCTTGGGGTGGGGGGGCGGGGTGTTAGAGTTCCGTGCTAGTTGTATGTTAGAAGGCACGGTACACTTTAGCTGCTTTCTAGGCTAGGAATTTGAGATATTTGTTTTCTGTTCTTGAAGCTACTAGAGAAAGGACACTAGGACACTTATTCATCTGATATTTATTTTGGGGCATAATTGATCACATTGGAAGTTACCCCGATGATGGTTGCTATGGAAGATTGAACCTGATTGGAGGGGCAGGAGCCAAACTACGATTGTTTGCAGCCTTATTTTTTGCCTTTTGCTCTGTGATTGTTAAGTTTAACTAGACAGCCAAGCAATGAAGTGGTGCATCTTGAAAGTCTGGGGACTTTCTAGAACCTAGATGATTAAATTCAGACATGATGAGGCTACTAGTATAGCAAAATCTGATGCTTATGAATATATGTATATCCATATTTCTGTTTTCATCTCTGTTACTAGCTGTTGTCCTACCTCCATATCGTAATATCATTTTCCATGTATGGTTTTGCCTGATAAAGCTTTTCAGATACCTGTTTTCATTCTTTGAGCTGTTTGTTTCATTATTTTTAGCTGTTGAAACCTTTCCATGTGGTTTTTCAATTCTAATTTCTCTTTAGTAGGAATCAAATGCTCTAATGGCTGAAGCTTCCGGGAAGAATTGAGTGTGATGTGTTTTATATATCAAAGCTCTTGTCTGAATGCTTTTAGTTCCTGGTAGTTTCCAGGTTAAAGTCCCATTGTACAGTTTCAATTTTATTGTCTTGTCATGAGATTTTTGTCATATTTGATGTGAGTCAGTAAGTTTTCTTCATCCATATTTTATTATACAAGACAGGGAATTATTTGTTTGAAAATATGATTTGATACTTGTAAAACCAGTACATTCGGTTGTCATATTCATTACTGTACCTGGGTAATGGATTAGATTTTTTTACTGAAGTGACTTTTGAATGAGATGATTGATAGTTTTTGTCATACTTGGACAAGATTGAACTCCTAATACTATGATGTATTTGCCTTTGTTTAGCCTTTCAAGGGCGTTCAACGACACACATGGTTTGGTAACTCATGCATTCAACTCTCTCAAGGGTTTGCGCACAGAACATTTTGGGCTTCACAAAGCACTGTGCGTGATGTTGGGGTGGGATAGTTCCATAGCACCTGATCTTAGTAAGCAGTACCAGTCCATGCCTGCAGCCGAAGCTGCATTGCAGAGAGAGGATCTAATTCTGTGGCCACCGGTTGTTGTTATTCATACTAGCTCCATACAGGAGATCTTAGCCAATGAAAGGATGGAAGAAATGCTCGGAGGTATATACATTATTGTCCAATACTGTATTTTTCTTCTGCATCTTTCTGGTGAATTTTGGCAATAGCTTTACGAGTTACAAGGGATCCGGGTTTTCTCTTTGATATGCTATTGAGTCTTTGCAGCCTATTTTGAGTTAGCCTCTTTGATTCTTTCACAGGGATGGGCTTTAGTGGCGGAAAAATCAAGGTTTGCTCCGGGAGGCAGGCCAATGAGAGGCTTCTGCTGGTGAAATATCCGGCAACCTTCTCGGGTCTGCAAGAAGCTGAACAACTTCATAAGTATTTTGTCAAAAATAAGCGGGGGAGGGAGGAATGGAGGCAGACGTCCAGCAAAGGTAGTAGTAATGGTGGTAATATTGGAGAAGGATCCGAACAGGTAAAAGTGGAAATGTTGCTCTATGGCTATCTTGGCACAGCGGAGGACGTATGGAAACTGGACGATGAGATGAAGAAAAGATGTGTGATCAGAAGCAAGAAGGAGATCAGTGCTATAGCTGATGCATCCTTGAAGGACTAATTTGTGCCCACAGATGCTTGTCGTAGTTAATTTTGCTTGGTTGGGGATTTTTTTTTTGGCTTGGATAACCGTCTCTTGTTGTTTTCTTTTGTTCTTTTTTGTCGGCCAAATTACTCCCCGAGCCAGAAGTGTAATTAGAGTCTCTTACCGTTGCAGTTGATCAATATCGTAATTACAGTAACACTACGTTCTCACTAATTTACGCCTGTATAGACTTTTCATGTTCTCTTGATTTTCATCCAGTCATTCTCTTTCCTGTACAGAACTTACATTGTATCTCAGAGTCAATCAAGGGACACATGATGAGTTATGAGCAGGGAACGGATGGTTTCCACTTTTTATTAGAAAGTGCCTCAATTCCTTCCTATTGCTTCTGATCCCGAATAAATGCTTGCAACCTCAAACACGGATAACATAACGCCTTTGCAATCATCATCCAGGTGAACCTTATTTATTAAAATGCTCCCTTCTCTGCAACAAGCTGAATTCATAATGAATAGGGGGAGAGCCAGTGAGTAGATACCAAATTATATATTTAGTGCTTCTATAGGTAACAAAATTTAAAAAATGCTTTGGATGATTTATAATGAACCGAACCGAGAACCGAGTCAATAAGAATGCCTCTGGTTCTTGTTCAACTGGGTCGGACCGGTTTTTAAGACACTGGTAGATATCTAAATTAGAAGAAATATTAAATAATATTTTATGTAACAAGATAGCTTAGTTTAATTAATAATTACTCTCAAATCGAAATGGATAATAAATGTAACTATATAGAAATTAAAATGGGTTAGTTTGGAAGAAACAAAGAAGAACGGTAAGGAATATTAGTTAGTAACTACAGAGCGAATAATCAATAAGCATTTAAAAGTCTTATCTGCTGTCCCCGCCGCGGAACCCAATGCAAATTCTTCAATGTCATAAACAACCATTTCCTGGCACTGGGTTGGCCTCGTAGAAGCGCAGCAGACACCAAACCAGAAAGTATATTATTAAATGAGCGGGGGGAAGACGCAGCGCAGGCGCAGGTCTCTTCGGGCATTAAAATGGCGGAGTAAAGTAGCGAAAGGAGTAGTCACATCGTGTGTGCAATGGTAGATTGGTAGTTTTCCTTTTTTTTTTCTTCTTCCTTCTCCTTTTGCGACGGGGTTCGGAACCCAAAGTGTCTGACATCCTTCAGATGTTGTCTTGTCTTCTCTTTCGGACCTTCAGTCTCCCAGCTTCCTCCTTCCGCTCCTTCATTCGCTCCCTCTCCTCCTTACTTACCCCTTTTCGCGGTTTTGTTGCTCCCTCCTCGAAATGCTGTAAAAATTTGTGCAGATATCATACCACTGCCCGCTTCATGTCTGTCATTTAAGGTTGAGTTAATTGATTGAACCTGGAGACCCAAAAGTCAAAAAGCTCAAACTTCAAACGTATTGTACAGGAATCGCATATATCATATAGCTCCAAAAGAATTTTAATGAATGTTAAGATTGGGGTTGTAAAACGTATTGGGTTATTTATTATACCGGTCTAATTAGTATATTTGGGTATTTGTTAGTTATATAAAATTACCGATATAACCCTCTTATTTGGGTAATCGACAATTTTCATCAAAATAAAATATTATTTATGTTTTTAGAGATAATATAATTTAGAATAAAATATATCAAAACTACTTACCCCATGTGTATCAAAAATTCAAAAGTGATGCAAAACTTGCATTAAAATTTTAAACTAACATGACATGAGCTTGTCGCTGTTGTTGCATGAGGTCTTGGGTTCGAGTCTTCTAGGAGTTACACTTGGGTTCTAGTCTTCCAGGAGTTACACTGTTAGACATCCTGTATCACCCAATGATATAGATAGAGTTACACCAAGAGTTACACACTAATATGAGACGATGGTACAGTTGGCAGTACACACTGATACACCAAGTATCATACGATGGTACAATAAGCTCCGAGGTCTACTATATTGTAAATATATTCAGTATTTAAAAAAATAAAAAAATAAAGAAAATAAAACTAACATTTATTACAAACTTCATAAACTCAAATACATAGGGTTGGTACTTTTAAAAGCATAAGATCCTGTGAAATCTTACATAATACACCCGTGCAACATTCCAGCTCGTGAGAGAAATCAAAGGAATTCCGGAATGCAAAAAGGTCATTTCACGTGAGCCACGCTTCGTATCAGTCGTTACATAGGTGTTGCCGCCTGACCTGTTACGCGGCACATCGGCCGATACGCACCCACCGTTTGAAACTCCCACCAAAGTTTCAAAAAATTTGGACGTATTCGCGTGCCTATAAATAGAAAAGAAGGGAATCGAGCGCAGGAAGGGTCGGACACGTGACGGGGGGGGGGTTTTTGGTACAGGGGCATTTCGGTCCAGTGAAACTCTTTAGCAACCTCCGCCCTCGTGGCTGCCACGTTCTCGACTCGCCTCGGCGTGACCCTTTTACGTTTCTAAGCCTTCGGCTTCGGACAGCTGCAGCTGAGCGGCTCCGCTTCAAACGGTTGTTTTCTCTTTTATGTTTTAACTCCCTTTTAAAATGAAATTTTACTTTTTACCTAAGTTGGATGACTAGAGAAGAAAGTTATATTTCCAAAGGAAAATTCTTTTAATTAATTATTTGCTTTAGTCTCATCCTTTTTAATTTTTCAGTATTAAAATTAAAATTTATAAATACACTATAATTTATTTTTCTTGACTTTCTCTTATAACTAACTATATATATGGATGATGTTTTATAAAAATGGTACTTATTTGGATGCAAAAAATTTATATTAGATAAAATTAAGTTTAATATTTATTATTATGAAATTTATGTCTATAATGATACTTTTAATATTGAAAATTTAAATATTATTTTATTTTTAAAAAAAAAAAAAAAAATACTTATTTTGATGTATCACAAGTACAATATCTAATATATAATCCTAACAAAAAACAGTAATTATTTTTTATTTAAAAATTATTTTTGAAAAGTGATATTCACCTTCAATGATTCATTAGCACAGTTATATAATACATGCAAATAAAATAATAACTTTACTTAATAACAAAATATTCTATTAATCAGCCACAGTGACAATGTATGTCTTTTCCTTGTTTTACCATATAATTGTCACCTAAATATGATAAGTTTTGAATACAGTTTTTCCTTTTGAAAAATGATACTTGTACATAAGTTGAAGAGTTAATGTAAGGGCTTAAGTACTAAATCCTACTGTTTATACTAAAATAACTAATCACATATGATGTCATAAGTTCTATAATTATTAAAAAACTTAAAATAAGATTTTTGGCATTAATGTTTAGTTTTTTTTTTTTAAGGGTGTTGCTTTCAAGTAAAACTAAGAGACATATACATGCCAATTATGTGGAACTTATATTACAATGAAGATATTATCAGTCTTTATTCAGACTTTATTAATTTGTTTTACCTCTTTCCATGAAATGTCTTAGAATCATAACATAACAAATAGAGTAAGAGAGAGTATGAAGGTATCCTTCTTACCTTCTTTTCAAAAGAAAAAAATTAAATGTATTCATTTACTTAACTCATAAGAGAGTTTATTTCAAAATTAATTAAAATTAATTGCATGAAAGTGATAAAAAAATTTTATTCTTCCAAATTATCATATTAACTTCTTGAGTACCTATATTTAAAAGAAACAATACTGTAGTCAAACTAATGTTAGTTATACTTAAATTTCCCTTTTGAATGGCCCTTTATTTATAATATGAAATAAAAATATTAAAATGAACATGAATAAAAAACCAATAAAAAATAATTTTATAAAACCTGAAATAAAATGTAAAATTTAAACTATTTCCAAACCTAGAAACTTTTGTATACACTTAAGGCAAGTTTATTTTTTTAAAAAAATAAATTTAACTAATTTAAAATGTATTTATTTCAAAATTTTGCGCGTACATTTCCCTTCACGAAATTCTCATGTTATTAAGTAAATAAACTAGTCTTATAATGATATCTCGCAAAAAGTCGTACGTTGACCTTTGGCCGTATCCTTGTTGATGCGAAACGACTTCACGCCGGCTTCCCAGCCGAGCCGAACTCTAAACTACTAACGGTTAACTAGACACAACTTTTTTCCGGTCGGAAGAGGTAACGGTGGACCTCCAAAATAAAATTTATCTTGGCCAAATTAAAATATTTCATGTCACATAATGTGTATTACCTTCTAAATAAATTTGGAAAAAATATCACTTTACCATAAGTTAATTATTAGAAATAATATTTTAAATTCATTCAATTTTTTGTTCAAATGAAAGTAATATTAAGTTCATTTCACTTGCTAAGTGACACAATGAGATAGCCATGGTGCATATCTCTCTTTAGTCATTAGGGAGTTTAAGAATGTCTTACACTTCTTTTTTCTTTTGTTTTTTTTTTAAGTTTCTTCCCTATTTTTAACTTTTACAACTTGACTCTTAACTTCCACTACTTTTATATAACATTATGACACTATTCTAAATTTTTTAAATACTAAATAAGGGTCATATTTATAACTAATCCTCTTTATTTTATTATTTAAACTTTAAATTAAAAAAAATATATATTATAAAACAAAAAAGGTAGTACATTTTTTGGTTAAATTGAATTTTCATTTTTTAACACTGTCCAGTGTCCATATTATTACATATATTTCATTTCTTTTTTCTTTTAGTACTTCAGAACAAAATCCCATTAAGAATAAGTTATTATTTATGCGAATTATCTGACAAAAAGTAAAAAAAAAAGAAAAGATATAAAAAAGAAAAAGAAGAGGGCGGCTTGAAGCCAGATTTGGCGCCGGGTTTAGAATGAGGTAAGCCGCGAGCCATGTCAGAGCAGCCACCTTGTGTGTTTAGTTATCACAGGCAGCGTAAGCCTTAATAAATCCCCGAGCTCTCGTTCTTTATGTCCGCGGGTTTCCTTTCCAAGACAAAGCAGCAGCATAAAACTCCCTTCTTTCTCTCTCTCTCTCTCTCTCTCTCTCTCTCTCTCTCTCTCTCTCTCTCTCTCTCTCTCTCTCTCTCCCATGTCGCTCTGAGCTCTCTCAGCCCCGCCCTTCGAAGCCCCCTACATAAACAAACCGGAGGCGGCGGCAGCAGCAGCGGCAGCAGCAGCAGCAGCAGCAGAGAAGAAATCTATCTTGTAAGGAAAGGGAAAGGACCTTTTTTTTCTCTCTGAAATTATTCTATCTACGGCCGCTCTCGCGCGGTTCCGGTTAAGTAAGTATATATCTTTCTTTCTTCTCGCTTCATGGATTACATGAGTCTCGAGCTATGGAAAGAGCAGAACCAGTCAGAGCAGTCGGCGAAGATGCCGCCGTTTATGTTCGAGGAGCAGCGGAGGCAGTCGTATGGATCGGGACTGGCATTGTGCGCGCCGGAGCAGGATATCAGGAACGCCGCCAATATGCCACTACCGTTTCCTGATCCATCTCTAGTCGCTTGTGCTCCTCGTAAGAGATCATTAAGAATCCGGTTCTTTTTCCTCTTTTGATTAATTAATGATGTCTCGGAATTGATCTTTTCTTTCCTCTGTTTTTTTCTGTTCGAGCGCTAATGTTCTTGTTGCGTAATATATATATATATATATACGTTTCTAGTTCACTGTCGGGAAGACGTGGTGTATGATGAATGATGCGTGGCTTGCTGTACGCGAGGAAGTTTTCGACTTTTTTCTCGTTGTTCTTCTCCTGACCGGTGACCTTCCCTTTTGAATGATGGATTTGCAGGAAAGGGCGGTCTTTTCAGCTTGTCTCAGTGGCAGGAACTGGAAGTGCAGCTTTTGATCTTCAAGTACATGGCTGCTGGCATTCCTGTTCCTCCGGATCTTATCCTACTTGTACAGAGGAGCCTCCCTGACAAACTCGCCTTCCAGCGCCATTTATATCAGCAGAATCAGCGTTATCAGCCTGGGGGTGAGTTTTCGGTCCGTTTCTATTTTCTTTCTTCAGGTGTCTCCAGGACTCTGAAGTTCTGTACTTTTGGAAGGGAACTATTTATGTGTCTTTTGTGTTCTTGAAATGCTTTTGTATTTCTCATTTCGATAATCTGTCGGCTTCCTTCTGCTTTAGGGCTTGGAGTGGAGTGAAGTAGGTGCCTGCTTCTTACTCGCTTCCCCCCCCCCGCCCCCCTCTCTCTGCTTTCCTTTTTGATCTTCTCCTCATAATTAACCTTTTTAACTTTTAGTTTTTTCCTTTTGTGGGTTTCTTTCTTCCTTGTCCGTTTCTCATTTTGATTTTCTGGAGTTCTTCCTTGTCTGCTCAAGTAGATGAATTTGTTGTTTTTTGTTTCGAAGAAGATGCATTTACTTTTTCTGTTTCAACTTTTATTTTTATTAATTCATTATTTTGTCTGTTAGCGCTAATCACCTCGTATCTCACTGTGTCGCATTAGAGTCCTCTTCCGCTCTCTTTGCCAGAAAATAATCTCACAGTGGACTCTAATTTTGTTTCTTCCGCCTAATCAACCTGTTGATCGCAACTCCACCTCTATTCTTTTTTTTTTTCCGTTCTGTACTATGGTTTGTTGTGATTGAATTCCTCTTAATACCGACATGAAAATCTGCACATTAGTTTAGTTCTCTGATTAAATATTTTCTGCTTCAGTTACTTCCCCCTTAATGCTCTTTTGTTTCGCAGTCTTAAATGATCCTTGGCGGTAGCCGCAATTAATGGACTTGTACCGCATTTCATTACTACTGCAGCTTCGAATTTCGAAATGCTTTCATTTGAGAACTCATAAACTTGCTTCGCTTTCTGTTTTTTGATCTGTTATCATCGTTTCACTTGGAGTTTTGTGTATGCAGGGTACTGGGGGAGAGAGGGAGTGGACAGTGAGCCAGGGAGATGCAGGAGAACGGACGGTAAAAAGTGGAGGTGCTCAAAGGACGTGGTTCCAGGGAAAAAATATTGTGAACGCCACATGCATCGAGGGAGGAACCGTTCAAGAAAGCTTGTGGAAGATCCCACACCCACTTCCGCCCCTGCTGCTGCTGACTTCAACAAAACCACTACTTCCCCTGCGCCGCCCTCTGGATTATCCAAATGTAGTACTCTTATCAGTCTATCCGGCCCTTCATCTTCTTCTGATCTCCTTGACCTCAGGTATCATCATATTTCTTCTTTCTTTCCTTCTTTCAATCTGTTCTTAATTGCTTGGGTTGCTTGATGTTCGAGACTTGTCATAATGAAGCTCAATCCTTCCAATCAGTTCATATCCACATTCTAGCATATGGGTTAATCCCTTTTACCTGTGGTTTCTTCTTCTTTTGTTCTTCTGAAGCTCCATGCCGGAAAGCTCCGAGAACGAGCTTTTATTCGACGAGACGTTTGATGCCAATGCCAGTGGCAAAGTGCTTCGACGTTTCTTCGAGGACTCGCCCAGCAGCTGCAGCAACCCCGCCCTTACTTCTCCCCACACAGCTCATCTTTCCATGGCCTCATCAGGGAACACTTCCTCCGAGTTTTCATTGAAGCTCGCGACAGACAACAACGAGATGGTTCCAGGCATCGAGAATATCGCTACTCGGAATGCACGCTGGAACGGATGGAGTAACAACTTTGAAGCTTCGACTGGCAGTCCCCTGGCAGAGGCTCTGCGTGCATCTGCACTGACTTCACCAACCAGCGTCCTGCTCAAGTCCAACCGTTCCCTCTCTGAAACAAGTAGTTTCAGTGGCTGAGTTACCTCGAGGACTTCTCGGGGTTGGTGCACCCAAAGAACCATTTTCCTTTTTTTTTTCTGTTTTTATGTGTTTCTTCTCTGTGAGTTTTTCAGTTGTCTGGCAACTGTTACAGTTGTGACTGAGATTGTCTATACCAGCTCTCCTGGATTTATATGGATGTTATGTTATATCTTTACTGTTCATGTCGTCGAAATGTAAATATGGTGGAAGAAATGTGTTGCGTTACTGTCGAAACTCGAATGATTGTAGAAAATTTGGGAAGTCTCGCTGACGATGTTCGTACGCTGATTAGACCGCATAGATGATGATACCGGATCATGAAACACAGTAAATGCGTAGATTAAGTTTTTTTTATAAATATTTATTTTAATTATTTAATAAATAATTTCCTGATCAATGATTTAAAAACCGGCCAACTGGCTAGGCAGTATGTTCGGTTTTGATCGAACCGGTCAAACCGGAGTGGCCCCCGATTCTGGTTTAATGGGGTCAGTTTTAAAACACTGTTATATTTTAAATATATTTAATATTTATTTAAAAAATACAAAAATAGTGACGATTATAGTAAACTGGCCTGAGTTAAAAAGACCGGACTGGCCTTCGATTCTGGTCAACCGGGTCAGGTCAGTCGGTTCGGTTCCGTTTTTAAACACCTATAGATAGTAAAATGGTAAAGATTATACTTACTTTTTCAACTCAATACATCTGTCGACTACAACCATATAATTCCATTCAAAGTTCCAAGTAGCATGATTCTTATTGTGTATGAAACTTTATTTCTTAACATTTAGCACTATAATGAACCCAATAATTTTTTTAAAAGAATACTAACAAAACGGGAAATAATAATTTGATAATAATTCACTAGAAAAAGGAATCCATAAGGGCCTTCTGGTGCTTGGTGTAACACAAAAAAGTATGTTCGTCATCCAGATTTTGTACTATCATGCTTACAGATACGCTCTACTCGCAATTTTGGATTGCATAATTTCATGTGAATGGATTTTATATTTCCTTACGTAAGCAGAATAATTTCATGTGAATGGATTTTATATTTCCTTACGTAAGCAGAATTCTGAATATAATGTAATCCATTTTAACTGAACTTTGGTAAAACATATTTTTAAGAAGAATCTCAAAGGAATCTAAACTGTTAAATCTTTTTGAGAACTCCCAAGTTGGGAAGCAGGCAGCGGTCCCCTCGATTCACTTTGGCCACGCTGCATTTTGGCCTCGATAAAACATGTTTTTAAGAAGAATCTAAAAGGAATCTAAACTGTTAAATCTTTTTGAGTACTCCTAGGTTGGGAAGGAGGCAGCGGTCCCCTCTTGTGAAGGATCTCTTTCATACGTAACGAAGTGATCTCTTCAATAAATAAATTACAACAGTTTCCCCTTTCAATTCTACTTTATTTTGCCACAAGGCCGTGACGTCTACTTTGAAGAGAATATCCAGCAGTCGACAAAGTAGACAGAGCTGATACTTTCCGAAAACAAAGCCCTCAGCCTTGGGTCTGCCTCTCGTGAATATAATACATTATGGCTGTTAAGGAAAAATTAAGAAAGATGAAAACAAGCTATACAGACAGAGAATACCGGCAAGTCATCTGCATGGCATTGTATTTCCACGATAGCAGTGCAGTACATTGGATCGTTTTGTCAAAATTCATCACTCAACTTCCATCGTTTTTCCATCTCTTCCATCACTTAAAGAATTCTTGTAACGCTCTACCGCCATGGCTTTTGGAACACTTTGATCCCTAAAGTGACAATCGATTAGAACAATACGCAGACCAAAGGAAATGACTTGTCACATAGTAGTCTAGTAATTACCTGCAAGTGTACACCCTCCACTAGTTTGATTTATTCTGCTAAAGCATAGACGACAGCAGTTCTACATGGTGCATAGACTTGGAGAGAGCAAGGCCGATTGTCGTACCAACCCTCCTACATGTCAATTCCATAAATTTGATAAACAAACAGTGTGTTTCCAGAATGAGAAGAAAATATTCAGTGCATCGCATTTTATCTTACAGAGCTGAAGTAGTCCACTGTGGGATCAATTCTACTGAATCCACCAAACAGTTTATCATCCGAATCCAGGACAACCTGCAAAAATGACACATTTCCTTCTCAGAAAATTTGAAACCAAAATGATTTCTACTGCTGTCTGATCCATGCAAAACCCACCTGACTAAGTTCACTACATTAGCACTTCAACAGAAGATTTACAAGTAAACAGAGAAGAGACACAGAAGAGGGAAGAGAGGGACAAGAGAAGAGAGTGGGATAAGAGGTAGAGGGGAGGGAGGTTAAGAGGTAGGGAGGAGGGAGGTTAAGAGGTAGGGAGGAGGGAGGTTAAGAGGTAGGGAGGAGGGTGGTTAATAGGTAGGGAGGAGGGTGGTTAAGAGGGAGAGAGGGAGGTTAAGAGGGAGAGAGGGAGGTTAAGAGGGAGGAAGGGAGAACAGAGAATAACAAAGAGAGAACAGAGAGGAGAGAAGCAAAATTCTGCTCTTGTTCGGTTCTCGGTTTGCCCATACAAAATACATGATTCATGACTCATTCTGTACAGCTCAGCTTCAAGTTCAAACCATAACACTCTTACACTGGGTGTACACATACTTTGGTTCTATTTCAACAGCACTACCAACTCCCAAAAATTTTTGGCTTAAAAGTACATCATCTACAGCTACCTAGAGCAACTCTGGTCTTTTAAGGTTGCAAATTGGCCAATTTAAGCAGCATGATGCAGTTAATGTGATGAGGCTTCAAAATTTACATCCCCATCAACTCTGAATAAATTTTTTGTCTTGCAATAGTGCAGTCACAAATTGGGTTAAACAATACCGCACTGGAAGTAGTACGAATGCGCTTAAGCAGGCAAAGATTCATCAGGTACAACTTATATCAATAGTTACCGAGGCTCAGGCTTCAAGAAAAAGAAATAATATGTTCTTCTCAGGAAGAAGAAAGGAAGAGAAAGTGTGTACCTTGTACTTTCCTGGCTTTAAGCAACCAACTCGATAATCCATATAACTGTTAGTCCAGTGGAAGTTGAAAACAAATACCAAATCTCCACGCTCAAAAACAATGACTCGGTCTCCTTCATCTTTTCGTGAAATATATTGATGTTCCGAGATCATAAACTGCAAGTAGTTCACAAATATTTGGAGTTATGATGCCCTTCTGAGACCATAAAGGATTTAGATATATTATATTAGTGCATCTGATAGTAATACCCAAGAACTGAGCAATACTCAGTCAAATGCTTCCATGTATTTATTTAATATTAAAATAAGCAGAAGGGAGAGGAAAATTTGATGTAGGAAAAGAAAGACTATTTAACAAGAAAATCAAACTCAGATAAAAAACATTCTATATCATCAGAAGTACAATAACAGCATTCATATGAAGTACCCAAAGAGGCAATAAAACAACAAGCAGAAAATATCTCTTCCCAAGCTAAAATATTGATCCTAAAAATATATCTATATTCTTGAAATAGGGAGCAGGGTCAACTCACAAACAAGTAGATTTCTCTTCTCACGAATAAAACCCTGATGCAGTAAATAGACTACAACTAGCAAAACTGCCAACAAAAGCATAATTGAAAAAATAATTTTAAATTATCACATGCCCAAACTAGCAGAAGTTCCACATACAGAATAGGCCTCTTCAAGATGATGCATTGCGTGATCAAATTCTTGCATTCCTCGATATCTTAGATAATTTGCATCACCCTGTGTTCACAGTGAATAGCAGTTACGAAGATGAAAACTCCAATGAATAAGGATCAAAGCTACCCTGCGATGAGTGTGTGCTAGTGTGTGAGAGAGGAGTTTTTCTTTTTCATTTTTCAGAAAATAAAATACCTTTTTTACTACATGGAAAACTGGGAACTGTTTTCATATTGCTTAATGTCACAGTTTTCTGCCAAGTGATTTTCAACACCATATTTGCTGTAACGCTATAGTCTTTGTTTGTCTCAATATCACTCAATCCCTCTTTTCTATGGTCGTGAGAGTCCTCTTCACCCCAGAAGAATGATGTTGAATGCCGACAATTTTAATTAAGGGATGGATGAATGGGTGGCTGGATGGACGGAGGAAGGGGGAGAGCTAAACTGGTACTTCATTTTATGCATTCCCGCCTTGAGGGAGTTGGTTGATGAAGATTGGTCCAAGGATTTATTTGAGAGTTATAAAAAAGGTCTAAGGTCCAAGCATGTATGAAACCAAATTTTGGAGTTCACAAGGACGAGAGGAAATAGAGGGGCAATTCGCAATTATGATGGACTCAACAGAAACAGAAGGGTTCTTCTCACTGTTAAGAAAAAAAATCCAAGCTTTTTAATGATGATGTCAGTCTCTGAACTCACCAAGTCGAATCTGCGCCTGCACTTGTCATAACTGAAGTTGTTTCCTGGAACAATAGAGCCATCTGGAAGACGTTGATCAACCCTTGGAAAATCTATCCACTCTGAGGCAAAATAAAAATATTCAATAAATAGGGTACATAGAGTATGTTAATTTCTTGATACTAAAAGATGATTCATCCTTGCATTAGAAACTTGTCCAATAAATTAATCGTTACCTGGATGACCAAATTCATTTCCCATAAAGTTGAGATATCCTTCTCCACCTAAACCCATCGTAATGAGTCTTATCATTTTGTGTAGTGCAATTCCCCTATCTATCCTTGGAGTAGATGGTCTATCCAAAGCCATGAAATCATACATATCCTGAATGAAGGCAGAAAAATGGGATAATTAATTTTGTCTCAAACTCAATAATAGATATGGTCAGTTCAAAAACCAAATTCACACCCAATAATAAATGGAACTCTTGGAACAGCAACCCTGTTAGATTAACTTGGTGTATCTCATGCTGCACAAAACAGGAAACCAATGATGCTGTGAAGACTTACTTCTCAAAGTATATATATATATATAAAAAAAAAAGATACACTAGCAGAGACAAAATTTCCAGAGGCAGATTAAACCTTAATCCCTGCTCTAAGACCATTTTAACACTCATCCTATGACTTTGTGCATCAAGATAATGAACTATAAGATGATAATTTGCCCATGAGAAAGACAGGTGTCGGACTTGAAAGTATCATCGATTAGTATAAATATGATCAAGTGAAGGGGATAAAATATCAGAAACAGAAAACAGAAATAACTGCACTCCAGTAGAGCTTTACTTAAACATCATTGATTAGTTCATATAACAACATAGGTGATGAATCATTTTATAGATACTGTCAAAAAACAGCAGAATAGGTGATGAATCATTTTATAGCTACTGTCAAAAAACAGCAGAATGCTTGTGTGCTTTTGAAAAACTAGTAAGTTTTGTAATATTTGAAACATGTTAGGGATCGAGTCCAGTTCCATCCCTAAATGGCTAGCCACTTAAGAGGCCTATTACTCATACTTAACTTCTTAGCTGTTCTTAAAATTTTTCAATGTGGGACGACTTCCAGATTGATTACAACTGCTTCAACGATTCTTTATATGGTGGACTTGAGACGTGACAAAGAACTCCCAAGGGAGTATATACTACTTGGTACTACCTTATGAAAACCCACATCACAAATAAATTAGAGAGTACACACTAGATCTTGGTCTACAAACACCACTTTTATACCATGTTAAAGATTGAATCTGACTACTAGCCACTTAGAAGGCCTATTACTCAATCTTTTAATGCATTAGTTATTCTTAACATTTTTCAATGAGGGGACTTCCCCAACTCAACAAAACAAATCCTCATTTACATGCATTCTAAAATTTATTGCACATTGTAGCCACAACTTAGACAAAATTTTTAAAAAATACACTTGCTCAAAACAAATTTAGACAAAAGTCTTATCCTTCCTCTTCTTCTTCTTTTCTGGTTTTCTTATGTTTCTTTAAGAAAAGGAAGAGCGCAGAAAACAAATCACTCAGGAAAAATTAGAAAAGGAAAGACAGAAATGCAAGAATGTCATGACTGCAATTGTTCAGTCGTGCTGCTGACCTTATCCATTAGCCAAAATGCAATAGTTTTGTCCCCAACAAGAGCTTGGTCATGACTTTCAGCATATGCAACACATTTCTCTAGCCATCTTCTATTTGTTAGGGTGTGAACTATGTCCCCCATTTGCCACTTTTCTTCACTTTTCCTGAACGAATGAAGTAGATAAACCATCAGTCTTTATAGGATTTAATGATAATTCTTTGCATGTGTACTCAAAACATGCTAGTATTTCTTCAAATATTAGTATAGATATGTATGCCCATGGAGTTTTCTGTTTATGTCACCAACTATATTGTCATCCAAAATTTCAGCTGATTGCATCTCTAATATCCTTAGCACAAAACGCGCACTCCTTAGAAACACAACATGAATTGGAAATGAAGGCAGATGCCTCATCTACATTTTCTGGGTACATCTACATTTTGTTAAAACAGAGAGCAAATGGTGAATCAAATGCTGCATCTGAAATATGTCGTTCCTAATTTACATCTTGATTAACCTTCCACACGTTTCAAGGATCATTTTGTTTTTCAAGCAGTACATCATTCTGCAAGTAGAAAGAAAACAGAGCAAACACTGCTTGAAAGGAGGGAGCTTAGTGGACATTCCCCAAAACAAGGAATCCTCATGCTAAAACAAACATGTATGACAATAATACAACCGGATTGTATGCAAATAAACATTATGAAGATATTATCAATGAGAAGTTGCTCATGGAAACTGTAAAAAGTATTTAAGAGCAGGTTTGAGGACTCACTTCAAAAGTTCAATCCATTTATCAGCAATAGCCATATGAAGGCGGTAATCAAATCCTACACCACCGTCTTGGATAGGTATGCAAAACGTAGGCATTCCACTGACCTAAAAATGAATATTGTATAACTAATCTATGTAAGCTTAACAAAGTATGACAATAATACAACCGGATTGCAAAAGCACTTTCAGACAGTGGCCATAATTGTAGTTAATCTTCAGTAGGAAACATCTGACGACAACTTAGTCTCAATTTTAAGTGATAAAATCAAATAATGACATCTCTTTTTGCATAAGTCAATTTGAAGTGATAAAATCAAAGATTGACATCTCTTTTTGCATATGTGAGAAAACTAGAAAATTATTTAACAAAAAATAGCATCTCAGACCGTCTAAAAAAAGTTAAGAAATTGAACTCAACTAGACAAAAAGTCAAGTATAACGATGATTTTTGTTTAATTCAGTACAAGCTTTAAAGTTTGTAACTTGTCCTCTTTCACACTCCTGTGAGAAGATAGTAGCTTGAATTTATTAGCTTAGTTTATTTTCAAGGGATTCTTTTTTAAAGAGCAAGAGATTCATTTAACAACAAGAAAAAAATAATATAGATAAATGAACTACCTAAACTATAAATGATCAGTTTCACAAAAACTATAAATTATACTTCAAAGAGGAAATTAAAATGTCGTTCTTCCATTGTTGGGATTTGCTTTTAGAAGGACTTGGAGAGACATAGCATTTCACCACATCTCTCAGTGATCTAGTGAGTTCCTCCTCACTCGGGTTTCAAGTTTTTTTTTTTTGAGGAAAATGAAGTTTTATTTCATAATGAATTCATGAGTACATCACTTCTTGTAGATTACATCAGGGGGGTAGTCTCAATGCCGCTGAGGTTAATGAGACTCCCTCTTTTGCTAAAGCATCAGCACACTACTGATCGCATTACATGTTTCCAAGATATAATATGGCTACCTATGGACCAGATTTCTCTAAGTAGTGATAATAATCTCCAAAGGGTCTTTTTGCCTATGGCACCAGTGAATGACGTTGCGAGAGTCACCTTGCACTTCAAGTGCCTGTGTGAATTTGTCATTGTATACGCATAAACACTACAAAACTGTCAGCACCTCCGCCTCCGTAGAGTCTTTTATCCCAAATGGTCCGCAGTATGATAACAAAATGTTACCATTACAGTTTAATAGCCCCTTGCGCCAGGGGGTCCATTGGGATGACTCTTGGATGCGGCATCTGGTGGATTGGGTTGCAATTGAATTCCAATTCTGGCGTAGGACGTCTCCTCTAGGATCTACAAAATCTTTAGTAGAGCTGAGCCACTCTAACACCTTGTTTAGTATAGTCGTAGATACCAACTTCCAATCCCGCCTCTTCCCCTGAAAGACTGATATTTCTCTCCCATAGTCTCCAAAGGATCATTGTTGCGCATACTGCCTTGATTTTGCCTTTCCTGCCTCCCGGAATGCTCATCCATTGTACCATCATCTGATGCATCGTCTTCGGGATGCAGAAATACACTTCAAATAGGCCTAAGAAAGCAGACCATACCTTCCAAGCAAAGGGACAATGCAGCACGAGATGGTCTATCGATTCAGCCTCAGAATTGCAAAGGGGGCAGCTGGTTGTTGGTAATATTATTCCGCGTCTAACCAAATTATCACGCGTCAGAGTCTTATTGTGAAGAGTTGTTAGCTCCACGCCAAGTCTAGCTTGGTGCATCTCAGCCCTCCTAGTTACAGAGGCAGCCAGTCTAGCTCGGGTTTCAAGTTAATTTCAAGTATCTTCTAGAGACAATCCGGGATTGGCTGGTATTGGAGTTGAGGTTGCAGAATGCTTCTTACCTTCTCTTGTCCAATTGGTTTAACTAATGCTGCCAAAGCTGAAAATGTGTTGTATATAGACTGGTTTAAAGATATCCAAAGATAAATTTTGGAGAGTGCATGTTGAAAGGGATTCTCTCAAAGTCATTGGTTGGTTTCACAACCCTCACAGAAATTTTTAAGTATTTGCAATGAGATTAGGGAGTAGAATTCCGTAGTTTTGGCATGGATTCATGTTACACAATCTGCTAATGGTCATCTTGACACATTGACAATGTAAGGAACCTCTCTTCTGCATCTTTTTGTACAAGAATTTTCACAGTTTTTGCATTTTGACCAATTAGGTTTTTTTCTTAAAAAACACTTCTTTTCTTTTTTTAACTAGTGAACCCCATTACCCACCTAATTTCCCCTAAGAGACTCGAACTCGAGACCTCGTGATATCAACCCACATGAGACCAAATTTCTAATTTCAGTGCTTAAAGATAGGTGATACTAAGTTAAGCTAGTGTTAGAGGGGACCAGGCTCAAGTCATTGGTTGCTAAGCTCTCACCCAAATTTTCAGTGCCAAATGGACAAAACTGGTCAAATAAGGAGTTGGCATCGCTGGGGTGCCTTCACTCAATCTGCAAGTGAAAAACGTTCTCCTTTTGTTTTTAAACAATGAATAGTAAAAAACATTCTTTAAATCACCCGCAGCAGGAAGGTGGCTACAATGGGCAGATTACAGCTTAGGCCGTGATAGAGGGAGAAGGCTGAGTCAAAAATACTAAGCCATAGAAGGTTAGGAGAACCGACCCTAGGGCACTCTGAATGACTCTGGGACAGCTCGCAGGTCTCATATTACCAAGAGATATCATCTAATTTCAACTTCTGAAAACTACTTGACAAGAAGAGGGGCAAGGGAGGAGTCACCACAGCTACACACTCATTAATTGGTTAGCAAGCCTTCTAATGCTGCAAGGAACAATTACTAAAGTAACTGTTTCGCACATTGAAGTTGGAGCAGGAAGATAAAGACATGCTGGAAGCACCTTTCTCCCAAGAAGAAATCGAAGCTGGCGTGAAAGGAATGCCCCTAGACAAAGCTGCTGGGCCGGACGGCTTCAACAGGGAATTTTTTCGTGCTACTTCAAATTTCATCTTGGACGATGTATGAAGGCTATTTGAAGACTTTTATGATCATGGACTGGAGCACAGGAGTATGGGCACTTCTATCATTGCGCTAGTGCCTAAGGAGGGAGCCGAAGAGATCAGCGACTATCGACCGATCAGCCTAGTGTCGGGAGTGTTGGGACTATACAAGATTATCGCACAAGTCCTTGCAGTCAAGCTGAAGCACGTCATCCCGTCGGTCATCAGCCTCCAACAAAATGTATTTGTGCAAAATAGGGAGCTCCTCGATTCGGCAATGATGATACATGTAGTAGATAGCTTCAAGAAGGAAGGAAAGCCAATGTTCATCCTGAAGCATTTAACGGAGTCAATTGGACATACCTCGACCTGGTGATGGAAGAAATGAACTTCGAATCTCGGTGGAGGGGTTGGATCCGGTCTTGTTTGTCCTCCGCACGGTTCTCCACAGCCATTAATGAAGGGCTGTTTGGGTACTTCAAAAGCTCGAGGGGGATCAGACAGGGAGACCCTCTATCGCCGCTTCTGTTCAACACTATTGTTGAAGGGATAGCAGCTTTCTTTGAGCAGCTCTGCACAATAAATTGGATCACTAGCCCGCTCCTAGATAATGAGATACCAATCGCCCAGTTCGCTGACGACACAATCATCTTTTGCGAAGGTAATTTGGAGCAGATTCTACGACTGAAGGCTGCCATCTACATACTGGAGTTTTCTTCCGGCCAGAAGGTGAACCAGCGCAAGACGAATCTTTATGGCATCAACACTAATCCCAGCCTCCTGGAGTCTGTGTCCAATCTCATTAGATGAGGTATTGGTACATTTCCCACGAGACATCTGGGGTTGCCGCTATTTGAAGGCATGATTAGTGCTAGATTATGGGATCCCACAGTTGAGAAGCTTCACAAAAGACTTTCAGCCTCGAAGGGGGTCAACTTATCAAAAGCTGGCAGGTTAGTCCTTTTGAAATCTTGTCTTTCTGGGATACCCACCTTTCTCCTCTCCTTCCTACACTGTCCAGCCTCGGTAGCGGCTGAAATTGAGTCGACTATGAAGAAGTTCTTGTGGAGGGGCGGGAGATGATTTCAAGTTCCATCTGTTGTGATGGGACGTGGTATGCCAGCCTAAGGCTAAAGGAGGACTGGGTGTTCATGCCATCCGAGATTTTAATCGTTTTCTCCTCCTTAAGTGGTGTTGGAGACTCAACCAATGCAACTATGCGTCATGGACGAAGATGGTGCGAGAGAAGCTTGGAGCGAGAGAATGTGATTGGATGCTGGGTGACCATTCTGCTTGTAGACGCCTATATGGCAAAGACTTTATAAGTTAATGTATACGTTCCGACAGAATGTGAAACTATTTCCTGGGAATGGGCGTTGTACAACTTTCTGGCTAATGAAATGGGTGAATGCCTCGCCTTTATGTTAGCAATTTCTTGCGTTATTCATCTTGGCCAGGAATAAGAACATAACGCTAGAGGTACTGCAGGACCGAGATAGGTCTCAAATTGACTGGTCTCGGCTGTTCAGAAGGGAACTTAGGGACAAGGAATTTGTGGACCACGCAGATCTGGACAACTTTATGGCATCAATTTATCTCGACAGGCAATATGATGATAGGCTCTTATGGATACCTTCTACTGAGGGAGCATTCACAATGAACTCGGCCTTCAGTGTGGTAATGAGGAGAGCCACAATGCACCAAGCTAGACTGGCGTGGAAATACATGGGATTACCTAGAGCAAAATTCTTTATTTGGACAGCCCTCCATAACAAGACTTTGACACGGGACAATCTGGTAAAGCACAAAAGTCTTTATCATCAACAAGCTGCCCCCTCTGCGACTCAGAACCTGAATCGATAGAACATCTCGTGTTGCACTATTCCTTTGCCTGGAAGGTATGGTCCACTTTTCTTAGCCTATTTGAAGTGGATTTCTGCATACCGAGAACGATATATCAGATGATTGTGCAATGGAGAAACATTCCAGGAGGCAGAAAAGGTATTATCATGGCAGAAGTATGTGCAACGATGATCCCATAGAGATTATGGGAAGAGAGAAACATCACATCAGAATTTTTCAGGGGAAGAGGTGGGATTGGAAGGTGGTGTCAATGAATGTACTAAACAGGGTGATAGAGTGGCTCAGCTCTACTAAGGAATTTGCAGTCACTAATGGAGATATCTTGCGCCAGAATTGGAGCTCAATTGCGATCCAATCCACTGAATGCCGCATCCGACAACCATCCTAATGGACCCCGCCAATGGAAGGGGCTATTAAACTAAACATCAATGGTTCCTCCCTTGGGAACCCTTGACCTACTGGGTTTGAAGGCCTCTTTAGAGACTACAATGGTAACATTCTGTTATCATATTGTGGACCAATTGGGATAAAAGACTCTACGAAGGCGGAGGTACTGGCAGTATTGGAGGGTTTACATATATACAAAGACAAATTTATGCTGCCACTTGAAGTGGAAGGTGACTCCCGAAATGTCATCCGATGCCAAAGGAAGAAGCACCCACCATGGAGACTACTATTGTTGCTTAGAGAAATTTGGTCCCTAGGTTGTCATGTTATATCATGACAGCATGTAATGCAATCAGCAAATCAGAATGTTGATGCTTTAGCAAGGGAGTCTCACTAACCTTAGTGGCGGTGAAGCTACCCCCCTAATGTAATCCACAAGTGATGCAATCAAGAATTTGCTATAAAATAAAACTTCAATTTCCTCAAAAAAAAAAAAAAACATTGAAGGTGAACTACATTTGCAAAGTTCTTGAACATTGATGGATGTATCTTGTAAAGTAAGTCATAGCTGTAACTATTCTCTCAGATTTTAAAAAACAGAAGAGTAAAAATCTGGTTCTTCCATGACCGAGTAGAGAACACAAAAGTTGAACATTACCAAGAATAAAAAAAAAAGAGGATATTGACTTACATCTTCTCCAATAGAAACAGCTTCAGGAAAAAGTCCATGAATGAGGTCATTTACAAGCATCAAATAAACTACGGCATCAACATCAGTCGCAAATCCGAAATACTCATTATAGTTTCCGGTAAATACAGTCTGCAAACACATAATAGCATCAATCAAGAGAAGAACAGCAGCTCACTGAAGGAGAATTATTAAATCCAGAAGAAAATAACTACAATAGCATGACTGCTTATTCTTTTTCTTTTTGAAATGGTAAATTGTTTCATGAAATACAAAAAAGAGGAGAGGAAAACTCAAATTGAAAGGGGAAAAATCCCCAAGTTAAGAACAAATCTATGTCCTGCCATGACCAAATGATCAGCAATGAGGATTAAGCAATTGAAAAACTGACCCCACCTTACATCAAAACTCAAACAAAGATGAAGAATTTCGTTGAGAAACATCTGATTATTTTAATGCAATTATCAGATGAACATGCAGGATGTGGGAGGTATTATAATGCCTCATGCAATAAAAAGCAACAAAACATAGAACATGGCAACTAAATTTCAGATTTAAACTTCATAAAAATATATGAGCATTCAGGGGAATGAGAACTACTTTAAATTTATTTATTTTTTCTATTGAGAAAAGTTTAAAATGATTATCACATTGGAGAACCTTCAAGAATATGTTATTAGGAGAAGAGTGAAATACGAGAGAAGCAACCTCCACTATAAAAAAATCATAAACTGGATTGGCTACATTAACAATCAATTCTGAGAAATTCACAATCTGCAAATCGTAAGGAGTCAAACTTGTTTCCACAGAGCGGGGCATTGAGGGAGTAATATCTTTGATTTCGATGAATAGCTGGACAATCTCCTACCTAACATGCTCTCCTTAAACAGTCGCCAGATGGGAAGTGCTGCTGGGAAATCTTAAGGCCACGAGGAGAACAAAATTTCCACAGGAATGGCAAAATTGCACTTGATTCACTATTTTTTTTTTTTAAATGGGATTCACAATTTATTACAGTATAACAAAATTGAAGTTAACATTATTGTTGCTCTCAAATCACACAAATATGTACAGCAGAAAGTACATGACTAGAATTACCTGCAAGCCGTGGTGAGTATACATCATTGAAGTCACACCGTCAAATCTAAATCCATCAAACTTGTACTCATCCAGCCACCATCTTGCATTTGAAAGGAGATAGCGGAGGACCTAAAAGTTAACATGAAAAATGGCAGAATAGTCAAACGATGCCATTAAGCAAAAGCATGATCAAAACACTCAAAGACTCCCTTACACAATTCATATAAGCAATAGATCAGGTATTACATACTTCCCAGCTTCCATAGTTGAAAAGGCGAGAATCCCACATCCAATGATGACCCCGTGACCCGGAGTGGAAGTAGTGACTGTCTGTTCCATCAAACATATTCAAGCCATCCAAAACATTGTTTGAGGCATGACTGCATGAAATGAGATATTTCTGGTTATAATTTACCAATCTTTCTATATACATACCTTTCATACCATACAAGCATGACATTTCAAGTTATCTTTCTTTACAAAAAGAAAGAACCAGAGCTCAAGTGAGAAAAAGTACTAACAAAACATTTGACTGACATTAAGAATGAAAAAGAACCAGAGTCAAAAGATTTAAGATGTCACCTGTGCACTATATCCATGAGCACAAGCAGACCTAGTTCATGAGCTCTGTCAATCAAAGACTTGAGTTCCTCAGGAGTTCCAAAACGGCTGCTGGGGGCAAAAAAATTGGTGACATGATACCTGACACCACATACAAGATATTGTAAGTATTTGTTTAATTTTTTAGTTTATTTATTTTTTCCATCATGGATAAATGGCTATCCACTAAAAGACAAAATAAACATACAAGGTTGTTGGTGTAATGACTTTTTAAATTTTTTAATATTTTTATGATGTAATATCTGATTGTTAAAATCAATCAAGATAGCAATGGTTCATGAAAATTATATATAGGAGCTCTTACAAAGTGGACGTACATTGAAATCAAACATAATTCTCAAAATCAATGGGGACAGCATTTCAAAATAAAAAAAAGGAACAAATGGATATCAACAACATGTTGCGAGGTCCCTTCCCTTGAAACAGAATCCACTAACTGATTAATCTCTCTATGAGCATACATCCACCTACTGTAAATGACAAAAGAATGGCCAGATGGAGTCTGGGTCCAGTTCAACTCAAATAGATCAATCAAGTGCAGTCCAAAGCATTATAACACTGGCTTACATTCTCAATTTGATGTGCATAACTACTTCGAGCAAGAACCTCATCTTTCCTTTTTCAAAGATTGAAAAAAGAAACAGAAAACCCAAAGCCTATGATCATACAAATAATGAGTTTGGCCAGTATCAACATCTTAATATGTATTGCTGAGAAAGAATACCCGAAACTTGCATAATATGAATGTTCTTGAATAGCCATAATCTGAACAGCATTGTATCCAAGCTTCTTAATCCGAGGAAGCACCTCATCCCTGAAATTAACATACGTGTTGATCTTCGGCTCCTGCATATTAATATTATACAGTGAAAGACATTACTCCATGCCAATCTGACTTCGAAACATGACAAACAGAGCAATGTTGCAGTTACAATTACACAACATAAAAAATTGCAAAATACATACAGTACTGCTCATTCCAACATGTGACTCATATATCCTAAGTGATTTGGGTCGTTTTGGCTGGGGATGCTGAAACACATGCTTTTCCTGTAATCATGTAAAACAAGGTCACAAGAAATTAATAGATAAAAACCTTTAAAGGCAAAATTAAGCCCTTGCAGGTAAGCGCAGAGCTTTGACAACAGTACTGTTCCTTTGATATCTTAAACTATAGTCCCAATACCAACCTCTACCGGAGGATCATAGTATATGCCATTATAAGGGATTTCTCCAGGAGCTTGTACAGAAAACTTGATCCAAGCAGGAATGGAATCTTTGAAACCAGATGGAGTATCCATATGTATCTGTTGTCACATTGTAAACAGACTCTCACAATCCAAAAAAAACTATATTTAGAAGTTGGTAATCAAATATCAGTACAGGTTGGAGAGTCGATATGTATCTTAACGCCAGTGAGTAACGAGAAAAACTATATTTAGATGTGAGACTCTCACTTTGGGATGAAAACAAGCTCAATCATAACATAGAATAAGAGGACAATTGTTGATTTCTGCCCCTCTGTAAGCTATTTCATTTTCAATCTGGTTGTCTACATGTAAGCTTGGATGTCAACAAGAGTGTTAGTGGATGTACTACTAAAGAGATCAATGTTAAGAAAAGTTGTTGCTTAGAAGGTTGAATATAGACCTATTTAAGTGGCTAGATACTTTGGGAATAAACAGGCCCATACATAACAAGTAGCTCTAATATCACATTAACATTTTAAGCCTAATATTTCAACAAAAAAAAAAAAAAAAAAACTCCTCACTTTATGTTGAACAGAGCCACTTAATATATTGGACAAGTTTTCTTATTTCTTCTGAAATGCTTCTCTCAATTTAGGGCTTACTTCTTGGAGGGTTCAGCACCATCAGTTGCTTAAAAGAAAAATGAATGTCAAGCATTTATTGAAGACAAAAGATTTTACATGCACTAAGAATGTGGATTTTATGTTCAACAGAGCCACTTGATATACTGGACAAGTTTTCTTATTTCTTCTGAAATGCCTTTCTCTCGATTTAGGGCTTACTTCTTGGAAGGTTCAGCACCATCAGTTGCTTAAACATGAATATGATGGGTGAGCTACTTCAGCCATTAAAACCACAGTATGAAAATCATTTATTAGAGACACAAAAGATATTACATGCATTAAGAATGAAATTTTCTGATTAGTTTCAAAGTAAGACAAATGTGTTATAAAATAGTGCACTTAGTACCTTCACCCTGGAGCCATGAGGAATGGGAGGCGAACCATCTGCATTGTTTGGTAAAAATATCTTCCACACACCAAACTCATCCTGCAAATGGACAATCAATTAAATGAACCTTATTGAAATAAAATTTACTCGACATGGCAAATAAATAATTCATATACTCCAGGAGGCCCAAATTTTGGTGACTAATGGGGACTAATGCATTGTCTTATAAATTGATCATGCAAGAGGGAGCCTACCAAATTGCTCGGTTCAGGTCCAGTTTTAATCTAGAATCACCTACTTGTAGCAAGCCAATTCTTTAATTGCTGGCTGCTACAGTCTTGGGGACCCACAGTCACTTAGCAACCTCCCACCTTAAGCTTTACACAGCTCAACTTTGACTGGTCCTTGTTTTGATATTTGGGTTCATCTGGTTTTGGTGGAGTTTCATAACGATGATGCTGAGTTTTGACCTTGTTTTTTGGTCCTCTAGGGATCCCAAACTCCACTTCTGCCAAGTTAGCAGCACACCTCATGGGTGATGACTCTAGTGGAATTGATGATTCACTAACTAAAAGAAGTATAGTGGAAGATGACTCTATTAATGTTATTGGGTGATGACTCTAGTGGAATTGATGATTCACTAACTAAAAGAAGTCTAGTGGAAGATGACTCTATTAATGTTATTGGGTGATGTAAAAGATGTTGGGACATAGCACTATAGGAAGATTCTAGACCTAGTATCTGATGCAATTGATGACTGAATTGTATTTTGAGATCCGCCAAGATGTCGTAAACTCACTAGCAAGGGAGACCCTCCAATCCCTTGTAGTTAGAACACCCCTCCTTTTGGAAACTGATTTATGTGAGATGCAATAAAACCACGCTTTACTCAAACAAAACAAACAAAAAATAAATAAATTCTGGCAGACTTTGAGGGTTCACTGACTAAAAGAAAACATACAATTCAACTTTCTCACACCACTTAAAATACAAAACAAAAAAAATGCTTCAATATTTTGTTAAGAAAAGCAACTTCTAGAATACAGTGAATGACCCTGATTTTTTTTTTTTTTTTTAAATCGGCGAAATTTTATTGATTTATAATGAAGTTACAAGCGTATGCATAGAATACATAGGATACAACCCTTGAAGGGTACTTTAGGCTGAGTTGTAAACATGAAGGAATAACAGTTTCTGCTACATGAAGGAATGAGCCTGAGCATAAAAATGCACAGACACTGCAAATATTATACTAAGCTGCTTTCGTCCTTTTTCCAATTGTCTTTCCATAGTATCTTCTATATGCTTTGTGTCACTTTTAAATGCAGCTCAAAGAGCCTCTCTTAAATGCAACTCAAAATAGTATCTTCTAATGTCCTGGTTATGTACCATGAAGGACTTCAAAGGGATGGGAGGGGATATATTTTGAATATCTTGGAATCTTGTGGCAAACATGCCTGGGACACAATCTTTGCCAAAGAATGTTGTTTGGATTCCTCCTCTATCAGATTCCACCAATTTTTATTTTTATTTTTTAGGAAAATGCTTTGTATTTTATTGAAAAATGAGATTTAGGTTACAAGTGATTGGGTTTCTCTCACATCGAGTATAGAGAGTTGGACCCCTTTTCTAACTAAGTTATCTGCCAAGGAATTTGCAAACCTAGGGATACATTGCCACTCATGAACAAATGTAGAGGTAACGTAAAGAATCTCTCTAAAGTGATATAGAAATCTCCATGGAGGAGTGGAAGTCTGCCTACACTATCCTATTACATTGCTTGAGTCTCCTTCTACCAATAAAACCCCAGTGAAATGAGAACGAAAAACACCTGAGTGCATGAAGCACACCATGAACTTACAATTCCCAAAGGACCAGCAAATGGTAGCAATGTCTCCCCCAAAGGACCTCCAAACCCCACTGGGCCTGGGTTGCCAAGGGATGACCCGTCAAAGTTGACTTTGATCATCCCGATTGCCGTGGGAGCCCATGCTACCGGCAGGAGCGGCAGTGGGGTATTAGGAATGGAAGCAACCTCTAACCATGCTGCTTTGGATGCGGTAATCTTTGTGTCACTCATCTTGCCCTGCACTGCCAGCCACTGAATGACCCGAGTCTGAACTGTAGAGGCATACTTGCCTTGGAAAATCCTCTTGTTTGTTTCTTCCCAGATAGACCATGGGAGATATGCTACAAGGACTTTCCACATCTTTCTACCTGTTGAAGTCAGATAGCTCGGGGAAGACCCAATAAGGATCTCCGAGGACCCCGGAATCACCCATGAGCACCCAAAACTGACTAATGAACATACTCCATACTCTCCATGTGTACTCACAATAGAGTAATACATGGGCTGCGGTCTACAAATGATTACTACATAAACTGCAGCCAAGTGATGGGATGGACTGCCCTTTTCTTGCTAAGACATCTCACGTAAGGATTCTGTCATGTAAAGCAATCCAAATATAAAATTGAACCTTCGAGGGGGCTAAAGGGACCATGCAAGCCGACTGTGATGACGGTCGTAATTTTGGGGGATTAGAGCACTATAGCTGGATGCTAGAGAGAATTCCCCGTCAGTGGACAATGCCCAAATAAGACTGTCTGATTTTCCAGCGTCCCTAAAAAACTGCCACGTAATATATCCAAGGAGCTAAGCAACACAGCTTCTCCATCCCTCAATTCTCTCCTGAATACCGTACTCCAGTCCACCAAATTAAATTTTCATAGAGCATCATTTGGTAACCCAGGACCTGCTGGATTCGAAGGATTATTTAGAAATCATTCTGGTAACATACTTAAGGATTTTGCTGGACCTATTGAAATTTTAGATTTTGTCATGGCTGAGGTGATGGGATTATTACATGGAATACGCATATTCAAGGTTGCATTTTCTGAACCATTAGAGATTGAAGGAGACTCATGTATTGTCATTGGATGGGGAAAAAACAAGTCTGAACCCCCATGGAGATTTTGGTTGCAATTTAGAGAGATATTTGACCTTTTAGAGCATGTAGAATGTACTTGGAGTTGTATTCCAAGAGAAGCAAACTCTTGTGCTGATGTACTAGCTAAAAGTGGGGTAAACCTACAATGTCTTGTTGCTAGGTAACCCTTAATATGTATTCTTTCTGAAGTATGGAGTAATAAAATCATCTACTTCAAAAAAACAAAAAATGCTTTATGTCACTCTTAAATGCAGCTCAAAAGAGCTTGGATCTATCTATTGCCAGATATACTGATCTGGATCTAAATGATCCAGGTACTTCCATAAACTGACCGCACAGTAACATAAAGAGCATCCATGAATTTGGACTATACAGCATTACCTCTTGATAATGTGTTGTGGGAGCACACATGCACTTAAATTTAGGCCTCCAGAGATACAGCTTTAAAGAGCTGCATCCATTAAATCACTAAAACATAAAGAAAAGTATGAATATGGCATACTTGTGTCATAGTATCAGCATTGGGGTTCCAATTGTTGAAATCTCCAATCAATGAAGCAGACTGTAAAAAAAGGTAACTGGTAATTAGATGCAAAAAAGCAACATAAATAAAATTTCAGTATCCAATAAAACATGTCATGTGTTTAATCTTAGTGTGCCCACACAGACAACATAAGTAGACAGTGATAGCTCAAGTTCAAAAGAATAAAGTTCAAGGTCATCCAAAGAAAGTTCAGTAGTTATAAGAGATTAAAAGACAGACCTTTGCACCAGGTGCCCACTCCCTATAGGTAATCCCATTCTCACTGGATAAAACAAGAAAAATAAAACAAATAAATGAGAAATAATCTTTGTTATTTCCTTCATGCATTGGTTAAACATAAAGATTCCTACCGAATGTCATGCAGACCATAAAATGGATGTAGCTTTTACACGAGGATTAAGAAACAACTTCAGCAGTGGTGCCTTTTGATAGGCAAATATTGTGTGCAGCAATGTGTAAAGTAGTCTATGTCTCACTTGAGGACAATGAAACTCTTTCCGCACTTTATTTGCATTATTAATTGTTTTACTGGGATTTATTATAGTTTAGGAATGTTTAGGGATTTTTTTTTTGTTATAGCTAGAAAGACTATTTTGTGATTATTGAATATCTTTCTAATTTGACAGAGGGGAAATCCTCCTCTCATTTACTGGCCCACTCGATCAAGATGACTCCACATCAACAGAAGTACATGCGGTTCTACACGCCCTTAGGTGTTTCGATGAGCACTTTAGTGGAGAATTGATAGTTGAGGGTGATTCCACGAATGTCATAGGGTGGTGTAGGCAGACCTCAGTCCCTCCATGACAACTATTATACTTGTTCAAAGAAAAAAAATTTTGGCTTCATCATGTGTTTGTGAATGGTCATGTATTCCTAGAGCTACCAATTCTGTGGCAGATTCCTTAACTAAAGAAGGAGTGCACCTATTTTCACATGTGTTGAGGGTGACCCCACCTTTCGTACCTTAACTAAAAAAGGAGTGCACCTATTTTCACATGTGTTGAGGGTGACCCCACCATTCGTACCTTGACTTTTGTACAATCAATAAAAACAAAGCATTTTTCTCAAAAAACAAAAAATCTTTCTTGTTAGAAACAGACACAACTACTAGATTGGGGCAGGACAGATTTCCTTGTTTTGAAAAAGCACATGTTGGAAATAAGCTAAAACCATGAAGAGGCTTCTACGCTATATGAAGCCCCACAGCAGCTAGCTTAGCAAAGACTACCCCAAAAGCTCCAAACCAGTCTCATTCGAGCTCACAAAAATAAGGCAAAACAATATAATTTAAATGAAGAATAACACACTCAATGAATTTAAATAATTTTTTACTTAATCCACAACAACAAAAATTTTAGTCTAGTACATGAACTTTTTTTTTTGTTAGTAAATGAACTGCTTATCTCTAAAGAAAGCAAACCAAAGAATCCTTGAAATTTTGCATCCTCTGGAAAAAGTCTATGGATTTAGCTTAGTTATGCAATACTTACAAGAATCAATTAAATAAGCCAACTAGAAATTTCAGAAAAAACAACAGCTCAAATAGAAATTAGACTACCAGCGAATGAAGCCAAACTTTTTGTAGCCACGAGAAAACGCATCCAAACTGCCTTCATACTTATCAATCAGCTCACGCATATTCCTGTACTGGTTATATCTGTACCATCCAAAAATGTACAGTAAGAATCTGCAAAAGGAAAAGGTAATAATAGCAAATATACAAGTGACTGTACCACTGAAAATTGCTTGAAGAAAAAAGTAATTAATTGATCTTGTCTTCTTCATTACCACTTCACATGTCAGATTTGGAGTGTTTAATTTAAAAGTTCAATGAATAACTCCATCTCCATCCGTGTAGTTAACAAGTTTTTCTCCAGTTGATATAGCTGGAAAGATCTCATAGGATGCTTGCTTCTGAAACACTTTATGCGAATTCAGGAAAAAAAGAAATTAAAAAGGATATGAAGGACAAAAGTATATAATGGGTGTGGTTCGGGGGGAAATCACAATCTCCGTAAGGTACAAATAAAACGAAAGTTAACCATATAAAAAGTCCTATTATTAGAGAGAATAGCAAGAATGTAACTCCACAATTCAATTCTAGAATGGAGGTTCTTCATCCATAGCCTCTGCAGCTCAAATATCTCAAACTGAAGTTCTCTGTGAGGTGGAGGAAGATATGAACGATTTAATTTTTCATTACTCTTTCTCATGGAGCATACCAATTTGTTTTTCCAGGATTATTTTTCCTTTCAATCCATCCGACTATTCTTTTACTGATTTGGTTGCTAACCGGGAAGTAAATGGCTGCCAAGGGTCAGTTAATGTTGAAAACTTGTTTCATTTTCTTCCATTGTGGCAGATGGAATAAATGAAACAGAGGTATTTTGGAGACAGATCCTTTACAAGGCAGCAGGTGATATAAAAAATCCATTACCAGATCATAATTTAGTTGTGCTCCCTCAGCCAATGCAAAGTATACGAGGAGATGTACTGAAAGCTAATTGGCAGCTAGTAGCTGACTCTGCCTGAGAAAGATTATGGTTCTAGTGGAATGGTCAATGGTCTCCTCTGGTTTCAGAATCGATTAAGCTTAATATAGACGTCTTAAGACTGCCAACGGCCTTGCAGATACATTGGCGAATGAAAGATTCTCTTCATCAGCTTGTTGTAAGAGGACCTACATCTTGATTTGTATCATTATTTAGACCTTCGGATCTTCAATGCAATCACACTTTCAAAAAAATAAATAAATAAATAAAATATGAGCTCTAAAAGTAAACAGGTCCGAATATGAGGGTGCAATATGCAGTTGTGTTAGTAGCATCTTCCTTGAATACTCCTTAGTTCTTTCATCAGAATGACTGCCTGAGGCAAAACTATGAGCTTTGCTTTTGGGGCAGAATTTATATTCTGATGCTTTTTAACCTTTTATGATAGAATGAAATTAACTATTAGAAGTTGGCAGGTAGATGTTGTCAAGGAGAATCTAAAAAAAAGAAAATTAAATATAATAGATAGAATAGATTAAGTAGTTTAATTACAACAACATGGCCAAACTAAAAAAAACCAGTACAGACAAAGCAACTAGTAAACTAAATACAGGAAAAATAAGTTTTACCTATAATCAAGATGTACCCGATGAGCCGTCAAAGTTGGGTCTATTTCATATATTTTTTGTCCATCACCGGGTGGAGGAACTGCAGGTTTTACATCCTCAGCCTCCGGTTCATTTTCAATGGCCTTTTCTAGTGCTGGTTCTTGCATATCCTCAACTTTGTCAACCTCAACATTTGGTCCAGCAGTAATAGATGCTTTTCTGACCACCTCATTCTCCTTATCTTCTGAAGGTGAAAAAGCTTCAGATTCCTAAGACAATATCACGACACAATTTACCCTCTGAAAGGTTAAAAATTTGGATACAATACACTCAAAGCAGATATATACAACCCAAAGCACACAAATAAATTTTGAACGAGATCATTTGAACAAGATCATGAACTTTTGCATTCCTGAATCTATATAAGGATACAAGTTCAAAAAAAATCTATAAAAGGATAATTTGTTATTCCCATATCTTCCAAATATAAAGCTGACATGACAAGTCATAAGCCTCATCAAAATTGCATTGCCACCTTCTAATTGAGTGGGAACATTCACATTTTAGTTGGCTTCTTAAGTTTGCACAGCCTGCTATCACCAATCATAAATTATCGGTTCAGACCATTTAAAGGGTTTTTATAACATTTGTAATATTGGGTACATATGCAACCCCACCCCCCTCCCCTGGTGAGACTTGCACAGAATACATTACACAAGAAGCCCTGACATGACAATGTAGCCAAAGCTCACATTCCAAGGTCATTTAAGCCTTGTATTCCTCTCATTTTATTTACTAAAGAGAAATTCAACAATGTTTTTATGAAAAAGATATTTCACTATTAAGAACAAAAGGGAGTGGAATAGTAAAAAGCTGTTCAGGAGAAGTGGAACAAATTGATGAAAAAGTGTCATGGAGAAGTCTAACAAACTTCTGAAAAACTGTCATGGTTAAGTGTAATAACTGTGAGAAAACAGTGGGAAAAACCCTAAAGCCATTCACATGCTTTCACATACTCAAATGCATAGCAACAACAAAAGGACTGCATCAAAATACTCATGTTTGTCAAACCTGTACTTCAGATCCTTCCTCTAAGTTTACGGAGGATGAAGAAGAGTCATCACTTATTCCATCAGGAACAAGTACTTTATCGGATGCAGCAACGGTAGCTGAAGTAGCATCAGTATCATAAGATGAATTTCCAGCAAAAACCTTCCCTACACATAAGCATGGAACTAATTGTTTACTGAACTAGAGAGTCATGGAGCAAAATACAAGTACATGAGATGAAGAAACTGAAAACTGTTTCACTAGGGGAGGAAGAAAAGGTAAGAACCAAATATTGTGATACAAATTAGCTTAAATGATGCAGATTTTTTTTTTTTTTGAGGAAAATGATTTGCTTTTATTAATAATATGATGATCAATGATCAAAATACAAAAGGTAGGGTCACCCTCAACACACGTGGTGAGCCCCTTCCTTAGCTAAAGGGTCTGTCATTGTGTTGGCAGCTCTAGGAATACATGACCACACACAAACACATGATGAGGCTAAATAAAAAATCTCTCTGAAGAGGTATAGCAGTCTCCATGGAGGGGGTGACCTCTGCTTGCACCATCCAATAACATTCCTAGTGTCACTCTCCACTACCAACAGACCACTGAAGCGGTCATGGAAAATACTAAGGGCTTGCAAAACCGCATGAACTTCAGCTGATGTGGATTCATCTTCCCCAATCGGACCGGTTTCTAATCTTTTGAGATTTGGTTAAAAATCCGTCACATATTTCGTCACCTCTAGTGAATCCAGTAGGCTCTTACCATTACAGACTTGAATATCACATGTCCCCATCCAGTAACTGATGCTGGGTTGCGTGTAGTTCACAACATGATTGCAAACCTAACATTATAAGTTCATTCTACTCAGTTTCAAACAGCCTTTTTCAGCTAGCTTAGCTCATGGCATGAGCTATATCAAATGGTCTACATTCCCAGACGTGTTGAGCCAGTCTGTTACATCCGACTTTAACACCAGTCGAAATTATCAGTTTTCTCGTCTAGACTTGTGCAGATCACGGTAAGCAAGAAATACCTTGCAAAGAGAGCTTCTAAGCCCTACCATAGCAACACTACGAATTCCCCATCTGCAGATACTTTTGTCGATCTCGCAGTCAAAGCAGCTAAATGTCTCTTTCCCACCACCGCATTCATTAAATGACGCAATGTCATATCTGCCGCTCCAAATCCAACAAAAGTAACAGAGCACGCTCATAACCGTATTAAACAGTACTACCACAGGCAGTAAAGCAGCAAAGCCGGTAGGCCGAACGCCAAATTCCAAATTCCAAACAACAACATACACACAAAATTTACAACTACTAATACAAAATAGCAAACTCGAAACAGGAGAAATAAAATAAAATCCCTGTCTTTTGCTTAAAAAAGACATGTTAGCAAGCCCGGAGTCCAAACAGCAACCAGAAACATGATCATGCAGACACAAAAGCAACCGAAACTTAAAATGCTTACAAGAGCGGTAGTCCTTCTTCGTCAGCGCAGACAAACTCGAGCTCTTCCACCCACCATTCCCACCCGATCTCCCCCCAGCTCCGACCGGAGAAACAACCGGGAACCTGATCCCCGCCAGCGTAAACGCCGCCATCTCCCTAACTCGAGCCCCCCCCTTCCCCTCCCCAAACCTACCAAATCAAGCGTCAGAAAGCAATTACAGGAACCAATCCAGATCAGGCTCTACCGCCCTAAGGCGCGCAAGACAGACTCCGTGACGCCAATCGATACGCCTCGACCGGCGGTGACGAGTTGGCAGAGGAAGGCAGCAGGTAACTGTTACTGCATGGGGAAAATGAGTGATGATGGCCTAGCTAGCCTCGGAAGGAAGTACAGAGGGCAGATATTTCAGTTAATTATGTTGCTTACTCGGTCCCACCGGCGGGTCCCACCGGCGGGTCCCGCCTTTTTTAACCGCTTTCTTCTTGTCTTTCCGGCTTTCCGGTGCGAGGCCCACGTGATGCCGAGATCAGAAATGTATGGCCCGCCTTTCGTTTTCCCCGCTCCCGATTCCAAAGGCCGGAGCATATTCTCTCACGTGGACGGTCCTGCTCGTGCCACCTCGCCTTCTGTTAATTACTTTTTTTTTTTTTTTTTTTTTTTGTCAGTTACGGGGGAAGGCTATTATGCCTATCTTGACGTAGCAAATCTCGCTTTTCCGGGTGCTTAGTCCTTATCTTAAATAATTGCTTAAGCAAAGTATCGGATATTAATATAATCCCCCCCCCCCGCCTTAGCATCTTAATCATCGCTTAATTCAAATTAAAAAAATGCGGAGATTCGAGGTTTACGCGCGTCACAAGGGGCCCAGAGATACCATTACGGTGAACGTGCCGGGGCACTTGTCTCGAGCTCGACCGGGGAAGATGGCTAGCCAACAGAAGCTGGCTCTCTGTCTACCGCTAAAGTGTGCGGGCCTGACTGCGACTGAAAGATACTAAAGGACAAACGAAATGTATCTTCGTTCTTACGGGGTGATTGAATTGAACGGCTAGATAACTTCTCAATAGCTTCTCTAGGGCGTACAAATTTTCCTTATATTTCTTCGGTACTCAGCTAAAAAACGAGGAAACAGTAATGCTGGTAGAGCCGTAGAGAATATATTTTGTCAAGGCTAGCAAAAATGCGGGTAGACAAGCAAATAAATGTCAAGTTTTTTCCTTTTTTTCCTTTTTTCTGCAGTGATTTGTCAATCTCACAATGTTTGCCCATATTGTATTGTACATATATGGATCGTACCGCGAGCAGGTCCACATCACAAAGTGTACGCAGACACGGTGCCACATAAATCTTTTGTGGCCCATTATCTCAGGCCACAAGTCTCTCTTCTTCTTGACCTTTATGGCTTGGTATAATGCTTGCACTTCTGGTTCCGTGGCATCTGCATTTTCGTGGGGACCATAAAATTCCACTAAGGTAACTCCAGCCTAATTACGGAGGGCACCTCCAATACCCGATGGTCCCGGATTACCCTTGAAGCACCATCGAAATTAAACTTTATGCGTGGTTCCTTTGGTGGCGTCGAGCTAACCGCTGCTTTCTCCTCCTTGCTGCTAAAGTTATAGTTGTTTTATCTCTTCCATTTCAATGCTTACATGGAGTAAATAGAGATTTAATGATAATTACGAAAATGGATCTCATAAAAACTGGACCCAAGCCTCAGCCACTGAACCGAGTTGGGTCCAATCTCAAAAAGTGAATCCAACCCCACCCAAAAGTAATCCCACGTGTCAGATAAACAATAAATATTTAAATTCCATACATACCTAACCCTCTTATAATAAAGTTTTTATCTCATTATGCCATGTGGATGGACAAGGGCCTACAAATCATAAATAACTAGAGATTATTATTTATTTTGTCATAAGTCAAACTAACAATTATTAAATTTTTTTAAAATATTGATCCTACTATATGATAAGGTTTTAAAATTAAAAAATCATATTACTTCCATTAAATTGCTACTATAGATAAATAGATACATGAATTAGAAAAAAGCATGATGTAAAACAACCGTCCATTCTCCAGACTATGAAGTTGACTTGGACATCCAAATTTAAAATAAATTTTAAGATAAATATATGAAAAAAAAAATAAGGATAGCTTAGTGCTATTGACATGTAGATATCACTATTTTAAAAACCGAACTGGATCGGCCGGTCCAACCCAATTGAACCAGAACTGGAGGCCATTCCGGATTGACTCGGCCCTGTTCACTATAATGAACATTAATTTTATTTTTTTATCTATAGAAATATAACATATTTATAAAATATAGAGGATAATATTCAATGGTTGAACCATTGCTCCAACCCGGTCTAACCAGGTTCGACCAAAACCAAATATACTGCCGGTTTGATGGGCTGTTCGGTTTTTAAAACATCTATTTCATTATTTTTATAAATGTAGTATATTTTAATGTTTAATCTTTGTTTTGTTTACATATCATAGAAAAAAAAAAAATTATGTTTGTTATGATTAACGATTTTAAATACTGTTTTAAATACATCCACGTAGATGTTTTACAAGCACAATTAAATTCTAAATAAAATTACATTATACTACGTATGAGATAAAAATTGCCTTATTTACCATAGCAGCAACTTGCAAGATTTCTAAATGTAAGATTTCTTGCTCGTGACCTTAAATAGACCGTGGAGGTAGTTATCACGGATAAGCAAAAGAGAAAATTCGAACACCTTTTCAAGTGTCTCTAGTAAGAAAACAACCTTCCTAGAAACAGAGCCGCGGGAAGCGCCGCCAATCCATCGTCCCTTTGGATAGCGATCCATCCTTCGACTCTACTTTGTCCGCACGGACTTCCGAGCCTGTGAGTCAGCGTTTGCAGGGCCGCGAAATGTACCAAACTCAACATTCGTCAATGGGGTCTGCCCCTCTGGGGGCGCCTGGTCGCGTATAAGACGCCTTTGTGTAACAGGGAAGGGAGGCCAAGGAGTCGCGGATCACGTGGGGACGAGCCGCGGGAGCCGAGACGACTCAACCCGATGCATGTCCTCTGACGTTCCTCCGCTTCACATCGCCGCGGTGCTCCGAATTCCGATAGAGCGTGGCCGGACAAAATGGAGGGGGCTGGGAGTTGGGATGCCATCGAGTGGACCAAGATCGAGGTTGGGCATTTTGGGTTTCCCTTGCCTGCGTCTGTTTTTAATCTCTCTTTTTTTTTTTTTTTTTTTTTTTTTTTTTGGTTTTTTTTTTTCTGTTTTTGGTGAACGTTTTAGTACCCTCTGTATCTGAATTAGTGTGCCTCTTCTCGTTTTTGTGATTGGTCCAGCATGTTGGAGGGTCGGTGTCTCATGGTATGGCGGATTTCTTGTTGGAAGAGGAGCAAGTGGTCGTAGAGGTAGGTTTGGAAATTGTATTTCGTTTAAGAGAATTTGATGCTGTCTCTTTATTCCTCATAGCTTGATACTATTAAGGTGCATTAATGGGTCAACTAGTAAAAGAGTGAACTTTCTGTGGGACGGGCAGGAGCAGAAGAATGAAGTTTGCTATTTGGTTGTAATTGTCGCGCTACTAATTTTTAGTTTATTTTTGGTTATAAAGTGGAATTAGCCAACTTGGGCGACTGTATAGTCATGAAAGGGCATAATGTCGTGCAACAGTTATCATGCTCTGCTTCTACCACATTTTGATATGTATTGTTTCTTGGCTGGGCAGCACATTTCTAATCTTGTAATCGTGGTTCTGAGAATTGAGTTGAGTTTGGTGTTACCACGCTGCCTCTTGCAGTGTGTGGCAGGAATGGCGGTATTTAGGGGTCGGAATTTGTTCCTTCTAGTTCTTTTCATCCCTGTCTTTTTGTCATATTTTTGTGTTCAGACTTCACCTGAGATCTTGCTGCAGGTTCTCATGTAGTGAGAACTTTTCAACTAGGAGGTTCACAGAAAGGAGTAAATTCAGAAGGGAAAAATATATACAAAGAAAGACCATTTATCTAGAAAGTTTGCAACACAGCAATGAGTGTTTGCTTGGACTGACATGGCTAATGTTATTGAGCTTTAGGACGACTAAATTACCTAAAATATTGCTTTTAGAATTGACATGTTGACAAGGAGTTAGTTTGAGGTGGCTATGAATACATATTAGAGGGATTCAATGGTTGTTAAACTAGAGATTAATTATCATTTTGCTTTTGAAGTTTAAAAATTCTCAGAGTTGGTTCTTTGTAGCATGGCACATTATAAAAGGGGAAAGCTCTTTTTTTCCCCCCCAATTTTTTAGGTGTTGGAACTACAGGAAATATGAGAAAGTGGGGATTAAGCTGCAGTAGGGAAGAAATCTCCGATCATTATGGAAGTTTTAGAAATGTCTTCCTTGGCCAACCCCTCCAATTTGTTGTCTGCAATATGAAGAATGTCTCAGCCTTGATCTGAGTGGGAAATTAAACAACATGTTGGTTTTCATAAATTATATAACTGAAGCACCACTACGGGGGGGAAAAGAACTTGCCTTTATCTAAGTGATCTCTACAAGGACTGGGATGAAAATGAAGTCTTTGAACTAGTGCCTCTATTTCTTCTGCAACAAAATTTGTGCTAATGGGGCCTCAGAAGTATAAAAGACTGGAGCCACTTTGGTCTCTAACCGGTCTCCTGCTCCCCAATGAGACTGATCAGTAGCTGTCAGCAATTTTAAGCAGAATCTGTTGCTCTCTATGGAAACTTTTAGCATATATTTTGTAAATAAACTAATACTTACAGCGCTATTATTGGATATTATTGAAGCGATTCAATTGATAACTGTCTACATCAACACTACTCCATGTTATGGTATCACGAAATGATTTAGTAGTAGATCCTGCTGGCATATTCCCTCAACAATTGAATTTTCTCTCCAGGGCTATGGAGTTGTGCTTGTGAATACAGATGATGCGGGTACCTTGTTAGTCACCAATTTTCGTCTGCTCTTTGTGGTAAGTAACAGAAATATAACATTAAAGTTGAATTTTCCCATTTCAGCAATTCTAGTCTTATCCTTCTTTTATTTTTTTTGAAACGGAGCATTACCCTTCTATTACTGAACGCAGTATGGGGAAGTTTGCTCTAAGTTTTTTATTGGGTGTGTTTATTTTAAAATATTTATTAAAAAGTTAAGGTACAGAGTATCTTTTCATTATGAGTCCAGTTCAAATGCCAATACTAATGTTTCAGTATATGTACTTGGTTGTATCTGACTGCTGTTTCAGTATTGGTATGCCATCTTATCTGAATTATCTCTCGTGACAGGCATCATGTATTTGTTTTTTGGAGACTCATTTGGGGTGCATCCTTTGTGATGCTTTTGAATTTGCAGCGTTGTTATGTATTTTGGTTCAAATGGTGCTGGTTTTCAGAACATTTTGTTCTACTTTTTTTTATAATTTTTTCTTTTTAGTAAAAAAGTCTCCATTCAAAAGGGAAGATGTGAAAAACCTTTAGTGGAAACAGAAGTTTGGCAGTAGTTTCTGTATCCTTGGGACCAAAAGAATGGGTAGACAACATCTTATTTTTTTTAGGCTAAGCATGATTTTTTTTTTGAATTAATATAATCATCGCTTTCCTCAAAAAAAAAGGTTATGCACAACATTTGCCAAGTGCTTTTGAGTTGTCAAATTTGTTTATTACATATCTGTCTTCTTGAAATATAGAATTGTGTGCTGGTTGTGAAACAATGAGGCTTGAGGTAATGGAATACTTTTATAAAACAACTTAAGTGATTAGGAAGGACATAGATGCATTTGTTTCAATTATTATGTCTTTGAAGTTCCTGTATTCATGAACTTTGTTATGTTTGTATTGCATAAATTACATATTTTGCAGTTAAATTCGAAATCTTTGACCACCTTATTGGTGGATTCTTGTGTTTAGTTGGTTATTGCATATGTATATGTGAGAATGGTTTGTTAACCTGGTCAATAACTTCATCTGAAACATAACTTTTAAAGGAAATTTCTGGAAACTTAAATATGGGATGATATAGTTCTATATCTATTTATTTATTTTTTTCTCAGAAGTAAATAAAACATCAGTTTCCTCAAAAAAAAATAATTTTTATTATTAATAATTCCTTTGTTTCTGCACCTGGTTGTTAGATCATTTTTTTTAATATTTTATTTCTTACGATGCTTTGGTTGTAAATATGTTTCTACATAATATTTCTTGTGATTATGGACATGTAATCTTTGTTTTCTATTTTACAGAGTGAACGATCCAGAAACATTATTCCTTTAGGTACAATACCATTAGCAACTATTGAGAAGTTCAGCAAACAAGTGAGTGCTTTAATAAGTTCTCAGTTTTATTGCAAGTAGCTAGGGGTGGGCATCAGGTCAGGTTTTCCGGGTAACCCAATCCGACCCGACTCCAAAAACCCGGGTTTGGATTCCCAAATCCAACCCGTGGGTCGGGTTCGGGTTCGGGTTTACCCAAACCCGACCCGTAATCATTTATTATATTTTTAAATAATTTATTTTGTACAGTTATTAAGTTAAAATCGGGTTTTGGTTGGGTCGGGCCGACCTCAGGTTTGAAAAAATTGATTTTGGGTCGGGCTTGGGTTTAGGTTTTAAAAACCCATTCGGGTTTTTTGCAGTTTGGGTTTCGGGTTTTTAAGTCGGGTCGGGCTCGGGTTTTCAAAAAACCGACCCGTGCCCACCCCTACAAGTAGCATGATTCTTTGAGTTAAGAAAATGTTGTTTCGATACTTAAGCAGAATTTGAACTGTAGGCCATGAAGGTTCAATCAACTACTCGCCAATTTGATAAGACTCCACCACGCCGACTTCTCCAGGTTATCGGTATGTTCTAGTGACTATTTTTTTGAGGAAGATGTTCTAGTGACTATGAAATATTTTCTAGTCCGTAATGTTTTCTTTCGGCTCAAAATGTGCTTTCATTTGTGAATATAAAGCTTATATGAGGTTCTGGTTTTCTTTTGCTGTTTCATCTCTATGAATTCATTTTGTTTAAGTGTTGTTTCATGTATTATTAACTTATCTAAGGGTATTGACTGAAAAAGGTCTACTTCATTTTCAACTTTTTATGAAAGTTGATCATATGGCAGCCGCATCCTCACCTACACCCCCACTCGCAATCGCACCCACACCTACACCCTCACCCGCAACCTCACCCACACCTGCACCCTCACCCGCAACCACACTCACACCTGCAACCGCACCCACACTTGCAACCCATGAACATGTGCATTGTCCTCTAACAAATTTGAGTGCCAAAAAAAAGGGCTAAATTATGATGCAAACAAACAATGGAAGGTCTATACTAGGCTACTTAATTCCTGCCTGTTATTAATTATTTGACCCATTTCTGCCTCCTATAATTGTAGAGGGCGACTTCTTGTACCTCCTTGGAGGTCTCCAATATTGTCAGAGAGATTTTCTCTTCCGGATATTTTTTGTTGGTAGTTGGTATTGCATCCTGACATCCCCTATCCCTGTAGCGGATTCATTAGCTCTGGGGAGTGGTCTCCCTCTAATCCTTTGTTGTGAGGGACTTTTGCCCACACCTTCAAAAAAATGTTTTCCTAACTTTGATAAATGTTTTAGTTCAATAGAAGCCTTTGATTGGTTATAAAGAATTTTTTTGGTTGGCAGTGTTGACAATTTTTATGGCAATTCAACTTTCTCTAAACAGCAAGGCTCTCCTTAAGATGAATAGCTGACTGTTTTTTTAAGATAATATTCTGATTATTCTATAAAAAAGTGTCAATTTGTATTTATTTTTTTATAAAAACTTATTTTCTTCTTTTTAAAAAGTTTACCCTGCTGCATCTAGTTATTATTGTTACCTTTTCAGGTAAAGACATGAGAATAATTGGGTTTGGATTTCGGCCCCGAACTAAACAGGTGATTTTTATTTTTTATCATTACTTAGAATTTCTTTTTCAGAAAGCTGGAAATTTCATTATAGTGAAGACTGAAAGGGTCATGGCTCAAAACCAATAGTAATAAATGAGACCTTAGGTTCACCAGATCTTACTAAATCATCAGTAAGATTACTGGTTGATCCGAAAACATTTCCAACTATTGTTATTCAGCTGGTTTGGTTTAGGTTTTATGGCAGATATTGATAGCATAACTGTAGTTTAAAAATAAAGCTAAAATATTTTCACACATTAAAATGATTTTTTCTGAGAATCTTGCTACATAATTTTATTCTTCACCCTACCCTTTTCTGTATTGAATGCAAGTCGTGGTTGGTACAAGGACTGTTGTTTAGTATGCTAGACCTAAATTTCGTTACATTTAATACTTACAGAGGCGTGCTGTGCTTGATGCACTCTGGCGGTGGACCAGACCACTGCGCTTGTGGGATCTTTATGCTTTTCAATGTGGACCTTCCAGATTTAGTAATAGCAACCCAAAATTGCGCTTGCTAAATGAATACTGTCGCCTACTTGGAAAAGGCTCATGCAATGTGTCAAGTAGTGCCCTGGAAGATGGGTCCTTTTCAATTTCAAATGACTGGTGGAGAGTAAGTGGAGTAAATTCAAACTATACGATGTGCTCTACTTATCCATTTGCCTTGATCGTTCCAAAATGTATCAGGTATGCGGTTGTAGTATCTTAGTATTTCTTATTTGTCTGAATTATTTAAGGTCTTCTTGAATGTCAAAATAGTTTTGTCATACTATTTTAAACTGATATTATTGGTTGGGTGATACCAGTGATGAAGATGTAAGACAGGCTTCTACATTTCGTGCTAGGTACCGGTTGCCTGTAATTTCATGGTGTAATCCAGGTGTGTCCTTGGGTTTTTGCTGTAGCCTGGTTTCAAGTGAGTTTGAGTTGATTAAATGAAATGGTTATTCATTTGCACAACTAATTTTTAATAATTTTGCAGACACCGGGGCAGTCCTTGCTCGTTCATCCCAACCTTTGGTTGGTTTGATGATGAATTCAAGAAGGTAGGGAGTTTACCTTTCCATTTTCCATTTCTCTTTCTTTTATCAACACTGCCACTTCTCGACCAAGTTCTGCATGAAATCGCTTTATATTTGGTCAGTTTTTGTTTGATCTTGTGCTGGCTAACTTTTCTGCAGCAATGCTGATGAAAAACTCGTTGCTGCACTCTGCACTCAAGTTTCTGGTCAGAAAGGTCCTCGAAGGTAAGTACTATTTCTCTTTAGTATGTTTTCTTGCTATTATCAGTTCTGAATTTATTACTTATTCATCATATAACCAAGTTTGGCCTTGGGTGCTTTAATTTTCAACTGAATGATCTGCAGTAGTAGTATGATTTATTTTTCTTGGTTGTTATTATCAATTTTTTGTTCTAATTTTTTTCTGCAGAAAAAGTCCTCTTCCACTCGTCTTTGTAGGCCGTAGGTAATGGTTTTTACTGTTGTTTTTCTTAGGAAGCTTTGCATTGCTGATGCACGACCAAGGAAAAATGCTCTTGCTAATGGAGCAATGGGAGGTGGTTCTGAGTCATCTTCCAACTATTTTCAGTCTGAGGTCTGTCATTGGTTCATTGCTATAGCTTGCATCTGCAGTTTGCTACTGGAATATATATGAACTTTCCTTGTTTTACTTTTTACAGGTTGTTTTCTTTGGAATCGACAATATTCATGCCATGAGGGATAGCCTTGCTCGTCTGCGAGAGTATCTTGACACCCATGGTGCTCAGTCTTCCGATGGAATGTCATCATTTATGGTCAGTTTTTGCATTGTATCCTTGTGATTCATTAGTGTGTGACACTGTTCTGCGAATATGTGACACTATTTTTCACTAATATGTTACAGTGTTTCTTTCATAAGAATGACATTGTTTGATCTATTTAGCCGACATCTGGACAAGTTAAAAGTTGTTTTTTTGTTTTGATTATAGAGAAATGGGGGTTGGACTTGGGGTGGAGGAAATTTGAGTAGTATGTCTGCCTCTGTCTCTACGCTTGGAGACAGTGGATGGTTAATCCATATTCAGAGCGTCCTAGCTGGTTCAGCATGGATTGCTGCTCGGGTTGCGAAGGAATCATCTTCTGTGCTTGTACATTGCAGGTACCTGATAACCTCTATATGGCATGATTAAATGTTTTTGGCTGAAGGCCTCAATGCTTTTTCCACACTTGTTTCTGTTAATAGAGATCATCTCTACTTTGTTAGCGAAGTAAAACTGGTTCTTGCACTTATTTCTTGCAAATATATCTCTCTTGAAGCCTCTTGAATGCTTTCATCTATTAAGTAGGTTGAGGTTGAGCTGAGGTGGTCATGCTTGATCTGAGGTGATTCCACTAGAGACAAGCTCCAGCCTACAAGCCCCAACCTCATGCTTAAGATTGTTGTTTATTTCTTTATCATTTTTTGGTTAAAATTTTGAGCATTGAGATTTGGTTTGCCCTGAAAATTAAGTAACTTTATACATTTGAGACATAAACTGCATACTCAAAAGCTTGGCAGTGTTGGGAACTTGGGCAGTAGCTCAGTGGTCCCATAAGGAGTTATACTGTGGGAGGTCTTGGGTTCGGATCCTCACACCTCCTATTCGCCATTTCAAAAAAAAAAAAGCTTGGCAGTGTTTGAGGGCCTTGCTTAGCTTGACTTTAATTTAGGCTTGATAATGGTTAACAAACTTGAAAAAATCTGTAGGAATATCGGATGCCTTTCATAGTTCATTGAAAGTTTTTCTCATTAGTTTCTGCTCCAGTTGATTTTTGAATTTAGCTCTTAATTTATGTACATTCATTCATACATATGTACCTGCACACATGCACATTCATATTTAGTTTGCAAATTTTTGGCAAAAATTTGAAATTGTCATACTAAAACATTCTGTTTTGGGGCATTTTTGCAGTGATGGTTGGGATAGAACGACGCAGTTGGTTTCGCTGGCTAGTTTGTTGCTTGATCCTTACTATCGAACATTTAAGGGGTTTCAGGTGATGTCAATGTAACTATTTGGTGCAAAGATGAACTGCAAATATGTTCTACCTATTAGTTTCTGTTGCTACAAGTTTCACATTTGCTAAAATGATAGATTATGCTTATGTGTGGGTACAGCTGATTTTGTAATTATCTCTCTTTACCATTTGTGTTTTTTTTTAAACGGCGAATACAAGCTCCCAATTACAGGCTTCAATAGACTCCAATACTCCAATACTCCAATACTCCAATACTCCAATGCTGCCGTGGAGACCCAAACCCAAGACCTCCCACAGCAATAACTCCCACAGCAATAACTCCCACAGCAATAACTCCCATGGGACCACTGAGCTACTGCCTAAGTTCCCCTCTTTACCATTTGTTTTAAAGACTGTTTTGCATCAGTATATGAACCAAAAATTATATGGTTGATGCCAGCATATATGTAGTATAACAGTGGTTAGCTGTTATATATTTTCTGGATTAGTTCATTTTGGCACTCTTACTTTTTTTTTTTTTTTTTTTTTTTGAAATAGTGAACTTTATTGAATGCTTTATGTAAAGAATACATTGATGCTTATACTTAGCAAATAGCCCGGTATAGAGCATCAAAGTTACATGATTAAATCACATTTTGCACTTAGCACTTAGCTCTGGACAAAAGCATAACATAACATTACTGATCTATAATAATGTTGTTACAATGCACGCCATTTTTTGCTAGTTTGTCTGCTGCTGAGTTAGCCGATCTAGGAGTGTGCATCCATCTGACATGCCAGCCTTCTGTAATATAAAACATTTCATCAAATATAGCCTTAAGATGCCATGGTGGCGAGTTGTCCTTTTTTGCCCATCCAATTACCAAAGCTGAGTCACCTTCTATTTGAGCGGGGGTGCTCGAGAAGTTAGCATACATTTTTACACTCGTGAGAAGTGCCTTGGCTTCAGCTTCGTTTGAGGTGCAGTGGCCGGCAGTAATTTGTCTCTTAAGGATTCATGGTTTAAAGAGAAAAAACTAGAAGAAGAGCGCAGGCCTAGAGAAACGAGTACTTTAATTAAATATCTGATGTAGAGAGAAGGGAAGTGGAAAAGATAAGAAAGGGAAAGGAAGAGAGGTGTTTGTTGAGTTGAGGACTTTCTGCTTAACCTTTTATTCCAGATATGTACTAACTTTAATTTTATTAATCCATTACTGCTATTAGTGCACGTTAACTTGCATGGTAAAAACACTCAGAGCCCTTGCAGGAATGGTATGCAGGAATGGTGTTGCATCTCTTCACTTATGTGGGTTGGCCGGATCCCACATAAGATGTGTGATCTGCTATTTGACTGTCCCATGTAGGATCTGTAATCTCTTATGTAGATACAAGATACTCTTTAAAGAATATGATTTTTTCAATTATCCTTATCCTAGTTAATGTCAATAAACAAAACAAAAGTTATGGTTGCAAATCTGATAAAATCTCAAAAATAGCGCAGCCATATAATAATATTATCCCAATCTGTGGGTTTCTCCATAATTAGCATATCATTTCTTTTCAAAAGAAGTTGTTTCCATTTGATCGTTTTCACTAGAATGAGACTTGGGATCTGTTGTTGTGTTCTTATAGGCACTTGTGGAGAAGGATTGGCTTGCATTTGGTCATCCATTTTCAGATCGCATGGGACTTCCAACTATATCAGGAAATAGTAGTGGACCAGTTGAATTATTACGACAGTCCTCAGCTGGGAGTATCTCAACGTCTCCTGTGCGCACATCATCAACTTCTGCTACATCCCATGCGCAGACATCAACCAACTCCTCTCCCATATTTTTGCAGGTTATTTAGAAAATTCTGACTCTGGTTTTGTAAACATATTTGCAGTGATTTACGGTTCTGCTTCTAAAACTTGATCTGATTTAGTATATTTTGTTTGCTTTGTAGTGGGTTGATTGTATTTCTCAGTTACTACGGATGTATCCATGTGCTTTTGAGTTCTCGTCGGTTAGTATTCTCATGGAGTACACAAAAGATTCTTTTTGTTACCTGAAATTAGCTATAAATTTCTGCTCTGAAAAAGGAGATTTTTTTTATTGTTTCCCCTAATTTTGTGGTCCAGGCCTTCTTGGTCGATTTTTTGGATTGCTTGCTGTCCTGTCGCTTTGGGAACTTTTTATGTAACAGGTATGGTTTCTTTGAGTTTTTCTTTTCGTGTACTGTTTTTATTATCCATACTGCTGTCCACCTAGTTTAATTTTCCTTTTTCTCTCTTTATAGAGAGGTTTTCTAGGCAGTTCCTTTCTGATTTCTCACATTTATTTCCTGCTAAAGCTAATTTATGCTGTACAGGGTATTTGCAACTGGGTAGTTTTAGGAGTTATGTGGCTGCTGCCTCATAGGATTTGCTTTGGTAGTGGGGAATTGAAAAAAATTAAAGAAATAGGTTGTAAACATTGTGTGTTTTAAAATATTAACATCTTTGTACATTAAATTCATTGAGAAGCCATTTTGAAAAAAAAATAAAATTCTTTGGAAGTTACTTATGTGAGAGATAAGTAAACCATTTACCAATATGTGTTAAGCGTAAGTATTGTTTCAGAGGTATTTGTGAGCTAAGTGCTAAACAGAAGGTCTGCAAGGTTTGAAACCCCAAGTATGTTTTGAATTTCATTTTACCAACCACCTGAAAGAAGTGAGTTCGAAATTAAAGGAAGGCAATGCATGAAAAGATTTGATTTTGGAGGGAAAGCATGTCTCTTGTTTAAAACTTAACCCATAAGATCTAGTGGTGCTTTCTACTGTGAACAACTTTACCTAAAAATAAGCAAAACCATTAACTTTGAAAATTTTCTTTCTAACTCTTCCCCTCAATCTGCGCGATGTAGCTTCAGTTTTTTATTAAAGTATTCTCATCTCTCTTATTTTAGTACAAGAAAAACAAGCATATAAACTTTAGTTTTCAACACAAAGTTGGACTCTAGGATGCGTATTGCCATTGTTTTGTGACCCTCATGGAGTGAACCTTCAATTGCAGAACTTGGATAAAATGATGGACACATTCTTTCCCTCACACGGTTTGGGATGTACTTGTTAATGATCCTTGGCTTGAATGTCATACATAATGTACTGCAGGGTCCTGTCTTTCATCTCCCCCTAATAACAAAGTATCTCAAGATTCAATTAGACGAAATAGCTAGAACAACTACTAGAAGGGTAAAGAAAATCTGGGTAATACAAACAAGAATGTTCAACATTGACGCAGACATGATTTAAAAAATAAAATAGTAATAATAATCACTAAGCCAGCAAACTGATCATTAAAAGATGGTTTTGAGTGGAATAATTAGTTATTTTGGGATGGAATCCAGTATAGTCTTTAGATGGTATTAGATTAGGTTGTGAGTGGGTCAAGGCTAACTGTTTGTGGATCATGTGCTTTCTTGGGAGTTGAACCAATCTCCTAGGCCCATTATGTGTAAGCTGGACGTTAGCGGCATTGAGTGGAAGTCCCACACTAGAAATTGTCGAGAAAAGTTGAAGGGATATAAGATTGATCAGTAGTCCTCTTAATTGGCTGTCATTTTGTGATGGAACTGGGTTTAATCTTTACAGCTCATCTGTAACAATTCCAGTTATTGGGATATCTTCAGTTACAATAAAAGTTAGTAGTCCTAAATTTTACTGCATCTCAAAAGCCTTGTTTTGATAATTGTGTTATATCTCAGTGAAAAGGAAAGGCATCATTCTGGCATTTCTGATAGCTGTGGATGCATCTGGATTTACTTGGCTGATCTTCGTTCGTCTGAAGGATGCTCTCATGCACACTTTAATCCCTTCTATGATCCTGTGAAATATGATTCTCCGCTATTGCCTCCTGCAGCAGCACTGGCTCCAACTATTTGGCCCCAATTCCATCTTAGGTGGGCTTGTCCTGCTGAAGCTCAAGCTGGAGAACTTGAAACGCAATGTCGTGCAATGTCTAAAAAGTTTACTGATATTCAAAAGGTGAGTCTGATCTCTTCTAAACAGCAGAAAACCTGCCTGTGATTGTTCTTTTTTTTAAATAGAAATATGGTTTCATAAGCTTGGTGCATAGACTAGTACACGAGAGAGAGAGAGGGTCCAACCTACTAATCATATCTGGAGTTGGGACCTTAAGGACAAAGTTTATGGCTATGTTGCATAACGTGCTTACGTCTCTCTTTTTCTCTTGTTCTCTTTGGTTATTTGAGAATATTATTTTACTTGAAGACATTTATTCTTTTTCTCTTGTTCTCTTTTGTTATTTGAGAATATTATTTTACTTGAAGACATTTATTCTTTTTCTCTTGTTCTCTTTTGGCCAAGCACGCTAAACCCATTGTTTGTCTCTTCCTGTGGTATATGTATGTGTTTCCTCAGTCTTCTAATTGAAATAAAATGTTGAAGGAGCTAGTAGTATTGGCATCTCAGGACTAAGCTATATTGCTAAGAGAAGAAATGGTGTATGAGTGTTTAAAAAAAAATGGTGTATGAGTGGGTTTATCTTCATTGTGGCTTTAATGTACTCTGTGAACGAATGGAGGCAGAGTTTATGTGTCCAGCATGTATTCACTATTTAACTTATGAGAATTTCAGGCGAAAGAAATGGCAGAAGCTAAGGCTAGAGATGTTATAAGCAGCATGGAATCACTCACAGTGGAGTTAATGAAGGAGAAGAAGCTCAGCACCTCAGCTATGGACTTGGCCAAAAGAGCCTGCAGAGAGAGTCTTGCAATTAAACGAGCAATACAGTCACTTGGATGTAAAGTGCATTTCTCAGCGACAGGAGACTGTGCTTTAGATGTAGGAAGCACACCTCTTGAAATCAAGCAGAAGTTTGTGTATCCTCCTGCCAATGATTTCGACGATGACGCCCGTGTAGAGGAAAAAACAGATCTCTCTGTTTCTATTTCACTTGCCGAAGATAGCATTGTATCCAGCAATCCAGAAACAAGACATTGTGAACCTCTTTGTCCATATCGTACTAGAGAAGGATGCAAGTGGCCTGATGCTGAATGTGCACAATTCGGAAGCCAGTTTGTTGGGTTGAAGGCAAATTTTGATGCTTTTGATAGATTGTCGATTTATGACTGTTATTTTGGGTCAGAGTAGGATATTTGGGATGCATGGTCATCATTCAGAGGTCTCAAATGAGCTTAGCACTATTCTCAAGGATATCTACAGAAGTCAGGCAGGATGTGAGACCTACAAGATTCCCACCTTTGCAAGCCTTAACTCATATCTCGGGCAGGATTAGAGCTCAACAGGTTCTCAAGCTGATTGTACAATACTCATTCTTACCAGAAAGTCAGGAGTCGTGGAAGTATTAGTGAGGATTTGATTGGAGCTCCCTACTGTCAGAGCATGGGACAACTGCAACATGGTGCAAGAAGTTTGTAACGTTCCCTGAACTAGAAATCTCGCGGTTCCAGAGACTCTGCCGATGTTGTAGCAAAAATAAAGCTTCATGGGAAGGACACGGGATGATCTTGTACAAAAATTGTGGGTAATGGTGCACTCTACCACTGCTCATTGCAACTGCCTGAACATTGTCTTTTTTTGACTGTACAGAAGGTTCTGTGCCCGCTGTAGTCCATCTCAAGACATGGAATCTGAGCTTACAAAACGAGGCAGTTTCTCTCAATAAAGTGATATTTGATTATCTTTTTCCTTGTTTCATTGTGTACAGAGAACACGTCATTGAAATTGTTGTAAAGGATAAACTAGTTATGATGTGTCACATTCAGTCTGCAATTTCCTTGTATTCTTTTTGCGCGTGCCCAGTCTATCTGCTCTCTTATCTCTGAATTTTAGGCCGACTATTTGCGATCTGGCCGTTGCATCTCGCAACCCTAAATGACTATGCACTGTACTATCTGTTTCCGTTTTGTTACTTTCAGTGCATTGTTATCACTCTGATAAACGGATTTATAACAAAAAATTTGTTTTTTTTTTTAAATTTTTTTTTTTTTTTTTAAAAAAAAAAAAAAAAAAGGTAGATCTACATAACAACAAAGTTTTCGTATAAAACAAAGCTAAATAAGAATACAAAATCATAATGTTTTTTTTTTTAAAAAGTTAACGCCGTTGCCGGGGATCGAACCGGTCACCCGCGTGACAGGCGGGAATACTCACCACTATACTACAACGACTTGATGTGCACGTTATATAAAATAAATTTTTCTTTAAGAGTATTGAATGATTTTGTGTTTTTAATCTTTTCAAAGATGCATAATATATGCTTCTAATACCGAAATTATCAACATCCAAGGTGAATTCTCATCAGCATCCTGGCTGGCGTCAGTCGATAGTTATTCCTTCAGTCTTCGACAGAGTTCACAGGCTAGGTTATCTGAATGAACATAACCCGCTCAAGTAGGTCTTTTTTGAAAAAAAAGGGGGACCTCCCAGTGGCCTCCTGTTCACATCACAGTTATCTTTTGATGAACTCGCCTCTGAAGCTCATGGAGTGGTTATAAGAAGCGAGCTCCCTGCTACGGTGCTACCTGCTGTTTACAGAAAGAAGAGCGGCTGTTACATCAGCAGGGGCCTATCCCATGGAAGAAATGGATGGCAGCAACAAGTAAAGATAGTCATGGAGCGATGGGTGGGTAATCATCTCCATGAGACGATTTTAAGAACAAAACTTTCTTCAATTCAGAGGACTACAGGTTAAGAGAATTTTGAGAGCACAAAAGAAAAGTAACCTTAAGCTATAAAAGTTTCGAAAAACGCCACCGCGAACCAGGTTCTAAAAGGAGTTTTCTTTTACTCAACTTTGGTATAGGGCAAAAGGTGGAGTGGAAACCAGGTAAGTCGAAGAGCAAGCAAGATAACTTATGTCAGGGTTAAGCTTCAGTCATAAATCTGTTTCAACAACAAATCAAAGAGAGCATGTGCTCTAACTGTGCAGGGTGAGACTGGATGGAGAAGAATGTGATCAGAGGATGGGTTTCCTGACCTGCAAGAGTGAAGATCGATTACAAGGCTGCCCTTTTTTTTTTAGCTTAGAAAGATACGTATAATCCTTCAAAACAAATGCTCTTTACTTAATAATGACATATAAATAGCAGAAAGATTACTATCTTTTTATTAACTTTGTGATCAATTATATTATTTGATTCTTGCTTTATATTTTTAAATTTTACAAGTTCAGTGAGATGTCGAGGATGCAATGGGCCATGGGGTAAGGAAATGTGACGGGTGAAATAGAATTTCAACCTTATTAAGTCAATGATTTTTGCAAGGACGAGCTTTAATTTTGCTGCAAACCTCGACGAGTGACAACTGCAGAAAAAAATACAGAGAAGTGAGGTTAGCCATTAAACTTACCAAGGGCCCAAGTTAGGCGTGACTAATATGAATAAGAAAGAACTGCCACAACTTGTGTGAGAGCCTGTTTCGGAGATAAAGAATGGGAGAAAAGAAAATGGCCGTCATGTATTTACACAGATCAAAACACAATCTCAACTGGAGACCGATATCATTCCTCTGGGAACAACATCTCCTCGAGTAGTCTTTGAGCAGAGTATTCTGAAGTTGCCTGCAAAGAGAAAAAATATGTTTTCAGGAGGGATGGCTTAGAGAATAACTACTCGTCATAAAACAAGGGGAACAGGACTCAGGTAAGACTTGTAGAACAGGATAATGATTGTCTGTCACTTTACTAAAGTCTGTCACATTCATGAATAAAACTTGCATTGCGGCTTGTATAAGTTTAAATTTGAAACCAAGAAAAAAAACCCAAACAACCAGTGTGGAAACTGTAAAAGCAACTACTTTGCAAAGGAGACCCATGACTACCTTTTTTCGAAAATGTTATCTCATAGAGATGTCTATCCATGAATTTCTATAATTATGCCAAAATAAAGGGGTCAGTAAAATGCCCAGCACAGATATTTTAATCCACGATGAATCTGGGTGATGCAGAGCAGAGTTTCTTACACCATATGGTACTTGATTTAATGTATTGCTCAGTATCATTCTCAAGAGATATTTGGACTAGCCATATTAATCAAGTTACAATACTCAGTTCAAATATTGAGGAGCTAGCCTCGAACATTCAAGGCCATTAGCTATCAATATTCTTTCTGATATTAAGATATTTAATTTGTAAAAGAGCAGTTTGTCCTTTCAAGAAACTGAAAATGTGCATTTAAATTTAAAGGAATAAACATACCCTACTATGAAATGCAAACCGCAATGTTTGAACTTGTGTTGCGGCGCATACTTTCAAATCAAAACCCAAGCTATCCACACCAATCACTGTTGCTTCCTGTTGCAAGTAAGAGCATTGAGAAAGTACATAAGGTGCACTATAGTAAGAGAAAAAATACAAGGAGGTTGACCTTGCATTAAACACAAACAAAAATCTGTGTTACAAGATGTAATATCCAAGCAAAACATTATACTGCTTTATAACGCCGTTCTACAATTATAGTAGAAAAGACAGAAACATGGATGAATGAAATGGATACATAAGAAAATCGACTTAACCAAATTGGATAAGGAATTTCTCAGAGTAAACAGAGTGCATGTATATCCTGTCTATTACTCTTTAATAAGGAAAGTTTATCCCATCTATTACTCTTTGACAAGGAAATTTTATCCTGGCTTTTCAGTTGCCAAATGCACATTACCATTTGAGTGGATGAAGCACTTTAGGTGCAAATCGAACTCTTCTCTAGCACAATGAAATAAGATTCACTCTTATATCAGACAGTTGGACTTTAACCAATATGACTTGGAAACAAGGGAATGTGAATATGACTAGGAAACAAGGAAATGCTAATTCTTCTGAAATTTGGATAGACGCTAGAATGGTATACAGCCATGAATTGCACATGCCATGTTTCTTTACTACTCTCTCTTTTTTTTTGAGAGCTTTTCTACTTATCTCTTTCGTTTACAAAAAATATATTTATAATTTTTAAAAGGTACAAGTCAAATAAGTCGTGTTAAGGTTGCATTCATCAAAAACCATGTCTGCTTCGAATCCTATTTCTTTTTCTTTTTTTTCATTTTTCTTTTTTATGTATCACCATCCCTGCCCTAAGCTGAATCCTGTTTTCCCAGGTCAAGTTAGGTCAGGCTCCCACCATAATCGTCCCAGTGCCCAAACCTACGAAAGTTGAACTCAAGGCGACAAAATAACTGCTGCACAAATCTCTACCTCCCTCCAAGGCCTTATGTAGAGTATTAATCCTTATTTTGAAAGACATGGCACTCACTCAGTCATGCTTGACTTCAAAACCTAGAATACAATCCCCATTCCTTTTTGAAAGACACGTCATTTTCATCAGTCGTGCTTGATTCTAAAACCCATACTATGAATTCAGTTAAACTAAATAAATACAGATAATGGATTACCTGTACTTGGATACCCTTACGTCTCCAGCATAGAGATTTCAGTGCTTGGGTGGTTTTATCTCCACCAGCTTTCAAATTGGACATTATTTTGGCTGCTGAATGGGCAATAATATCGGGTCGAGCTTTCCGGAAATCTTCAAGTCTCACAGAAGCCTGTGAAGCAGTACAAAAAAAATAAACATCTTCGCAGGAATGTACCCACATTTCTCAAAGTCAATTATAAAAATAACAAATCCTATTCCATCAACACAAAAAGTAAAATGGAAATAAAAAAGAGATTTTGGACAAAAACAGCTATTTTTTCTTTCGTTTTGAAACAACGAATACAAACTCCCAAACACAAACTTCAATAAACTCTAATACTGCTGTGTAGACCTGAACCCAAGACTTCCCACAGCAATAACTCCCATGGGACCACAGCTATTTTTTCTTTTGAAAATGCTGAAGAAAATGTGGGCTGTAGTTCTAAGAGAAAAAGGCCAACTACGCAATTCAAGAAATCTGGGATAACCAAGTCAGAGAATTGGAAAGATGAAAGGTTGCACGAACTTGCAGCCTAGAAACAACATGCATAAGTTCATTCCTTCAGAATATAGGAACTCAGCTGTCCTACAAAAAATTGAAGGGAATGAACATACACAACATGATTAGCAATTCACCTTAGAGTAAGTTTTTCTGTGATTTAGGATACAATTTATATTTTGAAGAGAAAATCAGACAAAAGAACAGTTTAGGGTTTGAAAAATATGTGCTACTCATGTGCTACTCAGTGATTTTCATGCAGACCAAAAAAGCATTAATAATTTCGGACAAAAGACCAACAAGAGTAGAGTCTTTAGTCTTGGAGAGATGTTTTTAGGGTTTTGATATGGTCAGATTGTAAAATAATTGATCAGTATTCTTATTCAAACCAAAGAAGCATTAATCATTTCAGACGAAAAACCAAACAAGGTAGGTATAGAGGTTTTTAGGGTTTTAATATGCTAAGATTGTTAAAGAGCTGGCAAAGAGATTTTCTTTTTCCTTTAAAAGAAGGATAGCAGAAGCTGTATCAAAGCACAAAAGATATGTATTACATGCCTGACTGCCATATGCTGAGACAAGCTGAATTTTGGTCATTTCCAGCTTGTAAAATGAACTCCCAGTTACGTGGGTGTCATCTTCCCTGAATTCCCCTCCATCTTTAGAAGATGTTTCAGTGTTTGAATCAAGTTCAACCTCGCGTTTGCCATCAACGTGAGATTGATTTCGTCTTATGTATTCCCGGATAATTGTCTGCTCTTCAATAAAAGCAGGTCTTAGAAGGCCTTGAATAGCAACAACAGTGGAAGGCTGGTCCATCCAATCCAATTGGAGATTTGAAACTGCCTGCTCAACAAGATCATTTAGCGGATGCATATTAATTACCTAGTCAATGAAGCAGCACTGATTATATCTAAGTTTATCACGCAGGAAAGCTGCAACATTACAACTTGAGATGAAGCTAGCTTAGACAGAAACCCCAGTCATGTCTTTATTGAAACATAGATATACCATTTATACACTTTAAACACAAGGAAATAGGAACATACATATACAATTGATTCAAACATGCATGCATATACCATTGACTCACATATAGCACATGCATATACCTAGGATGCATGCATATCTCGTCCTAGGTATACGCATGCATATAGCATTGACTCATCTCGTCCAATCCAATTGATTCAAACACGCATGCATATATCAGACTTGGAGTCAAACTTGCCCTAGGAGTTGGAGTCAGAACTACCTGCGACTCATCTCGTCCTTTAACCATGATATAATTTAATTAAAGTAAGATATATATCAATTAATGCAAAACCGGAAGAAGCATGTATTAATATCATATTCCGATGAGTTTCCTCAAAATGAAAATATTTTCAGGTTTAAAATGAATAAAATATTCATTAAAATTCTCTTATACAGCTCTTTGATACCTCCACTATTTTACTAGCAAAGTACATGGGATGAGATGATCGCATAGTCTCCAAGTTTGCCCAATCACCCAATGTCTCAGAAGAATCAAATCCATCATCCAAATCATCAAGAATAGTAATCCAATCCTGTGAAAAACACAGTCATATAAAATGGATCTTTTGAATCAAGAACATCATTAAGTTGCAGATAACATCAGGAGAAAAATTCACCTCTACATAGTCTTCATCTTGGAGGTCATTATCTTCATCGTCATCGTCATCATTATTTTCATCCGTGATTTCCTCGATATTGAAGTCAAGATCGGTTTGTCCTGATAAGTCCAGCTCGGAGAGCAGTTCTAAATTATTCAAGCCTATTATTACTTGCTGCAGTTAATATTGGATTTCAAGTAAGACAAAAAAGAAACCTGGTGAAAACAAAACATTGAAAAGAAGTTGGAGTTAAGAGAATTTTGATACCACAGAATTATTCTCTGCACTTAGTGACCGTAGAATGTCTTCGTCATTTTGCACCTCAAAGTATAAATCTGGTGAGTACAATAGAAACTAAGTAAGATCATTGTGGGAAAAACATACAGGGTATTCATCTGCCTCAGGAATGCTGCATACATCTGTAGTAAATTGGACCCGCTTTACCTCCATGTTCATCAGTTATATAAGATAATTCTGGCCAGAAAATGCTCTGAGTGTCTTCATCACCTACAGCACCTGAGAACATCAAAGTTGCTTTGCTGTTTGCCTATCAGCACAAAAATAAACATTTTTCAAGTGTCAAATATCAACACTGAAGGATGAGAGATGGATTCAACAACAGCAAAAGGAACGATGTAAAGCTAGAACAACGGGAAATAAAGGCCACTAGAATGACTGAACAGAAGCACATCGGAGAATAGTAACATGTAAAAGTAGCAATTGGGATATACACAAGTGCAAGCAACAAGTATCGACAGAACGAGCAGAGAAGCAGATATGGGCCTGTAGTGGGGGATTACGCCGGACGCAATATCACAAAATTGATCAGATTCATACATTTTACATAAATTTTTTTTTTTAAAAAACAAAGATTATTCGTTAGAAACTGAATATATAATCTAGTTATTTGTTAAAAGCTGAACAGACATATTCTAATTCTTCGTTGAAAACTAAGTACGAAAACTTTACCTCGACTATCGTTCTGCTCATCTCAGCATCTGAAAGCTTAGCAGACTCTTCGAATTTCCCTGGAAGAATTCGTTCCGTTAATTCCTCAAAAGGGTGGTAGGGTGCGTCATTGGACTCTTTACTCTCCGAATCAGAGTAGTCAGATGCCACACGAACTCGAACAGCGGGAACATTGTGATGACTGTATCTGTGATGATGGTATCCACCAGTGAAGGAAAATCCTCTCGACATTCTTCCATTCTTCCTGCAATAAGTAGAAATCCAATGCACTATTTGACCAACAACAAGAGACATTACAATGTAGCAGCAGCAGCAGCAACAGAGAACAGGAGAGGATGAGATCGCGCAAGTACCAGAGTGAGTCGAATACCGAAATTCCTTTGCGGTTAAAGGGTCTGCTTCGGGAAACAACCGGTAGATCATCGGACGCGGGAACACTCCAGGAGAGGCAGCAGCCTGCACCATTTTATAGCTCGTTACTTCAATTTCTTTTCCGTTGAAAGGACCAGACAAAAACGGGAGAGAGCAAGGTCGAGTTACTCACTAGAGACACAGAAGCTGCAGGAGGAAAACCAGCCGGTGCGAGATCCCACCGCCAGTGCCAACTCGATCATTCTCTTATTCTTCTTCTCTCTCCGAATTCCAAAGCGCTTCACAGAATCACAGCCCCTTTTGAAGTTAGAACTTGTGTGTGGACGAGAGGCCTTCGGCGCTTTCCCGCTATTCGCTAATGTTAGTGTGCATTTCATATTTATCTAAAATCCAAATGTCCGTTAACTCTTTTTTTAGTGTTCCGAGTCATCCGACTTCCGAGTTCGACTGAGTTAATCGTAAATGGGCCAATGGGCCGGATCTTCAAGTAGGGATCCCTGCTTCAATTTATTTTAACAGGATATGGGCCACATTATTAGCCCATTTCAACAAATTCATTAGTACGGAAACAATGCAAGGGAGAATTAAGACTCATTGTTCCAGCAATCTCTAAATATCGAACCATAGATACTTAATTTAAAAATAAATTTTAAACCCATTAAAAATCTGTTTGTACATCATATCCAAACCGGCTAGGAGCAGCATTTTGCTGCTATTACATGCTTCGTGAATTACATTTTTTTTTAATTATTGTTTCGGTGAAAAACCTCCGGTCTGCAAAAGGGCGCAATCGATTGATTAATTTGACTGAGAAAATTACAATTTGTGTTTGGGAATTGGAAATTTTGCAGGTGCGATCTCCTACCTTTCCTCCGATCCTATCTCCAATGTGGTTGGCGGTGAAGTCACTATCTTCTGCGATTTGACGGCGAACTTTGACTCTCCGAGTGAGTGTGCACGAACTACGACAAGTATAGGCAGCCGGATGAAAGTGTTTATTTTTCGTGTATTCGACGTATTGATGTCACGTGTAGAGCTTCTTCGGTGGACTGTGTGTTCCATATATTCGGCGTATTGATGTCACCGGTGAACGTGTAGAGCTTCTTCGGTAAACTGTGTATTCCGACAAACTGGAGAATTGATGATCTTTGGGCTTGAGAGAATTTCTGAGTCGAGTGACTTTGAGTAAAATTTCTCATTACTTTTCTGTGTCCAACCCTTTGGGTGTTCAGCGCTATTTGTAGCCATACTTGGTTGATCTGAAATTTTATATTCTGGCGTGGCTTGTCTTTTCAGCTGCTGCCGAACGGCTTAATTTTAATGATGTTTTTCATATGCAGTACTCACTAAGTGAGAGTGGGCTCTCTTGATTAAATTAATGAAATTTTAGACGGATTTATTGGGTTGGTCGTTGCATTGAATATTTCATAAGTTGTATTTTTTATACGAAAAGGGTGAGAGTAATCCATTTTCTTTTAAATCCAGTATTGACCGGAGATGTATTTAACAATATCAGAGGATTCGTTCTTGACTAGGTGAAAGCAGAAAATTGAAGTAAAACACAACAAACCTGCCCCGAGAGTCCGTATGTAGATGCTTCGAACGAAACAAAAGAAAAAAGAGAGTCGGGAGATGCCCTCCACCGAACTGGAGAAAATTGCAATGGCGGTGGCCCTTCGCCCTTTCTAATTAATTTGATATCTGCTTTCCCCTTTTGACTGGCAGAGAAAAGGAAGAAAAGAAGTAAACGATGTCTTCGTTTCCCCGGACATCGCTCGGCAAGGCGTCAGGTTCAAGTTTAAGAACTTTTCTTTTGTAGAAGGTCTTCGTAGTCTCCATTCTGCAGTCTTAATTGTATATTACATATGGAGATCGAATGCAGAGAATCCGTATCATGTTCTTGTAAGTCACATACAGAAAGAAAGAAAAAGAACTCTGTAAACGAGTACAATATGTGGACCGAAAAATATGGATCCGATGTACAGTGTACAAAATAATTTGAAGGGTATTTTAGTAATTTTCAGGTGATTGTGTGGGGTGCGACTTCTAGAACTCCTTTGATTCAACCTCCAATAAAGAACAAACGATAGCCGAATAGACACGAACAATAGCGTACGCCACGAATGAGATGAATTTTGAATTTTGCCAAAGCTTGACGGAAAATTTGGTATTCCGATTGGCTCACGGCAGGTCGATTTGCGAGACAGCGGCAGGAATGCTTGTTGCTCTCTCAGATTTGGGTGGTGATTTAGGATTTTTGGGCGTCTTGAAAATTTGTGTGTCTGTCTGATCTTTTTTTCCTCGATCCCTTTTGTGTCCTCTGAATTTATAAGCTTACCGGGCTCCAACTGCATTGACCGGGTTCATTGGAGCGGTTGTAACTCAATCGACTTTTTCTGTGTAACGTTCTCCTTAAAGAGTGGAGCTGTCTTAGACTGAGGCAAGGGCCATGTATGATCCTTGTTGGCTGCTGATGTGGCCACTTTGGATGACATGTCGTCCATGTAAGCTGCTGACGTGGCAATTGGGATCTTGGCCGTTGATTTGTTGAAGCTTGATCGACGGCTTAATTTCGTTGATCTGACTAGGGTCGGTCTTTAATTTGTTGACCCGGATTGTACGGTGCTGATTTGGACCGTAAGTGTAGGACTGGACAAAATTGATTCTTACAAACCCTAACACAGACCTATTTCTGTGAAGAAAGAGAAGAGGTCAATTCCATCAATTTTTAAATTGGAACCCGGGGTCTGATTTCAGCAACGGGCAAGACCAAACCTGACACTGCAGAAAATGGGTAAGTTTCTGGTCCTCTTTTACCTCTCTGTGAAAAGAATGGCCGAAGTTCTGAGAAATTGGTAGTCATCCAGTAGCTTGTTATAGAGATTTGGTTAAATGTAGTCTCATACTTAGGACCACTGGATTATCATACTTATTATAACTGGCGCAAGGCATCCCGTGAGCTGCAATGATGAAGCTTACTACTATTGATTTCCACTCTCTGTTTGCAAGCTCAAGTCAACATACATCTGGGGTAGTATCTGATCATTGTCGGATGTGTTATGCATATCTCAAGAGAAACTTTACTGGAGATCAGCATTCTGTCAAACAGTTTATCTCCTTATTTTTCATAATATAAAACCTGCTAAGCATGAAGAAGAATCATTTCATAATTGGGTAATTGGTTTCTGAAAGGGATTTCGATTGAATAATCGCATCCAAAAAACTGGAGTTCATGATCAATAATTTGGTATGGTTATGAACCCATGGGACCAGGTTACAGCTCAACAGAGGAGAATTGAAAAATTCAAGCAGGAAGTGCGGGAGAGGAAGAATGATGGAGGGGTTAAAAGCACAGGGAAAAAGCAGAGCAAGGAAGGATTGGGATCAGTAAGGGCTCTACTCAATTTATTAGGCGTAGTGGAGAGCAGCAATCATTCAAACAACACGCAAATGAGCAACAGCGAGCTGCGATCTCTGCGATTTCCTTCTACTGCGGCAACCACCATTTCTTTTTTCTTCCTTTAATCATCGTTTCCTGCACAGGTAAGAGAGAAAATTATAAACATGGGTCGCCTTCTATCAGCTTTTTGATGGAGGGAAGGTTTCTCTGTTTCTGGTACTCATCTTTTTTTCTCATGGGTCATTATACAGGAGGAAGAGACTAGAGAGTGAGAAGAGTGTTTGCTTCAAAGAACTGGTTGGGTTCTACCGTTCTAGACTTCTAGCTTTGTTTCTGCTTCTGACTGTAGTGTATGCGAACATGGGTACTGCTTCCCTGTTCTTCCCCATGCTTTGGGTCTCTCTAATTGTCTTGTCTTCTGCGGAGACGAAGGCAAACGACACTGAAGCCTTGTCGCGTTTCCGTCTGCAAACGGATGCTCACGGTTTCCTGGCGGCGAATTGGACTGTCAATGGCAGCGCTTGCTCCGCCGCCTGGCAAGGCGTTCACTGTACCAACGGTCGCGTCACCGGACTTTATCTCCCTTCCCTTGACCTCCGTGGATCCATCGGCGCTCTCGCGTCCCTCGATCAGCTCCGCCTCCTTGATCTCCACGATAATCGCCTCAACGGCTCCCTCCTCCCCCTCTCCAACTGCTCCAATCTCAAACTCTTGTACCTCTCCGGAAACGATTTCTCCGGTGAAATCCCGGACGAAGTCGGACAGCTGAAGCGTCTCGTTCGGCTGGACTTGTCCGATAACAATCTCTCAGGGCATATCCCTGCTGAGATTTCGAAGTTGAGCCGCTTGGTGACTCTCCGACTCCAGAACAATGCTCTCTCCGGCAAGCTGCCTGATTTCTTAGCCTCATTGCCGGGTCTCAGAGAGTTCAATGTCTCTGACAATGAACTATTCGGTAAAGTCCCCGACGAACTGCGCCGGAAATTCGGCGACAGCAGCGTCTCCGGCAATGCCGGATTATGCGGATCGAGCCCCTTTCCCATCTGCTCTTTCAAAGACTCGCTCTCGTTGCCGCCCTCCGACCCCGACGTGGTACCCTCGAATCCAAGCTCCATGCCCGGCTCCGCCGCGGGTCTCGGGGGTGGCCACAGGAAGGAGAGCGACAAGCGGAGGGCACTCGGCACCGGAGCCATCGTCGCAATCGTCGTCGCGGACGCCGTCGTCCTCCTCGTCATCGTCTCATTTCTCTTGGCCTATTTCTGCGGGAAATACTCGGGCGCAAACGAGGGGGACGGCAAGGAAAAGAGGGCGAAGAGCTCCGGGAGCGACGTTTCGTCGGTCGGGAAAAGGGTGGTCCCGGGGGTAACAGGGGAAGAGAGCGACGACAGGGAGGAACCGCAACGGAGCAAGCTGGTCTTCTTCGAAAGACGAAAGCAGTTCGAGATCGAGGACCTGCTCAAGGCATCGGCGGAGATGCTCGGAAAGGGAAGCCTCGGAACGGTGTACCGGGCTGTTCTGGAGGACGGATGCACCGTCGCAGTGAAGCGATTGAAGGACGCCAATCCCTGCTCGAGGAAGGATTTCGAGCGTTACATGGACCTCATCGGAAAGCTCCGACATCCCAATATCGTTCGCCTGAGAGCCTACTACTACGCCAAGGAAGAGAAGCTCCTCATCTACGACTACCTTCCGAACGGCAGCCTCTTCTCTCTTCTCCACGGTAAGCAAACAAATTAACCAGAGACGGACCTTCTCCACTAATAAAAGCCGCGGACTTTGAGAGAAAAATTACGTCTTGTCCAATTTCGTTGTCTGCAGAGAATCGAGGACCGGGAAGAACGCCGTTGGACTGGACGACGAGGATCAGTCTCGTGTTGGGGGCCGCAAGGGGAGTCGCGCGAGTCCACGACGAGTACGGGGAGACGAAGATCCCCCACGGGAACATCAGGTCGTCCAACGTGCTTCTGGACAAGAACGGCGTGGCCTGCATCGCCGACTTCGGCCTCGCGCTTCTCCTGAACCCGGGCCAAGTGGTGGCTCGGCAAGGGGGCTACAGGGCGCCAGAGCAGGCGGAAAGCAGGAACATCTCGCAGAAGGCGGACGTGTACGCGTTCGGGATCGTGATCCTGGAGGTGGTGACGGGGAGAGCTCCGCCGCAGTACCCGCCTCGGATGATGATGATGACAACGTCGGCGGCCGGGGAGGAGGAAGAGGAGCTGCCGCGCTGGGTGAGGGCGAGGGTGAAGAAAGAGTGGACGGCTGAAGTGTTCGACGCGGAGCTTCTGAGGTACAAGAACATCGAGGAGGAGCTGACGGCGATGCTGCAGGTGGGGCTGGCCTGCGTGGCGGAGGAGCCGGAGGAGAGGCCCGCCATGTGGGAAGTGGTGAAGATGATCGAGGATATCCGGGTCGAGAACTCCCCGCTCGGGGAAGACTTGGATGAGTCCAGGTCTTCCCTGTCTCCTTCCATCGCCACCACCGAAGATGCTTTCTGACGTCTCAGTTTAGAATCAGTGACCAGCTGATGTATCCACCAGACTCACAGAGGTTCCATAACTGTTTCGGCAGTCTCAGTGTGGACGAACCGTAGAAGTGTTTAGTATTCCTGTGGTTTTTAAGGGTGAGTGAGACAGTGCTACGCTCTTGTTTAGTTCTGTTCCATTAGCTAGCTGTATCTACTTGAGAAAATTGTTTCAGATGATACTTGTCATTTGTCAACTTCGAACTTTCTCCAATTATCTGAGTTGTAACTTGATCAGGGAAACTGAGCTGCAATGCAGACAATACTCGGCAACTCATAAGGGTACCTTCATACACAATTGTGATGTCAAAGTTTTGCTATGTTATAAAACCAAAACAAAACATACCAATGCCACAATGCTAAGTGGTTCGTCTACCCAAAACAGCTCGACTTATTGGATTCGGTTTTCAAGTTATAGGCTTTGCAATAACAGATGTTTACCAGTAGAAATAATAACTTAGATTTCTAAGATTAATCTAAGCTGAACATAGTAAATACAAATGTGAATAGGGCTGTCTGGTACATACACAAGACATCAGCATTACCTGTCCACGACATGCCTGATCCTCTTCACACAATCGATACAGATTTTCATGCACATGTGAAAGATACAGGTGGAGTACATTCATCTGGATTTAATTCTGGGCAAGGTGTACAACTGCCCGCATACATGCCCTCGTACGAGGATACATACCAAAGTCAGGTGAGCAATTCTTAACTGATAATGCATCTAACCTGCATGTAACAAGGATATACCGGCATTTTGGGAGAATATGGGGTAACCTGGCAATCACCTGAGTCCCCCAATCAGCTCGTATACCTCAAAGACTTGACATCAAAAACTCTGAGCGGGTTATTAGACATTCTGTGAGGTCATGCCAACCTTCTTCGAAATAGAAAACATCTCGATTAAACTTGAACGATATTTCTTCAGCTTATCCTCCCTGATTGATCTATGAGGGTACCCACTTGATCCCCACATAATGCTCTCGAGATGTTTCCTGGCTCGAATAAATCAAACATAACTACTGCAACAGCAGAAGAAACGGAATCAGCCAGAGTAACAAAACCACAATGCACTAAGGAGGTTAAGCAGAGGTGAACCAACCAGGAATGTTGTTCTCCTCACAAAATTGAATTGCTGTCATGTCTATGGAATTATTTAAGCCTCGAGCAACAAATTCCCTGTATGAGATGTGCTCAGATGATCCACTATTGTTGTTTCTGGAATGGCAATCATAAACACCATCCATATTGGATCCTTTCATTACCACATCAGCATTAACTGCCAATAACAAAATTGAAACAATTCTGGCTTATTAGTCAAGGCACTAATGAAAAATATATATATATATATATATTTTGTGACATTGAACATGAAATAAAATGGGAACGACCTCACATTTTACAATTACACAATAAAACAAATCATAACTGAAAAGAAACTTGCTGATCTCTGTCATTGTTTTCATTTATTTTATTTTATCTTTTACGAACTATACCCCAGAGAGGCTCAAACCCAAGCATTTAGCAGGAAACACTTCCCATGTGGTCATTCAGCTAAAGAGGCCCATGCCCATACTATCTATGAACCCCTAACTGTTTATACTATAAACACACACCAGAGAAAAAATTATTAAAGATCATTGAAAAGTATACATACTTTCAGATGCTCTCAGGACAGCAGCAGTATCAGTGGTGAAAAGAGGATTTCCAGTACCAGCACCAATACCAGCAAAAATAACCACTCTTCCTTTCTCAAGATGCCTGATGGCCTTTCGTCTAACATATGGCTCCGCAATCTCCTGCATAGTGAAGGCGGTTTGTACACGTGTTTGAACACCCAATTTCTCTAAAGAAGCCTGAAGTAATATGGAATTCATTACAGTTGCCATCATCCTGAAGAGATACAAATAAAAACCAGTTGTTACTAAATTGGATCAAGAGTTGGACAGTCCAGATAATCTGAAAAGGTTTCTAACCGAGTATAAATATCAGAAGAACAGATTATCTAAGTAGACAGAGAAATCGTTTTTTAACATTATCCACACATGATCTGCAAACATGATTCTATAAACTCTCTTTTTTTAACTTAAAACAACCATATATTAGATCTTTCATCGCACTTTGCCCTCAAAGACTAGGCATATTCTCTTTCTCATTTTTCTCAAAGGAAAACTAGGGATATTCAAACAAGTCCCATCTCAAAAAGGATTTAGATTTCTCATTACATCAACCAGCGCATTAGCCAAGTTGCCAGATAGCCAACCAGAAAATGACCAATAAAATACTTATTTTGGAACCCCCACTATCAGCATAGGGGTTCAATTACCATCTCTCCAAGTAGCTGTAATGGCAGACCAAGGAAGGGCATATATAAAAAGTATTACACCTAAACAAAAGGTTACTGGCCAAACAACAAAACCTTGAACTAGCTGCTTAAGCACATAAAATATGACAAACAAACACAAATTCGTACACATAAATCAAGAGTTTGATGGAGTATTTGGTTGGAGAAGGGAGTTTCCTTCCAATCCCTAGTTGTAGAGGACCCCTCTAAATGTATTTCTTGAGTTTGTTGTACGCTTTGTCTTTACCACACTTATGAAAAAAAAAAAGTAAAAATTATAATAAATAAAATAAATAAACAATAATCCTAATAATATTCCAAGACTTAACCAATAAAAATCAAACAAACAAAACCAAACAAAACAAGAAAGAAAATTTTAATAACCATTGATTTGTTTTGGAAATTTTCATTAAGAAAAAACTCCAGATGGAGAAAGACTACAAAGATGATAAATGACTACAAACAGAGTCCCAAAACAAACAAAAAAGAATATACAACTCAAACAAGACAAGTTTAAAGGTTATGTCCCATAAGAAACAGTTCTTAGGTATCCCTCACCACTAGCAAGGAACTCAGCTAAGCCCATGGCACTTCATGGGATGTGCACAATTTATTACATATATCCACATTTTTAGCAAGTAGTATTTCAAAAAGAAGAACTAACATCAGCATCTACATACCCTATCTGGCATGCTGTAGATCTATCAAGGCCAGTTGCATTAACCCACTGATCTCCACGAAAGAAATTGCTCCCTCCAAGGACAATTGCAACCTGTAGTTGAAGCAGACATTGGAAATAAGATATAAAAATTGGAAAACAGAAAAAATTTGAACAGATGAATATGGAGAGAAAGATGCATCAAATAATACCTCAACACCAAGGCGGTTTGCAGTTGCAACTTCTCTAGCAATCAGTGTTGTGACCTGAAACCATAAGTAACATATTGAATTGATGATTCATGCCGTGAAACAATTCTAGTAAGTTGCTTGCATTAGAACAACATTCACCTTTGGATCAACATTCTGAGGGCTGTTACCAGCTAATGCTGCACCGGTAATTTTGAAGACAACTCGACGCCATCTCAGATTTGATGGTTTTGACCTCATATTATTTGTCAGACTAACATTGGTAGGGCTGGCAACAGGATATCTGCAGGCACCAATATCATACATATGAAGGACAAGTTAAGACTTCTCCATTATTTTTTTATTTTTTTATTTTTATTTTTTTTGTGGAAAGTGCTTGAAGGCTTCTCCAAGATTTAAAATTTAAAGTAACATCAAAAGTATATAACAGTACAATAACATCAAACAAACTTAGCACAGAAGCTATGCACATATAATCATTAGGGTTATGAAACTGAGGGTGCAGAACGCCATGAAGTTGGAAAGGTTTTATTACAGTCTTTTCCTTGATTTCTTAACCAGTGAAATTAAAGTACATCTGGCAATTGGTTTGAAAATTTTTTCATCAGGTTTCTTAACCAGTGAAAGTAAAGTACAACCAGGCAGTTGGTTTGAAAGTAAAGTATGTCCAGGCAGTTTGTGAAATACAAAAGAGTAGACACACAGATAAAAGGCCCTTAACAATTTCTAAGCATTACCTTTGGAAACCGTAACTGCTTTATTTTGAATTTATTAGTAAGGAATGGAGCATCTCAATTCCCAGAGAATCAGTAACACTATTTACGAAATGTTTTCATGATTCTCATCTTGATACACTTACTCAATACCCAAAGGATCTCGTATTCTTGGATCACTCGATGAATCTAGTTCTCCTTGCCATTTGAAAAAATAAAATAAAAAATACAATACTATATTAATCATTTATTTAAATCCTCTACCTCTACATTATACACCAACCAACCAAAAAGAACTTTCCGGTAACATATGCACCAACAGCAGACAAGACAAAATTCTTTCCTAAACGCACCTTGAATAGTTAATATTGTGATCATCAGAAATAACCAACCCTCTTTGAACTTTTGAGTGGATAATCGAACTATATTCAACTCCTTTAAACGTTTTTCCCGTTTAAAATCACGGGCAACCATAGAATTAGTTATATCAAACAATTTAACTTCATCAGCAAACAGTACTACGCAAAAAAGAACTTTCCGGTAACATATGCACCAACAGACAAGACAAAATTCGAACTCCTTTAAACGTTTTTCCTTTTAAAGTCACGGGCAACCATAGAATGAGTTCCTTATATCAAACAATTTAACTTCATCAGCAAACAGTACTACGCCCAAGAATTAGTTCCTCGACACGTTTCTCCCCGAGAAGTAACTGCACTTTCAATACTACGTTCCTCCAACCTTACAGCCTATCCAGAAGGCATTAAGCGAAATAAATAGAGGAGGGTAGCGACAACGTGAGCGCTAAAACATGACAAACGACCATCCAAAATTTCCAGAAAACATTAAAATGGAACAAACAGCCAACCCCCAATTACTCTCACGATAGCAGCAAAACGAATACCTCTTGGTTTGCCGATTGACGGAGGCGCTGCCTCCTCCACCTGACTTATCTTCATCCGATACGGCTTTCGAAGATGCAGAAGAGCCAACAATCTGCTCCATCTTTTTGAACCAGGGCCAGTGACTAACTGAGAGGCTACCATTACTGAGCCTGTGACGCTCGGCCTTGTACCGCTTCTTCAGGTTATCCACCTTATTCTTACACTGTTCGACGCTTTTACCACTCTTCTGCTTGTCACACCTTTCGCTTACGATCGACGCCACCTCCTCCCAGTCCCTCCCGCGGAGGTTCCCTCGATTGAGCTGCTCGTATTTCTCCGTATAGGCGTCCAAAAGGCACCCGATTGCAGAGTCGCTCCATTCCTCCCGATCCTTACGGTAATCTCCAGAGGCGTGAGTGGGAGCTTGATTTCCTTTAGGCTTCTTATTGTAGAAATAAGACGACGAACCCCCCGCAGCCCCCGGTCCGTTTCCTCCTCCACTGTCGCTGAGTTCATCCCCGCGATCCTTCCGCTTCTCATTGCTATTCCGTCCCACGACGATACGGGACTTGTGATCGGCCGCGGACGAATCTCCGTCATCCGCGCTGAATATAGCGTTGTTGCCGTCTTCCTCAGGAGCGAAGAGGTTGTTGTTGACCTCATGAAACCCCGGCGGGCACTTGGCCTCGGCCTGGGCACAGAAAGCAGTATCACTGTACTCGTCGGCGTCGTCGGGATCTTCCGCTCCGACGGGCTTCTTGGCGCCGTTAAGAGGAACGGCGTTTACAGGCGGCCCGGGGTTTTGGGCCTTCCCGGAAGGGAATCGATGAGCGGCGAAGGGCTGATGCTGCGCGTGGGGGTGGACGTGGGAGTGCGGGTGGGGGAGGGGGTGGGGGTGCTGAGGGTGATGAGAAGGGTGGTGGTTGTCTTCGTCACCGAAGCCGAAGACGTCGTCGCAGGAGGCCATCGGCCGGATTTAGGGTTAGGGTTTTCTTTTTCCCCCCCAGTCTCTGAGACGGAACGGGAAAGGAGACGACGTTAGAACGTGGGGAAGGATCGTTAAGGTTATGAATAAGGGCTCGTCTTAAATGCGTTATTTGTTATACCCGCCGTGACTTCCTTGCCGCCGACGCGGTCACGATCGGTCACGGTGCCGTTAATTGAATGTCCCCGGGGTACTCGCACGTGTACGCACGTGTACACCGGTCCACTCGGGTTTTGTTAGCCTTTCCCTCATTACAAAAATCTTCTTGCATCTTATTATTATTTTAATTTTCTTATTATCGTTTATTAAATAGTCATAATCTTGGACCCATAAAACCAATGAATTGAACCGGTTCACACCATGATCCACAGGATAATAAATACAAAACAAGAAAAAGGGACAATAAATGTTTAATTTAAGTAGTTTAACCGGTGTTTTAAAAATCGAACCGAACCGAACCAGAGGCCGGTCCAGTTTTTATTGACTTGACCTGGTTCACTGTGACCAATATTATTGTTACCTATTTTCTTATAAGAATATTAAATATATATATAACATATATGATGAATAATATTCAACGGTCCAACCCGGTTCAACAGGGTCGACTCAGTTTTTTAAAACACTGTAATAAATTGTTTAAAAAATATAATATATTTACTTATAAATACTAAACAAAAATATGGTTGCTTTTTTTTTTTTTGTATTCAAATTTCAAACTTGCTTATTATATTATTTTTCTTTAAAGTTGTTCGCCTAATTCATCTTCCAAGCAGCCAAAATGCACATTCTTCCATCGCTTCAATCTTCCGAAAAATCTACCACATATACGTGTACTTCCAGTGGCAGTGTTTGAGGATTTTCAATGTATATCCCTTGATAAGGAAATTTTTGGAGAATGGACCTGTGTTTTATCAGCAACAATCCATTTAAAACCAAGATCGCCCACCAACAACCTGTGAGGCAATCCACTGTACAGCTTACTCTGCCGAATAATACAAGGAAACAAACAATTTCAAGCTCCAGTAAACACTCTCCTTGAACACAACCAAAATACAATTGCAGCCTGCTGGGGAGTCAAGACTGTCCTGTACAGTTTGTTTGTAGCGCATATATGCTTGTACAACCATTATTTACATGGTTCATAAATCATTTCACTTGATGTTTTACCTTGGAGTAATGCCTTGGTAATGTGTCACAATCATAACACTGGCCTTCAAAAGCATTCATTTATAGCTTGCGCATGTCAACTATGGCCTCTTCACTTCCCTCTTTCATCAACTATGAGCACTTGTTTCTTGCTGGATGAAAATCCTTTTCCAAGTCCACGAAAAGTAAATCAACAGATCAAGCAAATAGTGATCCACTAGCAACACAGCGAAGCACAAATAGTATGTCACCAGATGATAAGCTTCTGTAGTATACCCGAAAGAGGAGGCCAGCACCACCAGACCACGGTCCAAACCAACATTTATACACTAGGGAAGTGCAATCATTGAGGAAGTGAATGTTAATAGCTAAATGGTTAGCCCTTCAAATGCAAACCTTTTTTCGTGCGACCACTGTAGAACTGGGAAGGATGGAAGGTTGCCTTCCATTACCTTCTTAATGAAGCGCCTATACGCAAGACCACTATTTCATGCAGGCATGTGATCTCATAAGAGCAACAAATAAATATGTGAAAGAGAGTTCTCATTAAAAGGTTCCAAAGGTTAGCTTTAGCCCCATCATCAAGCGCCTGAGAGAACATGCACATTCCTTGCAGCGGGTTTGAAGACTTCACCACCAGTAAAAAGCAAGAAGCACTCATGTGACTAATCCCACCATGTGCATTTCAACAGCTTACTTTAAAGATATTCACAAATATGCCAGTCAAAACAAAGAGAAGCTCTTCTGATGCCTGGGATGAGGAGTGTGAGGTTGCTCCTGAGAGGTTCTGGAGTTGGGACCCATAGGTTCGGTGATGTTCAGCTTCCCATTTTTTGATTGAGCTGAAGTCTTGCATCCAAGTCTCCAAGAAGTCAAACGTGGAGAGCTAAGGGCAGAAACACTGAGTTTATTAGCTACCCTCCTTATTTTCTGCCTTATGGTGGCAAATTCTTGCTCCAGCTCTCCGACCCTAGATTTCATCCTGTCCATATCCACTCTTAGAACCTGATTCTCTCTAACAACAGTAACCCAGCCACCTCTCTGCAGTATCTGACTTGTCATCTCATTGGTAGAAGAAACAACAGCTGTAGGTGCATTTTCAACATCTAAAACAGGAAGGCAATTGGAAATAGCAGTTTTCAACTGCAATTGCTCAAAGAAAAGTACTTGAAGAATGAACCTAAGTGGCAAGCGATCATTTTGCGATGCATGGACACATGCTTCAATAGATAGCTTCTGGCAATTGACAGAGTTGCAAAGCTTCTCCTTCTCGTTTTCAGACAGCCAAGGATGGGCCTACACAGCATTCACTGTAATGTAAACAATGCTAAAATTTAAACAAAGCCTAATTAAGTGGATGAAAGAAGAGCAAACAATAGCAAAAGAACATTTGCGACAGAAAGGCACAGCAGCTAACAGTTCAGAGTGAAACTGAATCCTTGTTTCTGCACCTTAAGAGAAGTTGTGACAAAATCCAAAATCAAGCGTGATTTTTGAGCCATATCATTCATTTATTTTAAAATGCTTGTTTTGATATTTAATTTATGTTTGGGGTCTTAGATAAATTGTTCATAGTAGAGGTAACTACTGTAAATGAGACAACATATCAGCATATCCTTTCACAACCCAAAATCCAATCTAGAAAGAAGATTGATTACAAAGAAAAGGAACTAGTTTGCGTTATATATGACCCAATAACTTGAGCATAGTTCATTTATCACTTAGTAATTTTAACCGTGGCGCTTAGTGATGAGGACAATCCATTTCAAAAATTCACTTGAAGTACATAATTAATGATGTCACTAGTTTCAGACTCTAGATATTTTCTTTTCTTAACATAAATGAAGTGATCCATCCACCGTATAAAATTACATGCATGCAATACTTCTATCCAATTTGTTAAAACTGGAAATTTTCACAAGGAAGAACATGAAGCTGACTATGCCCCACATGTATTGTTATCTGGAGAGTATGCTTACTGAATTCTACATGGTTCTCAAACAACTTGCTTTAGAAGAAATCCAACATTAAGAGTTACCTTAAAATAGATATCCACTGCTCTGTATAGTCCATCATCTAAAGACCTCAAAGAGTCTGGTAAGGCCTCGGCTAGAGATTTCATCTTGCCAAGTTTCAAATTGACATCAGGAGCAATCTCAGCAAGATAATTGTCAACCAACTTTGTGACTGTTCGCAGAGGATCGGAAGAGGGAGATTCATCTAGAATGAAAGAAGATGGAGAAAGAGCACTACCAGGACCCGCCATCAGGAAGTATCGGATGATCCGTTCAACGCAATCTGTATCATATAAATTATCAGAATCTGAATAATTGGGTATTAAAAGGCTATCAAGGGTAGCGAGTTGAAGTTGAGAGCCTATCCTCCTCTCCAAAATGTCTTGACATGACTGCGAAACACCCAGTATCATTCCAACACGCAGTAATCCCAGAAGGAAACAGCAAAATGATTTTCCCTTTTTCTGCGGTAGGAGTTTCACTATGCTTTCCAGTAAAAATCTTTGATCAACTACAGCAAGTGATTTTAGAGCGTTGACACTTTGGCCTTTGCTTCCTTTTATAGCCCTCCAACGACATAGGCCTGGAAGATACTTTTGTGCATAGTGCATTACAACACCAACTAAATTCTCGGATCTTGTACCTCTCAGTCTCATTGTTTTAATGAGCCTTTCAAACAATTGCACATTGAGGTATGACACATCTTCGAACCACCAATCAGATTGAGTGCTTCTGATTCTGGCTCCAGTATTTATTCCGTTCCAAAGAATACTCCCACCAGGACTCTGTAACGTGCCATACATCATCATAGGCCATCCAAACAGACTTGGATCTGTACAAGCCATCATAGATAGAGCATTTAAAGACTTTTCTATTATTTTTAGAGTATCTGCCTCTGCAATAACAGAATCCAAACTACGAAGAGCCAAAATACAATCATTCCAGTTCCGTAGAACAGTTTTATGGAAGTAACTCTCAGACATGGCCAGTAAGTTATCTTCCCCATATTCTTCTGTCATTTCAAGATAGTCTGACACACAATACACCATAGCAACATTCTTTGGAGTCAATTCCACTCGAAGACCATAGCAAAATTTCACGGTGACAAAAAATGAATCAGGACCACCTGGACAACCAACTAACTTGACGTGAAAAGCATCTTCAGTAATAGCTGAAGATTCCTTCAGTAGCCGAGCAATTCTCCCACATTTTGACATGAGAGGAAACTGACCAGAAAACATATTTTAAAGGTAAGGCATAGTGAATTACATCTTGTAATTAAAAAATAGAAGTTGAGCAACTAGCAACATCAAATTCAGCAAATTATCAAAAGGAAATACTATGTCCAAAATTTGAGATGCTAGAAGTTAAAAGGCTTCAGATTCTGCATGAAGTAATGCAGCCAAAAAAGCATATACCTTGTGAAGATGAAAGAGTATATCATCTACTTCAATGGTGATATCACTTGGTAAAGATGCATTACAAAACCTGTCATCCATGAAAAGGAAGCACCTCACACCATCAGCCCTTGTATATTACTTGAAATCACAGGATTGTTCCCCAAATAACGACCATGCTTTTTTTAATTTCAATATGGCAAGTACAGCGAAACATTTTTTGAGTAAGGAACACAGAAAACTTCCTTTCTAATTGCAATAGCAGTATTGATTACCAGTGCCCATAACATATAAATGATCTCAATTTCAAATCAATAACCAGCGATAAAGTAAAAGATAATTTGTTTGAAGAAAAAAAAAAATTTGAGTCAAAAAGTACCTTTTTTGCTGGTGTAGGGAAGAAATACGTTGTTTAAGTTACAGATTCAAAGGGTTCTCAAGCATAATTTTCTAACCTGTTGACAAGTTCTGATGCAATATCAACCTATGGAATAACGATTGCAGTCTAATTTCTCAAAAGTTCAACTATTTGAAGGAGTATGACAAGGCTAGAGCATGAACTTGTTATGAGTGGAAAACACAAAAAAGCTGATGGAAGTTCACAATTTACGGCATGGCAAACACTGGGTTTCCTCTAAGACCTGTTTAACAGACAATATAAGAAGACCTAGCTGTTTTAGAGTGAACAACTAAAGAGTATTGAATCAAGCTGATATTGTGATATATGGTGTGAACAAGCACCTGCTCTGATGACACAATAAACTTGGGTATGGGTCCATTTTAACATAACCGGTCATAGTTAGGAAACATCTTCCTAAGTAATAAGAACGGGAACTTAAAAAGGTACCAAAATGGAACTATTTTAACACCTTCCCACTCAAACACCATGATCATATAACTCTATCCTTTTTTTTTTTTAAATGGACATGAAGTTTTTTTATACTCATATAACGGCTAACCTCCCCATTTCCTCCATCAGACAATGCATCAGTGTCAGTAGATCTAAATGTTAGAGATTGATGAGTGCCATGATTTTTCCCTCAAATTTCATGTGTCATGTTTTAGCTCTTCAATTTTGAACCCCATAATTTCTACAGACGAAGGGTCCAAAGACAGAAAGATCAATTCATTATTGCAATTGTAAAAGTAATCAAGCCACATCCTTGAAACTTGCGGGGGAGAATGGGAGAACATCCTACCCAATGCAGAATTGTCTCTACTTTCTATCATAAGCTACACAATGGTTCGTGAATAAATCACTACCAATGGGAACCCCCAAATCTTAGCCAAGCAAACTCATAAAACCAAATTAGGTAGGCAAGCTAGGGACAGCTCCGGGCTTAAAACTTCAATTTCGTAAGACACTCCACTAGTCATCCTTTTGACCGGGAAAAACAACCAGTAGCACCCATGCCTCAAAAACTGTCAACAATTTCACCACTAATTCCAATGCCACAATCACGCCGCCCCAGCAATCAAAATAACACTATGAAACTAAGAGTTTTTTTAGCGTACCACTCGTGGCCATGGCGGTAGAAGCCGGGGGCCTTGCGAGCAAGAGCCATGCATCAGACCGGGTCTTCCTCTCCCAGTTGAGTATTGATCAGAGAATCATCAAACGGAAGCGACCCCTTTTGCATACAAACTCAGAGGAGAGAATAACTTGCATAGAAAGGCGCGAAGGGTGGCTAGTCTGCCACCGGCAAAAAAAACCCACCAACCAGCAAAGACATCAGAAGACGACGAGACCACGACAAGGACGGGCGGCCGGCGGCCGGAGGACGAAGGCCAGAATTAGTGAAAAGGGTGTGCGCAACAGGGTGGAAAGAAGGCGACAGGAGCACTGTGAGAAAATACCGCAAAAAGTATGAATTTTTTTTCTCCATGAAATTTTAAAGGAGACAGTTGGAGCTGTTGTTGACTGAGGTTGAGACAGTAAATGCGTCCAGATCAACGAAATTAAACTTGTGAATTGACAGAATTACCAACGACGTAGAACAACCAAAATAACACCATCGGGGCTACTATAGTCATTTGCTGAATGATGGTGCTTGTCTCTTGCCTCCAAGGCAAAGCAACCACTTCATTTTGTTTTTTTTTAATCTTTTCAGGTCATTTTTATTTCACAAAATAATTTTTGTTTGGTTTATCCAATAGAAAAATCACAAGGAAAATATTTTTACAAGAGTTATAAAAAATTATTTATTCATGATATAGCACAAATATTTGAGATATCTCTTTCGAAGGGTTTTTTTCAGAAAAGCTTTGTTTTGGAGTTATTTCAAAGAACTAAAAACTCTTGTTTCATATAGAGATTAATCTAAAAAAAGTTGACCCAAATACAAATATTTTAAAAAAAAAATGACTTTTTTCTCACCAAAAGAAAATAGTAAAAAAAAAATAAAAAATTATTGAGAAAAATTGATATAACTGCAGTTGCATCTTCTCATAACACCATTGAGGGTTCTAATGAGGACAGAGAAAAGAAAAACGCACATGATTTGCTGGACCTTGAAGATTCTCAATTTCTCATTGATAAGTGGATGAATTCTTAAACCAAAAGAAGTATCAATTTGCAAATGCGGTCCTCCCTGTCTCTTCAGCAGGTCCACCACCATCGTTTTCACTATTCACGCTTCCCCTTTTCTTTTTTCTCTGTCCGTCTTGCGCTTACACTTGTCCGGAACAGAGAGTAAAGGATCAGTTTGTCTCCGCGCCCGTGAGCATTTACAGTTAGACAATCCACTTTCTGGTAGTGTTAGATGAAAGCAAGATGTTCGGGATGCGAAGACCGGCTGTGGGCCTCGTGGCTTGTGTTTTTATGCCCAGAATTCACGCTGCATCACAATCATCATTGATACCTGCGACGTGTTACCGACATAACTGCCCTGCAGTCTCCTGCGGAGTCAAATTTCTGAAGCCTGATAGCTTAGGTTTTGGAGTCTGGTCTCAGTACCGGATTTGTTCTTCTGAAAATTCCATGAAACACTTCCAGCTGCTGCTTCGCTTTCCACTAAGAGGGTCAGTTTAGTTCCCTAATGATGTCGAACACCTTGTTTCATATTATGATAGATCATCATCAGTAACTGGGTCTGTAATCCACTAATCGGTAATAGGACACTGTCTGATAAATTTTAAAAAGGTTGATGGGTTATATGCTCCTCAAACTTCACATAAATGCTTATATGCTCCTATAACTTCACATAAATGCTTATATGCTCCTCAAACATGGCATGAATGCTTATATGCTCCTCAAATTTCACTTAAATGCATATATGCTCCTCAAATTTGACATAAATGCTTATATGCTCCTCAAACTTCACGTAAATGCTTATAGAACAGGGGTTCAAGTTTGAGCTTCCTCAAATAGATTTCTTATGACACCACTTGGAAACAATTTAACAAGAGGGGGGGAAAATAATTTTGATAATATAACATATACACTAAATATAAGACAAGGGTAAGTAGATATGAGTGACAAATTTTACAGGTATGCAGACAATGAACCTATTTTAAAACTACACCATAGGTAAGTCACGGTTCTTGCTTCCCTTCAAGATGCCATGAACTTTTCTTCTGCTTGAAACAGCAATTTTCTCAACATGCCCATGAGTAATTTGATGACTACACATCAAATGAATACCCACTATATGAATAGCAACATGCAAGAGATGCAATTGAAACATACTGACGAACAATAGAAGCGTAGAAAATAGTTTATAGCATATGCTATTGAACTACAAATGGATGGGGCATTGTATGTTGGCTTTGTCTGCAACCGCTAGTATCCAGTTGGATGCTCTTCCGATGACTGATCTCTACCCCTCTTTTCTGACCATCTAGCCCACAGCCACTTCAGCACCATGAACCCTCCAAGAGCATAAATCTGGAGGACAAAATGTGTACGAATCGTATTTCAAGAAACAAAGAACATGATAATAGAGAAAGCAGAAGATGATATTTATCAGGTACTGGCACCCGGAGCAATTGCATGAAGACAGAATGTAGTTGGCCGGATGTCGTAGCAGGTTTAGGAGATGAGGTCAATCAGTCGTTCTAAGATATCGCAAAGGATTCACTTCAAATAGGAGATACCAAAAACCATAAATAGGACTTGTACAGTTGAGGTGCTCATGCACTATGACAATTTCTTTGGTACATTTTTTCCTGCTTCTAAGAAAATAAGGACTGCACGCGCTCCACTCAAAAACGGTGTCTCATGCCATCCAGCAGAAAACATGGAGCAACTCCATAATTTCAATAGCCTAACAACCCAAAGAGCATGCTTATGGCACTAACAATTACATGCAGCAGCTTACGGAACTAACATCTCTCAGCAAATATATTGAGTATTCAAAAATGTAACACCAAATTCACTGAACCTACCCTCCCCCAGAAGGTGACAATAAGCTCAACGTTCTTTTCTGCCAGACTGCACCTTTGTCACCTCAAGTCGTTGTTTAGAATACAATGGTAACTCCATGATAAATACCTCAAGTCGTTGCAACTCCATGACAAATATGTCTTCCATACGTATGCCGAATGGAAACATCAACAACCAAACCAAGCAAACAGTAATTACAGTACCCAACGGCAATTCTAGAAAAGAAACCGAGGAAGACGACAGAATTCAGAATAAGAACTTTCTTTGTCGCCATTGAGAGCATTACCGTTAACCCAGTGTAAAAAACCAGGCTTTTCTATCCTACGATACATCAAATTCAAGCAGAAATTTTGTTTTGTATTCAGAATCACCAGCTGAACGATCTTCAGAAACAATTAAAGCAATCTCAAACAAATATAGGGAAAGACAAGAGGAGGACTGGAGGAGGACGCAAATAGGCCAAACTTACTTGCCACATGTTTTTAGGGCTCATTGCTTCCGCAGATTCTTCGACTTCTAGCTTCAAAGGTGGAGGCTCCGTAAACTTCGCGGACGGGAACGTTACAAAGCCAGGGCCTTGACTCTTCTCGTTGCCTCCGTCGGAAGTCGGGCGCTCCAAATCCATTTTTTCCTCCTGAAAGAAGGCACAAGCTCGACACTTCAGTCTCACTCTTGGGGACCTCAACGCAGCAGAGAAATACTCGCCTAGCGAGTCCAGAAACATAAAGGGTTATCAAACCCGGTCCGGTTTATAGTTCAGGGAGGCTCGGTGTTCAAAACCATTGGCCCGACGGGTCCAATCAACTCGGTCATCAAATCCCGAGTCAAGCAGAGTCAACACTCAAGAGTCGGACCGAGTCTGAGAGAACTAAATTCGGTGTTACTTTTCTTCCATAACGCTACGACTTCGTGTTTGACATTTATAACTCTTATTCCTGTTTGTGAAAATAAATTCTTCTTACCAGCACGGGATGGAACAGACTGTAGATTTAAGTTTCTAACAAAGATAAAACTGTTGTCACTAGGAGGACTTTTCAGTCTGGATTCTCAACGATGTAAGAACTTGTTGATTGAGAAATATATACTATTTTCCAGAAATTACAATATAATACATATAGTATGTTCATCTCTGACCAAATATTACAACAGCCCCGTCGAAGCTCAAGCTACATTTCAAAGTAATAATACGAAGCACAAACAAAAAAGCTAACAAACATCACCGATCATGTCATGTATCTAGTTTCATATTTAATCCTCTGACATAACTATCTTAAACCACTCCTTTTGATCAGATCATGGTTTATAAGATTAAAACCTGGTCAAGTCGGAAACCCTCAAGTTTCTCTGTTTACAGGTAGCCAGTTGATGTTTCAACATCAACACAGGAAAGGTGGAAAATTTTGTCTGAGAAAACAGAAACTTGTGGCCATGGGGTGTTTCGTGTTTGAGACTTCCTGTGCTTGCAAATATGTCATCCCATAACTTAGCCACTGGTGCAGGGAGGGAAGTGTGATTCAGTGATCAGACCCAGAGCACTGACATGAGTTGTCGGTAGTAACATGCGAAGAAGAGGAAGTGCAGAAGAGCCCAGCAGAAGCTTCGGTCTAACCTTCTCCACTGCTGACTTGAGAACATGAGGTGATGGTATCCCAAACCATTTAACCCACCAAGAAAGAAGCAGGGCACCTCTTCTATCACTGCTCAGCTCTTGTGACCATCTGAGATCCTTTAAGTAATTACGGAAGCATTCACTTCCTCCAAGAGAGCAGCTTAAAATGGCTTCAATTCGCTCCTTAAGAGCTCCAATGAACATTGACTGCATAATACCTTCTCCCATATCACCCAATTTGCCACCGACAAGAGCCTCGTTATAGGCTATCGCAATCTGCATCCAAAGTCAATTGTAAGATTGTGTTTGATCAATTTATCTTCACCAATTTTTTTCAAAAAAACAAAAGGCCTAAATATCCTGCTGAGTTAGAAAAGAATCTCAAATTCAAAAGTTATAAGAAATGTGAATGGGTAGATTAGCCAATAGCCTCCTACACTGCTTAATCATTTGAGATAGAACAAGAGTCTATCTAACAGTACAGTCGGTGTAGAGTGTGGGTGGGTCTCCATCAGGGGAGAATGAGGTTATTCATGAATCTTGGGCCCACGTATCAAACACGAATGCAACTGGGAGGGACTGGGAGTGTTTAATGGGAAAAATCCCATACTGAAAGGTTGAGGATTAATCATCTCAAATGACTCCATTTTCAGACAACCCAAACACTTGAGTAGTTCTATCTGTGATTCAAAATACTGTATGAGGCATTGTAGACGTGAAGATGATGAAGAGCATTCCTACTAAAACTTCCTACTCATTTTCCATGAAAAGAAAAAATTTGCAAAGGCAAAACAGTGATGCTTCCAGGAATCACCTTGAGACTAGAAATAAATAGAGTATCCCCAGGGACAGAACCTCCTGTCATTTGCTCAGCCATTAATCCAACTGACGTGTAGAGGGAAATGTATATCTGCATCAAATGCCGCAATATAATCAACTGGCAATGCGCTAGAGCAAACAAATTACACCATATTGAGAATTTGATAAGAGAACTAAGCACCTCTAAGAGGGCTGGCCTGTCCTTGCTCACACAATCAAATAAAACTTGAAAACAAAATTCTTTGAAATCATCATCACTTCTGCAAAAATATGAACTTGGGTAAGGAATTCAGAAAAAAGGAAGAACGAGGACGACAGTGATTCATAGAATTATTACCTATAATCTCAAATTGCAGAGCAACATGAGTAAGACAGTCTTATTAAATGAAAGACCTATTTTAAAATATTTGAAGTCTTGCTGTATTGTAAGCACTAGGAGGTTAGTCATCCTTAATCTCTACTTGTCATCAGTTAAACAGCTCTTAATCTCTTACTTTTCATCTGTCAAAACGCTTATGCTTCTTTTGTGTTTAAATAATTAATGTAGCTTACTTAACTATATTATATGATAAAAAAAATCCATGCTATCATTCCTCTTGGCGAATGTATTATTCTTACTCATTTGCCAGAATACATTTTAATGTTTAACAAACACATAAAGTAAACACAATGGACTAAAAACTGCCTTGCCTATTGTTCCACGAAGAGTCACTGCAAAGTTGAGCAAATGCAATCAAACTTGGATCAGATGAAAAGGTACTGATTAACTGATCAACCTTGTCCGAGCCATGCAGAGAGTTACTAGCAATAGGATTATCATGGCTTGACATATCACAAACCTGTCAAGGAAGTAGGAGGAGAAAAGGATGTAAACATTGAAAACTAGCAAATTGGTAAGAAAATGTATAAAGGAACATAGGCACATCGATTGCATATAACAACAAATGCCAACCTTATGAATTGCACGTGATAGTAAAGATTGACGCCCAATTGGATCGTCTACATATGAACAAGCTCCAACTTTTCTTTTCACATAGATAAGACCACTAATAAAAGGGTCATTCTTGTCTCCAGGTTTCCACCAGGGCTTATCTGCTCATAAAAATGTTTACTACAAACTTTTCAATAAAAAAATAGGATAAACAAACCACAGTGATTTGAAGTTTCCATGCTAGTACCTTGAGGTTCAATCTCAATGACTTGAGGCCAGTACCTAGGACCACAAACTCGAACTGTCTTAAGCTGCAAGGAGGATGAGCAAAACACTGATATAGATGAAATACTTAGCTTTCACTAAATAGCATCTAAAAATAAAAGCAACAGGTTTTGGTGGGTTTAATGATAAATTTTACTGGACCAAATATCCACTAAAACATAGTATTAGTTGTCATTCTTCCGAACCTAAAATGGTGACATTGATTTTTTAGCAAGGTGAATTTTATCCAAAGCCAAGAAGCAAAAGAGAGAAATAAGGAAGGGCGTTGATACAATGACAGACTTAAGGAACACTTATTCCCTTGCAATGGCACAAATAGGAGCATATTTCCAAGTTCAATCGGATCCATGAACATACATACTGACTTCAAGATACTGCCCATCATAAAGTGATGACAACTCTCCAAGTGCACCCTCCATGATTGCTACCCCAATTTACAGTGGATTTTGAAAAGGAAAAACTGGAGAGTTGGATTCCCGTTAAAATAAAATACTGTCTCGCCAAGTAACAAGGCTCAAAAAAAAAAAAATGCCAACAAAAAATGTTGCTTTTAAAAACAGTGTTACTATAAAAGGATCTTTTTGGAAAAGCTGTTAATTCAAAGAAATGATACCGTAAAGGATTTGAAAGACAATAAATGAACAAGATTCACTAATTCAGTTTCCTTCTACTGGAGAGTAAAAACGTACTACAGGACGTTCAGGCAGAATGCAAGGAGTGACTTCACAAAAGCTTGTCTCTGAATGATTTTCAGTCTCTTTCATGGTCACTTCAATGGGAGCATAAACTGATAAGCCAGTGTCAACATCAACAGTGTGCACAACTCGTGGTTCTGTTGCAAGAACGTACAAGTGCCTAAAAGCCTGACCAAAAAAGAACCAACACTAACTACTGTTAATTCTCTACAAGAAGACAGAAAGTAAAAGTAGCTTCGAATGCACTTGCAAAAAAATCAGAGACCTGGAGGTGGCACCGATTATCATTTGGTCCAGTTGGTAAACGTGGAAAAAGAGTAATCAGCAACATAGCAACAGCACTGTTTCGAGTTGAGAAACTTCGCATCCCTCCACCAAGAAACAAGAAGCCAATTGCTAAGCTCACCTAAAGAAAAATTATGAAAGAACAATTTCAAAATATAAATAAATAAATAAATAAATAAATAAAAATGAAAGAGCAGACTGGCTAAGCTAAGAGGATCTAATGTGGAACAGATAGAATTAGAAAAGAAAACATTACAAGCTGGAAGAACTGGTGGAAAGCACAGAATCATCCACTCTGGTACTACAATAGAATGTTTAGTCATCTCTATGTGTCTAACAAAAATATTTTTCTCCTTCCAGTTTTCCAAGCTTCCAGGTCATTCCCATTTCCCAGTGGACCATCCTTCCATCCACCTTGTACCATAATGTACTCCAAATTTCTGAGAAAATGTTGTCTGAAAACAATAAACTTTTGCAGATCCATCCTAATCCATTTTCACTTATAGCCATATGGCTCAAATATAATATATCCCATAACAAAAAAAATTAAAAATTAAAAAAATCAAACTAAGAATCACTAAACATGAGAATCTAGGTCAAATAAGTAACTCTTTTCCATTTCAAGTTTCAAAATAAATGAGAAAAAGAGACATCCCAACTCCCAACTGGATGAAGCATAACATGAGAACAATCCTAGAACTTACAAAGAATCCACAACCATATGGAACTTACAGCCATCTGGATCCCAAAACTCGCATGTCCATCTGATGAGTTACGCCTACGAAGATATCTTAAAAAGCGAAGTGTCTGTAAATGCCCTGAGCCTGCCATAACCTGGACCAGCAAAATCAGACAGATTAAAAACAAAACTGAAACAAAATCAGAAGCCTCTTTTATGATTATGGAGAACTTTAAATAGCCTCAGATGTTTCAGATAAATTTACTTATAAGGAAACTTACATAGACTTCTACCAAGCTCTAAAAACTCATTAAGCCCATCTCAATGGATCCATCAGCTCATTACTAATTATATTTTTCTTATTATATGGCATAAAATTGGATTCAAGATGAACCACACCTAGTAGCTCTATTTATAAATCAAAAGATAGCTTGGTAGAGCACTTTTTACCACAGAGAGGGAGAGAACAATAAGATGAAGACAGGTCTCTAGCGTGGACCTGTCTACATATTGTGACAAGCCCTTTGGAAATGTGTTCCCACTCATAGCAGAAATAGGCTTGATCTGCAGCATTACATGAAAGGAAAAGAATGTAAGTAGAACATGATCGTTAATTGATAGGATACCTTCACTAGAAAAACATACCTCATTCAACAAGTACACAGCATAGCTGTAAAGCAATTCTTGTGCATCCATATTTCTAGTACCAGCATACCTCAAACCTGCAAGATAAAAAATAAATAAAGAACAGAAAAACAGAGGAAAGCGTACTCATCCAGTTTGAATATAAATTTCAGTTACAGACACTACAGTAAATAAGACCAAGTCAATTCCAATACTGAACAAGACTTAGTCATACAACTTAATCCCATTCCAATTTCCAAAATTTCACAACCACAATAATTTTTATAAGGATTACTAGGAGAATTTAAATATCAGCTCAGGGCACAAAAACCATGTATCAGGTTTTTTATGGAAAGTACCTAAAGAAATACATGACCCAGTCACTATATTTACATATGCTTGGCAGACAGCTTCAAAGTCCATTTCATCACCGTCATTTGTCTCGTCTCTAATTCTTTCAACACCTGCCTTCACTATTTCAGGAATCTGAGATTCTATCCAACCTCTAGAAGGAAAAACTCTGTAAAATCACAATTAAAGCTTTGAATACCAGGAGTTCAATGAAGTATGAGTTGACAAAAAGATTCACGCAGAGAGACAGAGAAAAGGGGTGAGAGAGTGCGAGAGAAAGAGCGGGAGAGAGAGAGAGAGAGAGAGAGAACCTGCTCCACATTATCATATTCCGAGCAATTACTCGTAGCATTATGAAGTCAGGCCTCACATATTGCAGGCTGAAATGAGTTTGAGGAATAGAAAGTCTAGATGCCACCTCCTCTGATTCTGTCTGTTACAGATGATTGTACAAGAGTATGTTGGAAATTTCAATAACAAGATGAGCACCTCAGCACATGGATATTTGAAAAGAAGAATGAAACCATCATATTTAAGTAAACCAACTAATGGATGTTTTCTATAATAATTACTAGATAAATTTAAGATCTTTTAACAAATTCAGTAAGGAAAAAGAGAAAGTTACAGCATCATTAGTACAAATTAGGTATTTTTGTTGAGCAAAAGAGGTTCTAGAGAACACAAGAGAAAAAACCATTCCAACTTTCATAGAAAAATTAGACAAATAGATCTTTAACACATTTTGAATGACAATGCATGAAGTTCCACCATGGGCAACCTTCCAATTTCATTGCCAGACTTCATTGCGACAAATAAAATCGCCTCTATCCTTAGGCAACAGCACAAAATTTTAAAAGACTTGATCCTTTCCAGCTCTTGTAGAATTTAAAATGATTTAGAAAAAAAAAAAATTAAAAATTCGAAGACATATCATGAACTATGAGAAAATATTACCTTCAAAAATATTAAAGTCAATGCAATTGTCGCTCCAGGGGCAGTTACATCAACATTAACCATTGTCCCATCCATCATCTGATAAGGGATAGGTACTGTCAGTATCAAGAGTGGAATAATGTGTAGAAATTTGGAGTCAAAGAAGGTTTCACAGGTCCAGTTCAGAAATATAAACAGCCACGTGACCATATCAAAGTGAAGATCATTGATCAGCAAAGAGAACACAAAACCTGCCCAACACTGCGACTTTGATCTTCCATTGCCGGTGCCTTAAGGAAGGACCTCTCCTAAGTACGAAAAGATGCAACACATCATAGGCAAGAGAACATAAAGACTATGTAGAGGCAACAAATCAAAGTAATTTCAATGAGCATACATTATGGAATTCTTTGCCACCAACATACTGAAACAGACGTTCTACTATAGCATCCCTGAAGCCAAATGCATCTTTTCCTTGGCCTTTAAAAAAAGAAATATCTGATAAGTAACAATCAAATCCTTCATTTCATTCATGTGTATGATGATACATACCTAAGGTGACTAGTCCTAATGCAGACCCAGCAGCAACTGCATAACCCTCTCTTTCAAGAACATTATCACCACAGCTTCTGCGTCCAATTTCACTCTGAAGAAAGGAAAAATTAACAACAATATAATATTATTCTCATTCTTTCCACTGGCTTCCATTCTTTTGACATACTATTGACAATCTGAGCATAATGGCCAATAATAGTCATTTTCAGATAACTTGGTAAATAACTACTAAAGTAACAGGTAGAAAGAGAAGTACAAACCAAAAGGGTTTTCATGCTCAGTGGGTGAGCTGATCCTTCATACAGGAGGCCAATAGCCATTAGTGCTGCAGACTGAAAAATCAATTAATGAGGTACAATTACAATATTCTTTCAAATAAAATATATTGCAGGACCCTTCCAGATAAAAGTAAGATTTGCAAGGTATATTACAGTCCAGTGTTAGAACTACAGGAAACTTCTGACTCCAGCAAAATCCGTACAACACAAAAACATCAAAGAGAAAGCATATACCTGCAAAAGTGTAGGTAGCTCCAGCTCCGGGAAGGAAGATGGGTGCCTGGAAGGAACGTGGAGATAAAGCATCTGCAAAGAACCATCTTCATCAGCTCAGTCAATTTCCAAATCCATGATGAAAACTCACAAGCTAACCAGTCATATTAACTGAATTTAAAAGTACAAAGGATGAATACTTGTCATATGTAAACCAAACTACAGAATGGTAATTAGGGTCAAAGTCATGTCGCAGCTGAAACAAAGTGCAGCTAAATTAGGAGCAAAAGTTACAAGATTATATTGCCAAGAGACGAATCCAGAAGCTTTCACTTTTTCTAGTTGAGGTGATCCAGTTGAATAAAAGATTTGGACTCCCAATCGGCGCGCGATGTCCTGTCCTTTGCTTTTGAATACAATATTTTTTCTGAGAATAATGATCTCTGTTTTTGTATTTCTTTCAAAAAGAATAACTTTTGAATACAATATTTTTTTTTGAGAATGACTTTTGAATACAATATGAAGCTACAAAATAATACAATCAAATTCTGCACCAGTAAGGTGTCTATGAATGCCACAAATCTGTTGTTGCCAAGAAACAAGCCCAAATTTGGGCATATTTTGGATTTAAAGTTGGACCACTTCCTATGCACAGCCAAAACTTGCTATAAGCCTGCAGCCAAGTAGTCCCGTGCATCAATGTTTTAAAGTTGGACCACTTCCTCCCAACATGACCAGAGAAACTAATTCCTTTTTCTAGGTAATAAGCATAATACATTCCAATCCCAACACCAATGTGAGATCATTCTACCACATTTTTCAGGAAAGCTCGAGATGGTATCAGGCAAAGCCAGAAAATCAAGGGGTCCCTCACAACAAGTGACTGGAAGAAGACACCCCTCCCTAACCATGAGTCCGCCACAGTTAGTGAATCACCTAATACAAACCCAATCACAAAATGCATGAGCAGCTAAATCCAATATCCTAAAGGAGTGCAAATGTCTCCAAGGGGGGAAAACCTCTTGCAGCACCAATTCTTGGTTTTTTTTGCCTCAAACTCGAGAACCAGCGCTGATACTTGAAAATCCAATCTGTTCAGGTTGAACCTCGAAATCATTTCGAAGTTAAAGGGCACTTTCCCTTCACAACAGCACTGAGTCTAACCCCCAACTAGAACCAGAAACTCGAAAACCCGAGTGAACTCAGCTTAGTTATAAAACAAGATGATGTTCCTAGAGTTGCCTTCAACCTATAGCCACCCCAGGAAACGGGCTAGGACAATATAGAGGCTCTGCAAGAATCCATGGATCTCAACAGAAGTCGAGTCATCATGGCCAAGGGAACAAATAAAGAAAATAAAACTGGCAACCATGGTTTCTTGATCTGAATTTTTCTTCACACTGTAGATAGAACCATAACCAAAATAAGATGTACAATGTAATGACAGAGAATAGAAATACAGAAAAAAAATAGATGAGAACTGTGATTTGGAGTTGAGTCATTATAATGACTAATGAGACAAAACTAAGAAAAAGAGAAACTACTAACCTAGGACCTAAAGTAGCAAATTACACAAACATCCTTCTATTCCAACAGTTACATCAAGCTAAAAAAAATAGGCCATAGATGTCTGGCTTGTCACACAATGTAGATAACTACATAGGTAGCATTGCCTTTGTGAATAAGACCAGAAACTACCCCAAAAAACCTTATCTTTCTTTGTATTTTAACTCTGCTAAAGTTGTGATAAACTTCAAAATACTTGGTCTTTTTTTTAAAAAAAGTGAAAAATACCTTGGTCATTGAAGCAACGAATTACTAGCTCTTAGGAAAAACAGTTTTTTTTTTAAAAACAAAGTGACTAAGCTATCTCATATTGCATATAGAATTTTATGTCTATGAAGACAATCAATTACAAATTTGACACCACGGCATACTTTACTTGAAAAAAGAGACAAGTGAATCAGTGTTTTGAGATTGGCCTAACCTTTGATACTGCTGGCAGCATAGTCCCCCTATAAGATGCTGCCATTCCAAGCAACATGCCCACTATAGTGTAATCATGTTCCTGTCCAAAACAAAAAGTGATACCCAATGAGACTAAACCTTAGATTTTTTCTTGTTCCAAATAATACAAATATAGGTCATTGAACACCATAGATCAAAAATTATAAAATCAAGTACTTTGAAGGTATCCATCTCCACTGCCAGTAAAAACCATTTGTTGTTGTGAACACAACAGTTTCTTCAAAAATAAATAAATCAAGAGAGCAGTAGGCTACTCTTCCCTTCCCATTGCAAATTCTAAGTTGTAGAGTATCGGAAAACATTTAGCACCAATGCAGGAGCTCTTTTTGAAAAGTTTTTAAAGAAATGTTAATAAAACGTTGAAACTTTTGCGTGGTCTCACATAAATAGATTAACAATATACTGACATCAGAAAAAAAGGCCAATTTTCTTAACACTGCTCAGAAACAGAGAACTCCCTTTCTTCTCAAACTTAAAGAGAAGTAAAGAAGTACCATGTGAAAACTAACAATTTTTACTGACAAAAATAAATAAAAACAACAGTAATGGAGATTAAAATCCAGACAAAAAAATGAAAGAAGATTTTGAAACAAGAAAAGAAGAATTATCTATGAACAAACGTGTGATGTAGAAGAGAGAGGAAAACAAGGACACAGCAACTACACTACCCATTACCCAACCCCTCTCTCTGCTGTAACATACTGATATAAAGCAACGATTACAGGTCCACCTTAACACCTGGTTATCAAACTGAGAAAGTTAAACAACTAATACCAATTGACATGTATAACCTAATCAATTTTCCAAAGAAATATACACCACTCAAAATGTTACAAAAAGACAAGAAATAAACAAGAAATCATGCAATAGGAATAGCAAGACTACTTGAAGAGCTTTTTTCACTGTCATACAGGAGAAAGATATCGATACACATCTGCAGTTGTCAAAACACGGAGGTGTCCATGCAATCCAAGGGCAAAGAGCAACCCTGAATGAGTTACATTCAAATGTTCTGGCTTATTATAGGTTATCCAGGTTCTCGACATCTTCACCTGCAAATGAAAGGCCAACTTTGTAAATTTCATGGACTGCACATACGTATGTATGGTTATTCAGGAGCACAACCTAGACAAAATGCAAAATTTCTATCATGGCTTCCTCATGACTTGGGCCTTTGTCTCAATGAACGCAAGCAGGTATATGGGAAGTACCAGACCTTGAATGGAAGCAGATATACAAGTAGGATTTGTGCAAGATACCTTGCTGAATTCTTTATTTAATCAACTGACACACGTGCATTTCACTGAAGGAAGATATATATCTTGCTTGTAGTAGACCACAACAAAAGTGCCTCCATCCATCCAAAAGACTTGCAAATTAAAAACACCATGCATACTACTCATGGTTTCAGATAAAAAGATAAACCTGAAAAGGAGCCAGCTTCAATCCAGCAGCCACACCATTGTGAAACTCTGGCCAAGATCGGAGTTCCATTATGTTCCTTACGTTTGGATCCAGATTAACCTATTGAGGAAGATGTCTTGTCACATAAAACTTCTCTTTCAAAAAGAGAGCATAAGAAAAGTAAACAATGCCACCCTACAGCATATCGGCCAGTTAGCAACTCATTTTCACGTGCATCAAGGATATGCAAGAGGACTGCATAAGGTAAACAGGAGTATATCATGTAAACAAAGAGAGAAAAATAAAACTCCTAATAAACCCTAAGTGCTTGTAGTTAAGGAATTTGCCATTTAAGTTGATTGTACTATTGTTTTGAGAATGAAGTTAATTGTTTTATTAGGCTTCCACTTTTACTAGAAAATGCAATAATTTATGTATAAATAAAAGATATGAAATCAAATTATGATCACTTTTCCCTTTCACTCACTGCTTTTCAAGTCTAACAAAGTAAAATACGAGGAAAGCATTAGGAAACATACCGTAGCATTCTGCTGTGCAGGAAGACGCCCCGCCAACATAAGCTTTGGAACCTCAAGAGCCTATGCAAATCACCAACACAATTAACATGCCAAAGCTCTTAAATAGAGAACCAAACATGAAAAGTGAAAAGGAAGAGTTCAATTTGAAGTGTTTATATATATATATATATATATATATATATATATATATATATATAGAGAGAGAGAGAGAGAGAGAGAAAGAGTGCTAAATACCTCAGTCAACAACGTGCAGATGCTTGAAAGTGTAAATGCTCCTCGGCCGAAAGGGAGAGCTGTAGTTCTTTGAGCAAGCTGCCAAAGCTGAGCCTGCATTACGAAGGAACTATAAAAAATTAAAAGCATATTTTTAAAAGAATATCTACAAATTCAATGCATGTTTGATAAAAAAATAAACTAAAGAGCCCAGTAAGGCTGTTATAAAATGTGTTTGAGAACCAAGCTGCAGTGAACCAGAGGTCAACCTGCTTGTTTCTCCCTTTATCACAAAAGCTTATCACAAAATTACGTTCAAAAGAAACTCATGATCTCAACCAACAAAAGTACTGCCCTTGAAGTGTTTACTTATAATTTGGTCACAAAACTTTCAAATAAACTTTAAAACAGTCTCGACTTCAGCACTTATCCTCAAACAGATCCTTAGATATTCAATAGTGTTGGGTCGCTGTATGGTAATCTGCTGTGTGCTTCACTTACAAACCACAATCTACTTCTTCCTCTTCCATGTGATGAGGTATCTTACTCTTCCATGTCACGAGGTTGCTCACGCTTCCAAGGACAAGGTTACCTCAAATATGTGTGCAATATCTACTCACAAATCTTCTACGAGAGGTACTACACAATCTGCATTTAATATGCAACTATCTCAGAAGGACAAGGTGGTCAACACATGAATCCTACCATACAGCCTTCTATAAGTGTTTGGAGTAATAATATTATTGCTTTCAAATGTGAAGTAACAGAGTACTAATAAACTTACTGCCCAGACTTCAAAGGAAATATCAGGTTTACTAAAAGAAAGATATATCAACCTTTAACTAGCATCCTATGGAGGAAGAAGAAAATGGTCTTTCAGAGAGTAAGACAAAGAAAAGGTGGTTAAGCTTAATCTATTTGACTCCTCATAATAAGAATTCCTACAGGGAGTTTTTCTTCCCTGCTATGCTTTGACTATAAATTTTTTCTGGATAATGGATATTGGACTATAATGAACTCTTGTTCACGTGATATACTCTTTTTTACAACAAAATGGCGACAGCTATACTAACAAGACATTGGCATTACAACATTGAGTGAGTACAAACAACTCTAGAAGCAAAAGCTCAATAAGGGCCTGAAGGCAATCTCAACTCCAGCAACCCCAGCACTTGCTAGCTTGTCAGAATCTGAATAAGCTTATCTAGGAATCCTTTTCCAGACTTGATAACATTCCACTGCTAAATGGACTCTTGCTAAGAAGGGTGCTTAACACATAAATAAATCATCTTTCAAAAAAAAAAGTAAATAAAATAAAATAAAAAGGAATCCACACAACTTGAATGATATGATCCACCTAGAGGTGGAGTGTCCAGTTTAGTTACTTTTTCGCTTGTTTATGGATATTTTTGCCTCATTACCTACGATTATGTTTAATATTGTTTTGCTCTTGAAGGAAGCTTTGCAATTTGATTTAAAAATAGCTTTAAGTGACATCTATCAAAAGGGAAGGCTGAGAAAACATCTTCTCCCTTCTTTTGATAATTTCTTTCTTTTCATCATTTTTTTCTCAAAAGTACCATTCATCCTTCAAGTTGAACTTCCTTTTCTCTTTGGTGTCCAACACTCACTGCTATAAATCATTTCAAAGGAACAAAAGCATCACCTGCTGGAGTTCTTGATCAGAGGCACTAGGATTAATAGATGTCTGAATTGGCACTAGTCTTGCAGAAGAGAGAAGTCTCCGAACCTGCAATTCAGGAAGAGAAGAGAGAGAGAGAGAGAGAGAGAGAGAGAGAGATGGATAAGACAAGCCAGCAGTACTCAAAATTAATGTGTAACTTGCAGAGACACGGGGAGTTGGGAATAGCCTAACACTAAGGCCCTAGACCCACATTTCAATACAAGATCCCGAAGTGCCTATCCAAGTGTGTGAGTGTATCTGCATATAGTACCGGCTCATACATTGCTAATTCAGCAGGATGGCAAAAGTTACAAGCAACAAAAACTGATAAAATGCCATCAAGAATTCAAAATCAACAAGGGTTATCAGAAATTCATGTGCTCCTTCATGTACAGAGCACATGAACCGAAGGACTTGTATTATTGAATCTATTCTGGTGCAAAAACAAAAGGATAGGAGAAACACAGTTACCCATAAAAAGTCAAAAAAGTCATAAAACCCAACCTCATTCAACCGCAAATCACGACCATAACGCAATTGTGTACTGGAATTGAACATATGCTCCATCCCATCAACCATGGAACCATCAAAAGAATCTGACTCCTCCATCTTGACACTTTCAAATACTGTCGCTTCAGAACGTGACAAAGGAACGGTCACTGGATGCATATGTAGCATGTACGGCAGGGAATTATGAATCAAGTTGTCGGTCCTTAAAAGTCCATTTTTCCAAGATTTGCTCGCATTTTCCAAACATCTTAATGCCAAATCCTCACGACCAATGAGAACATATGCAGCAGCTGGCCAATCAGTGGGAGGTGACTCCCGACATTTATCCAATGCCTAGAAGTAGAAATATTTCAGTTAAAAATTGAACAAAAATCTTCTTGCAATAGCTGCAGTAGCTGACTTGGCTTCTGATGTTTCATTTAGATGAAATACTAGGTCACAATATTGATACTAAAGGAAGCTTACATGTCGCAAAGGGAGAGAAACACCTGGAGGCAGCAAGTCTAATTGCTGGAGTCCAAATTTTTCAGCAACCATTGCCAAGACCATGAGCTCTGACGTACTTGACGCAGACCCTACAGCTATATTGAAGTATATTCCTGTAGAAAGCTTCCTGCCTTTTCTTTCTGATCCTAGAAGTAAACTATAGAAAGAGACTACTTTGCGAGCCCAGCTCACTACAGAACTTCCATCCTTGCAAATTAGCAGTGGGAGATCAGAAGAACTGGCAGAATAAGGTCCATGCAACAAGCTGTTTTCAAACCACCTCATTACAGATGGAGGATTTCTAGGATGTAAAGAAGAACGAAGTGTACCAAACTTTTGGGAAAGATATGGAAAATCACGAAGATAGTGATCCACATAGCTTGCCTCTCCCAGCGAAGACGCTACATCACACAAAAGAATAACTAGAACACTGACATCCCTGTTAAGCAGAACAAAATAAATATGACAAAAAATTCTTATGTAAACTTAACAATAGGCAAAATGCAGTAATTTGCTATATTACAATCTAAAGAAAATGATAAAGGAAATGAGGAAAACTACTCAAAAAATACCAAATTAGTTTAAGAGGTAATTTCATTTCTTACAAACTTCCAATTTCATCTTATAATGTTTAAGTTTGCAAGATTGAAAGCAAACCTTTTCCGAAGAATATCTAGCTTTAAACTTTCATAGAGTGCATGCAATGAATCCAACATTTCAGACAAAAGCTGAGCACAGTATGATTTCTCCTGGTATTTTTCACCCAGCTGAGAACGATAGAATACATCAGAACCACTCTGAACTGATGGCATGTTGAAAAATGGATCTGCCATAGGTGTCTGCTTGCAATAATTCAAGTGATATTTACTATTAACAAGAAATTCCCAAGACGTCTGAGGTGTCAATTTGGAGTTCTGTTGAGAAAAGCATCCTGAGCTTCGGCAGAGTTCCATTACAACTCCACTAAAAGAACGCCACTCTAAATCAAGACAGGAATCGGCAGAAGACAAATAAGTGCTATCCTGGTCTGCCCAAAGAAGAGTAATAAAATGATTATAAAAAGATGGATGCATTCCTTCAGCCATGGTGGTAATACAATCATTTGCCAATAAAGAAGATGGGCTTTGCCTTAAAGCACATCTGAAAATCTGCACAAGTAGAAGATCAATAAATAAATGAAAACATACAAACAAATGTCATCAGCCAATGCCTCCTAGATGAGCAGGATCATTCATCTCTAGCTTCAGTTACAAACAGAACAAACTACCTTACAAAACGGTAAAAAAATATCAACAGAGTCAATTTATGTTTGAATGAAACAGGGTAAAATCATTCTCAAAGTTTTCAGAAAATAAATAACTAAATCCAAGTAAGAAGCACATTTATACCCTTTCTGCTCTGAAAAGTCATCAATGAGATCAATGAAAGGTAGTTTGTTGTCAAACTTAAATATGTTGTTAAACATAAGATTCAAGACTTGGCACGTGTTAGGATCCGGGCTTCCCCAAACTTCGCTGAAGAACTGGTTGTACCGATCAAGGTGGGAGATTTCCAATATATGGCGAAGATAGAGATGGAACGAGAAAAACCAAAAGAAAAATACAAGAAGAGACAAAAAATCAGGGGGAGAAAGAGATCTATACAGATTTGGAGAAGGAAGAAATCGTCTCCGGCGAAGTCTCCGGCGGCCGGTGTCGGAGAGGAAGCTTACCAGGTCGCCCCACCGTTGGAAATCCCTAGCCTTGCACAAAAAAAGCAAGCGGCTGAAAGAGGACTTGCTGCCTCACCATATATGGAAGCTGAAACAGGCAGGTCTCGGGGATCGCAAAAGACACCTGAAGCTGAAGCGTCACGTGAAGACCAGAGGATCCAAGAAGGATTGAGAAGATTTGACCAATCTGAAAATCCGGGTCCAAGTGGGACCATCCAAAATCTGCCGAGTTGTGTAAGCGGGTCCAACCAAAGTGCATCACCCTGCGCAAGTGGACCCTCCAAAAGGAGATCTGAAAGTGAAGCCCGAAATCAGGATGAGCATGTCGAGTCGTTTGAGGCTGCGACTCCGAATCTCGAGCAACGCAACCAGGTTCTCCGAACTCAGGATAAGCGCACTAGGGCGACTGAGTCAGGAGAGAATGTGAATCCGAGTTATAAGTATGACAGCCAGGATGCCACACCCGCAAGGCATAGTGGCCCGTCTTCAACATCGCACTCGAAGCGACAACTGGCCACGACAGAAATTGTAATCAACTCAAAATTGGGCATGGAAGGACGTTTGGAAGGGGGCATACGCTATACTTACGCAAGAAGAAGGACTGACAGACTGATTCGCATCTCTAGAAATAAGGTGAGAGATCGGCAAACAAACCCGAGAAGTGCTAGCGTCCCTCCGAGACCTGTACAATCGACGGGGGAGGAGCTGATTGACGATTTGGAGGAGGACGATGAAGATAGACACTTACAAACTCTGGCTCGATGACTACTTGCAGACTACAGAGTCTCTTTTTAGCGAAAAGTTGAAAATGAATCAAGAAAAAATCGAGGCATGTCAAAGCAAGATCAAAATACTAACTGAAGGTCAATGTGGATGGCTCATCCATGGGTAATCCAGGTCCCGCTGGTTTTGGGGGAGTTTTTAGAGACTCAGAGGACAACATACTGATGCCATACTCGGGACGGCTAGGGGTGGATGACTCTACTTCAGCAGAGGCTCATGGAGTCTTGCATGGCCTACGCTTATTTCGCACACACTTCTCTGGAGAGCTGGTAGTGGAAGGGGACTCAAGAAATGTCATCGGATGGTGCCGTCAAACCTCAGCTCCACTATGGAGGCTGTTGTATTTGTTTAGAGAGATTTTGTCTTTATCTTCATTCGTTAGTGAATGGTCATGTGTTCCCAGATCTGCCAATACTGTGGTAGACGGCTTAGCTAAGCAGGGAGTCACCCTTACCTCCATGGAGGTAAAGGTGGACCCTCCCTTTGTATCATAATTATTGCATATCAATCAATAAATTTGCATTTTTCCTCAAAAAAAAAAAAAAAAAAAATACTAACTAAAGGCAAATCCAACAGGTCGAGTGGATTTGAACATCCTCTCGTGGAACGTAAGAGGACTCGGGACAGAAGCAAGATGTGCAATCGTTATAGAGACATTGAATAAACAGAAGGTGACAGTGGCTTTCCTGCAAGAAACGAAGCTGCAGTCTTTCTCTCACTCATTGGCAAGGGATATCTGGTACAAAGGTCGACCAACTTGGGTCGAAATTGGAGCTCATGGAACAGCGGGAGGTATTGCTGTCTTCTGGGATTCCAATGAACTCGAGATCGTTGAAAAGGAGGAAGGACTGTATTCGGTGGCAGTTCATTTTAAGTCCTTAAAGAACAACTTTCATTGGGCTGCGCTTGCAGTATACGGGCCAACAGTATATGATCAAAGGCAAAAATTTTTGCATAAAATTTCAGCTTTGATCCAATTATGGCCCTTGCCTTGGGTTATTGGGGGTGATTTCAATACCACTAGATACAGCTTTGAAAAAAGCGGAGGACGCAATAGGGTGTCCGCTTCTATGAGGCAATTTAATCAATTGATTCAAGACCTGACCCTGATAGAACCAGCACTGTCAAGGGCCCAATTCACGTGGTCAAATGGGAGGAGCACACCTATACTTGCAAAATTGGATAGGTTCCTTGTTTCACAAGAAAACGCAACAGGCAGAATACTTCCCAGAATCACATCAGATCATAGACCCATTCTGTTAGAAATAGAGCTTGAGAGATGGGGGGGCCTCCCTTCAGATTTGAAGTGGCTTGGTTCCTAGAGGATGGTTTCAAAAAAAAACTCAAAAACTGGTGGCAGGAGTGTCAGGTGCAGGGCACTGCTTGCTACAAACTCAGTCAAAAACTAAAGCAAGAAGGCAAAATAAAGCAATGGGCAGCACAAAGGAAGCTAAACTTTACAGTTGAAAGAACATCATTGCTAGAAAAAATCAGAGAATATGATCAGCAAGAAGAAGAAAGAGGTACCTTATCTACTGTAGAAATTTCGGAAAGAGACAAGCTAAAGAAGAGCTATGAAGACAAGATCACCCAAGAAAGAATTTTTTGGAAACAAAGAGCCCGATATAAATGGGTTAAAGAAGGCGACGGGAATTCAAAATTTTTCCATGCCGTAGCATCCGGGCATAGGAGGAGAAACAGAATTTGCTCCCTGAACATTGATGGTGTAGAAACATCTTCTAAGGATGACATTATCAGAGAATTCACAGATTTTTACACCAACCTATATAAGGACTTGAATGTTAAAAGACCCTTTCCCCAAGACCTGCCACTAAATGTTCTATCTCCAGCTGCTAGGCAGTCCTTGGAGAGACCTTTTACCTTGGAAGAGATTGAAGACGCAGTGATGAGCATGCCATCTGACAAAGCACCAGGTCCGGATGGTTTTCCTACCAAATTCTACAAGCAATGCTGGGACTTCTTGAAGGAGGATATTCTTAACATGTTTATGGAATTCTTTGAAAAAGGCATCACGGCTGAAAGTATGGAAGCCACCTTTATTGCTTTAATCCCTAGGAAAGAAGGGGCTTCTAATCCTAAAGACTACAGGCCTATAAGCCTCTTAAGCAGCCACTACAAACTGGTCACTCGTGTGCTGGCCTCTAGACTGAGGGATGTAATTCAAGAAGTCATCAATGACAACCAATCAGCCTTCATAAAGGGGAGGCAAATCCTGGATTCACCTTTGTTGCTACACGAGCTACTCCACCACTATAAGAAAAAAGCCAAATAAGGGTTAGTCTTGAAGCTCGACTTTGAAAAAGCTTTTGACAGAGTGAGTTGGGCTTTCCTTGACTGGGTTATGATGCAAATGAGTTTTCCACTAAAATGGAGAAGTTGGATTAATAGTTGTGTGTCCTCAGCTAAATACTCAATCATCATAAACGGGACTGTCCATTGCTTCTCGGTGTCCTCTTGCTACAAAACTATGGCAGGCCATGATGTGTAGAGAGAATACCATGCAGCTAGTCTTGCATGGAAGCTCCCGGTCCCGCCCAAGGTGAAACAATTTATTTGGACAGCAGCCTTGGCAAAAATACTTACATGCAGCGAGCTCACAAAAAGAGGACAAGTGATCATAAACAACCTGTGTAAGTTTTGTAACTCTAAGGACGAGGATTGCAGCCACATACTTCATTGTCAGTTCAGCCAGCAGGTTTGGAACGCAATTCTCAGAAAATTTGGAATTCATCTATGTATGCCCAGCACATTCGACCAACTCTTACAACAATGGTATGTATGCCCTCTTCCTCTATGTGGTAAAACAATTTGGAGGGCTGCTCTATCTGCTATCCCATGGCAGCTATGGCTTGAAAGAAATGCCAAAACTTTAAATGGCCTAACTTGCTCTGTAGGAGGGGTTACTGAAAAAACCATACATAATATATTGTTGTGGGCAACAGCCTCTCAGAAGCTCCCCCCCATACCGAGTTCAATTATTAGAAAACATTGGAGCCAAGTGATAAAGTTCAGAACAGGCAAAAAGATAAAGATGAAGGAATGGGAGGCTCCCCCTGATGGATGGCTAAAACTAAACTTTGATGGTTCATCTATGGGGAACCCGGGTCCAGCTGGTGTGGGAGGTTTGATAAGAAACAGCAATGGAGAATGCATACTATACTATTAGGCCCTGCCGACGCTGCAGCTCTACTGAGGCTGAAACTAGAGCTCTACTAGCAGGAGCCAAATTGCTTGCACAGCTTACACCAGATTCAATACAAATAGAAGGTGATTCATCGCTTGTCATAGGTTGGGCCAAACAACCCTCCTACCAGCCATGGAAATTAAGACCAGCTTTTGATGAATTGAGTGATTTGCTAAGGGAATGGCGTATAGCCTGGTTTAATGTTCCAAGATCAGCAAATGCCATTGCTGATCACGACGCTAAAGGAGTTAGTAGGCATGAACTTGAAACAGGGCAATCTTTTCCTATGTAATCTATGTACTTATTGACAGCCTTGCACTCTAAAATTTTTAGAAAGCAATAAAATTTTGCCACTTACAAAAAAAAAAAATTATTTTTGAATATTTTTTATATTTTAAAATTTTTTAATATTAAACATGTCATAGTGGAGCGGGGCGGGGCAGGGATGGGTTTACAATACAAACCCGCGAGGCGGGTTTTCACGGGGACGGGTTTCCCTGGATTTTGACGGGGCGGGGACGGGTTTCCAAAAACCTGCCCCGCCCCGCCCCGTTGCCACCTCTAAGTAAGCAGGATGTGTGCCTCAAGCCAGGATCTGCTGCGAACAAGGGTTGTGCGTATGGGAATGCACAGCCAAAAGAAAGAGGCAGTAAGCACCGCTAAATAGCGCTGCTTTTATTGTTATTTTTAAAAAATAAGTGTTCGCACACTTGGGTCGTGTACAGGCATGCTTTTATTGGCTGTGCGTACCCATATGCACAGCTCTTGTCCGTGTGCCTCTGTGGCCAATGTTCAAGAAAAGGAAAGGAAACACTACAACTGACAAAAGAACGAACAAATATCTACATTAGTGGTGCTTAAACGGGCTTCAATCCAGCAGGCAAGTCAACATTCTCTTTTGTATTTAATCTCATAATGTAACTACACATATGTTGTTCGTAAAACCCAAGTGTAACATCTACCAACATCTCTTTCAACCATAAGGATCTCAAAATTTTTTACATACTCAATACCATGGTAAACGCAAGCATCTCTCACTCATTGTATCAAAGTGACCAAATGGGGGGAGTAAATCATATGAATATTGTCTTCCTAGAATCCTAGAAGACACAACATCTTGCCAGTATGCCAGCATCAGATCACCTTGGAGATGTCAATAAAGTTATGCTTGAACACAGTCTAAGAAGACCCTTGTCAAAGCAGTAATCCTCAATTAGGAAAAATAAACTACAAACCTCCAACTGTCTCTGATAAAGAATCAATATAAATCTGAAACTAATAAAGGTAACAAAGATGTATACTCATTTAGATATCTCCAAAGCCAAACTCATGTTCCATCAGGATTAAATCAGAGCAAGCATTTATTCTCAATTGGCAAGACCCTTTGCATCAGACCAGGAGCATAATGTTAAGTAGTGCCAAATGATTTTTCTTTTAAAACAACTTAGCATTCCAAACATTAATTAATACAAGATTACCTGACCACTACTGATCATAACATTAATGCGCCCATCAACTGCATCCGCTATACTGATTATCTTCAAACCACTACTTGAAGTTGCCATCTCCTTTGAAGCCAGACCTTTTCCCAAATATGATGGAAGTTGGTATTTGCAGAGGCATTTTTTACCTGTCTGAAGTTTGTATGGAAACATATTTCACTCTCCATAAATGTTTACTAATTCAATAAAAGTACCACATATAAAAAAGGAAAAGACTTATTTTCAAGGACATTAATCAAAGGAAAAAGATTAACACATCACATGGCTTCATCAGAAAAATCCAGGAAATGAAATATGACAAAATCTAATGTCCAAGGAGAAGTTGATATATTGGAGATTATTGACATACGCAAGCATCTACAACTGGAACGGTCGTGTACTTTAGAAAAGCTTTTTTTTTTTTGTGAGGAAGGCAAAATTTTATTAATTCTTGAAATGGGAATATAAGATGTACAACTAGTGCTGCTGCTCCTTTACAGTGGCCATCTCACTTCTTCACTATTAAGAAAAACTTCTGCCAGAGAGTCAGCAAGTGAGTTTGCTGACCTCCGCACTTGGGTCCACTGTGTTACATGTTCCGACATCAACCAAATCTCAATTTTTTTGTCTAGCATATGGTTGCATGCACAGAATAGAAAATTATTTGTCTTGTATAGGTTTACTCACCAACGTCTTTTATGTTTTTCTTTCTTTGTAACAGTGAGGTTGACGTTAAGAAAGTAAGAATGTATGAAATAAGCTCCCACAAGCTAGAACAAATGAAAAGTCACAAGTTGACATTCATGAGTAACCCTAAAACCAGTAAAATATATCAACCCCAAAAGGACCAAGTCATTTAACTGTTGTAGCCAAGCCAATACATTTCCTCTTCCCTTACTGCAACTCCATTTGCACCTGGTGGTGCCCTGCGACCACCAGCCGGCCAGAGAACTAGGGTGAGTGTGCAAACCTAAGTACATGGGAGGGCTTGGCATCAGGAAAGCCAGGGAGCTTAGCTCAGCCAAACTGTGTAAATGATTATGGAAATTCGGAACACAAAGAGAGAGAGAGAGAGAGAGAGAGAGAGTATATGGTGGGGGATCATGCAAACTAAGTACCAGTACAATGGCTGCCTTTGGCTTCCCCCTGTAAATCCTCCCACTTGGGCATCTACTCTGTGGACGACCATTTGCCACCTATGGGGCCTTTAATGGAGTTGGGTTTCAACATTCATGTTAGGAGTACACACCTCATCTCCGTTTAGGAAGATACCTGTATTGGGGATGACGGTGTAGCCACCACTTTCCCTTCCCTCTTTAGAGCATCTACCAACCCATCTATAACAGTGAAGGAAGCCTATACCGAGATCCACCGTATACAGCTTGGGACTTACACCTCCAAAGAAGGATGACTGAGGAAGAAGCTTTAAAGGCCTCAAGACTCATTTCACTTCTAAATGCTAAGTATATCAGGGCGTGGGGCACTGACTTAAGCAACTTTTCCATAGCCCCCCAACATTCCCACTTATTCAATCATAGACCCACCCAAACATGCTTGGGAGCTTCGTTGTGGAAGCTCTTAGCCCCACCCAAAGTGTTACACTTCCTATGGTGTGCCCCCAAAGGCAAGATCCTGACCACTAACCAGATCGTCTAAGAAAGGCCAAAACATCAAGGACATGACCTGTGAAATCAAGCTCAACTTTTATGGTAGCTAAGTGGAGAACCTAGACCCAACAGGCGGAAGTGGGTTGGTTAGAAACCACAATGGGACGATCCTACCGGTATTCGCTACTTCCATTCAGAACATGTGACTCCACTAATGTTGAGCTTCGAGATCTCCAGAGAGGACTTGCATTATGCTTGTAGAGGTTCACCTACCCCCTAGTGTGAGGGAGACTTTGTGGTCATCATTTCATGGGTGTCAAGATGACAAACACCACCACAGCGGCATCTCCATATTTTTTTATAAAATCAAGGACATTAGTAGAGTGCAACAAATTACCTAGCAGCATGCACCTTGGAGTTAAAGAGCATAGTTAATGCACTGGTAAACACAAGAAAAGATTTAGAACAAAGAAGGTTGAACTCGGAGGGGACCAAATGAAGCCGGCACCAAGAAGAAGGTAGCGTGAGCCTCCTCAAAATGGTAGCAAGATAGGAAGTTAATCCAAACCCTATTTGTTGGTGAATGGGGCATTTAGAAGGGGATCTAATACCTCACACAAACCAACCAAAAGTAATTAAAAGACAAAAGCAAACACAAGGATAACAACTCAAAAGTAGAAGGAAAATAATAACTTTCATTCAATAGGAGTGATGCCCAAACAAGGGCTGATTACAATGAACATATAAGGTAGTTATCTTCCTTTAAACATTCTTAATATGACACTTGTCAAAAAAATAGCAAAATCTAAATATGTGCAAATTAACCAATAATGCTCCAAGCGTATGGAGTGAAGTGGTCCAAGTGTGTGGTGTGAAGTGACACGTGAATTATCTAGAAAATAAATTTGCACTTACTAACTCATTAAAACAAAACCAGCATAAAACAGTCAATACCAAAGTCTTCAATTCCTCTTTTATTTCCTCTCATAAGTCTTTGATCAACTATTTCTTCTACATCAACCCTAGAAAGGGATGATGTAGAAGATGCTATTGCATCAATAGTGGACAGACTTGTGGGGGAAGGAGTAAGCCGACAACACCTCACCGTAGGCAACACTCTCCCATTGTAGAGTCCTTTCCACATCAGCTTGATTGACATATCTCCTTGTTCTTAGTTCTTCTTCATGTATCATTTCTTACGAGGCCTTGGCCCCCCCCACTGTAATCACATAATTTTTCTTTATGAATACAAAAATATTCATATTTGACTCCAAAACAAACATTTTCTAGAGAGATCATCAATGTTTTTTCATGTGTTTGATGCATTTGTATTCTGTTTTACTTTTTTCTCTTCTTTCTTGTGTCCTCTCTTTACCTGTTTTATTAAAATTTATTGATCTGGCTTGTTGTTGCTAGCTTGATTTGTATCTTCAATATTCATTATCAAAAGAAAAAATTTAACTAAAGATGCTACTTAATGATGTGCTGGACTTGTATTCTTGTATTATACATGTATCTTTGTTATTGACAGCAGTAAAATTTCACCATTTTAAAAAAATTATCAAAGGAAAAAAATCAAAGGAGACATTTAGCAATTGTTATTGGTAATTCCTACTTACATAAAGAAGAAGACTATTGTCTGGATCCAAGATAACGATATCTGTGAAAGGTAGAAGTCCAAGTTTTATTCTGCGACAAAGATGATATATAATCTTAGTTTCAAGCTAAAACAGTGTAGAAAGCTCTAGTAATAAAGGATCACAACCTTGGACGTGTCACTATCACAGAAGCAGCAGCAATCGCAGGGATACTCCAATTTAAATGAGATTTAACATCATAAAGAATTTCAGTATTTTTCTCATCTGTTTGAAGCCTGATAGAGAGTAGTCCTTTTTGTTCTTGGAGTAGGAAACAAATAATAGGCACACCATCATCATCAGTTGCTAAAAAGACCTGAAAACATAGAGTTGAATGAGAAGTAAATACAAAATGATAAAAGGCGTTAATGCCACAAATGAGATAGAAAAAAACAACAAAGAATTATAGAACTCAGGGATTTGCTCCATTTACATCTGAGCGAAAAAAAATAATGCTACTAAGAAGGAAGAAAAGGAAAGGATCCCTAACAACAAAGGAAAAGTTCATAATAATATTGGATAACAACTTCAAAAATAAAAAATAAAAATAAAAATATTGAATAACAGCTAACAACATCGCCCAGAACAACTAGAATTAAACAATCTTATCATAAAGCAACAACCTGGCAAAGTTGTGCTGAAAGAATAACTTATTCACAAAGATGTCATGCAATAGAAAAAGTGGAGCACTGCCATGACTGGGCAACAGCAATATAATGTGTGAATGAACCTCCATAACTATACATAAGCAAAGAGAGACCTTACTAGCAGCGGTCTGGGAGCACTTTCCCTGCCATATCCTGCGAAGGGAAAACTGGTTCGATGGAATATTTGCACTGCCTTTTTCATCGACTATTTCAACTATCCATACAGAATGCTGCATCTTGCCTGGTAAAAGAAGAAAACGTAAATATCATCCTTTTAAGATAACTTACAAAAGCCAATTAAAAAGTCAAAACAATGTTGCAAACAAAACCACATAAGAGGTTGGAAAGACCTTTATGATATGAAGCCACCAAGGGAATAGTATCACTGGTCCATATGGTCTTCTCATCAAAATCCTTCATAATACTTAACTTGCCCTTTTCGTCCAAAAAAATTGCCTGTCAAAGTAAGAAATCTCAGCTTTGAATGCAATACATATTTAAAATTATTTTAAAAAAATCCAGATTACGAAAAATCTAAAGATGTGCGACAAGCAAGTCATTCATGCTGTTTCTCCAGCTTTTTGCAAATTAGAATTCAAGAAGCATGAACTAAGCAGAGAAACGCAACATAAGTGAAATGGATGACGATAAGTGATCAAGGATTATCAGAAAGAATAACCAACTAGCATCAGACACTAATTTTACAACAGATATAAAAGTATCAGGATCAGCAATCATCCTACAGTCTAACTAATTAAAAGTCGAGCAAGGAGATTATGAGTTGCCCGGTGAAGTTCATCCCCCATGAATGGACCCAAGAGAAAATCCATGTTACAAAAGATTCTTGTCGTGCTAATACTTATTAGGCTTCTGACTGTTAATTGTTTGGATGGATTGCCCAACTGCAGAAAAAGAAGTATCAGAAAGTCTGAATAGGAATTATAAAAAGGCATTGATTTTATTAAAGCAACAGAAATTACATCAGAGAGGGGACCCTTTACAATGAGGGAGTGAATACAAACACGCACATTAGGGAAAATATATCATGTTTTAAGAGTGAAACCGTACAAAAGCAAAAGCAATAAAACAATAATACTACCTATGAGCAAAAAGGGTGTTAGAAGTGTCTTTAAGAGAAATCACCAAATAAAACCAATAAAATGCAAATGCACATAACCAACAAACAACAAAATTGAAGAACTATATCACCATAATGGAATTACTGAAGCACAAATGTTTACCTGAGGCTCTTCCAAGGGATGCTTCAAAATCAAATGTGATGGAACCATATATTGTTCCACGGAAAGGTTATGACCAGCTGCATGTAATGTGTTGGAATTATTGTGAAAAATGGATCCAAATTCCCGTGCAGGCCGAGGTAAATCGCGCATGTTTAGCAGCTGACTGGGTGATGAAAAATGAAGTTGGGGGGGTCGAGTTCCTTCAGCTGCTCGTTGGAGGAATAGACCAAAAGGAAGAGGCCAGATTGATATAATAGCATGAGCAAGTGGAACTCGAGTAACTTCGCCTGAAAATTTTTGAATGTATAATGCATTGGTAAGAACAAGGCGCAAAGTTCCACGTTTACTTTGGACGGTCTAGTACAAGGGAAAGTCCAAATAAAAAACATTAATACAATAACACAAGCATAGACTACAGAACTGGCATTATGTGAGAAAGCGCGGATTTTTAAGATACCCGATGGATGATAAAGGAACAAACAAGAAAGAAGAAATCTATATCATATAAAGTCTACTCACCAGAAACGTTGTAGATTGTCAACGTATTAGCTTGTAAGACACAGAGAAGGGGTTCTGATATACTGTCCATCCGACACCAGCAAGCCTACAAATTATATTTAACAATAAGTCAACCAAAAAGATCATCCTTGGAGAGGAATTCTAAGCTATTGGACAGGTAGGGCGTTTGTATAATGCAGAAAAATGACAACTAGACTGGTCTGAGGCATGACCATAACTGCAGTTCAAATACTTCGACAAGAATGCTGCCCTATCAAGAACTACACCATGGAAAAGCACCAAAAGAGTCTCACTGGCTGGCCTGTCCTTGGCCAGCACTAGTGGTGTCAAAATCAAGAAGTAGGTTAAAAAAAAAAGGTGAAATTATTATTTATTAATCAATAATAATACACTGAGTGAGTACAGATGGTAAGCTTTCACAGCTTTTCATAAAGTTACAAGGATCATGACCAAGTATAGATAAGCATAGAACGAGGAGCTAGAAAATAGGTACTGATGCTCCTGTTATCGAGCTATCCTTAGTAACTCCAGCTTTTGCAAGGGAATTAGCTATGGAGTTCGATGATCTGGGTGCCTTGATCCATTCAATTTCCTGCCCATGATGAGGTCTATTTCATCAAAAGTATGTTTCAGCTTCCATAGTGGTGGCCTGAGTTTGTCAAGAAGTAGTATTTCACCATCCATTTCAGTGCCATTGAAGATCATTTAAATTGAACTGACCTCCGAGCTGCAGAACATCCAAGATCAAGTTTTCCTTTTTTTCTGTAAATCTAGTCGTGTATTTTAAGTTGTGTGTAAAACATGTAATATTGCCTTGCTGCAGCAGTTAATCGGGTCCTTTATTTAAGTACTCTTGGCAAACTCTGCCCATTCACACTTGAATGTATAGGCAGAACAAGTAAGATAGAAACAGAAGACGTTAAGAAATTTGTATATATAAAATAGATGTACCGTAGTAATAGGACCATCCGATATGTATCTTCTATGCACACGGGAACCTGTACTCCATATCATCCTGCATGCAGTAGTTAAAGGAATTGATTATGTAAAGCTGACGATATCATGGCAAATTAAACAAACACACTCGGCACCAGCTACACTAACTCCCCTCCTTCCAAGTTTTTAAAAATAACAGTGTGACAACCATTTACAGATAATTTAACCGTGCAACACAGCAGTTGATGCACCCGAAGTTAAACTCGCATACGCAACAAAGTGACACATTTTTTACCTGCTTCCCCTGATGAATAGCTCGTGATCGCCACGATCACAAGACCCAGGCTCCGACGAGTCGTAAACTGAAATGTCATCTCGCTGGCGAGTAATCTGAGGATCAAACAGGAAGTAACTGTAACTCTCGTTGGAATTATCATCCGGCTTCCCGTCCAGAGCTTCTGCAATCAGGCCAAAAGGTTTGAACTCGCCGAGGACCTTCAAGGGTCGAGCAGGTACCGGCATTCTTGCATAGATTGTTTTCGCGGCCCAGTGTCCAGGATTAAGTCCGACTCCGAAGGAAGAGTAGAGGACCCTCGACCTGGAGGTTCTCCCGCCTTTTCTTCACTCTTTGAGTGACAAAATGAGCGCGCAGTGGCTGTGAGGGTGTCCGGAAACCCTACCGCTCTCTTACACGCGCGTGTGCATGCCGGTATTACCTTACCTGTGCGTGTTGATAGTATAGCCACATAGTAAAAACCATTTTGACACAAAATATTTATATTTGGGTATATTTCTTTTAAAATTAATTTTTATTTGAAATCAAAAAAATTATATATTTGAAAGAGTTCAGTGAAGCTTTTTCCAAAAAATAACTCTTCAAAAGAGATATGTCAAATAGTACTTCATAAAATAACGATGCCACAGTGGCCAACAAATTTTTATTTTTTTTTAGAAAAACCATTATTACCGGTGTTTTAAAAATCGAACGGGCCATCAAACTGGCAATATGTTCAATTTTGGTCAAACCAAGTTGGACCGGGTTATACTAATGAATCTACCATTGAATATTATACTCTATATTTTATATTTTCTTAATATTTCTATAGAAATAAGACAAAAATAATGAAGGCAAGAGTGAGTCGGCCTGAGTCAATAAGAATCGGGTTGGTCTCCAATTCTGGTTCGACCGGGTCAGATCGGCCGGTTTGGTTGGGCTTTTAAAACACTCTTTCAAAATATTTGTGTTTGTTAAACTTTTTAAAAAATTATATTTGAAATCAGAGCTAAAACATTAAAACGAAACTTTTCAAAAATTACCATTTCACAATGATATCTCAAAAATTCCTGTACCAAATAGCGATGCGAAAAAACCTTCTTGATGTTAATTATTTTTAAAAGGGATAATTACGATATAATTATAGTTTAGTATTGATTAAAACTAAAATATAGATACGTGAATACATGTTCTAGAGATCATGAAGTCCTTATATATCTTCTCATACAACGAAAAAATTTAGTTTTTCACATGTAAGCAAAACCAAAAAGATCAGTTTTTTCACATATTTTATCTCTTGTATTTTTTAATATATATAGGTGTCAAAATTCGCGGCCTATTTTCAATAAACCCATGCAACGATCAATCCAATAAACCATCATGCGGGCCCAATGCTCAATCAAGCTAATTCTTCAAATCACGTAGCAGCTAGTTAAGTTTAAAGCACATCAGCTTCCCAAGTCGCTTGGTAGGTAGCAAAATGATTAACTTTGTTTAGTGGATCCCTCAACTGCATGGAAGGAAAAATAAAGTAATCCCTTATCTTGATAATTAAAAGAGGAAAAACAAGGAGCTTCCCAGTCCCCTCTCCTACTCCAACTGAACAAAAGCACAACTGACCAAGATCCCCTTTTATGAGGATTGAATTACATCAACTACAAATACTCAGATAATCCAATCACAACAAGGTCGGAAGGTCAAAATTTTTTCTCGGAAGAATAACTCTTATCGCACCAGAAATCTCAGCCTTCGTCAGCGGAATTCATATGCTCCATCGAATAAGTTCTACACATTCACCTATGACGTCAACACGTTGAAAACACATAACACAGACAGTTTTGTCTGGCCGACTGCATTCGGCGTCGTTCGTGCACACTCACTTGAAGACTCGAGGTTCATCATCAACTCATAGGAGTCATTGATTTCATTAACCAACATTGGAGATCGAATTAGATAAAGTAAAGAAGATAGTACTTATAAAATTTCTCAATTATTAAAACACAAATTATAATTTTATATGTATTTTAATTGAATTAGTCAATAAGCGAAGCAATATCTAAAAGGTTGGAGAGAGCGGAGTTAATATATTTATTATTTTTTATAGTTTATATTTTTAAGCGATTAAGACTTCTTAATACAAACCATATCGACTTAGGTGGATTGTAATTTTTTTTAAGAAAAAGAAGTGTGGCTTTGTGATGTTGGTATTTTTGTCCTTTGTCACCGGTCACATGGATGTGATGGCACAAAAAAAGCAAATATAGCACCTATTTTAACCTAATTTAAATAAATTATAGTTATTTTAATTTAGCTAGCGGAGAAAACACAATTTAAGTGTTTTTTCCAAAGGAGTTTTAAATTTTTTTAGTATTTCACGTATACGTATATTTAATTGTTCTTGTCCCCATATATGACATTTAGAGTGTTCTTACCATTTGATAAAAATAACTTTTTTATTTCTTGTATGCACCATTTAGAGTGTTGTGGACCAAATAGGGTTATTCCATATAAAGTTTAGTATAATGGTATATTGTTTAAACAGTATAATAAAAAAATTATTTTTATATACCAGTCATTTATTTATTTATATGACAGTAAAATGGATAATTGGATACTAAATAGAATAATAAAAAACAATATAAAATATAAAACCGTGCATATAAGTTTGAAAATAATTATATTTAAAAATATAAAAATATTAATTAAAATAGTATTATATAATTTAATAACATGAAATAACTTATACAATTATTTTATCGAAGTAGATCACACAATTTTTATAAAAATATTACTAAAAATATATAAAATATAACTAATATACCATTGGGTAATAAGATATGGAATGACCTTATTATACAGTTTTATTTATTATTTGGTTGACATAATGGTGATAAAAAATAAAATAAAATTCAACATAAGTTAACATAATACCTTTTATTTAGTAAATGAATGGGGGCATAATGGTCAATTAACCAACAATCATATTTGATATCTTTCTCGAAACCAATGAAACATTGAAACCAAACTTAGAAAAGGTTGTCTAATATGTCCCCTCTATACTTAGTTTTCTTATTGAAAAGGTCATGGAACCAAAAAAAGCAAAGGTTGGTACGTAACGGATTAACTTAAATTAATCTAGACGATTTTTTAGCTGTGTTAATTTATGTTCCAGTTAAAACACAATTTAATCATTTTCCTAAAGACACTTACTTAATATAATCTGATTTTCTTGTTATTTTTTCTGCGATCACGTATTTACTTGTTACACCATTTGATAAATACCAACGTTTAAAATGAAATGAACCGATCGGTCCAACCCGATTGAACTAAACTTTAAAGTAATGTTTTCAATATTGGGGCAATCATCAAACTGGCATTATGTTTAGTTTTGGTGGAACTTCCACCATTATAGTTGAACTATTGAATATTATACTTTATATTTTATAATTTATACCTATTACATTTTTTTATTTTAATTAAAATTGGATGTAATGAAAAAGGACAGAAATCATACAATTTTATTAAAATATCTAGCTCGAGTCATAATATTATTAATAAAAATTACAATTTAAATTATATGTACTAATAGACTATATACCTATAAAAAAGAGGACAAGTCGTACTCTTTGGTCTTTCTACGTGTACGAGGCCTAAAAATCTAACGTAGGACATGTGGGCCACCGGCGACGCGTCTACATCTGAACTTTTCAAGGCACGTGGCAAATCGATGTGCATAATTACAGTCTGTGCCACAACTCGCCCGGTCGGGTCGGCACCTCTTCGCTTCGTCAATCGTCATGATTCACGAATTCGTCTTTCGACCGCGAAAACAAGAGCGCCGTTCGGGCCGCTCCTGGTTTTCGTATATTTAAGTAATTTAAGAGACGGGAAAGCTCACTGATTGGAACCGGGGAATTATACTTTATTATATGCGACTCCAAAAGCGCGAAGAGAAGTCTCTGTGAGACCTCGTCTGCTGCTCTGCCCTCTCCGAGTCTCTCTCTGCTCTCGCGCTGTTCGGGGTCACAGTATTCTGTATTCCGTCGTTGCTCGTCTCCGTCCGCCGTCGGTAGCCGAAGATGCACGCCACTCATCTTCTCCTCGAGGAGCCGATCAGGATGGCCTCCATCCTGGAGCCATCGAAGCCGGTACCGATCGGAATTCAGTTTATTTTCATTTTGGTTGTTTTGGCGCGTCTTTATTTGCTCTTTGATGGTGTCGACTCGGCTAGAGTGAGATCTGACAGGAGTGGTTGTTGTGAAGTCGAGAGTAGTTTACTGCACGAGATCGAAGCAAGTTTTTAGTTTTTTAATGATTGGTTGGTATTGCAGAATTTCTTTCCGGCGATGACTAAGATTGTCGGAACGCTAGGTCCGAAGTCTCGATCCGTTGAGGTGATCTCGAGCTGTCTTAAGGCCGGAATGTCGGGTACGGCTTCGAAGTTATTGAGATTTCTTTTGCTTGTGTTGTCTTTTGTTTTTTTCTGGTTTGATCTAAAGAAATGTTGAATTATCGGATTTGTGTGCGGCGATGTCTGTCCGGTTTGCAGATAAGGAATGGTTTTGGTTTTGCTGCGTCGAGTAAGTTCGTTCTTGTTTTTCTGCTTGCATCTTTTCTTTTTTCTACTAAACTAGTTTTGTCTGGCTTTACTTTGTATCAGTGGCTCGCTTTGATTTTTCATGGGGAGACACGGACTATCACCAAGAGACATTGGAAAACTTGAGGGCTGCTGTCAAGAGTACTAAGAAGCTGTGTGCGGTGAGTGGCATCATTTACGCATGTCTCACACGACCTGTTATTGAAGTTTCTCTATTCATTTCGCCCTCTTTATAAATCTTTGGCGTGGATTTCTTTGGTTGACTTAGGTGGCGACTGTTTCGTATTTCTCATGGTTTGTTCGTTTTCCTTATTATTATTTTTATAATTTTGTTTTTGGTTCCTTCACTCGACTCATTATTGAATTTTGGAATTTCCACGACATGTATTTGTCGCTTCGCATGTAATGGGCAAAATGTCCACCTTAGGGGTTTTCTACTGCATTCGCAAGCAGAAAGGGGTACACCATGGGCGTGTAATTACGTTGCTTGTTCAGTATTCATCACAGCTTTCATTAGAATTTTTTTATTTCAAGTTTTTTCCGTCCTCTGTTTTACTTATATTGTGAATCGACCAACGCAACTGTTAGAATGTTTGGAAAACTGAGTCAGCCGAGCTATTTTTGTTTCCACTTCTTCGTCTAAGTTCTAACAACTCTGCCTAGTTCTTTTAGCTTTCATCTCAGGCAATATTTTATGCTCCCTATGGTTTTCTATTTAGTGACACGAGATGCTCACTGGACTGCCCAACAGCGAGAAACCTGACAGAATTACTGTATCTTTTGCATTTCTTAGGTTATGCTGGACACAGTTGGTCCCGAGTTGCAGGTTGTTAATAAAAGCGAGAAATCTATTTCCCTTGAAGCGGATGCATTTGTTACTCTTACACCTGATCAAGATCAAGAAGCCACATCAAAGCTATTACCCATTAACTTTAGAGGACTACCCAAGGTAATTGAATTCCATCATTTTTATTTTTATTTTTTCTTACACTAACATCATCTTTTAAAGCTTTAACGCATTCTATGAAGGATTTATGGATTTCCATGGGTCTTGGGCATTAGCTCAGTGGTCCCATGGGAGTTATTGCTGTGGGAGGTCTTGGTTCCGGGTCTCCATTGTAGCATTGGGAGTAAAACTTGTAATTGGAAGTAAAATGTATTCACCTTCCTCAAAAAAAAAATTTATGGATTTCCATAAAGCGTCAATATTTTTTGCTGCAGTGTGTTACTCTGTTCTGCTATATTTTGCTTTATTCTAAATAAATACCATCAGCTGTTTATATAAAGAAGTGAATTTGTTTTTTGTTTTACTTAATATCTTGATATTATGGTTTTGGTCTTATTTCACTTTTTGTGCTGGCTTATTTCTTATTTATCATTTATGATCATTTTTCGTGTTGGATTTGGAACGTGCTGTATATATTTTCTTTATTTATAAGATGGTTTTCACACTATTACAAACATGGGCGATCTGGGTCTTACCATTAGTAAGGTTTTAATCATTTATATGCTGATCCTACTTTTAATGGCATTCTCCTGATGTTGGTTGTTTGACTTTGAAGAAGTTGCAGGCCCTGCTCTTCAAGTATTTAGTTATTATTGTATGCTTGCTTGAATGCGAGGAACTTAGTGATTGTTATCTGGTCCTAATGTTCATATACTTAACCTTTTATCGGTATTAATAGGATTTATAATCGTAAGTCGCTAAAAAATCAAGCTGGTTCGTTGAAGTACTTTTACCATCAAAGTCTGGGTGTACGAGCCTCTTATTCTTCTTCTTCTCCTCCTTCTCCTTCTCCTTCTTTTTCTTTTTTTTTCTCTTGACTGGTCTTGGGTAAGCTGCAAGAACTGAATTGGGTCATTTCCTACTCCAAGATATGACAGAAGTTGTGGCAATTGTCATCCTTCCTTGTGTTGTAAATATTACACCTTTTTTCCTGCTCATTTCTTCACTATGATTTTGATTATTATTTGAAGTACATGTAAGACTTGCAATGGGTTTGGACTAGATATTTTTGCTGGCTTTCATAATTTTTGTGGATTCCGCATGCTCTGAATTTGTTCACATTTTTTACTTTTCTTCATTTTCATATTTCTTTCAGTCAGTGAAGCCTGGGGCCACTATATTCATTGGTCAGTATTTATTCACTGGAAGTGAGACAACTTCAGTTTGGTTGGAGGTAGGTGAAGGCAAAGTTGTTGCTTCCTCATGATGTTATATCATGTTTATTCTATTCAGCGATAGCTTTTCTGTTTTTCCGGTCACCTGAAGATCTTCTGCACCACTTCTCGTACTCTATCTAAAGCTTTTGATTTCCTCAATTGCAGGTTGCTGACATTAAGGGGGATGATGTGGTTTGTATTATAAAAAATTCTGCTACTTTGGCTGGATCTTTGTTCACGTTGCATGTATCACAAATTCGAATTGAGTTGCCCACATTGACAGAAGCTGATAAACAAGTGAGTGACAGTGCTGAATAATTGATGGATCTCAATAGTTTGTCTTTTTGTTATTTTGTCTTTCCAGAAGAAATTGACATATAACATCTCTATTTTATTGCTTTTGCTGATTTTATTTATTGGTACTTATTAGCCCTTGTGAGGATTTCTGAGATAATTTGAGATGTCAATGAAAACACATTATGAATGGAAAAACTGGTATGAGATGGACTAATGAAGCTTGAAGTTGATCCGTTCTTTTTTAAGGCCTTGCGTTTGCTTGTGTGCCATGTTTTGTGGTTCAAATATCATAATCCATGGCCTCTTGTAATGTTGTTGTTCAGTTCCTGAGATGAGCTCTTGCATTTCACTGTTCAAAGTAGCCTCAAAACAGGAGGGAAGCAATTTTATTAATTAACTCATACATTGAAGTGTTCAAATCTTACCTCCAAAGAGAAGGGAGTGCTTTGGTCATTAATTCTTTATGAAAAAAAAAAAACAATGTATGGAAAGAGAAGGATCAGCAAATGTTTTTATGAACTGATGAAAGGCTGTGACATGTCATAAAGGTATGGTCGAAAGGAAGAAACTTTAAGACATGACCAGAAAAAGGAAAGAAACAAGAACCTTTAAAATTGAAGGAAAAAGGAAAAATGAACTACATTTAGTGACAGTGACATAAGGACAGCTCCAGAAGTATGAACCTAATAACAAATCTATATTAGCTGAACATCTTCTGAAGAATATCGTTTGAGGATGAGGGTAATGAGATTTCTGTGCAGTGCTATGAAGATTGGACCTCTTGAATATCATCATGTGGTTCAAGGGCGGTGTTACTGGATGGCTTAATTAAAATTTGGTAATGTTTTATGCCCATTGTTGAAATCTTGATAATTGCTTTAATAGTTTTTGTCAATATCGGTTTATTAATCCGGGGTTTAAAGGTGTCTGCATCTTTTCTATGGTAGTGGCAAAGTTTGTGCTGACAGAAATAGTTCCTGAATGCTGTTCTTCTCTTTTAACATTGTCATTTTTTTTTTGTTCAGGTTATTAGCACATGGGGTGTTCGGAATAATATTGATTTCCTCTCCTTATCTTATATTCGACATGCTGAAGATGTTCGACATGTAAGTTTAAAGCACATGCATGTGTATTGGTTGTGATAAATGAATGTATTATTGCGAAAAGCTGCGTCAGCATTTTAGCATCTCAAGGTGTATTCTCATGGAATAACAAAAATACATTGGGAGGGATGACAGTAAAAACAATTGTTTTTCCTGCTACTTTCTCTAGAACACAATTATTTCCCAATAGAGAAATTTTTTGTATAGTTCTCGTACTTATGATGATAATATATTGTGTTAAAAAATAAAGATAACAATATTAACAACAACGGCAGTACTAAAATTAACAATAGTATTGACATAGAAATCAGCTACATACAGTTGATGGTGGTTTAATTTAGCTCTGTTACAAATTGATTTAGTATGGTTAAGTATATGCAATTAGTATTTTTCCATTCTCTTTTGTTTCTTTTCTGTGTTCTTATCAGATTATTTTTGTGTAGGCCCGGGAATATCTCTCTAAGTTGGGTGACCTTAACCAGACTCAGATATTTGCAAAAATTGAAAACATAGAGGTAATCGTCGTGGTTAATTTTTATTCAGCGAAGGATTCTTCATCTAACCAAAGTTGATTCGGAGGTTCAAAATAACGTGTTATGTTTTTGGAATTTACCTTAATTATTCTTGGCAGGGTTTAAATCATTTTGATGAGATTCTTGAAGAAGCAGATGGAATCATCTTATCTCGTGGAAATCTTGGGATAGATCTCCCACCTGAAAAGGTTAGAATCCTCTAGTTTCAGGTTGAGAAACCGACAGAACTAATTATTCCATTTTCTTTGGTAAATCTGATTTAGAGGTCATTTAGATTGCCATGCAGTTAGTCTCATCCCTTCTATTTTCCTGGTGAATGCTAATTTCCCATGTTATTGTCTGAATCCATGGACAACCTATATTTTCCCAGTTTTATATCTAGCATTTCAATTGTTGAAGATACTAGTATGTTGTGAAGTTTATAAACTTGTCAACTAAAAAGGATTTTCCTATCGTTTTCGAGAAAAAAAAGGATTTTCCTACCTGATCAGGATTCTAATTTTTTACTAGGATGTTGTTGAATTCCACAGATATCACAGGACAGCTTTAAAACTCTTGTATTTTAATTAATGCAAAATATAAAGACTGAAATCTTTTTGTATGTGACTTTGTTTTTATTTATTCAATTTCTTGAAATTTAGCAACAATTAATAAATTGAAATATTTGTCTTTCTTCTTGCACTATAGAACCTTATATAGGCTTGCACTTACGGTTAATAAATGGGTGCTTGCTGTAAGTTCCTAGAGTTGAATATGTGTTCATTAGTAGTTCTTAAAGTAAATTGCTTGCTGTAAGTTAGTACATTCCTTGATGCAGCAAATGTTCTTATCCAAGAACAAAATTTATTACCTTATATTTGGTTTATTTTTTCTTGAAAAATGGTAGAATTGTTTTGTGTGTAACACTAACCATTTCTTGAAACACAACATTGACCTATTCTGTGGCTTCTTCTTAAAGTCTTTTTTTTTTTCCTCTACAATAACATTGAGTCTTTCTTTAGTAATTAAGGGTAGCCCTAAACTCCTTGAAGATACTTATTGATATTGCAATGGATAGGTAAGGTAGCCCTATTTTAAGTTCACTAGCTTTCTGTGAGATGTTTTGCTGAGTACAAAGTGATCCAATTTCCTGCCACGTTTACACAGTTGCTGTATAAACTCAGTTGGTGGAAGCATGAAGCCAGATACTAAAGGAGTCTATGCTTATTCTTGCAGGTGTTTTTATTCCAAAAAGCTGCTCTTTACAAGTGTAATATGGCTGGCAAACCTGCAGTGGTTACTCGTGTCGTGGACAGCATGACTGACAACCTGAGGCCAACTCGTGCAGAAGCCACTGATGTTGCTAATGCTGTTCTGGATGGTAATTTCTTTTTTGTAGAGACAATTACTAGAAATTTGTAACAGAAATTTGGAAGCAAGTGCATTTTGCAAGGCCTAACCTACTGGCCCAAGTTTGCTTTGTTGGAGTAATGATACCTCAATACTAGAAAAAGGGTAGTAGAAGTGAGAATATGGGTAACTGTGAAAACAGCCCATTGTTTGGAAGACTGTTAATCTAGCCAGTTACACTCGTTGGTGTTTCCTCCCCACTCCCTGGCACTGCCAAAAAGTTTAGAATTTATAAGTTTTAAATTATTTACCACTTAAAGGTTTCCCTCTCAAGTGATCAGTATTATGGAGGTATTTGGGATCTAATGCTTATTGTTGTATCGAATGTGTGTAGGTAGTGATGCCATTCTCTTAGGAGCAGAGACTCTCCGAGGATTGTACCCTGTTGAGACAATCTCAACTGTTGGCAGAATTTGTGCAGAGGTATGCTTTGCTTACAAGTATTTATTAGTAGTTGTAGTCTTTTCTTTTCAAAGGCACCTATTTGTATTTCTTCTTCTTAAGCATCACATAGGGTTGCAATTGTATGTTCTTTTGCTGTTTCATATTAATTCACGTTGATATGTCCTGATTTCTGCAACCTTTCTAAAAACTGTAAATGGTAGAACCTTCTAACTGTTGTACAATGACTGAAGTAGCGTCAAATCTATGATCCGGAAAATGTCACCTTATAAGTGTTAGTTCTCAAAATGTGGCATGCAAATAATTGTTCCAATGTGTTGCTGTTGCATTGGCATCTTTGCTGATTATATTTGTTATTGAGTATTTACTGCTGTTTGGCATTGTGTGGACTCTACAAAAACCTTTTTGTACTCCTAAACTGCTTGTTCTTGATGCTCTGCATATCAGGCAATTTTTATGTAGAATCTGAGTACATGGCTCTTATAATGAAATGCTCAAATTACAGGCAGAGAAGGTCTTCAATCAAGATCTTTATTTCAAGAAGACTGTAAAGTATGTGGGTGAACCAATGACACACTTGGAGTCTATTGCATCTTCTGCGGTACGTTTGTGTTATTTGTTCTCGTTTTAATTGGTGGATACATACACCTTTTAAGCCAAGGATACAAGAAAAAGAGTAACCTGTTTGCACAAATCAAGTTGTGATATGGCCTATTTTACCATGTTTTGATATGCATCTCTGTTCCAGGTACGTGCTGCTATTAAGGTGAAGGCATCTATTATTATTGTATTTACATCATCTGGAAGAGCTGCAAGGTAACGTTTCACTTATTTTATTGAGATTTTACTGTCTTTTACTTTTCATATGACATTTATAAGGATTACTTTGCGTGCAACTCCTGTTTTGAGCTCCAAAGAAATCTCTCATTATTTTCGTATGAGCAGGCTTATTGCTAAATATAGACCCACGATGCCAGTACTGTCAGTTGTCATCCCTAGACTCAAAACAAATCAACTTAAATGGAGTTTTAGTGGTGCATTTGAGGTATGTCGTCACTCTCTTCCAAGGACGTCTCTCTATATAGTTGATTTATCTGGATTCTGAATTTCAATGCAAATGTGATGTTTATCTTGCATATTCAGGTCAAAGACAATTTTTTTTACTTTTCTGGAAACAGGGACGGTTATCTAGATGTTGTTTTCATTTGCTCCTATTCTTAAAACACTAACGAGGATTATGTCTTCCATCTTGCACAGGCTAGACAATCACTGATCGTCCGAGGACTCTTTCCAATGCTTGCTGATCCTCGTCATCCTGTAAGTAAAATTTCCCTACTTGTTCTGAAACTTCAATTGTGAGTAGATTGGATCTTTTTAAAGAAGTAACAAGCACTTTTCCCATCCACCAAACAACTTGATGTTCCTAACTTTGTTTGTGGTATAATTTGCCAGGCTGAATCTACAAGTTCCACAAATGAATCAGTGTTGAAAGTGGCTCTTGACCATGGGAAAGTCTCTGGTTTGGTTAAATCACACGACCGAGTTGTTGTCTGCCAAAAAGTAGGAGACGCATCAGTGGTGAAGATTATTGAGCTAGAGGATTGATTCCTGTCGATCTGTAATCCATTAGTTAGAAGCAAGTGAAAATCAATTTGTTGAGTTGGACTTACTACTTCCATACTCAAACAGCTAGTATGTTTAAAACATAGAGTGTATACTGAGGCAATTTCACCCCCAGGTACGCTAAGCTGTATTTAATAGCCAAGTGAAACTTTGGGCGCCCTAAGCCTTCATAAAGCCATCCGGAAGCTACTGTGGCTTCTGAACTCTCTCAGTGTTTTGTATGATGCGCCGGTTTTGGAAATGCAGATTATGTCATAATTTTTGTCTTGGCAGTGTTTTTCATATAATTTACTTCATAAAGATATAGTACGTTTTTTTGTTTTCTTGGTATAAAGAAAAAGTGGTTGCAATCAGCCTTCTGGTTATTGCTTACGAAGCCTGTTAAACAATTACGAAGAGAGTTGGAGAAACCGAACTGTTCTAATACATCTTTGAAGACTAATTACGAAGCCTGTTAAACAAAAACTACGCTCGAAATGGGATAACAGCACAAGAAAGACCACTTGAATTGCATGTATTTGAAATCACAATATCTAGTGATCAATATACGCGTTTGTGAAGATGCAAGCTAAACTTGTAAAGTTTGCAATTGAATTGAATTTAAAATAAAATAGTCGCTTTTTTATCCTCCAATATGGCATTTCTTATTAATAGCGAAAAAATGATTTTCTGGGTATTAGGGAAAAAAATTTGTTTTTCTATCATCATGCCCTAAACTTGTATGTTTAATTCATTGCAGCATTATGTCCAATATGTCACTTGGGAAGCGGTTCACGCCACCCAAGTTCGCCTGCTTTTGTTGGTAACGCGAAGTTGTAGTTTCATATATCACTCACATGAACGCAATCGAAGAATAGTGGAAGATAATGGTCCGCGTATGACCATGAAATGGGGCAACAGAAAGGAACATGGTAGTGTCTTTTTCACAATAAATGCCTATTTCTTTGATATGAATATCAATGAGATGCTCACAAGGCTACCAGCTCCATGATGGTTAGTTGGATGGTCCTATATATGTCTCCTCAAAGTGGAGTTGTCAAGTGTCGAACTTAAACCTTATTTTATATATATATATATATATATATATATATATATATATATATATATATATATATATATATATATATATATATATATATATATATATATATATATATATATATATATATATATATATATATATATATATATATATATATATATATATAACGGTGAATATAAATTTTCATAGACAAATCTTCAATAAACTCCAATACAGCCATGAGACCCGAACCCAAAATTTCTCGTAACAGTAACTTATGTGGACTACTGAGCTACTGTCCAAGTTCCCAATGTCGACTTAGGAACTTTCCTTGTAAAGCTACGTGATTTGATTGATAAACCGAACAGCTGTACATCAACACCCTATTTGATTTCTTTTTCTCAATTGATACTTCGCCTGTTCATAGTGCAAGCTCAAATGTTAAGGTTACTTCTCCTATATTAAAGTTCCTCTCATTGAAAGAAGATAAAGAGAACGACGAGGAAAAGTAATGTATGCTGTCGAAAGTAGCAAAAGCCCCAAATGTTCACCGTCAGTGTCTCTGTCGTGCATAAATTTAGACTTCCTAAAACATGAAACATGTTGATGCATCTTTTTATGTGATATCCAAAATGGGAAGGGACAAAACATCCACTACAATCTCTGCTGGCCTTCCCGTGGCTGTAAGCGTCTTCAAGTCTCATCATGTGGTCTCTCTTTCTTGTTTTTTTAATCCCAAACGGCTAAACTTACTTCACCCTTCCATTCCCTCTTTTCCTTTCTCTCTGTCTTGTGCTGCGAACTTTTGACATTTGTGTTGCCTGCAACCTGTTTGCGGTTATTCCCGCGCGAGTATTACGATCAAGGATAAAGCTGAATGAGGTCAGTCGTGGCCACCCACTGATCAATCTCATACGGTGGCCACTGAATGCAGGAAACAAGCAGAGGCTTCCGCGGACAGATGTTTGCCATGTTCCCGCGATTTGCGAAGACATCCCCACATGGGCAAAGGCTTCCATGGTGAGATTTCGGAACTTGATATTATGATATAGCCATATAGGTGTGGTCACTAGTCTGTGAGATATATAATAGAGTGAAAGTGGTATAAACAGCTCGTTTCGTCATGACACAGTGCATAATCGATGAATTTTCCTTCTTCAATTACAGCGGCTAACCCTTTAAGAATCAAACCCAGTAAGAGTAATGATCGATTACACGGCGACCATCGTTTTCGAGAGGAATTTCCTGGTTACTGTCACCAAAGTAGGCGTGAAGTTATTCTCACAGCTTTTGACCCAAAAGGGCTTTCTTCTTTGAGGCTTTTCATCAAACAGTTTGTAATTTCTGCTTTTGTATATCTAATTCTAAACTAAGCCAGCTCCTGTTTCCAATGTTGTAAACTTTGAAGGCCTTCGCAACCCAGAAATTTTCTGGTTAAGCGAATTTTTCGAAAGATAGAATGGCAGAATGAGTGCAATAACTCCCATTTTTCATAATCTAAACAAACACTCAATTTGCTCTTGTACATGTCTCCTACTTTGGGGTTAATGATCCAAAAACTGGGATAAATGAACAAAAAGAAAGATATAGTCAGATTTAACAAGACTCTAAGCAGATTTTGAAATTATAAGATGATTAATCTTTTTCTCTTAATGAAAAAAATAGGAGAGTATAAGTAAATAACAAAAAGAATGACATTTTAGTAAATATAATAGTATTCACACAAAAATAAAGAGTTAGATGCAGTCATCTTTGGCTGGACACGAGTCCAACCTAGTAATCTCCAACCAACTGATAAACAAGTATGCCTTTACTAGTTCATCTCTATGCGATTAATCTTTATCATGACTCTGTAAAAAATGGCAAGAGCTAGCTCTGATGTGTGCTCTAGTGAAGTGGCCCTAGAGGTGTTTAGGGTGGTTTCTACCATGGTTGTACGACTCGGCCGAGTGAAATGCGATTTGGTCTTGACTCAGATTATTGATTTGCGTAGTTTAATCAGAAGTACACTCGTCCCTTCACTAGAAGATTAAAACTCACAAATCTGGCTCAAGTCCTATTGACCCTAAACACAACTCAGCTCATATAGCTCAAAATTTGAAGCATATCACCTGGGTCAATATTCTAGTCACACGATTATGGATTGCACTTTGAGACGTTATTGAGCATGTGAGAGTCATATACTCACATGCGCTTATTAGGGCGCATGGAGATCCAAACTCTACCTAAGAGCCCAAAAATGCCTGAACCCTTAGTGAGATTCAATTGAGTGAACAGATTTTGGATTGTGAATACATTATTCAAACTGAAAAAAAATAAAAAAATAATTACTGCTAACAACAAAATTTAAGTCAAGATTTGGGTGAGTGAAATCCATGGAGTTGGTATAATAGTAAGAGATATCCAATTGAGATTTGACATACTTCTAGATAATAAGATACAACTTTTCAAAGATAAATATTTAAAAAAATTATTTTAATTTAATAATTTCATTTTCAAAGACTTTTAGTAGTCAATGCATATACATCATCATGCACTTCTCTTGCAAGTAGATGATCAACCTCTTATCCAAGAAAAATAACTTTTTTAAATTTTTTTTATAATATTAGTATTTTCTTTTATTTACTTAAATTAAAAAATAATAATCACTATTTTAAAAACCGAACCGGACTGGTCGGTCCAACCCTGTTGAACCAGAACCGGAGGTCTTATAATCAGCATTAATTTTGTCTTTTTACCTATAAAAATATAACATATTTATAAAGTATAGAGGATAATATTTAATGGTTGAACCATTGGTCCAACCCGGTCTAATCGAACATACTGCAGGTTTGATGGCCGGTTCGGTTTTAAAAATATTGATAATAATCAAATTATCATGAATTTATCTATTTTCTTTCACGAATAACATGGAAGATAAAAATTTCCGTAATTTCAGGAACAAAAGTGTCATATTCACGTCGCGTTGCCCTCGTCGCGGGAAAGAAACAAAGGACAAGTAGGTTAGGTCACGAGGCGACGTCAATGCGCCTGCGGGGCGCCAATTAGAAGCCAGCGCAGGCGCACACGATAACCTCGTGCTTATAAACGTCACGTCGGAGGGAATAAATTAATAAAAAGTATAATATTTTTTGCTTTTTATTTATTCTGGCAGCAAGTAAGGAACTTCGAAGAAACGGCCCGGCTTCCCTCGTGAGTCGTGAGTCACCGAGGCGGAGTGGTTGGCGGCCTGCAATATTCGTGAAAGACGCCAACAGACCCGTGATTTTTTTAATAATAAAGGTATTAAATTAATTATATTTTATTTTTTTAATACTTACAATGTATTAAATAAGTTCATTGGGAATAAGAAATTTGAAATCAATGGACAATTAAATGTTTATTGGATTTTTTTAAGTGGAGTGGAAACGTGAATCTAAAGTCCAACTAATATTAATTGTAGGTTTGTTTATTTTAATCATAAAATTTAATTAAGAGTGGACCTTAGACACAAACTCGAAATAATTGGGTTCCAAAAATTAGAAATTAAACGGCAACAAAACCCAATGCGGCATTTTTTTTTTTTTAAAATTTGGTTTTCTTAGTTTAACCTAGAAATAATACATCTGGCTATACTCCCAATTATAATTTTACTCTTAATATTATACGGCTCGTCCGAACTCAAGACTTCCTGCAGCTAGAGACTACTTGAGTTATTGTCCAATAACCTTGATATAAAAATAATAATTATTATAAATATATATATATATATATATATATATATATTCCACTTATGCATTTTTTAGATTTTTTTTACTTTTGAAAAATGTTAATGATAGAGTTCAAATGAATTTTTTTTTGTAAATTTAATGTATTGGATGATAGTTATATAGTGATTTTTTTTAAATGCAGTAACCCAAATGCCAATGTACATGACGATTTGGCAAGACTTAAGTTCAACTTATTATTCTTTTTATAATATAACCATGTTAGGTGATATAAAATAATAATAATAATAATCATAGAGAAATCAATTTAACACTTATGTTTCAAGTCTCAACAACTACAAGATTAAACTATTACAGGTCCCATATAATCTACAACTAAAGTTTGAGTAAAAGAAACGTGAGGAAGTTCAAACTCAAGCAATTTCAATCTCTCCGAGTAATATCACGTTTCTTATCATAAAGTTTTGTCATTGCCCCGGATATTATTTTGACTAATATTCATGCTAATCTCGTCAACAAAATAGAGAAAAAAAGCAAACTTATATATACATATATATATATATATCTGATATTGCCTTATATGACTCATTTATCTGATTTTACAGGGCAATGAAATGGCTGGCTGTGCATGCTATGACTGTAAGAGTAAAACAGGAATGTTGCTAGACTTGAAAGCAATGCATAATTAGTACAAAATCTCAAGAAAAAAAAAAAAGAAGCAGAGAAAACTTGTCCTTAATTATTACATTTTTGCTTGTATTTAATCAAGACGTTTATAAGATTGCTATTATGTTTAAGGTTTACCCAACTTGTCCTAAATATTATCATCTTAATTTATTAATAAAATTTATATATTTTTAAAGGAAAAAAAAAAAAAAAAAAACCCTTGGAAGGCTAAGGAAAAATTTGTGTTGTTATCTACTATCTGGTACCTACAGGAGCCCACTCGAAATTCCGTGATGAATACGGTGTCAGAAGGCGTATTAGGATTACGTGTCGGCGCCGCATTGGTTTTTTCTAACAGTTCCTTACGTGGATGAGCGACACCGAGACTTGGCAGCGATGGGTCCCATTAGTATGTTATCCAGTAAAATATAATATGCAATAAGTCACGTGTCGAATTGGGGTCGTCGGCTCCGGCTTTTTTTTCTCGGTCCCCGACTCCACAAATTACGAATTATTCAATATTTTTTAAAAAAATAAAAGGAAAAAAAACCGAAAAAGGAGAATAATTTTAATTTTTTTCTCGGTTCCGTAATCCGGTTTTCCGGTTTTCCCCGGCGCGCTAGCTCAGCAGACGCCCATGGCCCATGACCTACTTCACACATTTTCTTTTCCTTCCGCGGTTCCTCGGTACCGTTTGTGCAGGCTTAAGAGCTCTCTCTCTCTCTCTCTCTCTCTCTCTCTCTCTCTCTCTCTCTCTCTCTCTCTCTCTCTCTCTCTCTCTCTCTCTCTCTCTCTCTCTCTCTCTCTCTCTCTCTCTCTCTCTCTCTCTCTCTCTCTCTCTCTCTCTCTCTCTCTCTCTCTCTCTCTCTACTTTCTTCTATTTTCTCTGCCTCTATTTCTTGTAAATCCTGCTCGAGTCGAATCGCGGGAGCGTTCGGACTCTTGAGTGAACCAGTCGATGGATTTCTTGGGTGCGAAGAAGGTGTGCGGGAAGGACGGAATCGCCCCGGAGAAGGAAAGTCCGATGGCGGAGGAGGAGGCCGAGGCGAGGATGGTGCCGGAGAAGGAGGGCTCGGAGGGATTGGGTGCGCTTGCCAATTATTTTGGGGACAAGGCCGTGAAACAGGAGGTGATTGTCGAGGAGGGGTTGTCCTGTTTGCAGATACCGGATTCGCAGATGATTCAGCTTGGGAATCCGAGCGGTGGCGTCGGGTAAGCCCCCCCCTCCTGGAACTCTCTTCCCTGGTTTCTCTTTGTTTCACTTCTCGACTCTGATTCCTTGCCTGAGCGGATCCCTCCTTTTTGTCCTCCTCACCCTCTATGCTTCCTCCTCAACATCAATTCCTTCGATTCTCTCTTCATTCGAACAAGAAATTTTCGGGAAAGGAACTAAATTTATTTAGGGGGTTGCTTCCAAAATCGTTTCTTGTAATCGATAACGAACAAGTTGACGAATCGGAAGCCTCTGAATCCTCAACCCTTCGACATCGGAATCCTCATGGTTATGAAAACAAAATTAAACAGGACCAGACTGGCTGCGAAAATGGAGAAATCTATACGAGAGTTGGGTAATAGAAGACTAGATCAGCAGCTCACGTTTCTGTAAAACCTTCCTCCTCTCGGCTCATAGACCATTTGATAATCCATCTGAGAAATCTTCTTTGTCTTAATTTGTTTTAGGTCTGCGGTGAGTCCCGGCCAGCTCACGATTTTTTATTCTGGGACCGTTAATGTCTACGACGGAATCCCGCCCGAAAAGGTCT